>OX336396.1:301873370-303200870 GCA_946902985.2 Meconema thalassinum | reverse complement strand
GAATGGAAAACCCCTTGGGGGGACAAAAACATCTACTCTTATCATCATTCATTCATTTCCGTGCCGGTCAGCATTTCCCAAAAAATGCAGCTACGATGGCCTTGTTGCTTCCTCAAAAAACATCTAATGTGCATGGGATTTCCAGGAGGGGGCAGATAAGTACGTGGCTTGGGTCTTGTTCAGCTCCACATTCACAACAGGTGCCTGCGTCTGCTGGAAGGATCCTCCATTTTTGCAGCTTGGTCTTGTATCGAGCGACACCCACTCTTAAGCGGTTGAGTGACCTCCACACAGGATAAGGTAGGTCGGCGCCAGGAGCCAGTTCTTCCTTTGGTGACATGTCTGTGGGCAGTGAGCTCCTCCATATGTTAAGACGAGTTGTCTCTGGTGTTAGCTCCAGCGGCAAAATCCTAACAAGGAAACTCTTGCGGGATCTGAAGCGAGACCTTGCTGCCTGGTGACCATATAGTGGATGTCGATGGTCATTCTCCTGCTTTGTTCTCTCGGGTTCCGCAGCGGTGACCCTCCGGATGTTGGGTGGGGTTATTCCAACAATAGAGTATAGTTTGTGCACTGGTGTTGGATTCAGGCATCCCTTATAATGCCAAGCTTTTATGAGTGGTTAGGTTAAAAATAATCAATACTAAAAGAACACAATTAATGATAATTGAAAAAAAAAAGGAGCCTAGAACTAGTACAAACATAAAAGTTAATTACAGTGCAATTGAACAAATCACAGAATTCTCATATTTGGATAGTGTGATAACCTCTAATAACAAGTGCCTGTCAGAAATCAAGACGAATAACGGGTAGCAAGACAAACCTTCCGAAATAAAAAGAACTTATTCCTAAATAATCACCTCAGTTTGAGGACTAGAAAGTCAATTCTCAAGACCTTTGTTTGGAGTGTCTTACTGTGTGTGTGTTTGGGTCTTTAGTCTATCGACTGGTTTGGTGCAGCCCTCCATGCTTCCCTGTCCTGAGCTAATCGTTTCATCTCTACATAGCTACCACACCCTACATCGGAGGCAACCTTTTAAACATATTCTAACCTTGGTCTACCCCTACAGTTCTTATCCTCGATCCTTCCTTCAATAACTAAGTTTGCTACTCCTGGGTGTCATAGTATGTGTCCTACCAACCTATCTCTTCTCTCCATTAGCAGTCGCCATAAACATCTCTCCTCTCCCACTCGTCTTAATACCTCTCCATTCGTAACCTATCTACCCATCTGATCTTCATGATTCTCCTGTAACACCACTTTTCAAACGCATAAATTCTCTTCTATTCTGCTGCTCCAACAGTCCAATAGAGCGCTACGCTCCAGACAAAGGATTTCAAAAATGACTTCCTGATACCTAAATCTATATTCCATGTCAACAGATTCCTTTTCTGTATGGATGCGAAACCTGGACATTAGGGAAACTGAAGGAATAAAACTTAAAGCTGCAGAAATGTGGTTTTGAATGAGAATGACAAGAACAAGTTGGGTGGACAAAAAACAAGAAGTTCCGTGACGAACTAAAGAGCCTACTTTTCATAAAATTTAAGATTCATGCCAATGATTAATCTATATGTATCTATCTAGAATAATGACGAAATAAAGTTGGTAATATCGAAATTTTTAATTTGTTCTAAATATACCTGGCATGATGTAGCCTGTTAGAGCACTACAGTTGGCAGCCCTGGTGACTGAATATATCCTTAGTTCCATCTCTTAAGGTACAGAATACAAAATTTGGTTGAAGTCCAATGGATAGCATGGACTTTACATGCAGTTAAACATTGGACTTATCAGCGTGCGTAAACTGATGTTGGCAACAATGTCATGCATGTATTGGTCAGAAATAATTTGAAGTATTATGATCTTTTGTTGTGCCAATTTTGGATGAAATCCATTTGTTAGTATAGAAGTTACTGGTATTTTAAAATAGGACATATCAGCAGGCTTAGAATCATGTTGGTAGCACTGACATACAATAGTTGCTCCAAATTAATCTAGAATGGCAGGTACTATACGTGCGCAAAGTTTAGAGCTGTTGGATTGCATACTTTCTGATAGCCTATATTGATATTAGGGTTAAAAATATAAACAGCATTTGTTAACAGTTGGCAGCCCTGATTGCTCTTAACAATACGCATAGTCATATAGGTTGGTTGAAATCCAATTGATAGTATAGAAGTTACATGTATTTAAAAATTGGTCTTATCAGCAGGCTTAGAATCATGTTGGTAGCACTGACATACATTAGTTGCTCCAAATTAATCTAGAATGTCTGGCGCTATACGTGTGGGAATGTTAAGGCTGTTGGCTCGCATACTTTCTGATATATTGGTATTTGGATAAAAATAGAGAAAGCATTTATTGACAGTTGGCAGCCCTGGTGGCTCTTAAGAATTAACTCAGCCATATCAGTTTATGTACGCATAGTACATACGAAATTCGGTTGAAATCCAATTGAGAGTGTAGGAGTTATATGCATTTAAACATTGGACTTATCAGTAGGCTTAGAATCATTTAGGCAACACTGTCATATGTGGCCTCCTGAAAATTAAACTGAAGTATTATTATCAATATATGTGCCAATTTTGGAATAGTTCCCATGTATATATTCCAAGATATTCAACATGGAGCTGAAATTTCAATTGCGATTTTTCAGCAGTTGGTAGCACTGACTTCATTTTCAAGTATGACGTTGAGATGTCCCGGTATAGATCTAAACTCATACCAAATTTGGTTTCGATTGCTGCAGCTGTTTAGGAGTTGATAGGGGACACACACACACACACACACACACAGACAGACAGAAGGACAGACAGACAGGCAGACAGACAGACAGACAGACATTTTCCCGGATCGATCTCATAAGACTACTTTTTCCTCATTTTTGCAAAATGTGAAAAGTAGGCTAAAAATTGATCTTATTCTGCAGGACGTGAAGGAGGATCGATGTTTATTAAAAAGCGTAAAGACGAGGAAAACAAAGTTCCTTGGACATGTAATAAGGCACGACTCTCTTCTCCAAACTATTATCGAGGGTAAGTATTGGGAAGGAAACCTAGGGGACGTCCAAGGATGTCGTACATCAAGAACTCCATTGGCATGTGGTTGTTATGGAAGCATGAAGAGACTAGCAGGATGTGGCTGCAGCGTCAAGGTTGTGTCTTTAGTAAATGATGACGTTAAACATACCTAGACAAGTTTAATGAAATTAGAAGTCTTTAATATTATCTCCTACGTGTATTTTAAGACAGAATGTTCCGTAGCAGGTAAATATATTTAACATGTTAGATGCTAAATAATGATACTTCATTTCATCCGTTTCATTAAAACCCTCTAGCCTTTTATTCTCTAATTGGAAGTATTAATATAATTTTGTTAGCTTAAACAATCTAAGTAGCATCTTTGTTGAAACCTTCCATTTTTCCTGTTCCTTGAAAGTATCTTAATTCACTCCGAGCAAGAACGCAAACAAATTCTTTAGTCTTGCGGGAGACTGTAACATGTTTAAAGAATACTTATGGTTGGTTCCTTAGTTTAGGGGCTGCGACAATGCGGTCATGTAGCCTCGTGTACTTCGGGTATGTGCAGAATCTGTCTGATAACCGGTGTTAATTGAGATGACTGTATTAGTGTGTGTTATCTGTAATTCAGGTACAAGGACTGCAGTCGATTATTTTTTTCAAGTAGTTCCTACTTTTGCTAACAAAGGCTACAGTCCCCGACACCTAGCTCCGGGAGTGGCTACTAAATGCAATCGCAGTCAGCACCTGGCGGCGAACGTTGGAACTAATATAGCGTTACCAAACTAACCTACAAATTTTAGCTTCCACAAGTGTAGTAATCTATGACATGGGACCTCCTGCCTTACTTCCACTTTGAAGGAAAATATACTGTTTTTAACGCTCTAAAAATCCGACGACTTCGGCTGGGTTTGAACCCGCTATCTTGGGCATGGCAGTTCAGCATGCTGCCAACTACACCACCGAAATCATTAAAAGACGATTTATGCTTAATTGAGACACCTGCATTAGAGCTGTGTCACCTGCAAATCGTTCTCAGGCTTGGCATTGTGCTGTCAAGAGAAAGATACAGATCGCTCAATTGGGTTATTGCGAGATTTCAGGCTTCCTGTAAATCCCCTCGCCCGTTTGTATTATGTAAATATATTGTAGCCTAGTTTAATTTTAGGGATGGGTGGAGGCTTCTATTTACATACGAATTTACACGTCAATTGATCCAATAGTTTTCAATCTAGCTTGCCACGGTGGGTGAGTGGTTATAGTGTCGGATTACCAACCCCAAGGTTGCAGGTTCGCTCCTGGCCGTGGTAAGTGATTTATGAAAGGCGACAAAAATCACAATACTCATGTCATACGTTGTTGGCATGTTAAAGAACCCATTTGAATTCAGTAGGCCGTTTTCAATGGCAAAATTAATCTCGGGATTTTCCGCCAACACAAAGTTTCTCCATTCTCTACTTTAAAGCGCTGTAGTGTCAAGTAGTTTAGATATCTAACCTCCTTGACTTTCATAGCGTTCAAAGGAACAACGAAATTTGGCATGCAAGCTACCCTCTGGGTGTCAATTAACAAAGCTTGCACCAGGCACCCGAGGCCACATGATATTATTATTATTATTATTAATCTAACCTCTTAACAAACAGACACACAGACAGACAAAAATCAAACTCAAGGAATATTTGGCCACTATACACCCACCAGGGATAAAATTATGGTCAAAAATTCTGAATGTTCTGACAGAAAACTCACTTTACAGAGATAAAGTAAACTAACATTGATACCAATTCCCCCGTGTGGGTGCGGGATAGAATACACCCACGGTATGCCCTGCCTGTCGTAGGAGGCGACTAATAGGGTCGACATGGCCGAATAACTTGCCAGTTTTTGATTTGTTCAGATCCCCTGTGGATGGGGAGGGCAGAACTCATCCACGGTATCCCCTGCCTGTCGTAAAAGGCGATTTAAAGGGGGCCTTATAAAGGTCGATTTTGGTTTTCTGGTCCCAGCTCTGGTTTGACCAATAGAAACAAACATGCATGCTGTTAGGGGAAGGGCCACCAGCTTGGCCATCTGGCCAGAAAGCCTAGACGGTATGCCCCATCCCGTCAGGTGGGTGCGCCATGTACCCTACAGTAGTATCCGCCTTACAACGAAGGTCCCTGCATGGCCGAATACTGGAGCTGAATAAATCCTGTGCATGCCGAGGGGGAAGTGCCTGTTCGAGGCACTGGGACCCCGGGCAATATCTGCTATGCCAGGTAGGTATTGCCTTGGCTGGGTGGCGCCCACAGTGATAGCCCCCGTTCGGAGTGGGCAGTATTCGGGGAGGATTTCGTCCGGGATGCGTAGTAAACGATCACGGACACCTGTACAGGGTGGCACCCTTAAAAAGCCGTCTCTGGAGTGTAGACCGAATCCCAAGGTGTATACGCCTTGGGATGAGGCATTTAATAAGAAGTTCCCTGTTGACAGGTCTCCTCGCTACCTGGTAGCTACCAGGACAGACGGGGGAGATTTTAAACAGGTAAAATCGATCCTATTTTCAGAGGAAATCGAGGGGAAATATCGCGACCTTAACGGGATTTCCAAGCTCCGGAACGGGCAGCTCCTGCTGCATACCGTTGACCGGCAGCAAACCGAAGCGTTGCTGGAATGCACGCATTTCGGCGAAATTCCCGTTAAGGTTGAGAAGCACGATACGCTAAATGAGGTCCGTGGAGTTATATTCCATCGCGACCTCATTTTAAACAGCGACGCGGAATTGATGCGGGATCTGGGGAAGCGAGGCGTCACCAGGATTAGGCGCATCACCCGGAAAATTGGAAATGATAGCGTCGATACTGGCGCTTTCATTCTTCATTTTGAGGGTGATGTAGTGCCTAGGCAGGTGAAGGTCACGTCGTACCATTGCGACGTTAGACCGTACATCCCTCCACCTATGCGCTGCTACAATTGCCAGAAATTCGGTCATGTTTCTGCCAGGTGCACTGCCAAGGCGGTGTGTAGAGAGTGTGGCAAGGGGACACATGACGGTGTGGGGTGTACGCCTCCCCCGACGTGTCCTAACTGCCAAGGAAGTCACTCTCCGCGGTCGAAGCAGTGCCCTGAGTTCTGCAAGGAAGCAAAGATCCAAGAAATCAGAACATTGGATCGGCTTTCATATCACGACGCTCGAAAGAGATACCGTGATATGACTGCACCCGAATTTCCGGTATCTTTCGCGGCTAAGGTGACGCCACCTATCACCCCTGCCACTTTCGTTCCCCGTGCTGTACCCTCGACGACGAACTACTCTGAGATCGTCAAGTCTCCCCTCGCTGTCCAAGCGAGACCTGTCAGCCCGAAGAAGGTTAAACAACCTTATTCGGCCATTGTGAAAAAGGCGCCGGTTATACCATCTAAACCGGCGCAATCGGAGAAGAAGTCATCTTCCTCTCCGAAACGGTCGGAGAAGAAGTCTTCCCCTGCCAACGAGGCAAAGAAGACTTCTGCGACCGGGGCTGGATCGTCATCCAGCCCATCTGATAAGACAAAGATAGTGGAGAAGAGGGGGACGGTTCGTCGCGTCTCTCTCGCCCTCCTGCTGACGGGGTGGCTACTGTCTCTGCTGGCCTTTCCGCTCCCACTACCACCAAGGGAGCGAAGCCTGCTGAAGCCAAGCCCGTCCGTATGGAGGAACTCCCCTATAGAAAAGAAAATAGATCGGCGGAGGAGAGGGGAGCGGTTCAGCGCCGTTTCTCTTCCTCTCCTAAAGGCAGGGATGCTCACGTATCTGCTAGCCATCCCGCTCCCACCACTACCAGTGGAGCGGTGCCAGCAGGAGCGACCTTGTTTTATAAGGACCCGGCGTCTGTGGGGAAGGGACCATCTACTTCCCCAAACACACGTCGGCGCCGATCCAAGAAGAAGTCTCTTCGGGGCGTGTCGGGGACAGACACCCAGTCTTCGGACCGGGAGAAAGTCCCTCGACACCGCTCTCGCTCTTCCCCAAGGGCGAGACCCGTGAGGTCCGACGACGACCGTGCGCAACCCAAGAGAGCGCCCGCTCCATTTTCTTCGTCTTCGGACGGAGATGTGGAGATTGAGGTGTGCTCTCCTGCCCCATCATCTCCAACTAGAGATGGGGAAGGGTGGCAAACGGTCAAGCATAAGTAGAAGACCCACTTCTACTTAAGTCCACACCATGGCACTATTACAATGGAACTGTAATAGCTATTCTGTTCATCTCGCTGAGTTACGACAATTAATATCTTCGTTTTCGGCAACCATTGTCTGTCTTCAGGAATCCAGGTTTCGTCCTGGACATGAGACAACAATGCGTCACTTCAAACTCTTCTCTAAAGACCGGATGGACGGAGCTGTGGCCGCTGGTGGCGTCTGCACTCTCGTCCACTCTAGCCTCTTTAGTGAAGAGGTGCCGTTGCGTACTCAGCTAGAGGCAGTTGCAGTTCGTACTTCGTTGCCAGTAATGGCAACAGTATGTAACGTGTACATCCCACCTGATTCTCAGCCGGATTACGACCAGCTGGTGGATCTAGTCTATCAGCTCCCCCCTCCTTTTCTCCTTCTGGGAGATGTTAATGCCCACAACACCATCTGGGGCTCCGCTACCACTAGCGGTAAAGGGAGAGATTTTGAGAGGCTGATCAGGCGGCTGGACCTGTGTCTGTTGAACACAGGGGAGCCTACGCACTTCTCTATTGCACACGGTACTTATTCAAGTATCGATATTACCCTGTGCAGTCGTGCGCTGGTTCCCCTGCTACAGTGGGGTGTACACGATGACCTTTGTAATAGTGACCATTTTCCAATTATCGTTACTCTTCCGAACCAGAGAGCCATCGAGTTACCAAGTCGATGGCTTCTCCGTCGGGCTGATTGGCCAACTTTCACGGCACGTGCGGTGTTTGCCGAAGATACCTTTGAGAGTGTCGACGATCATACCATTCACATAACGAATGGTATTTTGACTGCTGCTGAGGAAACAATACCTTCCTCATCCGGCAACTCACGCCGGAAGCTTGTCCCTTGGTGGACAGCCGAGATTGCAGCAGCCATTAAAGATCGTCGACGTGCTTTCAAATGCTATCGGAGGCAAAACACTATGGCCAACCTTATCACCTTCAGAAGGATGCGTGCTAGAGCCCGATATCTGATTCGGGAGAGTAAGAAAACGACGTGGGAAAAGTATGTGTCGTCCATGACGGCGCATACTCCTTCATCTCAAGTGTGGACTAAGCTTCGTCGGATCTCCGGACTCCCGACATCACTATCGATACCCGGAGTGTCCATCAATGGGGACATCATCACGGACCATCTCGCCATTGCCAACAGCATTGGCTCGCACTTCTCCGATGTATCCTGCTCCGGGAGTTACGATCCTACATTTCTGACTCTGAAGCGGGAGGCAGAGACTCACCCCTTGTCCTTTGCCACTGCTGCTTCGGAGTCCTATAATGTACCATTCTCTGAATGGGAACTGCGCAGTGCGCTTGCACTGTGCAGGGATACGGCTCCTGGACCGGATAACATACATAATCAAATGTTAAAACATCTGTGCGAATCCAGTATGAAAGAACTGTTGATCCTCTTCAATCGTATATGGATTGAAGGGGAGTTTCCATCTCAATGGCGAGAGGGGATCGTGATACCGATTCCTAAGGCTGGAAAGGATCCCAAGTTTGTAAGCAGCTATAGGCCCATTTGTTTGACAAATGGCCTATGTAAGCTGCTCGAAAAGATGGTGAACCGTCGACTGGTGTGGTTCTTGGAAAATAAAGGTCTCCTGTCTGAGTACCAATGTGGATTTCGCTCTAATAGGTCCACCACTGACCATCTGGTGCGACTTGAGAGCGCCATACAGGAGGCTTTTTTCCGAAAGCAGCACCTAGTCACGGTTTTCTTTGACCTCGAGAAAGCCTACGACACCACATGGCGCTACGGGATCCTTTCCACCCTTCACAAGTGGGGACTCCGTGGTAACTTACCGACTTTCATTGCGAATTTCATGTCCGTCCGACTCTTCCGTGTAAGGGTCGGTAGGACATTATCGCAGTACTATACCCAAGAAAATGGAGTTCCTCAGGGTTCAGTGCTGAGTGTCACCTTGTTCGCGATTGCCATTAATGGCATTGTTGCCGCCGCCGGGTCCGCGGTAGTTCCATCGCTGTATGTAGACGATTTATCTCTGCATTACAGCTCTGGAAGTATGGCAGTCGTGGAACGGCAATTGCAGCTAGCCATCAACCGGGTCGACAGGTGGGCTCACGACCGGGGTTTTCGTTTTTCAGCAGCGAAAACCTCCGTCGTCCATTTTTGTCGGCTACGGAGGCTACATTTACACCCTGAACTACATCTCAGGGATGCTGCGTTGCCGTTGGTTGACACTTATCGCTTCCTGGGGCTCCATTTTGACAGCAAGTTAACGTGGCAGCATCATATACGGCAATTGAAAATGACATGTCTCAGGAAACTGAACATGCTCAGGTTTCTTAGTGGCACTACGTGGGGGGCCGACCGTGCGGTGCTCCTACGGTTCTACCAAGCCCTCGTCCTGTCCCGGCTAGACTATGGTTCTGCGGCATACGGTTCAGCAAGGCCGGCAACCTTGAAAATGCTGGACAGTATCCACCATAGTGGCGTTAGGCTGGCTACCGGTGCCTTCCGGACCAGCCCGATACCCAGCCTACTCGCCGAATCGGGTGTTCCACCTTTAAATTATAGACGCCAACATATGCTTTTTGCATATGCTGCCAATGTGCGTCAAATGCCGCAACACCCGACCTATCAAGCTCTCTTCGGTACCCAAAACCACCAGGGTTACGCCAACCAGCCTCGTGCCACTCGGCCGGTTGGTATTAGACTTGATAGCTCGTGCACTGAAATAGGAGTGGCTGTAGGTCCCTGTATGATCCGGACATCTAGCGAGGTGCCTCCGTGGCAAGTCCCGCGTCAGGAAATTCGGTTAGATCTTCACCAAGGTCCTAAGGTGAACACGGATGCGTCCGTTTACCGGAGGCAGTTCCACAGCATAGTTCACCAATTTCCGGACGCTGGCATTCTATACACGGATGGTTCGAAGGTGGACGAGAAAGTGGGTTGTGCTTACGTTATTGATGGTGCAAATACCAAGATCTCTTTGCCTGAGGCCTGTAGTGTGTTTACTGCGGAGCTCGTTGCCATCTATGAAGCTCTGCAGTTTGCACTACAGGATGCACGAATCCACTTTCTCGTGTGTACCGACTCTTTGAGTTCGTTGCAGTCAATTGCTACATGTTTCCCGCAACACCCCCTAGTGCAGCGAATCCATGACCTACTAGCCGGGCTGTGCCACGCTGACACTCGAATCACCTTTCTGTGGCTTCCAAGCCACATGGGAATTGCGGGAAATGAGTTAGCGGATCAAGCTGCAAAAGAGGCGGTATCACTACCACCTCGACCAATGGAGGTACCCGCTAGAGATATTCGCTCTCAGTTACGCCTACAAGTTCTGGCTTTTTGGGAGAGTCAGTGGCTAGCTGACCCACTGCCCAGTAAACTGAGAGCGATCAAGGGAACTAGTCGCGTGTGGCGGAGCTCCTTCCGGGTCCGGAGGGAGTCCGTCATTTTGTGTAGGCTAAGGATAGGTCATACAAGATCCACCCACTCATACCTAATGAGAAGGGAAGACCCCCCACTTTGTACCTGTGGAGCCGTATTCACCGTGGCCCACATTTTCACCGAGTGTGTGGATCTTGCTGACTTACGAAGAAACCTTGGTTTGCAGACGACACTCAAACTTATATTAGCCGATGACGTGGTGGCTGCTGATCACGTTATCCGCTTTATAAGTGAGAGTGGGTTAGGGCCAGCAATCTAAATTTTCCAGTGAACATTGACTCAACGACTTGTTCGTTTTTGAATGATAATGTTTTGTTTTTTCCGTAATTTTTGTTAATTTTTATGATTTTTATTTTTTATTTAATTGTTTGTTTTTGTTTTATTAATTTTTGGTCTTTTGAAATTTAGATGTCCACCTCAAAATTTTAAATTCAATTCAAAATTTGTATTCTTTAATCTGTGTTAAGAGGGGCAGATGACCTCGTAGTTCCGCCCCTTAAAACAACAATAACTAACTAACTAACTAACTGATACCAATTAGTAACGTCATTATTAGTCTAAATGAACATCAAGTTAGTGTAATTTTCTCGGCTATTTGCAATTTTCATTTCATAGGTCTTTTCTAACGTTTCTACGAAAAACGAACCCCTCAATTTTATAGTCCAGATGTGCCAACCTTTTTTAAGTGATGGCCACATTGAAAATAGTTGGGTGACTTTTACGGGTCAATAACACTCCAGGGTGTTTGGGGGATATGGATTTTTTTAAATATAGATGCTATATGGTGAGTTTTGTGGCCGTCTGAGCTTAGATTTCTTAGTATTGTAGCCGTTTTCTATATTTATTTATAGTGGATAAAACAATAACAAAAATTAAATAGTTTTAATAAACACCTTTAAAATAGAAGTACGATGATAGTCAATACACTCATACAGCACGAATGACAAAGAGTGAGTATTTATGTTCATTTGACACAAGTAATAATCAAATTATGAAATTACGTTCATGATAATATAGTTTAGTGCGAAGACTGGAAAATCTTTTTACCGGTACTTAAAATTGTTCTCCACTTAGGATCGAACTTAGTTGTACCAATCATTAATAAGGATTTTAAGTGTTGATCAGCGAGTCAATGACCTTGGGTAGTGTGCGCGCGCACTGCTTTGTCCTGTTGGATTTAGATGTTTCAAAGTTTTGGCGTCACGGCGCGGACGCCGAGCGGCGGACCGGACAAAATAGTGTCGCGGATCGTAGGTTGGGCAGTCCTGTTATAGCCTTTATGGTTCATTTGATGAAGGACACAAAGTAGCTGAGTGGGATTGAAATAGGTGAAAAAGTCTGGCAGTCTGACCTATAACCTGGTAGTAATGATGGACACAGTAAAAAGCTTACAGACCACCATTTTAGAACTCGAACAGAAATGTAGGGAGTATGAAGATCATCATTTCAAAGACCAAGGTTATGTCGGTTGAGAATAAACGCAAGAAAATAGAATGCTAGGTAGGAGAAACTAATTTGGAGCAAGTGGAACATTTTAAATACTTGGGCTGGGTATTCTCTCAGAATGATAGTGAGGGAGAAGAAAATAGAGTCCATGTGTAGAATTGAAAAGCCAATCTAGTGAGCTCTCATTTGCGATCTACAGTATTCTGTAAGAACGAAGTTACTGAAGTCAAGAAACTCTTCCTATATCGCTCAGTATTTAAACCGAACTTGCTGTATGGAAGTGAGAGCTGGGTACATTCAGAGTATCTGATAAATTAACTAGAGGTAACTGATATGAGAATAGCACGAATGATTGCCTGAACAAATGGCAGGAAGGTGGTCGTAATGAAGAGATAAAGGCTCAGTTAGAAATGAACCCACTAGAACTCCGTCTTGAGGGAAGAATTCATTATGAAAATTTTAATGTAAAACAAAGAATTGGAATGCAGCCGAAATAAATCAGAAATCTCTATGGACATCAAATTGGCAGGTGAAAAGCTAAAGAATGTAAGAGATTTCTGTTACTTAGGAAGCGAAATAACCAGTGATGGACGAAGCAAAGAGGATATAAAACGTAGGTTGGCTTAGGCTAGGAAAGCATTTCTACAAAAAAGGAATCTGTTGACATCGAATATAGATTTAGGTATTAGAAAGTCATTTTTAAAAGCCTTTGTCTGGAGCGTGGCGCTCTATGGAAGTGAAACTTGGACTATTGGTGCAGCAGAAAAGAGGAGAATTGAAGCGTTTGAAATGTGGTGTTACAGGAGAATGATGAAGATCAGATGGGTAGATAGGGTTACAAACGAAGAGGTAACAAGGTGAGTGGGAGAGGAGAGATGTTTCTGGCGACTGCTAATGAAGAGAAGAGATAGGTTGATAGGACACATACTAAGACACCCAGTAATAGCAAGCTTAGTTATGGAAGGAAGGGTCGAGGACAAGAACTGTAGGGGTAGACCATGGTTAGAATATGTTAAACAGATTCCCTCGGATATAGGGTGTTATAGCTATGTAGAGATGAAACGATTAGCAGGGAGACATGTAGCGCTGCATCAAACCAGTCAAAAGACTGAAGACTAAAAAAAAACAGATGAAGCTGTTTGTATGAGCTGACTCAGATGGTGGGGTCATGTGAAGAGAATGGGGAGGAGAGATTACCTAAGAGGTTTATGAGTTCGGCTGTAGAGGGTAAGGGAAGTAGAGGTGATGGTTAGTTTCAGTGTTGAACGATCTCAAAGTGAGAGGTGTAGAAGCAGAGGACTCCACAGTGCTAACTGCTAATAGGGGATCATGGAGGCGACTGCTTAGCAAACAGAGGCTTGCAGACTAGATCAAATGAAAATATATGTATGTTCTTAAAAAGCTGTCAACGGCGACTAAACAACATTTTAATGGCCTCGTCAGCTTTGGTCACATTAAAGGTTGGCAGCCCTGCCATGGGATTTCATCTGACATCGTAATGTAACAACTTGTATACAAGAAACATGAGATAAAGAGAAGTTACTTCCTTATCATGTAATGACCTTCTTAATTTATGATTCGATTCCAAAAAGCAAAATGGGAAAGTAGGATCTGATAGAGCTCACGGAGAGAGCTTTGTATTGGAAGTCACTTTAAAGGAATTGAGGTTAATGAAAGAAACACAAAGAGACAAGGGATGAAATAAAGGGAGCAAAAGCTGTGTTACAGATCAAGCCCCTTCGATTGGGATTGCAGCGGATCCATTATTGGAATTGCTTTGAGCGAGAATCACCTCGGCTCCTGGAGGATAATCTTCAGGCTAAAAGTACGTTACTGTTCAACACCATCCTCATCAGTCTGCATAACGTACCCATCGTTCACAGTTTCATACTCTATGGCAGTCATGGGCAAAGTACAGTCCGCGGGCCAATTGCGGCCCTTGAGCAAGTCTAATCCAGCCCGCGACATGGTTCGAATTATACTACCAACAATTACACATAGGTTATATTTCCTGACTGTGTACATAGAAGTGAAAAACTATTTCAATCTCATTGTGTTTATGCGTTTTGTGTAATACACACATCAAAAAAAGTTTTGCATCACCTCGGTTCCCAGATCTCCGGCATATAGACGTTGACTGTGTACATTGTATCCAAGATACAGTCCCTTTGACTGTTCATAGATGTCACTAAAACTGCTCAAAGATGTAAACAACCATGCATGAGCAGGGCCTATTAGACGGAGGGGGTACGACAGCCGATCAGTTCCAGTCATTCCACCAAGACGAAGGTACGCTGCTCATGTTGTCTGTAGTTCTACCATGCCTAGAAGGTCAATACCGCAGTTCGATCGCGTCCGCATTGTTACTTTGTGTCAAGAAGGGCTCTCAACAAGGGAAGTTTGCAGGCGTCTCAGAGTGAACCAAAGCGATGTTGTTCGGACATGGAGGAGGTACAGAGATACAGGAACTGTCGATGACAGGCCTCGCTCAGGCCGCCCAAGGGCTACTACTGTAGTGGATGACCGCTACTTACGGATTGCCGCTCGGAGGAACCCTGACAGCAATGCCACCATGTTGAATAATGCGTTTCGTTCAGCCACAGGACGTCGTGTTTCAACTCAAACTGTGCGCAATAGGCTGCATGATGCGCAACTTCACTCCCGACGTCCATGGCGAGGTCCAGCTTTGCAACCCCGACACCATGCAGCGCGGTACAGATGGGCCCAACAACATGCTGAATGGACCCCACGGAATTGGCATCACGTTCTCTTCACCGATGAGTGTCGCATATGCCTTCAACCAGACAATCGTCGGAGACGTGTTTGGAGGCACCCTGGTCAGGCTGAACGTCTTAGACACACTGTCCAGCGAGTGCAGCAAGGTGGTGGTTCCCTGATGTTTTGGGGTGGCATTATGTGGGGCCGACGTACGCCACTGGTGGTCATGGAAGGCTCCGAAACGGCTTTACGATACCTGAATGACATCCTCCGACCCATAGTGCAACCATATCGGCAGAATATTGGAGAGGCATTTGTCTTCATGGACGACAATTCTCGACCTCATCGTGCACATCTTGTGAATGCGTTCCTTCAAGATAACGACATCGCTCGACTACAGTGGCCAGCATGTTCGCCAGACATGAACCCTATCGAACATGCCTGGGATATGTTGAAAAGGGCTGTTTATGGACGTCTTGACCCACCAACCACTCTGAGAGATTTACGCCGAATTGTCGTTGAGGAGTGGGACAATTTGGACCAACAGTGTCTTGATGAACTTGTGGATAGTATGCCACGGCGAATACAGGCATGCATCAATGCAAGAGGACGTGCTACTGGGTATTAGAGGTAGTGGTGTGTACTGCAATCTGGACCACAAATGCTGAAAGTCTAGCTGTATGATGGTACAACATGCAATGTGTGGGTCTCATGAGCAATAAAACGAGCTGAAATGTTGTTTGTGTTGATCTCTATTCCCTTTGTATTTAACGGTTCCGGAACTCTTGGAACCGAGGTGATGCAAAACTTTTTTTGATGTGTGTATCTCTTCGCGTGAAAAATCTCCACGACGAATTTGATTGGAGATTTGAGGATTTCAAAGTTATTGAACATGACGTGGACGTTTTCCGCACACAGTTTAATGCTGACTGTGAAATAGTAAAATCAAAGTTGCAGCTAGAACTTACTGAGTTACAATGTAACAGCGAATTAAAGCAACTATTCCTCAACGTTTCGAAAATGAAGTTCTACAAGGCTCTACCATAATCAAGCATCCCAAACTTGAAATCTTATGCACAAAAGATAACTGACATGTTGGCGTCTTACTATATCTGTGAACAGGTGTTTTCTATAATGAAGCTTTGCAAAAATAGCGTCAGACCACCATTTATCTGCGCTACTAAGAATCAGCTCATCCCAATTTCAATCAGATTATGAAAAACTTTTAGAAGCACTGTCACAGTTTCACTTGTCACTTACTCCTTCCTAATGAAGGTGTGTTCTTTTCTCTAATTCTCTACCATTTGTAGTCAATAAGTGTTGTTTGATTTAAAATTAAGGAATACAAAGTTTATAATCTATAAACATGTTGTGAGGTTTGAAGCTAATTTTCAGTGCTGCCTTAGTAAACGAAAGTTGGGTGCTTTTCAGTCGGTCAACACGTAAGTACCCAAAAGAGTTGGGTTATACCCTAATCCTGAAAAATTACATGTGATTAATTAATACACTAGGATGACCAGTTTCGATCGTCAAGCGATCATCATCAGATCCATTACACTTAGGCTGTAAAATCTATGTCTGAAAATGCAGGCGAAAATATTTACAATATGTACAAATATTTACTTTAGGGGCAGATGACCTCGTAGTTCCGCCCTTTAAATCAACAATAACTAACTAACTAACTAAATATTTATTTGCAGTATTGGTGATGCAACTTGTCAGTGTGTGCTAGTTGTAGTATATATGATGTTAGGTGAAGTGCTAAAATAGTGATAGAAATCCGGAATTTGTCTGTTTGGAGTGACTATATGGTTGTGAAAGTCAACTATGGTTGTACTGTTTAGTGCAGGCCATTACCTATCTGGCTGGATGTCTTCCGTGCTGTAGCTGCGAGTAGTATCAACACTCCCTCTTGGAGCAGTGACGATCGACTCAATTGGAATGTTGTCTCACTGAACTGATTTTCCCTTCCCCCGCCTCGTGTTCCTATGTGCTGTCTATAATCAATGCATGTGTTATTGTGACCTGTTGACAAGTCTAAATAAGATGTATGTTATTGAATTCAGGAAGATCTTCAACTATTAAACACCGTGGAACATTCCTCGCCATGTGTAGACTATTAGCCATTCATACTAAGGGGACCCGGTCTTTGAGGACGTCCCGGCACCTTTAATACTGCCGTGAATGCCAGCCTTGGTTTATTGAAGAAAATTCGACATGGAAGCTGTACTCTGTGTGTAAAATAACAAGCTTGCACCCGGCACCGAGGCCATACGATATTATTGTCTTTAATTTCTCATAAATATGGTACGACTCAGTCTACAAGATAAGGATTTCACAATCAAGTACAATGTCAATCTTACAGAGATAAAAGTAGCCTAACAATATGGCACGTATCCAGCAGCACTGCCTTCTGTATTCTGGCAATCAGGTGTTCATTCGCATTTCCCCCAAATCCACCATCAACGTCTTTGGAACAACTTCCTTGGAAGAGATCACCACTGGTAAAATTCTCACGCAATTTAGTCCCCATAGTTTTCTTATTTCCTCTGCCAACGGTGCGTAATTGTTTGTTTTTTGAGCTTGGTTAGTTAGCATATTTTGGCTAAGTGAGGCAGCTACGTTTATCAAGTAGACTTTTTGGTTCCTTTTATTGAGATAGAAAAAATATCGGGCCGATTGGCTAAGATTTTCTTGTCGGTTAAAGTAGGTATTTCCCAATACATTTTTGATGCTCATTTTCAAGCACGTTGGCAGGCTCGTGTCCAGAAGTCCACATTTTTTAGCTAGCTCTTGATGTAAGATCTTAGCAACATCATTGTGCCTCTTGGTATAGGCTACTCTATACCAGCCAGCGTAGAGCATGGTTTACAGAGCAGCGGTGCATCTGCTACATTCTCTGTGCTTTCTATTGTATCAGGCTATTGTTTGTATTGGCGAATAACTGTGTGAGAGATTTATTTGTGTGTTAGGAAAGGTCGGGGAGGGGTTTGGAAATTATGTGTATCCGCGGATCGTTTAGGAATCTGCCATTCGGTCCGCAAATTAAGTTGAGCACCCATGTCGTAGAGCAGATACGGGCAAACGTGTTAGGGGCAGGGCCAAATGTAATACAAAATAATCTAGGTGGGCCGAAAAAAAGAAAAACACATGTTTATAGTAATTTTTCTATAATAACGATAATGCTTGCCTTGGTGGGCGAGGGGTTAACGTGTCGATCTGCTAACCCCAAGCTTGCAGATTCGCTCCTGGGCGTGGTAAGTGATTTTTGAAAGGCGGCAAAAATTATGACACGCATGTCATACGAAGTTGACCTGTCAAAGAACCCATTTGATTCAGTAGGCCTATTCAAAATGGCAAAATTAATCTCGGGAGTTTCCGCCAACAAAAGTTCCTCATTTCTCTACTAGAAAGCGGTATAGTGTTAAAGGAGCTTTGATATCTAAACTCCTTGACTTTCATAGTGCTTCAAGGAACAACGAAATTCGACATGCAAGCTACCCTTTGAGTGTCAAATAACAACGCTTGCACCCGGCACCCAAGGCCATACGATATTAATATTATTATTATTATTAATACAAACTAACTCACCACAGCATATCAAGCATACACCAAAACATCCTGGCAGGTTGCAAATGTAACACCTTCATAAATAGTACTTCGACACAAAAATACCTAGGAATTACCCTTGATGAACACTTTAAAATGAACACACAGACAGTAAAGATAATAAAAAACCTAAGAGCAAACCTATACACCTTCTACAATCTCCGATTTTATGTAGATAGGAAAACTTACAAAACAATTTATAGTGCTCTGATTGAAAGCAAATTAAGATATGCTATAGCAGCTTGGGGAAATTAAAACACAACTTTAATTAATAATCTTCAAGATAGCCAAAACAGGTTCTTTAAATATTTCACTGATATCCCTTGTTTTAATATTAAAGAGTTGTTCCAAATTACTGTACTGAATCTCTACTACCATGATCCAAGATTCAGGCATAAGGTCTCTCACAACATACAAACAAGAGCCATAACAAGTACTCATCATCTTTCTTCAGCTTTTCCCAATTAATTGGGGTCGCCGGAGCCAACCAGGCTCATTTTGGTTTGGGCCGGGGATTTAAGGCCGGATGCCCTTCCTGACACCACGTGATTTTTCAGGTGAAAATTCCACCCCGCTGTCACCGGGATTCGAACCCCGGCCGTCCGGGTGAAAGACGAGCAGCTAAGCCACTGCGCCATCACGCTCCCCAGCCATAACAAGTACTAAATATGTAAAACCTTTATGTATAAATAGCTATGGTTTCAACAGACTAAATTATATTATACCATCACTACTTAATGAACTACCACCTGGATTGATGAACATTAACAGCAAACAACTAGCTATAAGTCGCATTAAAAAATACTTAACTAAACATTAACTCATAACATAAATTTATTAATATAACTACCATAGTGTAACTTTTTGTGTCTTTAATTATTTACATTAATATTTTTATCGTTATCATTATCATTAAAAAAGTTGCATGCACTCTTGTACTGAAACATTATATATATGTTGTAAATAATAGTTAATATGTCTCACAGATAATCTGTACTGTCATCAGATTCGTGAGAAATATCACAATAATGTAACATAAATAGTATTTAATAAATAAATAAAATAAAATTATTATTATTATTATTATTATTATTATTTAATCGTTTCGGTCGTCTATGGACCACGTTATTTCAACTGCCTTTTCCCTCGTTCTTTCACATTGGCCCAGTATTCGCGCATTCTTCTTCGGTGAGCTTCCCTTCGTTCTTCGGTCCACTTCTTGCCAGTTTTCAATATAGGTTTTGGCTGAAAACTCCGTATCTCCCCAAGTTTCTTCTTCAAAGAGTCACGTTAGAAGATGTCCTCATGTGATATCCCCAGTTCTTGTAGGTCTTTTTCCACCTCTGTAAACCAGATCCCTTTGGTTTTCTTTCCCACAAAGTAGGCACAGATTCGATTGGACAATCTTCCGGAGTTCATTCGTGTTAAATGGCCATAAAAGGAGAGTCTTCTTTTGCGAACGGTGTCCGTTATTTTCTCCACATGTAGATAGAGTTCATCGTTGTGTCGTCTTCTATACTCTCCTCGTTCCTTGACCGGGCTCAAGATCTTTCACAGAATCTTCCTCTCTTTGGCTTCGAGTTGTTCTGCCAGGCCTTTCTTATTCATCGCCAGGCATTCTGATGCATATAACGCCTCCGGGCGAATAACGGTAACGAAGTGCCTCAGTTTGGCCTTGAAGGACATTGATCGTGATTTGTAAATGTCTTTGGTTAAATGGTAAGCCATTTCCATTTTGTTAATCCGTGCCACGAAGGCTTCCTTTTCACGAATGTTGGGCTCAATCCATTCACCCGGGTATTTGAATTTCTCTACCTGTTTTATTTGTCCTCCATTCACCGTAAGTTCTCTGGGTTCCGACTTGATGTTCGTTATAAACTGCGTTTTCTCAAACGAAATCTGAAGACCTGCCTTTGCTGCTTGCACCTGTAATTGATTGATTTGTTGTGTGGCTGTGTCAAGAGAATTAGAGAAAATTGCAACATCATCTGCGAAAGCTAAACAGTCGATTGTCAGGTTTTTGTTCTTACAACCTAGTCTGACCCCATTCTCTATACCATCGTTACACAATTCTTTACGCCATTCTCGAATAACTTTCTCAAGAACACAGTTGAATAAAAGAGGCGAGAGCCCATCTCCCTGTCTCACCCCTGTCCGTATTGCGAAGGATTCAGAAATCTCTCCCCTGAATTTCACTTTGGAAGCCGTATCCAATAGGGATTGGTGAATGATTGCTCTTGTCTTATTATCTAAACCAAATTCTCTTAAAACCTGGATCAGGGTACTTCGATCCAGCGAGTCGTAAGCCTTCTTGAAATCAACAAAAGTCACAACAAATTTCTTACTTCTCAGATTCATGTACGATAGAATTGATTTTAGATTCATGATTTGCTCAACACAAGAGCGCCCCTTTCGAAATCCACCTTGGTATTCGCCCAGGTGTTGATCGAGCTGTGCTTCCGCTCTCGTTTGAAGCGCTTTCGCGAGAATCTTGTATGTTATCGAGAGGAGTGATATGCCACGATAGTTGTTTACGTCCGCTTTATCACCTTTCTTGTGCAGGGGATGAATTAGGGCTGATGTCCAATCACTGGGCAGTTTCTCTGTTTCCCAAATCTCCCGGATGATATCCGTTAGCTTGTCGACTGGTTTTTCACCTGCGTATTTCCAGAGTTCGGCAACTATTGAATCCTCACCTGGTGCTTTATTGTTCTTAAGTGAGTGAATGATCTGCTTGATTTCTTCCCTAGTTGGTGGACTTGAGTCTGGATTGACGAGCACATTACTGTAAAAGGAAAATTTCGATGTTGGAGCCTCACAATTGAGAAGGGACTCAAAGTATTTCGCCAGGATCTGGCAGTTGTCTTTGTCATTGTAAGCAACTTTCCCATCGGGATTCCTAAAGTGAAGACTGGGTGGTGTGTATTTACTGAGATTTTGCTTGAAGGTTTTATAGAAATCACGGGTGTTGTTCTTTTTGAAATCTTGGTCTATCTGTGCCAACTGATTTTATTTGGAATGCTCGTTTTATCCCGCGTATGGTTTTATCAGCCTGCTTTCTCACGACCAGGAATTTCTCTCTGTTTTCTTCATTCTTCTGTTTGTTCCATCGCAACCAGGCAAGCCGCCTTTGGTGAATGGCATCGTCACATTCATTAGTCCACCAAGGATGCCGCCTCAACTTTGTCAGTGGGATGGTTTCCTGTGCCGTTTCAAGAATTGCTTCTTTGAGTTTTTCCCAATTCTGTGGCTTAAGTTTTTCAAGTTTCTGACTGAATTCGCTTTGTGTTTTCAGTTTTTCCACATCAAACCTGTTGATCTTTCTTCCCTGAAATCTCTTGGTGGATCTTGGAAGAAGTTTTAATTTTATCTTTGAAAGATAGTGATCAGAGTCAAGATTCGCGCTTCTTAAGACTTTTACATTCTGGATTTCTCTACGAGATTTACGAGAAATAGCAACGTCGTCAATTTGGAATTCGCCGAGATGGGGATTTGGGGATGTCCATATTTTCTGTTTTGCAGGAAGTCGTTTGAAAGCGGTTGACTTCATCACTAGGTTGAACGCCTTGCACAACTCCACTAACCTTTCTCCATTGCGGTTTGTTCTTCTGTGGGCCGGGTATTCTCCGATAATATTCTTGAATTTCTTTTCCTTACCGAGCTGAGCATTGAAGTCCTCAAGAAGGACGATGATGTGTTCCTTGGGAATCTTGGATAGAATATCTTCAAGCTCTTCCCAGAATATTTCCTTCCCTTGTGGATCGATTCTATTAGCTTGATTAATTGGGGCATGGACGTTCACCATGGTGTAGATTTTATTTGTGCTCCGAAACGAAAGGATCGAGACTCGACTGTTGGGGGACGTGAAGTTGGTGATGGACTCTAAAATCTTCTTACTGACCACAAATCCTGTGCCAAGGTGGGGGATGGATTTTACTACACGTTTTCCGACTTTACCTTTGAAGATTCTATACCCCTGGGAGTCAAAAGCTTCTGTATCAACAAACCTTGGTTCCTGAATTGCTGCGATCAGGATTTGATGATGTTGTAGGGTGTCAATCAGTTGTTTCAATTTACCGACCTTCATAAGGGAGTTCACGTTGAATGTTGCGAAGAAGTTGCGTCGTTTGTGTCTGATCTTGTTTGTAGGAGTCTCCGATACCTCCAAGCATGTCGTTGCAGGCTCCCCAGAGTCCGAAGGCCTGCATGCGTCGTGCAAGACGACGGTGGCTTGGTTACCACCTGGGGTAGTTGCTTCAGCAGACGTTTCCTCCATGCTTTTCACAGTTGAAAAAACTGTAGATAGGGGGCCAGTGATATTGCACACTGACCAATGTACTGCCAAGGTTGTGAGCCTTGGAGTCCCCAGCACTGATCGGCTCGCCGACCCAGCTTCCCGCTGGGATTGGTTACCCAACCTTCCACTGGGTTGCTCGGCTTAACAGGGGGCACCTCTTGTAGGTTACATGCTGGAGTTGGAGTGAAAGAGGCTAAGTTGGATTCTCTTGCTGAATCCAATATGTTTATGTCGCAGCTGACATGCAACAACGCATTTCACTCCCATTAGCCCAGAGCCGTAAGGACTCCTCCCAGGTTGATTCCTGGGACCCATTATTATTATTATTATTATTAATATTATTATAACGATAATAAAGTCTTAGTCAACATACCCGTACGACCTCTCCTAAGAAAGCTAATCCTACGCTCTAAAATGTTACTGGTCAGTTTCAATAGGTTGGCACCGGAGCTTAGTCTGAACAATGGCAGATTATACATGTTACTTTGTGTGGAATCTGAAGGCTCCGAGCAGAATCTAGCCGTTGTTTATCTAAGTGTAATGGTATTCGGTCGTAAAAACTCCAGCTCACTTGTAAATAATTCATACTGAAAGAATTTTTCTACGAAGCTCATAAATGATTTATATCTTTTAGCTGAAAGGACAATTCATTTCTTAGCAAACTTGTCGATTCTCGAACTTCTTTTTGAGGAGCTCTTGAGGAAGAAATAAAACAAGCTCGTCGAGACAGATGGCGATCGGAAAACAAGTGAAGGGTGTCTGCTGTCTGCTAGGGGAAGCTCGATAATGAGAAATCGAATCCCGGTCATATGAAGTTAAAAGCATGACGTCATTAGCTTGATGTATCTTGAGAGGATGTCGCGACGCGTCGCCCCTCACTCGAGAGACGCTTGACGCATCTCAAGTTGCATCCGCTGATGTCATGCACTAGATTACCCTCAACAGGCGACCCCGGGTATAAAACACATACTTAATGGAATTTCTTGTACAAAGGGATTGTTTGAATGAATGCTTGAGATAGGATGTTTGAGTAGGTGTCTGAATGGTTGTGGTTGTTGATATATAATAGTGTATTTCTCATTTTGTTCGTGTTTGTTGTTTTTATTTTGTTTATACTTGTATTTTTTATTGTTAAATATTATAATAGTACATTATGCAACGAGCCTATAATGGCACTAATTAAGACACGAGTATGTTTATAAAACGAGCGGATGCGAGTGTCTTAATTACCATTATAGGCGAGTTGCATACGACTGTTTATGTTCGACGATAATTATTATAACTATTTTCTGTTCGAACATAAATATTCGTAAATATCTGTCGAGATTTCGCCAGTTTTATGTACTGAACAGAGCGCATGGGACGCACAGAATACCTTGTATTTGACCATGGCCTCCTCGATTGCCCCACTATGACACTAGGTCATGCAGTGAAATTTAAATTAGAAGGCCTTGGAACTTAGTGCAGATGCATTTCTATCCTCATTAATTGGTCACACAACTGTTTCTTGAGCTGTGATTGGTGGGAGAAACTGTTTCATAATGAAACGTAGTGTTATAATGACCATCATTATAGTATATAAAATGGCCATGATAGCCCGATTCCTTATTGACGATATAATTTTAATAAAATCTCCATAACCTTATGTCAATATAAGCTGTACATTAAGACCGTACCGGATTCGGTCGCATTGTGCTCCTCCTCCTCAGCGTAATTTAGGACTTGTAAAAGTAATATATATTATGCCATAACAGAGGATTCTAAAAATACTCTTGTTCCAAAAGCTCAGAAATTAAAATAAATTTCTTCAATTCCACGCTGTTTTACCAAGACTTTTTCCTGTTTTTCTTAACACATTTTTGTAACAGATCTGTTTTTTTTAATTTTAATTTAACGCCGCTAGTGTTAGTGACAGTAGCATCTGGTAACCATCTGGGAGTCCTCGGGCGTTCAATCAAAAAATGCCCAGCTATGGCCACTTTGTCTGTGACAATCAGGTCCGGTTTATTGTCTTGTTGGTGATTCCAATGTATTTTAAATGTGTAATTTTCTATTATGGGTTGTGGTTGAAGTATGGCTCTGAATCTATTACTAGTTGACACTGCTTGCATAGTTCTTGCTAGATGATCTTAGCTGCATTGTCTAGTCGGCGTACATAGTCCCTTAGAGAAAGTACTGGGCTCACTGTTAGTATGTGATCGATGGTTTTGTTTTATTATTATTACATTACATTACATTGTGCGAACCGGCCAAAACTAAGGACCCCACAAATATCATTTCATTTCCTTCTCACAGTGTGCCCAACTCTAGGAATGGGTATTCCAAGATTCAGACACCTAGATATCAAGGGAAAGGCTACAGCCGCTTTTGAAAGTTGAGATATTTGAATATCGTGCTCCATTACTTCTAGAATTGAATGGAAACTTTGTGCAGCCAAGAGCATGTTAAGTGACATAGCAAGTAGTAGCAGAGGTCGAGACTATTTGTTGATTAAATAGTTAGCCATGGAGTAGAGACTTGAGACTTGGATCAGATTACTGGCACGGTCAAATGAAAGAGAATGCACTTAGCCTCAAGTGAATCGGACCAGAGACACCGGAGATATGAGGATTTCCAGATTTCAGCGTGATCCAGCGTGGACCCGACCGTTTTGAATAAAAGCCGACCGGCCCAAGCAACATCAGCTCACTTCGAACCAAGCTCTTGCATGACAAGGTGCTGCTGCTACGTTGAGCCAAGGCACATGGTTGCCGGATCTACGCAGAAGATATCTTTAAATTGTGATAGTCACAATAGTGTTACGATACATGTGGAACATAGTAAGTTTCCGGCAGAGAGAATCACTAAGGTGATTGTTATTTTTCTACGGACACTGGTGAAATACTTTATTTCTATATGGACATATGTTAGACTTTGTCTAGAAAGTACTTTGTCACAGTCCAGTAATAATAATTAAATACTTGGATATTTTAATCCAATTAGTCAGTTTCATAAATTGTAACTTGATAACCACTCCGATCTTTCAGTATATTGAAGGCCAGTCTATCACGGTGTTGTTCATTAGCCGACAAAGGGAAACTATAAGTTGCTTCGCGCATGATAGATGGTGATAAACCATGCCCAGGGAACGATCTTCAGAACAGCCGTTGATTGATTTAGACTGTCAGTGTTTTCCTATACTGAAAAGATTACCGTGAGTTATGTTACAACTGACGTGTTTGAGAATAGATCATTTGGATCTGACCCCATTTAAGCAAACTGCTATGGATTTAATTGAAGCCAATATTAAAATGGATCAGCAGTTATTTGAAACTTCAAGAAATATTTCCACTATGTCGTGTTAGACAGATTGTGGGTATATAATGGCGGCCGATACAAGGATTAGACATGCGTGTCCAATAGGGCATGTATCTGGATAAATCTGGTACGGACCAGGTTCACTACGCTTCAAGACCAACGAGAAATGTAAGCCACATTTGACTTTTATATTATGCCTAGATAATTGGAACAAACTCATTTTCTGCAGATGACCAACACATTTGTTTTTCTTCGTATTTAAATCTTGCAATGATTTACGCAAGACATATTAGAGTTATTCTGAGTATTTTCAGCACTCAGAACAGTTTAGGATCGATGACCGAGCATAACGAGCATTTATTTGAATGTTTCATATTTTTTTGATAATCACGGTAATCAGCCGAGGTAACTGTAAAAGTTAATAATTATTTTTGTTGAGAAATGGATATTTTATCCATATTCGAAGAATCGAACATGTGGATTCTCACATAATGAAATAATAATTAAACACATTTACAATAATATAAATAATAATAATAATAATAATGATTTTCATAACTTTTCTAAATAATTCTTGGATCTTATATTTTCTAATAATCACATTCATTGAGAGAGAGCTTATGAAGTAGTTTAATCATTTCTAGTTTGGAACAGGTGCTTTTCCGAAGGATAGTGGTTAGCGCAAGCCCGCATTCAACCAACAGTACCGTTCTGGTTGAACAGTTAATATTTGCAATGAGCAAAGTATATTTTTCAGATAACACGGAGAGGCATGCAACGGGAAGCAAATGATATTTGTATCAATTAGGATATTTTTGTATTTATATAAAATCATGACGTAGATACACATTCGAAAGTGAAATAGAGAGTATCATAAGTGTGGTAACTTCACGTTTTGAACTGAATGGTCAAATAAAATAAACTTGTAAGTTTATAAATCTTCCAGTGTTGATAATGAGCAGAGGCTTGATTTATTGTATAAATTTTGGGAAGAAAATTTATGTGTGTGGAGTAGTTGAAATGCCATTCCCAGGTGCGCATGTTTAAGTCGCAGGAATGAGGAGGTTTTTATTTGAGCATCAATCAAATAGCAGGTTCGATGACTCAGTGTTAAAGAAGGAGTATTGGAACTACACATTGCGTCGTATGAATGACCCAAAGGTTATTTCTTAAAAACCATCAGTTCTTATTTCAACCTTGTTTACGGATTCCATTAAGACTTTGATTTTGCTAGAACCCGGATTTGTCATGATAGTATTTTATTCTTCTTCAGAGGAAGACCTTTGCCGTTGTTGTTGGAATATTGTGTTCTTATAAAAATAATAGAATGGGCCACTGCCGATTAAAAATAATTATATAACCACGAATAATTTGAAGGATGTTTTCAATCCTAGTGTCATGAACTAAATGAATTTATTATGAAGCTACAATTCTTATTTCCGCATTCTGTTCAAGAATTGCAAGTTGTGAAAGTTACTGAAATGGCCACAAATAAAAATATTTTTCTTAATAATGATTCCAAGTGGAAAATCGAATAGTTGAATGGTTCAATAATTTATTGATCAAGTTGATGATTCAGAGATCATATATTTTGTTAGGAACTTGAAGTTCATAATCGAGTCACTTCTCGAAACGTTTAATGTCAGAAGAACAATTAATTTTGTTGTGCTTCGCACAGTTCTTCGATGCTATGCTCGATGGTCAGATACTTTTCAGATGTTGTTATTAATATGTGTACATAATTTGTGTTGATTCAGAGATAATAATATTTTTTGACAATATTTTTTGAAACTGGAAAAATAAGTGAAAATTAAAAATTCTATGAACAATTATTCTACGAGTGTTAATATTATGTAAAAATTCAACCAGTGAAATACAGTATTTCCAGTAAAGACACTTAAATTTGAACTGGATTTAATCACAAATAATGGATAAAATTTTGGAACACAGTCTACAGGACTGATAATCAGACTTGTGTCTCCAAAGAAAATTGTCCAATGTGTTGGAAAATTTCTGTACATTGTGTAAATAGTAATGTGGGTCGCCACACAGTAATGATGCTGCTTTGAGCATTTTATTTTGCAGTCAATTTTAAATTCAGAATAAAATGAGATAATTTTACATGATGTGTTATGCCCAGTAGAATCTCCTTCTATCCTTATTGTTGCATTGAGCCAAAAATCAGTAAAGCATTTTTTTCATTTGATGTCGTTTTTGCGATTAGCTCTAACCCATCTGGCGCCCCGGGATATTTTGACTCTCGTGCTGACTGATTCTTGGTAAAATGCATATGTGGTCGTGCGGACTCCGGTCTAAACGGGCACATATCATTTCATTTCCTTCTCATAGTTCTTTCTTCCTTTCTCTTCCTCCACACATCCTTCATTCTTTCAGAGTGTTGCACCTTTCTCTCTGCTGTCCACCTTCCTCCCCTGCGTACCTTGTTTTCTCCCACAAGAACCTTGATGTTGGAAAGAATTTGCCTGAACTGTGTTCTGTCTCGACAGTCGTCATCTGTAATTTCTAGCCTCCGGAGTTCTTCATTCATCTGCTTGGTGTAACCCCCTTGGCTCTTCAGATTATATGTTTTATTAAAAATTTGTTTATTTAATCTTGTTGGTTCCATTTTATTATTATTATTATTATTATTATTATTATTATTAATAATAATCACTAAGCTCCGGAAGGCCTACAGCAGGGCCATCCAGTCATTGCACTCCTTCCCCTACCACCACTACAATGTGGCAGCGAGGAGACGGACGATGTTCGGACAACGCTGACTAGATACGTACGTACAGTCGTGCGGCCGACGGTTCTTGTGGGATTGTTGACATATTAATAGGGCTGTTTTGCCATAACAAATATACAAATAGAATGGTACTCCGATGTATGGAATGTGCAGGAAACGAACACAAGTGTTAAGTAAAGAATATAGTGATTTATATCCAAACTGAAATGTGATCATATTAGAGAGGAAAATTCAACAACAAATTGTGTTATTTTTAACACATTACATCTCTGTTGCACTCTAAACATTTGGCATGCTTTTTATAAGCTGTACAGAAAAATGAAATTTCCCATTCTGCTTTAAAGACTGCTGCTTCACCACTCCTTTTTTGTATGCTGTTCAGTCATGACCACTGCGAAATTGATTTACTTACACGCTGTCAACAAAGCGCATTGGACTCGACTAGCGACTGATGGATCGGCTGCACACTTCAGCGTGCTCAGCCAGCCAAGCTCCTTCCACCAAAGCGCTCGGAGCACAGGCTGAGAGTGCAGCCGGAGCGCTAGCGCTCGGGGAGCGCTATCTGGATGGCCCTGGCCTACAGGCTAAAGTGAGCCCATTACAATAAGAAATGCATTTCGACGAACGCCAAATTACGACATTATAAAGCAGTTATTCTGCCAGAAGCAACATATGCCGCTGAAACAATAGTAATCGATGGTCATTCCAAGATTAGGGAACTGGAAAATTTCTCCGGAAGATCTACGGAGCAATCAACAGAAACGGCATTTGGATGAAGAGACCTAGTACAGAACTCTATTAAAAAGACCAATACGATGACATACGAAATTAGCAAACGCAGAGCCAAATTTTACACTCACATCCACAGGATGGCCACCTCCAGATTGCCGAAGAAACTACATGGTATCATAACACAGAGTAAATTAGTCACAGAATGGCTTAAAGAGGAACAGAGAGACTTGCAAGTTATCAGCATAGAACATTTCGAAGACCGAACTGAGTGCCAGAAGAAAATCGCGAATGTTAAGTTTGAACCAAGATCATTACGACAACCTGGGAAAACGTGGACGGATGAGAGGAAGAGGGAACATTCCGCGAGAATGAAGACATTTTGGGAGGAGCGGAGGAGACACGCCTCCAAATGACATCATGTTATCTAGTTTAATCTCTCTCCTGTAGGGGAATTTTTGCTTAAATAATAATAATTATATGAGTGATAGCCTATATATATGACTTAAAGTTTCGCTTGGGGATCGACAGTTCTATCTACGCCAGTACAATCTTCAACCAAACGCTCAATCCAATTATATCGACGCTAGAATGCTGACGATTAGAGAGAATCGATATACAATGACGTTGTAAGACGCACGCGCACACATATAATGTAATAGATCAAACAAGTGAAGCTCTGACTGCGCAATAAATTGTATTTGCGATAGAAAAAAGTAGCACTACTCGATCGTAAATATTAGTAGCCGGTGATTTATTTGACACCTCCCGGCCAAGTGTCATGCCATGAAGAACGTTCAAAGAGGGCTTGGTCAACTGTTAGTGGTGTCAACACCCTTAATAGTCGACACGGAGATGCATTACCTCTCGTGAAATGTTTTTATTAATATATCCACAAATCTACAGGTTGGGGGTTTTAAAATCCTCGCAGAATAATGGACTCGGTGTTTCCTGACTTGGATTCTAGAGCACAAATAATAACCCCATAGTTCCGGTTGGACACTTTCCTCATTTTCACTACTGCCTGTTCACCAATGGCTGTCACTTGTAAGGTAATAATAATAATAAAATCTTGCAAATCCGTAAAACTAGACAAACTGTGATCATATTTGTAGACTTTCAAAAAGCATGACGCAATAGGTCGCCTCCGTAGCGTAGCGGTCAGCATGGTTAGCTGCCGCCCCGGAGGTCCTGGGTTCGATTCCCGGCTCTGCCACGAAATTTGAAAAGTGGCATGAGGAGTGGAACGGGGTCTACTCAGCCTTGGGTGTTCCAAATGAGTAGAGGGGATTCGATTCCCACCTCAGACATCCTCGAAGTGGTTTTCCGTGGTTTCCCATTTTCTTCTTCGGGCAAATGCCGGGATGGTACCTTCTTCAAGGCCACGGCCACCTCCTTCCATCTTCCTTGCCTATCCATCCTAACCATCCATTACCTTCCCTTATGAGGCCCCTGTTCGCTTTGCAGGTGAGGCCGCCTGGGCGTGGTGCCAATCACACCTCACGAGTTGTATCCATTCCGATTAGATGTTCCCAGCTTTAGGACACTGCCCGTAGAGGCGGTAGTGGTGAGTTCCCTCGCTTAGTCCGTGGGTTCCACCAACCTGGAGGGTAAACGACTAAGAAAAGAAGTAAAGAAAAGATGACTCAATAGACCGACCGACCCTCTTCCGTGTATTAGAAGAATTCAAAGTAGACAGGAAAACAAGAGAATTAATCAAGCAAACAATATTACAGGCACCACTTCAAACATTAAATTCTTACGCGAAATATCTGAACCTTTGGATGTTAAAACTGGATTACTACAGGGAGACTCCTTTCATGATCAATAATAAAATTTAATTGCAGCCGAATGGCCAAAATACAATATTCATATTGGTTATTTAGTCTATAGATCTCTGCTATACTCTAAAACTGATGTTGTCCTATTTTTGCATCGGTTGATGTGATAGCGTTCACCACACAAAGTACACACACACTCATTTCCTACATCATGGACATGTGTCGTCGCACACAGTTTGTGGTGATATCCATGAACAGCAAAACTTGTAATGACGCCTTAACTCTTGATTTGCCTCCGTCCATTGTCGGTTCCTCATGGCGTCTGTATAATAAAATTCAAGGCAAATATCCTCCCTTTTTTGTCTTCTCTCTTCAAGTACCATGGCACTATTTTGAGTGGATGGTAGCAAGAACCTTGCCTTTGTGTCATCGATATGGAAAGTCTCTTTGGCCATTTCATATACCAGTCTCGACTTTGTTTTTATTCCAACACAGAGAGCTCTTTTAAGAAACCTAGCCTCCACTTTTTCTATGGATCGGAGGTCTGCGAGTGTTAGGTGATCCCATATAATCTGTATCCCATAAGTTGCTACTGGGCTCACTACTGCATGAAACAGTTTCATTGCTGATTTTATTGATACATTCTGTAGATCTTTTATTGTATATATTGCTCTAATTGCAACTGAGACTCTTTCCTTTACGTGAAGTCTGTATCATTGGCCTGTTGTTAGTAAAGTAATCCCGAGATATGTGAATGCCCGAACGATTGGAACATTTTCCCCTCTTATCTTTATGTGGTCGTCTTCTGAAGGCCTTCCTCCTTTTCTAAAAGTCATTTGCATGGTCTTGTCTGTGTTAATTTGAAGACTATTTTATCTGCCCATACCGTCAGCTTTTTCACTGCTTCCTGCACGTGTATTAGATTGGCTGAGCTCAGAACTAGCCAAAATGTGATCGCATTTGCAGACTTCCAAAAAGCCTATGACTCAATAGACCGACCAACCCCTTTCCGTGTATTATATGAATTCAAAGTTGACAGGAAAACAAGAAAATTAATCAAGCAAACAATATTACAGGCACCACTTCAAAGATTAAATTCTTAGGCGAAATGTCTGAACCTTTGGATGTAAACAATGAATTACGTTAAGGAGACTCCTTTGCTCCCTTATTATTATTTGATACAGCCACCTATGGACTACAAATACACAACAACCGTTCAGGTTTTCTTCTTTAAGATGTTTCTTCCTTGTCGGTTAGCTTCCTGCCAAAGATCCTTCAGCCTCTGGCTCCTTCTCAATCGTTCTTCGGCTGAAAGCGTGGGTTTTTCTTTGTGGGGATTCTTCATAGTTGCAAATTTGGTTCTGAATTCTGTCCTGTCCCAGACTTCGGCCGGTCCAATGTTTGCCCTTTTTAAGTCCTGATGGACTTCCTGACGCCATGGAGGTTGCACCTTCCATTTCTTCTGATGGTTGAGAATTTTGTTAGCCAATCTCTCGGTCCCCAAACATTTAATATGTCCATAGAACATCAACCACCGCTTTCTGATGCTGACAGAAACCCCTTCAACATTGTCATAGAGTTCTTGGTTTGACCTCAGTTGAAATTTGTATCCATCTCCAGGTAGCTTCTTGGGACCTAGAATATCCCAGAAGATCTTTCTTTTTCTCAATTTCAACAGTATTCATGCATGATAAGGTTTCTGCCGCATAGAGGCATTCTAGCTTAACTACACTGTGCAATGATGTCTGTACTTGGCCTGATATGAGAGGGATTTCGACTTATATGTGTTGATGAAATGTCTGAATGCCAAATCCATTTTCCTAACACTTGTTTTAATGGCTGCTTTCTCATCACAATTTGGAGTCAAAATTTCTCCCAAATACTTGAATTTATAACTCCTCAAAATGGTCCCATACTTAGTATTCAAATCTTGAACTAGATCCTATTTGTCCAAATTTATATACTCTGTTTTCTCAAAATAAATTTGCAAACCTGCACTCTGAGCTAGCTCCTTGAATGTCTCAAATTGTCTGGTTGCAATTTCTAGATCTTCGGCAAAGAGAACAAAAAAAAAGTGATTGGGTTATGCGTAAAGGAAGTTAAAGGGATAACCATTGGCAAGTTACGATGTTTGACCTATGCAGATGACCTGGCAATTTTGTCCAACGATTGGCAGGAAGTGATTGAATCCATTGAAAAACTCCATGAAATTGCAGCCAAAACCGTACTCCAAATCTCATAACAAAAAGAAACCCAGTTCATGGAAGAATCTCATTGGTACTTGGTTAAACAACTTTTGATAACTCAGTTCGGTAAAGTAGCTCAAGTGTCTAAATTCAAATACCTAGGAGAAATATCCAACCCTGAGGCCTGAATCTCTAAATTGCAAAGAGCCTACAGAGTCACTTGACGAGCACCAACATGTCAACAATTGAAAAAGTAAATGCCCGCTACCTAAAACGGATTCTTGGAGTTGGAAAGACAGCACTATCTAGGTTAATATAAATGTACTAACAAAAGAAACATTCTTCATTGAGGACATTAAAGCACAATTCTGGCTACCAAATATAGAAGACTTATGAAGAGCCATATGGCCCGAATTCTACACAAAAGAGGCTATTACTACATCAGAAGGGAAGCAGTCAAATTATGAACTCCGACATACAATGAGAAGATATACAACACATGGTTTTCACCACAAATTATGCCGTAACCAAATATTCCATCAACCAGAAGAAGACTTCGTGTGTAAACTGTGCGACAAACACTTTGAGAGATATAATGCTCAAAATTACAAAAAGAGGACAATCTCAATAATTAGACTAGGACAAGAATAATTTATATGTTAATATGCACAATGTGTGCTTTTATTATAGTACATTATGCAACGAGCCTATAATGGCTATAATTAAGACACGAGTATTTTTATAAAACGAGCGTATGCGAGTTTTATAATTTCCATACGAGTGTCTTAATTACCATTATAGGCGAGTTGCATACGACTGTTTATGTTCGACGATAACTATAACTTCGTTATATGTTTTAACATAAATATTCATAAATATCTGTTGAGGGTCAGCTACTTGAATTTCGTAATCGCAGATCGAGCGTTGGGTGTTATATCTCTGCCTTTCAAGATCTCTGGACGACCGACGCATGCGATCTGTGTGCTTGCAATGCCATACGCAGGCCATATGTTTGCATCTCCCGCCCCTCAGTAATATTGTCACTGGAGTTGTTTGAAGACAATGAATGCGCTGTGTAGAAATTATATTAAGGTACAGTGCTATTTGTTGTCTCATATTCGCCAGTTTATTTACGCGAACATATGGACGGTGCGTATTCCATGTCGGTAATTTATTATAGTTCGATGTTGTGTTTATGTCCGACATGTTGGATTTTGAGCGCACGCGTGAAGGTATCGTTACCTAATTGGTCAATGAACGAGCTCTGATTGGCTGGAGAAACTGTATCACAATGAAAAAGAGTGTAATAATGACCATCATTATGATACAGTTTTCAGACACATAATAGTGAGGGTCGAACATAAAATAATAAATAAATCAAAATTATGACATTACGACACGGTAATCAAACCCGAGGCACTGCACGCCTCTGAAACACTGGTCATTGGGGGCAGATCACTAATTAATTAACGATATACCAAAACAAGAGAGGTGCCTAGATTCAAAACCCTCCAAATCCATTCATTCACTTTTTTAGCAAAGTGGCATAAACTGCCACTAACAAACCAATACTCAAAAAGAAATACTTTTTTTCACTAAAAATGAATTAATTCTTTTTAAAAACAGCGACAAAGTACGAAGCTGATCCCCGAGATAGTTAAAAAATTATTTAGAAAATTATAAAGCAGTAATTCGGATTTGTCGGAGTTTATTACTAAGATTTGGATTTGGCAGGTTTTGACACCAAAGAGCCCTAATAAATCTGAGGTTGTGAGGAGATTGTAGAAACTACGTAAGCTTTACTAAGAAATTAATATTTCGAATGAAAGTAAACTAAATTTAGGTAATAAAATTAAAAATCGTATCATTTTTGTGTTTTATTAGCACTAAGATTAGTGGCTAGTAAGAATAAACAGAAAAAATAAAACTAATATTACCCATTCAATATTCGATTGCCGCTGAGCGTGGCTGTGCCAGAGTTTATGTTTATTGTAGCATGAGCCCCGAGGGGCGAAGCGGAGGACACAGCGATGTCAGAGTGCAGTCTGCACATAGATCAAGCTGCATTGCGTCAGATAAGCGTCACAGGAACTCATGTCACAATGGACAGTTAAACTTTGACTGAGGGTACTGGAGCTAAGTCATATCCTACTCGCCTAACCGTACCTGTCAACGAAGCAAGCTGACGTGTGACACAAGTACATAAAGAATAGTTCCCATCTCCACCGCCGGCAATCAATTCGTGAAAGGGTGATAATACTGTACAGTACTGAATAATAATAAGGAATAATGTCAAATTTAATTCATGTTCAATTCATATGGTCCAGGTTCATAGAGACAAAACTATCGTCATTCAACTATTAAATCTCATTCTTTACTGGAATTTCTAGCTACACAATGTCAGCTTCTATCTCATCCTCAATAGTAGTTTCACAATCTTCATCATTCCCTTCGTGTTCGCCACGACTTTCCAGATTGCAATAAAATTGCAGCTCCTCTTTTTACCTCCATCTTTCTCCAAAATGTTTCAAAAGCAGTCTCGAAACATCTTTCACTTACTGTGTCTGAAGGGCAATCCCTCTGTTTATGTCTTCTGGCTGTACGTGAGTCATATCAAAATCGGGTTTCGTGACACGTTTATGTTCGCAAATGTCAGTTCTGTGGAAAACTTCACCCTGGAACAAAATGTTATATTTCTACTTGTGCTTTGTCAAAATTATCCAAAACAAATTGTTATTATCGGAATGTATAACAACATAAACCATTCTGATCACGTCAGGCGTTTCCCGGTTAATACATGTGAGATTTTCGAAGTGAAATGCCATGTCCCGTGGTTCGGATTCCACGTAAAAAGGAGGTCCCGTGGCTCATAATCACAAGATTCACGGTCACGTAAAACTATAATCTTCCTTCCTTTTCCTTCACGTCAAGCAGGGATACGATCTCTGACTAATGCTCGTAGGTAAAGACTACACACTTCGCAAAGCATCATTGAAGGTAAGATGGCGGAACTAGGTGCTCCTATTGACTGATGTGGATGTGGCGGGTTTTGTAACCAAAAATGGCGAAACTGTCCTTGGACTTGGCGGATATTGCAACTAAGCCTCAACTTCGACTTCGTTTTACAGTAGGATGTAGCGGGTTTTGTAACAAAATAATAGTTTTAATGAATTCAGCGCAGCAAAAGCTATAAGAAACAATGCTTATCTCAATTTTCATAAAATATGGATTTGGCGGGTTTTGATTCTTGGCACCTAAGAAATATCTTGAGTAAGATGTTTGGCACAGTTTGTGCTGAGGGAATTTGGATGAAAAGGAAATCCCCGGAGCTTTATCAGAATTCGGAGAAAATCTCAGACACATTCAGGAAAAGACGTTTGAAATGTTAAGGGTATATTCTCAGAATGAGCGTTCATAGGCTGACTAGAAGAAATCTAAATCTTATTCTCTCAATGCAAGCTGGAACAATGGCTTCTTGAAGTTGAAAAGGACCTTCAGGTAATAGACCTCTCATATGATATGGTACTGGGAAGATCTAAATTCAGAAAACTAGTTGACAATCATAAACTTTCAGACCACCCAAACATTGAATCCAACAGAACCTTGACGGAGGAACGTAGAAAGTGCCATAGCAAGAATATGAAGACAAATTGGGAGGATCAGCGCTTTAAATAATAGTAATAAAATTGATACGTGCAAGGGCACGTCTCTACCATTTCAAACTTGTATATACCCTTGGATTGTAACATCTCGACATTTGAAACGACCGCCTGGTGACTTGCTTCCCATTTTGAACACGAGATGGTAGCACCTGTCGGACTTTGGAAAGATTTCAAATAGTTCCTGTCTCCCCACTAGGTAGTGTGGGCTGCGCCTTATAAAACTCTTTATACGCATGACATAATTGAAAGACAATCATATTCTTCGTCTTAAAACAAATGCCGGTGTATTCTTGATACCGCCAAATTATGTACTTATTTATGACATTGTTGTTTTGGGGTGTCACCTCGTGATTGGACAATATTATTTACATGTATACAGTTCGAAAATGACACGCAAAAATTCTCCGCCATTTTGTGTAGGCCATTAGCGGTCGTGAAGAAAACATCAAGCCGTCTGGTCGTGAAAGGTGTCTCCGTTGATGGGGGCTTTTGGCCCCCATTCTCTACGAAATCTAAATTTATTCAAGAAAAAGGGAACGCCTGTGCTACATAAGGTTTAATTTCATCGTTCCGCTGTGATGAGGAAATGTGCAAAGTTAATCGCAACTGGATGCGATCGAGTGCTGTCATCTACACGAGGCATGGGCGTGTTAGCCATTTTTTGTGAAGCACTTGTAGTTACGTAAAATTATGTGTTAATTACTTTATTATTATTGTGTCTCCTCTGTGAAGAATTTAAGGTACGTTTTTTTTAATTTAATTTATCTAATTATTTTATTTTGGGAGCTCCTATTTTGGCCGTGTATGAATGTTGATCTTCTGTTATGTTTTGGCTTGTAGGCCTAAAATTTCTTTTACGTTTTAATAACGTTTCCTTGTATATATTAAGTTTATTGTTATTATTTTTTTTACCTTCTGGAGACACATTTATTAGTTTATTTCACGTTTAAATTATTATTTATTTTCTTTTGCCAATCTTATGATTGATATAGTATTCAAATTAATTTATTCATGATCCGGTGCATTTCTCTGTTGTAATGGTATTTAGACTTAATTGTTTTCCTCCGTTCATTTCCTTACGCTGATGTTAAAATCTGTCTTATTAATTGTTTGCCGTAATTTCGATCTGGCATGTTTTTTGTGTGGCCATGTCTGTTTTTTACCGTGATGCATTATGGTCTCGTGGTCAGTCCATTGGCGCGGGTCTCAAAAAGCAATCGTGTTGTGTGTTAGCTTAATCCTTTTTTTTTAATGTAATCTTGTTGATGTTAATTTTGTGATTTTTGGTAAATGTCCTTGTGTTTTCCGCCTTCGTGCTTATCATTTATTTATTTGCTATCCCATTTAATTTTTTTTTAAATTTAATTTATTTCATTCTTTTTTTTTTGCGTGGCCTGAACTTCTGCATGCCGGATCGCTATTGCATTCCATTGCAAATTGTCAAGCCCTTTCTCAGTATGTTATGCATGTAATATTTATTTTAACCTTTGGGCTGCTTTACATTTTAATTTTAATTTAAGTCTTTTCTTCTCCTTTGGCCTTGCAAACAAGCATGTTTGGCGGTCTCTTTAATTCATTGTATAATATTGGTGGCTGATGCATGTTTTTTCTCTGGTGGAGGTGTTCTTTAAGTTTTTATTATTAAACCTTTTATTTATCCATTTTTAATCTTTTGTTGTGGCATTATTTCACCGACGGCAGTTCCGTTGGTTTTTGGGGGGTGTTTGTACGATAGCCTGTGTGTGTTGTCCCCTTCTCCATCTTCCTTCCACCCCTTTTGGAGCTCTTCTGTTGGGACTTGTCTTCTGGAGGTGGTTTTGCTGCGGAAGTGACCCGGACCCCTGAATACAGGTAAGTTGGCCCATCCACGCTCCCCGTTCTCGTCTCATTCTGGTGAAGCAGAGCGTTGGTTATCGAGTTACCGACGTGCTGCTGGCCAGTGCCGTCCAATGTGGGGTCACATTCTGGTAGCAGATCCTGCTCATGTTCACTTCCGTAACTATCCCCTCCCCAGTACCCACAGGCTGTTTTATGGACCCCTCTAATGCCGATGGGTCAGTTGTTGGTGGGATTTTGTCAGGAAAGTGCACTTAATGTTGTGTAAAGCTAATCCTTGTCGTTTATTGTGTTTCATGTTTGCCTCTGGATATCCATATGCTGTATGTAAGTGTCCTGTTATAAGCGAGGTATTTCCTGCTGTAGTTTTATCCTGTTTGTGTGCAACATCCCCACTGAAGATGAAGCCCGGTGAGTGACTGACATGTGTTCTTGGCATGGGAAATGGGATTTCTTAATGTTCTGATAGCCTATATGCTGCGTGTGAAGGAATCCTGGAGCCCCGTCGGAAGCTGGTAGCCTGATGTTTTGTGCCAATTTTTGTAATTTAGCTCCCTGTTCTCGAGCCAAGCAGGTGGTGACGAGTGCAGTTCTGGACAGCATGGTGCATGATTTGGTGTAGTAGGGTGGCTGTGTTTGAGTGTCAGCCTAATCTTTGGTGATGGTAATTGCTGGTTGTGGTACTGTTGTGAAAGTGTAAACTGTCCTCGTAATTCCTGAAATTTGTTTCCTTCTATATTGGTTGTCTGCATTCTGTGTTTTCCAAAATGGCCGACAACAATAGTGTTTTCAATTTAATTGACTTAAGCGATAACCTTGTGAATTTGGAGAGTTCTTCTGGGGTTGAACGTGAATCACCTCTGTTTACTAGGTCTGAGGTTTTGGGATCGATTACCAGTAGTAGTTTGCCTGCCCCTCTGTTGCCTGGCGCTGGCTCGTCCATACCACTTAATCCTGCATACGGTCATTCTTCTCATGTTAGGTCACCTAGTGATTTCCTGGGTCCTGCCGACTCATTGCATCCCAGTTCTTTCTCTAGTAATATTAATGTTTTGTCGCCTGTAGAGGGTGTGCGAGCGGGCTACCCTGGTAACAATGTCTCTATTCCTAATGCTACGTTTTCACCTACCTTTAATTATGGGTCGATTCCTCATCCTATTTCTGATTTCTTAACTAAGTTAAAGCATTTCAACCTTGATGACGTTACCCAAGTGGTACAATTTTTAAAGCAAGTGGTCGAGTTGGGTAACCATGCCTCGATTTTTGGGATGTCGGAAGTTCAGATTTTCCAACTTTTGTATCCAGTTGCATCCGGTATGCTGCGCGATAAGCTTGTTGAAGCTATCCACCTCCGCATGTCCTTAGCCATGTTTATTAGGGAAGTGTTGTGGTTTTTTGTCCCTGCGAGCACCCTAAGTGCTCTCGAGCAAAAGTTCCTTTATCGTGTCCAAAGGCTGGACGAGTCCCTTAGCGACTATGTCAGCGACATTAAGGTGTATGCCCAGGTTTTTGCATCCCCTTTAACAGAGCGACAGTTGGTGTCATCAATTGTGAATGGGTTTTCGCCTCAATATAGGTCATACATGACTATGTGTACCAGGCCTTCGTCATTCGTCGAGCTGAAACAGGTCGTTATAGAGGCTATGGCTGTGAAGCATGCAGATTCCCTTCGTGTAGCTAATGTTCCTCCTCCTTCCTTGATGTCTTGTCCTCCTCCTTCCTTGATGTCTCGTCCCCCACCTAAGGTTATGTTTCATCCTCGACCTAATATTAAGTGCCACTCGTGCGGTGGAGTGGGACATGTCAAGAAGGTGTGTTCGAGTAACCAGGCTGTGTATCGCCAATGACGGAACGTTGAGGAGACCAATTCGGGTGTTACTTCCAAGGATATTTCTGTGCGTAAGAATTTGGGAAAACCCTGTGAAGTTTCTGGTCGCCCTACCAATGATTGTCTTGATAACTCTATGAAAGCTAATTCATCATGTGCTAATTCTGCTTATATCGCTGGCCTATCTAACCTGTCGGTGAGCAATGGCGTGGCAAGTCAGCCTAATTCTAAACGTTGTGTGAATCCTGTGGTGCGGGTGTCCTCGTCACCTGCTTGTAATCGTGTTAGAGTGAGTAATGATTTTGGAATTTCTCCTGTGGCTAAAGGAATATCCCCGTTTATTGAAATTTGTGTCAATGACGAGCCCGTTTCTGCATTGCTTGATTCTGGTAGTGTCGCATCCTTTATAAGCGAGGACTGGTTTTTATCTATGAAGAGTGTTTGCAAATTTCCTGAGTTAGAGCCTAACAATGAATCTTTTATTTCGGCAAATTGTTCAAACTTAAATATTTTGGGTAGTATGACAGTCAAAATTCATATTCTAAATTTTTCTTGGAAATTTAAATTTTTGGTTGCCAGAAATCTTTCTTGTGCTGTGGTCATTGGAGCTAATTTCATGTCACACGTTGGTATGCTTCTTGATTTTGGTGCTCGCAACTTATGGTTTAAGTTTAATCCACAGAGTAAATTATCTTTCAACCCGGTTTTATCTTCTCCTGCTGTCAATTCTGTTAGTGAACCTATGACTATTGAGGATCTCGATCTGGAAAATTTAACGTGTCTTCAAAAGGATGCCATTAAGAGGTTATGTCAGGAGTATGGCGATGTATTTACTGACAAGCTGGGTGTAACCCATTTGATGGAGTACAAGATTGAGCTAACCGATTCTGTGCCGGTGCGTTCCAGCCCGTATCGCCTTGCCCCGCCCAAGATGGCTGAACTTCGTAAGATTATCGATAAGATGTTAGAAGAAGGTGTAATCCAACCCTCTATCTCTGCCTACTCATCCCCTGTATTTCTTGTGCCAAAACCTAACGGTGGTTTTCGGCCGGTGGTCGACTATAGGGCTCTTAATCAAAAAGTTGTTTTGCAGTCCATTCCTTTGCCGGACTTTCACACATGTTTTAGTTGGTTTCGCAACGCGAAGGTGTTCACGATCCTCGATTTAAATTCTTCCTACTTCCAAATTCCCCTCTCTCCTGAATCCAGGCATGTTACTGCTTTTTCCACTGACTGGAACCTGTTTGAATATGCCCGTGTCCCGTTTGGCCTATCCACCGGAGCCGTTGTGTTGAGTAGACTTCTGGACAAGGTATTTTCTGAAATTAAATTCAAGTTTGTGTACCACTACCTTGACGATGTGGTGATCTATTCCGAGTCCTTTGAGGAACACGTTGATCATCTGAAAATTGTACTTGATCGGTTGCGTGACGCTGGACTTACCGTCAAATTGTCCAAGGTTTCATTTGCCAAGCCCAAAATTTCCTTCTTGGGACATATTGTTTCTGAATCTGGTATCTCAGTGGACCAGTCTCGCACGCAGGCAATCAGAGATTTTAAACCACCCAAGAACGCCAAGGGTGTTGCTCGTTACATTGGTATGGTCAACTTCTTCCGTAAGTTTATCAGTAACTTTGCCGACCGTGCTGCTCCTCTAAATCAATTACGCAAAAAGGCTGTGAAGTTCGAGTGGGGTACCTCTCAGCAAGCAGCCTTCGAAGATCTTAAGCTTGCGCTCTCTAACGCCCCTGTGTTAGCCATTCCGGATTTTGGGAAGCAGTTCATTGTGCAGACTGATGCGTCTGGTCGTGGTGTTGGTTGTGTTCTACTGCAGGAATCTGATCTGGGTAGGCAACCCATTGCATACGCTTCTCGTACCTTAACGGACGCAGAGAGGAAGTATTCCATTTACGAACTTGAGGGTTTAGCTGTGTTGTTCGCTCTAGAAAAATTCCGTATGTATCTTGAGCACACCAAGTTTCTCCTTGAGACCGATAACCAAGCCTTGAGCTGGGTCTTAGGGAAACCCCGCAAAACTGGTAGAATTGCTAGGTGGGCAACTAGGATTCTGTCGTTCCAGTTCACTGTCCAACATATTCGTGGGTCCGAAAATGCGGTAGCTGATTCTTTAAGCCGCATGTACGAGGAAACAGCTGAAGAGGATGTTCAGGAATGTGAACCCGTAAACCTTGTATCTGCTGTAAATTGTGTCAATGCCGTTCTTAGCAATTCCCCTGTGCTTTTTGAGGATGTGAGACGATTCCAGAAAGAAGACCTCTCCTTATCTAGCCTTATTGACCGAATCAATTCTGGTGAAGTGATCAAGCCCTACTCTCTGAAGGACGGTGTATTGTGTTGTTCGTCTCGTCATGACCGCCTACCTAAAATTGTGCTCCCGTCGATCCTCATTCCGGAAATCTTTCGTTACTATCATGAATCTCCTATTGGTGGCCACCTAGGAGTATTCAAGACCCGAGCTAAAATCAGACAGTTTTTCATTTGGCAAGGTATGGATGGCGACATCAGGAGGCTCATTAGGAATTGTGCTGCATGCAGTATTAGCAAACCTCCGGTTTCTACTAAGGTTGGCCTATTGTCATCTGAACCAGCATCTAGACCCATGGAGAGGCTTTTTATCGACCATGTTGGACCGTTCCCTCGCTCTGGTCGGGGAAACCAATTTGCGCTTGTTTGCACTGACGGTTTCGCCCGGTTTAGTTGGATTTTCCCCACCAGACAGGCTACGACCAGTTCCGTCATAAAGTGTCTTAATTCCATCTTCTCGTCTTTTGGGCCGTGTCAGTATCTGGTGTCAGATAATGCCAAGTGCTTTGTATCTCATCAGTTCCGTCAATTCTTGTTTGATTATGCTATTTCGCACGTAACCACCACTCCCTATTTTCCTAACCCGTCTCTTGCTGAGCGAGTCAATCGTAATCTCCGTTCTGCTCTGATTGCTTTCCACCACGACGACCATTCCAAGTGGGATTCTAATTTGCATTGGCTCAATTTTGCTTTCAACACCGCCGTGCATGAGAGCACGAAAGCTACCCCTTTTTCGTTAATGTTTTCCTTTATGGCTAATTCTCCGTTGTCCAACCTGTGGAACCTGCACGATCTCCTTCCTGACAGTTTCACGCCCGAGGATATGAGGGCGAAATTCGACAAGGCTAGAGAGAATATTAAGGTATCCCATGACCAACTTGCCAGGCGACACAATGCCTGTCGCAAGCCAGCTGATTTGGAAATTGGTGATGTTGTGTACGTCCGCAATTTCGAGCCCAAGGGCGTCAGTAATCTTGTCTCAAGCAAGTTAACCCCTCGTTTTAAAGGCCCATGTTATGTAGAGGCATTCTTGACTCCTGTTACTCTTCTTGTTCGAAACCCTAAGGCCAACAAAATTTCTAGAGTGCATCTATCACACATTAAGCGAGGTGGAGAGGTGTCTAATGAGGAAATGCTACCGTAAATTTAGTAAAACAAATTTTGTATAATGTAGAGTATCCCTAACCTTCATTGAAGCCTTCAAGCTTCTGTTCCTTGTGGAATTTTGAATTTAATTGGATTTGAAAACTCTGATGGGATACAAACTGTATTGTTGGGAAGTTCCCATTGTAATGGTAAATTGTAAAAGTGTACCTAACTTTGATGTTTCATAGGAGATGCTAACATGTAAATTGGACTCGGTGGGAGACCTAACTCATGGTAACCTTGTATTCCTTGTTCCCTTTCGGAATTTTAGTGTCATTCCTCTGCCGTAGTTCCTTCTAAATGTATAGTCGTCTAACTCATGTAATCTTGAAATTTACTTCGAATCCGTAAAAAGGTAAACTTGTTAATGAAATTTTGTAAGCACGGATCTAGGGCATTGTCAAAAATTTTCTTCATTTAAAGTCAACCTTGTTTCTCTTTGTAAAATGTAGTAAGAATTAGTAATTCTGTAAACCTTTTTTGAAATTAGATTAACTTCTATTTTTGTAAATGGCTGCCCACGCGTCGAATCATATCTTGCACATTGCTTCCTCCTACTTCGTCTAAAACGACCTACATTGGCCTTGTTGAAAATTTTCCTAACGTGTCTCGGACTCTGAAAGCACTGCTGGTGCTGGTGTACTGCATTTCTGAAGATTTTTGGACACAGTGATGCTGTTGACTAAGTGGTTTGCGAGGTGATCAATTATCCCATCACTGATAATCTGACCCTGCATTCTTCCTAACCAAAACGATGCGGTTTCATCCATCAATTGGAGTTAACAGGTGAACATTATCTTCGGGAAACATCTCTGGTGAATCGACTAGTTAAGGAGTACTGTCTATGCCTTGGCATATTCGTGAACGGTGTTCACGCTTAAGGGAGGGAGACTGATACGTGCAAGGGCACGTATCTACCATTTCAAACTTGTATATACCCTTGGATTGTAACATCTCGACATTTGAAACGGCCGCCTGGTGACTTGCTTCCCATTTTGAACACGAGATGGTAGCACCTGTCGGACTTTGGAAAGATTTCAAATAGTTCCTGTCTCCCCACTAGGTAGTGTGGGCTGCGCCTTATAAAACTCTTTATACGCATGACATAATTGAAAGACAATCATATTCTTCGTCTTAAAACAAATGCCGGTGTATTCTTGATACCGCCAAATTATGTACTTATTTATGACATTGTTGTTTTGGGGTGTCACCTCGTGATTGGACAATATTATTTAAATGTATACAGTTCGAAAATGACACGCAAAAATTCTCCGCCATTTTGTGTAGGCCATTAGCGGTCGTGAAGAAAACATCAAGCCGTCTGGTCGTGAAAGGTGTCTCCGTTGATGGGGGCTTTTGGCCCCCATTCTCTACGAAATCTAAATTTATTCAAGAAAAAGGGAACGCCTGTGCTACATAAGGTTTAATTTCATCGTTCCGCTGTGATGAGGAAATGTGCAAAGTTAATCGCAACTGGATGCGATCGAGTGCTGTCATCTACACGAGGCATGGGCGTGTTAGCCATTTTTTGTGAAGCACTTGTAGTTACGTAAAATTATGTGTTAATTACTTTATTATTATTGTGTCTCCTCTGTGAAGAATTTAAGGTACGTTTTTTTTTTAATTTAATTTATCTAATTATTTTATTTTGGGAGCTCCTATTTTGGCCGTGTATGAATGTTGATCTTCTGTTATGTTTTGGCTTGTAGGCCTAACATTTCTTTTACGTTTTAATAACGTTTCCTTGTATATATTAAGTTTATTGTTATTATTTTTTTTACTTTCTGGAGACACATTTATTAGTTTATTTCACGTTTAAATTTTTATTTATTTTCTTTTGCCAATCTTATGATTGATATAGTATTCAAATTAATTTATTCATGATCCGGTGCATTTCTCTGTTGTAATGGTATTTAGACTTAATTGTTTTCCTCCGTTCATTTCCTTACGCTGATGTTAAAATCTGTCTTATTAATTGTTTGCCGTAATTTCGATCTGGCATGTTTTTTGTGTGGCCATGTCTGTTTTTTACCGTGATGCATTATGGTCTCGTGGTCAGTCCATTGGCGCGGGTCTCAAAAAGCAATCGTGTTGTGTGTTAGCTTAATCCTTTTTTTTAATGTAATCTTGTTGATGTTAATTTTGTGATTTTTGGTAAATGTCCTTGTGTTTTCCGCCTTCGTGCTTATCATTTATTTATTTGCTATCCCATTTTTTTTTTTAAATTTAATTTATTTCATTCTTTTTTTTTGCGTGGCCTGAACTTCTGCATGCCGGATCGCTATTGCATTCCATTGCAAATTGTCAAGCCCTTTCTCAGTATGTTATGCATGTAATATTTATTTTAACCTTTGGGCTGCTTTACATTTTAATTTTAATTTAAGTCTTTTCTTCTCCTTTGGCCTTGCAAACAAGCATGTTTGGCGGTCTCTTTAATTCATTGTAAAATATTGGTGGCTGATGCATGTTCTTTCTCTGGTGGAGGTGTTCTTTAAGTTTTTATTATTAAACCTTTTATTTATCCATTTTTAATCTTTTGTTGTGGCATTATTTCACCGACGGCAGTTCCGTTGGTTTTTGGGGGGTGTTTGTACGATAGCCTGTGTGTGTTGTCCCCTTCTCCATCTTCCTTCCACCCCTTTTGCAGCTCTTCTGTTGGGACTTGTCTTCTGGAGGTGGTTTTGCTGCGGAAGTTACCCGGACCCCTGAATACAGGTAAGTTGGCCCATCCACGTTCCCCGTTCCCGTCTCATTCTGGTGAAGCAGAGCGTTGGTTATCGAGTTACCGACGTGCTGCTGGCCAGTGCCGTCCAATGTGGGGTCACAAAAATAATTACGAGCCTTACAGTAGTCGCATATGATGTGTAACTTCTGGCATAGAAGAAACCTCACGTGAAATTGTTGATACATCGGTACTTTATAGTATTATTGGCACAAATATTAATCTATTGTAAAAGGGAGTGTTTACAGATATTGTAGTTTATACTACGGAACTCATTTTATTAGATGATTTGTAGTTTCCACCAGCACCAGCCTAAATAAAGAATACGATATGGATCAACTAGATTAATAGACGCGACACCGCTCATAACCTTAAATTCCTTATGCACAGGTCCTCTTCATTCACAGACCAACACGTAATTTCATATGGATTCTGTTAAAATGAGTCATATTGATATGATAAATATCGTTTAAAATGATACTCGGGTAGCAAACATATCTACCCCGTCCGGGTTTCGAACCCAAGTCCACTATATTTTCAGTCATAAGCACTAACCACACGGCTATTTCGACTACGAACATTTTCTGCACAAGATGGTGACTTATTTCCACGGTCCTATAATACTGCATTAAGGAATTAAGTTTCATTTATATTTTGCTTGTTTCGATAATGTTCCTGCGTGAAATTGAGTTTAAAATGCCTTATGAATAGGCCCTCTTATGAGTAAAGAGAATGTATTCAGCAATACTTCATGAAGGCTTGCTCAATTCTCGTATAACCACAACGATTATATTAAATTGATGACTGCATTACCGTTATGTGGGTTAATATTTGAACAGCCATTGTGCAGAAACATAATACCGGCAATGCCGACTACTTACAATGTTTGATATTAAGGCATTTTACCATTTAAATACTGACACGAAGACTTCGAACATGTACCATGTCATTTGTTTCAATCACTTCACACCAGAGTTCGCATGAGCGGTTACTGTTCAGTATGTCATATACATTCCACATGACCGAGAGTACGTCATGGTATCAATTTCGGACAGCATGCGCTCATTGTTTCTCGTTCCACTGCCACCTGGGTCTTACCACTGCCCACTGGATCGATCGATCGAGTGGGCAGTGCATACTTCCGTTTTCCACCACTGCCAGCTAGTACACTTCCGTTCGATCTATCGAGCGGGCAGTGCATACTTCCGTTTTCCACCACTGCCAGCTAGTACACTTCCGTTCGATTGATCGAGCGGGCAGTGCATACTTCCGTTTTCCACCACTGCCAGCTGGTACACTTCCGGTTCGATCGATCGAGTGGACAGTGCATACTTCCGTTCGATCCATCCCTGCCAGCTCGATCGTTCCGATCCACTTCCCTCCCCAATTTTCGAAATCACTCCCACATAACTATCCAGCAACCAAGCGGAAAGATGTTACACATCAACAATAATAATAATAATAATCACGATAACTTATCGCATTTTCACTTTCCTCTAAGAGAAGTAAACAAAGGCAGACTGATTCAGTGAGATACAAAGATCTGGGATCTCATGTTAAGATATCCAGGAGCGTGGTCAGCTTAAGAAAAACTCTTCGAATATTGGAGTTTCCAACCAAAGCCCACGCTGAAAACATGAAAGACGTGGATAAAAGGGAGAAAGAAAGAACACCGTCAACGAATGAAGGAATATTCTAGTAATTTTGTAAGCACATAATAACATGATACGTGTATCACAACCACGCCGTACATTGTTGGTAGGTTGATTGGTTCCTCAGTTTAGGGGCTGCGACAACGTGGCCATGTAGCCCCGTGTACTTTGGGTGTGTGTAGAATCTGTCTGATAACCGGTGTTAATTGTGATGACGGTATTAGTGTGTGTTATGTGATTTTAATTCAAGTAAGGACTGCAAACATTCCATTTTTCAAGTACTGTAGTTCCTACTCTTGCTACCAAGCCCCTGCCTACCATTGCTTCACTAAACTCAGGATTCCCTGTTCCCAGAAGTCTTGTGCTTGTGACGGTGTCCTTTAGTTCGTCGTCCGGTTTTCCCTTGAGATTTTTTTGAATGGACCAAACAGATGGAAGTCACAGGACGACAAGTCCGGGTTGTAGGGCGGATTCTCAAGTTGCTCCCACTTGAACGCGGCCAATACACCTGGTGTGACGTTAAAGACGTGTGGGAGAGCGTTATCATGGAGCAGAATTACTCCCATCGTGAGCAGTTCAGGCCGTTTGTTCTTGATGGACTTGCGTAGGCTACGGAGTGTCGCACAATACACGTCACAGTTAATGGTTCGTCCGTGGTTTCCAATCGGACCACGAATTAAAGTACATCGTACAGGATTGGCTCCTGTCACAACCACAAGACTTCTGGGAACAGGGAATCCTGCGCCTAATGAAGCAATAGGACACCTGTGCACAGGCCTGTGGTGATTACTTTTGAATGACGAATGAATTTTACCCACAATATCGTTTGGTACCTTTTCATTTGAACACCGCTGGTATGTTCACTGTTAAAACTGAAACCGTGTGGTGTTCACTGAGACAAACTTTGTCAATACCAAACCCAGTAAACATTAACTTGTTTGGTACGCTTCCTGTTTAGTTTGTCAAAATAATGAAATGGCACGCGTAGGCTATGTTGGCTCGGTATCGCTAGTGAAGAGGGACGCAGTGTTTAGGGACTTCCCCGGAGGTCTCGCTATTCAAATACTGAACTTCTCTTCCGGGACCGCCTCTAGGGCCTCCGTGTTCCGGCAGACGCACACACAAGGCGGGGGGGTCCAATTAACCGAGTGTAGCAGTAGTTCACGAGCTACTGACATATCTTCTGTGAGAAACATTAGCACCACAAAGTGGCGTCTAGATGCAAAACTCACATTGTCCACTTTTGTTCAAAATTGAGTTAGCAAGGCATTCTTATTCTTCGTTTCAAACTACATACGACTATTTTAGTGCTGAAAATCCAAACTCATAATATCTAGTGGTTTTCAAATGTCAAAAACTCAATTTAGATGCAAAACTAACATTCTCCACACTGATTAGTTGCAAGGAGCACATTCTCCCTGTTGGCCAATCACAAGACAGCTTCTGGTCATCTGACTTTCTACAGCTGCAAGCCAATATTATTATTGTCTGTTCAACTCGTAACCTCTACATAATAAATAAAGATTATAAGTGTATTCCAACAAAGCAATTGGTTTCATTTGTCTAAATTTTTCACAAACTTGGCCAACTTGTCCATTGTTTTGTCTGAAGTAATTAATTTTGTTTAGTGTCAAAAGTAACATTCTCCAACTTGTTCAGACACAAAACTCACAGTCTCCAATGTTTGGATACAAAAGTCACATTCTCCAAAATTTAAACCTATTTTTCAGATAAATTAATATAAATAATGTAACATAGTTTATACAAGAAGGCGTAATTAAATATAGCCTGCAACAAAAGCAAAGCCACTTAGAGATTCATTATTTGCATACATTTAAGAAGTTTTTTTTTAGTTCGTGTAAAATTAGAAAAAGAGGAGAACGTGAGTTTTGCATCTAGACCCCTCAAATATATTAGTTCACGACCTTCTACAATTATATCTTCCATAAGCAACATTATTAACATATTAGTTCATGGCCTTCTACATATATATCTTCCATAAGCACCATTATTAACATATTAGTTCATGGCCTTCTACAATTATATCTTCCATAAGCACCATTATTAACATATTAGTTAATGGCCTTCTACAATTATATATTCCATAAGCACCATTATTAACATATTAGTTCATGGCCTTCTACAATTATATCTTCCATAAGTACCATTATTAACATATTAGTTCATGGCCTTCTACAATTATATCTTCCATAAGTACCATTATTAACATATTAGTTCATGGCCTTCTACAATTATATCTTCCATAAGCACCATTATTAACATATTAGTTCATGGCCTTCTACAATTATATCTTCCATAAGCACCATTATTAACATATTGGTTCATGGCCTTCTACAATTATATCTTCCATAAGCACCATTATTAACATATTAGTTCATGGCCTTCTACAATTATATCTTCCATAAGCACCATTATTAACATATTAGTTCATGGCCTTCTACAATTATATCTTCCATAAGTACCATTATTAACATATTAGTTCATGGCCTTCTACAATTATATCTTCCATAAGTACCATTATTAACATATTAGTTCATGGCCTTCTACAATTATATCTTCCATAAGTACCATTATTAACATATTAGTTCATGGCCTTCTACAATTATATCTTCCATAAGTACCATTATTAACATATTAGTTCATGACCTTCTACAATTATATCTTCCATAAGTACCATTATTAACATATTAGTTCATGGCCTTCTACAATTATATCTTCCATAAGTACCATTATTAACATATTAGTTCATGGCCTTCTACAATTATATCTTCCATAAGTACCATTATTAACATATTAGTTCATGGCCTTCTACAATTATATCTTCCATAAGTACCATTATTAACATATTAGTTCATGGCCTTCTACAATTATATCTTCCATAAGTACCATTATTAACATATTAGTTCATGGCCTTCTACAATTATATCTTCCATAAGTACCATTATTAACATATTAGTTCATGGCCTTCTACAATTATATCTTCCATAAATACCATTATTAACATATTAGTTCATGGCCTTCTACAATTATATCTTCCATAAGTACCATTATTAACATATTAGTTCATGGCCTTCTACAATTATATCTTCCATAAGTACCATTATTAAAAAGTTGAATGCTTTTCAGTCGGTCAATATGATTGTACCCAAATGTGATGGGTTATTCCCTAATCCTGAAACACATTCACATGAGATTAATAAATACACTTGGATGACCAGTTTCGATCGTCAAGCGATCATCATCAAATCCATTGCAATTAGGCTACACGATTTTTATGTCTGAAAGTATGGCTGAAAATATTTACAATATGCACTTCCTTAGTTGCAGTGTTAATTGAGATAGTTCATTTCGTCAATATTTGTTAGTTATAGTCTTAGTGATGTTTTGTTAAAATACTGGAAGTGGTGATCGACCTCCAAACTTGCTTGTTTAGAGTGAATATGTGATTGTAGTTAAATGGTCAATTCAGGTTGTATTGTGCAGGCTACTTATCTGATTGAGTCTTGCGCGTCCTGGTGAGAGCAGTTGTCTTCGTCACTATCTACACTCAACAGGGGGAGCTTCCTGTGGGCCAGAGTCTCCTATATACCTGGGTATTTCCCTTCTCGCATACCTGAGTTTCTGTGTTCGTCGTGCAAATGTGAAAAGCATCAAACTTTCGTTTACTAAGGCATGACTTCGAACGCCATAATACCAATTTTAACATATTAGTTCACAGCCTTCTGGATTTCTATCTTCCACGAGTACCATTATTAACATAAATTCACGGCCTTTTACAATTTTATCTTCCTTTTAACGAATTAGTTAATGACTTTCTACACTTACATATTTATTGAATAGGGGCATGGAATCAGTAGATCACAGTCTCACTTTCTGTGAGGCAAACATTAACCTCCATAAACATAATTCCATGAGAGTCATTAACAATGTCCAAATTCTCCTCATATTTGAGACTAATGTGAACCACCATCAACAAAATACTGCAGTGTATGTCTTGGCTATACTATCCATTAGTAGCGTCATCGACATAGTAATTGTCATCAGCATACGGCAGATGTTGACGGCCTCCTAATATTATAACCTCGTTCAGAAGTACAGGAAGATTCTTTTACTGCAGCGGGGCGGCGACCGGCTGCCGGCGCGCAGGTAGACACCGTTATAAAGTACATTAATGAATGGTAAATTCACCAGCAAATCATGACTAAAGAACTTACCTGTCCACAGGAGATGCTGAAAATGTTCTACTTCAGCTGACAGACAGGCGTTGTACCGTGTAAATAAATTAGCGTTGTAATTCCCTTCTGTTGTGAGGGATATCTGCTGCCGTATATTGTTCTCCAGCTCCACTTGAGTACGGGTAATTGAACAGCACACTTTGTATTTTAAATTACCCCACAATTAAACATAAAGTGGGTTTGGGGTCCGTGCTTGATTATTCACAGTAAACACGCAGGGGGGAACAGGAGTAGCTACAATATGTAACTCCAAAGTTACTGTCTGTCACTGAAGGAGAACATTTTCAGCATCTTCTGTGAAAAGGTAAGTTCTAACCTTTAACTGGTGACGTGAGGTCATCCTGATTCCCAAGAAATTAAAAAAAAATGTGTACTTCTTTAATTAAATCTTGCAAGAAGCTGTTGTTTATGTTACTTTCTTATCTGTGTGCTGACACTTCACACCCTCGTTGATGAACGTTTAGTGACTTTAATGACCCTGGTTATCTCGCCTGCGCGCTATCCGCGGACCGAGCTCGGTTGGCTGGTGGAAGGCGCGCGCCCGGCAGCCGGCCCCGCTCCAGCAAAAGACTCTCACTGTACGATCAAGGTATATAATTACAAAGCAACCAAGATTATTTATTAAAGGAGTGTTCATTAAACAAGTTAGCGTATAAAATAAAAACTTTACGAGCCTTACAGTAGTCGCATATGATGTGTAACATCTGATATAGAATAAACCTCTCGTGAAATTGTTGATACACCGGTATTTTATACTATTATTGGCACAACTATTAATCTATTGTAAAAGGGATTGTTTTACAGATATTGTAGTTTATAATACGGAACTCATTTTATTAGATGATTTGTAGCTTCCACCAGCACTAGCCTAAATAAAGAATACGATATGGATCAACTAGATTAATAGACGCGACACCGCTCATAACCTTAAATTCCTTATAAACAGGTCCTCTTCATTCACAGACCAACACGTAATTTCATATGGATTCTGTTAAAATGAGTCATATTGATATGATAAATAACGTTTAAAATTATAATCTGATAGCAAAAGTACCTTCCCCATCCGGGATTCGAACCCATGATCTCTAGATTCACAGTCATAGGCGCTAACCCCATGGCTATTTCGACTACGTAAATATTGTGCGCAAGATGGTGACTTAATTCCACGTTCCAATAATACTGCATTACGGAATTACGTTTCATTTATATTTTGCTTGTTTCGATCATGTTCCTGCGTGAAATTGAGTTTAAAATGCCTTATGAATAGGCCCTCTTGTGAGTAAAGAGAATGTATTCAGCAATAGTTCATGAAGGATTGCTCAATTCTCGTATAACCACAACGATTATATTATATTGATGACTGCATTACCGTTATGTGGGTTAATATTTGAATAGCCATTGTGCAGAAACATAATACCGGCAATGCCGACTACTTACAATGTTTAATATTAAGGCATTTTACCATTTAAATACTGATACGAAGACTTCGAACGTGTACCATGACATTTGTTTCAATCACTTGACACCAGAGTTCGCATGAGTGTTTTCCGTTCAGTATGTCATATACAGTGCCGGAAAAATTAATAGCAACTCTGTGATTTTTCTCTCTGTATTAAGCTATTTCATGTTTCATTCAGACAGGTTAACAGAAAGTACTACAATCCATACATTTTATGAAAGCTTGTTTTATTTTAACTCTAATCCAGAAAATAACTTAAATGTATTGCTGTTTACATGGTAGTTTGTGTAGCATTTGTTAAAAGAAGGCACAAGAGCAAAATTTTACACCTCATATAATAGTTCCTGATCTTTGCACTAGTACTTTATGGGATAGCCTTTTGACCTCACAACTTCTTGGCATGGCATCTACTAGATTTTGGAGAGTTTCGACGGGTATTCCATGATACCAGATGTTTACAATTGTCTCGATCAATTGCAGTTTTGTTCTGTGCTTCTTTTCTCTGATTTTCTTCTTCAATGTCATCCATAAATTTTCTATTGGATTTAGATCTGGTGAATTGCCAGGCCAGGACAATGCTGTGACGTTTTCCTGCATATGTAAGCAGTCTTTGACTACTTTGCACGATGGCAGGGTGCTGAATCATCCTGAAAAGTGAATGGTTGTCCTGGAAATAAATCCCGTCCTGACGACAACATCTTCTTCTCCAAAATTGTTTTGTACATGGCTCCATTAACAGTAGATTCTATGACATGGATACGCCCAACACCGTTGTATGAGAAACACCCCCAAAGCATAACACTAGTTGGGACCATAACCGTTTTTATAGTAGAGGATAGATACAGTGCTTCGCTTGCTTTCCTAAACACTCTACAACCCCCATCACTACCACCAATGTTGATTTTTGATTCATCACTAAAGAGTACTTTACGCCACAGTTCAACTGGCCAGTGCTGATGTTCTTTAGCCCACTGTACACGCTTCATACGTTGTTGTTTGGTGAGCATTGGTTTCTTGACAGGCTTCTTAGACATCAAATCAAATTTTCGCAATCTGTTCCTTACAGTTCTAGAACAAACATTAACCCCAGAAGTTTCCCTCCATTTCTCTGCAAGTTCTTCTGAGGTAGCAAATCTGTCTTCCAAACATAAACGACGTAAAACATTGTCACATCTGGGTGAAGTTACCGGGTTTCTGCCACATTTCCCCACTCTACCACCCATAACATCACCCCTATCTCGAAACTTACCCAACTGTCTCCCAATTGTACTTTTATGCTCACCCACAATTTCAGCTATTTCACTATTAGTTTTACCACATTCACTTAAAGTCACAATCTGTGTAGCCTTTCTTGGTGTTATATCACATTTTCTACCCATTTCTGAATTAGAATCTGTCAATCAAACTCCTTCAATCACAAAAACACAACAGGTAAACAGGAAAAATACTTATGATCATTGAAAGGGATTATTAATAGACAAGAAGTAGGAATGCACAACAGGAAGTAGTAAGTAGCAACTGTATGCACAACAGACACATCTGTAGACAATGAACAAAACTTCCAGGAGCATTTACTGCCATCTGCTGGAACAATACACACTAACACGTAAAATACAATATTTTGCTCTTGGGCCTTCAATTTACAAAAGCTGTACAAACTGCCATGTAAACAACAATAAATTTAATGTGTTACCTTGCAATAGAGTGGTAACTAAATAAGAGTTTCAAAAAATATTCGGATTGCATTACTAAGGAAAACCTGTCACACTGAAACATGAAATAACTTAATTCAAAGAGGAAAATCACTCAGTTGCTATTAATTTTTCCGGCACTGTACATTCCACATGGCCGAGAGTATGTCATAGTATCAATTTCCGACACCGCGCGCTGATTGTTTCTCTTACCACTGCCAGCTAGATCGATCGATCGAGTTGGCAGTGCGTCTTACACTTCCGTTCGATCCACTACTGCCAGCTAGCACATTTCCGTTCGATTGAACGGAAGTGTGCCAGCTGGTGCCACCTCGATCGTTCCGATCGACTTCCGTCCCATTTTTCAAAATCAGTCCCACAAAAATATCTAGCAACTGATTGGAAAGATGTTACACATCAAAAATATTTTGCCCGACTGAGTGAAGCTAACATGTTTACATCTCTGTTTAGTTGGACAACGCGGTCATTTAGCCCCGTGTACTTTGGGTGTGTTTAGAATCTGTCTCATAACCGTCGTTAAATGTAATACCTGTATTAGTGTGTGTTATCTGTTTTTAATTCAAGTAAGTACTGCAGACATTCTTTTTTTCAAGTAGTTCCAACTTTTGCTACCAAACGCCACCGTCAACGACAACTAGTCTGAACTTGGTTAATAGATGCCACCACAGTCAGCTCCTGGCGATGAACGTTGGAACCTAATTGCGTTAGTCAAATTATACCTATAATTTAACTTCACACAAGTGTAATTAATGGAAGGTTCTTCTACATGCCATAAATCTATGACATGGGACCGCCAGCGTTACTTACCCTCCGAAGGAAGGCATACTGAGGGATTTTAACGCTCTTAAAAATCCGATGACTTCGGCCGGGTTTGAACCCGCTACCTTGGGCATCGAAGCTCAGCATGCTACCAACTACGCAATGTTGTTGTCTCTAAAGATTCAGTCCTGTTTCATGACCATATTATCGCTGAAAATATGTGGTAGAGCCATAGAGTATTTCTTATAACATCTGCACAGACCAACAGCAGTGGAATTTATCAGTTATGACGTTCAGTCTGGGCGGCTTCAGTGGCGTAGTAGGTAGCATGCTGAGCTTCTATTCCCAAGATCACGGGTTCAAACCCAGGCGAAGTCCTCGGATTTTTTAAGAGCGTTAAAAGTCCCTCAGTATGCCTTCCTTCGGAGGGGAAGAAAAGCCAGTGGGCCAATGTCATAGATTTATGGCATGTAAAATAATATTTTGTTCGACGGTGTCGAAATGTAAATATTATATGTCAGAAAGCTGTATCATAATGAGGGTCATTGTAGTACTATTCTTCATTATGAAACAGTTTCTACAGCCAATCAGAGCTCATTCATTGACCAACTAGGAAAGGATAGCTTCGCGCATGAGCTCAAAATCCAACATGTCGGACATGAATTACATGATTTGAAAGTTCAAATTGGATATCGGATCAACCATTCTAGTTACAATCCCAAACACAAAGACAAAATTAGCACGAACCTTTACGATAAGAAGAAAATACTCTGACATATGCAAGAAATGTATGAATCTACGTCCAGAAGTTAGCAACACAGCATCCTTCTATATATATTACCGACATGGAAAGTGCATCGTCCCATATGTTCGCGTAAATAAACTGGCAAATATGAGATAAGAAATAGCATTGTACCTTAATATCCCCAACCGCAATTTCTACACAGCGCATTGCTTTCAAACGACTTCGGTGACAATATTAGTGAATGCTAGTTCTGATCGGCACTACACATCATGCAGGCTGTAAACAATAGGATTGCCATGCAATGTAAATGGTCTCTGCTTTCGAAATTCTTTAACCCACGCATGCGCTCTGTTCAGTCAGCAAACCACCCAGCGCGCTCTGTTCACTAACTGAAGTTACTGAATCCCACATATATTTTTGAATATTTATGTTAAAACATAGGCCTATAATAAAGTTATAATTATCGTCGAACATAAACAGTTGTTAATGTTAATTAAGACACTCGTATGGAAATTATAAAACTCGCTTCGCTCGTTTTATAAACATACTCGTGTCTTAATTATTGCCATCATAGGCTCGTTGCATAATGTACTATTTCTCTAACTTCAATTGTGTGAAGCTAAATTTGTAGGTTAGATTGGATTAACGCTCTATTAAGTTCTAACGTTCGACGCCAGATGCTGGTTGCGGTGACATCTAGTAGCCAAGTTTGGAGATAGGCGCCGTGCATGGTAGCATTTGGTAGTGTAGGTGCAGGAGACATGATACAGGTAGCTGTGGACATGATATAGATAGCTGTGAGTAAAGAAAGAAAACAAACAGTTGAAAAAGAAACAGAACAAATAATTAGTTGGCAGTGCCTATAATGTAATCTATGGAGAAATACTGATTGTTGTTGTTCTGTTAAAATAAGTGATTAAAAATAAAGATGAATAGAGTATCTATAAATTGGTGACCCTGACGTGATTCGAGAAATGACTGAAAATAGTGATAATGAAGCTCGAACGCCTAATGGCACTACCAGTGAAGTTGAGGTTAGTAAAGTGTCTGTTAAAATTCCACCGTTCTGGGCCGATAAACCAGAAATTTGGTTTTACCAGATCGAAGCACAATTTGCGATTAACAGGATAACATCTGAAGAGACTAAATTTAATTACTTGGTTTCGCAATTAGAACCGAAATATGTGGAAAACATATGGGACATCATTAGTAGTGATAACTCCTGTAAATATGCCGCGGCAAAAGAAAGATTCCTCAACATCTTCAAAGAAAATGAAGATAAGAAAATAAAGCGCTTAATGACAGGAATTGACTTAGGGGATCTCAAACCAAGTCAGCTTCTGCGGAAAATGCAATCCCTGGCAAGTGCAGATATTTCAAACAAAGTCTTAGGGACACTATGGCTAGACAAACTTCCAAACTCAGTAAAAAACATATTGCTAGTTAGTGATGAGGAATTGGAGAAAATGGCAGTAATGGCAGATAAAATACTGGAAATGAATCCACGTACTGAACTGTATAGTGCCACAAAAACCCCAAGTCAGTGCTCTTCAAGTAGCAGTGCAACACTGGATGACATCGTAGCGAAAATTACCACATTGGAACAACAAATAGCAGCAATCCCAATCGGAAGACATCACTCACGAGCAACACATCGTAGCCCCAGGCGAAGTAGAAGTCGCAGCAACTCAACCAGAAAATTCAATCCAGATGGGAAATTGTGTTACTATCATTTTAAATTTGGCTCATGATGCTACCCAGATAAATGTAAACAACCGTGCGGATGGGTGAACCCGGAAAACGAGAAACAGCAGTAGAATTGGCGGCAAGTTCCACTGCTGAAGGTCACGAGTTGTGCCGCAGATCCCGGTTATTTGTGAGAGATAAAGAAACGGGAGTGCAGTTCCTGGTAGACAGTGGAGCGGATGTTTCAATTTGGCCAGCAACAAAGCATGACAAAGTAGATAGTTCCTATAAACTGTATGCAGCCAACAATACAGAAATACCAACCTATGGTATCAAAATATTGACTGTGAACTTGGGACTAAGGCGAAAATTCCAGTGGCCATTTGTGGTAGCTAAAATAAACAAAGGTATAATTGGAGCAGATTTTCTTAAACAGTTCCATTTACTTGTGGACCTGCATAATAAACAATTAATTGACGGTGTAACTCAGCTTGGTGTTAAGGGCGAAGTTACAGTCATTCCAGAATGTGATGTTATTAGCTCTATGAATACAAATTTCAAATACAGTGACATTCTTGCACAATATCCAAGATTAACAACACCAAACTTAACCCCTACCCTGATAACACATGATATTAAACATCAAATAGTTACCAACGGTCAACCGGTATTCTCAAAAGCCAGACAGTTAGATCCGAAGAGGCTCCAGATTTCCAAACAAGAATTTCAGTTCCTGCTGGATAACAGAATAGTTCGACCATCAAAATCTCAATGGGCGAGTCCACTGCACATGGCTAGTAAGAAGGATGGGTCGTTACGACCTTGTGGTGATTATAGAAGATTGAACGAGAGGACAATTCCAGACCGCTACCCAGTACCAAGAATAGAAGATTTTCAACATAATAGGAAAAACTGTTTTCTCAAAAATCGACTTATTTAAAGCATATTACCAAATCCCAATCGCCGAAGAGGATAAGTGCAAAACTGCAATAATAACTCCTTTCGGATTATATGAGTTCAATGTCATGAGTTTTGGGTTAAGAAATGCTCCATCCACCTTCCAGAGATTCATAAATGAAGTTTTCAGAGGCTTGGATTTCACATTTCCTTACTTGGACGACATTCTGGTAGCCTCCGCATCATTCGAGGAGCATAAGAACCATCTTAAGTTGGTTATGGACAGGCTAAACAAGTATGGCCTTCGAATAAATACCTCCAAATCAGTGATGGGCGTAGACAGAATAGAGTTTCTAGGGTACCTCATTACAGCTGAGGGTACTAGACCTCTTCCTGAAAAGGTTCAAACAATCTTGAATTATAAACTGCCAGAAACAGTGCATGAACTCCGCACGTTTCTCGGCATGGTTAACTTTTACCGCCGCTACCTCAAAGATGCTTCCAAAACACAAGCAGTGCTCCATGAATACCTAAAAGGAGCAAGAAAGAGAGACCGAAGAAAAATTCAATGGACTGAAGAAGCGAAACAGATGTTTGAAAAATGTAAACAAGAGTTATCAAATACAACACTCTTAACTATTCCTAACCCAGACAATCTATTAGGCCTGTTTACAGACGCATCTGACATTGCCATTGGATCTGTGTTGCAACAATATGAAAATGATAGTTGGAGACCAATTGCCTTCTACTCAAAGAAACTGAGCGAAACACAGAAATCTTACAGCACATATGACAGAGAGCTTTTAGGCATTTACCTATCAGTGAAACAGTTCAAACATCTTTTGGAGGGAAGAGATTTCACCATCTTCACGGATCACAAGCCACTGACCTATGCATTTATACAAAAGAACGAGAAAGCATCACCAAGACAATTGCGACACCTCCATTATATTTCTCAATTCACTACCAACATTCAACATATTAGTGGTAAACAACATTGTAGCCGACACTCTATCTCGAACGGAAGAAATCTCTGTGATTGATTACGATGAAATTGCAAGAGAGCAACTGCAAGATGAAGAATTAAAACGGCTGATGGAAGAGAGTAAATCACTGACATTCAAGAAGTGCGCATTAACAGCGGGCAAGGCATTGTGGTGCGACATCTCAACGAATAATGCAAGACCATTTATCCCAGAGTCATTCCGCGAACAAATGTTTCAACAGATCCATAACTTATCACACTCAGGTGTAAAATCGTCAGTGAAGCAGATGACAACTAGGTTCATTTGGCCGAATATAAAATCTGATGTTCGAAAATGGGCCCAAGATTGCATCCACTGCCAGAAAAACAAAGTAACAAGACACACACAGTCTAAATTAATTTCATTTCCAGAACCTGATGAAAGGTTTAGTGTTGTACATATGGACTTAGTTGGCCCACTGCCACCATCAGATGGGAACATTTATTGTTTAACATGCATCGACCGCTATACCTCTTGGATGGAAGTCATCCCAATGCAAAATATCACAGCAGACACAGTTGCTAAATCATTCTACTCCAACTGGATTGCTAGATTTGGAGTCCCGAGTGTAATTATCACAGACCGTGGACCACAATTTGAATCCGAACTTTTCAAGAAAATAGCAGTGTTGTGTGGTGTTAAACTGAAGCACACTACAGCCTACCACCCACAATGCAATGGAAAGATTGAACGACTACACCGCACCTTAAAAACTGCCATCAGAGCACATAATTCCCATAAATGGACCGAGGTTTTGCCTACAGTGCTTCTTGGGTTGCGTGCAGCCATAAAGAGCAATTCTGACTATTCTATTGCACAGATGGTCTATGGTAAGACTATTAAGCTACCTGGAGAGTTTTTTGAAATGCCATCAACAACAACTGACCCAGACACCTTCGTCTCCCAATTACAAAAACAGATGACAGCACTTAAGCCTATTCCATCTTATCATAAAACTACCAGAAGTGTATTTGTACATAGAGACCTGAAGTCATGTACTCATGTCTTCTTGAGGAATTACAAAGTAAAGAAGCCATTGACACCACCTTATTATGGTCCTTTCCCTGTTGAGAAGAGATATGAGAAATTCTTCACACTACTAATTAAAGGCAGACAAGTAAATGTATCGATAGACAGAATAAAACCAGCCTACATCTTGGCACCAGATGAAGAGACCCCAGATCCTTCTCCTGTTTCAAGCCCAGCCAACCATCAACAAGACACTGCAATATCACCTCATGCCATAGAAAATAAAAGGGACACTACCATCATCAAGACATCACACTCTGGACGTACTGTGAGATTGCCAGTTCGTTTTCAATAGTGCTTACAGTAATTTTAAATGTATTCTTAGTGTATGGTGATAGTTTTATTCCTGCTTTAACAAGCGTAACTATGTTACTGGTGGTGGAGTGATGTAGGTGCAGGAGACATGATACAGGTAGCTGTGAGTAAAGAAAGAAAACAAACAGTTAAAAAAGAAACAGAACAAATAATTAGTTGGCAGTGCCTATAATGTAATCTATGGAGAAATACTGATTGTTGTTGTTCTGTTAAAATAAGTGATTAAAAATAAAGATGAATAGAGTATCTATAGTAGCATATAGTAGGAACTACTTGATATCTATCGTCTGCAGTCCTTACCTGAATTACAGATTAATACAGCCATCACAATTAACACCGATTATCAGACAGATTCTACACACACCCAATGTACACAGGGCTACATGACCGCGTTGTCGCAGCCCTAAACTGAGCAACCAACCAACGACGTTCAGTCATAGTAGGCATATCAGAATCTGGACCTTCTACAAATTTCTGATGGTACATACAACTTTCTTCATGTTCTCCACAACAAATATGAAGTATCAGCAGATATGTTATTAAACGTACACTGAGATAAGACATGATTGTACGGTAGGCCGATATAATTCTTATATTACATACATTTTAGAGCAATAATTCGCAGTAGGCTATAGTGCATTATACAACGAGCCTATAATGGCAATAATTAAGACACAAGTATGTTTATAAAACGAGCGTATCCGAGTTTTATAATTTCCATACGAGTGTCTTAATTACCATTAAAAGCGAGTTGCATATGACTGTTTATGTTCGACGATAATTATTATAACCATTTTATGTTCGGACATAATATTCATAAATATCTGTCGAGATTTCTCCAGTTTTATGTACTGAACAGAGCGCATGGGACGCAGAGAATACCTTGTGTTTGACCATGGCCTCCTCGATTACCCCACTATGACACTAGGCCACGCAGTGAAATTTAAATTCGAAGACCTTCGAACTCAGCGCAGGTGCGATTCTATCCTTACCTAATTGGTCAAACAACTGTTTCTTGAGCTCTGTTTGGTGGGAGAAACTGTCCCATAATGAAAACTTGTACTATAATGAGCTTCATTATAGTACATTTTTCTGACGTATAATATTTACAATTCGACATCGTCGAATATAATAGTACATTATGCAACGAGCCTATAATGGCAATAATTAAGACACGAGTATGTTTATAAAACGAGCGTATGCGAGTTTTATAATTTCCATACGAGTGTCTTAATTACCATTATAGGCGAGTTGCATACGACTGTTTATGTTCGACGATAATTGTATTATATGTTTTAACATAGATATTCATAAATATCTGTTCAGTCACTAGAATTTTGTAATCGGGTGCTGCGCTGGGTAGTATATCTCTGTTTTCCTAGCTCTCTGGCCGACCGACGCATGCACTCTGTGTGCTTCAATGCCCTATGTGCAGATTGTGCAACAGTATTCAGTAAAACTGTCACCGAAATCGTTTGAAAACAACGCGCTGTGTAGAAATTGGTTTTGGGGATATTAAGGTACAGTGCTATTTCTTGTCTCATATTCACCAGTTTATTTACGCGAACATATGGACGGTGCACTTTCGGTAATTTATATTGACATATTGGATTTTGAGTGCTTGGGCGAAGGTATCCTTTTCTAATTGGTCACACAAATGTTTCTTAAGCTCTGATTGGTGGGCGAAACTGTTTCATTATGAAAAATAGTGTTATGATGAGCCTCATTATGATACAGTTTTCTGACACATAATAGTCCGGGTCGAACATAAAATGTATTTCAGTACAGAGTCTAAACTATTGTGCAACCTGGAGAGGTATGATGATGAGTAAAGATGTATACAACCCTTGTCACTCTTGGGTATTTTTCAATAATGTTCATGACCCATATTGATCACCAGAGCAGGACACGGGGCGTGATGCAGCAACACGTGGTCTGACACGAGACGGTGACGGCTGGAGCTCGACACAGCGCGTCTACACGAATATATTTCAATACATAATAAGTATACTCTGACTTCAGTTCCATTTAGTGTAGTGGTCAGGGATTCCTTATAATCATTAGATTAGGTTATTGTCAACAACGGGCATCCCCTGGGCGATAAATTGTCAAAGGCATGTCCAACAACTGAGAAGAGGTAGGTTCGATTCCCAACTAGCCATCATCATACACACTCCTATTGCACAATTTGGGGTTCACTTGTCTTTGAAAGGGATTAACGCAGTTTGATGACCAACTAATTGCAACTGATATAGGGTGAAGTAAGGTTATTTGGCGAGACAGGTAATTTGGTGATAAACTTTTAAAAGAATGCACCACAAAACCTATTCTATTCTTGAGCTCGCCAGTTGTCTGAAGGGAGTCTTGGGTTTTTCCTTTGCTCTGAGCTCACATATAATCCTTAGACCCTTCCACTTACTGAGGTATGCGATTTTGTAACACTTAGTGGCAGTGAATTGACAAGTGCTGACGTCTTAAATACAGAGTGCTGTTCAAGTGAAATTTAGTGTGTCAATATATCGTTTATTTTAGTTAGTCATTGTGTCAATCTGTTCCTAAGAAAGTGAGTTATTTTTAACAGTGAGAGAAAAGTTGGATACCACAGACATTTTCGGCACAAACCTTAAGATAATTCTGAAATATTTAAGCATTTTCTACTCAGTTGATGGTAAGCCACAATATTGTTATTTTATATTTTTATATCAGTTTTCGAGTCTAATTTTTTTAAATGTTTAAAGGAATGATAATTTAATAGATATTAGAGTTGTAGGTAGTGTAAATTAACAAATTTCATAATTATTTTCAGAAAATAGACTATCACCAAATTACCTCGGTAAAATGCCGGAAAAAAGACAACATGAAACGAAAGCCTGATATTGATGACGATGTAATCGTGTAGGCTACATGTGTGACGTGTGTTGTGAAAACTCATCATAAGACAAAAACTCTTGTGGAATGTAGTTATACAACTCTAGAAAGTAAAAACATGTTTAGACAACTGTCACCAAATTACCTTCCTACTGTCACCAAATTACATATATGTATCACCAAATAACCTTACTCAAGTGAGTTGTACAAAATGACATAGATTTCAATAAAAAAAAAATACAAGAAGACATTGTTGATCAAAACCTGTAGCTAACGGTCTGTTCTATATGATACATTGAATTTAAAGTAAATAAATTATGTATATTTGTACTTAATATTGCTATAATATAAAATTATCACCAAATTACCTTACTTTACCCTACTCCCTTCCCCAGGGGCTCACATGTAGTGAGACGTGGGTTGGTGACCACGGGACCCCAGCTGATTCCAGCATTGCTTCCACTTACTTGTGCTGGGCTCCTCTCCGTCTTCATTCCTGTCGACCTCCCTTGGTCACCTCTTGTTCTTTTCCGTCCCCGACGGTATTAGGGTATCCGAGGCCTAGGGAGGCTTTCACTTTCCCGCGTTAATTGGCCCTTGTCTCATCTATGTATCTCTTTATTTTCATCTCCTGCCTTCTGCACAAGGCCCTCAAGGAGGCAGGGTGTGTGTAGCCCCACCACTTCTGGTGCACCCTGGATAGTGTTACACCCTCAGGGGCTCACGACTGGTGAGTTTGGGAGTTGGCGACCCCGAGGGATTCCTGAGTTGGGTCAGTTTTGTCACGTTTTTCCTCTGTCCTTGGGGCGGAACCTCTCCTCTTTCCCTTTCTTATCTGCCTTTCATGGCTCTCCTTCCTTACAAGTTCCTAAATCCTCATTCTTCGAGAGTTGAGGGCATTTCTCTTCATCCTGCCATTTATTTGCCATATCCTTTATTTTTTACCCTTTCATCTTCTAGTTTGTGAGTCTGTAGTTAGTATTAGTTATAGTTTTCATTCTCATCTCATCTTTCGCTATTACCCAAACCATTAGTGGCCGATAACCTAGATGTTAGGCCCCTGAAATCAACAATTATCATCATCATCATCATAATTATATTGATCTACTTAGCATTTAACTTCTTACGAGTAACAACTTCTCTCGTTGATTAGCCAGGAGATCATAGGTTAGGTTGGTTGGTTCCTTAGTTTAGGGGCTGCGACAACGCGCTCATGTAGCCCCGTATACTTAAGGTGTGTGTAGAATCTGTCTGATAACCGGTGTTAATATGATGACTGTATTAGTGTGTGCTATCTGTTTTAATTCAAGTAACGACTGCAGACAGTAATTTCAAGTAGTTGCTACCAAATGCTACCGTCCACGACACCTAGCTTGTGGACTTGCCTACTAGATGGCATCGTAATCAGCACCTGGCGGCGAACGTTGGAACTAATAGAGCATTATCAATTCCTACCTAGAAATTTTGGCTTTACACAAGTGTATTTAGTGGAAGGTTCTCCTAGATATCTATGACATGGGCCCGTGGGATTTACTTCCTCTCCGACGAAAGGCATAATGAGGAATTTTTAACGCTCTTAAAAAATTCGGCGACTTCGATAGGGTTTAAACCCGTGAGCTTGTTCATAGAAGCTCAGCATGCTACCGACTACGCCACCGAAGCCTCCTATCCCAGGAGAGACTGTCTGCCAATACTGTTGCTTCCTTAGCACCATCCACTTGAAGGTTGAACCTACGGATGTGAAGCAACCGTCGGAAGAAGTCTAGGGACCTGTTTGTCTCCACTAGTGAGCTCATTTATGGTGGATTCCAACTGCCACGCGAGATATGATCCCACCTAAAGGGGATCATGGAAGAAGTAGGGATTCCTTCTACAAATGTAACATCGTGTCAACTGCAGAATGTGACTGGAAAGCTCCATTTCAGACCATTCACATTGTGAGTGAGTGTTATCCAGGCAACATGGAAGACTTCTTTGCACCAACAGCAGAAGCAGTGCAATGAGTTGTGAAGCTGGATAATCAGATGTGATATACCGGTAAGTCTCTTACTTACCATACGCTAAATCACATTATTACCTTCGTAGCCTATAATGAAGAATTACGTACTAGTCAGTCACGCATAATTCAGAGATATTATTATCATTATTATTGTTATTATTATTATTATTTAATTGGCAGAACAGCGAGGTCATCTGCCCCTAAAGAGAAATATCGCATGTAGTTAAATTGACTATTCGTCGCGAATAAATACGCATGAAGAACAGTAGATATATTGATGATGATAATGATTAAGGTTCGAAACAGCGATGTTATCTGCCCCACGAAAAACTGTAGATATAAAATTAGGAAAATTAAAGAGTTCCGGCGTGAAAGAGCTAAGTGGACTGTAGTTCTGATCACTTAGATATTTGATTGGTTAATAGATAAATATCAGGTTTGTTTATGAAGCGAGTTCGTTGAGACATTTCATTATTGATATAGCAAGCAGCGAGATCCTTCTTTGTTTATCAGGAGGATAGAAACTCATAACATAGGCTATCGTGACTCATGAGAAATTTGAGATCTTTGTGCCATCTAGTGGCTAGGTATAAAAACAATACAATCAGTGGCTACTAAGAATGGGCATGAAGCCATGCTTATAACTAAGAGTTATTGAGTGTCAAAATAATTTGGCTACGTTTGCAACGCTTAAAGGAGCACACAGCACAAAAACACATATTTCGTTATATATTGCTAAATATGTGACATGGAAATTTAATAACAATCCCGTTAATCCGGTGCCTAGCGGCTTCGGTGGCGTAGTCGGTAGCATGCTGAGCTTCTATGCCCAAGATAGCGGGTTCAAACCCGGCCGAAGCCGTCGGATTATTTAAGAGCGTTAAAAATCCCTCAGTATGCCTTCCTTCGGAGGGGAAGTAAAGCCAGCTGTCCCATGTCATAGATTTATGGCATGTTAAAAACCTTCCAAAATTACACCTTTGTGAAGCTAAATTGGATAGGTTAAGAATGTAAACAACGCTCTTAGGTTTCTACGTTCGTTGCCAAGAGCCGACTGCGGTGGCGTCTAGTAGCTAAGTTCTGAACTTGGCCTATTAGTCGTTGACGGTGGCGCTTGGCGGCAAAAGTAGGAACTATTTGAAAAATTCTAAGTTGCAGTCTGTACTTAAATTTAAAAACAGATAACAAACACTAATACAGTCATCACAATTAACACCGGTTATCAGACAGATTCTACACACACCCAAAGTACACGGGGCTACATGACAGCGTTGTCGCAACCCCTAAACTGAGGAACCAACCAACCAACCAATCCGGTGCCTCTATGTCCGACCGTACTCAAATTACGTGCGAAAGGAGTTACTGCTTGTGACGTCGCTGCGCTGTTAAGTCTGCATGGTTGCCTTGATGCTGTGCGTAAACTCGGGCAGTCTTTTCCCGCACTCCATCATTTGTTGCCGTGTTCTAATGTTGCCACTGTTAGTGGGCTTATTTTGACTTATAATGGACGTAAATAACATTCGTCCGTATCAGTTTGAGCCAGAACGAACGATGTTTGCCGATGTCCATTCAGATAGCGATCATGACATAGATATAGTAAACACTACAGGCCGAGCCGGGACGCGAAGTTGGTGTCATTAGACTTTTTGATATGTGCCAAACGTAAAAATCAGGTTCGATATCGGGATACTGCGTTCTCCGTAAATACCTTTCTCCCCTGTTTTATATTACAATTTTTTAGAAGCTTGGCGCCTAATATCAACAATAATTAACATCACCATGCCTAGAGCATTTTAAAAGAACGAGTTAGTGACTGTTTCACGGATAAACTGTAGATTGACCCTTTGGATGCAAAACTACAGTATTATTAATGGTTACGTTAAAAAGAAAGGTCAACCCATGTTCAGTGAAATTAGGCTATAAGTGTTTGGTAAAATTACATCCTATCCCTATTTTATTAAGATAGAATGTTACGGAGCCTAACCTCAACCATATACCCAGAGAGAGGTTGATTCCCGCGTTATCTTGGCAACAGCAGTGCCGGTGCTGGTGGTGCTGGGCAATATTAAAATAGTACATTATGCAACGAGCCTATAATGGCAATAATTAAGACATACGAGTGTCTTAATTACCATTATAGGCTAGTTGCATACGACTGTTTGTGTTCGACGATGATTATAACTTTATTATATGTTTTAAAATAAATATTCATAAATATCTGTGGGACTCAGTTTCTTCAGTTAGTGAAAAGGGTGCGCTGGCTTTGCTGACTGAACAGAGCGCATGCGTGGGTCAAAGCACTTCGAAATCAGATACCATTTACATCGCCTCGCAATGCTATTGTTTACAGCCTGCATGATGACTAGTGCCGTCCAGCTCTAGCATTCACTAATATTGTCACCCAAGTCGTTTGACAGCAATGCGCTGTGTAGAAATTGGAGTTGGCGATATAAGGTACAGTCAGTTTCTTGTCTTATATTCGCCAGTTTATTTTCGGGATCATGTGGACGGTGCACTTGCCATGTCAGTAATTTATATAGAAGGATGCTGTGTTGCTAACGTCTGGACGTAGATTCATACATTTCTTGCATATGACGTATTTCAACATTTCGACATCGTCGAACATAAATAATATAAAAATGATCGGGCTCCTTTAAGGGTTTACACAATTCTATAAACTCTTGTGAGTGTAATGTATCTCAATATGGGCTCATGACCGCGGTTGAATGTATTTAGAAATGTACCATCTATAGGCCTATTGCTTTTCATTATCAGCAAAATAACAGTGAAATGTGTGGCCAAAGTAAACTTATAAAGAAAACAATACGGTGCATAAAGTCACCGACCATTTGTTAGCCTATTTTCATTTTAGGAAAAAATAAGCTTATGAGATCGCCTTTTGTCCGTGTGTGTGTGTGTGTGTGTTTGTGTGTGTCCCGTAAAAACTGCTAAATGGCTGGAGCGATTACAATGGAACTCGGTAAGGTCATAGTACTATTTTGGTCCGCCCCGACTGTGCCCTTCAAATGTTATTACGTCTCACCAATCCAACATGGTGGTTGAGCGAAATATTTCGAAACTATTTCGAAACTATTACTCATATCACCCTGAAATTTTGTCATCTATGTGACTTTTAAAAATCTGTTAACTACAAAACGAACATGGCGGCCAAGAAAAGTTGAAACTTTTAAATAGACTTTTCTCGTGATTTAACCATCCGAACGCAGTGAAACTAGATACAGCAAATGACAATACAAATTGCAATGCTCTGACATCTAATTTAGTTCAATTGTTTACGTAACCTGAAGATGGCGGCTATGCGAAATTTTAAAATCTCGTTTTTAATTCTTGTGTCCTAATCATGCGATTGAAGTTTGAATAAAACACCTACACAATAATCTTCATGTTATAATAAATAACTCTATGGCCTATAATTATATAAGAATCCAACATGTTGACCATGCGAAATATTTAGACGGTACTCAATGTCTACGAATCTATTACAGCAATCAAACTGAAAATTGTCACCTCCGTAGCGTAGCGGTCAGCATGGTTAGCTGGGTTCGATTCCCGGCTCTGCCACGAAATTTGAAAAGTGGTATGAGGACTGGAACGGGGTCTACTCAGCCACGGGTGGCCCAAATGAGTAGAGGGGGTTCGATACCCACCTCAGCCATCCTCGCAGTGGTTTTCCGTGGTTTCCCACTTCGTCTTCGGCAAATGCCGGGATGGTCCCTACTATAGGGCCACGTCTGCCTCCTTCCCTCTTCCTTGCCTAACCGTCCCACTCTTCCCATCCCTTCAGCAGGCCCCCTGTTCGCTTTGCAGGTGAGGCCGCCTGGGCCTGGGCCTGGGCCTCGTACTGATCACACAGAGTCTCAAGCTCCAGGACACTGCCCTCAGGAGTGGCGGTAGAGGTGGGATCCCCCGCTTAGTCCGTGGGAATAGCCAAACCTGGAAGGCGAAACGATAGCTAAAGAAAAAAACTGAAAATGTGTTTGTTTTTAGAGGCAATTAATACGAGTGTAAGCTGCTTATATGAAAATAGGCTGTTTAGTTCTCCACGGAGCTACTTGTTGGTGTTGTATTCTGTAAACAGAAGTTGTGAAAAGAGACCAGTGATAACAGGGTTTGTGATAATCAAACTAGAGAGCTATTATTTGATAATTTTAACCAAATTCTCAGTCCCAATTATTAGTCGAAATGACGAATGATTGGAAGTTACGTTAGAGTTCTTGAAGTGGTCAACCGCGACTTGGCGACTAGAGCCATTTTTCAGCGTCCCGTGGTAGTTTCTTGGGGTGGGTTATCATATTATATAACTTGCGGGGGAGATAAGGAACGGCCCTGTAGCAACGATGGCAGGATTTATGCGGTCAGCGGGCCGTTCCGATTCAATGGAGTGGAAACCTTGTGACCTGATGGAGAACAGACTCCAGCTATCAGGACTTTTATCCACTGGCTAAGAGTAACTGCACCACGACCATTCCACCACTGCTCCTCAACCTGTGAGGCACGACCCACTGTTGGTGCAAGAGCCTTCGTGAGAAAGTACACAACCTCTAATTACAAAAATTAATTATATTAAATTTGCTGAATTTCTTTGGTAGGTTGGTTAAGCCTCCGAGGCTTAGGCGGCAGCACGCCGGCCTCTCACCGCTGGGTCCGTGGTTCAAATCCCGCTCACTCCATGTGCAATTTGTGCTGGACAAAGCGGAGGCAGACAGTTTTTTCTCCGGGTACTCCGGTTTTCCCTGTCACAAATTTCATTCCAGCAACACTCTCCACTAGCATTTCATTTCATCTGTTATTTATTTAATCATTGCCCCAGGGGAGTGTGACAGGCTTCGACAGCCGGAACAGTTCATATCCTCGCCGCTAGATGGGGGCTTCATTCATTTCATTCCTGACCCGGTCCATCGACTGGAAGCAGGCTGTGGATTTTCTTTGTTAGGTTGGTTCCTTAGCTTAGTGGTTGCGATAACGCGGTCAATTAGCCCCGTGTACTTTGGTGTGTGTAGAATCTGTCTGATAACCGGTGTTAATTGTGATGGCTGTATTAGTGTGTGTTATCTGTTTTAATTCAGGTAAGGACTGCAGACAGTAATTTCAAGTAGTTCCTACTTTTGCTACCAAATGCTACCGTCCACGACACCTAGCTTGCGGACTTGGCTACTAGATGGCATCACAGTCAGCACCTGGCAGCGAATGTTAGAACTTACAGATCGTTATCAATTCTAACCTACAAATTTTTTGGCTTCACACAAGTGTAGTTAATGGAAGGTTCTTTTTCATGCCATGAATCTATGACGGACCACTGGTTTTACTTCACCTCCGAAGGAAGTCATACTGAGGGAGTTTTATCGCACTTAAGAAATCCGACGACTTCAGCCGGGTTTGAACCCGCGACCTTGGGCATGGAAGCTCAGCATGCTACCAACTACGCCACCGAAGCCGCTTCCAGACATGGATATGACGTTTTTCTTTCAAGAATTACCTCATGAGGTTTGTATATGTTTTCTGATCACCATGTGTATGCTGTGTCTACCTGCCCAATGAAGACAATGGCAGGAAGGAAGCTTGTAGTTTTTCGTGACCATGTGACGAGAGGCCGAGAGAATGATATAGCCTACTACAAGAGGTGTGCAAATTGAAAATGAAAATCCACAGCCTGCTTCCAGTTGACCGACCGGGTCAGGGAATGGAATGAATGAAGCCCCCCATCTAGCGGCGAGGATATGAACTGTGCCGGCTGCCGAAGCCTGACGCACTCCCCAGGGGCAATGATTAAATGAATGGCAGATGAAGTGAAATGATAGTGGAGAGTGTTGCTGGAATTAAATTGTGACAGGGAAAACCGGAGTACCCGGAGAAAAACCTGTTTGCCTCCGCTTTGTCCAGCACAAATCTCACATAGAGTGACCGGGATTTGAACCATGGACCCAGCGGTGAGAGGCCATCGTGCTACCACCTAAGCCACGGAGGCTCTGAGGTGTGCAAATAATTGGACTCAAATTAAGAATTTAAATAGTCACAATAGTTAATTCAGAATCATTTTATATGCATTACGCTGTTTAGTAATGTTTTCTTCCCTGTGGACTTACAACGTATCACATACTGTAAGGAATTGCATCTGGAAATTTTCGAAATTGGAGATTCTGAGGGACATCTGAGCTGGGTCTGGTTTTAGCCTACTTTCTATTTTTTGCAAAAAATGAAAGTAGACTTATGAGGTCTACACAGGGCCAAACATTATGTGTCTGTCTACGTGTGTGTGTGTGAGTGTGTGTACTCTGAATGTATGTCACCCCCTATCAATTCAAACACGGTGAAACCGAATTGAACGAAATTTGGTATAGAGGTAGCACTAGCAAAGGGCACCTCAGTATCATGTTTTATATCGCCGCCATCTTGACGGAAACGTAATGGCGGCCACCCAAATGTTCAAAGCTTAATTCAAATTACGACTAACCTTACTATATGACCTCTACCGAATTTTGCAACAAGATACCTTCATGAGGCAAGCGTCTTGTGACGAAACTATAAGGTCATCAGCACAATAGTTTGCAGATGGCAATCATGTATGTGGGCAAATCGATTCCCCTTAACAATTCAAACACAACGAAACCCAAATCAAATCACCTTTGGTACAGAGGTAGGACTAGCAAGGGATAACTCAGTGTCATGTTGCATATCGCCGCCATCATAACAAACCCGAAATGGTGTCCACCCAAATGTTCTGAGCTTAAATCAAATGACGACTAACCTAATCATCCGATCTCTACTAAATTTTGCAACAATATACCTTAATGTGGCAAACGTCTTTTCTCCAAAATACAAGGTCATCAGCGAAATAGTTTCAGGGTGGTGGATGTATGAATCATGCAAGTATTATAGCCCAACTGTAACTTACGATTCAACAAGGCCTGACCTCAACAATTCAGCTTATCGTACTTATGGAGGCTTAAACTGTCCTCAAGGAGGTGACCGGTAGGATATTAGCCTATTATAGGCTAATGGAATATGTAAGCGTAGAAGTGACTTAACAGGTCTGATTGACCATGCCATATCGTTGTGGGTCGTAGACAAAATGGCCGCTATTTGTGCTCGTAAGTCCATATAGGCCTATATCCGTAGCATTCCTTTTAGGAATGTCCTGAACAAAATAATACAAAAATTAGTAGTCTATCAAATGGTTTATAGAAGCGCCAAAGAACGCTAACGAAATCCTTGATTTCAACACGAAATATGATACATTTGTACCAAAGAAGTTATATACGTAACGTTATTGTACCGCATCCGTGGCGCAGTGGTAGCGATCTAGCCTCATAGTCCGAGGTTTCGTGTTTCGAATCCCTGTGGGTTCGATTGTATTTGATTCGTTTTTTTCTATTTATTGATTCATATAACTAATCTCACGTTATAATGTTAACCATATATTATGTGTATTTGCAATCGAAAATATTATATAATATAATTATGCTGTACTTATAACACCACACATTTCAACACTCGACTACAGCGATTAAAATTCTTTGTCCTTGATCCGCGGTAGAGTCTATTGTTGTTGTCGTTGTTATTTTTGTCGTTGATTCTTTAGGGGTTTTGTGGCATCATGGTCTTGTGGCCCCTTATACTTGGGTGTGTGTAGAATCTGTCTGATAACCAGGGTGATAATTGTGATGGCTGTATTAGCGTGTGTTAATAATAACAATCCCTGGCACTACAGCCCATGAGGGCCTAGGCCTAACAAGCGACCGCTGCTCAGCCATTTGGCCTGCAGATGGTGGAGTGACGCGTGGTCAGCGCGTTGAGTCCCCTTGGCCGTTAATCTTGGTTTTCGTGACCGGGGCGCTGCCTCACTGTCAGACACCTACTCAATCGTCCTCACGAGGCTGAGTTCACCCCGTTCCAACCCCCAGTTAGTTTCTAAAATTCCTGACAGAGCCGGGAATCGAACCCGGAGGCTCTGGGTGAGAGGCAGGCGCGCTACCCCAACACCACGGGGCCGGCTATTAGTGTGTGTTATCTGTTTACATTTCAAGTAAGGACTGCAGACATTCGATTTTCAAATGGTTCAACTTTTGCTACCAAACGCCACCGTCAACGACCAACTATTTCTGAACTTCATTACTAGATGCCAACCCATTCGGCTCCTGGCGACGAACGTTGGGACCTAAGAGCGTTAGTCAAATATAACCTATAATTTAGCTTCACACGAGTGTAATTAGTGGAAGGTTCTTTACTATGCCATACATCTATAACATGAGACCGCCGCCCGGCTGTACTTCACCTCCCATGGAAGGAATACTGAGGGATTTTTAACGCTCTTAAAAAGTTCGACGACTTCGGCCAGGTTGAACCCGCGACCTTGGGCATAGAATCTCAGAAAAATACCATCAACGACGCCTTAGGAGAATTCTTGGTATTAAATGGCAAGACCGGCGCACTAATACAAGTGTATTAGAGGAAGCTAACACAATTAGTATTGAGGCTCTCATAATAAAACACCAACTTCGAAGGACAGGACATGTAGTTCGCCTGCCTGAGTCCCGCCTGCCAAAACAAATCTTATATTGCCAGCTGAATGACGGTCAGAGAAAGCAGGGTGGGCAACAAAAACGCTATAAAGATGTTCTGAAGACCAACATGAAGAAATGTCAAATTGATACAGCAAACTGGGTGGCTGTCGCATCCGACCGATCAGAGTGGCGCCGCAACGTCCATGAAGGCCACTTGCTCTTTGAGCAAGAGAGAAGAAGGCTTCAGGCTGAAAAAAGAAATGCCAGAAAAGAGCGCATGATTCGCAGAATGATCCACCCCCAAGATCCATTGGCTGCTCAAGACCTTGTGTGCCAATATTGTGGAAGAGCCTGTGGTTCTCGGATCGGAATGTACAGTCACCAAAGAACTCACGCAATATGATTAGGCCTAATATTGGTTTACTGTACCTTGGAAGAAAATCATACTTGTATCACTAGTGATAGCCTAAATAATAATAATAAGAAGCTCAGCACGCTACCAACTATGCCACCGAAGCCGCCACTCCCAATCTCTCTGATCTAAATTCACAAGAACACCAAAACAAAACATGTGACAAAGAGCATTGACAAGCTTCTCTTTTAGTGGAGACTGTAAAAAAATTAGTTTCCTGTCAGATTCATTAAAAGAAAATATTAAGACTATTGATTTAACTTACTTAATTCCTGCCGCTCCTTCCGGAGCATAGGGCCTTGGCGAAATTTCTCCACGCAGTACGGTTCCTGGCCATTCTCTTCACTTGACTCCAGTTCTTGTCCACCTCTGCAATTTCATTTTCGATCGTCCTCTTCCAGGTCTTCTTAGGTCGACCTCGCTTCCTGGCGCCTTGAGGATTCCAGTCTAGCGCCGCCTTCTCAATAGCTCCGTCCGGCTTCCTTAGTGTGTGACCAATCCAGCGCCATTTCCTCTCCTTGATCTGGATGCTAATCGGTTGTTGATTGGTGATGGTCCAAAGATCTTCATTTGAGATTATGTCCGGCCTCCTCACATTCATGATGCGACGCAGACATCTGTTAATGAACACCTGTAGCTGGTTGTTGATCGGTTTTGTGACTTTCCACGTTTAACAGCCGTAGAGAAGAATCGACTTTACGTTGCTATTGAAAAGGCGGAGCTTGGTCTTCCTGGAAATGTTTCTATTTCTCCAGATGGGGTGGAGCTGGACAAAGGCACCATTTGCCTTCCTGATACGGCTTCGAACATCTTCCTCTGCTCCCCCATCATTTGTGACTATACTTCCAATGTAGAGGAAGGACTCATCTCGCTCAATGTTAAAAAATTGATTTAACATATGAAATAATTTCAGCGCCTTGCAGATCATTTCTACAGTATTAAGTCACAAAGCTTACAAAGTAAATGTTGGAATACTGGCATCGAGTCTAATAATTCGCACACCTCTGTACATCAACTGTATTGCACGTTTCTTCCGTCTCTGAGCTACCAAACCCGAGACAACAATAATCAACGATTTGGTTCAGCAAGATGCGAAGATCGCGAGTATCATCTGGTAAAGTTGCTGCTATTACAACAGTGAAAGTACGCTATCCAGGTGTGGTAATAGCATAGAATGTGTTAAGAGGATTAGGTCTGGCTCTTTCATTCGCGAGATGCACATCGCCATCATTAACAGTTTCATTGGACCCAGGTAATAGGGCATTCCATTTAGCAGCTCTATCTCACAATCATTTGAATTTAAACTTCAGCAGACTTCGAACGTGTTTCTGGTCGAACAAGCTTAATGAAGAAAGCTTTTCAATCGGTCAACACGAATTGTACCCAATTACACTAGGCGGGAAATAAAAATGTACACCCTACAAACTGACACACCCTTCAGGTAGGTATTTGTACGTAAAGAGTGTGCTAGTTTGTATGGGGCGTAGTTGGTAGCATGCTGAACTTCTATGCCCAAGGTCCTGGGTTCAAACCCGACCGAAGTCATCGGATATTTTAAGAGCATTAAAAACACTTAGTATGCCTTCCCTTGGAGAGAAAGTAAAGCCGGCGTTTACATGCCATACATTTATGGCATGACAAAGAACACTCCCCTAACTACACTTGTGTGAAGCTGAATTATAGGTTATATTTGACTAACGCTCTTGGTTCCAACGTTCGTCGCCAGGAACCGACTGCGGTGGCTTCTAGTAACCAATTTCAGAACTAATTGGTCGTTGACGGTGGCGTTTGGTAGCAAAAGTAGGAACTACTTGAAAATTTGAATGTCTGCAGTCCTTACTTGAATTTAAACTGAGGAACCAAGAAACCAAACTTCAACAGGCTTCGAATGTGTTTCTGGTCCAACCTGCTTAATGAAGGAAGGAAGCTTGTACGTGATCATTAATTGCACATTCAAAAGTCATGAGACCTTCCTTTCAGCGTGGAATCCGAACCATAGGAGGTGACATTTCACCTCCAAACTGGGGCCCCCCTCGTTGCGTAGTGTCTAGCGTTCTTGCTTGTCTCCTAGGAGGCCCGGGTTAGATTCCCGAGTCTGCCAAGAAATTTAATTCTGGTCTGAAAGCTGAAACGGGGTACACTCAGCCTCGTGAGGGAAAACTAAAACGAGGTGTGTTCGATTCCCACCTAAGCCATCCTGGAAGTGGTCTTCAGTGATTTCAAACTTATACTCCAAACTGTAGTGATAGAAGCCATTTGTCAGTGTTGCCTAATTTTATAAAAAGAAAGCTTTTCATTCGGTCAACACGAATTGTGCCCAATTACATTTGGCGGGAAACAAATATTTATATAACCTAGAATAATTTTACAACCGCCTTAATCAATACTTAAACGAAAACAATTATTATTAGAGTTGCTCCTGGTACATGTTTCAGGGATTAATTAACAAGATTTTTTTAACCCCTTCATCAGCCATGAACAATTATGAAGTATCGTGGCACCTTAATATAAATGGTTATTAGACGCAATATGGTGCACCATATAAGTAGGTTGTAGAAAAATATTTTATGTTCGACCCTGACTATTATGTGTCTGTAAACAGTATCATAATGATGGTCATTATAACACTATTTTTCATTATGAAACAGTTTCTCCCACCAATCACCGCTCAAGAAACAGTTTTTTGACCAATTAGATAAGGTTAGCTTCGCACCTGCGTGGAGTTCCAAGGCCTTCTAAACTGCGTTGCCTAGTGTCATAGTGGGGTAATCGAGAAGGCCATGGTCAAATTCAAGGCATTCTCTGCGTCTCATGCGCTCTGTTCAGTACATAAAACTGGTGAAATCTCGACAGATATTTATGAATATTTATGTTCGAACATAAAATAGTTATAATAATTATCGTCGAACATAAACAGTCGTATGCAACTCGCCTATAATGGTAATTAAGACACTCGTATGGAAATTATAAAACTCGCATACGCTCGTTTTATAAATATACTCGTGTCTTAATTATAGCCATTATAGGCTCGTTGCATAATGTACTATTATGTTCGACCCTGACTATTATGTGTCAGAAAACTGTATCATAATTGCAACCCGGCGGCGGCCTTGGGCCAGCAGCACGTCGGTAACTCGATAACCAACGTTCTGCTTCACCAGAATGACACCGCCCAATGGCCAGCGTGGATGGGCCAACTTACCGTTTATTCAGAGGTCCACGTCGCTTCCACAACAACAAAATCACCTCCAGATGACGTGTCCCAACAGAAGAGCTCCAAAGGAGAGGAAGGAAGATGGAGAAGGGGACAACACACACAGGCTATTGTACAGACACCCCCCAATAACCGACAGAATTGCTGTCGGCGAAATAATGCCACAACAGTTGATTAAAAATTTAAAATAAAAAATTTAATGTTAAAAATTTAAAGGAGCACCTTCACCAGAAACAGAACATGCTTGCTTGCAAACAAAAGGACAAGAATCAAATAGAAATTAAAATGTTATACAGCCCAAAGGTTAAAATAAAAATTACAGGCGTAACACAATGAGAAAGGGCTTGATAATTTACAAGGGAATGCAATAGCGATCCGACATGCGTAGATCCGTGGTCACGATGAAACAAACAAAAAAATTAAATTAACCAAATTAAATTGAATCAGAAAACAATTCATTAATTTGCATGAAGGAGATAAACACAGGAACAATTACTAAAAACACAATGTTAAACCGACAAGGTTAAATAAAAAACATCTTAAGTTAACACGACACGTTTGAGTTTCGCGGTCGACTCCAAGATACTGACCTCGAGACCAGAATGCATCTCTTCATAACAAAACAAAAACATGGCCACTAAAACGGGAGACCGCATGCCTGATCGAAACTACGGCAAACAATTACCATTAAATTAATTTAGAATCCCCAGAGCGGAATGAAAGGCGGAAAACAATTACATCTAAAAACTATTAATGCAAGTCGCTTTTATGACTCGACAGATCTGACATGAGATTAAAAAAGTGACAATCCCAAGATTGCCAAATGAAAATAAATAATAATTTAAGCGTAAAATAAACTTATAAATGTGTCTCCAGAAGGTACAAAATAATAACAAAATTAATATATATAAGGAAACGTTATTAAAACATAAAAGAAATTTTAGGCCTACCAGGCAAAACAAAACACAGATCAACATTCATACACGGCCAAAATTGGAGCACCCAAAATAAAATAATTAGATAAATTAAATAAAAAACGTACCTTAAAACTTCACAGCGGAGACACAATGAAAACAAACAAAAAACTAACACATTTTAAATAAAATAAAATAATGCACTATATTGCCCTGAACATGCCCGCCCAGCACATGCTTCGTTTTGGTCACAAGCGTAGGTCCGCATCGAGATGCGACTACATTTCACACGTCCACTTCACGGCGAAACGATGAAACTCACAACCTGAAGAGCACAGGCAATTTCCTAGTAGAATTGGCATTCATATTTTCTGTTGAATATATTTATATTTCGTAGAGGATGGGGGCCAAGCCCCCATCAGCGGTGACACCTTTCACGACCAGTCGGCTTGATGCTTTCTTCACGACAGCTAATGGACTCCACAAGATGGCGGAGAATTTTTGCGTCAAGAACCGAACTGCATTCATGTAAACATTATCGTCCAATCAAGGCTTGACACATCAATCAACAATGTCATAATTTAGTAAATAATTTGGCGGTATCATGCATACACCGGCATTTGTTTCATGACGAAGAATGTAATTGTCTTTCAATTATGTCATGCATATGAAGAGTTTTATAAGACACAGCACACACTATCTATCGGAGAAACAGGAACTACTTGGAGTAACCACCGAAGTCCGACAGCAGGTGCTATCTCGTGTTGACAAACGCCTGCTGCGGTCGATTCAAAATGTCAAGAATTGCATCCGGGGGAAATTACATGTTTGAAACGTTGGGACGGGCTCTTGCACGTAACAATAATGAGACTCATTATAACACTATTTTTCATTATGAAACGGTTTCTCCCACCAATCAGAGCTCAAGAAACAGTTGCTTGACCAATTAGATAATTAGATGCGCTGAGTTCCACGGCCTTCTAATGTAAATTTCACTGCCTGGCCAAGTGTCATAGTAGAGTAATCGAGGTGGCCATGGTCAAATACAAGGCATTCTCTGCGTCTCATGCGCTCTGTTCAGTACATAAAACTGGCGAAATCTCGACAGATATTTATGAATATTTATGTTCGAACATAAAATAGTTATAATAATTATCGTCAAACATAAACAGTCGTATGCAACTCGCCTATAATGGTAATTAAGACACTCGCATGGAAATTATAAAACTCGCATAGGCTCGTTTTATAAACATACTCGTGTCTTAATTATTGCCATTATAGGCTCGTTGCATAATGTACAATTAAAGTATAGAGCTTTTTTGTGTTACGGTGAGAGAATTCAGCCATCAAATATAAACGAAGATATACGAAGAGAACCATTGGACAGTTCATTCACATTTCCGCTCCAAGCAAAGGTCAATAGCTTGAAATGACATAAGTGGGAACACAATACTTCACCATCGGTACACAATCAATGAAGAAGCCTCTATGCTTAACAGATCCATAAGCCAAATCAAACGGCAGCATGCAAAAAACACTTCACTTGGCAATGAGGTTAGCTCGAAGCATAACCTAAAAAGAAGCAATGGAAAAACAAAGACCGTAATAAAATGGACCGAGGGCTGAATACTATCACCGTCACAAACTTTTTAATTTTGCTCTATACTTAAAAATATTTTTTTACAACCTACTTATATGATGCACCATATTGTCTAATATCCATTTATATTTAAGTGCCACGCTACTTCATAATTTTCTTTATGCTTTACTATTGGCTGATGATGGGGATACAAAATGTTGCTGATTAATCCCTGAAACATGTACCAGGAGCGACTCTAATAATAATTATTTTCATTTATGTATTGATTAAGACGGTTGTATAACTATTGTTAAAAACTTCTGTATTTAGTACATCAATACGGAACCATCATGAGTAATTTAAATAATAGAAACACTCTTTAAGAGCGTTAAGAATCTCTCAGTATGCCTTCCTTCGGAGGGGAAGAGCCAGCGGTCCCATATCAAAGATTTGTGTCATGAAAAAGAACCTTCCACTAATTACACTTGTGTGAAGCTAAACATTTATCAAATTGCACAAGCCGGCGCACAAAACCTATGTCCTAGATGAACTCATGCAACAGTACGGACACTCGGTCCTTCGACTGTCCCCATATCACCCTGAATTAAACAGTATTGAAATAATGTGGGCAGAAGTGAAGAACTGGGTAGCTTCTCACAACGTCACCTTCACTATTGACGACGTTGAAAAACTCGCTAGAAAGAAATTCGCGTCAATATCCGCCGAAGACTGGAAGCGTAAATGTGAACACACAAAGAAGGTGGAGAAAGACTTCATGAGGGATGAGGAACCTCTTGAAGGCATTATAGAGTCCTTCGTGATCCAGCTGGGAACCGACAATACGTCATCCAGCGAGGACGACAGAAGTGATGGAGAAGGACTCAGTGGAATTGAAGAGCTGTAAAGGACATAAAAGGATATAAAAATTATGTGTTAATTTTGTGAATAGTAGTCTATACTTATTTTATTATTTCTTATTTCATGTGGCATGTACCTTATCTTTGTATACATACGTTGTTGCCTTTTACTCAGAATATGTCGATCCTATAATGTGTTATTTTATGAATTATATTTTATTTCTGTACTCGAGAATCATTATATCGTTGTATATTTACTTACACCATTATTAAACCTTTATATCGTTAAGTCACATTATTTTCTTCTTTTACAAGAGAGAAAACATCATCTCGGCATCAAGGAGCTTGAAACATACGTTCATATAGTCTAACGATGCTTTCTCGCCTAGTAACAAAAGTTATTATTATTATTATTATTATTATTGACTCCCAAAGCCTGCTGTTATGCCAAACCATATTATACACTATACATCTACAGCGTCTTAAAGTTAATTCTACATCTAATTATAATTTAAACCATTGGCTATGCAAATTGATACACGAAAAATATTTAGACAGTTACTAGAATAAGTGGTTAAATCATATTCTAACTCCTTAATCTATCTACCATCTGTAACGCTTCTAAATTAATACATTTCGGCTAGGTATGTCAGTAATTTACAGCTGGAAGGGAATTCCACTAACTGAAAATCTGCGGAGTTACACGTCCGCTATGAGAAAAATTTCGGGTCGACTGTACGTCGCCACAACACCGAGCGAGAAGGGGAAGTCAGCATTCTCACTCGCATGGTTCAGCTTTCTCACTCGCACATTTCCCCTCACCAGCCGTCTTCCTAAATGGCCCGATCTCTAGGTTAGAATTGATAACACTATGTTAGTTCCAAAGTTCGCCACCAGGTGTTGACTGCGACGCCATCTAGTAGCCAAGTTCACAAGCTAGTTAGTTATTGTTGTTTTAAGGGGCGGAACTACGAGGTCATCTGCCCCCACTACAAGCTAGGTGACGTGGACGGTAGGATTTGGTAGCAAAAGTAGTAACTACTTGAAATTATTGTCTGCAGTCCTTACTTAAATAAAAAAAACAGATAACACACAATTATACAGCTATCACAATTAACACCGGTTATCAGGCAGATTCTACACACACCCAAAGTACACGGGGCTACATGACCGCGCTGTATCAGCCCCAAAAGTAAGGAAACAACCATCTATTGGAGACCAGGTTGTCAGTTCACGTCTGTCTGCCATCGTGAGTTGTAGTGGAATGATATCGGGCACGGCAGTCAGCTGCTCCTCTCTCTTCGTCGGCGCTCTGCGCATGCGCCATTCCTCCTCCGCTGACGCTCCTTCCATCGTTGAACCAGCCACGGGTGTGGATTATTAGCCTATGGCGATTGTCTGTGTTAACTGGTGTAGCATCTGCTCGTACAATTAAATGACGAAACTTACTTTCGGAACCTCCCTCGTAGAATTGTGTTTATATTAAAGCGAAATGTTATCCTTTGCTATCGTTTTGATAATATTAAAGCAAACTATTTCTGTCTGTGTTAGGTTGATTTGGATGAATGAAATGCGATGTAAAAAAGCCGGGTGTGAAATAAAAGTCTAGTCCACCGGCAAAAAGAAAAATCATAGCATGCGAATTTCTCCCTTTTCCTGGCCGCCACAGAAATATCAGTGAATTGATGGAATAGTAACGCTTAACAGGAGATGTGACGGGTGGGAATGTTTTATATTCCTCGACATGATCACTGCTGTCATTGTATTTGATGTGACACCTGCGGTCTGTCACCTGAGATATTCAATTTGATATTAATTCCTGGATTAGCAACTTCGCTCCGAGGGACAGAACGCTTCACCGTGTTTCACTTTACAAGCGATTCCTAACAGCTTTACCTCCCTCAACTTTCTGTGCAATCAGGTGAGACGACATTAGCTTATATCTTTAGGCAAAATGTCACTCTCTCACTCTTCACAATATCTACGAAACCTCTCGACCTGTAACCTTCAACGTTTACAGGTAGGTTCATGTTCGTTCGTAAGCAGAGGATCCACAGACACAGACAGACACACGAACTTTTGACCCGAGTATATCTTTTAAGTCCATTTTAATCTTTTGTAAAATCCTTAAGTAGGCAAAAAATAATATATTTAATGATACATTATTTTAAATTAGCGGTAGCTATTTAAAGATTCGAACACTACTCGTATCGCTATCTCTTTCGCTTTCCTCTTCAACGCTGTGTTTCTTCTCGTCCGTTTGGTTTGCCTGTTTCTTTATCGAGTTTCTGTCTAGGTCCACGATCGATTCTCGAAGAAGAAGCGGACTGAAATGCACTGTCCACGTTATTTCTCCCTCGTTGATGTTTGAGTCTTCAGCCTTTTGACTGCTTTGATGCAGATCTCCATGCCCACTAACTTGAGCTAATTGTTTCATCTCTTCATAGCTACCTCACCATACATCCAAGACAATCTGTTTAACATTTTCTAAACTTGGTCTAATGCTACAGTTCTTGTCCTCGATCCTTCTTTCCATAACTAAGCTTGCTATTCCTGGGTGCCTTAGTATGTGTCCTACCAACCTATCTCTTCACTTCATTAGCAATCGCCAGAAACATCTCTCCTCTCCCACTCGTGTTAATACCTCTTCGTTTGTAACCCAATTCACCCATCTGATCTTCATCATTCTCCTGTAACACCACATTTCAAACGCTTCAATTCTCCTCTTTTCTGCTGCACCAATAGTCAAAGTTTCGCTTCCATACTGAACCCGAGGGGTCAAGCTGACTGGTAACGAACGTGGATCTCGGAGATAAGTTGAGCTCAGAATGAAGGTTCCACCAGGGAACGAACCCGAGATCTGTTGAGGGAGTTTCGTTGTAAAAACCCCTAGAGGAAATTACATATTTAATCACTGGTGTGATATCAATTGATACTGACATTATTTATTAGAATAATGCAGGGGAAATGAGTGGAATATAGCATTATTGGACTGCATGAAGTAGGACATGCTGGACTTGGAACACAGAAGTTGGAGAGTTTGACATTTTACTAATGGCTCCAGAATTGTGGGAGGAGACTCTTGGAACCGTGTCACTCTCGCCGACCTACTTATGTCGTCTGGAACAGGTCAGGGGGTGAAATAATGACCCTGTTCTTCCCCGTTTGAGAATAGGAACGAGAGTGGAGTGGGGAGATCCAAGTGAAAATCATTGATTACTCGTGATTGGAGCAACGCAATGACATGAGAGTTGCACACAGGTGAATCTTTAGCCAGGAGGCTAATTATAGAGCCATTAAACTGTGAAACCAAGGCATATTTAAGGGACCGCGCATGAACACAGGACTATTGGTGTTCGCGGCGTGACCTGACTATGTCGCCGGGGATTTTTAAGCAACGCCGCGTACCCACGCCATGGCAAAGGCAATTAATATTGATTAATTGGCCGATCGATCCTCGAGCACGCATTCAGTTTTGTGACCAGCGAGGAAAAAGGAACAATATGAGTATTATTCCAAGACCAGAATCATCCTGGGAGAGGAGATGATACAAGGAGGGAATCCTCGCTCTACTTTTTCTTGTGAAACGAATATAAGGGGGTGGAGTCAAACAGTTGTAGTCAGTTGGAACAGACTCTAGCGCGGAGCGTATGTCGCTCTGGCCCAGGAAAGGACGCGCCCACAAAGACTTAAACATTTAAGTGGTAATCAGTATATTCGTCGTGCAGTGTAATGCACCAAGTGATAATAATCATGCATGGTCATGAAGTAATAATGAGTACGGTAATCAACGAACTTTATTATGCGAAATGCGTATTACCGAAGTCAAGGAGGGAGGCTCGGACTTCAGTTTGGGAAGCCGTGCAGTAAAACTGTTATATACTTTTTATTAAGGACAGTCGTGCCGTATGTGTATAGTCGGCAGTACGAGCAATTGTTAGTGTTCACATAGGAAGTACCGTGTGATATACTAGGCAGAACTGTTGAAAGTAATAATTTGTGTAAATACAATGTACAATGTTGAGCGCAGTGTATAATATAGTGATTGGTTATACATGTCTTAATATGCCGGACTGCGCCGGGATAAACTTTATGATGCGATTGGTGAAATGCCATAAGTATACCAATAATTAACGTTCATGACGATATGTAAGCATATTCATGCCAAATCAGGAAGGTTATCGAGGGATAATCGATCGACAGTTGGTGAATCCGTAGGCAGATGATCGAGACTTTCATTCAGGAGGTAGTAGGAGCGCGGAGGAGTCCGTCCTCGCCTGCAATTCTGATATCTTGCCAGGAAATTTCAACCAGTCAGGAATATAAATTGTGACGTGTGTTTGTGTAGTGATCTTATGTAAAATATATTTTAAATTAATATTATAACAAGTGTTATAAAATGTCATGTGTGAGGAAGCACTAGCTTCTGCATAGAAATGAAAAGTCTCGTGTGGTTTGTGAAGCAAATGTCATATAAAATGTGTATTATCGGTGTGGAAATGCCTCGCAAATTATGCAAATGGCAGGCGAGACTGGAAGATATGGGTGGTTGGAGCCACCTGGATAAGCCTATGTAAGTACCTCACAAATCATGATGTTATAGAAGTTATAGCCACTGCATGTAATGTGATTTCAGAATTATATAATGTGCCAGTAAGAATCAGTATTAGGAGGTAGACCCTCAAGTGCTTATGGTTGTTTTGATTTTAGTAGAGTTGAGATGTTTTATACATCAGTGAGTGGATTAATCGTTACCACTATTAATAAAATGGCAAATCAGTTATGTAAAACTTAACGTAACGAACACGGATGTTCGATATTTTAAAATGGTTACGTTGTGTCGGGTTATGGTAATTTATGTCAGTAATAATAATAATAATATAATAAAAGGTAGAAATGAATACATCAGGATAAAAGGTTGTAAGCAAGAAATATTTACGATAATTGGAAAATTTATCGATCCAAGCAGTAGATAATACATTAAGGGATGAGAAAAGAGTTTAATATCAGAATATATTGTGTTAATGGGAATATAATTATGCAAGGAAATGGAAGATCTTAATAGTGAATTGAATTTGTAGCTTGTGAATAAGCTTGTAGAGTAATTGATAGATTTCTCTTAATAATTAAAGGACGAGATCATGGCATCGGGTTATGGAGCCAGGTAATCTATTCGACGTGTTAAGTCTCGTATAGCCTTGGGCATACAGAGATATTTAATTTATGCCAGAGTGTATTTAGTGTGGTACCCTAACTCTGATGACGGATATGGAATGTTCCGGGTTCGAATCCTGTGGTAGGTGAGGGGAGAACAATGGAAACCTCTGCACCATACCTGATCGACCGAGAACTTGTCATTGAATGATTCGGCTCTTGTGAAGCGAATCTTATTGACGGCAGCTGCTGACTGACCGTAGCATTTATTAAGATACCGGCTTCCCAACTAGACCTGTGTTTGATGAATCTCGTGCCTTCATATAATGAAACGGACCTATTGAGGCCAGTCATTAATATCCTAAGGTTAGGAATAAATGTTTAAGCTCGTCCAGAACCTATGGCATACCATTCAGTTTAAATCATATGGGATTCGTGCATTTTTGAGAATGCACTATTGTATTCAGAATCGTGCTACTGCTTGGGGGATGAAAGCCAGCAATCAGGAAGCGAGGGACGGTTCACGTGCTGTGACCACCCCACTCCACTCCATTGTATACGGGCAGCTCTAAGGGGCTGAGTTGTAAAACGAACCGTGTAGGTTAACGTTTTGAAAGGACAGATTTGAGACCTTGCTTATAATGAAAGGAAGCATTGTTATATTGTGTAATGAATGTGTGTGGTTTAAAAACACATTGCTAATCATAGATCACCCTGATGATTAAAAATTTTAGCAATCATACGAATGGTTGGAAGTTGCATTTTGTACTGACACTGACACGAATTTACGAATTTGGGCACTTGACGCCACAGGCTACGCTCGCAAGGGTAGCTTAATAATACCATCCGACACAGCGATAACCGAAGTTGGAATTGAAATCACAACGGCATGCAGTGGGACTATAAAAAGAGGGAAGCGGAGGGGGTAGATTTACATAATTGTGGAGTTGCGAGTAGATTTGTAGTGCAACCCATGAGTTGGCTAATGCATGATAAAGCATTTGGTGGGGAGAGAGAGACAAAAACACAAACGGTACACATGATGTAAATTAAGATGTGTTGTAAGAAACAAGTAATTTTGTGAAATTAAAATAAGTCACACAGGGTGGCATGAGTGTAAAAGCACAGTTTTGTGAAAGTTACATGTGCATCAGCGCACTAGAGTGAATTTTGAAGGCAACCTAAGGGTAAAGGATTGAATAATGATATGGATTTAATTTGTTAAAATGTGTGAATAATTAGTGGTTTGTGGGAGTAACTTTGTTTTGTTTGTGTATTATATTTGTTGGGATTGTGTTCTTATATGTTTGAAGCCATGATTTTATGCTGAATTAAAGTCTTTAGAATAGAGTTGTGCTTTATCATTGTAGAGTTGATACCTTTTAGTCTCAAATCAAAATATGCAACTGCTCAGTGGGAGAACGGTACACGCCGAGACCTGAAGCTAGCTGGAGGCAGAAGCATGTTTTCCATGGAAATTACTCACATGGGTACAATATAGTGCCACGCTCCAGACAAAGGCTTTCAAAAAAGACTTCCCAATATCTAAATCTATATTCGATGTCAACAGATTCCTTTTTTTGTAGAAATGCTTTTCTTGCCTGAGCCAACCTACTTTTTATATCCTCTTTGCTTCGTCCATCACTGGTTATTATGCTTCCTAAGTAACAGAAGTCTCCTACTTGCTATAGTTTTTCACCCGCATATTTGATGTCCATTGAGGTTTCTGATTTATTTCTCTCTCCACCCCTCACAATTCCCAATATTCCCGCATTCTTCCTCGGTGAGATTCCTCCGTTCTTCGGTCCGCACCGTGCCCGTTTTAATTTAGGATTTTGGCTGAAAATTCTTTATTTTCCCAAGTTTCTTCTTCAAAGGGTCACGTTCCGAGATGTCCTCATGTGATATCCACAGTTCTTGTAGGTCTTTTTCCACCTCTGTGGATTTCTCTCCCTCAAAGTAGGCATAGATTCGATTGGACAATCTTTCTGAACTCAGTCGTGTCATGTAGCCATAGAAAGAGATTCTCCTTTTGCATATGGTGTCCGTTGGCTTCTCCACGTTGTATCGCTCTCGGTACTCCCCTTGTTCTTTGACCGGGTCCAAGATCTTTCTCAAGATCTTCCTCTCTGTGTCTTCCAGTTGTTCTGCCAGGCCGTTCCTATTCATCGCAAGGCATTCTGAGGCATATTGCACCTCCGGTCATATAACGGTACAGTAATGCCTGAGTTTGGCCTTGAAGGACACTGATCGTTTATTGTAGATGTCTTCGTTAAAGGGGAAGCTATTTCCATTTTGGAGATTCTTAGCACGAAAGCTACCTTTCCACAAATATTGGGCTCTATCCACTCACCCAGGTATTTGAAATTCTTTGCCTGTTTTTGCCTTCTCCGTTCACCTGAAGTTCTCTGGGTGCTGACTTGATGTTCGTCATGAACTTTGTTTTCTCTAACTAAATCTGAAGCCCTGCATTTGCTGCTTGCATCTGAGCACAGCTACCTGTGGACTCTGGTAGACATAGGTTCGAGCTACACCGTCGGCCGTCCTTGAAATGGTTTTCAGTGGTTTCCCCATTTTCAACTCCATACAAATGCTGGGACGGTACCTTCTGACTTGGTACGGCGGCTTCCTTCCACACCCTGGCCCAGTTTCATTCATCAAATGCGACTAAGGTGATTTTTGTTACCGCGAGATTGAGAGAATGGCTGAACCGATTGACGTCGTAAAGCACTCTAACGAAAGCTCTTGGCCTGTAGATTTTCAGAGTGTCTTTAAAATAAAATAAATATGTTACCGTATATTTTTAACTTAATAAAGAAAAATGCAGAATTCTAGGCTTTCGCACATGTGCACAAGCGCTTTGGATTATGACAGACATGGTGGATACAGGTCTACCGCGTTTAATTGTGATATTTATGAGAATTATAAAGGAGGGGGATATTTTTATGATGTTTCCACGATATATTTATAACTACTGGAATAGAATTATAAAACATGGGAAATGTAGAAGAACTTAAACTGACAGTTGAGTGTGTATTTTGTTTACACAACTTAATATTGCATGTCCTTTCCATTGGTACGATGGCTCTGGCGGTAACGTTGCAGATCTTGAATCGTATTATGCATCATCGAAGGGGTTCGAATCCCACCTCAGATGTTTTATTTTCGTATTCTTCTTTCTTTCTATTGGTATTCAGTTTTCAAATCATACTGAAATATTATCATTCCCGTAAAGCCTGCCACGGTGGGTGAGTGGATAGCGAGCCGGTCTACTAACCCCAAGATTGCAGGTTCGCTCCTGGCCGTGGTAAGTATTTTGAAAGGCGGCAAAAATACGACACGCATGCCATACGATGTTGGCATGTCAAAGAACTCATTTGAACCTAGAAGAATTGCTGAGTTTTAATTCACCGGCCGTGAAAGCCAATACACCATCTTTTTGGAAGTCTTCATAGGGAGGTTAAGGCTGCTTGAGCTTTTAGGTCTCGCAGTCAAGGGGTGCAGTTGCACCTAATATAAAGGGAGGTGGCGCGCAGTTCGTCACTCCTGTGGGGATCCGGGCGGGGACTAAAGAGCCCGCCGATGAGCCAGCTTGGTGCTCTAGGCCAAACCCCACACAACACATGGCACAAACCTAGAAGAATTGCTAAGTTTTATGTAGGCCGTGTTCATAATGGAAAAATTAATCTCGGGAGTCTCCGCCAAAACAACGTTCCTCATTTCTCTACTAGAAAGCGCTATAATGTTCAAGGAGCTTAGATATCTAACCTCCTTGACTTTCATAGTGATTCAAGGAACAACGAAATTCGACATGCAAGCTACCCTCTGGGTGTCAAATTACAAAGCTTGCACCCGGCATCCGAGGCCATACGATATTATTATAATATTATTCCCGTAAAATAACGATTTCTCCGCGATTTACGTTGCCATTTACTTTTAAATTATTACAGAAAAATGCAGTATTCCAGGCAAAATCGCTTTAGCCATGAAAGACAATTGGCGAACATAATTCATTTGAAGGGCTGGGGCATCTGGTCCCTTAGCCCCGTGTACTTTGGTGTGTTTGTCAAAATTTCTCTGATAACGTGTGTTATTGTGATGGCTGTATTAATGTATGTATTTCTAATTAAGGTGGGGAATGGGAAGGAGACGGCCTTGGCCTTAAGTAAGGAAACTATGGAAAACCACATCTAAGAGGGCGGAGGTTGAAATCGATCCCACCTCCCCTCAGTTGTACCTCTTGAGGCTGAGGGCGCCCTGTTCCAGCCCTCAGACCAGAATTAAATATCTTGGCAGAGCACATAATCGATCCCGGACCTCTAGGGCGAATGTGTTAATGGGACTTTTGACATGCACGGGACATATAGCCTAATTTTAAAACTGCCTCCATTACGGTGACTGGCGAAGTGAGTCTATGCTCATTCCAGTAGTTGGTGAAGTAATTCTATGCTCCCCTGCATAATTTCCTGTCATGGAAACGCAAAAATTTGTACCTATAACTGGTGATGGAAATTGCTTATTTAGAGCAGTTTTGTACTGTTTATATCAAAATGATGAACGTCTGCGTTTACAAGCTACTGCAAAAATTGTGGCTGGCAGGGACATGTATAAGGATTTTATTATTGGCGATCACTCTCATCGCAATTTCCTCAGAAACCAACTTGTGTATGGAAGTCTCCGGACGGTGAATACCCAATTCATTTTGAATTTCATTGTACAGAGTAAGCCAATTGTTTATTGATTATTTGTTTAGAGTACATAACAATGAGTCTAGCCACACTGTTGATTTTGGCAATGGAATTATTATTTGCTATTTAATATTAAGCGATTCCGTTGATTAAAGACACTATAGTGTTATCGAATAAGGCGTTAATTTGGGGATTATATAATAAGGTATTTATTGCAGCCAATGGCTATGAGGCAATATAAAAATAATAAAACCCAAAATATCCAAGATTACAAACAATTCTCATTGACAACGAAAGTTAGTAAGTGAGTCAACTTTTTGTCTGCATGTCATGGCATGATACCTTTCACAGACACTTCCACACAATTTGCAAATGCATTCTATCCTGGGCTCATGTTACCCTTCCATTTTGCAGAGTTTGAAATGGAATCCATGTATTGCGAAACGAGTGATTGTATGTCTCAGGTCGTAACATGGACCCTTCCACTCATCGGACGTCATTGTGGCTGTTAATAATGAAAGTCACTCCATATTTGCATCCTCTTCGTTTTGAGCTTTTTCAGAAGGTCCTCGTACTGGGCGGTAGATGGGAGCAATAGTTGACACCTTAAATCTTCGATGTAAAATGTCTCTCGTGACATTTCATAGCACAGTCGCGATGGGGTATATTTTGAGATACACAGGACATTTTTCATGAAAGTTGCCTTGACTCTTCCTACGCACTTCATATACTTAAATATACCCGTTCGACGAGAAAGAACATTGGCCGCAAAAAAGTGAGAGATTGGAGAAAATACGGAGCCACTTTCAAAATCCAAAACAAATATGCCATTTCAGAAACAATTTCAGATATTAAGCAGTATAATGTAGGGTCCTTGACAAAAAAATGTTGTTCTACATTGAATTTCTCCGGCGAGAAATCTACGCTTGGTTACTTTGGCCTTTGCTGTTGTAATGGTAAAATAAATCTGTCGAAATATAAAATATTTCACAGGCTGCAACATTTTTTCAATGGAGGTGATATCTCAAGGACTTTCAGAGAGAATATTCGCTAGTACAGCAATGCTATGTCCTTCGTTTCCTTTGGTGCCAATGTTACCGTGCTACATGAATACAGTCCATATTGATTTAAAATTTAAGGAATTGCACATCATCGCATTTCTTCCTTATATTCCAAAAATATAAGCGACGGTTCTGACGATCAGTTGTATTTATTTTTTGCTTCATATATTGGCGTATATTCCTAGCCATTTTCAGTATCAAATTACTATGATGCTTTGAAATATGTTTTTCAGCGTAAGTTCCGTTTAGTTAACCGTTCACCTAAATGTTCAGAAGTACCTCTTTTACTTGTATCTTGTCGTACGTACATCATCCTCGCGTACGTATACGTCAAACTTGTCTCCTTGACGTACACTACCAGGCAAAACTAGTCGCACCAAAACCCGCACTTTACTCCCAATATTACCTCAAGTTCAATGGGTGTTAGATACAGCTAAGACGAATGGGTTGGTACTAAGTAAGAAGAAATGTAATATCATTAATACTAGCATTGAGTTCTTGGGACACCTAAACGAGAACGGTAAAATTCACCAGTCGCCAGAGAAAACTGCCGCCGTTATGAACTTCCCGCATCCAACAAATATAAAACAGGTCCAGAGTTTCTTAGTCTTCTCTGGGTACTTTGGAGAGTTTATTCAGAACTAAGAATTGAGGCTTTCACGGCCGGCGTTACAAAGTTCATCGATGTATTCCGGGCTTAAGGGCCGTGTGCGAAGTGCTTCGCTGCTGTCGAAGTCAGAGGAACCCTGGAAAATGCCGGACGCAGTTTTCGGCGAAACGTCGGGACCGTCACAAGCCCCTGGAACACGGCCCTTAAGCCCGGAATACATCGATGAACTTTATTCAGAACTATTCGGTAATAGCAAGACCACTGTGTGATTTGCCGATGAAGGATGCCGAGTTCAAGTTTGAGCAGGAGCAGAGAGCTGCATTTACAATATTGATGAAAATACCTTGCAAGAAACCAGTTCTAAGCATTTTCAATCCTGCTTATGAAACAGAACTTCACACAGACGCCAATAAACATGGCTCTCCTTCAGAAACTGCCTGATGATGACAAGTTTCACCCCGTACATTTTATGACTAAGAAGACCAACCCACAAGAAGAGAAATACCACAGCTACGAACTGGAGGTTCTGGCCATTATCACAGCATTAAGAAAATGAAGGCTTTATCTGGTGGGTGTTACTTTCACAATTGTTACAGATTGTGCAGCCTTCCAGAAGACCATGCACAAACAGGACTTAGCCCCAAAAGTTGCGAGATGGGCTCCAATGTTAGAAGAGTTTCAATACACAATCATGCACCGCATTGGAGTTAGATTGCCGCACGTTGACGCCTTAAGCAGACATCCTGTCCTGTACGCTATATCTCATGGGCTGATTGCCAGAATGAAAAGGGCACAGAGAGAAGATGATGGGCTTTACGCGACTAGGGAATTAATCAAAGAACGACCATACAAAGACTTCATGATCCCAGATGATATGTTATTCAAATTTCGAGAAGGTCGAGAATATTGCTAGTTATACCAAATTGCATGCAAGAAGAGATTATCAAAAGTGTGTACGAGAAGGAACATTTCTCTGTTTAAAGAACTGAAGATGCTGTCAATGTGGAGTTTATATTCCAGATCTGAAGAAGAACATTGAACGTGTCTCAGCCAATTGTGTACGATTTAATTTGATTAATCGAAAATTAGGCAAACAAGAATGCTTACTACACCCACTTTTCAAGGAAAGTCTACCATTAGGCTTACATTCTTACCGCATTGATCATCTTGGACTTCTGGAGTCAACGCATAAGAGTTACAAGTACAGTTCATATTCTCAGTAATACCGGTAGACGGATTTAAGAAGTGTGTATGGCTCTATCCTGGTGGAGACGTGATTGCTAAGTTAGGTTGGTTGGTTCCTCAGTTTAGGGGCTGCGACAACGCGGTCATGTAGCCCCGTGTACTTTGGGTGTGTGTAGGATCTGTCTGATAACGGGTGTTAATTGTGATGGCTGTATTAGTGTGTGTATCTGTTTTAATTCAAGTAAGGACTGCAGACATTGAATTTTTCAAGTAGTTCCTACTTTTGCCGCCAAACGCCACCGTAACGACCAACTAGTTCAGAACTTAGTTACCAGATGCCACCGCAGTCGGCTCTTAACGACAAACGTAGGAACCTATGAACGTTAGTCAAATGTTTAACCTATATATGATTTAGCTTCACACAGGTGTAATTAGTGGAAGGTTCTTTAACATGCCATAAATCTATGACATGGGACCGCCGGCTTTAATTCCCCTCTGAAGGAAGGCATACCGAGGGATTTTTAACGTTCATAAAAAATCCGACGACTTCGGCCGGGTTTGAACCCGCGACTTGGGCATAGAAAGTTATACTTAAAAATGAACATAATAAAATGATTATTGAAGGTCAACACCGCTTGAAGTTCCATAAAATAACATTTACTACTATTTTAGAACTGTTTCTTAGTTCAGATATTTTAAAAGAGGTGTAGAAAAATGTTCATCTGTTCATATTTTCTTTATATTCAAAATAGAAACGCTAAAGAATACGGAGTGGCTTCGGTGGCGTAGTAGTTAGCATGCTGAGTTTCTATGAGGGGAAGTAAAGCCGGCGGTCCCATGTCATAGATTTATGGCATGTTAAAGAACTTTCCACTAATTACACCTGTGTGAAACTAAATTGTATAGTTTTTTTTAAATTGTATAGGTTAAGAATGTAAACAACGCTCTTAGGTTGCTACGTTCGTTGCCAAGAGCCGACTGCGGTGGCGTCAAGTAGCTAAGTTCTGAACTAGGCCTAGTAGTCGTTGAGGGTGGCGTATGGCGGCAAAAGTAGGAACTATCTGAAAAATTCAAAGTTGCAGACTTACTTGAATTAAAGAAACAGATACACACACTAATACAGTCATGACAATTAACACCGGTTATCAGACAAATTCTACACACACCCAAAGTACACGGGGCTACATGACCGCGTTGTCGCAGCCCCTAAACTAAGGAACCTGCCAATCAACCAAAGAATACGGAGTGATCGTAATTGCCGTAGTTACTTGATAGTGCATAGTTTTTGAAACGTTATGCATATTTGATCAATATAGTGCATTTTTGCATGCATATTAATTCATTTAATTGTGCTTGAACTTGTGGGCCTTATTATGACACAGGAATATAAAAGTTGAAAGCACGCTGACACATTGCCGTCTGTACCTGTTGTCAATACAGTTTTGCACATAACTATGATCTCCTTTCTTTTCTTTAATATGGGACATTCTGGATGCGCCTCGTAAATATCTCACAAACGGCAACCATCTACCCCATTTCCCTAGGGGATGTTCCCTCCACCCCCCTGTCCGCCCTTCCCCCTCAGGTGCTAACATCTAGTGGGACATAGGTTGGGGACCAAGGGACCCCCAGCTGAGTCCTGCATTGCTTCCACTTATTTGTGCCGGGCTCCTCTCTGTTATCTTTCCTGTCGACCTCCCTTGGTCAACTCTTGTTCTTTTCCGACCCCGACGACATTAGGGTATCCCAGCCCTAGGGAGTCTTTCACTTTCCTGCCTTAATTGACCCTTGTCTCATCTTTCCTGTTCCTCATTCTTCGAGGGGTCAGACCTCTTGTTTTCTTTCCATTGTATCTCCTGCCTCCTGCTCAAGGCCCTCAAAGAGGCAGGTTGTGTGTAGCCCCACCACTTATGGTGCACCCTGGATTGTGCTACACCCTCAAGGGCTCACGTCTAGTGACTTCGGGAGTTGGTGACCCCGAGGGCTTCATGAGCTGGGTCGGATTTTCTCCTTCTTCCATTGGCCTTGGGGCGGTCCCTCACCTCTTTACCTTTCATGGCTCTCCTTTCTTCCAAGAACCTTAATTCTCATCCTTCGAGGGTTGAGGGAATTTCCTTTCCACCTGACTTTTGCATCCCTTATTACTAATTTTAGCCTACTTTTCACATATTGCAAAAATGAGGAAAAAGTAGACTTATGAGATCGGGCAAATGTGTGTCTGTCTGTCCTTCTGTCTGTCTGTCTGTCTGGCTGGCTGTGTGCGTGTGTCCCCATATCAACTCCCAAACGGCTGCAGAAATCGAAACAAAATTTGGTAGGAGTAAAGATCTATACCTGAATATCTCACGGCCATATTTAAAAATGATGTCAGTGCTACCAACTGCTGAAAAATTGCAATTGAAATTTGAGCTCCATGTTGGATATCCTGGAAGGTATGAATGGGAGCTATTTCAAAATTGGCATACTTATAGATAATAATATTGCAGTTTAATTTCCAGGAGGCCATACATGGCAGTGTTGCCAACATGATTATAAGCCTCTGATAGGTCCAAATTATAAATGCATGTAACTTCTATACTATCAATTGGATTTCAACCAAATTTCGTATGTACTATGTGTTCATAAACCGATATGACTGAGCGTATTCTTAAGAGCCACCAGGGCTGCCAACTGTTAATAAATGTTCTCAATTTTTTACGCAAATACCCATATATCAGAAAGTATGCAAGTCGACAGCTTTAAACTAAGCACACGTATAGCACCTGCCATTCTATATTAATTTGGAGTAGCTTATATACGTCAGTGCTACCAACATGATTCTAAGGCTGCTGATAAGTCCAACTTTAAATACATGTAACTTCTATACTATCATTTGGATTTCAACCAAATTTCGTGTGTGCCATATGTACCATAACAGATATGACTATGCCGATTCTTAAGAGTAACCAGGGCTGCCAACTGTTAATAAATACTGTCTCTATTTTTGTGACCCTAATATCAATATATCGGAAAGTATGCAAGCCAATAGCTCTAAACTTTGCACACGTACAGTACCTGGCATTCTAGATTAATTTGGAGTAACTAATATAGGCCTACGCCAGTGCTGCCAACATGATTCTAAGCCTGCTGATAGGTCCAATTTTAAAATGCATGTAACTTCTATACTAACTAATGGATTTCATTCAAAATTGACACAACAATAGATCATATAATTTCAGATTATTATTTCTGACCATTACATGTATGTCATTGTTGCCAACATGATTTTACGCGCTGTTAGATCCAATGTTTAACTGCATATAACGTCCATGCTATCCATTGGACTTCAACCAAATTTTGTATTCTGTACCTTATGAGATGGAACTAAGAATATATTCAGTCACCAGGGCTGCCAACTGTAGTTCTCTATTAGGCTACATTATGCCAGGTATACAGTATTTCGAACTAATTAGAAATGTCGATATTACCAACTTAATTTCGTCATTATTCTAGATAGATCCATATAGATTAATCATTGGTATGAATCTTAAAATTTAAGAAAAGTAGGCTCTTTAGTTCGTCACGGAACTTCTTGTTTACCATTTCCTCTTCTAGTTTAGGTTTAGTTTAATTTCATTTTCAATTTCAGTATCAACCAAACCATTAGGGGCCGATAACCTAGATGTTAGGACCCTTAAATCGACAATTATCAACATCATATCATACCTCCCAAAGTCAGTCACCCCAGTGAAATGCTGAATGCATGGTGCGTTGTATAAAGACAGTCCTGGTATTTAAATTCACAACTCTAGTAATATTTTCCCTGTCTAATGCCACATAACAATGGCTCTAGATCTGTCATATGTGGAGACACAGTACGAGCTCTTAACATGTTTCATATGAATGTGAGTTAAGATGCTAGATCCCTTTACCTTCCGGCTCGTGGAGTACATGCGGCCCTTGTGTCACGTAACAGCACGGAGACTGGTTTCACTCTCAATAAACCAAGAGTAGCGACCTCACTCAGTCAGTACTGCACCAACACTATCTGTGAATGAACTAAATTACTAAGCAGGTTTTACATGTGAGTCTTCCAGTTGCAAAACTCGTTTAATCCACTTGTGAAAAAGAATCATTTTCATGAGAAACGTTTCTCTGGACTTTGCCTCGCGTATCTTTTGTGTTTGTTGTTTTCTACTTTTTTCTTTTTGCTTTGTGTTTTTGGTTTTTGGTTTTGTGTTTGCTTTGTACTTTTGCTTTTTTATTTTTGAATTTTGCTTTTTGCTTTGTGTTTCTTGTTTTTTGTTTTCTGCTTTTGCTTTTGTTTTTTAATTTTTCTTTTTGCTTCGTGTTATTTTGTTATTGGTTTTATGTTTGTTTTCTGGAAAATCAAAATAAAACAAAACAAAATAAACAAAACAATATCAATATAAAACAAAACAAATTAAAACAAAATAAACAAAACAAAATAAAATTAAATAAAACAATTTAAAACAAAATAACACGAAAAATCAAAATAAAACAAAACAAAATAAATACATTAAAATAACTAATTAAATAAACAATTTTACGACATGATCCTTATTCATAAGTGGACGACTCGTATGATTGATCACAATTGATGGAAAATCACGAGGAAAATTCCGAATATAATTCATCATTTTTCCCAGGGATTCTTCATTGCCAAACTGACATACACCATGGCATCATGTCTATTTTTCGATATAGTCGCCACCGACATTGAGACAGTTTGAAGAAACCCCTCGGTGCCCTGCGAAGCAAGGAATTGTAGCACAGTCTGCTACGGGGTCAGGTTTCTCGGCACCCATCTTACGGACACTTTTAGGTAACCCAACACATCATGGAGGATGTGATGGCCCCGGGCACAACCAGTACGCAGTGTGGAATTCACTTGTCTCTCAAGAATCTCGATCGTCTTGCATGTATTTGCACCTAGATACCACGGCAGGTAGATAATAATAATAATAATAATAATAATAATAATAATAATAATAATAATAATAATAATAATAATAATAACAATAATAATAATAATGACTCTTTAGATATGGCCACAAAACAAATTAACCAGCTGCAGGTACAGGCAACAAAAGTTGGTCTTCAGATCTCTTTGGAGAAAACACACTTCATAACTAACATCAAGCCAGCACCAAGGGAACTAAAAGTAAACCAGGGGAAAATCAAACGGACAGATAAGTTTAAATATCTTGGCGAGTGGGTAGAACCCAACGTATATGAGAAAGAAACCTTCACTTCGCGCATGAACAAAATGGAAATGGCGTACCAACTCACCAAGGACGTTTACAACAAAAAGTCAATATCCCTGAACGCAAAACTTAGGCATTATTGCACTGTCATACGACCAGAGGCTCTGTACGCAGCGGAATGCCTCACCATGAACAAGAAAGGCCTGATAGAAAAATTGGAGATCAAGGAAAGAAAGATCTTGAGGAAAATTCTTGGCCCGATTAAAGACAACGGTGAATATAGACGGCGGCATAACTATGAGCTGTATATTCATGTCCAGAAGATCTCTGATGTAATGAGGAAAAGGAGGATTGCATTTTATGGCCACTTGCTTAGAATGAAACCCACACGATTGACGAACCGGATCTTTAACTATTTTAAAAATAAGAAGACCAAGCCAGCCTGGTTCGAAGAGGTGGAAAGTGACCTGCAAGAGATGGAAATTACCTGTGAGGATATTCAAGAACGCAATCCCCTCAGGAAGAAACTACACGACCACCAGGGTTTTCAAGAAAAACCGAAGTTGAAGACGGGAAAGATGTGGACGGAAGAAAGAAAAGAGCAACACCGGCAACGTATGAAAGAACACTGGGCAAAGATCAAAGCCCAGAGAAGCCAGTTGAAATAACGTGGTCCTTAGTTGGCCGATACGATTAAAGAAGAAGAATGAAAAATGAAAAACCACAGCCTGCTTCCAGTCTCCGACCGGGTCAGGAATGGAATGAATGAAGCCCCCATCGAGCGGCGAGGATATTAACTGTGCCGGCTGCCGAGGCCTGACGCACTCCTCTGGGGCAATTATTAAATGAATGACAGATGAAATGAAATGATAGTGGAGAGTGTTGCTGGAATGAAATTTTGACAGGGAAAACCGGAGTACCCGGAGAAAAACCTGTCTGCCTCCGTTTTGTTCAGCACAGATCTCACATGAAGTGACCGGGATTTGAACCACGGACCCAGCGGTGAGAGGTCGGCGTGCTACCGCCTAAGCCACGGAGGCTTAATACTAATAATAATAATAACAATAATAATATCATTGTCATCAATAAAGTACACAAAGAGGCATTACTGATAGATATCGCATGTCCCAACACTCAAAACATCCAAACAACAGCTGCTACTAAAATATCTAAGTAAGCTGCACATAGCTGGCAATTCAGATAAAGCAGATGAGGAAACTTCATGAGTCGGTGACTACCATCCCAATAATTGTATCGTGTACTGGTGTTATACCGAAAACTCTTCACAGTAGTCTTTCAATATTGAATCTGCACTCGCAGATATATATTGAACTTCAGAAGGCAGTTCTGTTAAACACATGCCATATTGTTAGGAAGTTCCTTGGTGACAATACCCTCGCCGAATACTCAGCAAGGCTCGATGATCCAGATGGGAATTTAGCTCATCCTACAAATGAAGGAGACTCGTGAAGACTGCGGGCACAACATGGATGTGAAGTCTCTGAACAGTGTAATCGTAATTATCTCAGTACAGGTGGTTCCTTGCTAAGGCCGAACCAGGCTATAACAGAAAATGTAGCCGGTATTTGCCGTGATAATGTTGTCAAACAATAAACTATAATAATAATAATAATAATAATAATAATTACTCCGTTTACTCAAGTAGTCCAATTGAGCCCCTATAACAGATATCCATTGTGTAATGTCGTTTATTTCATTAGAAACGGAGGTTACGATCGAGTGAATTGATATCAGTTGGATCACATATGTACAAAGAACCTCGGTCGATCAGTCAAACTAACACACTGGCATTCACAGGAATGTTATAAACCTTGCCATAGGTATAAAAGGCAATACCCAGTGTCTTACGACAATGGTGAATTCTGAATTAATTAAACGCCCGCTACCGGAGGATCGTCCGGGCACGTCTAGTTCTGGCGCAGGACGTGACAGTTTACAAGCCACCAGTAATGGCAGGTTGTGGATGCAGCGGACAACTGCCATTTCATCTGAAGAAACCCCCGCTGCCAACGAAAATTCTGCTGATACCCAACATCAACAGATCAGCACCGCCGAAAGTGCTTTGCAGAATTCATTTGCAACCACCAAGGCTGGCCGCAGTAGACAACGCATGCAATGGACACGTGAAATGAATACAGACGTCATGCGTTTCTACTTCCAAGCTACAGACATGGAAAGAAATCTGACTGGATATAGAACTTCTCTGCATTCTAAGTTTATAAGTAAATACTCCCATTTGAATATCACAGAACAGCGAGTAAGTGATCAGCGTAGAACCATAATAAGGAACAGTCTCCTAAGCGAATTTGAAATTCAACAGATTAAAGATGGGGTTCTCTCAGAACTACAACCCATGCAGGAGACCAATAATGAAGTTCATCCTGCCGTTAACATAGACACCACACCACGTCAAGGTACTGCAAAAAGTAATAAATCTTCCGTAGTCGAAATTGAAGGCAATATTAGCACACTGGAGGATCGTAGAAATGTGATGAATATTTTACAGACAGAATTAATGAAATGGGAAGATAGTGATCCAAATTCAAGGAGTATTATTCCCAAGCTAAGATTTGAAAATAATAGCAGACATATAATTGAGGATGTAAACAATTGCTTGGCAGCTTTCTTAGAAACAGTAGATAATCTTACGGACTTCCATTTGCTCATATACTGCGCAGCTGTTACTGTGTTATCACTCCATAACCAGGTGCCCAGCAACCAAAACTTCAGTCCTCGTACAGAAAGAATACCTCCGTGGGAACGACGAATCAATAATAAAATAATGTCGTTGCGTAATGTAATAGGTCTGCTCACACAATATGCTTCAGATAATAGAACTCGAAAGATCACTTCAAAAATTATGAGAATAATTCCGAACATAAAAAACAAAGGGAAGCAAGAAATCCTGAATATCATGGACGACTACAAGCAAAAACTGGCAGTACAAGCAGCAAAACTTAAGAGATACAAAGAAAGTTATCAGAGAAGAACACAAAATTATCTCTTCAGAGCTAATGAGAAAACTTTCTACGCGAATCTTGATGGCAGCCGTGAACCAGCAATCTCTAAAACACCGAATGAGGAGGAAATAAGCAACTTTTGGCGTAATGTGTGGTCAAACCCGGTGCAGCATAAAGAAGATGCAGAATGGATCCATAAAATCAACGAGAAGCACTCACGCATTAATCAAACGCAAGAGTTAGTCATTAATGAACAGGACATCCAAATAGCCATCAGCAAAACACACAGCTGGAAATCTCCGGGACCAGACAAAATTCAGAACTATTGGTACAAAATATTTACCAGCACACACAGAAAATTAGCTGATCTTGTAACTCAGGTAATCTATGATCCCGAAGAGTTCCCACACTTTCTCACAGAGGGACGAACCTACATATTGCCTAAGAGTGCTGACTCAGCTAATCCAGCAAACTACAGACCAATAACCTGTTTGCCGACGCTCTACAAGATCATCACATCGGTCATCACAAATGTAATTTATGGTCACATGTACCAGCATAGCATCTTGGCAGAGGAGCAAAAGGGTTGTAAGAGAGGCGGCCAAGGCTGCAAGGAACAGCTCACCATTGACAGTGTGATTATACACCAAGCACAGAAGCAACAACGTAACCTCTTCTTGGCTTATATCGACTATAGAAAAGCATTCGATACGGTGCCCCACAGCTGGCTCATCCATACCCTTGAGATATACCGGGTAAACAAGACACTCATCAACTTCCTTGCTATCATTATGCAATTTTGGCGTACCAAAATCATCTTGAAATCTAACATCACTACCATTGAATCAGAGGTCATACCCATCAAACGTGGTATATTTCAAGGTGATGCCTTAAGTGCACTGTGGTTTTGTTTATGTCTCAATCCTTTATCAGAGATTCTAAAGATGAACAACTACGGATACCAAATAAAAGAAAATAAACAAAATCTTCTCAAAGTAAATCACCTCTTTTATATGGATGACATAAAATTGTATGCAGCAAATAGGAACCAACTGACATCACTCATCAATATAACAGATAACATTTCGAAGGACATTTGCATGGAGTTTGGGACTGGCAAATGCAAAATCAACAGCATCAACAAAGGACAGTGGTGTAGAACAGAGGGAATAAGCATAACAGCTGATGAGCGAATAGACAGCATGGGGAAAGATGAAACATATAAATATCTAGGATTTGAGCAAGTAGTTGGAATTGACAGTAAATCTGAGAAGGAGAAACTCTACCAGAAATTTAATCATAGACTTCGACTTCTGCTGAAAACCAAGCTTAGTGCTCATAACCTAACAAAAGCTATCAATTCATATGCTATATCTGTGCTGATGTATTCGTTTGGTGTTTTAAAATGGTCTCAAACAGACCTAGAGAACATTAACCGCACAATAATAACTATGCTTACGAAACACAGAATGTTGCATCCCAATGCTTGTATAGAGAGAGTAACAACACCCAGAAATGAAGGAGGCAGAGGTATTCTTGATGCTATAACTCTGCACAATCAACAAGTTATACATCTAAGGAATTACTTTCATTCTCGGAAAGATACCAGTGTTTTACATCGAGCGGTAGCACAAGCTGACTTCAACCACACTCCTTTGAATCTCCATGAAGGAAATTTCGTCATGAAAGACAAGAACACACTGAACAGAGAGAAGGTGCAGAGATGGGCTGGAAAAGAACTTCATGGCAGATTCTACAACCAGTGCAATGACAAGAATATTGACAAACAGCTTTCGAACACATGGTTGTCAAGGGGAGGGCTGTTTCCAGAAACTGAGGGATTTAACCAGGCGATACAAGACAAAGTTATCACCACAAAAAGTTATAGGAAACACATCCTGAAAGATCAGACTGTTATAGATGACGAATGCAGGAAGTGCAATACTGGTCCAGAAACCATAGAGCATATTACCAGCAGCTGCAGAATTCTAGCGCCAACATCTTACACTGAGAGGCATAACGATGTTGCCAAAGTCATTCATCAAGAACTCGCCCTAACCCGATCTCTCATACACGACAGGACGCCTTATTACAAATACTCTCCAGAAAGTGTGATGGAAAACGAAGATTACAAGCTGTATTGGGATCGCACTATTCAAACAGACAAAACAACTCCTCATAATAGACCAGACATAACTTTAACTGATAAGAAGAACCATCACACGTACTTGATTGACATATCTGTTCCGAATGACCATAATATCCACCATAAATACAGAGAAAAGATTGAAAAATATACTCCTCTAGCTATGGAGGTTGCTAGAATCTGGAGACAAAAAAATGTGACGATTCTTCCTTTCCTCCTTTCTCCCACTGGCCTGACACCTAAATCCTTTTCAGTAAATCTAGCTACACTAAATCTTCCCATATTCACCCATACTATTGCACAAAAGGCTGCAATTCTGAAAACCTGCAGCATCGTTAGAGGGTTTTTGAATACACATTAGGATTTTTCTTTGGACCCTCTTGTGAAAAAGAGACGTGGAAGATAAGAAGAGAAGACAAAATTAACTGTCAAACATCTATGCTATTCGAAAATGTATGCAATAGGCTTAAGTGTTACTTGACTCATTTTCTTGTACGTAATGTACCGATATGAGACGTGGTACCGACTGTAAGTTGAGTAAATAAAGAGGTAATAATAATAATAATAATATCGTATGGCCTAGGGTGCAAGCTTTGTTGTTTGACACCCAGAGGGTAGCTTGCATGTAAAATTTAGTTGTTCCTTGAAGCACTATGAAAGTCAAGGATGTTAGATATCTAAGCTGCTTGAATACTACAACGCTTTCTAGTAGAGAAATGAGGAGCTTTTTGTTGGCGGAAACTCCCGAGATTAATTTTGCCATTATGGACACGGCCTACTGAATTCAAAAGGGTTCTTTGACATGCCAACATCGTACGACATGCGTGTCGTAATTTTTGCCGTCTTTTAAAATTTAATTACCATGGCCAGGAGTGAGCCTGCAAGCTTGGGGTTAGTAGACCGACACGTTAACCACTCACCCACCGTGGCAAGCTGTATAATAATAATAATAATAATAATCATCATCAAATTCCAGCTCCAGTCGCCCGGGTGCTGTTAATGAGCCCTCGCCACCTTTTCCTGTCCATGAATAGTTGGTCTTCATGGGTCCTTCTCCTGTCTAGCCCTTTGTCTTCAAGATCATCCTTGATTTGGTCCAACCATTTCTTCTTTGGTCTTCCTACTGGGCTTTTTCCTGGGATAATCTTGTTGAAATAAGCTTTTGGTGTCCTCTCATCTCCCATTCTTTGAATATGCCCATACCATCCTAATCGTTGCTTCTGCAAATATTTTGTAGCACTGATATCTATGCCAGCCTCTGTCCTGTTTGTTTCGTTCCTTACTTTGTCTCTCCTTGTTCTTTGAAGCATTGTTCTTATAAACTTCATTTCGGATGCCTGAATCCTACTTTCTTCTCTTCTGGACAGGGTGCAGAGTTAATAAATAATAATAATAATAATAAAAACAAGAGAGGAAAATTCTGAGAAAGATCTACGGGCCAGTGCAGAAAGAGGGAATATGGATAAAGAGGCCCACAATAGAACTGTACATACAGACAGAGACGATTACAAACAACACAAGGAAGAGGGCAATATTTTATAGACATATAGGCTACACAGGATGACCGAAGACAGACTGACCATGAAAATATTTAATATATTTACGAATAGTACACTATAAACCAATTGGTAAAGGAAACCGTGGAAGACCTCAAGAAACGAAAAATCTCTACTGAAGACATGGCAGGCAGGAGCACAAACAGAGAAAATATTTGGCAACAGAAATTTGAGCAAACTCCCAAAGAGAGACCACCAGTAAAGAACTGGACAGAAGAGAGAAAGGGAAAGCATAGTGTGTATGTGAGAGGTTCTTGGGAAAGGGCCAGAATAAAACATGGAAATTGATTGTGTTGTAACGCTCTCTTTATGGAGAATTAACGAATAAATAAATAAATAATAATAAACTAGACAATTGCGAATACTTGGCGTGAGTTTATCAAATGATAAATCGATGTTTCGTCTTCTACTGGAGATGGCATTTTCAGAGTAGATTAAACTCACAACAGTTTCTGAATTATCCAAGCAACAGTATTTACTATCGTCTTGTGTATTCGTTTTTATTTATTTATCGTATGATGAATATAATTATGTACAATATATACAACGAAAACGGGGGCGTGGTGGCTCAGCGGTCTAGCTGTATGCCTCTCACCAAGGCGGTCTGGGTTCGATTCCCGGTCAGTGCATGTGAGATTTTCGAAGATAAATGCCATGTCCTGTGGTTCGGATTCCACGTAAAAAGGAGGTCCCGTGGCTCATAATCACAAGATTCACGGTCACGTAAAACTACGATCTTCTTTTATACAAAGAAAATATGCAAACATAAGTTCAAACAATCATACAGTTCATGGTCAAGTTCCCTGGCCCATTCAACGGCCTCACCTGGTGTTTAATGGGCATCCGTCAACGTTCCATGGAAAGCTCGGACAGCGACAATGTGAAGGATTGACTGTAAGGAGGCACCACAGTCACAAACTGCAGAGCTAGACCAGCCCGATTTACGCAGTGAACACGCACTTCTGCCCTGTCCTGTGCGTATCTGAGTTAACATCCTCCATTGGCGTCTGGGAAGATCAAATCAATGTACCCGTTCAAAAGGGTTCCCAACTAGATGTTTGTTGGTTACTGAAGAATGCTCCCACTGGACCTTCCAAGAGTCATTCACATTAAAGGATGATGATGATGATAATTGTTGTTTTAAGGGGCCTAACATCTAGGCTATCGGCCCCCATTAAAGGATGATCCCTCAAGGCTAACTGATGTGCGCCATGGTGGTTTCCTTGACTTCAAACGTTGGTGTAGCCTACTATTCGTGCAATATCTTGATGATTGGGCAAATAGGGATTCTGCTGGATTTTCTGCCATGTTTTGAAGAGTGCCTCTGATCTTCTCAAAGCTGGAGGAGGAATGCTGCCGAGGACAGGCAGCCAAAGTGTGTTCGTGCTCCGAATACATCCTGTAATTATACGCATTGCTTGGTTGAGCTAGCCATCTATTTTCCTTGTGTGACCGCTATTAACCCAGGTTGAACAGCAGTATTCAGCAACAGAATACGATAGGGCTAAAGCAGTGGTTCTTAGGATTTGAGCGTTAGCTCCCCATGATGTGCCAGCAAGTTTCTTCAGGTTATTATTTCTATTTATTAGTTTAAAAACACTTTATAAACAAATAAATATATTTTCGTTGACTTTTCAAGAAATACAAGATTTTTCCTGTACTATTGAGACGAATTGGAAGATTTTGGTACAAACCACACCTTCTAACTCCCTCTGGTTTAGGAGCTTGAGTTCTGTGAAACATACACCTTAGCGTATTATACAATTACTAGCAGAAGCACCTATTCATTGAACGGTCTTCGGTATTAATAGCCAGACGTTATCAATTGAGCTAATGTTGCAATGCTTAGGGGCTTGGAACCTTTTTGTCGACAAAGCAAAATGATTAGTTAAAATGTGATCTCAAACTAAATTTACCTAACTTGTACTTCCTGACGTGAAAATAAAATTGAAAACCTCGTAGACGAAACGCAATACACGTCAAGTAAAAACTGACTCTCACCGTTGTGTCAAGTCCCCATCCACAGGAAGACCCCTTTAATAAATTATAAAGGCTTGTGGTGCATGACAATTCAGGTTTTTTAGACTCCAATGGCCCGAATTCCTAAATGCCGTAAAAAGTAGGCCTACTGTTTCAATTCAGGAATTTTGAAATAATGTTGCTGTTTGTAGATATAATAGACCTTCCGTACGACATATCGCACGTGTAAGTCGTGTGAAAAAAATCTAGGGTACCCATTGGCCCCCTTAATCGCATTAATTAACTTACAGTTTTAGTTGGTTCCGTGATAACCCTATAGATAACCTTATGGCCATCTGCATTCTTTTCATATATCTAAAAATGGAGTGGCATTAATTCTTGCAGAAATAGATGGAAAGTTGGATGTCACCTCTTGAGATACTGTTGTCGTGGTTACTGACTTGCATTCCTTCATTAGTTTATTAAATTAAAATAGTTTCCTGGGAATATCTCAAAAATTGTTGGTTTTAGGACCTTAAATTGTGGTTTTTGGGGAGTTTCATTTCTCATATTGAGGGGCTGAAAATAAGCTTTGTCTCACCCTTCTACGTATATTTCAACATTTATTTTAAGGGGGTAGGCCCCCTTTTATGAGAGGTACGGAGAAGAGTTACATCAATGATTTGTGTCGTGCCTCTGATGGATATCTGTACCAATTATTTTACGTTGATCCACCCAGCCATTTTCGAATTATAAGGACACATAATTGTCCACTGACAGACAGACAGACAGACAGACACACACACATATTATTTTCGCACGCATCCGACATATAACACTCTGAAACGCGTTAATAATGCAAATTTTCGTAGAAATTCTAAAAAAACAGACAACATTCATTTTTAGCCTATTTTCAATTTTGAAAAAAATGGCTTATGAGATCACCTTTCGTCCGTGTGTCTGAGTGTGCGTGTGCGTGTGTGTGTGTGAGAGAGGTGTGTGTCCCCCCTAATAACTTCTAAACGGCTGGAGCGATTTCAATGAAACTCGGTAAGGTCATAGCACTATTCCGGGCGACCCCGACCGTGCCCTTCAAGATTTGTTACGTATCACCAATCCAACATGGCGGATGTGCGAAATATTTCACCAGGATTCAATATCTCAGAAACTATTCCCGATATCACCCTGGATTTTTTTACGGTGATAAAGGGAACTACTAGACGTTCACCTATGTGACTTTTGCAAAACTGATAACTACAAAACCAACATGGCGGCCACGCGAATTCCCGACTTTTAAGTAGACGTTTCTCGTGATTTTAACAACCAAACGCAATAAAACTTGAGTAGCAAATGTTTATACACATTGTAATGCACCGACATCTAACTTGATTCAATTTTTCACACAACCACAAGATGGCGGATGTGCGAAATATTTCACCGGCATTATATATCTCGGAAACTATTAGCGGTATCACCCTGAAAATTTGAACGGAGATAAAGGGCACTACTGGAAGTTCATCTGTAAGACTTTCAAAAACCGGTTAACTACAATACGAACATGGCGGCCAAGCGAATTTGAAAATTTTAAACAGACCTTTCTCGCGATTTCATGTTCCAAACGCAATGAGATCTGGTACAGCAAATGTTTATACACACTGTAATGCACTGGTATCTAATTTAGTTCAATTGTTTACATAACCTCAAGATGGCGGTTGTGCGAATTTTAAAATTAAGTTTTTATTTCTTGTGTCGTAAGCATGCGATCGAAGTGAAAGTTTGAATAATGAACCTACGCAATAATTTTCCTTTAATGGTACATAACTCTATGGCCTATACATTTAACAATCCAACATGACGACCATCCGAAATATTTAGACGGCTCTGAATATCTACGAATCTATTATAGCAATCAATCTGATTTTTTTTGTTCATAGGGGCTATGAAATTAAGTTCACCTATCGGACTTTAAATAACCCGGTGATCACAAATCCAACATGGCGGCGAATAAATATTCACATGGACGTTTCTCGCAATATAACCATCCGAGTGCAGTGAAACATGAAACAGTAAATCCTTATACGAATGTTAATCCACTGGCATCTAATTTATTTCAATTGTTTCCATAACCACAAGATGGCAGCTGTGCGAAATTTCAAAATCTCGTTTTTACTTCTTGTGTCCTTATCATGCGATTGTAGTTTGCATGCTACACGCACACAATAATCTTCATGTAACAGTACATAACTCTAGGACCTACATATATAAAATCCAACATGGCGACCAACCGAAATATTTAGTCGGTTCTCAATATCTACGAATGCATTACGGCAATCAAACTGATATGTTGTATGTTGATAGTGGCAATTAACATAAGTAGGATATATGAAAGGCTGTATAGTTCTTCACGGAACTACTTGTTATAGGCTATATCCTACAGGGATACCGTACAATTAACATGTATTTCAATCCGCTTTAGCAATTTTTCAGCACTCCATAAACGGGTAGCCCAGTTAAAATGATGAGATGAGCTTATAACAATCATATTTGGTACGTGAACTACAACCAGGTTATGTAGGACACTTTGGCGGTATCAGCAAACAGATCGCCTCCCACTACGCCTCCCCATTACAGCGAGAGTTTTAACCGCTGTGATATCAAAGATACGGATCGGTAGGCCCTACTATAGTTTACCTCAGTAATTCAAACCAAATCACTGTTCTTCATGTCTCTTTTACTTCTGCACTGTAAATTCCCCAGAGATTGCGAGTGCCATTTCTGGCGAGTATTATAGAAGTGATGGTGATTGCCTTTCAGAGGCTGAGCATAAAGCTGGATATCTCTCATCAGGATTCACAATGACTCGCTCGTCAAGGTAATGTGTTGATCGGCGCAGTAGAATGGAGACAGAATTAAGTAAGCCTGGTTGATTGCTTGATTACAGGGAATATCACAAAGTAAACATGCTGCTTATCCAAAGGGATTTGAATATTACGAAGAAATCCATGTACTCGATTCTCAACGCTGGAACCGTGTTGCTGACATCGTTGCACTTAAGAAAAAGATAGACGAAGGTACCGTTCGTTATGAGAAGAATACACTGGAATTAGTTTAAGTTAAATACAGCGTTCCGTACGTTTGAGAAAAAGACCATGGTCGATAAAGGAATCACATCTTGAATGTACGAGGTCTGTTATTTAGCGCCTGGGGTATTTCTCAATAGATTTCTGCTGGTCCGCCATGAAAAATTAAGTTTGAATAATTGAAAGAAATTTATTTTAATAGTTGTTCGTACAAGTCCTTCTTGTTTTCAAATTTGCCATTTTTGTAATGACGGAATACGTTAGATAATTCCTGAGATAACCGCAAACCATGGCAGTATAGAGACACACTGTATTTGGCTTTCATAAAGAAATACATTTAAAAAAGTGCTGTACTTTAAATGATGGATCGTGAATAATTCGATTCTTGCTGCGCTCCTGCATAGATCGATAGTACATCGATACTCTCTGGCTCACTGTTAAGGATCGAAGTATCGTAGTCGGTCATGGATTGGTAGACCCACAGTCATCCCGCAAACAGTGTTGAAGTTGCTGTGCTATTTTATTTTGCGAATAATACTGTATAGTGGCGGTTAGTATTTTATATTAATAATAATATTAACAATAATAATAGTAATGTTATTGGTTTTACGTCCCTTTTAACTACTAAGGCTTGTAGAGACACTGGGGTGCCAGAAGGTTGCTCCGAAGGGGTTCTTTAACGTGCCAGTAAATCTGCTGACACGGCTCCCTCGCATTTGCTCACCCTCAAATGTCATATGACTGCGCCAGGATACGATCCTGCAACCATGGGCACTGCAAGCGAGAACATGTCCACTGAGCCACATAGCCAGTCGTATTCATGTCGTGCAGTACACGGAGGTCAGGGGACACACAGAACCACCTGTTAAGAAAAAGTGGACGGAACTGTTTTGTTGCCAGGCAATGTGTTTAATTTTGTTAAATATTTTCCATATTCTTGGAACATAACACCGTTTTACTTTGCTATTGCGACATTAGTGCGATGCTTGACCTAAATTCTACATTATTTCATATCCGGCCTTCCGAGTACCTCGAATAATGGTAAAATTAATCAATTTTTTTGGGCGGGAAAATTTAATTGAGAATGCCTGATCTCTGGAGAATTTGCATAGTTCTGGCAGAAGCTGGGCTTGTCGCTTGTCGCTGAATAAAATCATTGCTGACTTTGTGACCATATTACAACACACACCTACAAGAGTCCAAACAACTGACATTTCTGATTAAGTGAATCAGCATGGTTCCAAATTTGTAACACAAACAGTATTGTAATGCCCCGGGGGGTGGTAGCTCGAATTAGGGCGACGTTTACTGGAAGGTGTTAAAACTTGAGTGCAGGGCGAATACGTGCGTGTGACTGGATTGTGAAGTGAGGAATGAATGAGACAGGAAAGACTGCGTGAAGGCCTTGCCTACGGAGCGGGTATCGAATGCTGACTCAGTGTTTACAAGTGTCAGACACCCAGCAAGCGTTCAAGACTGTGTGGTGCAGCTGAGCGAATACTTGCTGGTAGCGGGCCAGGGTTCGAGCTAGGTGCTCAATAAATACAAGGAGGCAATTTAAGAGGGTGTGAATCGTTTAATTCTCACAAGTGTGATGTGAAATGCGTCGCTAGCTAAGCGCTGCGACGTGAAGTGTACAGAAATGACTGAGACGATTACAGTAAGCTAGGTTTGGAATTTGATAAAACAAGTAAAGAGGGTAGTGAAATTGTTTTTTTTTTATCTTACGAGGTTTAGGCGGTTAGCGGGGACGTCTAGCGAGCAATTAATGTAAAAGGGGGGCTTTACGATGAGTTGCGGGGGACATACTCACCAGACTTACCTGGGGAACCTTAGTAAGCCAAGCGCTTGCTAGTCATCTTCACCGTACTGCTTGACAGCATGCAGCAGCAGGAAACACTGGATCTTAACCAAGCTAAGGGGGAAAGGGTTCTATAACTAACTAAGTGAGATAAAAAGATAGATCCCTTGACTGTGAAATAAGGGGTTTATTCGTACTAATGGTGGTTAGAGGGGGGAAATAAAATAGGGGGATGAAAAGGAATTAGACCGACACATTCACCCTACCTCGTCCAGTTCTCCATGGGGTGGCGGTGTTGGGACCGCGCTTAGGGCAGCGCCCTAACCAGCCCTTACGAAGCACTGATATCACATGAAGAAGCGTCCGTCTGCCCAAAAGAGGAACAACGACCGGGCGCGTGGATGTATCCTGTATTTGTAGCTTCTCTAACCAGGTCACTGGTCAGCGGTATTTGGTAGTGTCGCAGTGGGCTTATATAACTATTGCCTCATACTGCTAGCTTGCGTTTATCGTACTTACGATGTTAGCTTGCTACACCCGTATGTCCATGTCCTGCAGTTACAACTTATACTGTTAATTTATTTAGGCACAGTTGTAGGCACACCCCTTATGGAGGGTTGGGGATGCAACAATTGAATGGAATTACTGAGGAGAACCCTGAACTACAGAACGGTCGAGAAGGCGTCGGACGGCAACTCGGTGGACGAAAGAACCTTAGTCTTTGGTGTGGCTGGAATTTAAGTAAATTGCCAGCGTTTGTGTAATTTAGTGAGCAGATTCCTGCCCCACATAGCAGGTAGCTGTATGTTTAGATTCATGTTGTAATAATTACCACATGTGTGTATGAGTAGGCCTGCCAAGCCTGTGTATTTGCAATGGCAGTGTGCTTGTTGTTGTTGGTTCCTCTTAGGGGCTGTGGCATGACATGGGGATGAAAAGGAACGAAAGGTGGCGACTACACCCTGTGGGAACCTCGGGGTATAACAGTATCCTACTTCATTTATGTTCTAATAAGGATTGAACCAATCAGCTTCAGTTATTGAAATAAAAACAAGTAGTTCCGTGAAGAATTAAAGTAGTGTGGTAAGGACAGAGCTGCTCCACTTAGGAAGTTGTGAGCCCCTGCGACCTTGGAATGGAAGGAGCCATGCTAGGAGGGCGTGCTTGGATTCGTTTTTTTCGTCTCGTTGTGCTCTTTACGGGAATGTAGGTGTCGAAAAGGTGAAGTTAGGGTTTTGGGTCAAAACATGCGTTTTTCACATTTTTGCTGATTTTTGGAAAACGGGCCATGCTAGGAGGGCGTGCTTGGATTCGTTTTTTTCGTCTCGTTGTGCTCTTTACGGGAATGTAGGAGTTGAAAAGGTGAACTTAGGGTTTTGGGTCAAAACATGCGTTTTTCACATTTTTGCTGATTTTTGGAAAACGGGCCATGCTAGGAGGGCGTGCTTGGATTCCTTTTTTTCGTCTCGTTGTGCTCTTTACGGGAATATAGGTGTCGAAAAGGTGAAGTTAGGGTTTTGGGTCAAAACATGCGTTTTTCACATTTTTGCTGAATTTTGGAAAACGGACCATGCTAGGAGGGCGTGCTTGGATTCGTTTTTTTTCGTCTCGTTGTGCTCTTTACGGGAATGTAGGTGTCGAAAAGGTGAAGTTAGGGTTTTGGGTCTAAACATGCGTTTTTCACATTTTTGCTGATTTTTGGAAAACGGGCCATGCTAGGAGGGCGTGCTTGGATTCGTTTTTTTCGTCTCGTTATGCTCTTTACGGGAATGTAGGTGTCGAAAAGGTGAAGTTAGGGTTTTGGGTCAAAACATGCGTTTTTCACATTTTTGCCGATTTTTGGAAAACGGGCCATGCTAGGAGGGCGTGCTTGGATTCGTTTATTTCGTCTCGTCGTGCTCTTTACGGGAATGTAGGTGTCGAAAAGGTGAACTTAGGGTTTTGGGTCAAAACATGCGTTTTTCACATTTTTGCCGATTTTTGGAAAACGGGCCATGCTAGGAGGGCGTGCTTGGATTCGTTTATTTCGTTTCGTCGTGCTATTTACGGGAATGTAGGTGTCGAAAAGGTGAACTTAGGGTTTTGGGTCAAAACATGCGTTTTTCACATTTTTGCCGATTTTTGGAAAACGGAAAACGTGATGATGACGTGTGTGAATGTTTTTTTTATACGCATGCGCACTTGAGGGGTTTTGTAAGAGGGCGGGCTTTTTAAATGATGATTTATAAATGAGTTTTTTAATATGTATTGAAATAAGCCCCCAAAAAACTAATAGGTCATCGGCTTTTTACTATCTCGCTAACCAATAATCGGATTTAAACCTATGAGGTGTCGTAGGACTCGTGGTGAAATCCCCTTTTCTATGGACGGGGCATATTCACTCTAAAATAAAAACTACCCTTACCCGGGGGGGTTGAAATAGTAATATTTTTTGTATGTGCGCGCAAGGACGGCTTTTGTCAAAAGGACCTAACTATACGTTAGTTAATATTTTCTGAACCCCTCATGGGATTTTGCCATAGGCAGTATCATAGCCCTGGGGGTGACGCCCCGTTTTTGAATGTATGATTCATTTTTGTCGAAAGGGCCTAACGACACTTTTGTTCATATCTCGCGAACCAATCATGCTAGGGACTTGTATGAGGGGTCCTAGCACTTGGGGCAACATCCCCTGTTTGGGGGTGAAACTACCCCCCCAAAATTGAAAAATCCATATCTAGGAAACGAAGAAGCCTAAAATTAGGTGTGATAGCTCAAAAAATAGGGGATGATATGGGCTTTTACCTCGATTGATCATTTCACCCCTAAAACAGTAAATAGTTATGTTATGGGGGATAAAACGTGTTAAACACCTAAAAATGATAAATGAACCTAAGATCTTTTGTTTTTGATGAAAAATAGCAGGGGGGTGAAACTACCCCCCAAAATTGAAAAATCCCTATCTCGGAAACGAAGAATCCTAAAATTAGGTGTGATAGCTTAAAAAATAGGGGATGATATGGGCTTTTACCTCGATTGATCATTTCACCCCTAAAACAGTAAATAGTTATGTTATGGGGGAAAACGTGTTAAACACCTAAAAATGATAAATGAACCTAAGATCTTTTGTTTTTGATGAAAAATAGCAGGGGGGTGAAACTACCCCCCAAAATTGAAAAATCCATATCTCGGAAACGAAGAAGCCTAAAATTAGGTGTGATAGCTTAAAAAATAGGGGATGATATGGGCTTTTACCTCGATTGATCATTTCACCCCTAAAACAGTAAATAGTCATGTTATGAGGAAAAAATGTGTTATACACCTAAAAGCATAAGCATCTTTGTGAAACCATGCTTTAATGGACATGTGTATGGAGGATGATTTTTGTTATTATTATTATTAGGTAATTATGGATTAATGTGTGTATAGATACTAACCAGTGGGGAGCGTGATGGCGCAGGTGCTTAGCTGCTCGTCTTTACCCGGACGGCTGGGGTTCAAATCCCGGTGACAGCGGGGGTTGGAATTTTCACTCGAAAAGTCACGTGGCGTCAGGAAGGGCATTCGGCCTTAAATCCCCGGCCAAAATCAAAATGTGCCTGGTTGGCTCCGGCGACTCAAACTAATAGGGAAAAGCCGAAGAAAGAAAAAATGGTAACTCACCAGTAATAGTAAACATTGGTTGGAGGTGTTGAAGAAGTCAGAATGGCCAACCCTTGCCATGGTTCACGAATGGACCCCAAAAAGTTTTACCTGTCAAGACTCAGTCTACCCTGTTGCAGCCATTAGAAAAAAAAATCGAACCGGGGCCTCTGTGGTCACAGTGGACTTTTATTCATGATGCTTTTTAAACAAACGTAGGCTTGCCTACTACCGCTGGCTTGAATCTGCACAGAGACACTGGCTTTGGTTTGTCTTGTGTGCCTTGGCGATAACAGCACAGCGACCTTGTCAGTAAGTTTCATATTACTCATTTGCTTGATAGCGGACGTGCTCTGCACCGTGTTATCATACAGGACATGACTAGATCGTTGTTAGGTTTGACAAAAGCTTATTGTAATCTTGAAATGAATGTCATGGTATAGTCGGGGTTGGAAGCCACGACCTTAGGGTTGCCAACCAAGTAGGTTAACCACTACACGGTGAGATGGTCAAATAATAATGTAACAGAACATATAGAAACGTTTTCTATAGTTTAACGAATTGACTAAGAGCCATACCATGAGAGGTGTAGGTAATGAAAATTAAATTTAAGCTATAACTACACGCTTATATACTAGAAGAAGAAATGGAAAACAAAAGGGCAATAGGCCAAATAAAGGACAGAAGGAGTAAAAAATGGCCCTCAACCCTCAAGCATAAGGATTGAGGGAGTTGGAAGGAAGGAGAGCCATGAAAGGCAGATAAAAAGTATACTAGGAGTGGCTTTGCCCCAGAGGTAATGGATAAAGAGGAGGAAAACTGTACTCAGCTCAGAAATCCCTTGGGGTCACCAACTTCCAAACTGATCAGCCCTTGAGGGTGTAGCCATATGCAGAGTGCACCGCAAGTGGTGGGGCTTCTTGAGGGGGCTTGGGCAAAAGACAGGGAATAACATGAAAATAAAAAAAGCAAGGCTGCCTCCTCAGGATATCAGAAAAAATAAATAAACCAGGGCCAATGAAGTTGCAAAAGGAAGAGACTCCCTAGGGCTCGGATACCCTAATCATGTTGAGGTCGGTAGAGAACAAGAGTTGAGCAAGTGTGGTCGACAGGAAATAAGACAGAGAGGAGCCTAGCACAAGTTAGTGGAAGCAATGCCGGTCTCAGCTGGGACTCCGTGATCGTCAACCTACATGACACTAGATATAACGCCCAGGGGGGGGGGGGGGGGAATTAAAGACCTATATTGTTTTATATCACATGGCATGCCTTATAATGCAATACTGGTCCTAGGGTGTGCAAAATTGTATTAGAAACTCAGCTAATAATAGTGTGCTTGCCCATGATTATTTTCCCAAGGACTGATAACCATGATTTCCAAGCCCCTAAGTAAGACAAAAAACAAATGATTTTCATTTTCCAATGAGTTGGGGTGAGGTGAGTTTTCTATACACCAAACTGATGTGGTTTCCCACTTCTACTCCAGGCAAATGCACATTTGATGTTAAGAATAGTCAAATGGTTTGCAACTGCCCAATGCTAGGACCTGATTAGTGGCTTTTAAAAAAATGGAATGGAATGGAGTACACTTCCCCCAAAACCAACAAGAGGAGTGTTCGATCCCCCACAACAACCATCCATAAAGTCAATATAAATGACTATGCACTTCAGCTCATGACGGTCTCCTCTCTCCAATCCTACCCCTTGGTGGTGAAAGGCACACTCTAATACAACCATCATAGTGACAGGTTATCTGTTAAATACCTAACTATCCCCAGATTTACCTTAAATTTTCCTAAAATCCACTACATTTTCCGAAAATTGACCAAATGACACAACATTCCAGCAAAATTCAACAAATGACTACCAGATTTATTGAAATTCCATTGATTTACCTAAGCATGGTTTAAACCATCTCAAATTCATATAAAATTAGACGAATATAGATGAAAATTCACTAAAATTTACCGAATTTAGCCAAGTGGTGTACAAACCATGAAATTTATCCAATTTTTTTATTAAAATTGACTACATGTACTCGAAAATTCCATAATATTCCCTTTACATGTATGCTTTTATTGTTGTTGTTTCGTTTACCACACTCCCTGCAGACAAATACCTCAACATGACTTTCTCCTAGAATAGGAGATCCACATTCGACATGATAGCTGAGTTTCATTTCCCATAAACTTGTCTCTGAGGTGGGTGTCAGGAAAAGGCATCCAGCTGTAAAAACCACACCCTCACGTAGACTTTCATAACCTCTTACGTTGAGGTTTCTTACACTAACGACATTAAATGATTGAACGGTTTCCTTTTCACAATTCCTGTCTATACTTTCTGTGCCGTTACTTTGGCACTAATCTCTGATCGAACGTACTATTTTTACTTTGGCATAAACTTTTGAATCGAGCGGCGGAGTTAGTTGTGGCTGGCCTCGATAGGTAGCATATCTTGTCGGTGCTGTCTTGGACTGGGATTGTAGTTTCTCCCTCTGTCCGATAGGAAGAGCTATGTTCTAGCGACAAGTATTTCTCTATCTCGATGTTGACTTTAATGGTTTTGGAAGGCTGGGATTTTCGAGACATGTATGATTCTCGTAATGAGCTTGTTAGGCCAGTCATCATGGATCTACGTGGTTTTATAAATACATAAGAAGTAAACTGAAGTTCTATTGTATGTGAAAATATTGAATGATATTATCCCTCTTCGTCAAGTTATTGACTGGTTACCTATTGTAACCTTACTGGAGATAAACGTCTGGATATGCTTCTTATATTGTGGAATTAAGGTAGGCTATTTTGTCATCGTAAGTACTTGTGACTGTATCGACTGGCAAGGTAAATGTATTTATTTTGTATTTTCCTACGTTGCATGACAGGGCCTTTCAAGGTTATACATTCTAACTTAATGTCATCCTCGGGTATTCACTCTGGTAGGCTAACTGACACTCATATTTTCTTTGCGTAATTAATGATTTGTTTTCTGTTTTCTGTTTATTGTAAAAATGCATTTTAATTACAAGTAGTATGCCTTATGGTCTGTGGAAAATTTATTAATGTAGGATTTATTTTGATATCGATAGCCCTAGTACGGTGATCGTTTTTCTTCTGTTTTTTCATGATGGCTACTGTCGTATTGTTTTTAACTATGTGCGATCATCTGTTGTTAATAAAAAAGAGATTTCTGATAGCCATTGAGGTGAAAACACGTAAATTGGATTAGCTCCGTATATTTTGTGTTTTGAAGACATTAATTCTTCAGTTTTAGGCAACGTATTACATTGGATATTATAACAAGCGTAGGCCTAACTTTGTGACATGTACTGTCTCGAGAATTAATTAATTATATATTTGTGTGGAAATGCATGAAATACTGTATGATGCATTATGCAGGTGCATTATGAAACTATTGAATATTTAATTCGTCATCCTCTTAATTATTTGGCTTGGATTCTCATAATGACAACAGATGATAGTTTGAAAGCAACACTTATTTACTTCATCATAACAACTTGGCTGGATTGCTAAAATATGTATTACAGTCAACTGGAAGGAACAAATATTTGATGTCAGAATCCACATCTTGATTAGTAAGTGTTTTGTTAATTTGTATGCATGTTTATTGTGAATATATTATGATTTTACCCGATCACCTTAGTATTATTTCTGGGTTCCGGGGTTCGAAGATGGTCTCAGACAATTGCCCTCTGAGTATGAATTCACTATGGTCCAGTACCTTCCCTCCCAAGGCCTTTACTTTAGTAGGGGGTTAAATGTGTTATAGCAGTAGCGTGGTTAGATTTGTACCACTTTCAGTAGTTGTTTGGGGCTAGTCTTTGGATCTTGGGGCTTGGAAGTATGATTGGGCCTGAAGTGTGATATTTTAATGTTTGTTGTTATTGTTTTATCTTTGTATAATTTTCTTGTTATTTTTGTTTCATGTGATAATATACTGAATGGACGAGAGCATTTTAAAAGCTGTACAATATTTATCCAAAGAGGAACTGGCTTATGAAATACAAATAAGGAATGGCAACCCTAATTTTCATCGTGAACTGGATATTATTCTTCTCAAATCCTTAAAATCAGCTTCTGTTGTTAGTCTGACTGATCAACATTCTTATGGGACAAAAGGTAGGTCTGATGTTGTGATATCTGTTTCAAACCTATTAGTGTCCTGTGATGAGTTAAAGCAAGTTGCCAAACCTTCGGCATATCGTGTGAACAAATTAAAATTTCGTTCGATACACTGGATTAATCGTTTAGTGAGCTTAATTGAATATTGGTCCAAGTGTGATATTGTTTTTTCAACCAAGTTAGTTGAGCTTCGCGACAAGCTGATAGATAGTTTTAATCGGTTGTCCTCGAGTGATATTTCTGAGAGCGTTTGTTCATATGTTAGTGATTCTTGTGATGGCGTTGTGAATAATAGTAATTATATTGGTAATTTGGAATCAGTATCGATGGAGAATAATGAAAATATGGTAGGCGCTTTACAAACTAATAATACTACTGAGGTAGATAAACAAATAGGCTCGTCAAGAAATACACCAGAGGTCATGTCGAGCCCTAGTAATTTGAATGCTGTTGGTAATTCATGTTCTGATAAGAGATATAACGATTTTTCTAGTTCAGTTTCTTGCCATGACGTTGGTAGTGCTGGGAATAGGTTAGGATCTCACCGTACTTGTACTGATAAGGAAGTACAAACTGTTGATAGCTTATTTGGTGAATGTGACGTGATAGATAGAGTAAATAGGCTTAATCTTTCTGATAATCGAGCCTCGACTAACGTTGTTTCTCTAAATAAACTTATGACTGATGGTCAGGTTAATTTTGCTTCCCTTCCTAACCCATTAACTCTAATTTTGAAAGATTTTCATGTGTGCTATGGCACTGATATTAATTTATTTGTGAAATTTTTGAAGAAATTAGTGGAATTAAGAGATAGTGCTGGCATATTTGGTCTGTCAGATTTTCAAATTTTGAAAATCATCTTTCCATGCACTGAAGGAATGTTGCGAGGAAAACTGTTTGAGAGTATGAGTGCTGGCCATTCTTTGGATGTTTTCCATAGAGAGGTTTTGAAATATTTTATCACTCCACGTATCTTGGCAGATTTGAGTAGAGATTATGTATTTCGCTTTCAGCGTATGAGTGAAACGTTAAATGAGTACTTCATTGATATTAGGACTTATGCAAAGGTTTTGGCAGTTGAGTTGACTGAAGAGCAGGTTGTCAATTCGTTAGTCGAAGGTATGAATCCCATTTATCGTTCATTCTTGTCCATGCATGCTAAGCCCAAGAATTTCACTGATTTTAATGAAATTATTTTATCTGCGGAGAAGATTAAGAATGCTAATCTGTTGCGGGTAGATGATTCTCCCTTTCCTAGTAATTATCTTCAAGGTTGTTCAGGTTATATGCCTTCTATAAATAATTTTCAGCCACGTGGAGAGATGCAGCTTGTGGATAATTATAGTAGTCTTGTTCCTTATAAGAATTTACAGGGAAGGCGTGAGTTCATGCCTACTAATGTTCAAGGTCATGTATTTCAGAGGCGTGCTGAACAGAGGTTTAATGGGAGTAGAGTTAGCAAAGGCAAGAGATGTGATTTTTGTGGCTCGTATGACCACATTAGTCGATGGTGCGATGCAGATTTTGATAATTTAAGTTGATATTTGTTGTGGTGTATGTATTGTCAAAATTGTGTAGATGAATTCTGGTCATTAGGACGTGCATGTGTTTTTGATGTGTGTATTTGTCTACACGTGTGGTGCACATTCTGCTAGATAGTGCAAATCCATAAGGTTCTTCTTGTATGTTATTGTCAAAATTGTGTAGATGAATTCTGGTCATTAGGACGTGCATGTGTTTTTGATGTGTGTATTTGTCTACACGTATGGTGCACATTCTGCTAGATAGTGCAAATCCATAAGGTTCTTCTTGTATGTTATTGTCAAAATTGTGTAGACGAATTCTGGTCATCAGTACATGCATGTGTTATGTGTGTTATTGATGTGTTTATTTGTCTACACGTGTGGTGCACATTCTGCTAGATTGTGCAAATCCATAAAAGGTTCTTCTTGTTTGTTATTGTCAAAATTGTGTAGATGAATTCTGGTCATCGGGACATGTATGTATTGTGGATGTTATTGATGCTTGTATTTGTCTACACGTGTGGTGCTCATTCTGCTTGATTGTGCAAATCTATAATGGTTCTTCTTGTTTGTAATTGTCTAAATTGTGTTAGGTCTGAAGTGACAAACTTGTGTAAATGTATTTGAGTGCATGAGTGGGGGTGATTGTTATTAGTTTTGTTTTGTAATCGGGTGGGTCTCTTGGTTGTTTCTTAAGGTGAATTAAGGTTAGGGTTTCTTTTTGCTTAATTTATAATTGAATTTAATTAAATACGCCGTACGTATAAAATGATACTATGTTGGGATATCATAGGTAAGTAATTACAAACCTCTTCTGTTCTCCGAGTGATGACTTAGTCATTTATCTGCTTGTTGATTTATGAAGGTAACTACTTGCCGAAATGTGTTTTGGTGATGGAAAATCATGCTATGCCAGGGTAAAATGCGGCTAGTATGACATGTTGATTTCAGTGTGTTTTATTTAAGGGTTATTATTTATTTTGTGTATGTTGATGTCCTAACGGTGTGTCAATTTATATTCTGGAAAAATTATGGGGATTTTGTGGGTAGTAAATGGTTTTATTAATTTTGGGAGTTTGTAAGGTCGTGTGATTTCAATGAATGTTTGGGTACGTTTGTAGCTTGGTGATCTGCACGAGTAGTCTGTTGATCTTCTTTCATTTAGGGTCTTCTGTTGGTCATTTATTGAGGGATTTCTGTCGAGTTTGTTCTTGTTTTGATCTTGTTCGCTATACTGTTTACTTAGTTTGACATACTAAGCTATGTCAAGAGTGAATAATTGTATTGTTTATGTTATTGTCTAAATTGTGCATTTCCAAAGTTGGACATTCAGAAAGTATAAATGTGGTGTGATTTGTTTTATTTTGGTAATTGGGTTAGTTTTCTTGTTGTTGTTTTGTGGTTGTCCAGATAAGTGTGGATGTATATTAATTTAAGGGGTAAAAGGTCATTGTATGTTACTTTGGGATCGTGGATGTAAATTAGCATTTTGTTGACGCATCTGTCAACTTAAGTCTACCAGATGAATGTTATGGGGGTTCATTTGCTTAGATTTGAGTTGAATATGTTGGTAAGTATTTATAAACAATTCTCCTAAGTCTTCAGTTGATTGAGTGGGCTCAATTTTTTTTTGCTGTCTGACTGAGAAATAAATACTTTAGGTTAAGTAATGTGATGTGATATGATGAATTGAGTTGTGGTATTTGGTCAATATACGGCGACTCACTATAGGCCTCATGAAATACGTGCTTCTCTCGTTTACTAGTTTCGGTTTGGTCTGGGTCTGTATATGATAGGGTATTTTTGTATTTGTGTTTTGTGTGGATGTGTTGACAAGTGCTAATTCATATTCTGGTTGTTGTTTATTAATTATTTGATGGTTTAATTGTAATTTTTTTCTGGGGATTTTAAGGTTATGTGTCATGGTGTAAGGTTGTGGTGTGATTCTGCTTTGGTATGCACGTGTGTCCTGTTTTTTTGCTTGATAATTGGGTCTTTCTATTGTTCTTCTTGGAATTTTCTTGTGTTTTCCTACTTTGGGTGTTTCCTTTGGCATTTTCTCTTTCTGTATTTTGGACAAATGGGTTGAACAGATATGCAATGTGAGACAATTGCCTTCGTCTTTTGGGATAATAAGGTTTTTTTATTTGTGAATATGAGAGCTCACGTGCCATTCAGTATTATTACTGGAACTTATTTTCGGAAAATACTGTTATTATTGTAATATTTTCGGGATATTGTAATTTTCTAAAACATGCATGCAATTTTCTGTGTTAATTGAGGGTCATTGTTATACCTTTCACCTGTAAAGATGTGGATTCTTGATAGTACTGGGTTATTGTTGTAAAATCTGATGCCATCATGTAATATTTTATTGTAATTTGTTCTTTGTAAATGAGTGTCAACGTTAGATATTAAGCTTTCCTTTACACATTACTGTCGCAGTCGAAATTTGTTTTCAGCTAATTTTCTTCGAGGTCTTATTCTGCGTTTGGAGTGTTATGCAGTGCGAGAAGATGTCTCTGGCCAGGATATTGGACCAATCTATGTAACCTTCGGATGAAACTGTTCCTGCCATCGTTATTTCAAGATGCCATTTGTAATAATGTTGTGGAAATTGTACAAAGAAAACCCACTCGATGTATTCTACACTTAAGTATTTGTTTATGTTCTTGGCATGACATATTTTGGTGGTTATGGTGCTGATGAAAACTGAAATGAACTTTTAATTAAGTATTTCACATTCGGAAGCTACTGTGTTTGTGATAATTGGCAAAAACTTTTCTATGCTTAAAGATTGCTTGATTATGCATGTTGATACACTTGTACCATTTACGTCGTCTCTGTTCTGCGAACCATCGACAAGTTTGGGGCCCGGGAGTCTGTGCCGTTACTTTGGCACTAATCTCTGATCGAACGTACTATTTTTACTTTGGCATAAACTTTTGAATCGAGCGGCGGAGTTAGTTGTGGCTGGCCTCGATAGGTAGCATATCTTGTCGGTGCTGTCTTGGACTGGGATTGTAGTTTCTCCCTCTGTCCGATAGGAAGAGCTATGTTCTAGCGACAAGTATTTCTCTATCTCGATGTTGACTTTAATGGTTTTGGAAGGCTGGGATTTTCGAGACATGTATGATTCTCGTAATGAGCTTGTTAGGCCAGTCATCATGGATCTACGTGGTTTTATAAATACATAAGAAGTAAACTGAAGTTCTATTGTATGTGAAAATATTGAATGATATTATCCCTCTTCGTCAAGTTATTGACTGGTTACCTATTGTAACCTTACTGGAGATAAACGTCTGGATATGCTTCTTATATTGTGGAATTAAGGTAGGCTATTTTGTCATCGTAAGTACTTGTGACTGTATCGACTGGCAAGGTAAATGTATTTATTTTGTATTTTCCTACGTTGCATGACAGGGCCTTTCAAGGTTATACATTCTAACTTAATGTCATCCTCGGGTATTCACTCTGGTAGGCTAACTGACACTCATATTTTCTTTGCGTAATTAATGATTTGTTTTCTGTTTTCTGTTTATTGTAAAAATGCATTTTAATTACAAGTAGTATGCCTTATGGTCTGTGGAAAATTTATTAATGTAGGATTTATTTTGATATCGATAGCCCTAGTACGGTGATCGTTTTTCTTCTGTTTTTTCATGATGGCTACTGTCGTATTGTTTTTAACTATGTGCGATCATCTGTTGTTAATAAAAAAGAGATTTCTGATAGCCATTGAGGTGAAAACACGTAAATTGGATTAGCTCCGTATATTTTGTGTTTTGAAGACATTAATTCTTCAGTTTTAGGCAACGTATTACATTGGATATTATAACAAGCGTAGGCCTAACTTTGTGACATGTACTGTCTCGAGAATTAATTAATTATATATTTGTGTGGAAATGCATGAAATACTGTATGATGCATTATGCAGGTGCATTATGAAACTATTGAATATTTAATTCGTCATCCTCTTAATTATTTGGCTTGGATTCTCATAATGACAACAGATGATAGTTTGAAAGCAACACTTATTTACTTCATCATAACAACTTGGCTGGATTGCTAAAATATGTATTACAGTCAACTGGAAGGAACAAATATTTGATGTCAGAATCCACATCTTGATTAGTAAGTGTTTTGTTAATTTGTATGCATGTTTATTGTGAATATATTATGATTTTACCCGATCACCTTAGTATTATTTCTGGGTTCCGGGGTTCGAAGATGGTCTCAGACAATTGCCCTCTGAGTATGAATTCACTATGGTCCAGTACCTTCCCTCCCAAGGCCTTTACTTTAGTAGGGGGTTACTTTCCTCTTTAAGATTGCAAGATGTTTGCAAGATTCCTAAAATGCAATTAAATGTAATAAATACCTTAAGATGGTTTCATTTGTTTAATGATATGGTGTTGATGATGGATATATACGTGAAGACTAATTTTTGTTAGGTCTTGACTGGCCTTGCAATTAGAAATTGACAAACCAAACATGGGTTATCTACCAAGGGAACACTTTGACCACTATGTTGGTTATTGACCAGTAAGTACAGTTCTAGTAATGAAACAGAAATCCAACACAAACAATGAGCGCGCAATGCGGCGGAGATTGGTACCACGATGTACTGTTGGTTATGTAGCTATGTGGAATGTACATCACATATGGTTTACTTGAAGGTTTGGAGATTCCATTAAAGATATTTCTACAATAAACCATTTTCAAATGGTCATTCGTTGGTGTGAAAATATTTATTATATGGTATTTTATGAAAACAATTATGATTTATAAAAAAATATACGTTTACTGTATTCTTATTCAATGTAAGCACTGGAGGCACTATCGACCAAAATACAGCACTATCTGGAATGTATATTGCATACTTGAAGGTTTGGTGATCCCATTAAAGATATTCCTACAATAAATGATTTTCAAGTTGTCGTTCTATGGCGTGAAATTATTTAATATATGATATTTGCTAAAAGGATTTACCACTGGAATTATTTTACAAGTAGTTATTTTAATGACCAACAGAGTTCACTGTTAAGAAGGTAGATCCCTATGTGGAATGTAGGATAACATGTTATACATGATACGTGACAACTGTAAGGCTTGTGATTTTTAAGATGCCTTTATCCCTATATTAATCACCCAGTTTGCAATACTGATAACTGCACTGTTACTGAAAAAAAATTGAAACAAAACAAAAACCGGCATTGAAAAACCAAAAAGTGGTTGAGCATATATATAGTGGGGAAAAGAAAAGTCTTGTAAACACTAATGTCCAACAAGACTAATTAAATCAGTAAGTGTCAGGGTGGCCGAGTGGTTAAGGCGTTTGACTTAAGATCAAATTTCCAAATATATAAGGAAGCAAGGGTTCGAATCCCTTCCCTGACATAACTATTGCTTGAACATGCAAGAAAACAAGAAATATACACAAACTATGTTTATCAATTTAATCAATTTTTTTTTTTTTACAAGAGATAGACACACAGAATACAGCTCGTTTTTGTTTATCAGTTCTTTTAAACATAACACTTGTTGAATTTTTTTTTTAGGGGATGGGGGTGTTGCTACGTTGACCCATCACACAATAATAGCAGCTTTACGAAGTTCATTTTCTATATTTAATAGCTCTTTCTCATAACCAATATGACCAAGCTGTTTACAGGCATGCAAGAGCTGTAGACGTTCGACTAATATATTAGGATCGTTCCATTTGCTATTTTTTATGAATGGTTTCAGAATCTCGGGAAGCAGTTCATCATTATCACCATTAATATGATTATCATCCTCATTATTATAATCATTTTCATAATGATGATCATTATCATCGTTATCATTTCCATGATAATTTCCACCTGTGTCCACAGTCTGTTCAATGGTTTGAGTTGTCTTTGATAGTGTTGAAAGCTTCTTTTTAGATGTGCGAGAATGCTTTAACATTGTTATGTTATTATTACCACTATTACCTTTCCTCACTAACTTTTTAATGGGGTATATTGTCTCTGATAGGGTTGAGGGCTTTTGAGATGTGGGTGCATGTCTGAACATGGGTTTCACAGGAGGTGTTAAAGGTTTCTCATTAAACAACTCGCTAACAGCATGAGTGCGTTGTAGTGTATTAAACTTGAGGTTAATATTATCTTCAGCAGTACTATCTTTCTCTTGGACTTGGTTTCTTGCTTTGGTTTGGGTTTTCCTTACATTTAGACTAGCGTGATTATTAAGTTTACATTCATGATTGTTTGAAGAAAGTACGTCCAATTCTTTTGTTTTAAGCATTCCTCGACACTGTTTCGATCGTTGCCTTGAACAGCGCCAAATAACAGTTCCATTTTTATTGCTTCGTTTCACAATATATGAATATCCTTTATAGTATGCATAAGGCTTACCATACCTAGTCACTGATACTTCCATATCAACTGTCAAGCACAAACTAATCTCTAGTAAAGACAACTTGGTAATAACAACAATAGTTTAATGTGGGAGCATATATACATGCAAAAAGTGGGAGCAAAGGTGGGGGGTAAAAAGTGGGAGCAAAAGTGGTAGCAAATGTGGGAGAAAAAAATAACGGTGAGCAAAAAGTTGGAGCAAATATGGGATCAAATGTGGGAGAAAAGCAAATATATAAAAAAGTGGGAGCAAATATGCTAACAAATATGTCAACAAATATACCAGCAAAAGTAAATACACAAGTCAAGATAGATTAAAGTGCAAAGAAAATATGGAAGCAAATATGAGAGCAAAAATGGTGTTTTTTCTAAAACAACTAGACATAACAAACTTAGTCATAACCTAACCTAACCTAACCTAACCTAACCTAACCTCACCTAACCTCACCTAACCTAACCTAACCTAACCTCACCTCACCTAACTTCACCTAACCTAACCTAACCTAACCTAACTTTACCTAACACCTAACTTGACTGAACTTTACCTAACCTAACCCATCATAACTTCACCTAACCTAACTTTACCTAATCTAACTTCACCTAACCTAACTTTCAACTCACAGATCAAAATTAAATTCTAGGCATAGTTGAGTTGGAACCCAAGACTTCAGGGATAACACACAAGTATACTAGCCACTACACTGCAAAAATGAGCAAATTACCATGCAACACAACATAAAGTAAAAGTTTCCTGTAGTGTAACTCATTGGCTGTCAACCATAGTTTGGGAATTCAAACCCAAGACCTCAGGACTTTTGTTTTGAACATTATCAGAAATATTATTCCATTTGCATTTTGCTGCTGCTGCTTATAGTTATAAGAGTTGACATTAATATGGAAAGCAAAAAAAAAATGTGGGAGCAAAAAGTGGGAGCAAAACGTGTAAGCAGAAGTGGGAGCAAACAAGTGTGAGCAAATATGGGAGCAGAAAGTGGGAGCAAATGTGAAAGCAAAAGTGGGAGCAAAAAAGAGCGAGCAAAAGTGAGTGCACTAAGTGGGAGCAAAATGTGTGACTAAAAAGTGGGGGGCAAATGTGGTGTTTTACTAAAACAATCTCCCATAACCTAACCTAACCTAACTTCACCCAACCTAATTTCACCTAACCTAACCTTCCAACTCTCAGATCAAAAATTAAATTCTGGCCATAGTCGAGTTGGAACCCAAAACCTCTGGGATAACACCCAAGTATACTAGCCACTACATCGCGAAATGGGCAAATTATCATGCAACACAACACAAAAATAAAAAGTTTTCTGTAGTGTAACTCATTGGCTGACAATCGTAGTTGAGAATTCAAACCCAAGACCTCAGGACTTTTGTTTTGAACATTATCAGAAATATTATTCCATTTACATTTTGCTGTTGCTTATAGTTATAAGAGTTGGCATTAATATGGGAGCAAAAGTAAAAGCAAAAAGTGGGTGCAAGCATGGCTGGTTGTAGAGACTTTCATATCAACAAATACACATAAATTAAATTTTAGTAAAGTGACTTGGCTAATAATAATAATAATATTAACAGTTTAAAAAAAATTCAAGGGGATTGATGTTTTTCAGGGTGTAATTTCCAAAGTACTGTCAAGAATAATAATTACATGAACAGATTCCAAGAACTCTAGAGTGCTTTTAAGGTTAATGATTGGCTAGGAGTGAGATAGAGCTAGCTAACCTAAGTTAACCTCAGCTCAGTAAACCTAACCTTGTCACATGGCATGTTCTACAAGTATAGACTTGCTTTGAGACTGGCTATGACGTCACAGATGAATGGCGGTGGGAAGCTGGCAAAAAGGAAAATGTTTTTGGGTAATAAAAAGTCATGTTCAGCCTCCCACCGCCATTCATCTGTGACGTCATAGCCAGTCTCAAAGCAAGTCTATACTTGTAGAACATGCCATGTGACAAGGTTAGGTTTACTGAGCTGAGGTTAACTTAGGTTAGCTAGCTCTATCTCACTCCTAGCCAATCATTAACCTTAAAAGCACTCTAGAGTTCTTGGAATCTGTTCATGTAATTATTATTCTTGACAGTACTTTGGAAATTACACCCTGAAAAACATCAATCCCCTTGAATTTTTTTTAAACTGTTAATATTATTATTATTATTATTAGCCAAGTCACTTTACTAAAATTTAATTTATGTGTATTTGTTGATATGAAAGTCTCTACAACCAGCCATGCTTGCACCCACTTTTTGCTTTTACTTTTGCTCCCATATTAATGCCAACTCTTATAACTATAAGCAACAGCAAAATGTAAATGGAATAATATTTCTGATAATGTTCAAAACAAAAGTCCTGAGGTCTTGGGTTTGAATTCTCAACTACGATTGTCAGCCAATGAGTTACACTACAGAAAACTTTTTATTTTTGTGTTGTGTTGCATGATAATTTGCCCATTTCGCGATGTAGTGGCTAGTATACTTGGGTGTTATCCCAGAGGTTTTGGGTTCCAACTCGACTATGGCCAGAATTTAATTTTTGATCTGAGAGTTGGAAGGTTAGGTTAGGTGAAATTAGGTTGGGTGAAGTTAGGTTAGGTTAGGTTATGGGAGATTGTTTTAGTAAAACACCACATTTGCCCCCCACTTTTTAGTCACACATTTTGCTCCCACTTTGTGCACTCACTTTTGCTCGCTCTTTTTTGCTCCCACTTTTGCTTTCACATTTGCTCCCACTTTCTGCTCCCATATTTGCTCACACTTGTTTGCTCCCACTTCTGCTTACACGTTTTGCTCCCACTTTTTGCTCCCACATTTTTTTTTGCTTTCCATATTAATGTCAACTCTTATAACTATAAGCAGCAGCAGCAAAATGCAAATGGAATAATATTTCTGATAATGTTCAAAACAAAAGTCCTGAGGTCTTGGGTTTGAATTCCCAAACTATGGTTGACAGCCAATGAGTTACACTACAGGAAACTTTTACTTTATGTTGTGTTGCATGGTAATTTGCTCATTTTTGCAGTGTAGTGGCTAGTATACTCGTGTGTTATCCCTGAAGTCTTGGGTTCCAACTCAACTATGCCTAGAATTTAATTTTGATCTGTGAGTTGAAAGTTAGGTTAGGTGAAGTTAGATTAGGTAAAGTTAGGTTAGGTGAAGTTATGATGGGTTAGGTTAGGTAAAGTTCAGTCAAGTTAGGTGTTAGGTAAAGTTAGGTTAGGTTAGGTTAGGTTAGGTGAAGTTAGGTGAGGTGAGGTTAGGTTAGGTTAGGTTAGGTGAGGTTAGGTGAGGTTAGGTTAGGTTAGGTTAGGTTAGGTTAGGTTATGACTAAGTTTGTTATGTCTAGTTGTTTTAGAAAAAACACCATTTTTGCTCTCATATTTGCTTCCATATTTTCTTTGCACTTTAATCTATCTTGACTTGTGTATTTACTTTTGCTGGTATATTTGTTGACATATTTGTTAGCATATTTGCTCCCACTTTTTTATATATTTGCTTTTCTCCCACATTTGATCCCATATTTGCTCCCACTTTTTGCTCACAGTTATTTTTTTCTCCCACATTTGCTACCACTTTTGCTCCCACTTTTTACCCCCCACCTTTGCTCCCACTTTTTGCATGTATATATGCTCCCACATTAAACTATTGTTGTTATTACCAAGTTGTCTTTACTAGAGATTAGTTTGTGCTTGACAATTGATATGGAAGTATCAGTGACTAGGTATGGTAAGCCTTATGCATACTATAAAGGATATTCATATATTGTGAAACGAAGCAATAAAAATGGAACTGTTATTTGGCGCTGTTCAAAGCAACGATCGAAACAGTGTCGAGGAATGCTTAAAACAAAAGAATTGGACGTACTTTCTTCAAACAATCATGAATGTAAACTTAATAATCACGCTAGTCTAAATGTGAGGAAAACCCAAACCAAAGCAAGAAACCAAGTCCAAGAGAAAGATAGTACTGCTCAAGATAATATTAACCTCAAGTTTAATACACTACAACGCACTCATGCTGTTAGCGAGTTGTTTAATGAGAAACCTTTAACACCTCCTGTGAAACCCATGTTCAGACATGCACCCACATCTCAAAAGCCCTCAACCCTATCAGAGACAATATACCCCATTAAAAAGTTAGTGAGGAAAGGTAATAGTGGTAATAATAACATAACAATGTTAAAGCATTCTCGCACATCTAAAAAGAAGCTTTCAACACTATCAAAGACAACTCAAACCATTGAACAGACTGTGGACACAGGTGGAAATTATCATGGAAATGATAACGATGATAATGATCATCATTATGAAAATGATTATAATAATGAGGATGATAATCATATTAATGGTGATAATGATGAACTGCTTCCCGAGATTCTGAAACCATTCATAAAAAATAGCAAATGGAACGATCCTAATATATTAGTCGAACGTCTACAGCTCTTGCATGCCTGTAAACAGCTTGGTCATATTGGTTATGAGAAAGAGCTATTAAATATAGAAAATGAACTTCGTAAAGCTGCTATTATTGTGTGATGGGTCAACGTAGCAACACCCCCATCCCCTAAAAAAAAAAATTTCAACAAGTGTTATGTTTAAAAGAACTGATAAACAAAAACGAGCTGTATTCTGTGTGTCTATCTCTTGTAAAAAAAAAAAAAAAAAATGATTAAATTGATAAACATAGTTTGTGTATATTTCTTGTTTTCTTGCATGTTCAAGCAATAGTTATGTCAGGGAAGGGATTCGAACCCTTGCTTCCTTATATATTTGGAAATTTGATCTTAAGTCAAACGCCTTAACCACTCGGCCACCCTGACAGTTACTGATTTAATTAGTCTTGTTGGACATTAGTGTTTACAAAACTTTTCTTTTCCCCACTATATATATGCTCAACCACTTTTTGGTTTTTCAATGCCGGTTTTTGTTTTGTTTCAATTTTTTTTCAGTAACATTGCAGTTATCAGTATTGCAAACTGGGTGATTAATATAGGGATAAAGGCATCTTAAAAATCACAAGCCTTACAGTTGTCACGTATCATGTATAACATGTTATCCTACATTCCACATAGGGATCTACCTTCTTAACAGTGAACTCTGTTGGTCATTAAAATAACTACTTGTAAAATAATTCCAGTGGTAAATCCTTTTAGCAAATATCATATATTAAATAATTTCACGCCATAGAACGACAACTTGAAAATCATTTATTGTAGGAATATCTTTAATGGGATCACCAAACCTTCAAGTATGCAATATACATTCCAGATAGTGCTGTATTTTGGTCGATAGTGCCTCCAGTGCTTACATTGAATAAGAATACAGTAAACGTATATTTTTTTATAAATCATAATTGTTTTCATAAAATACCATATAATAAATATTTTCACACCAACGAATGACCATTTGAAAATGGTTTATTGTAGAAATATCTTTAATGGAATCTCCAAACCTTCAAGTAAACCATATGTGATGTACATTCCACATAGCTACATAACCAACAGTACATCGTGGTACCAATCTCCGCCGCATTGCGCGCTCATTGTTTGTGTTGGATTTCTGTTTCATTACTAGAACTGTACTTACTGGTCAATAACCAACATAGTGGTCAAAGTGTTCCCTTGGTAGATAACCCATGTTTGGTTTGTCAATTTCTAATTGCAAGGCCAGTCAAGACCTAACAAAAATTAGTCTTCACGTATATATCCATCATCAACACCATATCATTAAACAAATGAAACCATCTTAAGGTATTTATTACATTTAATTGCATTTTAGGAATCTTGCAAACATCTTGCAATCTTAAAGAGGAAAGTATAGACAGGAATTGTGAAAAGGAAACCGTTCAATCATTTAATGTCGTTAGTGTAAGAAACCTCAACGTAAGAGGTTATGAAAGTCTACGTGAGGGTGTGGTTTTTACAGCTGGATGCCTTTTCCTGACACCCACCTCAGAGACAAGTTTATGGGAAATGAAACTCAGCTATCATGTCGAATGTGGATCTCCTATTCTAGGAGAAAGTCATGTTGAGGTATTTGTCTGCAGGGAGTGTGGTAAACGAAACAACAACAATAAAAGCATACATGTAAAGGGAATATTATGGAATTTTCGAGTACATGTAGTCAATTTTAATAAAAAATTGGATAAATTTCATGGTTTGTACACCACTTGGCTAAATTCGGTAAATTTTAGTGAATTTTCATCTATATTCGTCTAATTTTATATGAATTTGAGATGGTTTAAACCATGCTTAGGTAAATCAATGGAATTTCAATAAATCTGGTAGTCATTTGTTGAATTTTGCTGGAATGTTGTGTCATTTGGTCAATTTTCGGAAAATGTAGTGGATTTTAGGAAAATTTAAGGTAAATCTGGGGATAGTTAGGTATTTAACAGATAACCTGTCACTATGATGGTTGTATTAGAGTGTGCCTTTCACCACCAAGGGGTAGGATTGGAGAGAGGAGACCGTCATGAGCTGAAGTGCATAGTCATTTATATTGACTTTATGGATGGTTGTTGTGGGGGATCGAACACTCCTCTTGTTGGTTTTGGGGGAAGTGTACTCCATTCCATTCCATTTTTTTAAAAGCCACTAATCAGGTCCTAGCATTGGGCAGTTGCAAACCATTTGACTATTCTTAACATCAAATGTGCATTTGCCTGGAGTAGAAGTGGGAAACCACATCAGTTTGGTGTATAGAAAACTCACCTCACCCCAACTTATTGGAAAATGAAAATCATTTGTTTTTTGTCTTACTTAGGGGCTTGGAAATCATGGTTATCAGTCCTTGGGAAAATAATCATGGGCAAGCACACTATTATTAGCTGAGTTTCTAATACCTTTTTGCATACCCTAGGACCAGTATTGCATTATAAGACATGCCATGTGATATAAAACAATATAGGTCTTTAATTCCCCCCCCCCCCCCCCTGGGCGTTATATCTAGTGTCATGTAGGTTGACGATCACGGAGTCCCAGCTGAGACCGGCATTGCTTCCACTAACTTGTGCTAGGCTCCTCTCTGTCTTATTTCCTGTCGACCACACTTGCTCAACTCTTGTTCTCTACCGACCTCAACATGATTAGGGTATCCGAGCCCTAGGGAGTCTCTTCCTTTTGCAACTTCATTGGCCCTGGTTTATTTATTTTTTCTGATATCCTGAGGAGGCAGCCTTGCTTTTTTATTTTCATGTTATTCCCTGTCTTTTGCCCAAGCCCCCTCAAGAAGCCCCACCACTTGCGGTGCACTCTGCATATGGCTACACCCTCAAGGGCTGATCAGTTTGGAAGTTGGTGACCCCAAGGGATTTCTGAGCTGAGTCCAGTTTTCCTCCTCTTTATCCATTACCTCTGGGGCAAAGCCACTCCTAGTATACTTTTTATCTGCCTTTCATGGCTCTCCTTCCTTCCAACTCCCTCAATCCTTATGCTTGAGGGTTGAGGGCCATTTTTTACTCCTTCTGTCCTTTATTTGGCCTATTGCCCTTTTGTTTTCCATTTCTTCTTCTAGTATATCAGCGTGTAGTTATAGCTTAAATTTAATTTTCATTACCTACACCTCTCATGGTATGGCTCTTAGTCAATTCGTTAAACTTTAGAAAACGTTTCTATATGTTCTGTTACATTATTATTTGACCATCTCACCGTGTAGTGGTTAACCTACTTGGTTGGCAACCCTAAGGTCGTGGCTTCCAACCCCGACTATACCATGACATTCATTTCTAGATTACAATAAGCTTTTGTCAAACCTAACAACGATCTAGTCATGTCCTGTATGATAACACGGTGCAGAGCACGTCCGCTATCAAGCAAATGAGTAATATGAAACTTACTGACAAGGTCGCTGTGCTGTTATCGCCAAGGCACACAAGACAAACCAAAGCCAGTGTCTCTGTGCAGATTCAAGCCAGCGGTAGTAGGCAAGCCTACGTTTGTTTAAAAAGCATCATGAATAAAAGTCCACTGTGACCACAGAGGCCCCGGTTCGATTTTTTTTTCTAAAGGCTGCAACAGGGTAGACTGAGTCTTGACAGGTAAAACTTTTTGGGGTCCATTCGTGAACCATGGCAAGGGTTGGCCATTCTGACTTCTTCTACACCTCCAACCAATGTTTACTATTACTGGTGAGTTACCATTTTTTCTTTCTTCGGCTTTTCCCTATTAGTTTGAGTCGCCGGAGCCAACCAGGCACATTTTGATTTTGGCCGGGGATTTAAGGCCGAATGCCCTTCCTGACGCCACGTGATTTTTCGAGTGAAAATTCCAACCCCCGCTGTCACCGGGATTTGAACCCCAGCCGTCCGGGTAAAGACGAGCAGCTAAGCACCTGCGCCATCACGCTCCCCACTGGTTAGTATCTATACACACATTAATCCATAATTACCTAATAATAATAATAACAAAAATCATCCTCCATACACATGTCCATTAAAGCATGGTTTCACAAAGATGCTTATGCTTTTAGGTGTATAACACATTTTTTCCTCATAACATGACTATTTACTGTTTTAGGGGTGAAATGATCAATCGAGGTAAAAGCCCATATCATCCCCTATTTTTTAAGCTATCACACCTAATTTTAGGCTTCTTCGTTTCCGAGATATGGATTTTTCAATTTTGGGGGGTAGTTTCACCCCCCTCCTATTTTTCATCAAAAACAAAAGATCTTAGGTTCATTTATCATTTTTAGGTGTTTAACACGTTTTTCCCCCATAACATAACTATTTACTGTTTTAGGGGTGAAATGATCAATCGAGGTAAAAGCCCATATCATCCCCTATTTTTTAAGCTATCACACCTAATTTTAGGATTCTTCGTTTCCGAGATAGGGATTTTTCAATTTTGGGGGGTAGTTTCACCCCCCTGCTATTTTTCATCAAAAACAAAAGATCTTAGGTTCATTTATCATTTTTAGGTGTTTAACACGTTTTATCCCCCATAACATAACTATTTACTGTTTTAGGGGTGAAATGATCAATCGAGGTAAAAGCCCATATCATCCCCTATTTTTTGAGCTATCACACCTAATTTTAGGCTTCTTCGTTTCCTAGATATGGATTTTTCAATTTTGGGGGGGTAGTTTCACCCCCAAACAGGGGATGTTGCCCCAAGTGCTAGGACCCCTCATACAAGTCCCTAGCATGATTGGTTCGCGAGATATGAACAAAAGTGTCGTTAGGCCCTTTCGACAAAAATGAATCATACATTCAAAAACGGGGCGTCACCCCCAGGGCTATGATACTGCCTATGGCAAAATCCCATGAGGGGTTCAGAAAATATTAACTAACGTATAGTTAGGTCCTTTTGACAAAAGCCGTCCTTGCGCGCACATACAAAAAATATTACTATTTCAACCCCCCCCGGGTAAGGGTAGTTTTTATTTTAGAGTGAATATGCCCCGTCCATAGAAAAGGGGATTTCACCACGAGTCCTACGACACCTCATAGGTTTAAATCCGATTATTGGTTAGCGAGATAGTAAAAAGCCGATGACCTATTAGTTTTTTGGGGGCTTATTTCAATACATATTAAAAAACTCATTTATAAATCATCATTTAAAAAGCCCGCCCTCTTACAAAACCCCTCAAGTGCGCATGCGTATAAAAAAAACATTCACACACGTCATCATCACGTTTTCCGTTTTCCAAAAATCGGCAAAAATGTGAAAAACGCATGTTTTGACCCAAAACCCTAAGTTCACCTTTTCGACACCTACATTCCCGTAAATAGCACGACGAAACGAAATAAACGAATCCAAGCACGCCCTCCTAGCATGGCCCGTTTTCCAAAAATCGGCAAAAATGTGAAAAACGCATGTTTTGACCCAAAACCCTAAGTTCACCTTTTCGACACCTACATTCCCGTAAAGAGCACGACGAGACGAAATAAACGAATCCAAGCACGCCCTCCTAGCATGGCCCGTTTTCCAAAAATCGGCAAAAATGTGAAAAACGCATGTTTTGACCCAAAACCCTAACTTCACCTTTTCGACACCTACATTCCCGTAAAGAGCATAACGAGACGAAAAAAACGAATCCAAGCACGCCCTCCTAGCATGGCCCGTTTTCCAAAAATCAGCAAAAATGTGAAAAACGCATGTTTAGACCCAAAACCCTAACTTCACCTTTTCGACACCTACATTCCCGTAAAGAGCACAACGAGACGAAAAAAAAACGAATCCAAGCACGCCCTCCTAGCATGGTCCGTTTTCCAAAAATCAGCAAAAATGTGAAAAACGCATGTTTTGACCCAAAACCCTAACTTCACCTTTTCGACACCTACATTCCCGTAAAGAGCACAACGAGACGAAAAAAAGGAATCCAAGCACGCCCTCCTAGCATGGCCCGTTTTCCAAAAATCAGCAAAAATGTGAAAAACGCATGTTTTGACCCAAAACCCTAACTTCACCTTTTCGACACCTACATTCCCGTAAAGAGCACAACGAGACGAAAAAAACGAATCCAAGCACGCCCTCCTAGCATGGCTCCTTCCATTCCAAGGTCGCAGGGGCTCACAACTTCCTAAGTGGAGCAGCTCTGTCCTTACCACACTACTAATTAAATATCCTATTTTCATATATTCCACTGATATATTCAATTAACAAGAAGTTCCGTGGCGAACTAAAGAGCCACTTTTCTTACAATATAAGATTCATGACAATGATTAATCTATATGGATCTATCAATAATAATGACGAAATTAAGTTGGTGATATCGACATTTCCAATTAGTTCGAAACACTGTATAACTGGCATAATGTAGCCTAATAGAGAACTGAATATATTCTTAGTTCCATCTCTTAAGGTACAGAATACAAAATTTGGTTGCAGTCCAATGGATAGCATGGACGTTACATGCAGTTAAACATTGGATTTAACAGCGCGCGTAAAATCATATTGGCAACAATGGCATGCATGTATTGGTCAGAAATAATCTAAAATATAACGATCTATTATTGATTCAATTTTGAATGAAATCCATTAGTTAGTATAGAAGCTACATGCATTTTAAAATTGGACCTATCAGCGGGCTTAGAATCATGTTGGTAGCACTGGCGTGGACCTATATTAGTTACTCCAAATTAATCTAGAATGCCAGATAGGCTACTATAACTGTGCAAAGTTTAGAGCTATTGGCTTGCATACTTTCTGATACTGTACATTGATATTAGGATAACAAAAATAGAGACAGTATTTATTAACAGTTGGCAGCCCTGGATATTCTTAAGAATCGGCTTAGTCACGACTGTTATGGTACACATAGCCCACACGAAATTTGGTTGAAATCCAAATGATAGTATAGAAGTTACATGTAATTAAAGTTGGACTTCTCAGCAGGCTTAGAATCATGTTGGTAGCACTGACGTATACAAGCTACTCCAAATTAATATAGAATGTCAGGTACTATACGTGTGCTTAGTTTAAAGCTGTTGACTTGCATACTTTCTGATATATGGGTATTTGGATTTTAAAAAATTGAGAGCAATTATTAACAATTGGCAGCCCTGGTGGCTTCTAAGAATACGCTCAGTCATATCGGTTTATGTACACATAGCACATACGAAATTTGATTAAAATCCAATTGATAATGTAGAAGTTATATGCATTTAAAATTTGGACCTATCAGCGGGCTTATAATCATTTTGGCAACACTGCCATGTATGGCCTCCTGGAAATTAAACTGCAATATTATTATATATTCGTGTGCCAATTTTGAAATAGCTCCCATTCATACCTTCCAAGATATCCAACATGGAGCTCAAATTTCAATTGTGATTTTTCAGCAGTTGGTAGCACTGACATCATTTTCAAATATGGTCGTGAGATATTCAGGTATAGATCTTTACTCCTACCAAATTTTGTTTCGTTTGCTGCAGCCGTTTAGGAGTTGATAGACAGACAGACAGAAGGGCAGACAGACAGACAGACAGACAGACAGACACACATTTGCCCGATCTCATAAGTCTACTTTTTCCTCATTTTTTTGCAAAATGTGAAAAGTAGGCTAAAAACTCTTCTGCCTATTAAAGGGATTTCCCATGTGTTGTACAAGATAGCTTTTGTCACATGACCTACTGTATGTCTCCACCAACACCATTACATTGAGGAAGTATGTGCTTGAATACATAACTTTCAGTATTGGTATTCTAGCGGGCGATGGTTCTTGTAACGGAGGCAGACTGTCGTGGCCTGAAGTTAGTAAACCATCCTAGAAGAAGGAGACCATTTCCAAGATAATAATAATAATAATAATAATAATAATAATAATAATATTAATAATATCATATGGCCTCGGGTGCCAGGTGCAAGATTTGTTATTTGACACCCAAAGGGTAGCTTGCATGTCGAATTTCGTTTTCCTTGAAGCACTACGAATGTCAAGGAGGTTAGATATCTAAGCTCCTTGAACACTATAGCGCTTTCTAGTAGAGAAATGATGAACTTTGTGTTGGCGGAAAATCCCGAGATTAATTATGCCATTATGAACTCGGCCTACTGAATTCAAATGGGTTCTTTAACATGCCAACATCGTATGATATGGTGTCGTGATTTTTGCCGCCTTTCAAAAATCACTTACTACGGCCAGGAGCGAACCTGCAATCTTGGGGATAATAGGCCGACACGTTGACCACTCAGCCACCGTGGCAAGCATTGCCTAGATGGCGAAGGTGAAATCCCAACCAGGCTACAGTCAGTTATCCTTACGAGTCTGACGAGACACCGTTCCAGCTCTCAGGTCAAGAAATGAACCCTGGCCGTATGGAAGCTACCTAACAAAGCTAATTCACCACATGCTTCTAAAGAAGCTGTGATATTCCATATAGTAATCAATAGTAGGGATAGAAGAACTGCTTCCAACTTTTTTCTCAAAATAGGCGAACATTAATGTCTAAAACGATTCGTTTATAAACCATGAGAAAACTAAACCACTAGTAGAACGCACGGATACATACCTCTTCTTCTATAGAGGTGTTAGAAAGTGTTGTTATTTTTTTGAAGATTTGTTGATTTAAAATTCAAAAGGTGGTGTTTTGTGTTTTTATTACTTTTTCGGGGGATGACATGTTAAAATTTGGAAAGCGATAAGGTTTGTACAATAAGTGCATTTAAAATATAAACAATTAATAAAACAAAGTAAAAACAAAACAGCAGGGTAAAACGTTAAACATGGCTATGGAAGAATGAGATAATACTTATATGGAAGTCACATTTTTATTTTACATTCACCATCTCGAAACACATTTCAGTGAATACCTTTTTCAGTTTTATCCAAATACTGCGGTGAAATCACTGGAAGTAGATCATGGTTAAAGTCTCAGCATTTGCAGCTGTCAATTTTCGCCTCCTATCACTTACTATGAGACTGTATTTCGAAAATGATCTTTCAGAATCCACATTTGAACAAGGATACCACACACACTTGAATGCAGCTGTTGCATAGTCTCGGTGAGCAGGTCTTAATCCCATGAGGATCTCTGGAACATTCACATTATCTTCATGACGCAGTTGGTTCTTGATTGCAGTCAGGTAAATGCTGTGAGCCTCTAAAAACTGTTGAGACTCCATCTTCGTAAGAAATGAGGCATTCTTCTTAAATTGGAGCAGTTCTGTGGGAGATACTTTCTTAGGTGCATGCCGAGGATCAAACAATGACCCGATGGCTTCTACAGTCTTCCTGGCTGGATCCGTGGTCCTTAAAGTCCTGACTTTCACTAGAGCTGACTGGGCAACACACGTAATCTTGGACTTAACCTTTATCTGCATCTTTTGAGGAAGCTGTTCCAAGTTCTGGAGGATCGTATGATTGAACATTCCACCATCGCCTAATAGCTTGAGCTTTACCTCAAGGTCATCTAGCTTCCCAGCCAGTAAGTGAATTGTTGGGTACTTAGATCCCTCCAAGAAATTAAGCAAGTCCATAAGAGAGGCACCAACAACAGAAACATACAATGCTTGTAATAGTATAAATTGTATTGTTGAAGTCGATGCTTGTTGGAAAAATTTGACCCCAGAATTTGAATCTTCCAATGTTTTGAAAAATTCTACCAGATCTTCCACATGCGTGGCCATATACATTGCAGCCTTAAGCCATGAATTCCATCATGTACATACAGGCATTGGGAAAGCTAGAATTTCATTCTCTTTTTCTGTGTTTTCATATTTCTCCCTTAGAAATGCAACGTAATTGCTTTTTCTTTTTCGCGTATTTAAAAAGGCATTCTTTGTCTTTACTATAGACATGTTCAATTCGTCCAGCTCGTTTTCAAATACGCAGCCAATAAGATTGACTTTATGAGCCCAGCACTGGACATGACTTAATTCTTCAATCAATCCTTGAAGAGTAGTTACACATTTTGTCATGTAGCGTGCTGAGTCCGTAACTACTGCCACTACACGCTCCCGTTCAATTTCATAGGAATTCAAGGTGTCTAATATCGCATTGGAGCAATTTACGCTATTGGCAGAATCTAGAACAACAGAGGCAGCCAGATGGGTGTTCATTTCAGTTGATGGTACTGATGGACGAAAAAGAATGTTGAAAACACACCTACCATTCTTGTCAGTTGTTTCGTCACATAGCAGAAACACGTCTTTGTTTTTTATATCTTCCCTAATTTCTTCCCTTCTTCTTTCGCCAATCATGGGGATGTATTTCTGACGAATCTGATTTGCTGATGGTAAATCTCCACTTCCGCGAACGTACTTATTAAACCAAGTACGGATAGCAGGATTGTCTAGTTTCTCTACTGGTATATTAGCTTTCACAAACGCAGTAGTAGTGTCCAAAATAAACTCTTCTTTCATATCCTTCACACGACTAGCATTTGATAATGTTTCTTTCAAGGTGGCCACTCTAGGAACACTAACTTCAAGACGCGAATTTTCTCGGCGTTTTGAATGCTTCTCCGATTTGCAATGTTTGTCTAATGCATCTTTCCTGCGATAATCTAACCGACAATCACAATATTTGCACATAAGAATGCCACAAGAAATTATAAATCCTTCATTCTTATATTCTTTAAGTCTGTCTGTGGCAGAAACAGCTACCTTCGGCATTTTTAAACTCAACTGAGCGATGCCCAGTAACAAACACTGTTATCACACGGTTGACTGTAGTCACACGTCAGTATAAATTCGTAACCACACGCAAAATTTATTTCTGAATTCGTGTCATAATATTTAAATTACGTCGCGTCTCATCTTCCTGTACTGCTAAGTTCGGAACTAATACGACGAACACGTGGTCGCCAAATGATTCACGCAAATAACACACTAGCTTCGATGATAACGCACAATTTGCGCACATTTTATTAAATTATATAGAATTCTCTACTATAATTTACACTCGCTACCGATGTAACAGGAGGCAAACGTAGTTTACATTATGAACAACTATCACATAATCTTTTGGAGGTAGTCGGCCAAACTATTCACGCCGCGATATAACAGCTGTTTACCACAGCGCTAAAATCTAACGAGTAACGAGAATATCGACAATATATCGTAATATGACGTATATCGTAGTATTACCCCTCGCGAAACTATACAATCGATCATTCTCTCGAATTGAACACCAACCAAATTCGATTATCGGCTTGTGGACAAAAATGTTCGGATGGGTGTGGGGAAAAAATATGAAAATTTGTTTTTATTTCGCAGATTGCGGTATTTGTGGTGTTATTCACAAAATTCGCGTTATTTCGCGATTTAATTTCACTCCTGAGCGGCACGAAACATGTAAATACGTGAAAATAAAACATCCTAACCTCTAAATATGACTTTTCGTTTTATCGCGAATTAACAAAAACAAACACCTCTATCTATAGAGCATCCAACGTTGAGCCTTATGGCAACAGTGTTGCTAACTCTAGGCAGAGGAAACGCTGACATCATACAATATGTTCACCCGCTTCGAGTACTGCGCTTTCATAAGTTAGCGACACAACACAACCCCAGCAGCTACCTGAAATAGAACACGCCCAGGAAGGAGCAGTTTTGCAGGTGTCAACGGATTGGAACAGTAATAAGGATACGCGAAAAGAATCAATAACGACATTCTTTTCGTTGTGATATGACGCATTACTGATTGACAGATGTCGAGAGCACAACCCTTCCTTCCTTCTCGGATGTAAGCTGACGATGTTAACAATTGTTTACGTCAGCAATACTGTTGATCATCACTTTTTTGTTGTTATTAGTTAGGCTATAATTTAGTTTTTTTTTAAATTTTATTATTGTTGTTTTGTTATATTATAGCGAGTCAGCCGTGCGGTTAGGGGGGCGCAGCTGTGATCTTACATTCGGGAGATAGTGGGTTCGAACCCCACTGTCGGCCGACCTGATTCAATCGAACAGAAAATAAGACAGACACACAACAGTAACACCAATGACGGATAGTGCTCCAGAACTTACGTTGCCGGCGGAGCTGAACACGTGCTCCACTCCGGGCGAGCATGCAGCCATGCAGCACAGGACGAGGCTCTTCTTTCCAGCGTGCAAACCTCGAAAATGTTTAAATTACTAAGACGTCGCGTTCTCCCTCCTTACATTGTTGTAGACGGACATACCTTCAAACGAGTTGAAGAGTTCAAGTACCTGGGCTCAATATTAACCAACACAAGTGAAGTGACGAAAGAAGTACATCAACGCATAACAAGTGCTAATCGCGTGTTCTTTAGTCTGAACAATATCTATCTCGTCTGATATCTCAGAAGGAAAAAGTCCATCTGTACACGACACTGGTTAGGCCAGCACTTTTATACGGTTGTGAAACTTTGGCGACATCAGCAACGACAGAAGATTCAATATGTGCTTTTGATAAAAAGGTACTTCGAAAAATGTATGGACCCATCTACAATAACATGGAAGGTAAATGGGAGAGAAGAAAGAAAGAAAGAAGACCTGTACCAGAGGTTTGGAAAACCACACATTGGACGAATATTGGGACAGAGGCGACTACAATGGTTTGGACACATCTTACGAGCGGACGGATCCGTTTCTAAGAGAGTCCTCCAATCTCAACCCACGGGAAAAAGCCCAAGAGCACGATGGAAGGATCGAGTGACGACGATCCTTCATGAAGTGGAACTGACAGCCGTGGAGGATGATTCTAGAGACCGGAAAAGATGGAGTGCCATCTGCAGCAAATACCTCCTCTTGTGATTGGCTGACTTTCCTTTTATTGGATTTGTGTTCTTGTTTGTGTTTTGAAATATATTTTCCTTTTGTAATATTTTTGGTTGTTTTTTGTAATATTTGTAATATTTTCTTTTCCTATTGTCTTTCTGCTGTAGGCCTCCAAGGCCCGTTCAATGCAATAAATGATGATGATGAAAACGTAATACAGTATAAACGATACTTGTATGCAATAACAAAGCTAATCACTTCGCAGATAATCGTAGGAAGCTATAATGACGAAAAATATATATGTTCAGAGTTCCTTCATGACAAAAGGTGAGATAACAGAACCAGTGCAATGGTGGGGGGGATCCGTTGAAAGTAAAAGCTCTTGAGACCCATAGTCTTTTCTCAACGCTGGATGCTCTATAGTCAGCAGGGGTCTCCGCCAAGGAAATAACTTACCTTACAGTATTCTTGTAGCCTATACTGGAAGGGCTATTGTAGTGTGAGATTTTGAAATTGTGGAGATAACATATTACTCTCTGAATCCGCCCTATCTCCGTTTCAAGGAATTTTGGTCGTTATGCGCAATATATCATGATGTGTGACATCTTTACGCTCGGTTGCTGGATAGTTTTGTGGGAGTGATTTTGAAAATTGGGGACGGAAGTGGATCGGAACGATCGAGCTGGCACTGGTGGATCGAACGGAAGTATGCACTGCCCGCTCGATCGATCGATCCAGTGGGCAGTGGTAAGAGAAACAATGAACGCGCGGGTGACGGAAATTGATACCATGACGCACTCTCGGCCATGTGGAATGTATATGACATACTGAACGGAAAACGCTCATGCGAGCTCTGGTGTCACGTGATTGAAACAAATGACATGGTACATGTTCGAATTCTTCGTATTAGTATTTAAATGGTAAATTGCCTTAATATCAAACATTGTAAGTAGTCGGCATTGCATTGGCTTAAGGCATTTCAAACTCAATTTCACGCAGGAATATTATCGAAACAAGCAGAATATAGGCTAAATGAAACTTAATTCCGTAATGCAGTATTATTGGAACGTGGAAATAAGTCACCATCTTGTGCACAAAATTTTCGTAGTCGAAATAGCCGTGGGGTTAGTGCTTATGACTGTGAATCTAGAGATATTGGGTTCAATCCCGGACGGGATAGATATTTATGCTACCAGATTATCATTTTAAACAATATCTATCATATCAATATGACTCATTTTAACAGAATCCATATGAAACTACGTGTTGGTCTGTGCATGAAGAGGACCTGTTTATGAGGAATTTAAGATGGTGTCGCGTCTATTAATCTAGTTGATCCATATCGTATTCTATATTCAGGCTAGTGCTGGTGGAAGCTACAAATCATCTAATAAAATGAGTTCCGTATTATAAACTACAATATCTGTAAAACAATCCCTTTTACAATAGATTAATATTTGTGCCAATCTATATATATAACAAGAAGTTCCGTGACGAATTTAAGAGCCTACTTTTCATGCCAATGATTATTCTACAGTATATGAACCTACCTAGGATAATGACGAAATTAAGTTGGTAATATCGATATGTCTACTTAGTTCGAAATATTCCTGGTATAATGTAGCCTATTAGAGCACTAAAGTTGGCAGCCATGGTGACTGAATATATTCTTAGTTCCATCTCTTAAGGTACAGAATTTAAAAAATGGTTGACATCCATTGGATAGCATGGACGTTACATGCAGTTAAACATTGGATCTAACAGCGTGCGTAAAATCATGTTGGCAACAATGACATACATGTATTGGTCTGAAATAATCTGAAATAATATGATCTATTGTTGTGTCAATTTTGAATGAAATCCATTGGTTAGTATTGAAGTTACATGCATTTTAAAATTGGACCTATCAGCAGGCTAGAATCATGTTGGCAGCACTGGCGTAGGCATATATTAATTACTCCAAATTAATCTAGATTGCCAGGTAATATACGTGTGCAAAGTTTAGAGCTATTGGCTTGCATAATTTCTGATATATTGATATTAGGGTAACAAAAATATAGACAGTATTTCTTAACAGTTGGCAGCCCTGGTTACTCTTTAAGAATCGGCATAGTCATGTCTGTTATGGTACACATAGCTCTCACGAAATTTGGTTGAAATCCAAATGATAGTATAGAAGTTACATGCATTTAAATTTGGACATGTTAGCTGGCTTAGAATCATACTGGTAGCACTGACGTATATAAGTTACTCCAAATTAATATATAATGTCAGGTACTATATGTGTGCATAGTTTAAAACTGTCGGCTTGCATACTTTCTGATATATGGGTATTTGGATTTAACAAATTGAGAGCATTTAATAACAGTTGGCAGCCCTGGTGGCTCTTAATAATACGCTCAGTCCTATCTGTTTATGTACACATAGCACATACGAAACTTGGTTGATATCCAATTGATAGTGTAGAAGTTATATGCATTTAAAATTTGGACCTATTTCATTTGCCCGATTTCATTAGTCTACTTTTTCCTCATTTTTGCAAAATGTGAAAAGTAGGCTAAAAATCAATGTTATGTGATAGTTTGTGGGTCTGTCTGTGGGTATGTCTCCTATGCGTTCATATACCTTTCATCCGATTGCGATGAAACTTGGATGAGATGTTGAGTACACTCAAAGGAAGGTTTGTGGCTTAGTAAATCCATTTTTCAACTGGTAGCGCACGAGTAGATTCAACAAATGAGCAACGACGCGCGAAGCGCTTCAACAAAGTCCCGTATGTGTCAATGTACCATTCGCCCGATAGCGATGAAACTTGGGTGAGATGTTGTCTACATATACGTGAAGGTTTCCAACTTAGTGAATAAATTTCACACTAGATAGCGCACGATTAGATTCAACAAATGAGCTACGACGCGAGAAGCGTTTCAACAAAGTCCCGTATAAGGTCATATATCATTCGACCGATAGCGATGAAACTTGGGTGAGATATTGACTACACTCTAAGGAAGGGTTCTGTCTTAGTATATCTACCTTAAAATAGGTAGCGCACGAGTAGCTTCAACAAATGGGCGGCGACGGGCGAAGCGTTTCAACAAAGTCCCGTATGTGTTCATATGCCTTCGTCCGATTGCAATGAAACTTGGGTGAGATGTTGGGTACACCTACGTGAAGGTTTCTACCTTAGTAATTACATTTCATAGCAGATAACACACGAGTAGATTCAACAAATGTGTGACGACACGCTTAGCGTTTCAACGAAGTCCCGTATGCATTCATATACCATTCGTCCGATAGCTATTAAACTTGGGTTAGATGTTGTGTACAGTTCAGGGAACGGTTCTGTCTTAGTAAATCCACTTTACAATAGGCAGCGCATGAGTAGATTCAACAAATGAGCTACGACGCGCGAAGTGTTTCAACAAAGCCACGTATGCGTTCATATACCATTCGTCCGATAGCGATGAAACTTGGGTGAAATGTTGTGTACACCCCAGGGAAGGTGTCTGGCGTAGAACATCTACTTTACAATAGGCAGCGCACAATTAGTTCAACAAATGAGGTACGACGCGCGTAGCGTTTCAACAAAGTCCTGTATAAGGTCATATACCATTCGTCCGATAGCGATGAAACTTGGGTGAGATGTTGTGTACACTCCAGGGAAGGTTTCCTGCTTAGTAAATTCATTCTACAATAGGTAGCGCAAGAGTAGATTCAACTAATGAGCGAAGGCACGCGAATCGCTTCAACAAAGTCCCGTATGCGTTCATATACTATTCATCCAATTGCGATGAACTTGGGTGAGTTGTTGTGCACACTGCAGGGAAGATTTTTGACTGAGTAAATCCATTGTACAATAGGTAGCGCACGGGTAGATTCAACAATTGTGTGACGGCGCGCGAATCATATAAATAAAATCTCTTATGCGTTCATATACCAGTCATCCGATTGCGGAAAAAGTGTGAGTTATTGTGTACACTGCAGGGAACGTTTTAAATTTAGTAAATACATTGTATAATATGTAGCGCACGAGTAGTTTCAACAAATGAGTGACGATGTGCGAATCATTTCAAAAAAGCTCCATCTGCGTTCATATGCCATTCATCCGATTGCGATGAAACTTTCATAATTTGTTGTGTATACGCCAGAGAATGTTTTCGACTTAGTACATCCATTTTACAATAGGTAGCGCACGAGTAGATGCAATAAATGGGTGACAACGCGCGAAGCGTTTCAACAAAGTTCCATCTGCGTTCATATACCATTCATCCGATTGCGATGAAACTTAGGTGAGTTGTTTCGCACGGTCCTACAATTGTTTCAAAATTAGTCAATGCATTTTACGATAGCTTAGAGGCAGTTAACGGAAATTGAAGAAAATATTGTGTATCCAAAAGCACTTCAAGGAGCAAAATTACAATGCCAACACTTCTTTTGATTGGCATCGCAACGCATGCCGGGTACAGATTGTAATAGTATAAAATACCGGTGTATCAACAATCTCACGAGAGGTTTCTTCTATGTCAGATATTACACATCATATGCGACTAGTGTAAGGCTCGTAATTTTAGCCTATTTTCAATTTTGAAAAAATAGGCTTATGAGATCACCTTTTGTCCGTGTGTCTGTGTGTGCGTGTGTGTGTGAGGTGTGTGAGTGTCCCCCTAATAACTTCTATACGGCTCGAGCGATTTCAATGAAACTCGGTAAGTTCATAGCACTACACCGGGCGACCCCGACCGTGCCCTTCAAATTTTGTTACGTCTCACCAATCCAACATGGCGGCTGTGCGAAATATTTGACCAGCATTCAATATCTCCGAAACTATTCCCGATATCACCCTGGAATTTTTTACGGTGATAAACGAAACTACTAGAAGTTCACCTATGTGACTATTGAAAAACTGGTAACTACAAAACCAACATGGCGGCCACGCGAACTTGCGACTTTTAAATAGACGTTTCTCGCGATTTAACCAACCAAACGCAATAAAACTTGGTACAGTATATGTTAATACACATTATAATGCACCGACATCAAACTTCGTTCAATTGTTTACATAACCACAAGATGGCGGATGTGCAAAATATTTCCCCGGCATTCTATATCTCTGAAACTATTAGCGGTATCACCCATAAATTTTGTACGGTGATAAAGGGCACTACTGGAAGATCATCTATAGGACTTTCAAAAACCGGTTAACTACAAAACCAACATGGCGGCCAAGCGAATTAAAAAATTTAATAGACCTTTCTCGCGTTTCAATGTTCCAAACGCAATGAAATCTGGTACAGGACATGTTAATACACATTGTAATGCTCTGGTATCCAATTTAGTTCAATTGTTTACATAACCTCAAAATGGCGGCTGTGCGAATTTTAAAATTAAGTTTTTATTTCTTGTGTCGTAAGCATGCGATCGAAGTGAAAGTTTGAATAATGAACCTACGCAATAATTTTCCTTTAATGGTACATGACTGTATGGCCTATATATTTGACAATCCTACATGGCGACCATCCGAAATGTTTGGACGGCTCTGAATATCTACGAATCTATTATAGCAATCAAACTGAATTTCTTTATGTTAATAGGGACTATGAACATAAGTTCACCTATAGGACTTTAAATAACCTGGTGATCACAAATACAACATGGCGGCGACGCGAAGTATAAATATACACATGAACGTTTCTCGCAATTTAACCATCCGAATGCAGTGAAACTTGGTACAGTAAATCCTTATACGAATGTTAATCCACTGGCATCTAATTTATTTCAATTGTTTCCATAACCACAAGATTGCAGCTGTGCGAAATTTTAAAATCTTCTTGTTACTTCTTGTGTCCTAATCATGCGATTTAAGTTTGAATGCTACACGTTCACAATAATCTGCATGTAACAGTACATAACTCTAGGACCTACATATATAAAATCCAACATGGCGACCATCCGAAATATTTAGTCGGTTCTCAATATCTACGATTCTAATACAGCAATCAAACTGAAATTTTGTATGTTCATAGTGGCAGTTAACATAAGTAGGATATATGAATATAGGCTGTATAGTTCTTCACGGAACTACTTGTTTTAAATTTATTTATTGTATTCGTTATGCTCAACTAAGGAGCTCAATAGAACGTATTCAGCTCATTGTTTCCTCTTCGCTTCCCAATATTTCTTCATCCGATCATTGTGATTTCTTTGGGTTCTCCTGCTCCTTCTGTATTCTTCCGTGTAGGTTCCTCGGCAAATTTATGTCTTTTTATTTGGGTTCTTAATATTTTCTATTGTGAATGATTTATTCGTTAATACCAATAAAATTAGTTCTTTGTTAGTCTATTGTCATGCATGTTATACTTCGTCTCCTTCTTCGTCTTCTTCTTCTTCTTTCGTTTCACCCTCTTTGGGGCACGTTGAATCAATCATTTCCCGGTACGCTGTTCTTTCCGTAGAGCCCAGTACTTCTTCAGTCTTTCCGATCTTCTTTTCTGTTATACTATGTAACCATCAAATTTATTTCGCCAATTTCTGCTGGAATCTGATATTCTTTCAAGAATTAAAAAAATTAAGTGGATTATTTTTAGTGCAAACCCTGACACGCCATTCATTAGTGATATAGTCTACTATCAATACAAAGCCATAAAAGAAAATGTATTCAAATCACATTACGGTCCTTCATGTCCGTTTTTACATCTGTAGAGATTAGATAGCTTATGAGGGCCATTTCTGCAGACTATTATGCACATCACCCATCAAGCGATCGGTTAAAAGGGTTGGCAAATGAGAAAGGTTTGTGTGTTTTTGCAGTCGTCACCACACACATTGCTGAATTAAACGTGAGTTTTACAATCAGAGTTGAATACGCGAGCTAATGAGGCTCAGAAGATAATTGCCAGTGGCATGTTGAACGTGTGGTCACGTGACTCACTGTCTGACCTGTCAGTGTCAATGTCAAGTGGACGTGTGCTGGCATTTCATTACGCTTTTATTAGAGTTGGTAATCTCTTACAAGAGCAATTAAAACCAGAATAACGTATTTAGATATATACTTATTTATCGATTATTTTATACATTGACTAGTTATCAGAACCCGTCGTTGTCGCGTACATAGAGCAAAGCAAGGCAGTTAACTTCAAGCTCCTACGCCTTCTGACAGGTTCACGCCAAAATCACTATGTACGTTTGAAATGGAGAATTTGGATAGAATATTTGTACCAGATCTGTCTTTTCTGTTTTTTTTTTCAATCGATTTTACCCTCCAGGTTGGTGGCTCCCACGGACTCAGCGAGGGAACTCACCACTACCGTCTCTACGGGTAGTGTCCTAGAGCTGGGAACATCTGGTCGGAGTAGATACAACTGGGGAGGTGTGAACAGCATCTCGCCCAGGCGGCCTCGCCAGCAAAGCGAACAGGGGACTCGTGAGGGATGGGAAGGGAGGAGAAGATTGGGATGGAGAGGCTAGGAAGAGGGAAGGAGGCGGTCGTGGCCTTACAATAGGTGCCATCCCGGCATTTTCCCGAAGACGAAGTGGGAAACCACGGAAAAACATGTCGAGGATGGCTGAGGTGGGAATCGAACCCCCTCTACTCATTTGGACCACCCTAGGCTGAGTAGACCTCGTTCCAGTCCTCATACCACTTTTCAAAGTTTGTGGCAGAACCGGAAATCGAACCCAGGACCTCCGGGGTGGCACCTAACCATGCTGACCGCTACGCTACGGAGGCGAGCAGATTTGTTTTTTATTGCTTTTTTTTAGATATTTTCCTTTGTTAGGTAGATTTCATTAGAAAGCTAACTATTGCAATGGGTCCCACGTTTCGACTTCCGGAAAATTTCGACATATCTTCGCGTTTCACATCCCCCAGACCCCAAAACCACCGTCAGTTCAAATGTTTATATATAATTTATGTATGTATGTATATATATGTATATGTATATATGTATATCAGTTTCTTGTGGATACGATAACTGCCGTAATTTTGCACCAATCACTTTGAATTTTTTACATAATATGTATCCCTATAAAATCTCGGTAGAGTTCGTTAATGGGCAAAATCGGTCGAAGGGGGTGTAAATGGGGGGCTTTTTTCAAAAAATTGAAATTTCGCTATAACTCATTTAATACGTGAAATATCGAATCCATTCAAAGTTCATAATATGTGTCGGATAAGTGCCAACAATTTATGTCAAATAAGTTTTTAGATAGCACCAACCATTGACCAAAGGGGTGGAAAAAAAGTGTTTTTTTTGGGAAACATTAATCATATCTCCCTTAATAGGCACAATATCAAAACCGTACACACTGGACAATATTCCCCTAATAATTACCTAAAACTTTTGTCTGAAAGAATTTTTGATATGACCCACCATTACGCCAAGGGATGAGAAAAATGATTTCGGAATTATAAGAAAATGCCAAGAGCTATCAGAGGTTGCCATGGCAACACTACTAAATTGATGAGGGATGAGCCGTTGCCATGACAACGCACTTGCACGAGATCAGATTCAGTATTTCCATCTGACTAAGCCGGCCCCGTGGTGTTGGGGTAGCGCGCCTGCCTCTCACCCGGAGTCCCCGGGTTCGATCCCCGGCTCCGTCAGGGATTTTAAAACTGACGTGAGGGTTGGAACGGGGTGCACTCAGCCTCGTGAGGACAATTGAGTAGCTGTCTGACAGTGAGACAGCACCCCGATCACGAATACCAATATTAACGGCCGAGGGGACCCGACGCGCTGATCACGCGTCACCCCAATATCTGCAGGCCAAATGGCTGGGCAGCGGTCGCTTGGTCGGCCTTAGCCCGTCATGGGCTGGATGGTGCCAGGGGTTGACTTTGACATCTGACTAAGTGGGAAGCGGCTTCGGTGACGTAACTGGTAGCATGCAGAATGTCTATGCCCAAGGTCGCGGTTTCAAAGCCGGCCGAAGTCGTCGGATTTTCTAAGAGCGCTAAAATCCCTCAGTATGCTTTCCTTTGGAGGGGAAGTTACAACGTTCGTTACGAGTTGCTGGTTAGGGTGGAATCTAGTAGCCAAGTTCACAGCTAGGTGTCATTGACGTTAGTACCTGGTAGCAACATTAGGAACTACTGCTTGAAATTGACCGTCTGCAGTCCTTACCTGAATTACAGACTAATACATCCATTACAATTCACACCGTTTATCAGACAGATTCTACACTCGCCCAAAGTACACGGGGTTAGATGACCACGTTGTCGCAGCCCCTAAACTGAGGAACCAACCAGAGGTGGATTTCATTAGAAAGCTAACTATTGCAATGGGTAGGCTACCATGTTTCGACTTCCGGAAAATTTCGACATATCTTCGCGTTTCACATCCCCCAGACCCCAAAACCACCGCCAGTTAAAAAGTATATATATATCAGTTTCTTGTGGACACGATAACTGCCGTAATTTTTCACCAATCACTTTTTACCGAATATGTATACCTATAAAATCTCGGTCGAGTTCGTTACTGGGCTAAACCGGTAGAAGGGGGTGAAAATTGGGGGCTTTTATTTCGAAAAAGTGAAATATTGCTATAACTCTCTTAATATATGAAATATCGACTCCGTTCAACGTTCATACTATGTGTCGGATAAAGCCAAAACATTTATGTTTGAAGAGTTTTTTTATATCACCAACCATTGACCAAAGGGGTGGGAAAAAGTGGGTTTTTCGGGAAACATCAATCATATCTCTCTTAATAGGCACAATATCAAAACCGTACGAAATGGACAATATTCCCCTAATAATTACCTCAAACTTTTGTCTGAAAGAATTTTTGATATGACCCACCATTATGCCAAGGGATGAGAAAAATGATTTCGGAATTATAAGAAAATGCCAAGAGCTATCAGAGGTTGCCATGGCAACACTACTAAATTGATGAGGGATGAGCCATCAGACGTTGCCATGACAACGCACTTGCACGAGATCAGATTCAGTATTTTCATCTAAGTAAGAAGCGGCATGCAGAATGTCTATGCCCTAGGTCGCGGTTTCAAAGCCGGCCGAAGTCGTCGGATTTTCTAAGAGAGCTAAAATCCCTCAGTATGCTTTCCTTTGGAGGGAAGTTCCAACGTTCATTGCGAGTTGCTGGTTAGGGTGGCATCTAGTAGCCAAGTTCACAGCTAGGTGTCGTTGACGGTAGTCCCTGGTAGCAACATTAGGAACTACTGCTTGAAATTGACCATCTGCAGTCCTTACCTGAATTAAGACTACTACAGCCATTACAATTCACACCGTTTATCAGACAGATTCTACACTCACCCAAAGTACACGGTGTTAGATGACCGCGTTGTCGCAGCCCCTAAACTGAGGAACCAACCAGAGGTAGATTTCATTAGAAAGCTAACTATTGCAATGGGTACCATGTTTCGACTTCCGGAAAATTTCGACATATCTTCGCGTTTCACATCCCCCAGACCCCAAAACCACCGTCAGTTCAAATGTTTATATATAATTTATGTACGTATATGTGTATATATATATGCATATCAGTTTCTTGTGGACACGATAACTGCCGTAATTTTGCACCAATCACTTTGAATATTTTACCGAATATGTATACCTATAAAATCTCGGTCGAGTTCATTAATAGGCTAAATCGGTCGAAGGGGGTGAAAATGGGGGGCTTTTTTCGAAAAAGTGAAATATTGCTATAACTCTCTTAATATGTGAAATATCGAATCCGTTCAACGTTCATACTATGTGTCGGATAAAGCCCAAAAATTTATGTTTGAAGACTTTTTTATAGCACCAACCATTGACCAAAGGGGTGGGAAAAAGTGGTTTTCTCGGGAAACATTAATCATATATCTCTTAATAGGCACAATCTCAAAACCGTACAAAATGGACAATATTCCCCTAATAATTACCTAAAATTTTGTCTTAAAGAATTTTTGATATGACCCACCATTATGCCTAGGGATGAGAAAAATGATTTCGGAATTATAAGAAAATGCCAAGAGCTATCAGTGCTTGCCATGGCAACTCTACTAAATTGATGAGGGATGAGCCATCAGACGTTGCCAAGATAACGCACTTGCACGAGATCATATTCAGAATTCCATCTTACTAAGTGTGAAGCGGCTTCGGTGACGTAACTGGTAGCAAGCATGCTGAATGTCTATGCCCAAGGTCGCGAGTTCAAAGCCGGCCGAAGTCGTCGGATTTTCTTAGAGCGCTAAAAATCCCTGTATGCTTTCCTTTGGAGGGGAAATTCCAACGTTCGTTGCGAGTTTCTGGCTGCGGTGGCATCTAGTAGCCAAGTTCACAGGTAGGTGTCGTTGACGGTAGTACCTGGTAGCAACATTAGGAACTACTGCTTGAAATTGACCGTCTGCAGTCCTTACCTGCATTTCAGACTAATACAGCCATCCCTAAGTACACGGGGTTACATGACCGCGTTGTCGCAGCCCCTAAACTGAGGAACGAACCAAAATCTCTGCGGGAGATATAATTTTGCGTGAAGAAGTAACAGACCGTTACATAGTTACACATCAGTGTCGAAACCTTGCATAAGGACAGTGTGACCACAAGTATAACAAGTAATTCCGTGAAGAACTATACAGCCTATTTTCATATATCCTGCTCATGTTAATTGCCTCTATCAACATACAAAATTTCAGTTTAATTGCTGTAACAGATTCGTAGATATAAATATTTCAGTTGGTCGCCAGGTTGGATTTTAATTTTTGCACTATTACATTAGAATTATTGTGTACGTGTGGTATTCAAACTTCAATCGCATGATTAGAACAAAAGAAGTAAAAACGAGATTTTAAAATTACGCACAGCAGCCATCTTGTGATTATGCAAACAATTGAAATAAATTAGATGCCAGTGGATCAACATTTGTATAAGCATTTAACGTGCAACGTTTCACGGCACTCGGATAATTAATTCGCGAGAAACGTCCATTTAAATATTTATACTTCGCGTCGCCGCCATGTTGGATTTGTGCTCACCAGGTTACTGAAAGTCCTATAGGTGAACATATGTTCACAGTCTCTATGAACATTAAAAAAAACAGTTTGGTTGCTGTAAAAGATTCATAGATAATGAGAACCGTTTAAATATTTCGGAAGCTCGCCATTTAGGATTGTTATATGTATAGGCTATAGAGTTATGTACCATTCAAGGACAATTATTGCCTAGGTTCATTATTCAAACTTTCCCTTCGATCGCATGATTACGACACAAGAAATAAAAACATAATTTTAAAATTTCGCACAGCCGCCATCTTGAGGTTATGTAAACAATTGAATTAAATTAGATGGCAGTGCATTACAATCTGCAAAATCATTTACTGTACCACATTTCACTGCGCTCAGAGAGTTAAATCACGAGAAAAGTCTATTAAAATATTTCAAATTCGCTTGGTCGCCATGTTAGTTTTGTACTTTACAGGTTTATGAAATATACATAGGTAAACTTGTATCAGTACCATTTATCACCGCACAAAATTGCAGGGTGATATCTGTGATAGTTTCGGAGATATAGAATGTCAGTTTAAATATTTCGCACAGCCGCCATTTTGAGCTTATGTAAACAATTGAACTAAATTAGACACCAGTGCATTACAATGTGTATAAACATTTGCTGTACCAAGTTTCATTACGTTTGGATAGTTAAATCGCGAGAAAATTCTATTTAAAAGTCTCAAATTCGCTTGGCCGCCATGTTGGTTTTGTAGTCATCAGGTTTTTGACCGTCTTATAGGTGAACTTCTAGTAGTGCCCTTTATCACCGTACACAATTTCAGAGCGATATCGGTAATAGTTTCGGAGATATTGAATGCTAGTGAAATATTTCGCACAGCTGCCATATTGGATTGGTGAGACGTAACAAAATTTGAAGGGCACGGTCGAGGTCGCCAGGAATAGTGCTATAAACTTACCGAGTTTCATTGAAATCGCTCCAGCCGTTTAGATTTTATTAGGGGACACACACACACACACGCACACACACACACGGACAAAAGGTGATCTCATAAGCCTATTTTTTCAAAATTGAAAATAGGCTAAAAATGGACCCCAAATGACAAGAAGGTTACCGTCCCCATAAGACAATAAAATGTTTAAAATAAGCATAAAATGACGAAAAACTAAGTTAATTAAGCTCCAATTATAAAATACCTTCTCGCAATAAATGAGGTCTGATTCTTCTACGAAAATCTGCATATTCTGCCTATTTTCGCCTATCCCCAAGTTTGTCCGGTGAAATCTACCTCCGCCTTCCGGCGTGCCGAGAGGACTTTTTTTTATTAGAATTTTCACATTTTCAATAGTATAAGTACATTTTTATGAGAACATAATTTAAGGGTCAATGAACATCGTCTTGGCCAACCAGAGAAGACAGCGGTTGCTGAACATGACATACAGAATGACCATGGAATTCTTGTTGATGAGACTTCTGTCATCTGTATGGGGAAACATTCCACAACTCGTATGATTCGGAAGGCGATTGGAATAAGTGAACAACCACACAACTTTAATAGAGGTGATGGTTATCATGGCCGCCCTCGATAGTTCATTACCAACATGTTCTTGGTCTCAGAAGGTCATGGAGTAACTGGCTTCCTATCTTATACCATTTATCTATGGAGGCCGTGCCATTGTTTACTCTTTGCTTCTTTCTTTATATATGTCTTTCTTTCCTTCTTTCATTCTTTCATGCCTTCTTTCTTTCTTTCTTTCATTCTTTCCTTCTTTCATGCCTTCTTTCTTTCATTCTTTCTTTCTTTCTTTCCTTCATTCCTTCTTTCTTTCTTTCCTTCATTCTTTCCTTTATTCTTTCTTTCCTTATTTCTTTCCTTCCTTCTTTCTATCTTTCTTTCCTTCTTTCATGCCTTCTTTCTTTCTTTCTTTCTTTCCTTCTTTCTTTCATTCTTTCAATCTTTATTTCTTTCTTTATTTCCTTCCTTCTTTCTTTCTTTCCTTCTTTCATGCCTTCTTTCTTTCTTTCTTTCTTTCCTTCTTTCTTTCTTTCTTTCTTTCCTTCTTTCTTTTTTTTCTATCTTTCTATCTATCTTTCTTAACAAATCTTGATAAAGGGACGATTGTTGTCTCGAAACGTCGGCTTTTAACCTTTAATTAGGTAGGCTATGTGGGTAAGAGTTATGTAAGTTAACAACACCCTAACTAAAACTTGCACTATTCTTTCACAAATGTTAAATTAATACAAAATATACCAAATTCAATCTGTATCACTACCTTAAAAATATTATCATGAGATATTTGGCACCACAGTAAAAGAAAAATATACCTTACTGATTTTCAATCCCGAAGTCTTAATATTTTGGTTTCATAATGCATGTAAATTATTAAGCTCAATTCTTTATTACTTCCAGACTATTATTTACAAACACAAATATATGAACTGATCCGTTCTTGCACTTCACCCCACACAGAAGCGACAGCTCAACTAGACACGAGGTGTAACGGAACTGGGTATGCGGGGTGCTGACCACTCCCCAGCCCATAAATGCTATTGTCGGCAATAATAGACACAGCTTTAAACAATGCAAATGACGTTATATTAAACTCCAAGCGTATTCAAGACGGTACCGAGTTCCTCAACAGTGTAGCCAACTTCTGTCAGAAAGAAACAAGCGAATATTACAGGTTGGGTGTTCCCAGCACTCCACATACCCAGTTAAAGGTTAAAATTCCACTTGACCTAGGCTAACAGTCTCAAAGCTATACAATGGTCAAAATTTAATGTTTAAGCTTTGATATTCATATTCATTAAACAATATCACAACTTGTGGATAATATTACTCCTGTTTATATTAAACATTTGACTGTTAAGATTAGTTTCCAATTTGGTTTTGAACATTTCGATCCCATTGTATTATTACATGCTTGCATTTGGTTTAATGTGCTAGGATCTACACAAAGCCGAAGAAGGTCAAAACTGGTACATAAATTAATTATAATTATTGATTAAGGTGGAATAAATACATAACTTTAATTTACTGCCTGTAAGTTATACTAGCCTAGTTATCTACCGATAAACTCCTGTAATACCCGAAGGAGAAGCATGTGTCACTTATCATCACTGAAGGACATGCAGCTTCGGTGGCGTAGTCGGTAGCATGCTGAGCTTCTATGCCCAAGATAGCGGGTTCAAACCCGACCGAAGTCGTCGGATTTTTTAAGAGCGTTAAAATATTTCAGTATGCTTTCCTTCGGAGGGAAAGCAAAGCCGGCGGTCCCATGTCACAGATTTATGGCATGTAAAAGATCCTTCCACAGACTAAACTTGTGTGAAGCTAAATTGTCAGGTTAGATTTCGTCGGAACGCTCTATCAAATTTCCAACGTTCACCACTAGGTATCATTGATATCTTGAGATTGACCGGAACTTGTAGCTCACCCTAAAGGTGTCCTCTGGAAGCAGCTACAGACTCAGGCGAGCCGACCATGTCCTCGGACACTCCCGGCACTAAAAACCCATACGATAAATAAAACTGTTGGACTTTTTTTTAGGAATACGTACCATTAATATGACTGATGCTTTTCCTATTTCTGTTCCTGCTCTTTAAATTCACCAGATATTAGATCGTTTGCGATCCTGGTGAGTGCTACGGCAGTGACTTAGTCGAATTAAGATGAATAAATACCGTATTAATGCACATTCTGAAACTGAAGCGTAACGTAAAATGTTAGCGTTATGTGTTGGTGAACGTGAACCGCAAATATTTTGTCCATGGTAAAATCGTAGGTTGACTGAACCATACAATTCACACTTTTAAGGTTTCGTATTTTATGTTGTAGGAATGAACACACTGCTAATTTTAATTAGGAGACCACACGCAAAGAACAGGGTAGGTTTACGGTTTTCGGAAATGAGTTTATGGTGCATTCTGGTGGCCAGCCATCGTAACTACAGATAAGTTGAAATGAATTTCAAATAAGGCGGAATGTCACCAAGATACAGAGTATTTCATTTTTTAGGGGAAACGGAAAGAACGTCCCATATCCTCTCACTTTTTCATAATTTAACTTTGCTAGTTAGGCCTATTTGTTTTACATGTAGGCCTACTTACTTTATAAGAAACTAGCTGAAGTACCCGTTCTTCGAACGTCTTTTAGTACTTGCTGGCCCAAATCATTATATAATCACACATTCCTAATGTAGTTATGCTATTTCCATGTTACCAACTACATGTGTAGACTACATGCATTTTCACTCACCCAATTATTAATCAGAGGTAGGAAAGTGAAAATCCTTAGCCTGCTTTCAGTCGACCGACCGGGTCAGGGAATGGAATGAATGAAATCCCCATCTAACAGATAGGATATGAATTGTGCCGGCTGCCGAAGCCCGTCGCACTCCCCTGGGGCAATGATTAAAAGAATGACGCTTGAAATGAGATGATAGTGGAGATGGTTGCTGGAATGAAATTGTGACAGGGAAAACCGGAGTACCTGGAGAAAAGCCTGTTGCCTCCGCTTTGTAGGTGAGAAAGTGCGTTTAAATATTGGAAATAAATATCAGCTTCTATGTAGTAAAAGTTAAATAACCTGTCTTAAATATTGAACACCTATCGTTTAACGTCTTCATACTATATTTAAACATATAAACATTATGCTAAAAATACATCAAACTTGACAGCAATTATCATATCCGCAATAAGTAATATCGCGGAAAGTACGTACCATGTCATGATAAAGAGTAGCAGTAACGGAACAAACTTCAATCATCCCAAGTAATAATAACAAAAACTAATTAATCACAGAAAATTTTTCTAAGTATATGCCGTGTCTTGTGCGAGATTACGCCTAGTAACTCCGAGATGGTTCATCAGCGGGCCTTGTGGTCTATTTGTGGACTACCAAAGGAGTAGCAAACTGTGCGATATCTCAATTCTTATTTAGAACACCTCAGCCACTTTACTGCGAGTGCTAAAGGTTAAAACAGACTTTCACCTCATACAAAGGCTTCCAAAATGATTGTATATTCAATTTCAGGGCCAAGCAATTAAAACTCAGCAACTTTTCTAGGTTTACGCCGTCCTTGGTGCGTTTTTTTATTGGCCGCGAAAGTCAAAATACCTACTTTATTGAAATAATTTTGCCCAGTTCTGCAGTAAGATTAATTTGAACACTAAATAAACTAATGTGACAGTAGATAGCCTTCGACACATTCGTCTGTGAATTTGGGTTTCTGATCATGGTAAGAAACGACAGAAAGCAGATAAATATTGCCCAACTGAAATATTCATTTAAGGAGAAACAAATCGATAAAAGTATGAAAGCATACCGTGCAAAGTAGAAACAGCGTGAAGATCCAAATACTCACATACAATAACCGGCACAAAGTGTATAAAATTAGACTTAAAATCACGTCTAGTTTCGGACCCCTCAAACTACCTCAATAAATAAAACAGTTCATGTAGAGACTAACAACGCTTGGCGTTGACCGTGTTTTAAAATACATATTTAGGTTTTACTCGCTAACCGTTGGAGATACACGAAAATTGATCAGCACCTTTCGGATAGAAAATTAAATTCTAAAGCTCGTAGTGTCATCAAAAGTTTGCTATTTCTTAGCGTTCTCTTTTTATTTGAAATGGAAGTATGAAAATAGTCGCCATTTTTAAATAGTGCAAAACATCGAAATTAAAAGTAGCCTATATGTAAGCCTGGTAAATCAGCTACGTCCATGCAAAATTTCATTTAAATCGAACCAGTGGTTCTTGTGTTATTGAGTAACAGACAGACAGACAGAAAGACACACACCATCTCATTTTTATATATTAGTATGATATAAGAGTCTTTGGCAAAATAACTATATTGCTTACAGTACACTCAATTGTGGTGATTTTAAGCATTTCTTTTTGGTGTTGAAAGCTTAAATTGGCTCTCCTGAAAAATTTACATATTGTGGCGTACCGCTTTCTTCCCATGGAGTCTTCATTTTTAGATGTCACACCACACCTTTGCTTTCAATACACTTTGAACCCCATAACCTATCAGCATCAATGTGTGTTTGCATTGATTGAGTGGTGGTAGACTATCAGGTCAGTAGATGAGGACAGGAGGAATTCAATTTTCCATTGCAAGCCATTCCCATATGAAATCCTGGCTACGACACTAATTATGGATATCTCCCATCAAATGCCCGATTCAGAGGATTGACAAATGAGAAAAGTTTGTGCATGTGTGGAGGCATTATTGAAATGGTGACACAATCATATTGGAATACGCGAGGCATTGGGGCTCTGAGGGTAATCACCAATGTCATGTTAACTGTCCCATGATCTCGGTGTCATATCACGTGGGTAAAGCTTTCCCCGGACTAATGCAGCATTTAAACAAACAAAGCTCCTTATAACAAGGATAACGCCGCTACCACTAGCTTTATCTCAGAACAAAGATAAACAGTACCACATAAATAAATACATATATAAATCCATAAATAAATACATGAATAAATACATAAATAAATTCATGAATAAATACATATATAAATACATAAATAAATCCATGAATAAATACATATATAAATACATAAATAAATACATGAATAAATACATAAATAAATCCATGAATAAATACATATATAAATTCATAAATAAATACATGAATAAATACATATATAAATACATAAATAAATAAATAAATAAATACAGAAGATGAAGGAGTACTGGAAGAGGAGATAACAGAAGGCCCAAACGACAAAGAAGAAGTAATAAGATATTATCAATGAACAATCAAAACAACAGGCTAAAAGAAATCAGTGAAGACATAATTGAAATACGCTGTCATGAAGAAACCATTCAAGACAGAACAACATTCAGGACTTTAATTCACAAACACAGTTTTTCTGAGAAGCCCACCCGATAAAATACAGGATGGACAGAACAGCGTAAACGGGAACACAGTGAGAGGATGAAGAGATATTGGGAAGGGAAGAAGAAAAAATGCTAAGTTCAAACGCTCTCCTTAGTTGGGCACAACGAATAAAAAACAAATAATAAGTAGTTAAATAGATAAATAAACAAATAAGTTACAAAAATATAAATAAATGATAAACAATTAGTTCCGTGAAAAACTATACAGCCTATTTTCATATATCCTAGTTACTGATATCGCGCCAGGAGATGGCAGACGGGTTTGAACTGCAGTTGTCTTCCCGCTCACTGCGTAACGCACATTCCAAACCCATTAAGTTGGTCACTGTTTCCATTACTGTACCTGACACTGCCACGCTGTTAAAAGTAAGCACAAAGGTTAGTAAGAATATCGACAGTAGGAAGGAAGGTAACAATACACACACACGTTAAGTCCGATAACAATTTTTCATGCAAGAAGTAGTAGCAACTGACTGCCAGCTGATATATTTAGGTTTGGAATAGGCGTGCCACTCATGCGTACCGAAAGGCCCCCCTTACCCCGTCGCAGCGTGTTGAAGTGCCATCTCCTGGCGCGATGACATTATGTTAATTGCCTCCATCAACATACAAAATGTCTGATTGCTCTAATAGATTCGTAGTTGTTGGCAAACGTCTAATTATTTCGGATGGTTGCCATGTTGGATATTTATATATGTTAGCCATAGAGTTGTGTACTATTGCATAAAGATTATCGTGTAAGTGTATTATTTAAACTTCAATCGCATGCTTAAGACACAAAAAATAAAAACGAGATTTTAAAATTTCGCACAGCTGCCATATTGTAGTTATGGAAACAATTGAAATAAATTAGATGCCAGTTGATTAAAATTTGTGTAATGATTTACCGTAACATGTTTCACTGCACTCGGATGGTTAAATCGCTGGAAACGTCCATTTAAATATTTGTATTTCGCGTCGCTGATATGTTGGATTTGTGCTCACCAGGTTATTGAAAGTACCATAGGTGAACTTATGTTCATAGCCTCTATAAGCATAAAAATATCAGTATGATTGTTATCATAGATAAATAGATATTGAGAATCGTCCAAAAATTTCGGATTGTCACAATGTTGGATTTTTATATATGTAGGCCATAGAGTTGTGTACTAATAGATGAAGATTTTTGCGTAGGTTCATTATTCAAACGTTCACCTCGATCGCATAAATAAAAACTAAATTTTAAAATTGCGCACAGCCGCCATTTTGAGGTTATGTGAAGAATTGAACTAAATTAGATGCCAGTTCATTACAATGTGTATAAACATTTACTCTACCATATTTCACTGCGCTCAGATGGTTAAATCGCGAGAAAAGTCTATTAAAATGTTTCACATTCGCTTGGCCGCCATCTTTGTTTTGTATTTCACAGGTTTTTGGATGCCTCATAGGCAGCTGAACTTCTAGTAGTACCCTTGATCACCGTACAAAAATTCAAGGTGATATCAGTAACAGTTTTGGAGATATAGAATGCCGTTGAAATTATTGGCACAGCCGCCATATTGAGGTTGTTAAACAATTGATTTTTTGTGTCAGTGCATTCCAATGTGTTTAACCATTTTCTGTACCAGTCCATTTTATTGCGTTTGGATGGTTAAATCGCGAGAAAAGTCAATTTAAAGGTTTCAACTTCACTTGGCCGCCATGTTCATTTTATAGTTAACAGGGTTTTGAAGATCTCATCTTCTAGTAGTGCCCTTTTATCACCAATCGAAACTTCAGAGTGATATGGGTAATAGTTTCTAAGATATAGAATGCTGGTGAAATATTCACACAACCGCCATGTTGGATTGGTGTGACGTAACAAAATTTGCAGGGCACGGTCGAGGTTGGACGAAATAGTACTATGATCTTACCGAGTTTCACTGAAATCGTTTAGAAGTTATTAGGGGGAAACACACGGACACACACACGGACAAAAGATGATGCCATAGGACTATTTTTTTATAAGTGAAAATAGGTTAAATTAAGTAAACAAATAGATAAATAAATAAATAAATAAACAAACGAATACCGGTACATAAAAAAAGAAAGCAAATATAAGTACAGTGCTGTAGTAGATGCTATTCATAAAACGCATTTTCCTTGTACACATCACATGAATTTCAAATTCACTCGAGAATGTTTAACACTTTCCAATAATTGTCTTCTTTTAATGTATTTTGTTTTGTCTAATTGCCTTCAAGACTTGACAAGATAAGTTCTCATCGTTCCTACGACAGAATTTCTGCCGCAGTTAAGTATGGGGCTATGTGGAGTAAATCAATCGCCAATGAAAGTTCTCTGCGGTCAGTTGTGTGGTGAATGCTGGAACTGTGGTCTGCCGCATCAAGTGTGATTTATTCAGTAAGCAGTGGGCCAGTTCATCAACAACAGGGACCACCGCCTGTCCGCTTACCTTCTCCGTACTTTGTCCAAAGTGAGTTTATTATGACAGTTGGACAGCAGTTCTCTTCCACGCAACCCCTCAGGGGCTCACATCTAGTGGGACGAGGGTTGGCGACCACGGGACCCCAGCTGAGTCCGGCATTGCTTCCACTTACTTGTGCCGGGCTCCTCTGCGTCTTCTTTCTTGTCGACCTCTCTTGGTCAACTCTTGTTCTCTTCCGACCCCGGCAGTATTAGGGTATCCGAGGCCTAGGAAGCCTTTCACTTTCCCGCCATAATTGGCTCTTGTCTCATACTTCCTGATACCCTCATTCTTTGAGGGGTCACCCTTCTTTTGCTTTTCATGTTATCTACCGCCTTCTGCACAAGATCCTCAAGGAGGCAGGGTCTGTCTAGCCACATCACTTATGGTGCACCTAGGATAGTGCTACACCCTAAGGGGCTCACAGCCGGTGAGTTTGGGAGTTGGCGACCCCGAGGGATTCCTGGGCTGGGTCCGTTTAATCCACTTTTCCCTCTGATTTTGGGATGGCCCTCTCCTCTTTCTCTTTCCTATCTGCCTTTCATGGCTCTCCTTTCTTCCAAGTCCCTCAATCCTTATTTTTCAAGGGTTGAGGGAATTTCTTTTCTTCCAGTCCTTTATTTGCGTTATCTTTTATTTGTTTACCATTTCTGCCTCTAGTATGTAAGTCTGTAGTTAGTATTAGTTATAGTTTACATTCTCACCTCGTCTTTCACTATCTCACAAACCATTAGAGGAAGATAACCTTGATGTTAGGCCCCTTAAAGCAACAATTTTTAACGTCTTCCACGCAATATCAGCTGATTGAACACTCAATGTTCTCGCTAAAAGTACCAGAGAACGTCCCGTAATAACTCTTCACTCCTACAGTGAAAAATATTTGTAAAGTAAATCTAAGGAGATATTTTATCATTTTAAATGATCTTGTCGACTTCGTCGTTACGCTGGGGTCTGGCGTTACGTTACGGTGACGGGACGAAATATACCGAGAATGCACTGAGGTGTGTGACGTCATAGTACAGCTTGAGCTTCCTCCTTCCCCGCGTGCTCCGGTGAGCGTGACGTCATCCAGCCGGCTACCTCCTTTGGCCTTGGTTTGCACTTGCTAACGGACTTTGAGTTGATGCAGCATTTGTAGCATTTAAAAGGATATAAAGTCTAGTCTTTCAGACTGACTGTCAGTCTTTTTAATAAATCGAATTACAACGAAGCAACAACCACAATGAAAGCCAAGGTCCCACGTGAAGGTGCGTACAGTAAACAAGGTTCCGCCTGAGCATTGCTTTTCTTCCAACATGTGTCAAGTAAATACTGGAGTAATAAGGAAACACCCTATAATAAAAAATATCGTATTGTGCCCGTTTAGACCGGAGTCCGCACGACCACATATGCATTTTACCAATAATCAGTCAGCACGAGAATCAAAATATCCCGGGGCGCCAGATGGGTTAAAGCAAATCGCAAAAACGACATCAAATGAAAAAAAATGCTTTACTGATTTTTGGCTCAATGCAACAATAAGGATAGAAGGAGATTCAATTGGGTATAACACATCTGGTAAAATTATCTCAGTTTATTTTGAAGTTAAAATTGACTGCAAAGATGCTCAAAGCAGCATCATCCACGTGTGGCGATCCACACTCTTATTTACACACAATATACAGAAATTTTCCAAACACATTTGACAATCTTTTTGGAAACACAAGTCCGATTAATAGTCCTGTAGACTGTTCCAAAATTATTTGTGATTAATTCCAGTTCAAAGTTAATTGTCTCTACTGGAAATATCGTAGATCACTGTTTGAATATTTACATGATATTAACACTCGTAGAATAAATGTTCATAGAATTTTAAACTTTCACTTATTTTCCAGTTTCAAAAATATATCGTCGAAAATATTATTATCATTGAATCAACACACATTATTTACACATATTAATAACATCTGAAAAGTATTTGACCTTGAGCATAGCATCGAAGAACTGTGCGAAGCACAACAACAATTAATTGTTCTTCTGACATTAAACATTCGAGAAGTGACTCGATTATGAACATCAAGTTCCTAACAAAATACATGATTTCTGAATCATCAACTTGATCACTAAATTGTTGAACCATTCAACTATTCAATTATCCACTTGGAATCATTATTATAAAAATATTTATATTTATGGCCATTTCTAGTAACTTTTACAACTTGCAATTCTTCGACAGAATGCGGAAATAAGAATTGTAGCTTCATAATAAATTCATTTAGTTCATGGCACTAGGATTGAAAATATCCTTCAAATTATTCGTGGTTAAAGAATTATTTTTAATTGGCAGTGGCCCATTCTATTATCTGTGTAAGAACACAATATTACAACAACAACGGCAAAGGTCTTCCTCTGAAGAAGAATAAACTACTATCATGACAAATCCGGGTTCTAGCAAAATCAAAGTCTAAATGGAATTCGTAAACAAGGTTGAAATAAGAACTGATGGTATCAAGAAATAACCTTCGGGTCATTCATCCGACGAAATGTGTAGTTCCAATACTCCTACTATAAACCTGAGCCATCGAACCTGCTATTTGATTGATGCTCGAAAAAACCTCTTCATTCCTGCGACTTAAACATGCGCACCTGGGAATGGCATTTCAACTACTCCACACATATAAATTTTCTTCCCAAAATTTATACAATAAATCAAGCCTCTGCTTGTTATCAACACTGGAAGATTAATAAACTTACAAGTTTATTTTATTTTACCATTCAGTTCAACCCGTGAATTTACCATACTTATGAAAATCTTTATTTCACTTTCGAGTGTATTTACGTCATGATTTTATATAAATATAAAAATATCCTATTTGATACATATATCAATTGCTTCCCGTTTCATGCCTCTCCGTGTTATCTGAAAAATATACTTTGCTCAATGCAAATATCAACTGTTCAACCAGAACTGAAATGTTGGTTGAATGCGGGCTTGCGTTAACCACTCTCCTTCGGAAAATCTCCTGTTCCAGACTAGAAATGATTAAACTACTTCATAGGCTCTTTCTCAATACATATGATTATTATAAAATATAATATCCAAGAATTATTTAGAAAAATTATGAAAATTATTATTATTATTATTAGTGGATTATTATTATTATTATTTATATCATTTTAAATACGTTTAATTATCATCTCATTATGTGAGAATCCACATGTTCGAATCTTCGAACATGGAAAAAATATCCATTCCTCAACAAAAATAATTTAACTCAACCTTTACATCGACGGTTCTCCGTGGTTTCCCTAAAATATGAAAAATTCAAATAAATCTTCGCTATGCTCGGTCATCGATCCTAAACTGTTCTGAGTGCTGAAAATGCTCAGAATAACTCTAATAAGTCTTGCGTAAGTCATTGCAAGATTTAAATACGACGAAAAATAATGTGTTGGTCATCTGCAGAAAAAATAGTTTGTTCCAATTAGCTAGGCATAACATAATTCAAATGTGGCTTACATTTCTGATGGTCTTGAAGTGTAGTAAACCTGGTCTGTACCAGATTTATCCATAGACATGCCCTATTGGACAAGCACGTATAATCCTTGTATCGGCCGCCATTATATACCCACAATCCGTCTAGTCAGACATAGTGGTAGTATCTTTTGACGTTTGAATTAACTGTTGTTCCATTTTAATATGGGCTTCTATCAAAGCCATAACAGTTTGTTTAAATGGGGTCAGATATAAGTGATCTCTTCTTAGATATGTCAGTTTTAACATAACTCACGGTAATCTTATCAGTACAAGAAAAACACTGACAGTCTAAGCAATCAACGGCTGTTCTGAAGATCGTTCCCTGGGCATGGTTTATTATATCACCATCTACCATGCGCTAAGCAACTTGTAGTTTCCCTTGCGTAGACTAATGAACGCCACCGTTATAGACTAGTCTTCAGTGTACTGACAGATCGACGTGGTTAACTAGTTACAAAAATGAAAACTGACTGAAATAGATTTAAATATCCAAGTATTATGTTATTACTGGACTGTGACAAAATACTAATTCTAGACAAAGTCTAGCATATGTCCATGTAGAAATATAAATATTTCCACCAATGTCTGTAGAAAAATCAATCACCTCAGTGATTCTCCTCGCCGTAAACTTACTAAGTTCCACCTCGTAGCGCAGCACTTTCGTGACTATCACGACTTTGAAAAGAACTTCTGCGTAGATCCGGCAACCATGTGCCTTGGCTCAGCGTCGTAGCAACTTGCTTGGCAAGTTCTTGTGTTGAAATTAGCTATCGATGCTTCGGCCAGCTGGCTTTTATTCAAAACTGTCAGGGTCACGCGTCATCAGCTGATATCTGGAAATCCTCATATCTCTTGAATCCCTGGTCCGATTTACTTGATACTAATTGCATTCTCTTTCGTTTGGCCGTGCCAGTAATCTGATCCAAGTCTCAAGTCTCTACTCCATGGTTAACTATTTAATCAATAAATAGCCTCAACCTCTGCTATTACTCGCTACGTCACTTGACATCCAAGTATCGGTAAATTCTTTCCAAATGCTTCGAGAAGCAATGTAGCGCGATATTCAAATATCTCAACTTTCAAAAGCGGCTACAGCCTTTCCCTTGATATCTAGGTGTCTGAATCTTGGAATACACATTCCTAGAGATGGGCACATCCACCCCACACCTAGCAAAAAATAAAAATTGAAACATTTTTATTTTTCCTACCTACACATTAAATCATCTGGTTCTTGAATAATAAATCTTCAAATTCGATGCATTATAAGTTCCCACGATGTTACCAGTTCGTGTATTGGCGACTTCATAGCTTCCATTATTGTTTACTTCCACAATACGATAGGGTCCAGCGTAATGGCTAGCAAACTTCGAGTACACTCGATTTTGCACGTCAGAGGGTGTAGGTCTTTTCACTAAAACAAGAGTTCCTACGCGCAAGGGTCTGCGAAAACGCTTTCCTCTCACTCTGCGCTCTCTTTTCTCAGCTTGGTTCCTTAACTTGTCTAAAGCTAGAGTTTCTGACGACTTGGTTCAATCTCAGGTGGAATAGAGATGATTCGATCCCATAATCTTGTTGGTTTAATTCCATGATGAAGCAACATGGGAATCTGTCCAGTACTCTCATGAATCGTAGAGTTGATGGATTCGGATGCTAAAGAAAGAACATCCATCCATTTCCAATGCTCATTTGGACAATAGAGGCGGCAAAATTTTGCTATCTCAGCCATCACGCGTTCCGCTGGATTGCTCTCTGGATGTCTAATAGAACAAAACAATTGTCTAATCCCAAGATTATTCATGATGTTTCGAAATTCCAAAGATGTAAATTGAGGTCCACGATCTGATAAAAAGAATTCCGGTTTGCCTGCTTCCGGAATTACGCTGTCTCTAATTCTCTTCGCGCAATATTTTGCATTTGCCTTCTAAATTGGATGTAACATGATGTATTTGCTGAAAACATCCATAGTCACCAAAATATATCGGTTTCCTCTATTAGACTTCGGGAGAGGACCATATAAATCAGTCGCTAAGATTTCGCAAGGCTTAGAAGGAATAATAGGCCTTGGTAATTCTCTCAATAATCTAGAATTATGCTTACTCCTTTGGCATAAGTCGCATTCTCGAATAGTGTTTCTGACAGTTTGTCTCATTCGCTCCCACGAAAATTTCTCTTGAATCATGTTGACTGTCTTATCTACTCCAGCATGACCTGCGATTCGATGTGCCATCCAGATAATGGGTTTTTGCAATCGTGGAGGTATCACTACTCTCAGCTTCGTATGGTCGGGATCTGCAAACTTGTAGATTAAACCATCTAACATCATAAAATCTCTTGAAATTCTTTCAGTTTCCACAAAATCATCATCATTTGGATCCATGTTTCCCTGTAGAAAACGAAAAAATGTTCCTAAGACGTCGGTCTCTCCTCTGGGATAAATGCAGCAACCTTAACCTTCTCAAGGTATCTTCATCCTCCTGCGTTAGGTTAACTTGAAAAACCTTAGATGTAGACTCCACTGCTCTACTCAATAAATCAGCTCCCACGTTCAACTTTCCAGGAGTGTGTTCAATAACTAGGTTGAATTGCTGAATAAAAAGTGACCATCTAGTTATTCTATCACTGGCAAAGTTTGTTCTCAAGATAAACTCCAATGCGTGGTGATCAGTCCTCACAATGACTGAATGTCCAATTAACATTTTCTTCCATGACTCCAACGGGAATATTACAGCAAGTGCTTCTAACTCTGTTGTGTAATAATTCCTCTCTGATGGACGAAGTTTCCTGCTAATGAACGCCAGGTAATGTCTCTTGTGGTCTTCATCCTCTTGAAGTAGAATAGCTCCAATCCTTACGGTGGATGCATCAGATTCTATGATGAAATTCTTGGTAAAGTCAGGATACACCAATTTCACACTGTTTACCAATAACCTCTTGGCATCTTGAAATGATTGTTCACAATCTTTATCCCATTTCCATTTATTTCCTTTCTTTAACAATTCCTGCAATGGCGCAACTGTCTTGGTGAAGTTTGGACAATGCCCTGCAATGAATTGGCATGTCCCGAGAAAACTGCGGACATTCTTCACTCTAGTAGGTCTAGGGAAATTTGCAATTGCCTGTATCTTCGTCTCATTGGGACGGTATCCTTCTCCATCCAAAATGTGACCCAAAAATTTTATTTCCTTTCGAAAGAACTGACATTTTCGAAGGTTTACCTTAAAGTTCGCTTTTCTCAAATCTGCGAATAACATTTGAAGATGTAGCAAATGTTCCTCCTTAGTCTCAGATGCAATTAAGATATCATCTATATAACGAATTGCTATCTCTTTTACTTCAGGACTCAAATTTTGTTCCAGTGCTCTGATCAAAACGGATCCAGATGTTTTGACTCCAAATGGTAGACGGCGGAATACATATGTCTGGTGGTCAAACATAAATCCTGTAAACTTCTTGGAATCTTCACTAAGCCTAATGTGATGGTAGGACGAAGTGAGATCAATATTAGAGAACCAGACCTTGCCATGGAATTTCCTTAACAGTTCCCTAATGATTGGTGGTCTGTCATACACTGGCAGTAATCTTGAATTCAAATTTCGCGCGTCTAAACATAGTCTCAGACTTCCATCTTGCTTAGATACTACTGCTAATGGATTGACATAAGATGTAGTGTACTTTTAAATCACATTGTTGCTTTCCATCTCCTTGATAAGCACTTTTACTCTTTCTCGATGCTTTTCTGCTACTGGATACAATTTAGCATGAAAAGGTGCATCATCATTTACACGAATATGATATTCAAAATCTTTAATTTCACCAGGTTTAATATCAAAAATATCGTGATACTCTTCCAAAATTTTCCCTAGCTCTGGGGACTCCTTCTCAGTGTAGACTTCTCTTCCTTCAGCTTCATGAAAAATCAGAGACCATTGAGCATCTCCCTCGATGTCTTCCTCTTCTTTTCCCTCGAAGTTAATCTCTTCGGTATTCTTGAATTTGATCGTCTCTGTCTTCATGTCTATCACTGCTTGATATTTCTGAATGAAATCTGCTCCCAATATCATGTCAAAAGCCATGTCCTTCATTACAACAAATACATGTCGGATATCATGTCCTCCAATCGTAATACATAAGTATAATTGTGTTTTACACAGAGATATTTTATTGGGTATTATTCCTTGGATCTTAATTCCTGATACTGGAATCTCCTCTAAATTCTCTTTGAGCTTCCACAGAATATAAAGCTTCTCACTCACAAGACAAAGCATAGCCCCAGTATCAATCAAAGTATCGACAGGCATACCGAATACTTCGCATGATATGATTGGCATTCTAATTCTTGTACCCATTTCTTTTCGTTCGTCATTCTGTTGAATTAAGTCATCATCCTCTGCTTGCCATTTAATAATTCTGGAAGTGAAAGTGTTCAAAATTCTATCTTCTACTGTGAATTCGAAGTTTTTTTTTCATTACCATTCCCCCGGGATTGTTGTGTTCCCGATGGACCTGGTTCATTGGGCCTTTGCTCCAAAAATTGCAAGTTATCTTGGTGTCTTGCTTCCAAATTTTTCCTCGTCTCCTTGTTAAACTCTTCATTGGACTGACGAGTATCCACATTCCCTCTGTTATTGTAGTTGTTTCGACCATAATATCTTCTTTCCTGGTACCTTCCTTGACTATCTCGTGGTCTTCTCCATCGAGTATTGTATCGATTTCCACCATCCGGTCTCGCTTAAGGCTTGTAACTGTATCTGTTACTGTATTGGTACCATCCTCTCTTATTTGGATCTTCCCTCGGCGTTTTCTCTTCTCGCCCCTCTCGAATCTCTCGAGGTGTTTGAGAATAACTATCAGCCATAACAGCATACACTGCGTTGTTATTCTTTCCTCCCTTCTGATGGAAGAATTGAGCGTTCGTATGATCCAGCTTCTGTAATACTTCATCAAATTGTTCCATATTATAGATATCAGCAGCGATCAAAGTCCTCTGGACGTCTGCTGGAAACTGACGTATCAATGCAGTAATCAATTCGTTATCTGGCATCGGCGGATCTAAATGTTGAAGTTTAGACAGCTGTCCAGAAAAGTACGTAGAGTATCGAGTAGGTTGTGACGTCGAGAATCTCTTCGAATATAACTCTGCTCTGACTTGCTGTTGGGTTTCCGGGGACCAAAACTTTTTCAATAGCCCACGAGAAAACTCCTCAAAAGTGGTTAGAGTGGATCTAAAAGCTCCAAACCAAAGAAGTGCAGGACCTTCCAAAAACTTCCCTATCACTCGGATCTGTCTTTCTTTAGGGATCTTGGAATCTTTCAGGTAATCCCCTGCTTCTCTCAAAAATTCCACGGGTGTCACAGAATCTCGCCCTGAAAATTTAGAAGGCTTATCTTCTACATTCTTAAATACAGTTATGGGGTTCGATTGAAATACTGTCCTGACCTCATCCTGTCTTTGACTATCCATTTCTCTAGCTGCTCCTAGATTTATCTGTATCTGTTCCTTTCCCCTTACATTTGGCATTTTCAACAGATGATCAGACTGTTTCTCATCCTTGATTTGAGTTTTCATAGCCTCAAGTTCCTTCTGGTTTTCTTCTGCCATTTTCTTAATTGCTTCAGTTTCTTTACAATTGTCCTTAACATCAGTGGATATCTGGTTCATAACAGCCTCATGACTTTTCAATGACCCTGTCATATCTGATATGTCCTTCTGAGTTGCTTGGATATCTTTGGCAATTACTTCAATATGGGATGACAAAGATTCCCTAATCTCCTTGATTCCCTCTTGATTCTCCAGCTTGAGTGTGTCCTTAATTTCATTGACAACTGTGGTTTTGATTTCAGTTTGCAATTCATTAATCACACCTTCTCTTATTTCTCCCATTACAAGTTCCTTGAATTGTTCCGTTAAACGTTGAACAACTAGAATTCCCATCTCGTTACTCTCCTTCTTCACTCTGACTTCTAGGTCGATCATGTCTTCACCAACTTTCCTAAGACCATGTTCTATCCTATCAGCTAAGCTTTGGGATCGAAGATCGGCATCGCGAAATTTTTCGTCCATTAAACTTGCGTTAGTAGCTAATGAAGTTTCGAGCTCATGTGTTTTTTCGCATAATTTATTCATTTTACTCTCAAGTGACATTTTCAAAATTTCAGAATTCTCTTTACATTTACTTTCCATTGAATTAAATTTACTGATTAAATTTTCTTTCAAGTTCCCTTTTAACCTGCTTTCTAAAGAATCAGAATTTTCTTTAAGTTTATTTTCTAAAGACTCAGAATTTTCTTTAAGTTTTTCATCTAATCTTTCTTTCAAGTTATCTTTTAACCTGCTTTCTAAAGAATCAGAATTTTCTTTAAGTTTCCTTTCCAAAGCCTCAGTATTTTCTTTCATAATGGCTGCTACACGCAGTCCAGCCTCTTTTGAACTCTCCTCCATTCTCCTCATCATCCTCATCATTTCTTCCATAATTTCAATTATTATTCAAAACTTAGGGGTATACAATATTGGCAAACACAAGCTTATAACTAGAACAAGAAATATGAATAGCTAATTGGAACACTCTAATAAAATGAGATTTGTCCTAAGGTCGACGTGATGGAAAAACAAAATTCTCTACTTTTACGAATTACTTTTACCACAATATCACAAGAAAAATATGCAATTTCTCAAATATCCTCCACCTGGATTCTAATAATGTGTATGTCCAGTCATCGAACGTTTACTACTGAATTTACTTGACGCCCTAATGGTTAAGCCATTATCAAAATAATCAAACCCATTCTAATCATTAACCAAGTTAAATTTTTAATTTTCCCCACTAATTGGGTTTCCTACTAATTTATTCATCCAAACCAGACATCTCTCAACTCCCAAAATATTTCTATAAAAATTATCACAATTTCAAATCGGCATGCGATTGACTATGTCTAAATCGAGACCCACGTTCGAAGCCATTTCTCTCTCTATCTTATTTTATGTGCCCGTTTAGACCGGAGTCCGCACGACCACATATGCATTTTACCAATAATCAGTCAGCACGAGAATCAAAATATCCCGGGGTGCCAGATGGGTTAAGCAAATCGCAAAAACGACATCAAATGAAAAAAATGCTTTACTGATTTTTGGCTCAATGCAACAATAAGGATAGAAGGAGATTCAATTGGGTATAACACATCTGGTAAAATTATCTCAGTTTATTTTGAAGTTAAAATTGACTGCAAAGATGCTCAAAGCAGCATCATCCACGTGTGGCGATCCACACTCTTATTTACACACAATATACAGAAATTTTCCAAACACATTTGACAATCTTTTTGGAAACACAAGTCCGATTAATAGTCCTGTAGACTGTGTTCCAAAATTATTTGTGATTAATTCCAGTTCAAAGTTAATTGTCTCTACTGGAAATATCGTAGATCACTGTTTGAATATTTACATGATATTAACACTCGTAGAATAAATGTTCATAGAATTTTAAACTTTCACTTATTTTCCAGTTTCAAAAATATATCGTCGAAAATATTATTATCATTGAATCAACACACATTATTTACACATATTAATAACATCTGAAAAGTATTTGACCTTGAGCATAGCATCGAAGAACTGTGCGAAGCACAACAACAATTAATTGTTCTTCTGACATTAAACATTCGAGAAGTGACTCGATTATGAACATCAAGTTCCTAACAAAATACATGATTTCTGAATCATCAACTTGATCACTAAATTGTTGAACCATTCAACTATTCAATTATCCACTTGGAATCATTATTATAAAAATATTTATATTTATGGCCATTTCTAGTAACTTTTACAACTTGCAATTCTTCGACAGAAGGCGGAAATAAGAATTGTAGCTTCATAATAAATTCATTTAGTTCATGGCACTAGGATTGAAAATATCCTTCAAATTATTCGTGGTTAAAGAATTATTTTTAATTGGCAGTGGCCCATTCTATTATCTGTGTAAGAACACAATATTACAACAACAACGGCAAAGGTCTTCCTTTGAAGAAGAATAAACTACTATCATGACAAATCCGGGTTCTAGCAAAATCAAAGTCTAAATGGAATTCGTAAACAAGGTTGAAATAAGAACTGATGGTTTCAAGAAATAACCTTCGGGTCATTCATCCGACGAAATGTGTAGTTCCAATACTCCTACTATAAACCTGAGCCATCGAACCTGCTATTTGATTGATGCTCGAAAAAACCTCTTCATTCCTGCGACTTAAACATGCGCACCTGGGAATGGCATTTCAACTACTCCACACATATAAATTTTCTTCCCAAAATTTATACAATAAATCAAGCCTCTGCTTGTTATCAACACTGGAAGATTAATAAACTTACAAGTTTATTTTATTTTACCATTCAGTTCAACCCGTGAATTTACCATACTTATGAAAATCTTTATTTCACTTTCGAGTGTATTTACGTCATGATTTTATATAAATATAAAAATATCCTATTTGATACAAATATCAATTGCTTCCCGTTTCATGCCTCTCCGTGTTATCTGAAAAATATACTTTGCTCAATGCAAATATCAACTGTTCAACCAGAACTGAAATGTTGGTTGAATGCGGGCTTGCGTTAACCACTCTCCTTCGGAAAATCTCCTGTTCCAGACTAGAAATGATTAAACTACTTCATAGGCTCTTTCTCAATACATATGATTATTATAAAATATAATATCCAAGAAATATTTAGAAAAATTATGAAAATTATTATTATTATTATTAGTGGATTATTATTATTATTATTATTTATATCATTTTAAATACGTTTAATTATCATCTCATTATGTGAGAATCCACATGTTCGAATCTTCGAATATGGAAAAAATATCCATTCCTCAACAAAAATAATTTAACTCAACCTTTACATCGACGGTTCTCCGTGGTTTCCCTAAAATATGAAAAATTCAAATAAATCTTCGCTATGCTCGGTCATCGATCCTAAACTGTTCTGAGTGCTGAAAATGCTCAGAATAACTCTAATAAGTCTTGCGTAAGTCATTGCAAGATTTAATTACGACGAAAAATAATGTGTTGGTCATCTGCAGAAAAAATAGTTTGTTCCAATTAGCTAGGCATAATATAATTCAAATGTGGCTTACATTTCTTGATGGTCTTGAAGTGTAGTAAACCTGGTCTGTACCAGATTTATCCATAGACATGCCCTATTGGACAAGCACGTATAATCCTTGTATCGGCCGCCATTATATACCCACAATCCGTCTAGTCAGACATAGTGGTAGTATCTTTTGACGTTTGAATTAACTGTTGTTCCATTTTAATATGGGCTTCTATCAAAGCCATAACAGTTTGTTTAAATGGGATCAGATATAAGTGATCTCTTCTTAGATATGTCAGTTGTAACATAACTCACGGTAATCTTATCAGTACAAGAAAAACACTGACAGTCTAAGCAATCAACGGCTGTTCTGAAGATCGTTCCCTGGGCATGGTTTATTATATCACCATCTACCATGCGCTAAGCAACTTGTAGTTTCCCTTGCGTAGACTAATGAACGCCACCGTTATAGACTAGTCTTCAGTGTACTGACAGATCGACGTGGTTAACTAGTTACAAAAATGAAAACTGACTGAAATGGATTTAAATATCCAAGTATTATGTTATTACTGGACTGTGACAAAATACTAATTCTAGACAAAGTCTAGCATATGTCCATGTAGAAATATAAATATTTCCACCAATGTCTGTAGAAAAATCAATCACCTCAGTGATTCTCCTCGCCGTAAACTTACTAAGTTCCACCTCGTAGCGCAGCACTTTCGTGACTATCACGACTTTGAAAAGAACTTCTGCGTAGATCCGGCAACCATGTGCCTTGGCTCAGCGTCGTAGCAACTTGCTTGGCAAGTTCTTGTGTTGAAATGAGCTATCGATGCTTCGGCCAGCTGGCTTTTATTCAAAACTGTCAGGGTCACGCGTCATCAGCTGATATCTGGAAATCCTCATATCTCTTGAATCCCAGGTCCGATTTACTTGATACTAATTGCATTCTCTTTCATTTGGCCGTGCCAGTAATCTGATCCAAGTCTCAAGTCTCTACTCCATGGTTAACTATTTAATCAATAAATAGCCTCAACCTCTGCTATTACTCGCTACGTCACTTGACATCCAAGTATCGGTAAATTCTTTCCAAATGCTTCGAGAAGCAATGTAGCGCGATATTCAAATATCTCAACTTTCAAAAGCGGCTACAGCCTTTCCCTTGATATCTAGGTGTCTGAATCTTGGAATACCCATTCCTAGAGTTGGGCACATCCATCCCACACCTAGCAAAAAATAAAAATTGAAAAATTTCTATTTTTCCTATCTACACATTAAATCACCTGGTTCTTGAATAATAAATCTTCAAATTCGATGCATTATAAGTTCCCACGATGTTACCAGTTCGTGTATTGGCGACTTCATAGCTTCCATTATTGTTTTCTTCCACAATACGATAGGGTCCAGCGTAAAGGCTTGCAAACTTCGAGTACACTCGATTTTGCACGTCAGAGGGTGTAGGTCTTTTCACTAAAACAAGAGTTCCTACGCGCAAGGGTCTGCGAAAACGCTTTCCTCTCACTCTGCGCTCTCTTTTCTCAGCTTGGTTCCTTAACTTGTCTAAAGCTAGAGTTTCCCTCATCTGACGACTTGGTTCAATCTCAGGTGGAATAGAGATGATTCGATCCCATAATCTTGTTGGTTTAATTCCATGTTGAAGCAACATGGGAATCTGTCCAGTACTCTCATGAATCGTAGAGTTGATGGATTCGGATGCTAAAGAAAGAACATCCATCCATTTCCAATGCTCATTTGGACAATAGAGGCGGCAAAATTTTGCTATCTCAGCCATCACGCGTTCCGCTGGATTGCTCTCTGGATGTCTAATAGAACAAAACAATTGTCTAATCCCAAGATTATTCATGATGTTTCGAAATTCCAAAGATGTAAATTGAGGTCCACGATCTGATAAAAGGAATTCCGGTTTGCCTGCTTCCGGAATTACGCTGTCTCTAATTCTCTTCGCGCAATATTTTGCATTTGCCTTCTGAATTGGATGTAACATAGTGTATTTGCTGAAAACATCCATAGTCACCAAAATATATCGGTTTCCTCTTTTAGACTTCGGGAGAGGACCATATAAATCAGTCGCGAAGATTTCGCAAGGCTTAGAAGGAATAATAGGCCTTGGTAATTCTCTCAATAATCTAGAATTATGCTTACTCCTTTGGCATAAGTCGCATTCTCGAATAGTGTTTCTGACAGTTTGTCGCATTCGCTCCCACGAAAATTTCTCTTGAATCATGTTGACTCTCTTATCTACTCCAGCATGACCTGCGATTCGATGTGCCATCCAGATAATGGGTTTTTGCAATCGTGGAGGTATCACTACTCTCAGCTTCGTATGGTCGGGATCTGCAAACTTGTAGATTAAACCATCTAACATCATAAAATCTCTTGAAATTCTTTCAGTTTCCACAAAATCATCATCATTTGGATCCATGTTTCCCTGTAGAAAACGAAAAAATGTTCCTAAGACGTCGGTCTCTCCTCTGGGATAAATGCAGCAACCTTAACCTTCTCAAGGTATCTTCATCCTCCTGCGTTAGGTTAACTTGAAAAACCTTAGATGTAGACTCCACTGCTCTACTCAATAAATCAGCTCCCACGTTCAACTTTCCAGGAGTGTGTTCAATAACTAGGTTGAATTGCTGAATAAAAAGTGACCATCTAGTTATTCTATCACTGGCAAAGTTTGTTCTCAAGATAAACTCCAATGCATGGTGATCAGTCCTCACAATGACTGAATGTCCAATTAACATTTTCTTCCATGACTCCAACGCGAATATTACAGCAAGTGCTTCTAACTCTGTGGTGTAATAATTCCTCTCTGATGGACGAAGTTTCCTGCTAATGAACGCCAGGTAATGTCTCTTGTGGTCTTCATCCTCTTGAAGTAGAATAGCTCCAATCCCTACGGTGGATGCATCAGATTCTATGATGAAATTCTTGGTAAAGTCAGGATACACCAATTTCACACTGTTTACCAATAACCTCTTGGCATCTTGAAATGATTGTTCACAATCTTTATCCCATTTCCATTTATTTCCTTTCTTTAACAATTCCTGCAATGGCGCAACTGTCTTGGTGAAGTTTGGACAATGCCCTGCAAAGAATTGGCATGTCCAGAGAAAACTGCGGACATTCTTCACTCTAGTAGGTCTAGGGAAATTTGCAATTGCCTGTATCTTCGTCTCATTGGGACGGTATCCTTCTCCATCCAAAATGTGACCCAAAAATTTTATTTCCTTTCGAAAGAACTGACATTTTCGAAGGTTTACCTTAAAGTTCGCTTTTCTCAAATCTGCGAATAACATTTGAAGATGTAGCAAATGTTCCTCCTTAGTCTCAGATGCAATTAAGATATCATCTATATAACGAATTGCTATCTCTTTTACTTCAGGATTCAAATTTTGTTCCAGTGCTCTGATCAAAACGGATCCAGATGTTTTGACTCCAAATGGTAGACGGCGGAATACATATGTCTGCTGGTCAAACATAAATCCTGTAAACTTCTTGGAATCTTCACTAAGCCTAATGTGATGGTAGGACGAAGTGAGATCAATATTAGAGAACCAGACCTTGCCATGGAATTTCCTTAACAGTTCCCTAATGATTGGTGGTCTGTCATACTCTGGCAGTAATCTTGAATTCAAATTTCGCGCGTCTAAACATAGTCTCAGACTTCCATCTTGCTTAGATACTACTGCTAATGGACTGACATAAGATGTAGTGTACTTTTCAATCACATTGTTGCTTTCCATCTCCTTGATAAGCACTTTTACTCTTTCTCTATGCTTTTCTGCTACTGGATACAATTTAGCATGAAAAGGTGCATCATCATTTACACGAATATGATATTCAAAATCTTTAATTTCACCAGGTTTAATATCAAAAATATCGTGATACTCTTCCAAAATTTTCCCTAGCTCTGGGGACTCCTTCTCAGTGTAGACTTCTCTTCCTTCAGCTTCATGAAAAATCAGAGACCATTGAGCATCTCCCTCGATGTCTTCCTCTTCTTTTCCCTCGAAGTTAATCTCTTCGGTATTCTTGAATCTGATCGTCTCTGTCTTCATGTCTATCACTGCTTGATATTTCTGAATGAAATCTGCTCCCAATATCATGTCAAAAGCCATGTCCTTCATTACAACAAATACATGTCGGAAATCATGTCCTCCAATCGTAATACATAAGTATAATTGTGTTTTACACAGAGATATTTTATTGGGTATTATTCCTTGGATCTTAATTCCTGATACTGGAATCTCCTCTAAATTCTCTTTGAGCTTCCACAGAATATAAAGCTTCTCACTCACAAGACAAAGCATAGCCCCAGTATCAATCAAAGTATCGACAGGCATACCGAATACTTCGCATGATATGATTGGCATTCTAATTCTTGTACCCATTTCTTTTCGTTCGTCATTCTGTTGAATTAAGTCATCATCCTCTGCTTGCCATTTAATAATTCTGGAAGTGAAAGTGTTCAAAATTCTATCTTCTACTGTGAATTCGAAGTTTTTTTTCATTACCATTCCCCCGGGATTGTTGTGTTCCCGATGGACCTGGTTCATTGGGCCTTTGCTCCAAAAATTGCAAGTTATCTTGGTGTCTTGCTTCCAAATTTTTCCTCGTCTCCTTGTTAAACTCTTCATTGGACTGACGAGTATCCACATTCCCTCTGTTATTGTAGTTGTTTCGACCATAATATCTTCTTTCCTGGTACCTTCCTTGACTATCTCGTGGTCTTCTCCATCGAGTATTGTATCGATTTCCACCATCCGGTCTCGCATAAGGCTTGTAACTGTATCTGTTACTGTATTGGTACCATCCTCTCTTATTTGGATCTTCCCTCGGCGTTTTCTCTTCTCGCCCCTCTCGAATCTCTCGAGGTGTTTGAGAATAACTATCAGCCATAACAGCATACACAGCGTTGTTATTCTTTCCTCCCTTCTGATGGAAGAATTGAGCGTTCGTATGATCCAGCTTCTGTAATACTTCATCAAATTGTTCCATATTATAGATATCAGCAGCGATCAAAGTCCTCTGGACGTCTGCTGGAAACTGACGTATCAATGCAGTAATCAATTCGTTATCTGGCATCGGCGGATCTAAATGTTGAAGTTTAGACAGCTGTCCAGAAAAGTACGTAGAGTATCGAGTAGGTTGTGACGTCGAGAATCTCTTCGAATATAACTCTGCTCTGACTTGCTGTTGGGTTTCCGGGGACCAAAACTTTTTCAATAGCCCACGAGAAAACTCCTCAAAAGTGGTTAGAGTGGATCTAAAAGCTCTAAACCAAAGAAGTGCAGGACCTTCCAAAAACTTCCCTATCACTCGGATCTGTCTTTCTTTAGGGATCTTGGAATCTTTCAGGTAATCCCCTGCTTCTCTCAAAAATTCCACGGGTGTCACAGTATCTCGCCCTGAAAATTTAGAAGGCTTATCTTCTACATTCTTAAATACAGTTATGGGGTTGGATTGAAATACTGTCCTGACCTCATCCTGTCTTTGACTATCCATTTCTCTAGCTGCTCCTAGATTTATCTGTATCTGTTCCTTTCCCCTTACATTTGGCATTTTCAACAGATGATCAGACTGTTTCTCATCCTTGATTTGAGTTTTCATAGCCTCAAGTTCCTTCTGGTTTTCTTCTGCCATTTTCTTAATTGCTTCAGTTTCTTTACAATTGTCCTTAACATCAGTGGATATCTGGTTCATAACAGCCTCATGACTTTTCAATGACCCTGTCATATCTGATATGTCCTTCTGAGTTGCTTGGATATCTTTGGCAATTACTTCAATATGGGATGACAAAGATTCCCTAATCTCCTTGATTCCCTCTTGATTCTCCAGCTTGAGTGTGTCCTTAATTTCATTGACAACTGTGGTTTTGATTTCAGTTTGCAATTCATTAATCACACCTTCTCTTATTTCTCCCATTACAAGTTCCTTGAATTGTTCCGTTAAACGTTGAACAACTAGAATTCCCATCTCGTTACTCTCCTTCTTCACTCTGACTTCTAGGTCGATCATGTCTTCACCAACTTTCCTAAGACCATGTTCTATCCTATCAGCTAAGCTTTGGGATCGAAGATCGGCATCGCGAAATTTTTCGTCCATTAAACTTGCGTTAGTAGCTAATGAAGTTTCGAGCTCATGTGTTTTTTCGCATAATTTATTCATTTTACTCTCAAGTGACATTTTCAAAATTTCAGAATTCTCTTTACATTTACTTTCCATTGAATTAAATTTACTGATTAAATTTTCTTTCAAGTTCCCTTTTAACCTGCTTTCTAAAGAATCAGAATTTTCTTTAAGTTTATTTTCTAAAGACTCAGAATTTTCTTTAAGTTTTTCATCTAATCTTTCTTTCAAGTTATCTTTTAACCTGCTTTCTAAAGAATCAGAATTTTCTTTAAGTTTCCTTTCCAAAGCCTCAGTATTTTCTTTCATAATGGCTGCTACACGCAGTCCAGCCTCTTTTGAACTCTCCTCCATTCTCCTCATCATCCTCATCATTTCTTCCATAATTTCAATTATTATTCAAAACTTAGGGGTATACAATATTGGCAAACACAAGCTTATAACTAGAACAAGAAATATGAATAGCTAATTGGAACACTCTAATAAAATGAGATTTGTCCTAAGGTCGACGTGATGGAAAAACAAAATTCTCTACTTTTACGAATTACTTTTACCACAATATCACAAGAAAAATATGCAATTTCTCAAATATCCTCCACCTGGATTCTAATAATGTGTATGTCCAGTCATCGAACGTTTACTACTGAATTTACTTGACGCCCTAATGGTTAAGCCATTATCAAAATAATCAAACCCATTCTAATCATTAACCAAGTTAAATTTTTAATTTTCCCCACTAATTGGGTTTCCTACTAATTTATTCATCCAAACCAGACATCTCTCAACTCCCAAAATATTTCTATAAAAATTATCACAATTTCAAATCGGCATGCGATTGACTATGTCTAAATCGAGACCCACGTTCGAAGCCATTTCTCTCTCTATCTTATTTTATGTGCCCGTTTAGACCGGAGTCCGCACGACCACATATGCATTTTACCAATAATCAGTCAGCACGAGAATCAAAATATCCCGGGGTGCCAGATGGGTTAAGCAAATCGCAAAAACGACATCAAATGAAAAAAATGCTTTACTGATTTTTGGCTCAATGCAACAATAAGGATAGAAGGAGATTCAATTGGGTATAACACATCTGGTAAAATTATCTCAGTTTATTTTGAAGTTAAAATTGACTGCAAAGATGCTCAAAGCAGCATCATCCACGTGTGGCGATCCACACTCTTATTTACACACAATATACAGAAATTTTCCAAACACATTTGACAATCTTTTTGGAAACACAAGTCCGATTAATAGTCCTGTAGACTGTGTTCCAAAATTATTTGTGATTAATTCCAGTTCAAAGTTAATTGTCTCTACTGGAAATATCGTAGATCACTGTTTGAATATTTACATGATATTAACACTCGTAGAATAAATGTTCATAGAATTTTAAACTTTCACTTATTTTCCAGTTTCAAAAATATATCGTCGAAAATATTATTATCATTGAATCAACACACATTATTTACACATATTAATAACATCTGAAAAGTATTTGACCTTGAGCATAGCATCGAAGAACTGTGCGAAGCACAACAACAATTAATTGTTCTTCTGACATTAAACATTCGAGAAGTGACTCGATTATGAACATCAAGTTCCTAACAAAATACATGATTTCTGAATCATCAACTTGATCACTAAATTGTTGAACCATTCAACTATTCAATTATCCACTTGGAATCATTATTATAAAAATATTTATATTTATGGCCATTTCTAGTAACTTTTACAACTTGCAATTCTTCGACAGAAGGCGGAAATAAGAATTGTAGCTTCATAATAAATTCATTTAGTTCATGGCACTAGGATTGAAAATATCCTTCAAATTATTCGTGGTTAAAGAATTATTTTTAATTGGCAGTGGCCCATTCTATTATCTGTGTAAGAACACAATATTACAACAACAACGGCAAAGGTCTTCCTTTGAAGAAGAATAAACTACTATCATGACAAATCCGGGTTCTAGCAAAATCAAAGTCTAAATGGAATTCGTAAACAAGGTTGAAATAAGAACTGATGGTTTCAAGAAATAACCTTCGGGTCATTCATCCGACGAAATGTGTAGTTCCAATACTCCTACTATAAACCTGAGCCATCGAACCTGCTATTTGATTGATGCTCGAAAAAACCTCTTCATTCCTGCGACTTAAACATGCGCACCTGGGAATGGCATTTCAACTACTCCACACATATAAATTTTCTTCCCAAAATTTATACAATAAATCAAGCCTCTGCTTGTTATCAACACTGGAAGATTAATAAACTTACAAGTTTATTTTATTTTACCATTCAGTTCAACCCGTGAATTTACCATACTTATGAAAATCTTTATTTCACTTTCGAGTGTATTTACGTCATGATTTTATATAAATACAAAAATATCCTATTTGATACAAATATCAATTGCTTCCCGTTTCATGCCTCTCCGTGTTATCTGAAAAATATACTTTGCTCAATGCAAATATCAACTGTTCCACCAGAACTGAAATGTTGGTTGAATGCGGGCTTGCGTTAACCACTCTCCTTCGGAAAATCTCCTGTTCCAGACTAGAAATGATTAAACTACTTCATAGGCTCTTTCTCAATACATATGATTATTATAAAATATAATATCCAAGAAATATTTAGAAAAATTATGAAAATTATTATTATTATTATTAGTGGATTATTATTATTATTATTTATATCATTTTAAATACGTTTAATTATCATCTCATTATGTGAGAATCCACATGTTCGAATCTTCGAATATGGAAAAAATATCCATTCCTCAACAAAAATAATTTAACTCAACCTTTACATCGACGGTTCTCCGTGGTTTCCCTAAAATATGAAAAATTCAAATAAATCTTCGCTATGCTCGGTCATCGATCCTAAACTGTTCTGAGTGCTGAAAATGCTCAGAATAACTCTAATAAGTCTTGCGTAAGTCATTGCAAGATTTAATTACGACGAAAAATAATGTGTTGGTCATCTGCAGAAAAAATAGTTTGTTCCAATTAGCTAGGCATAATATAATTCAAATGTGGCTTACATTTCTTGATGGTCTTGAAGTGTAGTAAACCTGGTCTGTACCAGATTTATCCATAGACATGCCCTATTGGACAAGCACGTATAATCCTTGTATCGGCCGCCATTATATACCCACAATCCGTCTAGTCAGACATAGTGGTAGTATCTTTTGACGTTTGAATTAACTGTTGTTCCATTTTAATATGGGCTTCTATCAAAGCCATAACAGTTTGTTTAAATGGGGTCAGATATAAGTGATCTCTTCTTAGATATGTCAGTTGTAACATAACTCACGGTAATCTTATCAGTACAAGAAAAACACTGACAGTCTAAGCAATCAACGGCTGTTCTGAAGATCGTTCCCTGGGCATGGTTTATTATATCACCATCTACCATGCGCTAAGCAACTTGTAGTTTCCCTTGCGTAGACTAATGAACGCCACCGTTATAGACTAGTCTTCAGTGTACTGACAGATCGACGTGGTTAACTAGTTACAAAAATGAAAACTGACTGAAATGGATTTAAATATCCAAGTATTATGTTATTACTGGACTGTGACAAAATACTAATTCTAGACAAAGTCTAGCATATGTCCATGTAGAAATATAAATATTTCCACCAATGTCTGTAGAAAAATCAATCACCTCAGTGATTCTCCTCGCCGTAAACTTACTAAGTTCCACCTCGTAGCGCAGCACTTTCGTGACTATCACGACTTTGAAAAGAACTTCTGCGTAGATCCGGCAACCATGTGCCTTGGCTCAGCGTCGTAGCAACTTGCTTGGCAAGTTCTTGTGTTGAAATGAGCTATCGATGCTTCGGCCAGCTGGCTTTTATTCAAAACTGTCAGGGTCACGCGTCATCAGCTGATATCTGGAAATCCTCATATCTCTTGAATCCCAGGTCCGATTTACTTGATACTAATTGCATTCTCTTTCATTTGGCCGTGCCAGTAATCTGATCCAAGTCTCAAGTCTCTACTCCATGGTTAACTATTTAATCAATAAATAGCCTCAACCTCTGCTATTACTCGCTACGTCACTTGACATCCAAGTATCGGTAAATTCTTTCCAAATGCTTCGAGAAGCAATGTAGCGCGATATTCAAATATCTCAACTTTCAAAAGCGGCTACAGCCTTTCCCTTGATATCTAGGTGTCTGAATCTTGGAATACCCATTCCTAGAGTTGGGCACATCCATCCCACACCTAGCAAAATATAAAAATTGAAAAATTTCTATTTTTCCTATCTACACATTAAATCACCTGGTTCTTGAATAATAAATCTTCAAATTCGATGCATTATAAGTTCCCACGATGTTACCAGTTCGTGTATTGGCGACTTCATAGCTTCCATTATTGTTTTCTTCCACAATACGATAGGGTCCAGCGTAAAGGCTTGCAAACTTCGAGTACACTCGATTTTGCACGTCAGAGGGTGTAGGTCTTTTCACTAAAACAAGAGTTCCTACGCGCAAGGGTCTGCGAAAACGCTTTCCTCTCACTCTGCGCTCTGTTTTCTCAGCTTGGTTCCTTAACTTGTCTAACGCTAGAGTTTCCCTCATCTGACGACTTGGTTCAATCTCAGGTGGAATAGAGATGATTCGATCCCATAATCTTGTTGGTTTAATTCCATGATGAAGCAACATGGGAATCTGTCCAGTACTCTCATGAATCGTAGAGTTGATGGATTCGGATGCTAAAGAAAGAACATCCATCCATTTCCAATGCTCATTTGGACAATAGAGGCGGCAAAATTTTGCTATCTCAGCCATCACGCGTTCCGCTGGATTGCTCTCTGGATGTCTAATAGAACAAAACAATTGTCTAATCCCAAGATTATTCATGATGTTTCGAAATTCCAAAGATGTAAATTGAGGTCCACGATCTGATAAAAGGAATTCCGGTTTGCCTGCTTCCGGAATTACGCTGTCTCTAATTCTCTTCGCGCAATATTTTGCATTTGCCTTCTGAATTGGATGTAACATAGTGTATTTGCTGAAAACATCCATAGTCACCAAAATATATCGGTTTCCTCTTTTAGACTTCGGGAGAGGACCATATAAATCAGTCGCGATCATTTCGCAAGGCTTAGAAGGAATAATAGGCCTTGGTAATTCTCTCAATAATCTAGAATTATGCTTACTCCTTTGGCATAAGTCGCATTCTCGAATAGTGTTTCTGACAGTTTGTCGCATTCGCTCCCACGAAAATTTCTCTTGAATCATGTTGACTGTCTTATCTACTCCAGCATGACCTGCGATTCGATGTGCCATCCAGATAATGGGTTTTTGCAATCGTGGAGGTATCACTACTCTCAGCTTCGTATGGTCGGGATCTGCAAACTTGTAGATTAAACCATCTAACATCATAAAATCTCTTGAAATTCTTTCAGTTTCCACAAAATCATCATCATTTGGATCCATGTTTCCCTGTAGAAAACGAAAAAATGTTCCTAAGACGTCGGTCTCTCCTCTGGGATAAATGCAGCAACCTTAACCTTCTCAAGGTATCTTCATCCTCCTGCGTTAGGTTAACTTGAAAAACCTTAGATGTAGACTCCACTGCTCTACTCAATAAATCAGCTCCCACGTTCAACTTTCCAGGAGTGTGTTCAATAACTAGGTTGAATTGCTGAATAAAAAGTGACCATCTAGTTATTCTATCACTGGCAAAGTTTGTTCTCAAGATAAACTCCAATGCATGGTGATCAGTCCTCACAATGACTGAATGTCCAATTAACATTTTCTTCCATGACTCCAACGCGAATATTACAGCAAGTGCTTCTAACTCTGTGGTGTAATAATTCCTCTCTGATGGACGAAGTTTCCTGCTAATGAACGCCAGGTAATGTCTCTTGTAGTCTTCATCCTCTTGAAGTAGAATAGCTCCAATCCCTACGGTGGATGCATCAGATTCTATGATGAAATTCTTGGTAAAGTCAGGATACACCAATTTCACACTGTTTACCAATAACCTCTTGGCATCTTGAAATGATTGTTCACAATCTTTATCCCATTTCCATTTATTTCCTTTCTTTAACCATTCCTGCAATGGCGCAACTGTCTTGGTGAAGTTTGGACAATGCCCTGCAAAGAATTGGCATGTCCCGAGAAAACTGCGGACATTCTTCACTCTAGTAGGTCTAGGGAAATTTGCAATTGCCTGTATCTTCGTCTCATTGGGACGGTATCCTTCTCCATCCAAAATGTGACCCAAAAATTTTATTTCCTTTCGAAAGAACTGACATTTTCGAAGGTTTACCTTAAAGTTCGCTTTTCTCAAATCTGCGAATAACATTTGAAGATGTAGCAAATGTTCCTCCTTAGTCTCAGATGCAATTAAGATATCATCTATATAACGAATTGCTATCTCTTTTACTTCAGGATTCAAATTTTGTTCCAGTGCTCTGATCAAAACGGATCCAGATGTTTTGACTCCAAATGGTAGACGGCGGAATACATATGTCTGCTGGTCAAACATAAATCCTGTAAACTTCTTGGAATCTTCACTAAGCCTAATGTGATGGTAGGACGAAGTGAGATCAATATTAGAGAACCAGACCTTGCCATGGAATTTCCTTAACAGTTCCCTAATGATTGGTGGTCTGTCATACTCTGGCAGTAATCTTGAATTCAAATTTCGCGCGTCTAAACATAGTCTCAGACTTCCATCTTGCTTAGATACTACTGCTAATGGACTGACATAAGATGTAGTGTACTTTTCAATCACATTGTTGCTTTCCATCTCCTTGATAAGCACTTTTACTCTTTCTCTATGCTTTTCTGCTACTGGATACAATTTAGCATGAAAAGGTGCATCATCATTTACACGAATATGATATTCAAAATCTTTAATTTCACCAGGTTTAATATCAAAAATATCGTGATACTCTTCCAAAATTTTCCCTAGCTCTGGGGACTCCTTCTCAGTGTAGACTTCTCTTCCTTCAGCTTCATGAAAAATCAGAGACCATTGAGCATCTCCCTCGATGTCTTCCTCTTCTTTTCCCTCGAAGTTAATCTCTTCGGTATTCTTGAATCTGATCGTCTCTGTCTTCATGTCTATCACTGCTTGATATTTCTGAATGAAATCTGCTCCCAATATCATGTCAAAAGCCATGTCCTTCATTACAACAAATACATGTCGGAAATCATGTCCTCCAATCGTAATACATAAGTATAATTGTGTTTTACACAGAGATATTTTATTGGGTATTATTCCTTGGATCTTAATTCCTGATACTGGAATCTCCTCTAAATTCTCTTTGAGCTTCCACAGAATATAAAGCTTCTCACTCACAAGACAAAGCATAGCCCCAGTATCAATCAAAGTATCGACAGGCATACCGAATACTTCGCATGATATGATTGGCATTCTAATTCTTGTACCCATTTCTTTTCGTTCGTCATTCTGTTGAATTAAGTCATCATCCTCTGCTTGCCATTTAATAATTCTGGAAGTGAAAGTGTTCAAAATTCTATCTTCTACTGTGAATTCGAAGTTTTTTTTTCATTACCATTCCCCCGGGATTGTTGTGTTCCCGATGGACCTGGTTCATTGGGCCTTTGCTCCAAAAATTGCAAGTTATCTTGGTGTCTTGCTTCCAAATTTTTCCTCGTCTCCTTGTTAAACTCTTCATTGGACTGACGAGTATCCACATTCCCTCTGTTATTGTAGTTGTTTCGACCATAATATCTTCTTTCCTGGTACCTTCCTTGACTATCTCGTGGTCTTCTCCATCGAGTATTGTATCGATTTCCACCATCCGGTCTCGCATAAGGCTTGTAACTGTATCTGTTACTGTATTGGTACCATCCTCTCTTATTTGGATCTTCCCTCGGCGTTTTCTCTTCTCGCCCCTCTCGAATCTCTCGAGGTGTTTGAGAATAACTATCAGCCATAACAGCATACACAGCGTTGTTATTCTTTCCTCCCTTCTGATGGAAGAATTGAGCGTTCGTATGATCCAGCTTCTGTAATACTTCATCAAATTGTTCCATATTATAGATATCAGCAGCGATCAAAGTCCTCTGGACGTCTGCTGGAAACTGACGTATCAATGCAGTAATCAATTCGTTATCTGGCATCGGCGGATCTAAATGTTGAAGTTTAGACAGCTGTCCAGAAAAGTACGTAGAGTATCGAGTAGGTTGTGACGTCGAGAATCTCTTCGAATATAACTCTGCTCTGACTTGCTGTTGGGTTTCCGGGGACCAAAACTTTTTCAATAGCCCACGAGAAAACTCCTCAAAAGTGGTTAGAGTGGATCTAAAAGCTCTAAACCAAAGAAGTGCAGGACCTTCCAAAAACTTCCCTATCACTCGGATCTGTCTTTCTTTAGGGATCTTGGAATCTTTCAGGTAATCCCCTGCTTCTCTCAAAAATTCCACGGGTGTCACAGAATCTCGCCCTGAAAATTTAGAAGGCTTATCTTCTACATTCTTAAATACAGTTATGGGGTTGGATTGAAATACTGTCCTGACCTCATCCTGTCTTTGACTATCCATTTCTCTAGCTGCTCCTAGATTTATCTGTATCTGTTCCTTTCCCCTTACATTTGGCATTTTCAACAGATGATCAGACTGTTTCTCATCCTTGATTTGAGTTTTCATAGCCTCAAGTTCCTTCTGGTTTTCTTCTGCCATTTTCTTAATTGCTTCAGTTTCTTTACAATTGTCCTTAACATCAGTGGATATCTGGTTCATAACAGCCTCATGACTTTTCAATGACCCTGTCATATCTGATATGTCCTTCTGAGTTGCTTGGATATCTTTGGCAATTACTTCAATATGGGATGACAAAGATTCCCTAATCTCCTTGATTCCCTCTTGATTCTCCAGCTTGAGTGTGTCCTTAATTTCATTGACAACTGTGGTTTTGATTTCAGTTTGCAATTCATTAATCACACCTTCTCTTATTTCTCCCATTACAAGTTCCTTGAATTGTTCCGTTAAACGTTGAACAACTAGAATTCCCATCTCATTACTCTCCTTCTTCACTCTGACTTCTAGGTCGATCATGTCTTCACCAACTTTCCTAAGACCATGTTCTATCCTATCAGCTAAGCTTTGGGATCGAAGATCGGCATCGCGAAATTTTTCGTCCATTAAACTTGCGTTAGTAGCTAATGAAGTTTCGAGCTCATGTGTTTTTTCGCATAATTTATTCATTTTACTCTCAAGTGACATTTTCAAAATTTCAGAATTCTCTTTAAATTTACTTTCCATTGAATTAAATTTACTGTTTAAATTTTCTTTCAAGTTCCCTTTTAACCTGCTTTCTAAAGAATCAGAATTTTCTTTAAGTTTATTTTCTAAAGACTCAGAATTTTCTTTAAGTTTTTCATCTAAACTTTCTTTCAAGTTATCTTTTAACCTGCTTTCTAAAGAATCAGAATTTTCTTTAAGTTTCCTTTCCAAAGCCTCAGTATTTTCTTTCATAATGGCTGCTACACGCAGTCCAGCCTCTTTTGAACTCTCCTCCATTCTCCTCATCATCCTCATCATTTCTTCCATAATTTCAATTATTATTCAAAACTTAGGGGTATACAATATTGGCAAACACAAGCTTATAACTAGAACAAGAAATATGAATAGCTAATTGGAACACTCTAATAAAATGAGATTTGTCCTAAGGTCGACGTGATGGAAAAACAAAATTCTCTACTTTTACGAATTACTTTTACCACAATATCACAAGAAAAATATGCAATTTCTCAAATATCCTCCATCTGGATTCTAATAATGTGTATGTCCAGTCATCGAACGTTTACTACTGAATTTACTTGACGCCCTAATGGTTAAGCCATTATCAAAATAATCAAACCCATTCTAATCATTAACCAAGTTAAATTTTTAATTTTCCCCACTAATTGGGTTTCCTACTAATTTATTCATCCAAACCAGACATCTCTCAACTCCCAAAATATTTCTATAAAAATTATCACAATTTCAAATCGGCATGCGATTGACCATGTCTAAATCGAGACCCACGTTCGAAGCCATTTCTCTCTCTATCTTATTTTATGTGCCCGTTTAGACCGGAGTCCGCACGACCACATATGCATTTTACCAATAATCAGTCAGCACGAGAATCAAAATATCCCGGGGTGCCAGATGGGTTAAAGCAAATCGCAAAAACGACATCAAATGAAAAAAATGCTTTACTGATTTTTGGCTCAATGCAACAATAAGGATAGAAGGAGATTCAATTGGGTATAACACATCTGGTAAAATTATCTCAGTTTATTTTGAAGTTAAAACTGACTGCAAAGATGCTCAAAGCAGCATCATCCACGTGTGGCGATCCACACTCTTATTTACACACAATATACAGAAATTTTCCAAACACATTTGACAATCTTTTTGGAAACACAAGTCCGATTAATAGTCCTGTAGACTGTGTTCCAAAATTATTAGTGATTAATTCCAGTTCAAAGTTAATTGTCTCTACTGGAAATATCGTAGATCACTGTTTGAATATTTACATGATATTAACACTCGTAGAATAAATGTTCATAGAATTTTAAACTTTCACTTATTTTCCAGTTTCAAAAATATATCGTCGAAAATATTATTATCATTGAATCAACACACATTATTTACACATATTAATAACATCTGAAAATTATTTGACCTTGAGCATAGCATCGAAGAACTGTGCGAAGCACAACAACAATTAATTGTTCTTCTGACATTAAACATTCGAGAAGTGACTCGATTATGAACATCAAGTTCCTAACAAAATACATGATTTCTGAATCATCAACTTGATCAATAAATTGTTGAACCATTCAACTATTCAATTATCCACTTGGAATCATTATTATAAAAATATTTATATTTATGGCCATTTCTAGTAACTTTTACAACTTGCAATTCTTCGACAGAATGCGGAAATAAGAATTGTAGCTTCATAATAAATTCATTTAGTTCATGGCACTAGGATTAAAAATATCCTTCAAATTATTCGTGGTTAAAGAATTATTTTTAATTGGCAGTGGCCCATTCTATTATCTGTGTAAGAACACAATATTACAACAACAACGGCAAAGGTCTTCCTTTGAAGAAGAATAAACTACTATCATGACAAATCCGGGTTCTAGCAAAATCAAAGTCTAAATGGAATTCGTAAACAAGGTTGAAATAAGAACTGATGGTTTCAAGAAATAACCTTCGGGTCATTCATCCGACGAAATGTGTAGTTCCAATACTCCTACTATAAACCTGAGCCATCGAACCTGCTATTTGATTGATGCTCGAAAAAACCTCTTCATTCCTGCGAATTAAACATGCGCACCTGGGAATGGCATTTCAACTACTCCACACATATAAATTTTCTTCCCAAAATTTATACAATAAATCAAGCCTCTGCTTGTTATCAACACTGGAAGATTAATAAACTTACAAGTTTATTTTATTTTACCATTCAGTTCAACCCGTGAATTTACCATACTTATGAAAATCTTTATTTCACTTTCGAGTGTATTTACGTCATGATTTTATATAAATACAAAAATATCCTATTTGATACAAATATCAATTGCTTCCCGTTTCATGCCTCTCCGTGTTATCTGAAAAATATACTTTGCTCAATGCAAATATCAACTGTTCAACCAGAACTGAAATGTTGGTTGAATGCGGGCTTGAGTTAACCACTCTCCTTCGGAAAATCTCCTGTTCCAGACTAGAAATGATTAAACTACTTCATAGGCTCTTTCTCAATACATATGAAAATGAAAATCCACAGCCTGCTTCCGGTCTCCGACCGGGTCAGGAATGGAATGAATGAAGCCCCCATCTAGCGGCGAGGATATGAAGTGTGCCGGCTGCCGAAGCCTGTCGCACTCCTCTGGGTCAATGATTAAATGAATGACAGATGAAATGAAATGATAGTGAAGAGTGTTGCTGGAATGAAATTGTGACAGGGAAAACCGGAGTACCCGGAGAAAAACCTGTCTGCCTCCGTTGTGTCCAGCACAGATCTCACATGGAGTGACCGGGATTTGAACCACGGACCCAGCGGTGAGAGGCCGGCGTGCTGCCGCCTAAGCCACGGAGGCTCACTCTCAATACATATGATTATTATAAAATATAATATCCAAGAATTATTTAGAAAAATTATGAAAATTATTATTATTATTATTAGTGGATTATTATTATTATTATTTATATCATTTTAAATACGTTTAATTATCATCTCATTATGTGAGAATCCACATGTTCGAATCTTCGAATATGGAAAAAATATCCATTCCTCAACAAAAATAATTTAACTCAACCTTTACATCGACGGTTCTCCGTGGTTTCCCTAAAAGATGAAAAATTCAAATAAACCTTCGTTATGCTCGGTCATCGATCCTAAACTGTTCTGAGTGCTGAAAATGCTCAGAATAACTCTAATAAGTCTTGCGTAAGTCATTGCAAGATTTAAATACGACGAAAAATAATGTGTTGGTCATCTGCAGAAAAAATAGTTTGTTCCAATTAGCTAGGCATAATATAATTCAAATGTGGCTTACATTTCTTGATGGTCTTGAAGTGTAGTAAACCTGGTCTGTACCAGATTTATCCATAGACATGCCCTATTGGACAAGCACGTATAATCCTTGTATCGGCCGCCATTATATACCCACAATCCGTCTAGTCAGACATAGTGGTAGTATCTTTTGACGTTTGAATTAACTGTTGTTCCATTTTAATATGGGCTTCTATCAAAGCCATAACAGTTTGTTTAAATGGGGTCAGATATAAGTGATCTCTTCTTAGATATGTCAGTTGTAACATAACTCACGGTAATCTTATCAGTACAAGAAAAACACTGACAGTCTAAGCAATCAACGGCTGTTCTGAAGATCGTTCCCTGGGCATGGTTTATTATATCACCATCTACCATGCGCTAAGCAACTTGTAGTTTCCCTTGCGTAGACTAATGAACGCCACCGTTATAGACTAGTCTTCAGTGTACTGACAGATCGAAGTGGTTAACTAGTTACAAAAATGAAAACTGACTGAAATGGATTTAAATATCCAAGTATTATGTTATTACTGGACTGTGACAAAATACTAATTCTAGACAAAGTCTAGCATATGTCCATGTAGAAATATAAATATGTCCACCAATGTCTGTAGAAAAATCAATCACCTCAGTGATTCTCCTCGCCGTAAACTTACTAAGTTCCACCTCGTAGCGCAGCACTTTCGTGACTATCACGACTTTGAAAAGAACTTCTGCGTAGATCCGGCAACCATGTGCCTTGGCTCAGCGTCGTAGCAACTTGCTCGGCAAGTTCATGTGTTGAAATGAGCTATCGATGCTTCGGCCAGCTGGCTTTTATTCAAAACTGTCAGGGTCACGCGTCATCAGCTGATATCTGGAAATCCTCATATCTCTTGAATCCCTGGTCCGATTTACTTGATACTAATTGCATTCTCTTTCATTTGGCCGTGCCAGTAATCTGATCCAAGTCTCAAGTCTCTACTCCATGGTTAACTATTTAATCAATAAATAGCCTCAACCTCTGCTATTACTCGCTACGTCACTTGACATCCAAGTATCGGTAAATTCTTTCCAAATGCTTCGAGAAGCAATGTAGCGCGATATTCAAATATCTCAACTTTCAAAAGCGGCTACGGCCTTTCCCTTGATATCTAGGTGTCTGAATCTTGGAATACCCATTCCTAGAGTTGGGCACAGTATGGCCTCAGGGGCCGGGTGCAAGCGCTGTAATTTGACGCCCAGAGGGCAGCTTTCATGTCGAATTTTTGTGTTCCTTGGAGCGCTATGAAAGTCAAGGAGGTTAGGTATCTAAGCTCTTAGACACTATAGCACTTTCTATTAGAGAAAGGAGGAACTTTGTGTTGGTGGAAAATCCCAAGATTAATTTTGCCATTATGAACACGGCCCACTGAATTCAAATGGGTTCTTTAACATTTCAACAACGTATATGCGTGTGGTTATTTCTGTCGCCTTTCAAAACAACTTACCACGGCCAGGAGCGAACCTGCAAGCTTGGGGTTGGTAGTCCGACACGATAACCACTCACCCACCGTGGCAAGCTAGGAGACGGGTGTCCGGACAGTTCCCCACACTGACACTTCCACACACTGCAAAAAATACTGACACTTCCCCACACCCCTTGGACATGGCTACCTGGTTAATGGCTCAGAAATAATCTCGACTGACATTTCCACACACATCTTCCCCCCACCACCAAGGCTACTATGAAAACGATCAAGTTGAGGACATAAATGTGGATTTTGAAGCTGCTGAAATTTATAGTCTGAAAGACGTATTTCCAACAACAAAAATACATGGCTGTCATTTTCACATGACAAAATGCTTATGGAGAAAAGTACAGGATCTCGGATTGTCGGAGGAGTACCGAGAGAATAACGAAATCAGCCTTCATGTCCGTATGTGCGCAGCACTTGCGTTTTTAAAGCCTGAATATGTGCTCGATGTATGGGTGGAAATACACTCTCAAGCTCCAGAAAGTCCCAATCTTAGCCAGTTTTTTGACTACTTCGTTGACAACTGGCTAGTTAACCAAGACATTCCAATCGAGATGTGGAACTGCCACCAAGCACGACACAGGACAACAAATGCTGTTGAGGTCGGGAACAACCGACTCAACAATCTTATCGGGAGACCTCACCCCAAATTTAAAGAGGTTGTCAAAGTGTTGAAGACGGAATCTGAGAAGACAAACCGCGCATTTGTAAAGACCGAGCTCAAAATGGAAGGGAAAAAAAAGGAGACGAAAATATGTCAAACTGGACGGACGGATTGAGAACATTCAGAAAAAGTTCGAAAATGACAAAAAAAAAAAGTTTTTCTGAAGGCAGTTGCCTATTCACAGAAAATGGAGTAGGTTAATATTATTGTTGAACAAAAAAATACAAAACAACTGACGAAGCCTAGAAAGCTGATTATAAACACGCCAAAATGATAACACCAAAATGACCGGTTTTGTTATTATGTTGCCAGTCCACAGCCTGCATAAAGTGTGATGGAAATAAGACTCTGCATTTATTTCATTTTGATGGAAATTTCACTACATCACAATTATATATTCGAGACCGTGTTAGTAATGAAGTACATAGACCGAGCGCTTTTCTTCACTCCAAAGGAGTATTATGTTAAGGTGCATTGTCTCTGGCGCGGCTGTAACGATGATCGCTGAAGCCTATAGCCTTAGGGGCGGGGGATGTGTGTGGAAATGTCAGTCGAGATTATTTCTGAGTCATTAAACAGGTAGCCACGTCCACGGGCTGTGGGGAATGGTCAGTATTTTTGGGCAGTGTGTGGAAGTGTCAGTGTGGGGAACTGTCATGTAATCAGGAGACGAGACGCCTTGACGGCCAGTGGGTGAAGCCAGCTCAAACCATAGGTGGCAATCGTGGGGAAACGATAACGGCCAAAGCGAGCCTACTTTTGCCACCTTAGATTTTATTAGGGGGACGCACACCCGGACAAAAGGTGATCTCACAAGCCTACTTCTTCATAAAATGGAAATAGGCTAAAAAAAAAACATTTTATCCCTCGATATGAAATGATTCTGAAATAAATATTAAAGTGGCTATTTTTTTTCCAATTATTGCATTATTGTACATCGTGCCATCTGGGTTTTGTGCCCTACTTTCAGGGCTCCAAAGCAATCCAACTCTCGAGTTGTGTGTAGCGCTACACACACTCTCGTTAGTTGGTTGGTTCCTCAGTTTAGGGGCTGCGACAACGCGGTCATGTAGCCCCGTGTACTTTGGGTGTGTGTAGAACCTGTCTGTTAAAACCGGTGTTGATTGTGATGACTGTATTAGAGTGTGTTATCTATTTTTAATTCAAGTAAGGACTGCAGACATTCAATTTTCAAGTAGTTCCTACTTTTGCTACCAAACGCGACCGTCAACGACAACTAGTTCTGAACTTGGTTACTAGATGTCACCAGAGTCAGCTCCTGGCGACGAGAGTTGGAACCTAAGAGCGTTAGTCAAATCTAACCTACAATTTAGCTTCACACAAGTGTAATTAGTGGAAGGTTCTTTATCATGCCATACATCTATGACATGGGACCGCCGGCTTTACTTTCCCTTCGAAGTAAGGCATACTGAGAGTTTTTAACGCTCTTAAAAAATCCGACGACTTCGGTCGGGTTTGAACCAGTAACCTTGGGCATAGAAGCTCAGCATGCTACCAACTACGCCACCGAATCCGTCTAAAAAGAGTGTAAAAAGAAAAGTTCCCTTTCAAGAGCTAGCATCTTATCAGGCAAAGCCTATATTTAAGTGCCTATATTGGTAACCCTGACGTGACAGACGATATTCCAACTTTCTTATAAGAACAAACCAGGGCAATTTCAGCCTGTGCAATCAGATCACCACTCTAGCTAGCCGTGGTGGTTACGGCGTGGCTGCTGGCAGTCGCTCACATTCGGAAGGCGAGGAGGTTCGAATCCCCCCGCCGGCAACCTTGAAGATGGTCTTCTGTGGTTTCCCATCTTCCTTCCAGGCAAATGCCGGGGTTGGTCCCTAACTATAGGCCACAGCCGCTACCTTCCAACTCCTTGTCCTTACAATCCACCTTCCCTCCCCAACGGTACTTGTAGCTAAAAGAAAACACTCTAGCAACAAAATATTTGTTCCCCTAGAACTATTGAAGTGTTAATACGTGCTTATTGGACATGATGGACACCGATGCCCTCTGCAACCAGTATAAAACGGACCATATCGTGTTCAGTCAAGGAATAACAAACACTTCAATATCGAGACCCCATCAGGCTCTCATAGATCGACTCATGCCAGCATTGCTTATTAAGGACTGCCAATCAACGTCGACAACAGACACCGCAGCAACATCTCCACCTTCGGAAGCAGCTACTGGTCGGAAACATCCTGAGCCTCGTCCCAATGCCTCAGAGACTCATGAACGTTGTCCATCAGTCACCACAAGAGTTTGCAGACGAGTGACATTCCCTCGTCGCTTCCTAAGGGGACCGGTACAGTAAACCACATTCAAAATTTGGACTTTTCAATGTACAACCCCACTCTTGTAGTTCATTTTGATGAAATAATTGTTTAAATATCTGCAATAGTTTAGGAGTTATGTTTTAAAATGCTAGACATTGCATAGGCTATTTAAACAGCTCTGCGGTACTTTGCGGTTCATTTTCTCAAAACAATGTTTTACAAATCCGTTTTACTTGTAACTCCTACTGTAAATTTTGCGTTGTATTACAATGATCATTTTTCCTAATGTTCTAAGTGTTAAAGACTACAAAACTGACCAAACTCATGTTCCTAGTGTTGATAATTATTGGGATTAAAAAAATATTAAATCCCAAAAATTGACCAAAATATGCAACTTTCAAGTAACACAAAATCATAAATACTAATTTTCAACATATAATTCTGGAAGTGGCCAGATTTGTAGCCGTAACGTTTAACAGTACATTCAAAAACGCAGATCACGAATATATTGATATATGGCCCAGCTATGAATAAAACGCTGAGCACCGACTCGCAAACAGCCGCCAGTTTGAATAATTAATTAGCGAGTTTGATAATGCTATAATCAATTCTGTGTTTTGTGCTTACTATTAAATATATAGTATGCCTTATTTAGAAAGTTTCATTGCTGTACATATTGTAACGATTTCGGGGTTCGTAATAATACTGCTCAGGCTATAATGCACTAAATCTTTATTTACACTATTGTTATGTACAATAATTAACAATAAAACAAATTGGCCTACTTACTCGCACACACGCACACACATTCTCACTTCATACAACACCAGTCACTACTTATTTACAATGTTCTATGCAAGAAAGTATCACTTACAGTCACTATTTATTTGCACTGCTCTCTGCAAGTCAGTATCTCTTGCACTCACTATTTATTTCCACATTTTCTGTCTACGTTATTTATATTCACATTTATTTTCACACCACTGTCTTCACTATTTACAGTACTTCACATTTTCACTTTTCTCTCGGCACATACTATCAGTGGAGACTCACTCAGGACTGAATTGCCCGCCGCAGTTTGCCGGTATATATCCAATCAGCTCCCTGGTCTGGAATGTTCGCGATCAGGCCACCTCCTGCAACCGCGAGTAGGTTCTAGTGGTGGTTTCCAGAACTCTCTAGCCCCTCCCAAACCTTCCTAGTTGGCTGTTCACGATCTTCCCGTTGCATCTGGTGGCCTCAAGAAACAGAACAGTCTAGTAGCCAAGGCGCCAATAGTATACCTGACTCGTGGGCTATTGTGGATGAGTCATTCATCGTTGCGCGGGGAGGAGCCTACCCTAATTAGCCCCAGCCGGATTGGCTATTCTGTATTCTTCACACACCCCGCCTGCCCGTCACCATGAGAACAATTATGGCGACCGCTGGGCAATTGCACGAATCTTTACAATATATTAAGAGCTGAGAAAAAATAATAATTTAAATGTCAAAATTTGAAGGTGGTTTACTGTACCGGTCCCCTTACGTTATCACTGGGGGGGGGGGGGGAGTGTGTGGAGGTCATGAGCGGAGAGCTCTTTGGTGACCTTGAGGTTATTTGGTACTTACTCTGTGCTAGTTATTGTGTGCTTTTCTATACTAATATATAACAAGGAGTTCCGTGAAGAACTATACAGCCTACTTATCATGCCAATAATTATTCTACAGTATATGAACCTATCTAGAATAATGACGAAATTAAGTTGGTAATATCGAAATATCTAATTAGTTCAAAATATACCTGGTATAATGTAGCCTAATAGAGCACTACAGTTGGCAGCCCTGGTGACTGAATATATTCTTAGTTCCACCTCTTAAGGTACCGAATACAAAATTTGGTTGAAGTCCAATGGACGTTACATGCAGTTGGACACTGGATCTATCAGCACGCGTAAAAGCATGTTGCCAACAATACCATGCGTGTGCTGGTCAGAAATAATCTGAATTATTATGATATCTTGTTGTGCCAATTTTGGATGAAATCCATTTGTTAGTATAGAAGTTACATATATTTTAAAATTTTATATATCAGCAGGCATAGAATCATGTTGGCAGCACTGCCTTGTATTAATTACTCCAAATTAATCTAGAATGTCAGGGGCTATACGTGTGCAAAGTATAGAGCTGTTGGCTTGCATACTTTCTGATATATTGATATTAGGGTAAAAAGAATATAGACAGCATTTATTAACAGTTGGCAGCCCTGATTGCTCTTAACAATACTTATAGTCATATCTGTTACGGTACACATAGCACATACGAAATTTGGTTGAAATCCAACTGATAGTATAGAAGTTACATGTATTTAAATTGGTACTATCAGCAGGCTTATAATCATGTTGGTAGACCTGACGTATATAAGTTACTCCAAATTAATCTAAAATGTCAGATTATACGTGTGCATAGTTTAAATCTGTTGGCTTGCATACTTTCTGATATATTGGTATTTGGATAAAAAAAAATAGAGAGACCAATTATTAACAGTTGGCAGCCCTGGTGGCTCTTAAGAATACGCTCAGTCATATCCGTTTATGTTCAGATATTACATACAAAATTTGGTTGAAATCCGATTGATAGTGTAGAAGTTATATGCATTTAAACATTGGACCTATCAGAAGGCTTAAAATTATTTTGTCAACACTGTCATGGTTGGCCTCCTGGAAATTAAACTGAAATAGTCTTATCTACATGTGTGCCAATTTTGAAATAGCTCCCATGTATACCTTGCAAGATATCCAACATGGAGCTCAAATTTCTAGTGCGTTTTTTTCAGCAGTTGGTAGCACTGACATCATTTTCAAATATGGACGTGAGCTATTCCGGTGCACATCTTTACTCATACTAAATTTGGTTTTGATTGCTGCAGCCGTTTAGGAGTTGATAGGGGGGACACACACACAGCCAGACAGACAGACAGAAGGACAGACAGACAGACAGATAGACAGACACACATTTTCCCGGATCGATCTCATAAGTCTACTTTTTCCTCATTTTTGCAAAATGTGAAAAGTAGGCTAAAAATGAGATGGTGTTTGTCAGTGTATTACTCAATCACGCAAGAACTACGTGTCTGATTTACATGACATTTTACATGTAAGTAGCTGATTTACCTGGTTAACATATAGGCTACTTTTGATTTCTATACTTTGCGCTATTTAAAAATGGTGACCATTTTAGTAACGTCACTACACCCTTTGGTTTCAAACTTTCATATTTCAATTTCAAATAAAATGAGAACGCTAAGAAATAGCAAACTTATGATGGCATATGCGTGGTTTACAATTTAATTAGGTAGATTTCATTAGAAAGCTAACTATTGCAATGGGTACCATGTTTGGACTTCCGGAAAATTTCGACATATCTTCGCGTTTCACATCCCCTACCCAAAACCACTGTCAGTTCAAAAGTTTATATATAATTTATGTATGTATATATGTATATATGTATAGACATCAGTTTCTTGTGGACACGATAACTGCCGTAATTTTGCACCAATCACTTTGAATTTTTTACATAATATGTATTCCCTTAAAATCTAGGTCGAGTTCGTTAATGGGCTAAATCGGTCGACGGAGGTGAAAATGGGGGGCTTTTTTCGAAAAAGCGAAATATCGCTATAACTCTCTTAATACGAGAAATATCAAATCCCTTCAGAGTTCATAATATGTGTCACATAAGTGCCAAAAATTTTGTTTGAAAAGTCTTTTGATAGTACCAGCCATTGACCAAAGGGGTGGAAAAAGTGGGTTTTTCGGGAATCATTAATCATATCTCTCTTAATAGGCACAATATCAAAATCGTACAACATGGAAAATATTTCCCTAATAATTACCTAAAACTTTTGTCTGAAAGGATTTTTGATAAGACCCACCATTACGCCAAGGGATGAGCAAAATGATTTCGGAATTAAAGAAAATGCCAAGTGCTATCAGAGGTTACCATGACAACGCTTCTAAATTGATGAGGGATGAGTCATCAGCAGTTGCTATGACAACGCCACTGCACGAGATCACATTCAGTTTTCAATCTGTCTGTGGGAAGCGACTTCGGTATCGGAACTGGTAGCATGCTGAACTTCTGTGCCCAAGGTCCCTGGTTCAAACCCGGCTGAAGTCGTCGGATTTTCTAAGAGCGCTAAAAATCCCTGAGTATGCTGTCCTTCGGAGGGGAAGTTCCAACGTTCGTTGCGAGTTGCTGGTTCCGGTGGAATCTAGTAGCCAAGGTCACAGCTAGGTGTCGTTGATGGTAGTATTGTTTTATTATGTAGCCTATTTTAGGTAGATTTCATTAGAAAGCTATTGCAATGGGTACCATGTTTCGACTTCCGGAAAATTTTGACATATCTTCGCGTTTCACATCCCCCAGACCCCAAAACCACCGTCAGTTAAAAAGTTTATATATAATTTATGTATATATATATGTATACAGGGTGCTTCAAAAAAATGTATACACACTTTGAACTTCCATAGAAAATTTATTTACCGTTCTACAAAGTTAAATTTCAGGAAATTAGAAAGCTGAAAGTCCAATGTAAATGAAACATAAATAACAAATGTTAATACTGTTCAAATTGGCGACCTGCAGCATCAATACAATTCTGAGTACGAGTCACCACTGATTCTGTACATCGTATCAAAACGTCCAATGAGATTTCTCTACACACGGCTTGAATCTCATTCCAAAGAATGTCTAGGTTACGTGGTTTACGTTTGTACACCTCATCTTTTACTGTGACCCATAAGAAGAAATCCAGTGGTGTAAGGTCTGGAGAGCGTGCTGGAAACTCGATTGGCCCCCTGCGTCCTAGCCACTGGCCCGGCAAATTTTGATCCAGGTAAGCTCGTACGTCCCTGTGATAGTTGAAAATAAAAATTATCATTACCGTATAATGCACGAATGGCAGGCAATATGGAATCAGCAAGCATTGTTAGGTAAGTTATACCAATTACAGTGCCTTCAAATCGAAAAGGTCCAATGAGTCCCCTTGAAGACAAACCGCACCACACATTTACACCTGGCAAATTTACAGCTTTTTCAATTGTAATGTGAGGATTTTCTTCACCCCAGTAAACACAATTGTGCCTATTGACAGTTCCATTAAGTTTGAATTGGGCTTCATCCGACCAAATGATGCTACCCATAAATCCCGGTTCACGTATCACCATCTCCTGAACCCATTCACAAAATTGCAACCTTCGATCTGGATCGTCGTCACTTAGCTGTTGCACCAGCCTTGGAATGTAAACACGATACTTGCCTCTCTTCAGAATGCGTAGCACGCTGCTAGCACTTACATCACTTTCACGTGCCCCTTGCCTTGAAGATTTGTTAGGAGAGCGTTGAAACAGTTCCAAGACTGCCGGTGATGACTCATCACTTGTAGCTGTTCGAGGTCGACCTGAATGACCTTTATGCACATCACACACTGTTCCATGAACTTCGAATTTGTCTCGTATGCGTGTAATTGTTAATCTTGAAGGTGGTTCTGTATCATACTCCCTTCTCCACTGTCTTTGAACTTCATTTACCTTCTCAAACTTCCAGTACCACTTAATAACCTGCTTACGTTGTTCAAAACTCAAACGTACGTCCACCATGTTGATATTACAAATTCCAACTGACAATATAACATAGAGGGACGATTATGCTGCCACCTGGCGAAGAAATATAACATTAGCCTTGTAGAGCGGGAAAACTACGATAGTTTAAAGTGTGTATACATTTTTTGAAGCACCCTGTATATGTATATGTATATCAGTTTCTTGTGGACACGATAACTGCCGTAATTTTGCATCAATCACTTTGAATTTTTAGCGAATATGTATACCTATAAAATCTCGGTCGAGTTCGTTACTGGGCTAATTCGGTCGAGGGGGGGGGGGTGAAAATGGGGGGCTTATTTCGTAAAAGGGAAATATTGCTATGACTCTCTTAATATGTGAAATATCGAATCCGTTCAAAGTTCATACTATGTGTCGGATAAAGCCCAAATATTCATGTTTGAAGATTTTTTTATAGCACCAACCATTGACCAAAGGGGTGGGAAAAAATGTTTTTTTTTCGGGAAACATTAATCATATCTCTCTTAATAGGCACAATATCAAAACCGTACAAAATGGACAATATTCCCCTAATAATTACCTAAAACGTTTGTCTGAAAGAATTTTTGATATGACCCACCATTACGCCAGGGGATGAGAAAAATGATTTCGGAATTATAAGAAAATGCCAAGAGCTATCAGAGGTTGCCATGGCAACACTACTAAATTGATGAGGGATGAACCATCAGACGTTGCCATGACAACGCACTTGCACGAGATCAGATTCAGATTTCCATCTGACTAAGTGAGAAGCGGCTTCGGTGACGTAACTGGTAGCATGCTGAACTTCTATGCCCAAGGTCGCGGGTTCAAAGCCGGCCGAAGTCGTCGGATTTTCTAAGAGCGCTAAAAATCCCTGAGAATGCTTTCCTTTGGAGGGGACGTTCCAACGTTCGTTGCGAGTTGCTGGTTGCGGTGGCATCTAGTAGCCAAGTTCACAGCTAGGTGTCGTTGACGGTAGTATCTGGTAGCAACGTTAGGAACTACTGCTTGAAATTGACCGACTGCAGTCCTTACCTCAATTACAGACTAATAGAGCCATCACAATTCACACCGTTTATCAGACAGATTCTACACTCACCCAAAGTACACGGAGTTACATGACCGCGTTGTCGCAGCCCCTACACTGAGGACCCAACCAAAATCTCTGCGGGAGATATAATTTTGCCTGAAGAAGTAACAGACCGTTACATAGTTACACATCAGTGTCGAAACCTTGCATAAGGACAGTGTGACCACAAGTATAAAAATGGACCCCAAATGACAAGAAGTTTACCGTTCCCATAAGACAATAAAATGTTTAAAATATGCATAAAATGACGAAAAACAAAGTTAATTAACCTCCAATTATAAAATACTTTCTCGCAATAAATGAAAGTCTGATCCTTCTACGAAAACCTGCATATTCCGCCTATTTTCGCCTATCCCCAAGTTTGTGCGGTGAAATCTACCTCCGCCTTCCAGCGTGCCGAGAAGACTTTTTTTTTATATCCGAAAGAACTTTATCACTTTTCGTGTATCTCCAACAGTTAGCGAGTAAAACCTAAATTTGTGCTATAAAACACGGTCAACGCCGAGCGGTGTAGTTGGACAAAATGTTCCATGCTAACTCTCCCTCTGCGCAGCACTTCGCTTATCCTCTGTTTTAACTGTCACCTTCACATTTTATAGTATATTATGCAACGAGCCTATAATGGCAATAATTAAGACACGAGTATGTTTACAAAAAGAGCGAAGCGAGTTTCATAATTTCCATACAAGTGTCTTAATTACCATTATAGGCGAGTTGCATACGACATTTCATGTTCGACGATAATTATAACTATTTTATGTTCGAACATAAATATTCATAAATATCAGTCGAGATTTCGCCAGTTTTATGTACTGAACAGAGCGCATGGGACGCAGAGAATGCCTTGTATTTGATCATGGCCTCCTCAAATTCTCCACTAAGACACTAGCTACGCAGTGAAATTTAAAATAGGAGGCTTTGGAAGTGATCGCAGGTGCGATGCTATCCTTACCTAATTAACTTCACACTACTGTTTCATGAGCTCTGATTGGTGGAAGAAACTGTATCATAATGAATAATAGTGTTATAATGACCCGCATTATGATACAGTTTTCTGACATATAATATTTACATTTCGACATCGTCAATCATAATTTTTTTTATGACCCGTAGCGAAGCGAAGCACGGGTACTTCAGCTAGTAGCTTATATTTAAGTACCTAAAATATTATAACAGCGTGTCAACATAATTTGTGAAATTCAGTTCACTCTCAAATGTGAGCACTTGATAATATTGATACTCCTAGTGACGTGACACAGTTTGCGATCAGTTAATTAACTTCACCAAGCAGCAGAGTGAGCATTTGTTGACACGAGCCGCTTGGAGCAGCACGTGACATACAAGTGGCAGGGTGGGGCGGGTTGCCAGATTTCAAGAATGGAAAAACGGAACACACGCCCCAAACATTTGTTTTCTTTTAAATCAAGGTTGTTATATGTTGTAATAAATAATACACATTAAATAAGCATTACATAATGAAATACACACAATTAAAACTGGATATTGCTGACATATCATATAGGCTCATGGCACCAGCAACTTACAAATGCTTTCCATTTGAACGACACTTTGCATAACATTTTATTTGTAAATACCTTCTGATAAAATTCACTACAATTTACGTAAATTGTAATATGTGAACAATATTCTTGTTTTATCAAACTAATGGAGCTTCTGTTTCTATCATCTCTTCACTTGATAATCATGACAGAAAAAACTCTCTCCGTAAAAATTTTGGAGGGGAAAATTCTGAGTATTAACTTCACAAGGACTAAGATATTCTTTAATTTTGTTGCCCGTAATAAATCTATGACATGTATCCTTCTATCCGACACAGACAATGAAATCATTTTCTCTTTCAAACTTGCACCTGTACCACCAGAAAACAAGCTAGATATTACAATGAATTATGAAATGGGACATTTGAAAATTGGTGCCAAATTGAATATATTATCAAATTAACCAAAATAACGAAATATTTGGCGTTCCGTTAAAGATTGAAACGGATCGCGGAACAAAACGAGTAGGAGTCCACGCAGCACGACCTGCTTTGGATGAGACGGTGGCGCAACATAGTGGCGAGCAAGAGGGGTAATAATCTCAAACAACTTCGTTGGCGGCAAGGCCTGCAGTATTGAATTTCGGACCTTCGACCCTATTTCGTGGAAATGTAGGAAAATTATAAAATGTTAATCTAGGCAATGCTGACACCATCACGTGGTTATGAAAGCCGAACGTCTTCGGAAATGGAAAATATCTTACAGCAGTTAATACATTATTTAACTTATTGAAAAGGTAAAAACAGGTTATTATAGATAAATTTCCGTAGAATTCAATCAGACCATGAGTAGAATTTTTACAAATTATTATAGCCTATACATTTGGGCCCATTTTTTTTTCAAAAACCAAAAACATTTAATAACATCAAAACGGCGAGAGATATCAACATTTAACAATGGGTAGAAAAGTTGCTAATTTCTGAGATCTTACACCTGTAGATTTAACTTTTTCTATAGGACGGACTGTTTCCGAGATATAACGATTCGAAAAAAAAAGATGAAATTCATGGCCTCAAAAATAGAAAACGATGAAATATATCAAATAACCATTCGGAGTAAATAGTTGCAAATCACTGAGATTATACACCTGTAGATTTAACGTTTTCGATAGGACCGATTTTTAATGGATATAACGTTTTGACAAAAATGGATGAAATTCAGGGCCCCAAAAAAAGAAAATGTTGAGAGAATCAAAAAATCATAAGAGTTAAAAAAGTTGCTAATCACTGAGGTCTTACACTTGAAGAATTAACTTTGACGATACAACCTACAATTTCCCAGATATAACGATTCGAAAAAATGGAAGAAATTCAGGGCCCCAGAAAATGAAAAGGGTGAGAGATATCAAAAAATCATAAGGGGTTAATAAGATGCTTATCACTGCGGTCTTACTCCTGTAAACTTAACCTGTTTCGATACGATCAACCGTTTCCAAGATATATCGATTCCAAAGACAGGATAAAATTCAGGGCTCCCAAAAAAAAATGGTGAAAGATAAAAAAAACTCATAAGGGTAAAAAAAAATTAGCTAATCACTGAGATCTTACACCTGTAGATTTAACTTTGTTCGATACGACAAACCGTTCCCGAGATATATCGATTCCAAAGAAAAGGAAAACATTCAGGGCCCCCCAAAAAGAAAAAGTTGAGAGATATCAAAAAATTATAAGGGTTAAAAAAGTTGCTAATCACTGAGATCTTACACCTGTAGATTTAACTTTGTTCGATACGACCAACCGTTTCCCAGATATAACGATTCGAAAACAAAAGAATGAAATTCAGGGTCCCAGAAAATGAAAACGGTGAGAGATATCAAAAAATCATTAGGGATAAAATAGTTTCTAATCACAGAGATCTTACACCGGTACGTCTAACTTTTTTCGATAGGACCGACCGTTTCCGAGATAATACGAGTCTGAAAAAAAGGATGAAATGCTGCCGCAAATGCTGTCTGATTTGGATCATCTGCATATAACAACATATGTATGTCATTTGCTACCTGTCGTATTAAATCACGTGCCAGCAAATTAAACAACATTGGGCTGAGAGGGCCCCTTGGAAAACTCCATTTTTCTGAATAACAGGTCTGGAGTGGTCTATGTTGTCGCTAACTGTCAATAAATTGAAGTTCTGAATGTGTTCTATTAACTGAAGTTCGGGGTTTTCTTCTCCAAGAATGTAGCGTAGTTTCCTCATCAGAATGGATCTGTCGACTTCGTCGAATACCTTCGCGTATTCGATGAAGACTGCATAGATATCGACCTATTGTATGGTTGCTTCCCATATACTGCCTAGAACTCTGCCGATTGCTTGGATTGTTGACCTTCCAGTTATGAACCCAACTTGTTGTTCTACTTATGGGGTCATTTAAAGCCCATTGTGTATGCCACAGCTATTCATAACGTGGACATGTTGCGTCAGCGAATGCAGCAAGGGTTCAGCAGATACAACAGATGCCGGAAATATGGGAGCGTGTGAGACGGTCAATGATGCGGTGCACAGACGTTTGCATTACAGTTCGTGGTAGCCATATTGAGCACCTTCTGTTGTAAGTAGTAACGTACACAAATGACCAACCTGCATAGTGAAGCAATCTATGTTATGTACATCACAAGCAATGCTGGTAACACGGAAAAAATGAAAATACACAGCCTGCTTCCAGTCTCCGACCGGGTCAGGAATGGAACGAATGAAGCCCCCATCTAGCGGCGAGGATATGGACTGTGCCGGCTGCCGAGGCCTGACGCACTCCTCTGGGGAAATGATTAAATGAATGACAGATGAAATGAAATGATACTGGAGAGTGTTGCTGGAATGAAATTTTGACAGGGAAAACCGGAGTACCCGGAGAAAAACCTGTCTGCCTCCGTTTTGTCCAGCACAGATCTCACATGGAGTGACCGGGATTTGAACCACGGACCCAGCGGTGAGAGGCCGGCGTGCTGCCGCCTAAGCCACGGAGGCTCCTGGTAACACGGAAACCAAAGCAAATACAACATATGTAGATTAAGGCTTTCACGGCCCGGATTATTATATAAATAATTCATGTTTTTCGGGCTAATGCCGTGTGTATTTAAATTAGAACCATACGTTTCGGAGAAACCTGCCTCCTTTATCAATGGAATCAAACAATGTGGCCAAAGAAAGTGTACCAATGACATTACAAAACAAGAAGTTCCGTAACGAACTAAAGAGCCTACTTTTCTTAAAATTTAAGATCTATGCCAATAATTAATCTATATTGATCTATCTAGAATAATGACGAAATTAAATTGGTAATATCGATATGTCTACTTAGTTCGAAATATTCCTGGTATAATGTAGCCTAATAGAGAACTACAGTTGGCAGCCCTGGTGACTGAATATATTCTTAGTTCCATCTCTTAAGGTGCAGAATACAAAATTTGGTTGAAGTCCAATGGATAGCATGGACGTTACATGCAGTTATACATTGGATCTAACAGCGCGCGTAAAATCATGTCGGCAACAATGACATACATGTATTGGTCAGAAATAATCTGAAATAATATGATCTATTGTTGTGTCAATTTTGAATAAAATCCATTAGTTAGTATAGAAGTTACATGCATTTTAAAATTGGATCTATCAGCAGGCTTAGAATCATGTTGGCAGCACTGACGTATATTAGTTACTCCAAATTAATCTAGAATGCCAGGTACTATACGTGTGCAAAGTTAAGAGCTATTGGCTTGCATACTTTCAGATATATTGATATTAGGGTAACAAAAATAGAGACAGTATTTACTAACAGTTGGCAGCCCTGGTTACTCTTAAAAATCGGCATATACATATCTGTTATGGTACACATAGCACACACGAAATTTGGTTGAAATCCAAATGATAGTATAGAAGTTACATGTATTTAAAGTTGGACCTCCCAGCAGGCTTAGAATCATGTTGGTAGCACTGACGTATATAAGTTTCTCCAAATGAATATAGAATGTCAGGTACTATACGTGTGCATAGTTTAAAGCTGTCGGCTGGCATACTTTCCGATATATTGGTATTTGGATAAAATAAATTGAGAGCATTTATTAACAGTTGGCAGCCCTGGTGTATCTTAATAATATGTTCAGTCATGTCTGTTTATGTACACATAGCACATACGAAATTTGGTTGAAATCCAATTGATAGTGTAGAAGTTATACGCATTTAAAATTTGGACCTATCAGAAGGCGTATATTCATTTTGGCAACACTGCGATGTATGGCCTCCTGGAAATTAAACTGCAATATTATTATCTATACGTGTGCCAATTTTGAAATAGCTCCTATTGATACCTTCCAAGATATCCAACATGGAGCTCAAATTGCGATTTTTCAGCAGTTGGTAGCACTGACATCATTTTCAAATATGGGCGTGAGATATTCAGGTATAGATCTTTACTCCTACCAAATTTTGTTTCGATTGCTGCAGCCGTTTAAGAGTTGATAGGGGGGGGACACACACACAGCCAGACAGACAGACATACAGACAGACAGAAGGACAGACAGACAGACAGACAGAAGGACAGACAGACAGACACACATTTGCCCGATCTCATAAGTCTACTTTTTCCTCATTTTTGCAAAATGTGAAAAGTAGGCTAAGAATACAATGGTCCATACAGTAATTTTTGGCAGCTGCTCTCTGGTGACGAACAGAGGAATTTATCTATATTTTTGTAATTTTGTAATCTTGCTTCTAGCTAGTGTACGTAGATAACACTTACTTTTTTGGCATACAATTATTATATTCATTTTTTGTGTCCCCTGAATTTTTTTATATTTTGGAGTTGTCAGGTTCTTGTGCCGGGCTCTTTAATTAGAGTAGCATACTGGAAATGAAAACATTTATTTACAGATGGATTGGTAAGAGACCGATGTAAATCAAGCCAAGGAGGATGGTTTAGAAAAGTAATCCCATTGTGTTCCTTGCAAGCGAAGAAAGGAATGTTAAACTGGGAATCCTCGTAGTTATTGCGAAATTCACAACTAATATTATCAGAACAGTTCGTATCAATTGTTCATAATCACCTTTGTAAAGTACTGCTCCTCAATAATCAATTGGTCACAATTGTTTTCATTCAAGATGAAACAAACAGAACGTTTAGTAAAAAGAATTTTCAGACAATGAGCTTGTTAGGCTCTCATCGCCGGCTCTCTTTGGAATTAGTTCACCAGTTCGCCACTTGATGATTAGTTATGTTATTGCTGTTTTAAGGGGCGGAACTACCAGGGCCACTAGATGGTAAATCTTCCTTTATGTACTGGCGTTTTATCTTTGTTTTTAGTCTATTTTCATTTTATGAAAAAAATAGGCTTATGAGATCACCTTTTGTCCGTGTGTCTGTGTGTGCGTGTGTGATTCGTGTGTATGTGTGTGTGTCCCCCACCTAATAACATCTAAACGGCTGGAGCGATTTCAATGAAACTCGCTAAGGTCATATAGTACTATGTCAGCCGACCTCGACCGTGACCTTCAAATTTTACTACGTCTCACCAATCCAACATGGTGGCTGTGCGAAATATTTCACCGGCATACTATATCTCCAATACTGTTACCGATATCACACTGAAATTTTGTATGGTGATAAAGGGCACTACTAGAAGTTCACCTATGAGACTTCCAAAAACCTGTTGACTACAAAACCAACATGGCGGTCAAGCGAAGTTGAAACCCCTAAATAGACTTTTCTCGCGATTCAACCATCCAAACGCAGTGAAACTTGGTACAGCAAATGTTTATACAAATTGTAATGCAATGGCATCTAATTTAGTTCAATTGTTGACATAATCACAAGATGGCGGCTGTGCGAAATATTTCACCGGCATTCTGTATCTCCGAAACTATTACAGATATCGCCCTGAAATTTAGTACGGTTATAAAAGAAACTACGAAAAGGTAATTTATGAGACTTTCAAAAACCTGTTATCTACAAAACGAACATGGCTGCCAAGCGAAATTTATACTTTTAAATAGACTTTCCTAGCGATTTAACCATCCAAACGCAATGAAACATGGTAAAGCAAATGTTTAAACACATGGTAATGCACTGGTGTTTAATTTAGTTCAATTGTCTACATAACCTCAGGATGGCTGCTGTGCGAAATATTTCACCGGCATTCTATATCTCCGAAACTATTACCGAAATCAGCCTGAAATTTTGTACGGTGCAAAAGAGTACTACTAGAAGTTCATCTATAAGACTTCTAGAAACCTGTAAAATACAACACGAACATGGCGGCCAAGCGAAAGTGAAATATTTTAACAGACGTTTCGCGCGATTTAACCATCTGAGCGCAGTAAAATATTGTACAGTAAATGTTAATACACATTGTAATGCACTGGCATCTATTTTAGTTCAATTGTTCACATAACCTCAAGATGGCGGCTGTGCGTATTTTTTAATTAAGTTTTTATTTCATGTGTATTAATCAGGCGATTGAAGTGAACGTTTGAATAATGAGTCCACGCAGAAATCGTCATCTAATAGTGCATAACTCTATGGCCTACATATCGATGGTACACAAGAAAAGTGACACAAGTCAAAAAAGTGCAATTTTGAGTTAAGAAGTGGAACACGTTCCTCTCACTGCATATTTTTATATAGAAAAACGTCATAACTCTATCTACAAAATTGGCCGCCAGAGGGGAGTAATGTCGTTTTTCCGCCGGAAGAATCACGAATGGCTGTTATCTTGAATAACGTCACATCTCACTTGAGGTCTGGGATCGGAGGCGGGAACATCGCAGCTGTGTCGAGAAGAAAGTCATATCTCAAGTTGAGACAATATTATTATAGTTTATTATCCAGAAATGTGTCATATTTCGAGTTAAGCCGTTTTTCATGATAAGGTAAGCCTAACACAACACATCTTTTTTTCATCGTCGTAAATTATTTTTAGTTAAGACATTTTTCTCCAATATAATGATATCCTACGGCGACATATTTTGAATTGTGTCACTTTTCCATAATTATAAACCGAGCATTGCTGTGGGAAAATTCCGCAGTAAACTTTGAACTTTTGACACATTTCCTCATAGTTCTTAATATGAAAACCTGCGATGTTGGTATGTATATTGCCAGTTGCTCGTGCTTTCTTCCATTTTGTTTTACTAAGCCAGCAGATATTATGAGCAATGGCATCCCAGCGCACAAGAGTTATCTTGAAGCTGGCAAAATTGAAATATGATCATTTGGAAGGCAATGGTGAGTCAACTGATAAGAACTGTGAGTGGACAACTTAGACATCAGTAGATCCAAGAGTTACATCAGCATTTAATCAAGCAGGTTAGTGAATAGTTTAAAATATTCGTAATCTGTATTGTTATTTTATCTGGTGTTTCCTTATAAATATACAATGTGAATTAGATTAATTGCAAAGCATGGTTCCTGGCTAACATTTCAGATTAGATTTTAAACCTCGTTTCAGATGCCAATGGAACTACTTCAGTCGCATCCGAAGACAAAGTGGCTTTGCCATCACCGGAACAAGGTTAGAACATTTACCTTGTTTAGATATTCTTCCTGATAAATCAATCATGCTGCGATCGGTAGAAAATACATCCAAATTTACGTAAATAATCTTCAATGGTTGAAAACATCCTTTTGTTTTATTTCAGATGTGAACAAACAAAGTAGTTGCAGCTCATTTGCTAATTCTCACACATATGAATCAGAATCGGACATCTCATCTGATGATGACATTCAAGATCCTACCTACAAGGGACAAACTAGTTCATCCTCTTCGTCCGCAGGTGCGGAATCTGAAGAAGACCCTGCTGTGGAGGATAATGCTGACGTAGAAAAAAAGAAAGGAAGGGAAAGACGGGCGAGACCACTGGAATGGATGAAAACATTAGCAAAGCAGTGCAGGAACTCTGGGAAAGAGTATGTATCCAGTTCCAAGAGTGGAAAAGTCTTTAAGAAGAAGATAATGGGAGGAAGTTGTAAGGACAAATTCAGGTTGAAATGCAGTACAAAAATTAAAGAAGAAGACCGTCAGAAGATATTTGATGAATATTGGAATTTGGGAGACTTACAAAGGCAACATGAGTTCCTTCTGTTCAATATAGAGAGTATTTCTCCTAAGTACAGATACATCAGAGAAGGTAGTCACCGCTCAAATAATAACGCATTTTATTTTACTGTTGCGGAAAAAAGGATCAGGGTTTGTAAAACATATTTTAAAAGCACACTGGACATAATAGACTGGCCAATAAGAAGAGTATTACACAAGAAGAGTTGTGCAACAGGTGGAATACTTGATTCAGACCTCAGAGGCAAACACGGTAAGCATCACCACAGTGCTGATGACGTAAAAGAAGGATTACGTCACCACATTAATTCAATTCTTAGGATAGAAAGTCATTACTGCCGAAAAGATTCGAAGAGAGAATACATTGAAGGTAGTAGAACAATAGCGGACCTGCACAGAGATTATGTTGATCAATGCAAGAAGAAGAATCTGTCATTTGCAAATTACTTAATGTACTCCAGGATTTTTACAAATTATTTTAATATTTCGTTTTTTAAACCGAAAAAGGATATGTGTGAAGACTGCCTGATGTTCATAAATGCTTCGGAAGAAGAAGAACAGACACAGACGGAAAAATACAACAGACATTTACTAGAAAAGGACCTGTCACGCACGGAAAAAGATAATGATAAGAAAAGTGTGAGCAGCAATTTAATTGTCGCTGTATATGATTTACAGGCAGTACTTCAGTGTCCCAGGGGTGATGCCTCCAGTTTTTACTACACTTCAAAAATCAATATTTTCAATTTTACGATATTTGAGCTTCAAAGTAATACAGTCCAATGTTTCGTATGGGATGAGACCGAAGGGAACCGGGGTGCTAATGAAATCGGAACTTGTGTCTTGAGATATCTTGAAGGTTTAGAAGAGAGAGCTAAGAACACAGAGAGCAAAAAACTGGATGTAATATTCTATTCAGATAACTGTTGCGGCCAGCAAAAACATCGCGTCATCTTTTCAATGTATTTGTTTGCTGTGAATAACTATCCATTTATAAACTCCGTTACACACAAATTTTTGGTCAAAGACATAGCCAGAATGAAGGCGATAGTGCACATGCAACCATTGAACGTGAGGTAACAAAATCTCTAAAATCTGGACCCATTTATGTTCGACAGCAATATGTCACACTAATTCGTACAGCCAAGAAGACGGGGAAAACTTACCTAGTCACTGAAATGAACCACGAAATGTTCTATGACTTGAAGGACTTGACATGTAAAATAGGTCTAAATGTTCTAAAAACTGAAGATGAAAATGACCATTAGTCGCATCTCAACAATTCGATTTGAAGGGAAGAATCCTGAAAGAAATATTCTCAAAACTTCTTATGCAGATACGGAGTTTCGTGCTATTGCAGTAAGGAAGACACGATCAGGTTCTACTGAAAACATCCAGCTGAAGACAGTGTATAATAACAAACTGATCATCAAAGAAACTAAAAAAAAACAGGGCTTATTAAAATTAATGTCGAAAAATGTAATTCCTAAATCTTATTCGTATTAATATAATAGTTTGTGGTTAAAGATTTGGTGATTGCCGCAATTATGTACCAATGAAATTATGCTGTTATTGTTCCTCTATAATGATTTACGTACGAAACGACATCTGGCAATCTGTATTAACATTATTACAGTATTAAAAGCAAGCTTGTAGTTTAACGTGACCGTTAATCTTGAGATCATGAGCCACGGGACCTCCTTTTTACGTGGAATCCGAACCACAGGACATGGCATTTCACTTCGAAAATCTCACATGCATTGACCGGGAATCGAACCCGGACCGCCTTGGTGAGTGGCATACAGCTAGACCGCTGAGCCACCACGCCCCCCTATTACAGTATTATGTTTTGCACCTAGATTACCAATTTAGATCTTATTTCAGTATTTATTGTAAACTTTTGATGTATATTGCACATTAAAATTCCAAAATATTAGGAAACTAATTATTTATGCACTTCATTACTAATGTAACAAGATAAAATTATCATATAGTCTTAGTATTATATTCCAGAAAAGTGTCATATGTCGAAGAAGGGTATATTTTATTGATATATACAAGGGTTGAATAACACTGACGTTCAAATATCCATGGTTTCCTAAACCATATATTATATTAAGTCTTTCTCGATCATAGAAATAACCAATTATACGAAAGAGCAAAACAAAATCGCTCTCAAAAGAATGGCAAATCTTTAAATGGCTATTCTGAAAAAGTATGTATTTTGACTTGTGTCACTTTTCTTGTGGACCATCGATATATCAAAATCCAACATGGCAACCAACCGAAATATTTAGACTTTTCTCAATATCTAATAATCTACGTTAACAATCAAACTGAAATTTTGTATGTTGATAGAGGCTATTATCATAAGTTAACTTATGGGACTTTCAATCACCTGGTGAGCACAAATCCAACATGGCGGCATCGCAAAATATAAATATTGAAATGGACGTTTCTCACGATTCAAAAATCCGAGCGCTGTTAAACTTAGTACGGTAAATGCTTGTGCACATTTTAAGCAACTGGCATCCTATTTATTTCCATTGCTTTCATAACAACAAGATGGCAGCTGTGCGAAATATTAAAATCTGATCTTCATATATTATGTCCTAATCATGCGATTGAAGTTTGAACAATACACCTACACAATAATCTTCATGTAATAGTACATAACTTTAAGTCCTACATATATAAAACATCGAACATAGCGATCATCCGAAATATTTAGATGGTTCTCAGTATCTACGAATCTATTACAGCAATTTAACTGAAATTGTATATGTTGAAAGAAGCAATTAACATGAGTAGGATGTATGAAAATAGGCTGTATAGTTTTTCACGGAAATACTTGTTCCATTAGTCTAAGAAACAATGCGAAGCTACCATGTTGTTTGGCGTTTCTTGTTATCTTTCATAAACACATAGGCTATATTGAAATTTATCTGCCTTCTGTAATTAATTCAGTACCACTAGAACGTACATCAAGCCATAACAGAGCTGTATTAATTTGAAAGTTGAAAACCTATCTGGTATAATGATGGGAGGGAGACTACAGTTTATTGGACACATTAACCAAATGAATAGTAACAGACAAACCAAACAGATCTTCAACTTCTTGAACAGTCACCAATCCAAACCAACACGGGTCATTGAAATTAAAATTATATGAAAGAACGCTGGAATTAAAAGAAATACAATTGAAAACACAACATAGAAGTAACTCAAAAGACAGGATTTGAAGATATAAAGAAACTAACAACTGGAAGAAAGATAACTCAAAAGGGACACCTCTCAGTGGAGTTGGATTCTTTCCGCTCGTTTTCCGTGGTTTCACACTTTCACTCCAGGTGAATGCTGGGATGGTGTCACGGCTACCTCCTTCCCAATCCTCGCCTCAACCACAATAACATAGATTATCCGGCAAATTCACAAGGTGAGCAATATAAATATAAATTTTCTACTGTCGTATGACTAAAAAATCGTTCTTTTTTATTTAAAGATGTAATTTTAGTATTCACTACCATTTTGTTTTCTAGACATCCACTTCAACATTTTCAAATCAGGAGCAGATAACCCCGCAGTTAAAACAACAATATCATCGCCATCACTTTCCCAATGAAGCGTTTGGTCCGACTAGTTCAATGAGGATCGAGTTTCTCTGCTGCAAGGTGAATCTTCCCAGTTCATTTGCTCTATGGCATCGCTTTCCAAGACAACATTATTGCTGGCATGACTTAGATGCTTATAATTAACCTTTCTTAAATCATTTCCAATCTATACATTAAAAAAATGATGACGGTTTAAGTCAAATCATTCCCTACTACCTGGACAATTTAATCAATTTTTTTTTCAAATGTAATTTGATGGTTGGTTCCTCAGTTTAGGGGCTGTGTCAACGAGATCATGTATCCTCGTGTATTTTGGGGGTGTATAGAATGTGTCTGATAACCGGTGTTAATTATGTGTGTTATCCGGTTTTAATTGAAGTAAGAACTGCAGGCATTCAATTTTCAAGTGGTTCGTACTCTTTGCTACAAAAGGCCACTGTCATTGTCAACTAGTTCTGAGCTTGGTTACTAGATGACACCGCAGTTGGCTGCTGGCGACGAACGTTGGAACCTAAGAGCGTTACTCAAATCTAACTTATAATTTAGATTCACACAAATGTAATTAGTGGAAGGTTCGTTTACATGCCTTAAATCTATGACATGGGACCGCCGGCTTTACTTCCACTTCGAAAGAAAGCATACTGAGGTATTTTTAACTCTCTAAAATCCGACGACTTCAGCTGGGTTTGAACCCGTGAACTTGGGCATAGAAGCTCAGCATGGTACCAACTACGCCACCGAAGTCACTCATATCATAGATTTATGGGATGTAAAAGACCCTTCCACTAACAAAAATAGTGTGAAGCTAAATTTGAAGGTTAGATTTAATTAACGCTCTATTAAGTTTCAATGTTGGACGCCAGGTGCCGGTTGTGGTGGCATCTAGTAAACAAGTTCTCAGCTAGGTGTCTTTGACGGTTGCATTTGGTAGCAAATGTAGGAGCTACTTGAAATTGATCGTCTGCAGTTCTTAACTGAATTACACATAGACTAATACAGTCATCACAATTAACACCGGTTATCAACCGATTCTACACACACCCAAAGTACACGGGGCTACATGACCGCGTTCTCACAACCCCTAAACCGAGGAACCAACCAAAGTGTTAGATTGTCTTGTGTATCTCTCATCCAATTACGTGTGGATAACGATTATTATTTTAGTGAAAAACACTAAAACAGAATCGTGAGAGAGTTAAGTAGCGTAGCCTATTACTTATAATGAAATTGATGTCTTCAAACCGTAATCGACTGATGCTGCCCTTCGCTAAGGACAGTTCTCTGTTTTGGGTTTCCCCCTGTTTTATCACTTAACATTGCTATAGAGGAGGGCTGGCCAGAACGAGGCTCCCGAGCAAAATGCGGCTCTTGAGTCAATCTCGTGCGGCTCCTTGAAAAAAATGTTCAGATTTTGTTGTTGTTTGAGTCTTCAGTCTTTTGACTGGTTTGATGCAGCACTCCATGCCTCCCTGTCCTGAGCTAATCGTTTCATGTCTACATAGCTACCACATCCTACATCCGAGGCAACCTGTTTAACATATTCTAACCTTGGTCTACCCCTACAGTTCTTGTCCTCGACCCTTCCTTCCATAACTAAGCTTGCTATTCCTGGGTGTCTTAGTATGTGTCCTACCAACCTATCTCTTCTCTTCATTAGCAGTCGCCAGAAACATCTCTCCTCTCCCACTCGTATTAATACCTCTTCATTTGTCACCCTATGTACCCATCTGATCTTCATCATTCTCCTGTAACACCACATTTCAAACGCTTCAATTCTCCTCCTTTCTGCTGCACCAATAGTCCAAGTTTCACTTCCATAGAGTGCCACGCTCCAGACAAAGTCTTTCAAAAATGACTTCCTAATACTTAAATCTATATTCAATGTCAACAGATTCCTTTTCTGTAGAAATTTGCCTGAGCCAACCTACATTTTATATCCTCTTTGCTTCGTCCATCACTGGTTATTTTGCTTCCTGAGTAACAGAAGTCTCCTACTTCCTTTAGTTGTTCACCTGCCAATTTGATGTCCATAGAGTTTTCAGATTGATTTCGGCTGCATTCCAAATTTTTTGTTTCACATTTATTAATTTTCATCATGAATTCTTTCCTCAAGATGGAGTCCATACCATTCAAAAACTCATTCAAATCCTCAGGCGTGTCGGCCAAGATGACGATGTCATCAGCAAATCTCAGAGTTGAAAATATTTCTCCTTGAATCTTCACTCCCACTTTAAATTTCTCTCTAATTTCCTTCATTGCTTGTTCAATGTAAAGATTGAAAAGTATGAGTGATATGTTGCAGCCTTGCCTCACACCTTTCTGAATACCTGCTTCTCTCTATGTTCTTGAGCTCGAATGACTGCTGTCTGGTTTCTGTATAGATAGTAGATCACCCTCCTATCCCTGTACTTTATTCCAATCATTTTCAAAATGCCAAACAATTTAGTCCAATCAACGTTATCAAAAGCCTTTTCTAAGTCCACAAATGCCATGAACGTTCTCTTATCTATTCTTATTCTACCTTCCAAAATCAGCCTAAGACTTAGTACAGCTTCCCTTGTTCCTACATTTCTCCTGAAACCAAACTGGTCTTCACCCAACTCCGCTTCTATCTAGCTTTCCATCCTCTTGTAAATTATTCTAGACAGGATCTTTGAAGCATGAGTAATCAAGCTGATTGTACGGTAATCCTAACATATGTCGGCTCCTACTTTCTTCGGTAGAGGGATGATAACATTCTTCTTGAAATCAGAGGGTACCTCACCACTCTCATAAATCCTACACACCAAGTGAAATAACCTGATCAGACCTTCATCTCCTATGCAGCGTAGCAACTCAATCGGTATATCATCTATGCCTGGTGCTTTGTTCCTGCTTAAGTCTTCCAATGCTTTGTCAAATTCTGATCTCAATATTAAATCTCCTTTTGCATCCTCATCATTTTTTTCCTCCCTTTCCATTACATGATTCTCAATCTCCTTTCCCTTATACAAATACTCTATGTAGGCTTTCCATCTCTCAACCTTTTCTTCCCTATCTGTTAGAGGCTTTCCATTTGTGTCTTTAATATTACAGCACTTGGTCTTCTTTTCCCCAAAAGTATTCTTAATCCTTCGATAATCTGTGTCTACTTTTCCTAATTTCAGACATATTTCTATACCTGCACATTTCTCTTTCAACCATTCTTCTTTCGCTTCCTTGCACTTCTTCTTAACCTCATTTCTCATACGTCTGTATTCTGCTTTCCCTTTTTCATTTCTTACATTCTTCTGCCTTTCATCCATCAATTCTAGTATATCCTGAGTGATCCACGGTTTTCTCCCTATTCTTTCTTTCCTACCAATGTTTTCTTCTGCGGATTTTGTCATTTCATTCTTCAAAAGTGTCCATTCGTCTGCAATTGAAGTTTGTTTAGGGTTTTTCAATAGTCCTTCCTTTATATTCGTCTTGAATCTTTCCTTTATATCCTTCTCTTTCAGTCTGTCTATTGCCCACATTTTTGGCTTTTGACTTTTCTTTAGTTTCTTCAACTTTAATCTGCATTTCATAACAACTAGATTGTGGTCAGAGTTTATGTCAGAACCGGGATATGTTTTACAATCCAAAATCTGGATTCGCAATCTCTGGTTGACCATAATGAAGTCGATTTTGTAACGCCCTGTATCTCCTGGTCTCATCCTTGTGTATATTCTTCTATTGTGGTTATTGAATAAGGTGTTAGCTATGACAAACTCATGCTCGGTGCAGAATTCCATCAGCCTGCTTCCTCGATCATTCCTTTAAACTAATCCGAAACCTCCTACTATCTTCCCTTATCTTCCTTTTCCTACCACAGCATTCCAATCTCCCATTACAATAACATTTTCTTCACCCTTGACATACCGCAGAATTTCATCTATTTCTTCGTAGACCTTTTCAACATCTTCATCATCAGCTTGACTGGTAGGTATATAGACTTGTACCACTGTGGTGCAGGTAGGTTTTGTATTGATTTTTGCTACAAAAAGCCGTTCACTATATTGCTCATAATATTCCACCCTCTGTCCAAGTTCCCTACTCAATATGAGACCAAGCCCTGCTTGGCCATTGTTTGATTTAGTGCTAATGACCCTATATTCACCTGACAAAAAGTCCTGTTCTTCCTGCCAGCGCATTTCACTAATCCCAACCAAATCCAACCTCAATCTATCCATTTCCCTTTCCAAGTTTTCTAACCTTCCACTTCCTAGCAGACTTCTAACATTCCACGCTCCTATCCGTAGAATGTCAGATTTCCTCTTTGTCATTTATGTGACGTTAAACCCCTCCCGAGTAGTCCCCACCCAGAGATACGAACGGGGAACTAGTTTAAAAGTTTAAAAAGCATATAAAGTACATAAATGGACTGGCGTTTTGGAACAAAGTTCCAGAAAAGAAATACTTACTAACAAAAGGGTGTGATTATCTCAACATTTTGGATTATTTACTGTGTGTGTGTATGAATCACTGTAGGCTACTCAACGCTCAAGTTCACTAAATCTAAATATGGACCTGAACTAAGTGATGAACTTTGACGTGAACTCGTGCGAACTGCGCTTACCAATTATTATCAGTCAGATTCCAAACAACTAACAGCAAAAACGATCACTTGAAAAAGCACTTCTCAAAAGTAAAATCCTTTATCTTGTTGTGTAATTGATCGGTAATATTATGTGTAAAGTAAAATGAAAATCCACAGCCTACTTCCAGTCTCCGACAATAATTATGAATTATTTCAGTCTATAAATTTCCCCTTGGTCCCTTTTATTATGGTGTTTGTTTTTCCTTTGCTTCTTTCAGGTTATGCATTGAGCTAACCTCATTGCTATTTGAAGTTGTTGCTTCCACGCTCGTCTAGTTCGTATGCAGGTATTTGATTTGACTTATGGACCTGATGAGCATAAGGCTTCTTCATTGGTTGTGTTCATATGGTGAAGTATTGTGAGTTTTGCCAATTCAAACTTCGACCAGTGTTTTGGAGCGGATTTACGAGTTAACTGTCCACTGATTCTCTGTGTTGTGTTGGCTGAATATCTTCGCTGTTACATATATGTTTTTAGTTTTGCTCAACATTTTCCTGTGACCTACTTATATGGTGCACCATATTAAGTTAAATAGCCATTTATTTTTTGAGTGCTACGCTATCTTATATCTTTCTTCGGATATTTGTCTTGGCTGATGAAGGGGATAAACGCAATTAATCCCCGAAACATGTACCAGGAGCAAGTGTAATTATAATTTATTTTCGTTTATGTATTGACTAAGGCGGATATACAATTTGTTGTTAAAACTATCTAGTACCTTAAGAATATATTTACCTGCTACTGAAAAATATGAACATTCTATCTTGAAAAATATACATAGGAGACAATTTTAATCAGTTACTCGTAATTTCTCTAAACTTGGCTTGGCAATTTAGCAAAAGGGTTAAAGGTTAAAACAGTAACATTGCCACCACAAGGAAAAGAACGAAAGATTTCTACCCCTTAAAAATTGGAGGTTCTAAAAGAAGAAATTGTATTTATCGTATGGCTTTTAGTGCCGGGAGTGTCCGAGGTTATGTTTGGCTCGCCAGAGGTTGTAGCTGCTTCAAGCAGACACCACTAGGATGAGCTACAAGTTCCGTTCAATTTCAAGTAGTTCCAACTTTCGCTACCAGATATCAATGATACCTTGGGCACAGTAGTTCAGCATGCTACCAACTACGCCACCGAAGCTGTTTATATTAGCTAACGGGGCCCAGAGGACTGCGCTACCTAATCGTTATTGGTCTAGGCTAAAACCATTGGTCTGCCGGATGCGATATAGTACCGAATGCGTGGGGTTGGCAATGCGGTACATGACGGTACATGATGCTAAAATAGCTGAAACAGTTGGACTTAGCCTATAAATTATAAGTCGTGTTCGGGCGGGTCACGGACAGCGGAGGAGTAAACATCTACTACTACATCATCTCCAGATATTTTCTCGACTATTAATGCAGGTATTTTGGTTAATTTCAGTAGTTTAAGAATTTTATAGAAAAGAGTACCTTCGGTACATTTTTACCAAAATAATTTCAATTATTGGATTATGTTAGAAAGTTTTTTTTCTTTGAGGAGGAGAAATGCATCTACGCTTGGTCTCCTGAGTGGCTGACTACCGACTAAAGCTCCCCACGTTACTTCTGGTTGGTTGGTTGCTTGGTTGGTTCCTTAGTTTAGGGGCTGTGACAACGCGGTCATGTAGCCCCATGTACTTTGGGTGTGTATCTGATAACCGGTGTTAATTGTGATGACTGTATTAGTGTGTGTTATCTGTTTTTAATTCAAGTAAGGACTGCAGACATTCAATTTTCAAGTAGTTCCTACTTTTGCTACCAAATGCTACCATCCACGACACCTAGCTTGCGGGCTTGGCAACTAGATTGCATCGCAGTCAGCAACTGGCTGCGAACGTTGGAACTAACAGAACGTTCTCAATTCTAACCTACAAATTAGTGGAAAGTTCTTTTTCATGCCATAAATCTATGACATGGGACCGCCGGCCTTACTTCCCCTCCGAAGGTAGGCATTCTGAGGGATTTTTACCCTCTTAAAAATCCGACGACTTCGGCCGGGTTTGAACCCGCGACCTTGGCCATAGAAGCTCAGCTTGCTACCAACTACACCACGGAGAGAGAGAAGAAGGGGTGATTAGCACTATCTAGCTCATTAATACATTAGATGCAATCTGGAGCCACCTTCCCCATCTTCTAAGATAAGAACAGAAGTACCCATGACCAATCAAGAACTGAGTGAGATAATAACCAACCTCACCATGTTTTCCTCTTTGTCCAGAACTTTGCCCGAGGGATCATTCTCTTAGTCCACTGGCTCCTGTCTCCTTGTTCCCATTTGATCTGCCAGTTATGAAATCCTGCTGTTGGTCTTGCATTTTGTAAACCTACCTCAGATTTCCTCCAGTAAATATCCTTGCGTTATTCCGCAAGAAAAATTGGAATAATAATAATAATAATAATATTAATAATAATAATAATAAATATCAGGTTGTTCACACCTTGCCAACATTGACTACAAACATAGACACGCTCAAGTTGCCAACATTATCCACCAGAAGTGATGCTTTGTTGAGATACTCGAAGTGGTGTTTGACCTCCGGAATTTGCTTGTTTGGAGTGAATATGTGGTTTTTAAATTGTGCTTTGAAAGAAGTTCATTTTCCGTATTGACAGATTCACTATATAACAAAGGAGAAAGTGTTCCGCCTAGTCAATACATTTATTTACAACAAGTTATAAACTTGCTATTATATCGATATGGTACATGTTTCGGGGCCTCTAGTACTGGTCCCTTCTTCAGCCATAAATTAAGTTGCAAAATCCAGCATAATTAAAGATATCATAATAAAAAATACATAAAATGATGAGTGAATGGATGAAATGAGGCGAAAAAGAACATATTACTCATGAGAAGTAATGTGAGTGCACATCAGTAAAAATTAACACCATTGGTATTACTAGGTTCTTGAGAATACACTTATATAGCACTGTTCTAATGTTTGTGCATGTGGAAATCACTTCACTTGGGATTTATAGCCCGTTGTTTACAGGCTACAGAGAAGTCAGATAATATTGACGAGTTGCATTATCTCAACTAATATTGTAACTAAATAAGTGTGTATATTGTAAATATTTTCACCCATAGTTTCAGACATAGATGTTATATCCTAAGTGTAATGGATCTGATGATGATCGCTTGGCGATTGAAACTGGTCATCCTAGTGTATTTATTAATCTCATGTAAATATTTTCAGGATTAGAGAATAACCCATCTCATTTGAGTAGAATCGTGTTAACCGACTGAAAAGCACCAAACTTTTGATTACTAAGGTAACACTGAAAAATGGCTTCGAACACCATAAAATTCAGAAATCTTCGCGGACGTGCGCAACAGCTGACCAAAGTTCATTTGTTGAAACAACTCGTGCACCACCTATTGTGAAATTGATTTACTTCAGGTTGCTCCCGACAACTAACCAAAGTTCATTCGTTGAAAAGAAATCATGCGACTACATTCTTTTGTTGCAACAACTCACGGAAGGATCGATTAGATGTGTTCTATTTCAAAAATGGCTGCATATTGATCTCGGATCCACAATTACGGCCGATCAAACGATGTTTTTGGGAACATTATTTCGTAGTTTCGTTTGGTTGCGCTAATAACAGGATTGTTCTGAAATGAAAATCCACAGCCTGCTTCCAGTCTCCGACCGGGTCAGGAATGGAATGAATGAAGCCCCCATCTAGCGGCGAGGATATGAACTGTGCCGGCTGCCGAGGCCTGACGCACTCCTCTGGGGCAATGATTAAATGAATGACAGATGAAATGAAATGATAGTGGAGAGTGTTGCTGGAATGAAATTTTGACAGGGAAAACCGGAGTACCCGGAGAAAAACCTGTCTGCCTCCGCTTTGTCCAGCACAGATCTCACATGGAGTGACCGGGATTTGAACCACGGACCCAGCGGTGAGAGGCCGGCGTGCTGCCGCCTAAGCCACGGAGGCTTAACAGGATTGTTCTACGTTGTTTTATTTATTCCTTCTCCAGTGAGGATATGCTTCTATCGTGTCGGTCACTAACGAGGTGTTACTGTAGTTAGCAGGGACATATATTAGGGGGGAGCTGTGCCCCCCCCCCCCGAAAAAAGCCGATACAAATTAAGAAAGCGTTGCTTTGGTAAGAACATAAAATTATTCTAAATTTGGTTGTACCTTAATCTTTACTTATTGGCTAAGTTATAAACAATATTAAGATTGAAATTAGAAACTTCAATTGCATGATTAGGACACAAGAAGTAAAAAGGAGATTTTAAAATTACGCTCAGCTGCCATCTTGTGGTTATGGAAACAATTGAAATATGTTAGATGCCAGTGGATTAACATTCGTATAAGGCTTTACTGTACCAAGTTTCACTGCACTCTGATGGTTAAATTGCGAGAAACGTCCATGTGAATATTTATATTTCGCGTCGCCGCCATGTTGGATGTGTGATCACCAGGTTATTTAAAGTCCTATAGGTGAACTTAAGTTCATAGCCCCTATGAACATAAAAAATCAGTTTGATTGCTATAATAGATTTGTAGATATTCAAAGCCGTCTAAATATTTCGGATTGTCGCCATGTTGGATTGTTAAATATATAGGCCATAGAGTCATGTACCATTAAAGTAAAATTATTGCGTAGATTCATTATTCAAACTTTCACATCGATCGCATGATTACGACTTAAGAAATAAAAACTTAATTTTAAAATTCGCACAGCGGCCATCTTGAGGTTATGTAAACAATTGAACTAAATTAGATACCAGGGCATTACAATGTGTATAAACATATGCTGTTCAAGTTTTATTGCGTTTGGTTGGTAAAATCACGAGAAACGTCTACTTAAAAGTCGCAAATTCGCGTGGCCGCCATGTTGGTTTTGTAGTTACCAGTTTTTCAAAAGTCACATAGGTGAACTTATAGTAGTTCCCTTTATGACCGTAAAATATTCCAGGGTGATATCGGGAATAGTTTCGGAGATATTGAATGCTGGTGAACTATTTTGCACAGCCACCATGTTGGAAGGGTGAGACGTAACAAAATTTCAGGGGCACGGTCGGGGTCGTCCGGAATAGTGTTATGAACTTACCGAGTTTCATTGAAATCGCTACAGCCGTTTAGAAATATTTAGGGGGGGGGGCACACACACACTCCTCACACACACACACACACACACACACACTCCTCACACACACACACACACACACACTCCTCACACACACACACACACACACACACTCCTCACACACACACACACACACACACACACACGGACAAAATGTGATCTCATAAGCCTATTTTTTTTCAAAATTGAAAATAGGTTAAAAATAAAATTTAAAGATTCTCGGTTGGTCTAATTCAGTCCATTGAATCCAGAGCCCGTTAAATCGAGGTCCTCTAAATCGAGGGTTTACTGTAGAATATTTCAGGCACTAGGAAGTTAAATTACTCTCCCCGCCCAATCTAATTTGGTGTGCTCATGTTGACCGACTGAAAAGCTACGCTAACAAGGGGAGTATCAGGTAAGACAGGTCGAAACCTATCTTGAAACTTTGTGGACGCAATCGTTGTACTATAAGAGGACAATGTGCGGACAATCAACTGCCAGATTGAACTGCAAGGCTCTGAAATTATGTGGCGAATCTCTCATATAAATCAAGGGGAGGTAGTGAGTACCGTCCATGTTGGAAGGGACAGCCCTGACCGCCCAAGCACTCAAGTTTGGTGGGAAGGTGCTGCACGCTCCAGTCAACATATACGCTCCGCCTCGCTACTACACCGAGTGACGCAGGGATGTCCAGCACCACCAGCCATCATACCTGTGTACCAGCATGTCAGGTAGGATTTAGGAGCCTTGCAGTTCAATCTGGCGGCTGATTTTCCGCAATTTGTCCTCTTATAGTACAACAATTGCGTCTACAAAGTTTCAAGATAGGTTTCGACCTGTCTGACCCGATACTTCCCTTGTAAGAATAGTGTATCGGCCTCAGTGTCCACAAGACCCTACAGGTCATTGAACCCGCGATTTTTTTCCACTATGAATGAGTATATAATATTTATAACAAAAGCAGAAAGATTGGAGATACCGTATAACCTGGGGAATAATAAAGACATTCACGGTTCAAGTACGTGACTTCAAGTCACGCACGCGACCAACAGGAAAGAGAGCATTACATGTATTATCAATCAGAATCACGTGGGAAAAAGAAATGTCAGCGTTTGAAATGTAAATTTTTGTCTAATTCATCGGTAAATTGAAAAATGGGCGTAACTCTGGGCACGCAACTGGGAATTTATTCAGACATAAAAAGAAATATGCATAACATTAAGAACGACATGCATATACACTTCTACGATTGTTCGAGCAATGTTATTTGGAATACTGGGGTACTTATCAACTTTCTCTGCAATACGATGTTGTTGGACTGATTGTGTGGCGCAGCGGTTACGTTCTAGCGTCCTGTACCCAAGGCAGGGGCATATATATAATTTGTTTTCGGGGTGGGGGGCTGACTATCCTGGAAAATTGTGAGTATTCTCAGGGGATTGTCACCGCAAAATACCCAGAAATATCAACCAATATCTTAGAGCATATAACTTTGTGTAATTATTTTGGATAAGAGTTAATTTTAAATTCTTCGTTTATATAGCCTACAATTAGTGGCAATACAAACAAAGTTGTAAAATACAACACAACACACAAATAAAATTTTATACTTTATGAATTTCGTATTGTGGCCTATGGAGTATGAATGGTGAATATCTAAACATTTGTCATTAAGCAGAAAGGTAAACAGTTTTTTTTTTTACAAATTGATAATTTAATTCTCAAAAGTACCGTACTGTGGAATTCTCAGTTTTGCCTCACGAGGCTGAGTGTACACCGTTCCAACCCTCAGACCAGAATTAAAATTTCTTGGGGTGGTGCGCAAGAATGCTAGCCGCTACACCACGAGGTAGTCTAATTTCAATCTTAATATTGTTAGACTAATAACTTAGCCAATATGTTAAGATTATGGTACAACCAAATTTACAATTTGTCTATTTTATGCTTTTACCAAACCAACACATTCCTTTTATTGACTGTTTTCGGGGGGGGGGGGGCGCTAATGCCCCCAGTGATCCCCCCTTATATACGCTTCTGACCCAAGGTTGCAGTCAGTTGGCATTTGTGAGAGTACTTTGTCACTCTTTTGAGTGGATGGAAATATGAACCTTGCCTCTATATAGAAAGTCTCTTTGGCCATTTAATAAACCAGCCTTGACTTTGAGTTTATTCAAACATAGAGAACACTTTTAAGGAATCTTGCCTTCACTTTTTCTATGAATCGGAGGTCACCGAAAGTTGACTTACTTTGACTTATGTCCAGCGTCCCCTTTCGGAACAAAGGGCTGCAACTAAGATCTTCTATTGGTCCCTTCTCCTGGCAATCTGTTATAGATCTGCCCAGGATTTGCCTTTTTTCCTCATCTCTTCCTCCTCGCTTCTTTTCCATGTCACCTTAGGTCTTCCCCTTTTTGTTGTTCCTTGCGGATTCCATCTGAGTGCTTCTTTCTCTATGGCATCCTGTTTTCTCAGACAGTGACCCAACAATCCCCATTTTCTCCTTTTAATCTGTTAGGTAGATTTCATTAGAAAGCTAACTATTGCAATGTGTACCATGTTTCGACTTCCGGAAAATTTCGACATATCTTCGCGTTTCACATCCCCCAGACCCCAAAACCACCGTCAGTTCAAAAGTTTATATATAATTTATGTATATATGTATCTATATATATATCAGTTTTTGTGGACACGATAACTGCCGTAATTTTGCACCAATCACTTTGAATATTTGACATAATAAGTATCCCATTAAATTCTCGGTCGAGTTCGTTAATGGGCAAAATCGGTCAAAGGGGGTGAAAATGGAGGGCTTTTTTCGAAAAAGTGAAATATCACTATAACTCTCTTAACACATGAAATATTGAATCCATTCAAAGTTCATAATATGTGTCCGATAAGTGCCAACAATTTATGTCAAATAAGTTTTTTTGATAGCACCAACCATTGACCAAAGGGGTGGAAAAAAGTGGTTTTTTCGGGAAACATTAATCATATCTCTCTTAATAGGCACAATATCAAAACCGTACTAAATGGAAAATATTCCCCTAATAATTACCTAAAACTTTTGTCTGAAAGAAATTTTGATATGACCCACTATTACGCCAAGGGATGAGAAAAACGATTTCGGAATTAAAGAAAATGCCAAGTGCCATAAGAGGTTACCATGACAACGCTTCTAAATTGATCAGGGATGAGCTATCAGAGGTTGCCAAGACAACGCCATTGACGAGATCACATTCATTTTTAGCCTATTTTCAATTTTGAAAAAATAGGCTTATGAGATCACCTTTTGTCCGTGTGTGTGTGCGTGTCTGTGTGTGATTCGTGTGTGTGTCCCCCCCTAATAAAATCTAAACGGCTGAAGCGATTTCAATGAAACTCGGAAAGTTCGTAGCACTATTCCCGGCGACCTCGACCGTGCCCTTCAAATTTTGTTACGACTCACCAATCCAACATGGCGGCTGTGCGAAATATTTCACCACCATTCAATATCTCCGAAACTACACACATCAAAAAAAGTTTTGCATCACCTCGGTTCCCAGATCTCCGGCATATAGACGTTGACTGTGTATATTGTATCAAAGATACAGTCCCTTTGACTGTTCATAGATGTCACTAAAACTGCTCAAAGATGTAAACAACCATGCATGAGCAGGGCCTATTAGACGGAGGGGGTACGACAGCCGATCAGTTCCAGTCATTCCACCAGGACGAAGGTACGCTGCTCATGTTGTCTGTAGTTCTACCATGCCTAGAAGGTCAATACCGCAGTTCGATCGCGTCCGCATTGTTACTTTGTGTCAAGAAGGGCTCTCAACAAGGGAAGTTTCCAGGCGTCTCAGAGTGAACCAAAGCGATGTTGTTCGGACATGGAGGAGGTACAGAGATACAGGAACTGTCGATGACAGGCCTCGCTCAGGCCGCCCAAGGGCTACTACTGTAGTGGATGACCGCTACTTACGGATTGCCGCTCGGAGGAACCCTGACAGCAATGCCACCATGTTGAATAATGCGTTTCGTTCAGCCACAGGACGTCGTGTTTCAACTCAAACTGTGCGCAATAGGCTGCATGATGCGCAACTTCACTCCCGACGTCCATGGCGAGGTCCAGCTTTGCAACCCCGACACCATGCAGCGCGGTACAGATGGGCCCAACAACATGCTGAATGGACCCCACGGAATTGGCATCACGTTCTCTTCACCGATGAGTGTCGCATATGCCTTCAACCAGACAATCATCGGAGACGTGTTTGGAGGCACCCTGGTCAGGCTGAACGTCTTAGACACACTGTCCAGCGAGTGCAGCAAGGTGGTGGTTCCCTGATGTTTTGGGGTGGCATTATGTGGGGCCGACGTACGCCACTGGTGGTCATGGAAGGCTCCGAAACGGCTTTACGATACCTGAATGACATCCTCCGACCCATAGTGCAACCATATCGGCAGAATATTGGAGAGGCATTTGTCTTCATGGACGACAATTCTCGACCTCATCGTGCACATCTTGTGAATGCGTTCCTTCAAGATAACGACATCGCTCGACTACAGTGGCCAGCATGTTCGCCAGACATGAACCCTATCGAACAAGCCTGGGATATGTTGAAAAGGGCTGTTTATGGACGTCTTGACCCACCAACCACTCTGAGAGATTTACGCCGAATTGTCGTTGAGGAGTGGGACAATTTGGACCAACAGTGTCTTGATGAACTTGTGGATAGTATGCCACGGCGAATACAGGCATGCATCAATGCAAGAGGACGTGCTACTGGGTATTAGAGGTAGTGGTGTGTACTGCAATCTGGACCACAAATGCTGAAAGTCTAGCTGTATGATGGTACAACATGCAATGTGTGGATCTCATGAGCAATAAAACGAGCTGAAATGTTGTTTGTGTTGATCTCTATTCCCTTTGTATTTAACGGTTCCGGAACTCTTGGAACCGAGGTGATGCAAAACTTTTTTTGATGTGTGTATTACCGATATTACCCTGACATTTTCTATGGTGATAGAGGGAACTACTATAAGTTCACTTATGTGACTTTTGAAAACCTGGTAACTACAAAACCAACATGGTGGCCAAGCGAATTTGCGACTTTTAAATAGACGTTTCTCGCGATTTCACCAACCAAACGCAATGAAACTTGGTACATTATATGTTTATATACATTGTAATGCACCGACATCTAACTTCGTTCAATTGTTTACATAATCACAAGATGGCGGATGTGCGAAATATTTCACCGACATTCGATATCTCTGAAACTATTAGCGGTATCTCCCTAAAATTTTGTGCGGAAATAAAGGGCACTACTGGAAGTCCACCTATAAGATTTTCAAAAACCGGTTAACTACAAAACGAACATGGCGGCCGAGCGAATTTGAACATTTTAAATAGACCTTTCTCGCGATTTAATGTTCCAAGCGCACTGAAACCTGGTACAGGAAATATTTATACACATTGTAATCCACTGGTATCTAATTTAGTTCAATTGTTTACATAACCTCAAGATGGCGGCAGTGCGAATTTTAAAATTAAGTTTTTATTTCTTGTGTAGTGATGCGATCGAAGTGAAAGTTTGAATAATGAACCTACGCAATAATTTTCCTTTAATGGTACATGACTCTATGGCCTATACATTTAACAATCCAACATGGCGACCATCCGAAATATTTAGACGATACTGAATATCTACGAATTTATTTTAGCAATCAAACTGCATTTTTAATGTTCATAGGGGCTATGAACTTAAGTTCACCTATAGGACTTTAAATAACCTGGTGATCACAAATCCAACATGGCGGTGACGCGAATTATAAATATTCACATGGACGTTTCTCGCAATTTAACTATCCACGTGCAGTGAAACTTGGTACAGTAAATCCTTATACGAATGTTAATCCACTGGCATCAAATTTATTTCAATTGTTTCCATAACCTCAAGATGGCAGCTGTGAATTTTTTTTATATCTCCTTGTTTTTTCTTGTGTCCTAATTATGCGATTGAAGTTTGAATACTACACGTTCACAATAATCTGCATGTAACAGTACATAACTCTAGGACCTACATATATAAAATCCAACATGGCGACCATCCGAAATATTTAGTCGGTTCTCAATATCTACGAATCTATTACAGCAATCAAACTGAAATTGTGTATGTTGATAGTGGCAATTAACATAAATAGGATATATGAAAATGGGCTGTATAGTTCTTCACGGAACTACTTGTTAGCCTACTTTTCACACTTTGCAAAAATGAGGAAAAAGTAGACTTATGAGATCGATCCGGGAAAATGTGTCTGTCTGTCTGTCTGTCCTTCTGTCTGGCTGGCTGTGTGTGTGTGTGTGTGTGTGTGTGCCCCTATCAACTCCTAAACGGCTGCAGCAATCGAAACCAAATTTAGTATGAGTAAAGATGAATACCGGAATATCTCAAGCCCATATTTGAAAAAGATGTCAGTGCTACCAACTGCTAAAAAAACGCATTATAAATTTGAACTCCATGTTGGATATCATGGAAGGCATACATGGGAGCAATTCCAAAATTGGCACACATGTAGATAATACTATTTCAGTTTAATTTCCAGGAGGCCATACATGACAGTGTTGCCAAAATAATTTTAAGCTTTCTGATAGTTCCAATTTTTAAATGCACATAACTTCTACACTATCAATTGGATTTCAACCAAATTTTGTATGTAACATCTGTACATAAACAGATATGACTGAGCATATTCTTAAGAGCCAACAGGGCTACCAACTGTTAATAATTGCTCTCTCTATTTTTTTAAACCAAATACCAATATATCAGAAAGTATGCCAGCCGACAGCTTTAAACTATGCATGCGTATAGTACCTGACATTTTACATTAATTTGGAGTATCGTATATACGTCAGTTCTACCAACATAATTCTAAGCCTGCTGATAGGACCAATTTTTAAATACATGTAACTTCTATACTGTCAGTTGGATTTCAACCAAATTTCATATGTGCTATGTGTAATATAACAGATATGACTATAAGTATTCTTATGAGCAATTAGGGCTGCCAACTGTTAATAAATGGTGTCTATATTTTTTACCCTAATATCAATATATCAGAAAGTATGCAAGCCAACAGGTCTATACTTTGCATACGTATAGAACCTGACATTCTAGATTAATTTGGAGTAATTAATATAAGTCAGTGATGCCAACATGATTATATGCCTGATGATAGCTCCAATTTTAAAATACATATAACTTCTATACTAAGAAATGGATTTCATCCAAAATTGGCACAAAAATATATCATAATATTTCCGATTATTTCTGACCAGCATACGCATGACATTGTTGCCAACGTGCTTTTACGTGTGCTGATAGATCCAATGTATAACTCCATGTAACATCCTTTGGACTTCAACCACATTTTGTATTCTGTACCTTAAGAGATGGAATTAAGAATATATTCAGTCACCAGGGCTGCCAACTGTATTGCTGTATTAGGCTACATTATGCCTAGTATACAGTATTTCGAACTAATTAAGACATTCCGATATTACCAACTTAATTTCGTCATTATTCTAGATAGGTTCATATACTGTAGATTAATCATTGGCATGAATCTTAATTTTAAGAAAAGTAGGCTCTTTAGTTCCGCACGGAACTTCTTATTCCATCTGACTATGTGGGAAGCGACTAACTGGTAGCATGCTGAAATTCTATGCCCAAGGTCGCTGGTTCAAAACCGGCCTAAGTCGTCGGATTTTCTAAGAGCGCTAAACATCCCTCAGCATGCTTTCCTTCGGAGGGGAAGTTCCAACGTACATTGCAAGTTGCTGGTTGCGGTGGAATCTAGCAGCCAAGTTCACAGTAGGTGTCGTTGACGGTAGTATTTGGTACAAAATTAGGTACTAATACTTAAAATTGACCTTCTGCAGACCTTAACTGAATTAGAGACTAATACAGTCATCACAATTAACACCGTTTATCCGACAGACTATACACACCCAATGTACACGGGGTTACATGACCACGTTGTCGCAGCCCCTAAACTGAGGAACCAACCAACATCTCTGCGGGAGATAAAATTTTGCGCGAAAAAGTAACAGACTGTTAGATAGTTACACATCAGTTCCAAACCTTGCATAAGGACATTGTGATCAAAAGTATTAAAATGAACCCCAAATATGACAAGAAAGTTACCATCCCCATAAGACAATAAAATGTTAAAAATATGCATAGAAAGACGAAAAAAAGGTTAATTAACCTCCAATTGTAAAATACATTTTCGCAATAAATGAGGTCTGATCCACCTACGAAAACCTGCATATTTCGCCTATTTTAGCCTATCCTCTAGTCTGCCCGGTGAAATCTACCTCCGCCTTCCGGCGTGCCGAGAAGACTTTTTTGTTTTATGTGGATTTCTCCTGTCCTCTTCAAGAGTTCCTCGTTTGTAATGGTCTCTGGCTAATATATCCACAGAATTCGTCTGAGGCAACGGCTGATGAGAACCTGCAAACTCCTGTTAATGTTAAGTGATCCCATTTAATCTGTATTCCATTAGTTGCTACTGGGCTCGGTATTCCCGGCACTAAAAGCCATACGGTAAATAATTAAATGAATAAATAAATAAATAAATAAATAAAATCCTGATGTTATTGATACATTCTGCAGGTCTTTTATTGTATATATTGCTCTGATTGCAGCTGAGACTTTTCCATTTACGTGCAGTCTGTAGCAACGACCTGTTCTTTGTTGGTTAGTTATTGAGGTTTCAAGGGGTGGAACTACGATGTCACCTGCCCCTCTTAACACAGATTAAAGTATACTAATTTGGATTGAAATTAAGAATTTGGAGGTGGACATCTAAATATGAAAAATCAAAAATTAATAAAACAAAAGGAACTAAATAAAAACTAATAATTATAATAATAATAAAAATAACGGAATAAACAAAAATTTCAGAATTCAAAAAAGAAACAAGTATTTGAGTCAATGTACACTGTAAAATTTAGATTGCTGGCCCTAACCCACTCTCACTTATAAAGCGGATGACGAGATCAGCAGACACAGCGTCATCGGTTAATATAAGATTAGGTATCATCAGCAAACCAAGGTTTCTTCGTAAGTCAGCAAGACCCTCACAGTCGACCTGTTGTTTGTAAAGTGATTCCAAGATATGTGAATGCCCGAACTATTCGAAAATTTTCACTTCTTAACTTTATGTGGTCATATTCTGGAGGCCTTCCTCCTTTCCTAAACGTCATTGCATGGTCTCATCTGTGTTAATTCGAAGACAAGTTTTATCTGCCCACACCGTCAGCTTGTTCACTGCTTCCTGAAGGTTTACTAAATTGGCTGAGCTCAGCACCATGTCATGGGTAATGATGTTGTCTGGCTTATAACAATGACAAAACAAGTAGTTCCGTGAAGAAGGATACAGCCTATTTTCATACATCCTACTTATGCTAGCTGGTAGTTAGTTATTGTTGTTTTAAGGGGCGAAACTACGAGGTAATCTGCCCCTCTACTTATGTTAATTTCCTCTATAAACATACAAAATTTCTGATAGATTCGTAGATATTGAAAACCGTCTAAATATTTCGGATGGTCACTATGTTGGATTGTTGTATGTATAGGCCATAGAGTTAAGTACCATTAAATGAAAATTATTGCGCAGGTTCGCATGATTACGACACAAAATATAAAAACTTTGTTTTCAAATTTCGCACAGCCGCCATCTTTAGGATATGTAAACAATTGACTTAATTTTATGCCAGTACACAAAAAAGTGTATAAACAATTGCTGTACCATATTTCACAGCGCTCAGATGGTTAAATCGCGAGAATAGCCTATTAAAATGTTTCAAATTTGGTTGGCCACCATGTTCGATTTGTAGTTAACGGGTGTTTGAAAGTTACATAGGTGAACTTCTAGCATTTTCCTTTATCACTGTACAAAAGTTCAGGGTGATATCGGTAGTAGTTTTGGAGATATAGAATGCAGGTGAAATATTTCGCACAGCCGCTATGTTGATTCGGTGAAACGTAAGAAAATTTGATGGGCACGGTCGGGGTCGACCTAGATGGTGCTATGACCTTACCAAGTTTCATTTAAATCTCTTTAGCCATTTAGATTTTATTAGGACACACACACACACACACACACACACACATACACACACACGGACAAAAGGTGATCTCATAAGCCTATTTTTTTCATAAATGAAAATAGGCTAATAACAAAAAAAAAAGTCACCCACACATTTTCGGATTCTCTATCAAATAATTTACCGCAAAATCAAGCAGGCCTGTTCAATCACCATTATATTTTGCTTTAATTATTACGGTTGTATTATTATGAAGATCGCATTCCTTTAATATGACAATACTGGTGTTTGTAAAGCCTTTTTATATTATTTTAATGGGCATTTGCTTCTGGTGCAAGTAATAAAGTAGGCTGGTACCTGCTAATCACAAGTCATGTGCAGACCAATAGCGAGTGTCAGCCTTTATCACATATCATTCGATAATCTGCCACATTATTGTGAGGAGGTCAACTGCAGCTGCGGTGTGTTAATGGAATACCACTGCAAGGCAGAGCTGTCAGACTCATGTTAATTACACAATCTGTGATCAAATAATGAATTAGCTAACTCGAGGCGATCGACGGGAGTCTGGTCATTGTAGTTACATAAAGTAAGGTTCATAACTTTAGGCACAGGGGTGCTCCTGTTACTTGCGCCAGGTTCCTCTATCACAACCTTACGACCTTGACGGTATCAGAGTTTCATTTCACCGGCCTTCATGACCCTTCTTATGTCTTCTTTTTGCGGCTTCAGTGGCGTAGTCGGTAGCATGCTGAACTGCTGTGCCCAAGATCGCGGGTTCAAACACGGCTGAAGTCGTCGGATTTTCAGTATGATTTCCTTCGGAGGGGAATTAAAGCCGGCAGTCCCATGTCATATATTTATGGCATGTTAAAGATCCTTCCACAGACTAAACTTGTGTGGAGCTAAATTTCTAGGTTAGATTTCGTTGGAACGCTCTATCAAAGTTCCAACCTTTACCACTAGGTAACATTGATATCTGATAGCGATTGAACTACTTGAAATTGAACGGAACGTGTAGTTCTCCCAAACAGTGTTCGTTGGAAGCAGCTACAGACTCTGGCGAGCCGAACATGTCCTCGGACACTCCCGGCACTAAAAGCCATACGATAAATAAATAAATAAATAAAAACAAACCCATGGTTTTTGTCACGCACCAATAATCTTTATCCGGGCCAATGGTTTTGCCTTTTATTTCATTATTCACGTGTCGTGTGGTGAATTTTGTACTGACAACTGTCTGACGTCAATGTAACATGGCGCCGGATCGTGAAATTAACACGAACAAAAATGCATTATTTATGTAATAAAATAAATATTTTCGGTGCTGCAGTGTCAATTCAAATTGAAAACAACTTCTAATGACTCCCAGAAAGGTTGGTTGGTTCCTCAGTTTAGGGCTGCGACAACGCGGTCTTGTAGCCCCGTGTACTTTGGGTGTGTGTAGAATCTCTCGGATAACCGGTATTAATTTTGATGACTGTATTAGTGTGTGTATCTGTTTTCAATTCAAGTAAGGACTGCAGACATTCAATTTTTTTCAAGTAGTTCTTACTTTTGCCACCAAACGCCACCGTCAGCGACTACTAGTTGAGAACCTGGTTACCAGACGCCACTACAGTCGGCTCCCGGCGACGAACGTCGGGACCTGAGAGCGCTTACCTAATTTAGCTTCACACAGGTGTAATTAGTGGAAAGTCCTTTAACATGCCATAACTCTATGGCATAGGACCGCCGGCTTTACTTCCCCTCTGAAGGAAGGCATACTGAGGGATTTTGAACGGTCTTAAAAACTCCGATGACTTTGGCCGGGATTGAACCCGCCATCTTGGGCACAGAACTCCCAGAAAGGTATGTGAATCAAACGAGCCTATAATGGCATTAATAATTATGACACGAGTATGTTTATAAGACGAGCGTAAGCGAGTTTTATAATTTCCATACGAGTGTCTTAATTACCATTAAGGCGAGTTGCATGCGACTGTTTATGGTCGACGATAATTAAAACTTGATTATATGTTTTAACATAAATATTCATAAATATCTGTTGAGATTCAGTGACTAGAATGTTGTGATCGGAGTGAGAGTGCTGTGTAGGATATCTCTGTTTTCCAAGCTCTCTGACCGACCGACGCATGCGCTCTGTGTACTTGGTAGTTATTTACGCAAACATATGGACGGTGCACTTTCGGTAATTTGTATAGACATGTTGGATTTTGAGCACATGCGCGAAGGTATCCTTACCTAATTCGTCACACAACTGTTTCTTGAGCTCTGATTGGTGGGAGAAACTGTTTCATAATGAAAAATAGTGTTATAATGAGCTTCATTTTGAAACAGTTTTCTGACACATAATGTTTATATTTCGACACCGTCGAACATAAATAATATATTTTCAATAATCTGCCATGTGAAAATATGAAAAGGGAGGAGTGCCTACTCTGAACAATTAACATTAATTTGTGTTGACCGACTGAAAGTTAAAATTACAATTGTTAATGAGGCGACACTGAAATTGGCTTCAAGGCAATCTATATATCTCCCGAAGGAGCGGTCACGTGTTTCAGTTCCATTGCTACCTTCGAAACTCTCAACGAATGTCCTTCAAAATAAACAAGACATCCATAATCTTAAAAGGACTGGAACGAGACCCATCGAGGTGATTCCTGTAAACAAGTAGTGGGAATAGATATCCCTAAAAGGGAATGTCTCCATCACTTTTTGTCCACGGTTCAAAAAATCCAATCAATGTAAGTTTTAATTAAATACTTCCTTGCAAGGGCTGTCTTACGGTTATTGATTTTACAGTCGCGACAGTCAGGAGGGAATCGAGGAAATCAGACAATTTAAATGCAAATCACTAGCAACGCTTTCGAGTAGAAAATAAAGATAATATATTTGACAAGTACAAATTAGGATCGCCTACAAAATGAGGAAATTGAATTTCAAAGTAAGTGAGTTAGAGATAAAAGTGTTCACACACTCGGGAAAACAAGATCCGCAGTGTGCACTATCCCCATACTCTGCTGTAAGCAATCCCTTTACTTACATGGACATTTGGGCTGGGGTGTTACCAGTTAGTGATTTGTAAAGTGCATATGACTACATGAATGATAATACGCTAAAAAGAGCGGCAACACTCCTGGATTTACCTTAAACGTTTAATATATAGATAGCTCCAACTCCAACACGTTAAGGTAAAAAAGACCCATCTAGGGGCAAAATAAAATGAAAAATTATTTTTTGGCGCTTTTAGTTATATACAATGTAAAGAACAGGAATTTGTAAAAAAAAGTCGAAAAAATATGAAAAATTATCATTTTATGAGATATAAATGACTGCTGCACCGTAAATGACAACGCCCACTTTTACAGAGATTTATGTTTGTGCGTATAACTTCTGAACTATTATAGATAGATTTCTGATCTCACTTCCTATCTGCTCTGTTGAGTGCTGACTTGGTATTGGTAACAATGAAAACTTCATGCATTGTTTATGCTACTAGTGGTTACTGCACATCGTCATAATAATATAATCACTGTGATTTTGCACTCAACCATTGAAGAAATATTGTTTAAGGGGCGGAACAGCGAGGTAATCTTCCCCAATTATTAATAATTCAATCGTTGATTCGAAGAGGGAAACAATTCCACTTATTTGCGAACAGATAAGTTGAAATACGCATTTCTTTATTTTTTATTTATTTATATTGTTTTTATTTACTTATTTATTTGTTTATTTATTTATTTATTTATTTATTTATTTATTTATTTATTTATTTAAAAGCTAAAGGAAGTAGGAGAAACAAAATAACCAGTGATGGACGAAATGTTGCAAGCTATGGGGTAGGAATGGTCTATGAATTGTCAGAGGTAACAAAATGTAATGCAAAACTTCAACCTCATATTTCTCAGTTAAACAATTTTCACTACTTTGGTAACATTTGTAAGAACACTAATCAAGATAGGTCCATCATTTTTATTAATGTATCAACATCATCCTAATGAACAGTAATACGAAGAGATATCCCTTTAAATAATATACAAAATTAAATATAAATATTTTTCGACATAATTTTGGATTATCATATAGTACCTTAAACAATAATTCCTATTGGCAAAAGTATTTCGTTTTTGTCAATCATCCTTATTGTTGCAGATAATGATCCAAACAGTAATCCCTGAAAGTTTCAATTGGCTAACCCAAACAGATTTTGAGTAAAGTGTACCACAAATTTGAAGATTTAACATGGCCGAGATAGCCAGATCTTTCTTACCTTAACATATGTCCGCAAAGTCTCTCCGTAGTGCATATCTCGCCTTGCGGATCGAGTTGGGTTGGCAGTACATTCATGTTATGTTCGTTACAAGGAAGACAATTACAATAAATTAAGTAATGCAATTATATATACGGTACTCACCAATATCACAATATATTCCAAGAAGTTTCCACCAGCACGGAAACCTCTCCCACTAAAAACACACGCTCTTCAGTAGTCAGCATTTCCACTAGACTCAACTTACACAAGAGCTTGACAATAACATAACTTACAGCGTCAACACTGTCACGCACAGGCACTCACTGTCGGCAATAATGAATAAGTATTCCCCACCCTATCACTCCATTTGAAGGTCAACACGGAACAAGTGCATGCTTATGCCAACCGCTGCGGTGAGGCTTTGTGTATACAGCGACTTGAATGGGCTGCCAACCTATCACGTTCTGCATGATAAGACCCGCATAGCTCGCCGCTGCGGAGAGACTTTGTGAAAACAGTGACATGAATGTGCTGGCAACCAAACACGTCCTGCAAGGCGAAACTCGCGTAGCTCGCCACTGCGGTGAGGCTTTGTGTATACAGTGACTTGAATGTGCTGCCAATCTATCACGTTCTGCATGATAAGACCCGCATAGCTCGCCGATGCGGAGAGACTTTGTGTATACAGTGACATGAATGTGCTGCCAACCTCTCACGTTCTGCATGATAAGACCCGCATAGCTCGCCGATGCGGAGAGACTTTGTGTATGCAGTGACTTGAATGGGCTGCCAACCTATCACGTTCTGCATGATAAGACCCGCATAGCTCGCCGATGCGGAGAGACTTTGTGTATACAGTGACATGAATGTGCTGCCAACCTAACACGTCCCGCAAAGCGAGATCCACGTAGCTCGACGCTGCGGAGAGACTTTGCGTATACAGTGACATGAATGTGCTGTTAACCTAACACGTCCCGAAAAGCGAGATCCACGTAGCTCGACGCTGCGGAGAGACTTTGCGTATACAGTGACATGAATATGCTGCCAACCTAACACGTCCTGCAAGGCGAGACTCGCGTAGCTCACCACTGAAGAGAGACTTTGTGTATACAGCGACATGAATGTGCTGCCAACCTAACACGTCCCGCAATGCGATACACGCGTAGCTCACCACTGCGGAGAGACATTGTGTATACAGCGACATGAATGTGCTGCCAACCTAACACGTCCCGCAAGGTGAGACCCGCGTAGCTCACCACTGCGGAGAGACTTTGTGTATACGGCGACATGAATGTGCTGCCAACCTAACACGTCCCGCAAGGCGATACACGCGTAGCTCACCACTGCAGAGCGACATTGTGTATACAGCGACATGAATGTGCTGCCAACCTAACACGTCCCGCAAGGCGAGACCCGCTTAGCTAGTTACTGCGTAGAGTCTTTGCGTATACAGTGACATGAATGTGCTGCCAACCTAACCCATCCTGCAAGGTGAGACCCGCGTAGCTCACCACTGCGGAGAGTCTTTGCGTATACAGCGACATGAATGTGCTGCCAACCTATCACGTCCCGCAAGGCGAGACCCGCGTAGCTTGCTGCTGCGGAGAGACTTTGTGTATACAGCGACATGTATGTGCTGCCAACATAACACGTCCCGCAAGGTGAGACCCGCGTAGCTCGCCTCTGCGGAGAGACTTTGTGTATACAGCGACATGAATGTGCTGCCAACCTAACACGTCCTGCAAGGCGAGACCCGCGTAGCTCACCACTGCGGAGAGTCTTTGCGCATACAGCGACATGAATGTGCTGCCAACCTAACACGTCCCGCAAGGTGTGACCCACGTAGCTCGCCACTGCAGAGAGACTTTGTGTATACAGCGACATGAATGTGCTGCCAACCTAACACGTCCCGCAAGGTGTGACCCGCGTAGCTCACCACTGCGGAGAGTCTTTGCGTATACAGCGACATGAATGTGCTGCCAACCTAACACGTCTCGCCAGGCGACACCCACGTAACTCGCTGCTGCGGAGAGACTTTGCGGACACTCTGCAGTTGTATTTGCATCAATATTGTGCAAGAAGCTATTTCATTCACCATGCTAGTAGATTGTATGATATTTACCGCATTGATTTAACCCTAGCATTACCAGCGGGAGGGGGAGTATTTCCTGTCCGCTAGTTCCATTTTTTACAGTTTATTCATGGTATTCCATTTCCACGCTCACTGTACACAAAGTTATTGTCTATTTTGAATCAGGTTACCTAACCACACATTTACATTTTTAAAGTTTTAATTCTTGTATAAGATATTAATGTCGCCTCCGTAGCGTAGCGGTCAGCATGGTTAGCTGCCGCCCCGGAGGTCCTGGGTTCGATTCCCGGCTCTGCCACGAAATTTTTGAAAAGTGGTACGAGGACAGGAACGGGGTCTACTCAGCCTCGGGTGGCCCAAATCAGTAGAGGGGGTTCGATTCCCCCTCAGCCACCCTCGAAGTGGTTTTCCGTGGTTTCCCACTTCGTCTTCGGGCAAATGCCGGGATGGTAACTTCTTCAAGGCCACGGCCGCCTCCTTCCCTGTTCCTTGTCTATCCATCCTAACCATCCCTTACCTTCCCTCATGAGGCCCCTGTTCGCTTTGCAGGTGAGGCCGCCTGGGCGAGTTGCCAATCCCACCTCACCAGTTGTATCCCCTCCGATTCGATGTTCCCAGCTCTAGGACACTGCCCGTAGAGGCGGTAGTGGTGAGTTCCCTCGGTGAGCCCGTGTGTTCCACCAATCTGGAGGGTAAACGACTAAAATAAAATAAAAAAAATAAGATATTAACAATTGGTGGGCACGGAAATCTCCCCCCGTTGGTAGTTCGTATGCCTCGTCATACTGCGCACTATGCTAAGGGCAAGAGAACAACAAAGTTAACAAAACCTCCATAATTTGTTCTGGTTGCAAGAGGCACACATGCGGAAAACACAGTAAAGAACAGTCGTATGCTCCACGTGTTTTAAAGATGGCGAAGAGTATGGTTGGTTCCTAAATGTAGGGACTACGACAACGCCGTCATGTACCCCGTGTACTTTGGGTGTGTGTAGAATCTGTCTGATAACCGGTGTTAATTGTGATGACTGTATTAGTGTGTGTTATCTGTTTTTTTAATTTAAGTACTGCAACTTAGAATTTTTCAAATAGTTCCTACTTTTGCCACTAAGTGCCACCGTCAACGACTACTAGGCCAAGTTCAGAACTTAGCTACTACGCCACCGCAGTCGGCTCTTGGCAGCGAACGTAGGAACCTAAGAGCGTTGTTTACATTCTTAACCTATGCAATTTAGCTTCACACAGGTGTAATTAGTGGAAGGTTCTTTAACATGCCATAAATCCATGACATGGGACCGTCGGCTTTACTTCCCCTCCGAAGGAAGGCATACTGAGGGATTTTTAACGCTCTTAAAAAATCCGATGACTTCGGCTGGATTTGAACCCGCGATCTTGGGCATAGTAACACAGCGTGCTACCATCTACGCCTCGGGTGCCCCCAAAGCGAAGAGTATGATCAGTGAATAATTTACTTTCTGAACTTCTTCCTTCATGATTATTTTGATTTTGTTTGAAACTGTTATTTAACTTCTATTTTTTTCTATTTAAGGTTCATTTAAGGTTCAAAACACAAGATATGTTGATTAAAGTATAATGCAAATCACAAAAAAAAAAAAAAAAATCCGTGACGAGCTAAAGAGCCTACTTTTCTTAAAATGTAAGATTCATGCCAATGATTAGTCTATATGGATCAATCTAGAATAATGACGAAATTAAGTTGGTAATATCGAAATTTCTTATTAGTTAAAAACACTGTATACCTGGCATAATGTAGCCTAATAGAGAACTACAGTTGGCAGCCCTGGTGACTGAATATATTCTTAGTTCCATCTGTTAAAGTACAGAATACAACATTTGGTTGAAGTCTAGTGGATAGCATGGACGTTACATGCAGTTAAACATTGGATCTAACAGCGCGCGTAAAGTCATGTTGGCAACAATGACATAAATGTATTGGTCAGAAATCTTCTGAAATAATATGATCTATTGTTGTGTCAATTTTGAATGAAATCCATTAGTTAGTATAGAAGTTACATGCATTTTAAAATTGGACCTATCAGCAGGCTTAGAATCATGTTGGCAGCACTGACGTATTTTAGTTACTCCAAATTAATCTAGAATGCCAGGTACTATACGTGTGCAAAGTTTAGAGCTATTGGCTTGCATACTTTCTGATATATTGATATTAGGGTAACAGAAACAGAGACAGTATTTATTAACAGTTGGCAGCCCTGGTTACTCTTAAGAATCGGCATAGACATATCTGTTATGGTACACATAGCACACACGAAATTTGGTTGAAATCCAAATGATAGTATAGAAGTTACATGTATTTAAAGTTGGACCTCTCAGCAGGCTTAGAATCATGTTGGTAGCACTGACGTATATAAGTTACTCCAAATTAATATAGAATGTCAGGTACTATACGTGTGCATAGTTTAAAGCTGTCGGCTTGCATACTTTCTGATATATTGGTATTTGGATGAAATAAATCGAGGGCATTTATTAACAGTTGGCAGCCCTGGTGGATCTTAAGAATATGTTCAGTCATGTCTGTTTATGTACACATAGCACATACGAAATTTGGTTGAAATCCAATTGATAGTGTAGAAGTTATATGCATTTAAAATTTGGACATATCAGCAGGCTTATAATCATTTTGGCATCACTGCGATGTATGGCCTCCTGGAAATTAAACTGCAATATTATTATCTATACGTGTGCCAATTTTGAAATAGCTCCCATTCATACCTTCCAAGATATCCAACATGGAGCTCAAATTTCAATTGCGATTTGTCAGCAGTTAGTAGCACTGACATCATTTTCAAATATGGCCGTGAGATATTCAGGTATAGACGTTTACTCCTACCAAATTTTGTTTCGAGTGCTGCAGCCGTTTAGGAGTTGATAGGGGGGGGACACACACACAGCCAAACAAACAGAAGGACAGACAGACAGAAGGACAGAGAGACAGACAGACAGACACACATTTGCCCGATCTCATAAGTCTACTTTTTCCTCATTTTTGCAAAATGTGAAAAGTAGGCTAAAAATATTATGGTGGTCACAAAATACCCCCTTTGGTAGCCCGTGGTTTGAAAAATATTATGGTATTGCTAGGATTTAAGATAACTCTTAGAATCACTACTGTACAGCCTGTTCCGATTCAACACGGAACTGTAAAATGGGTTGCCTACTACGGGCTATCGGCTTAAGATCTGCTCGCAGCGCGCTAGCGACGGAACTGAGTTCGATTTCACTGATTGCCGCCTTCTTACACAGCATTGCAAAGTATTTTGCTCTTTCGAAATATAATTACACAGGCTTCACAATAAGTTTGAAAGATTTCTGTTTCACAACTTGTTATTTTACGCTTCTGTTAATGGCGTTTGCAGAGCATTTCTATGAAATAAAATTTTATTTTACAAGATAGTTTATTACATCACAATGTTTTTAGATTATTTTCAATTTTGAAAAAATAGGCTTATGAGATCACCTTTTGTCCGTGTGTGTGTGTGTGTGTATGTGTGTGTGATTCGTGTGTGTGTCCCCCCCTAATAAAATCTAAACGGCTGGAGCGATTTCAATGAAACTCGGTAAGTTCATAGCACTATTCCCGGCGACATCGACCGTGCCCTTCAAATTTTGTTACATCTAACCAATCCAACATGGCGGTTGTGCGAAATATTTCACTAGCATTCAATATCTCCGAAACTATTACCGATATCGCCCTGAAATTGTGTACGGTGATAAAGGGCACTACTAGAAGTTCACCTATGAGACTTTCAAAAACCTGGTGACTACAATACCAACATGGCGGCCAAGCGAAGTTGAGACATTTAAATAGACTTTTCTCGCGATTTAACTATCCAAACGTAATGAAACTTGGTACAGCAAATGTTTATACACATTGTAATGCACTGATGTCTAATTTAGTTCAATTGTTTACATAACCTCAAAATGGCGGCTGTTCGAAATATTTCACTGACATTCTATATATCCGAAACTATTACATATATCACCCTGCAATTTTGTACGTTGATAAAAGGTACTGATACAAGTTTACCTATGTATATTTCATAAACCTGTAAAGTACAAAACGAACATGGCGACCAAGCGAATTTGAAATATTTTAATAGACTTTTCTCGTGATTTAACTCTCTGAGCGCCGTGAAATGTGGTACAGTAAATGATTTTGCAGTTTGTAATGCACTGCCATCTAACTTAATTCAATTGTTTACATAACCTCAAGATGGCGGCTGTGCGAAATTTTAAAATTAAGTTTTTATTTCTTGTGTCGTAATCATGCGATCGAAGTGAAAGTTTTAATAATGAACCTAGGCAATAATTGTCCTTGAATGGTACATAACTCTATGGCATATACATATAACAATCCTAAATGGAGAGCTTCCGAAATATTTAGACGGTTCTCAATATCTATGAATGTTTTACAGCAAACAAACTGATTTTTTTTAATGTTCATAGAGACTATGAAGATATGTTCACCTATAGGACTTTCAGTAACCTGGTGAGCACAAATCCAACATGGCGGTGACGCGACTTATAAATATTTAAATGGACGTTTCTCGCGAATTAACTATCCGAGTGCCATGAAACGTTGCACGTTAAATGCTTATACAAATGTTGATCCACTGGCATCTAATTTATTTCAATTGTTTGCATAATTACAAGATGGCTGCTGTGCGTAATTTTAAAATCTCGTTTTTACTTCTTGTATTCTAATCATGTGATTGCAGTTTGAATACCACACGTACACAATAATCTTAATGTAATAGTACAAAAATAAAAATCCAACCTGGCGACCATCTGAAATATTTAGACGGTTCTCAATATCTACGAATCTGTTACAGCAATTAAACTGAAATTTTGTATGTTGATAGAGGCAATTAACATGAGCAGGATATATGAAAATAGGCTGTATAGTTCTTCACGGAACTACTTGTTTAGTGTTGTATTTTATTTACAACACAATTTATTGATTTAGAACCCAATACCACAAAGCCCCTCAGATGCTGTTGAACGCAAGAGTGAACTTCATGCCTCGAGTGGCCCTCTCCTTTGAAAATGATGGACGCCACTTCGAATACCTTATGTAAATGTCCAATTGCAGTGAATTGCAGTCTGTGATAAATTACCCTTTTTTAGTCCCATCGAAGACTGATTACAATTTTGTAACAAATCATTTCTAAATTGTATCTCGTTTTGTGGTATTGGGTTAAAAAGCAATAAATTGTGTTGTAAATAAAATTCAAAACTAAAATACATTGTGTCGTAATAAACTATGTTGTAAAATAAAATATTATTTCATAGAAATGCTCTGCAAAAGACATTAACAGAAGCGTAAAATAACAAGTTCTGAAACAGAAATCGTTCAAACGTATTGGGAAGCCTGTGTATATACAGGGCTATTACAAATGATTGAAGCGATTTCATAAATTCACTGTAGCTCCATTCATTGACACATGGTCACGACTCACTACAGATAAGTAGAAAAACTCATAAAGTTTTGTTTGGCTGAAGCCGCACTTCAGGTTTCTGCCGCCAGAGCGCTCGAGAGCGCAGTGAGACAAAATGGCGACAGGAGCCGAGAAAGCGTTTGTCGTGCTTGAAATGCATTCACATCAGTCAGTCATAAGAGTGCAACGACACTTCAGGACGAAGTTCAACAAAGATCCACCAACTGCTAACTCCATTCGGCGATGGTATGCGCAGTTTAAAGTTTCTGGATGCCTCTGTAAGGGGAAATCAACGGGTCGGCCTGCAGTGAGCGAAGAAACGGTTGACCGCGTGCGGGCAAGTTTCACGCGTAGCCCGCGGAAGTCGACGAATAAAGCAAGCAGGGAGCTAAACGTACCACAGCCGACGGTTTGGAAAATCTTACGGAAAAGGCTAAAGCAGAAGCCTTACCATTTACAATTGCTACAAGCCCTGACACCCGATGACAAAGTCAAACGCTTTGAATTTTCGGCGCGGTTGCAACAGCTCATGGAAGAGGATGCGTTCTGTGCGAAACTTGTTTTCAGTGATGAAGCAACATTTTTTCTTAATGGTGAAGTGAACAGACACAATGTGCGAATTTGGGCGGTAGAGAATCCTCACGCATTCGTGCAGCACATGCGCAATTCACCAAAAGTTAACGTGTTTTGTGCAGTCTCACGGTTTAAAGTTTACGGCCCCTTTTTCTTCTGAGAAAAAAACGTTACACAGGACACGTGTATCTGGACATGCTGGAAAATTGGCTCATGCCACAACTGGAGACCGACAGCGCCGACTTCATCTTTCAACAGGATGGTGCTCCACCGCACTTCCATCATGATGTTCGGGATTTTTTAAACAGGAGATTGGAAAACCGATGGATCGGTCGTGGTGGAGATCATGATCAGCAATTCATGTCATGGCCTCCACGCACTCCCGACTTAACCCCATGCGATTTCTTTCTGTGGGGTTATGTGAAAGATTCAGTGTTTAAACCTCCTCTACCAAGAAACGTGCCAGAACTGCGAGCTCGCATCAACGATGCTTTCGAACTCATTGATGGGGACATGCTGCGCCGAGTGTGGGAGGAACTTGATTATCGGCTTGATGTCTGCCGAATCACTAAAGGGGCACATATCGAACATTTGTGAATGCCTAAAAAAAACTTTTTGAGTTTTTGTATGTGTGTGCAAAGCATTGTTAAAATATCTCAAATAATAAAGTTATTGTAGAGCTGTGAAATCGCTTCAATCATTTGTAATAACCCTGTATATTTTGAAAGGGCAAAATACTTTGCAATACTGCATAAGAAGGCGGCAATCAGTGAAATCGAACTCAGCCCCGTCGCTAGCGCGCTGCGACCAGATTTCAAGCCGATTGCGGGTGGGTAGGCAACCCATTTTACAGTTCCGTGTTGAATCGGAACACGCTGTAAGTCTATAAATACAAATGAATAGATATTTCATAATTATCTTGATAGGCGACACTTTAAGAGTAATCAATATGGTGGAGAATATACAACTCTTGAATGAAGTTTCGAGCATTTATCTAGTCCAAGCGCAATGAATCATTACTCCGTCTGTCCATTAAACCTAGTTCTTTAGCACAATTCATTTTCTTTTTAGGTTTCAAATGAATTCAGAGAATACTCAGAAGTAGAGATTAAGATTTCATTCTTTTACACTCTTCAGCTAGGGGGCGTGAGGCGACTTGACACCGAGATGGGCAAAGATAGTTGCTAATTACTGAACTTTATATCAAAACACGTGATCCATCAAGCTGCTCACAAAGTTAGATGTAGAAATAACAAGTTTACTTGGAGCTAGCAATAAAGTTTATTTCAGGAAATGAACAAGCAGGGACAATGAGATTACCATTTGATCTCCAGTAATGCCTCAGGGAAATGTGGTATCTTTAAACAGCGGATATCGCCTGGATTTGGTATAGATTTATATTTGGTACTAGCTGTACCCGGCATGCGTTGCAAAGCCAATCAAAGAAAGTGTTGGCATTGTAACTTTGTATGTTGAAGTGCTTTTGGATTCCCAATATTGTTTTTCTTTTTCCGTTAACCACCTCTAAACTATTGTAAAATTGATTTACTAACTCGAAATATCATGGGAGCGTGCTCAACAACTCACCAAATTTTCATCGCAATGAAATGAATGGTATATAAATGCATACGGGACTTTGTTGAAACGCTTCGGCCGTCCTCGCTCATTTGTTGAATCTACTCGTGCGCTACCTATTGTAAAAAGGATTTACCTTTCCTGGAGTGTGCACAACGATACAACCAAAGTTTCATAGCAATCGGAAGAATGGTATATGAACGCGTTCGGGACTTTGTTTAAGCGATTCGCGTGCCGTCACTCATTTGTTGAATCTACTCGTGCGCTACAACTTTTATATTTATTCACATTTTAAACCTTCTCTGGACTTCCACAAATAATTCAAGACCAAAATTAGCCAAATCGGTCCAGCCGTTCTCGAGTCTTAGCGAGACTAACGAACAGCAAATCATTTTTATATATATAGACTAGCAGAAGTACCCTTTCTTCGAACGGTCTTCGGTATTAATAACCAGATGTTATCAATTGAGCTAATGTTGCAATGTTTAGGGGCTTGGAACCTGTTTGTTGGCAAAGAAAAATTATTAGTTATAATGTGCTCTCAAACTAAATTTATCTAACGTGTTCTTCCTGGCGTGAAAATAAAATTGAAAACCTCGTAGACGAATCGCAATACACGTCACATACGAACTGACCCTAACCGTTGTGTCAAGTGCCCAACTACAGGAAAACCCCTTTTTTAAATTATAAAGGCTTGTGGTGCATGAAAATTTAGTTTTTTTTAGCCTCCAATGGCCCAAATTCCTAGAATCAGCAAAAAACAGTCTACTATTTCAAATCAGGAATTTTTGAAAATATTGTTGCTATTTGGAGATTTAATAGACTTTCTGTACGACATATCGCACGTGTAAGTCGTGTGAAAAAAATCTAGGGTACTCCTTGAACCCCTTAAGCGCATTAATGAATTTTACAGTTTTAGTTGGTCCCGTGATAACCTTATAGCCATTTGCAACCTATCACAGAAATGTAATAAATGGAGAGGCATTACTTATTCCAGAAATAGATGGAAAGTTGGATGCCACCTCTTGAGATACTGTTGTCATGGTTAGTGGCTTGCATTCCTTCTTTAGTTTATTAAATGAAATTAGTTTTCTGGGAATATCTAAGAAACTGTTGGGTTTATAGCCTTAAAATATAGTTTTCGGGGACCCTTTACGGCTCTTGAGGGGTCCCGAGTTTTGTTTCTGACCCCAAGGGTTTGAAAATGAGCTTTGTCTCTTCGTTGTACGCCATAATAATGATAATAATTAAAAGAATAATACTAATAATAATAATAATATAACAAAATAGGGATAGGGATATAATAGACCTTCCGGACCATACCCGCACGTGTAAATCGCGTTAAAAAATTCTAGATTACCCCTTGACCCCTTAAGCGCATTATATGTATTGATAAATATTTCAGCTTAATTTGGATCCGTTATAACCTTATAGCCGTTTGCAAACCTTCACAGTAATGTAATAAATGGAATTGCATTGCGTCTTACAGAAATAGATGGAACTCTGAGATTCAGTTGCCATGGTTACCGGCATGCATTCCTTCATTAATTTATTAAGTTAAATTAGTTTTCTGGGAATATCTCAAAAACTGTTGGTTTTAGGGCCTTAAAATGTGGTTTTCGGGGTCCTTTTAGGGCCCCCGAGTTTCGTTTCTCACATTGAGGGGCTGAAAATGAGCTTTGTCTCACGCTTATTTCAGCATGTATTTTAAGGGGGTAGACCCCCTGTTATGAGAGGTACGGAGAAGAGTTACATCGATGATTAGAGTTGTGCCTCTGATGGATATCGGTATCAAATTTTACGTTAATCCCCCCAGCCGTTCTCGAGTTATAAGGACACAAAAAATTGTCCACAGACAGACAGATAGACAGACAGACAAAAATATATTTTTGCGTGCATCCGTCACAAAACAGTCTGAAACGGGCAAATATGTCAAATTTTCGTAGAAAAGCAGAAAAATCAGACAAACATTCATTTTTATATAATAGAGAAGGGATATAATAGACCTTCCGTACCACACCCGCACGTGTAAATCGCGTGAAAAAGAATTCTAGAGTACCCCTTGACCCCTTAAGCGCATTGTATGTATTAATGAATATTTCAGCTTAATTTGGATCCATTATAACCTTATAGCCGTTTGCAAACCTTCACAGTAATGTAATAAATGGTATTGCATTGCGTCTTACCTCTGAGATTCAGTTGCCATGGTTACCGGCATGCATTCCTTCATTAATTTATTAAGTGAAATTAGTTTTCTGGGAATATCTCAAAAACTGTTGGTTTTAGGGCCTTAAAATGTGGTTTTCGGGGGCCCTTTAGGGTCCCCGAGTTTCGTCTCTCACGTTGAGGGGCTGAAAATGAGCTTTCTTTCACCCTTCTATGCCTATTTCAGCATGTATTTTAAGGGGGTAGACCCCCTGTTATGAGAGGTACGGAGAAGAGTTACATCGATGATTAGAGTTGTGCCTCTGATGGATATCTGTATCAAATTTTACGTTAGTCCACCCAGCCGTTCTCAAGTTATAAGAACTCGTAGAAGTTGTCCACAGACAGACAGACAGACAGACAAAAATTTTATTTTTGCTCGCATCCGTCATAAAACAGCCTGAAACGCGCAAATATCGCAAATTTCCGTGGAAATTCAGAAAAAACAGACAAACTTTCATTTTTATATAGAGAGAGATATGTATATATATATATATACAGTGTGGTCCAACCGCCCCTTATTATTTAGTTTTATGAAACCCAACTAACATAGCATTTCTCCCGATGGTCGATATTGCTCTGCGCTCTGACTGTGTGACAGCAATGTAATTGGGTCATGGGTCTAGCAAAGGAAAACCGACCTTAAACTTTTCCCCGCCAAATACTATGGCCCATTCTACTAACATATGACTTTCTGCTCCTTGAAATAACACACATACACGTAATACGATCGAAATAATAGCTTACGCCACGTGATCTGTAATAGTAGAAAGTTAAATCAACATCACAAACCGTGATTGAAGACTTTGAGATGGACTTAAACGTTTGAGGTGGGACGGCTACAGTAACTAAAGCACGTTTAGCGTGTGGTATTCACCATGTCTTGGTGGCTGCGAGGTTTAAAGCCTGACCGTACTTGGTGGGCGCGAGCGGGTAGAATGTTGCTTCGAATCCAGTAGTAGGCATATTTTTTTTGAACGAAAGCCCACATTCCATTTTAGTCGGGATGTAACTACATTGCCACATTTATTGCCTTACGACGAATTTTTGTGAAGAGTTCGTTGAATTTTGATGATTTATAAAGAGAACACGATCGAATTGGTACGTTATGCCACGTGACCTGTTATGGCAGAAAATTTAAAAAACTGGCATGAATATTAACATAACATCTCGAAGTGTTGCTCCGGAAGTCCGGGTTCGATTCCCAGCTCTGCCAAGAAATGTAATACTTGTCTGAGGGCTGAAATTGGGCACACGTAGCCTCGTGGAGCAAATATGAGAAGAAGTGGGTTCGATTCCCACCTCAGCCACCCCGGAAATGGTTTTCCGTGGTTTCCAAATTCCGGGACGGATTCTATCTTAAGGCCACGGCCGCCTCCTTCCCAATCCTTAATTGCAAATACACACATCATTACAAGCCCGCAATAACTCAGGTTATCAGACAAATTCTACACACACACACACCCAAGTAAACATGGCTAAATGTTCTAGGCCCTCAAATGAAACAAAACAACAACATATCGAAGGATATTCTGATCGCCAGAGCTTGCATCGAAGTATACGTATTCCGTAGAAATTCCCATTGTATTATTAGCAAAAAATCGTGTGTCTATCTGTGTGTGTGTGACGTTGTGTGTGTGTGAGTGTGTGTACTCTGAATGTCTGCCCCTCCCTCCCCCCCCCCCCCCCCCCTATCAATTCGAACACGGTGAAACCGAATTGAACGAAATTTGTTACAGAGGTAGAACTAGCAAAGGGCACCTCAGTGTCATGTTTTATATCGCAGCCATCTTGACGGAAACGTAATGGCGGCCACACAAATGTTCAAAGCTTAAATCAAATTACGAATAACCTAATCATACGATCTCTACCAAATTTTGCAACAACATATATTTATAAGGCGAGCGTCTTTTGACTACACAACAAGGTAATCAGACCAATAGTTTGCAGATGGCGGCCATGTATGTGCGCAAATCGATTCCCCCTATCAATTCAAACACGGTGATACCGAATTGAACGATATTTGGTACAGAGGTAGCAGTAGTAAAGGATACCTCAGTGTAATGTTTTATATCGCCGCCATCTTGACGAAAACGTAATGGCGGCCATCCTATTGTTAAGAGCTTGAATCAAATCACGACCAACCTAATAATTTGATCTCTACCAAAGCTTGCAACAACATACCTTTATATGGGAAGCATATTTTGACCAAACTACAAGATCATCAGCCCAACAGTTTGCATATGGCGGCCAAGTATGTATGCAAATCGATTCCCCCTATCAATTCAAACACGGTGAAACCGAATTGAACGAAATTTGGTACAGAGGTAGCACTAGCGCAGAACACCTCAGTGTCATGTTTTATGTCGCCACCATCTTGACGGAAACGTAATGGTGGCCACCCAAATGTTCAAAGCTTAAATCAAATTACGACTAACTTAATCATCCTATCTCTACCAAATTTTGCAACAACGTATACTTGTATAGCGAGCATCGTTTGACTGAACTACAAAGTCATCAGCCCATTAGTTTGCAGATGGCGGTCATGTATGTGTGCAAATTGATTCCCCCTATCAATTAAACATGGTGTAACCAAATTGAACGAAATTTGGAACAGAGGTAGCACTAGCAAAGAGCACTCCACTGTCATGTTTTATATCGCCGCTATATTGACGAAAACGTAATGGCGGCCATCCTAATGTTAAGAGCTTGAATCAAGTTATGACCAACCTAATAATCTGATCCCTACCAAATTTTGCAACGACATATCTTTATGTATAGAGAATCTGTTGACCACACTACAAGGTCATCAGACCAATAATGTGCAGATAGCAGCCATGTTTGTGTGCAAATCGATTCCCCCTATCAATTCAAGCACGGTGAAACCGAATTGAATGTTTTTTTTACAGAGGTAGCACTAGCAAAGGGCACATCATATTCATGTATAATATCCGTAAAGCACGTTGTATTTCAAGAAGCTACTACAACCAACATTCAATTATACTTCTTGAAAAGGACAAAGGGTTATAACCATACCCATGTATTTAGGAGAAAGTAGGCTATACGTTATTTACCGAACATCTTGTTTTGTTATTAAATTTTAACAAAAAGTCTTAGCATATCTTTAGGCCCGTATCACACGACACTCGCTGTCAAGGAAGCTGGTGTGACCGCTGGTACAAAATCCTGTATGATTCTGTTCTCTTCGTCAGTACACCTGCTTGTATGACCGAAGTGTATCACACGCTAGCATTTTGGACGCTAAGTTGTATGAAATAAAACCGAAGGGCTGTCGTTTGAGGGCATTAGTTGCTGTTCTTTCGCGTTATTAACGCAAAGCGGTCGCGAAAATTGCTATAAGTAAATTAGAAAACCTGCCAGGTACAGAATGAATGCATTCCAATCAATATTTAAGATCTAACTGTAATAATTGAATATTTTACCATACGCGTTAATAAGAAGCGCAACAAAAACCTCTAGAGTGTGTTGGAAATGTGTGCAAGTGTTATTGCGCCAGCTCGCTCTTTCGAAGATCCCGGGTTCAAGACCATCCAACGGCAGAATTTTAAAATTCTTTTTAACTATTTTATTATACCCTCCCTACCTCGTACAGCAAGATTTCAACTTGGTTTTGTTCACATTATCTACGAAGACGATAGGGAAAGTTATTTTCTTGTCTCATTTAAATGGTTATTTTCCCTAAATACTGTTCTAAACCATGTCGCCTCCGTAGCGTAGCGGTCAGCATGGTAGGCTGCCGGCCCGGAGGTCCTGGGTTCGATTCCCGGCTCTGCCACGAAATTTGAAAAGTGGTATGAGGACTGGAACGGGTCTACTCAGCCTCGGGTGGCCCAAATGAGTAGAGGGGGTTCGATTCCCACCTCTGCCATCCTCGAAGTGGTTTTCCGTGGTGTCCCACTTCGTCTTCGGGCAAATGCCGGGATGGTACTGCCCCCGTAATTGAATTATGTAGAGACCACGGTGGCTATATTTGAAATTATAATTATAGTTATGGCTGTCATAGTTATGACGTGGGTAGTCATGACGTAAGCACGGATGACGTAAATGTTATGCCAGCAGGTTACTTGAGCTGAGATTCTCAGTGATGTCAGCATTTAGTCGAGAATGTTCCAAGATGTACGACGCAGTCGCAGGAAACGAGGGATTCTGATGAGGAAGAAACTATGCTATTGGAGGAGAGGCATGAACCAATGAACGATAGTTTAAAGGAAGACGGAGATTGCTGAAACTATGGTATTTTTATTACTTTTGGAATGCAGAATTGTGGAAATCCATTTGCAGTAAAAGCATTGATTTGGAATGTTGGTGAAATTTATTTTCTGTTTTTGAATTTTGAAAATCCGTCATGTATTAACGAAGTTGGAACTTCTAGCGATGACGCAGTACCACGCTTTGGAAGGGATGGAAACGCCCCTCGTGAAGTTAATAAAAGGGCTTGCGCAGAAGAGAGGAGTCTCTTTCGTTCTCTGATCATTCTGAGATCTCATTCTCAGATCATCGAAGTATACTTGTGAAAGTTTTTTTCTTATACATTCATTATAGTGAGACGTCGAAGTGAACAGCAGTGAAAAGAATCGTCTTTATAACGCGTGGCGAGGCCACTATATTAACGAGATCCATGTCAAACTAGGTGAAGTTGAAACGGACCTTAGAAAGCTTCTATAAGTTTAGCTTCGAACAGTTAGCGGTCACCGATAAGCTAATTGTATTGTGCTGTGCTTCATAAAGTAATAGAGAAAAGCTGAACAATTTCGACCGATTAGTTTAAAAGATATTAGCAGTTTTATACGACTGACAAAAGTGATTATCTCGCCTCAAGAGAAGCACTTTTGTATAGCCAGAATCAACGCAACAGCTGACGCTGCGAGTGGAATAGAAAGACTTCAGATTGCTTGGTTACAGAACGATACAGTATAATGGAGCAATTGAATACGGCAGTTTGTTCTTCTGACACTACAACCGAAGAGCAGATGGAAGGCTAAAAGGGCTTATTGCAATTGGGACATACTTCAACGGAGTAAGATAGCGACATGGAACTTCGCTAATTGCTATTCCACACAAGCGAACATGCGGTGAATACCATCTACACCCATGTTTCGTAATTAAAGGCTGAATACCATCGAACAGCCATAGAAACAATTTCATACTCTGAATATGAATAATTTCTTCGGAAATTTCTACAAAACTTCATGGCGATTGTCTACTGGAACTTCAGGGAATTTTTCAAGAGAGGTCAGGGATATCCCGACTCACAAAGAAGATTATCGCCGGAAGGATGTCTATTCGTCTTCGAGGAGCAGAGCGATTTCCGGAGAAGGAAGCAGTTCGATTCTCCGAGGGTGCTATTTCCTATTTCGAGGATGGAGCTCAACTTTAACGTGGTGAAATGGATCCATCAGCAGTCTTCTTTGGGGAATTTTCCTCTGGAACGTCAATCGGCAGATAAGGTAGTCGTGAACGTTTATTGTATTTGAGTTTACTAATAATGTTTGAGCAACCATTTTTCCCATATTTTTATCCTCATGTATTTTGCCCTATTTTCTTGTTGAGATTCCTATTCTCAGTACACCTTGATGAGTTATGCCTTTTTCGACGATTTATTAAGACATTGTGATGTCATGGGCATAGTTAACGATTTTGAATCAGTTGAGACTGATATATGGATTATTCAGTAATTAATATTTTTGTAGTCACGATTTGACTGTAAGTTAATGATTTTTATGGCAGATTTAAATTCAGACAGCGTGTCATTTTATTAAAGTAATTCTACCCCAGTTTAATTACTTTGACCAATTTTCTGTCATCATTAAGAAGGAAGAACATGTAAATGATTTTAGAGCGTTAAAATCTCTTACGTTGTCGACGATCTTGGAAATACTAGTCGTTATTTGAATTGATTGCAACACAGACATTTATCGTCAGTTATGAATGAACATTGCATTATAGACACTTTGTGAAAGAGTAACTTTAATAATGAATTTTTGAATGCATTAAAGTCAAGTACTTTTGTTAGGAGTTTTTCTCAATTAGAGAATTATATAACGATGTTTGCATTCCCCAGTCTAATTGGATTCTATTCGACTACTTTGCATTTTAGTCGCACTTTATTTGAAGATAGTATTTTTATACTACATTTCTTTTAAGATGTTAATCTTAAATTTTGATAGACCAGACAGGCGTATATAAGCGTATTCACTATTAAATTTGTTTGTGATTGGCAAGTTTTGACTTCATTTCGGTTCATGAATGAAATCCACGAAGGTTAAAGAAAAGCAGTTTTGAAACAATTAATGATTATAAAATTTTTAAGTGGAACTATGAATGTATAATCGCTAGTGCAGCGCGTGTTGAAAGTCGCTGAGGTATAATGCCCTTGAATATGAAGGAAGTTCCCACAGGAATAAATGTTAAAGAATTATTTGTGGAAGTTTTGTAAGTTATGTGGAAGTTTTTAATGCCATATAGATTAATATATGATGATTTTGGGCATATTTTTAATGCAGATTGTGCATTAACTTGTTAGCGAAGGATTTTCCGCTGGAGTAAGATTGTCATAGTTCGTTGAAAATTAATCAAGTGAGTTACTGTTATAATTAACACGAGTTTTGAAAGAATTTGAGATAAGATTTTGAATGAAGGTTGCCGTCACAAATCATTATTAAAACCTTTATTAAACCAGATTGTGACATTAACATGTATAACTAACCTTCATTGGTCGATTATATTAAACAGGATTATAAAATTACCAACCGAATGAACATGTGGCTAATGTATTTATTAAATTAATAATTTAAACAATTTAAATGTTAATATTGTAAATAATTGCTGTAAATATTTTTGAAAATAATGTGGAACGAGAGTGATGTTAAAGGCGTGCTTATAATATTTTTATTGTCTTTGACAAATATTATAAACAATTTCTAATTGTTATAAATAATTTATGTGATTTTGTTATAAACATTTAGGAGCTAATTAAACATTTGGATTGAAGTTAACAAGTTTAAGAAATTAACATAATGATCCAATAGGATGTGAGCAAAGTACTTGAAAGATTTGCGTAAATAATGTGAGTTGTCTTGTGGACATTTAAAAGCTTGAGAGTGCAGGCTGTATTCTTACGTAACATAGCATGTGAGAAGGGAGTGCATTTGACCAGTATGCAACAGGCTGAGGGTAGCCCGCAGCTGTGCCAACATATGGTTCTCAGGGAGTGAGGTCGTACACACTCTGGCCTTGCGACTATAAATACCATTCTCATGTTTATTAAAAGGAAACCAAATGCTCTATATATGTCACACCCCGACATCCTTTTCCAATCCAATAGTGTTATGAATATTACGTTACTTGGAGCTCTTGGGAGCTAAAATGTTTAATATCATGTTGTATAATAATTTTGCAAGTCATATAGGAGGACGTAGTCAGATTGACTTGGGCTATTGATAGCCACGTATATTTTGTTGTGTTAGTAAAATCATACCCTTTATTGGAAATAAAGCTTTTGTACAGTTCAAAGTTCTCGTCTTCGTTCTGGTTCATTTTTAAATGTCATGGTGGAGGTTATTGTGTGAACAGACTTTTAGTGATCCTGTTGTCAACTCAAACCCCGAGATAATTAAGAGGTAAGTAACGGTAAGTATGAACCCCCGTCTATTTTGGTGTGTTCCACAATGATTTCCTGTGAACTTCTGTGCTCTTATCTCGATAGTATCTGTCAGTGCCATTTTCATTGATGTAACTGTGCCGGTGCGATTGATAATTGGCAATCCGATTGAGGGGGCGGATATCTGACAGCCTACTATCCAGGTAAACGGGGACAGTACCTACTGTAAGGCCACGGCCGCCTCCTTCCCTCTTCCTAGCCTATCCATACCAATCTTCCATCCCTTCCAATCCCTCATGAGACCCCTGTTCGCTTTGCAGGTGAGGCCGCCTGGGCGAAGTGCTAATCACATCTCCCCAGTTGTATCCCTCCCGACCAGATGTTCCAAGCTCCAGGACACTGCCCATAGAGGCGGTAGTGGTGAGTTCCCTCGCTGATTCCGTGGGAACCGCCAACCTAGAGGGTAAATTGACTAAATAAAATAAAAACTGTTCTAAACCATGTCGCCTCCATAGCGTACCGGTCAGCATAGTTAGCTGCCACCCCGGAGGTCCTGGGTTCGATTCCCGGCTCTGCCACAAAATTTGAAAAGTGGTATGAGGACTGGAACGGGGTCTACTCAGCCTCGGGTGGCCCAAATGAGTAGAGGGGGTTCGATTCCCACCTCAGCCATCCTCAAAGTGTTTTTCCGTAGTTTCCCACTTCGTCTTCGGGCAATTGCCGGGATGGTACTGCCCCCGGAAATTGAATTATATTGAGACCACGATGGCTGTATTGGCAAATATCAGTAAAGTTAAGGATGTCATAGTTATGACGTGGATATTCATGACGTAGGCACGGATGACGTAGGATTCATGCCAGTAGGCTGATTGAGCTGAGATTCTTGGTGACGTCATGATTTTATTCGAGAAAGATCTTAGATTTACGACGCAGTCGCAGGAAACAAGGTATTGTGCTAAGGAAGAAGCTACGCTATTGGAGGAGAGATGCGAACCAATGAACAATAGTTTGGAAGGAAGATGGAAATTGCTGAAACTACGATATTCGATTACTTTTGTCATGCAGATTTGTGGAAATCTATTTTCAGTTATGGCATTGATTTGGAATTTTGAAGAAATTAATTTTGAGTTTTTGAATTTTGAAAATCCGTCAAGTATAGCCAAAGTTAAAACTTCCAGCAATGACGCAGCAACAGGCTATGGAAGGGATGGTTACGCCCCTTAAGAAGTTGATAAAAGGTCGTGCACAGGAGAGAGGAGCTCTCATTCGCATACTCAGCTCATACTCAGATCTCATACGCTCAGATCTCATACTTGTGATCGCATATATATTTCTGGTGATATAGTTATTTCCAAGTGATTCAGTGAAGTAAGGTGTCTTTAGCGTGAGGTGAAAGCCTTGCCGCATCGAACGAACTCGGGGCAGTTCCATTTCACGCTGCTCAAAACTAGGTGAAGTTGAAACGCGCACATTAACGTTTCTACCAGTCAAGATATCCAGCGCTAACTTCAGCCTGTATGATAATTCTATTAGGCAGTATAACATTAAGGTGTATACAAGATTTCAACGATTTCACAGTGATACTTCGAAAGATATTGGAACTTATAGGCTGCCAACAAAAGTGATTTTCTCGCCACAGGAGAAACACTTTTATATTCCACATTATACACTACGGCTGACACGTGGAGTGCAACAGTTTGATATTACAACGATACATTCGACTATGGAACACTATAATATTGCAGTGCTTTTGATCATTATAACTGCAGTTGAGATGAAAGGCTAAGGCTTTGATGCAATTGGGACATACATTATTGGAGTAAAGTAACAGCATGGAACTTCGTTAATCGTCTTTCTACAAAAGCGAGCATGTAGTGAACATCCAACTACACTCATGCATCGTTAATCCATCGCTGAATTATACCAGATAACAGTGGAAATATTTTCATACTCCACAACTATGAATATTTCTGCGGAAATAACTACATTAAACTTCATGACGAATTCCTGCAAGAACTTCAGAGAACTTTCAAGAGAGGCCAGGGTTATCCCGGCGCACAATGAAGAATTTTGCCGGAAGGATGTTTCTCGTATCCACGGAGCAGTGCCATTTCGGAGGAGGAAGCAGTTCGATTCTCCGAGGACGCTGATTCCTGTTTCGAGGATGGAGCTCATCTTTACGTTGGTGAAATGGATCCATCAGCAGTCTTCTTTGGGGAATTTTCCTCTGGAACTTCAATCGGCAGATAAGGTAGTCGTGAACGTTTCTTGTATTATTTGAGTATTGTAGCGATATTTGAGCAACCATTCTTCCCATATTTTCTGTCCTACCTTTTGCCCCATTTTCTTGATTGATATTTTTGTACTCAGTACACTTCGATGATTTTATGCCTTTTTCTTCGATTTTTGAGACATTGCTATGTCATTGGCATACTTAAATAATTTTGGATCAGTTGAGACTGATGATTTAGATTCTTTCAGTAATTTGCATATTTTTGTAGTCACGATTTGACTGTAAAGTTAATGATTTGCTATGGCAGATTTGAATTCAGACAGCGTGTCATTTTATTAAAGTAATTCTATTCAGTTAATTACTTTGACCAATTTTCTGTCATCCTCAAGACAGAAAAAAATTAAAAAGATTTTAGAGCATTAAAATCTACTACGATATCGACGATCTTTGAAATACTAGTCGTCTTATGAACATGATTGCAACATAGACATTTATCATTGCATTATAGACAATTTTATGAAATATGAACGTTAATTACAATTTATTGAATACACTATAGTAATGAACATTTGATAGGAATTTTTCTCAATTATAGATTGGAACAATAATGTTTGCATTCCACCATCTAATTGTATTCTATTCGACTATTTTGCAGTTTAGTTGATCTTTGTTTGAAGATAGTATTTTTTATACTGCGTTACTTTGAAGATGTTAATCTCAATTTTGATAGACCAGGCAGGAGTGTCTAACCGTATTTGCTATTAAATTTATTTGTGATTGGCAAATTTTTACTTCATATCGATTCACGAATGAAACCCACGAAGGTTAAATAATAACAGTCATTATTACAATTGATGAATATAAGAATTTTTAAAGAGGAACAATGGATGTATAATCGATAGTTCAGTGGACGTGTAAAAGTCGCTGTTGAGTAATGCCCTTGAATAATGAAGGAGGTTCCCACAATAATTAATGAAGTTGATGAATTAATAGTGGAGGTTTTTTGTGTGTAGTTTGGAAGATTTTTATGCCATATATATGAAGATATATGATGAATTTTGGGCGTTATGAGCGAAGTATTTCCCGCTGAATGTTGTTCTTGTTCTTTGAAAGATTATTCATATGAAGATACTGTTAAAATTAACAAGAGTGTTAAATAATTTGAGAGAAAGATTTTGAATGGAGGTTACAGTCACAAATATTAATAATTATTATTAAACATTATTAAACCTGAATTTGACTATTAAATATAACTAACCTTCATTGGTCGATTATATCAACACGATTTGAGTAATTATCAACCGGATAAACGTGTGGTTCAATGTATTCCTTGTATAAATAATATAAACAATTTAATATTGTAAGATAATTTTGTAAATATCTTTGTTAAATAATTTGAAATGATAGTGATTAATAGAAGCGTGTATTAAATGTTCAATCGTCATTTGACATTGTTATAAACAATTTATTATTGTTATAAATAATTAATGAACTTTTGTTATTAACATTTGGAGTTTTTTATACTCTAAACAACGCAAGTTAAGCAAGTGGTTTAAACAAATAATCATGATTTGGGATTGTTGGAGGAATCCACTGGTGTTTGAAGGAAGCATGTAAGACATTTGCGTGATAATATTTCAGTTGAGATGTGAACATTTACGTGTTTAAAGGAGAGAGCCGAGCTCTGAGGTAGCACGCTTATGGTAGGGTTGAACGAACGGGTGTCCGCTTTGACTATGCAGGTGTTTTGCAGCTGGTCCGGACAACTGTGTTACTGAGACCAAGGGCGTTTCATAATAGCCTTGTGGCTTTAAATAAAGTGTGCAGTATATAAACACGCAAAGCAATTGATATGTGTGTCTCATCCCAAATCCCGTTTCCATTCCCATTGCATTGTTATATTTTCGTTGCTAGGAGCTTGAGAAAGCTAAAACATTATATGTGTAGAATACAGGTCCTACAGGAGGACCTGGTTATGTGGTCAATGGCTTCTGATTGCCACGTATATTTTGTTGTTTCATTTTTGTTAAATATCATTCTTTATGTGAAATTAATTATTGTGCAGTTTAAAGTTTCTCGTCTTCGTTCTGGTTCATTTTAAATATCATGGTGGAGGTTATTGTGAGGACATACTTTAAGTGATCCAGTTGACAACCCAGTCCCCGAGATATATTTAAGAGGTAAGTCAAGGTAAGTATGAAACCCCGTATATTTTGGTGTGTTCCACAATAATTTTCTTGTTAACTATTGTGCTCTAATCTCGATAGTATCTGTCAGTGCCATTTTCATTGATGTAGCTATGCCGGCGCGTTTGATTATTGGCAATCCGATTAAGGGGGCGGATATCTGACAGCCTACTATCCGGAGATCGGGTACAGTAGGATTGGCAACCCTGAAACGTGGGGCACGATCAGCAAAACATTGGATTACCAAGTTATTGCAGTAGAATTGACACCGCAATTTTTGTGGAGTGTTCGAATAACATTGGATTACCAAGTTATCGATGTCAAAGGGATTGTGAAGACTCAGATAAAGAGGTTGATTCTTTGTTAGATGTCTTAGCCAATTGTAGAATTTGAGAGTGTGATTATATAGGAATAAATGTTGTGTTGTATTAGGAAAATTACACTCAGAAAAGATCAGATCTTACACGACTTGAGAGAGGTTAAATAGGCTGGAAACTTAGAAAAATCGCCTATGATCTGGAATCTTATTTTATTTGACCGGCTTATGACATGTATAGTCATATTAAAGATAAAATTAAACTATTTGGATTGTAAATGTAAATTATTTGTGTTAGGATATTTTAAAATGAACCAAAGAAACTTGAACATGTGCTTGAGTTTATTTCAACATGAAGTGTCTACGAAGGTTAATTATAAGGTAATTATAAGTTAGATTTAAGACAGAAAATTGCTCAAATTTATATATGGTGAAGAATGTTGCTCAGATGTTGTTATTTTACTCTGTTTGATGTATGTCCCTAAAGCAGTTTATTATTGAATATTGTTGAAATGGCAGATGAAAGTCTGAGAATTATGTTGGAGGAGATGTCTGCTAACTTGAAAGCTAGCATGAATGAAAGTGTGAGGGAAATGGAAGCTAGGAATACTAGTCGAATGGAGGAGAATGCTAGTAACTTGTCTGCTAATTTGTCCATTAGAATGCAGGAGATGATGAAGGAGAATGCTAGTAATTTGTCTGCTAATTTGTCTACTAGGATGGATGAAAATTTGAAAGTTATTCAGACCAGTTCTGCAAACCTAAAGGATAATATGTCGCGTTTACAGATTAATACCCAAGGAATAGAGAATGCTTTGAGTGACATGCATAAAGATGTGTCTGTTGTTAAAATTGATGTGTCTAAGGTACAAAAGGATCTTACTATGATGAATCTTGATGTTGCTAATGTCCGGAGTGATATTTCTTGTGCTAGGGCTGAAGTAGTTGTTGTCAAAAATGATGTTGCGACTGTCCAAGACAAGGTTGAGGAAGTCCAAAGAGAAGTCCAAAATGTTAGAACTGATGTGTCCAATGTTCAGGTTGATATTAATAACATTCATTCGGATGTAAATGAGATGCAAAGTGACATACATAAGATTCAAGTAGAAGTCAACACAGTTTTCGTAGATATTGCTAAAGTCCAAACTGATGTAAATAAAGTCAGGGAAGAAATAGAAAATTCGAAAACACTTTGTACGCGTAATATGAGTGCATTAACGACTAGGCTAGTTGATGAGTCAGTTAGAACGACGGCGTCTTTAGCAGGATTAAAGTATGATGTAGAGGTCATGAGAACCCAGGTATTAGACCATAATAGATTACTTAAAGAAGATATCGAAGGAGACATAGCAGAAATGTTAACGGCAAATGTAGCAGTATGGAAAGACGAGTGGAATAGGTCAAGTGGGGAACATGTAACCCAAATTCAGGAACGTATTGAAAGAAAACTTGCCAGTACTCAAATAGATATTAACAATGAAGTAGTACAAATTAGGAAAGATTTAAGCGTAAGGATGGATTCGCTATCCGAGAGACAAGTAGAAGATAGAACACAAATAGGTCAGGATGTGCAAGCATTAAAATCTGCGTTAGAGGATCAGATTCATAAAGTTGTCTCTGATGTAAATGAAACGACGAGCAAATTGCAGAATTTGAAGCTAGGAGAAGCTAGTTTAATGGAGACCTACAAAGAAGAGTTAATCAGGAAAGTCTTAACGGAAATCACTGACAAGGATACAGAAGGCTTGGCTTGCGAAACTAATAGGAATTATGCCAGAAGATATAACCTAGATCCAGAAGAAAGAGACGTGACTCCTGAAGAACGTATATCCAGATTCAGGGAGGAAGATGACGAGAGGAATAGGGAACCTGAGTGGAACTATAGAGATAGTGGGAAAAACTACCCGGATTCATATCCGAGGAATGTAACGGTCATCAGGAATTTTGAAGACAAACCGCAAAAATTCAGCAACACTGATAGTTTGACGCCTATAGAATATGTCAGGAACCTCAAAGATTATTTCATCGAAGCTCACATTCCCAGAGAGAGAGAGATGAAGATAGTGGAAAGATTTTTGATTGGAGGACCCCTTGAATGGTTTAGAGATTTTAGATACACATTCAGTAACTTTGACGAGTTTGCAGAGGCATTAATCAAACGATTTTGGTCCATAGAAGCGCAGAATTCGTTAAGAGCGGAGGTTTATTCAAGAAAATACTCAGGTACTCTTCCAACACGGTACGCTGATTTCTTTACGAGTCAATTATCCCGCTTGAGATTTTTGCAACCCCCATTGTCAACGGAGCAATTAATTGATGCGATTTCTCGTATGCTGCCTGTGGAGGTGAGGAGACTAATCATTTCGTCAAACATCAGGGATTTGACCAGCATGGACGAATTACTGAGGAGGTTAGACTACACAAGTCCAATGCCTAACGTGGTACAGAAAGGTCAAAGGCATGACTTCAAAGAAATAAATACTGTATATATGGATCAAGTTCAGCAAACTGACAAGCCAGATGAAGAGAAAACTGACAATGTAGGTCCTCACAGGAATAATCAGTTTCGGAATAACAGATCGCAAGGTTACCGTCCGTATCAACAGAGAAGAGGCTGGAACTATAATCGAGGCAATAACAACAATGGAAGAGGCAGATATTACAACAATAATGGTTAAAAAAGAAATTATAATAGAAATAACCAGAACCAAAATAGAAATCAGGATTCTCAAGGTCAGGTTATGACACCCGATCAGTATCAGGAAAGAGAGAAGGAAAGCCAGCAATACCTGAAGGAGTTACGGGAAAAAGAAGCCGAAAATCAAAAGAAAAGGCAGGATGTTGTGATCGACCCTGGCCCTTCTACGAGCCAGCAGAATTCGGAAAACAGAAATTCAGGACAGAAGAGACAGTAGAGAGGAGAGAATACATTAACCACACACAAACCAGAGAAGAAGAGACTTATGATTAAGGAACATAGTAGAAATATCATAGAAGAGTAAGCCAATAATAATTCAATTTCGTGTTCAAGTGAATTGAGATATTTATAACACAGAGTTTAAAAACAATTTGCAACTGTTTTTAAAACGTGGTGAAGGGAGAATGCCCCCGGAAATTGAATTATATTGAGACCACGATGGCTGTATTGGCAAATATCAGTAAAGTTAAGGATGTCATAGTTATGACGTGGATATTCATGACGTAGGCACGGATGACGTAGGATTCATGCCAGTAGGCTGATTGAGCTGAGATTCTTGGTGACGTCATGATTTTATTCGAGAAAGATCTTAGATTTACGACGCAGTCGCAGGAAACAAGGTATTGTGCTAAGGAAGAAGCTACGCTATTGGAGGAGAGATGCGAACCAATGAACAATAGTTTGGAAGGAAGACGGAAATTGCTGAAACTACGATATTCGATTACTTTTGTCATGCAGATTTGTGGAAATCTATTTTCAGTTATGGCATTGATTTGGAATTTTGAAGAAATTAATTTTGAGTTTTTGAATTTTGAAAATCCGTCAAGTATAGCCAAAGTTAAAACTTCCAGCAATGACGCAGCAACAGGCTATGGAAGGGATGGTTACGCCCCTTAAGAAGTTGATAAAAGGTCGTGCACAGGAGAGAGGAGCTCTCATTCGCATACTCAGCTCATACTCAGATCTCATACGCTCAGATCTCATACTTGTGATCGCATATATATTTCTGGTGATATAGTTATTTCCAAGTGATTCAGTGAAGTAAGGTGTCTTTAGCGTGAGGTGAAAGCCTTGCCGCATCGAACGAACTCGGGGCAGTTCCATTTCACGCTGCTCAAAACTAGGTGAAGTTGAAACGCGCACATTAACGTTTCTACCAGTCAAGATATCCAGCGCTAACTTCAGCCTGTATGATAATTCTATTAGGCAGTATAACATTAAGGTGTATACAAGATTTCAACGATTTCACAGTGATACTTCGAAAGATATTGGAACTTTTAGGCTGCCAACAAAAGTGATTTTCTCGCCACAGGAGAAACACTTTTATATTCCACATTATACACTACGGCTGACACGTGGAGTGCAACAGTTTGATATTACAACGATACATTCGACTATGGAACACTATAATATTGCAGTGCTTTTGATCATTATAACTGCAGTTGAGATGAAAGGCTAAGGCTTTGATGCAATTGGGACATACATTATTGGAGTAAAGTAACAGCATGGAACTTCGTTAATCGTCTTTCTACAAAAGCGAGCATGTAGTGAACATCCAACTACACTCATGCATCGTTAATCCATCGCTGAATTATACCAGATAACAGTGGAAATATTTTCATACTCCACAACTATGAATATTTCTGCGGAAATAACTACATTAAACTTCATGACGAATTCCTGCAAGAACTTCAGAGAACTTTCAAGAGAGGCCAGGGTTATCCCGGCACACAATGAAGAATTTTGCCGGAAGGATGTTTCTCGTATCCACGGAGCAGTGCCATTTCGGAGGAGGAAGCAGTTCGATTCTCCGAGGACGCTGATTCCTGTTTCGAGGATGGAGCTCATCTTTACGTTGGTGAAATGGATCCATCAGCAGTCTTCTTTGGGGAATTTTCCTCTGGAACTTCAATCGGCAGATAAGGTAGTCGTGAACGTTTCTTGTATTATTTGAGTATTGTAGCGATATTTGAGCAACCATTCTTTCCATATTTTCTGTCCTACCTTTTGCCCCATTTTCTTGATTGTTATTTTTGTACTCAGTACACTTCGATGATTTTATGCCTTTTTCTTCGATTTTTGAGACATTGCTATGTCATTGGCATACTTAAATAATTTTGGATCAGTTGAGACTGATGATTTAGATTCTTTCAGTAATTTGCATATTTTTGTAGTCACGATTTGACTGTAAAGTTAATGATTTGCTATGGCAGATTTGAATTCAGACAGCGTGTCATTTTATTAAAGTAATTCTATTCAGTTAATTACTTTGACCAATTTTCTGTCATCCTCAAGAAAGAAGAATATTAAAAAGATTTTAGAGCATTAAAATCTACTACGATATCGACGATCTTTGAAATACTAGTCGTCTTATGAACATGATTGCAACATAGACATTTATCATTGCATTATAGACAATTTTATGAAATATGAACGTTAATTACAATTTATTGAATACAGTAGTAATGAACATTTGATAGGAATTTTTCTCAATTATAGATTGGAACAATAATGTTTGCATTCCACCATCTAATTGTATTCTATTCGACTATTTTGCAGTTTAGGTGATCTTTGTTTGAAGATAGTATTTTTATACTGCGTTACTTTGAAGATGTTAATCTCAATTTTGATAGACCAGGCAGGAGTGTCTAACCGTATTTGCTATTAAATTTATTTGTGATTGGCAAATTTTTACTTCATATCGATTCACGAATGAAACCCACGAAGGTTAAATAATAACAGTCATTATTACAATTGATGAATATAAGAATTTTTAAAGAGGAACAATGGATGTATAATCGATAGTTCAGTGGACGTGTAAAAGTCGCTGTTGAGTAATGCCCTTGAATAATGAAGGAGGTTCCCACAATAATTAATGAAGTTGATGAATTAATAGTGGTGGTTTTTTGTGTGTAGTATGGAAGATTTTTATGCCATATATATGAAGATATATGATGAATTTTGGGCGTTATGAGCGAAGTATTTCCCGCTGAATGTTGTTCTTGTTCTTTGAAAGATTATTCATATGAAGATACTGTTAAAATTAACAAGAGTGTTAAATAATTTGAGAGAAAGATTTTGATGGAGGTTACAGTCACAAATATTAATAATTATTATTAAACATTATTAAACCTGAATTTGACTATTAAATATAACTAACCTTCATTGGTCGATTATATCAACACGATTTGAGTAATTATCAACCGGATAAACGTGTGGTTCAATGTATTCCTTGTATAAATAATATAAACAATTTAATATTGTAAGATAATTTTGTAAATATCTTTGTTAAATAATTTGAAATGATAGTGATTAATAGAAGCGTGTATTAAATGTTCAATCGTCATTTGACATTGTTATAAACAATTTATTATTGTTATAAATAATTAATGAACTTTTGTTATTAACATTTAGAGTTTTTTTTATACTCTAAACAACGCAAGTTAAGCAAGTGGTTTAAACAAATAATCATGTTTTAGGATTGTTGGAGGAATCCACTGGTGTTTGAAGGAAGCATGTAAGACATTTGCGTGATAATATTTCAGTTGAGATGTGAACATTTACGTGTTTAAAGGAGAGAGCCGAGCTCTGAGGTAGCACGCTTATGGTAGGGTTGAACGAACGGGTGTCCGCTTTGACTATGCAGGTGTTTTGCAGCTGGTCCGGACAACTGTGTTACTGAGACCAAGGGCGTTTCATAATAGCCTTGTGGCTATAAATAAAGTGTGCAGTATATAAACACGCAAAGCAGTTGATATGTGTGTCTCATCCCAAATCCCGTTTCCATTCCCATTGCATTGTTATATTTTCGTTGCCAGGAGCTTGAGAAAGCTAAAACATTATATGTGTAGAATACAGGTCCTACAGGAGGACATGGTTATGTGGTCAATGGCTTCTGATTTCCACGTATATTTTGTTGTTTCATTTTTGTTAAATATCATTTTTTATGTGAAATTAATTATTGTGCAGTTTAAAGTTTCTCGTCTTCGTTCTGGTTCATTTTAAATATCATGGTGGAGGTTATTGTGAGGACATACTTTAAGTGATCCAGTTGACAACCCAGTCCCCGAGATATATTTAAGAGGTAAGTCAAGGTAAGTATGAAACCCCGTATATTTTGGTGTGTTCCACAATAATTTTCTTGTTAACTATTGTGCTCTAATCTCGATAGTATCTGTCAGTGCCATTTTCATTGATGTAGCTATGCCGGCGCGTTTGATTATTGGCAATCCGATTAAGGGGGCGGATATCTGACAGCCTACTATCCGGAGATCGGGTACAGTACCTACTGTAAGGCCACGGCCACCTCCTTCCCTCTTCCTATTCTATCCATCCCAATCTTCCATCCCTTCCCATCCCTCATGAGGCCCCTGTTCGCTTTGCAGGTGAGGCCGCCTGAGCGAAGTGCTGATCACACCTCCCCAGTTGTATCCCTCCCGACCAGATGTTCCAAGCTCCAGGACACTGCCCATCGAGGCGGTAGTGGTGAGTTCCCTCGCTGAGTCCGTGGGAACCACCAACCTAGAGGGTAAATTGACTAAATAAAATGTTAAAAAACTTGTTCTAAACCATGGATGGATACTATTCGTTATAATTATAATTTTTTTGATCGATTTTACCCTCCAGGTTAGGTTTTCCCACGGACTCAGCGAGGGATCCCATCATTACCGCCTCTACGGGCAGTGACTTGGAGCTTGAAACATCTCGACTGGGGATACAACTGGGGAGGTGGGATCAGCACCTCGCCCAGGTGGCCTCACCTGCAAAGCGAACAGGGACATCTTGAGGGATGGGAAAGTTGGGGAGGATAGGGAGGGATAGGCAAGGAAGAGGTAATGAGGCAGCCGTGGCCGTACGGTAGGTAACATCCCGGCATTTGCCCGAAGGCGAAGTGGGAAACCACGGAAAACCACGGAAAACCACTTTGAGGATGGCTGAGGTGGGAATCGAACCCCCTCTATTTATTTGGACCACCCGAGACTGAGTAGACCCCGTCCCAGTCCTCATACCACTTTTCAAATTTCATGGCAAAGCCGGGAATCGAACCCAGGATGACCGGGGTGGCAGCTAATCATGCTGACTACTACGCAACGGAGGCGACTCTATTCGTGATAATTAGAATTTTAATAATTCAATATTTATAATAATATGACACGTTCTGTAATTACTGGCTTGCTGCGAGGCTCAGCTGGCTGTGCCTAAGGTTGCAGGTTCGTATCCTGGTGCAGTCAGCTGGCATTTGAGGGTGCGCAAATGCGAGGGAGCCGTGTCAGTAGATTTACTGGCACGTTGAAGATCCCCTTCCGAGGCGAAGTGGGAAACCACGGAAAACCACGGAAAACCACTTTGAGGATGGCTGGGGTGGGAATCGAACCCCCTCTATTTATTTGGACCACCCGAGACTGAGTAGACCCCGTCCCAGTCCTCATACCACTTTTCAAATTTCATGGCATAGCCGGGAATCGAACCCAGGACGTCCGGGGTGTCAGCTAATCACGCTGACAACTACGCAACGGAAGCGACTCTATTCGTGATAATTAGAATTTTAATAGTTCAATATTTATAATAATATGACACGTTCTGTAATTACTGGCTTGCTGCGAGGTTCAGCTGACTGTGCCTAAGGTTGCAGGTTGCAGGTTCGTATCCTGGTGCGGTCAGCTGGCATTTGAGGGTGCGCAAATGCGAGGGAGCCGTGTCAGTAGATTTACTGGCACGTTGAAGATCCCCTTCCGAGCAAAATTCCAGCACCCCGGCGTATCTAAATGCCAGAGCATTTAAAAGGGACGTAAAACCAATAATGTCATCATTATCTGTATTTACTTTAGGTTTGGGGCAGATGACATTGTAGTTCCGCCCCTTAAAACCTCACTAACTAACTAACTATTACTGTAAGTGTATAGCAAGCGCTTTTCCAACAGACGCCGTTGAAAGGAATTATAGTTTCGGTCTGATGTATTTATTTATTTGTTATGTGGGTCGTCTGAGTGAGTCGGAGTTTTCCTTTAAACAAAGGTGGTAAAAATTTCGAACACTTGCTACCTTGAATATACAGGATACCTTGCTTTCGTTCTACAGATCATTATGTCGTCGTCCAATCTGGCTGCGTACCATCGGATAAGTACGGTCCTTTTGAGGACCAAATAAAAAATCACTCTTTGGAACAGATAGATATGCGTCCATAATACATCCACAATAAACGACATTAAGCAAAAAAAAGTACTAGTTCAAGATTCGAACCTACTACAATGCGACTTTGTTGACGCTACTCTTGATTTAGCCACCATGGCTACCGAGAACCATAGCATATTACTGGCACGCATTGAATCTATTCGTAGACACTTCCTGTCAAAACGTAAGCATGTGTTATTCGGAGCTCTAATCGTTTCAATCATGCATTATATTTGAGGTCATTGAAAGAAAACTGCCACTATTAATTTTTACTATATTCGCGAGGATGTACTCAACGGTAAAGTTGTACAATGGACGTAAAGGAACAGGTACTAATGTTTTTAGGATGACTGTGATATACGCGTTAGTTGGGTTGCCTTCCTCCAAAAAAAATAAGGGGCTGGCGGACCACACTGTATATACATATACATACATAAATTATATATAACTTTTGAACTGACGGTGGTTTTGTGGTCTGGGGGATGTGAAACGCGAAGATATGTCGACATTTTCCGGAACTCGAAACATGGTACCCACTGCAATAGTTAGCTTTCTAATGAAATCTACCTCTGGTTGGTTCCTCAGTTTAGGGGCTGCGACAACGCTGTCATCTAACCCCGTGTACTTTGGGTGAGTGAAGAATCTGTCTGATACACGGTGTGAATTGTAATGGCTGTATTTGTCTTAATTCAGGTAAGGACTGCAGACGGTCAATTTCAAGCAGTAGTTCCTAATGTTGCTACCAGGTACTACCGTCAACGACACCTAGCTGTGAACTTGGCTACTAGATGCCACCCCAACCAGCAACTCGCAACGAACGTTGGAACTTCCCCTCCAAAGGAAAGCATACTGAGGGATTCTAGCGCTCTTAGAAAATCCGACGACTTCGGCCGGCTTTGAACTCGCGACCTTGGGCATAGACATTCAGCATGCTACCAGTTACGTCACCGAAGCCGCTTCTCACTTTGTCAGGCGGCTTCGGTGGCGTAGTCGGTAGCATGCTGAGCTTCTATGCCCAAGATAACGGATTCAAACCCGGCCGAAGCCGTCGGATATTTTAAGAGCGTTAAAAATCCCTCAGTATGCCTTCCTTCGGAGGGGAAGTAAAGCCGGCGGTCCCATGTCATAGATTTATGGCATGTTAAAGATCCTTCCACCAATTGCACCTGTGTGAAGCTAAATTGGATAGGTTAAGAATGTATACAACGCTCTTAGGTTTCTATGTTCGTTGCCAAGAGCCGACTGCGGCGGCGTCTAGTAGCTCAGTTCTGAACTTGGCCTCGTAGTCGTTGACAGAGGCGCTTGGCGGCAAAAGTAGGAACTATCTGAAAAATTGTTAGTTGCAGTGCTTAAATTAACAAAAAGATAACACACACTAATACAGTCATCACAATTAACACCGGTTATCAGACAGATTCTACACACACCCAAAGTACACGGGGCTACATGACCGCGTTGTCGCAGCCCCTAAACTTAAGAACCAACCAACCACTTAGTCAGATGGAAATACTGAATCTGATCTCGTGCATGTGCGTTGTCATGGCAACGTCTGATGGCTCAAACCTCATCAATTTAGTAGTGTTGCCATGTCAACCACTGATAGCTCTTGGCATTTTCTTATAATTCCGAAATCATTTTTCTCGTCCCTTGGCGTAATGGTGGGTCATATCAAAAATTCTTTCAGACAAAAGTTTTAGGTAATTATTAGGGGAATATTGTCCATTTTGTACGGTTTTGATATTGTGCCTATTAAGAGAGATATGATTAATGTTTCCCGAAAAACCCACTTTTCCCCACCCCTTTGGTCAATGGTTGGTGCTATAAAAAAACTCTTCAAACAAAATTTTTGGGCCTTATCCGAAACATAGTATGAACGTTGAACAAATTCGATATTTCACATATTAAGAGAGTTATAGCAATATTTCACTTTTTCGAAAAAAGCCCCCCATTTTCACCCCCTCAACCGATTTAGCCCAGTAACGAACTCGACCGAGATTTTATAGGTATACATATTCGGTAAAAAATTCAAAGTGATTGGTGCAAAATTACGGCAGTTATCGTGTCCACAAGAAACTGATATACATATATATATATATATATATATATACTGAACCCATGTGCCATAGGGTCCAATGAGGGCGAATCCATGCATTTGGGGAAGAAATGAAAGAAACGTACAGTTTCTAATGTAACGTAAAGAAAGATCCAGCTAGGATGCTAGCCTAAGGTTGTGCAACCAACGAGGACCAGGTGTTCGAGAGGATGAGATCACCCCTCTTGACATTCAGAAGGGAGCGAGTCATGAGTATTAATAACCGAGTGGAAAGTTCCCACTATTAAACAAGGAAGCCTGACTCGGAAATCGACCTTACGTTGCTGGAAAATGACAACACCGCTTATGCGCCAGAAGAGGAATAATTAAATTTAACCCGTTTACGAGTATAAAAATAAGTAAACAAGTACAGTACAGTGAATCATTTCGAATGAGAGATTTTTTAGTAAAGAGAAACCATTTAATAATTGCACAGGAGAAAACAGCAAACGCAAGAAGACGTCATCGGGGAATTACCAAGGCTGGTGTAGAGCACAAAAGAACAGCAACACCCACACAATTGAGGACGAGAAATTAATCAATATCTCCGAATTGCACGATCGATTCTTAGGTGCAATGAGATTATTTGACATTGAGAAGACGAGCTTTCGGAAGGTATAATTTTTATAATTGTGCAACCTATATTTTAGAAGTTGGCCACAGAAAGGGCTAGAGTCTTATCTTTTTGTAGCGAAAAGGTATAAAACTCCTGGCCTAACCAAGCCAATCATGCAGTCTCGAACAGCCCGAGGGGGCGTTGCTACGCATCACGCAGTACAAGTCAGTCCAGGGGGACGTGACGCTGGAGCATCAACAGTAAATGCAGTTTCAAACGGCCTGAGGGCACGTCACTGTGCTACATCACACACCGAATGCAGTTCCGAACAGCCTGAGGGGGTGTTACTACGCATCAGTACAAGCAGGTCCAAATAGCCCAGGGGTGCGTTGCTACGCATCAGTATTCAGACAGCCGTGTGGGGCGTCACTCTGCGTCACATCGAAGACAGTTACCAGTACTCCTTGAAGGGAGAAACGCTGTGTTACACCGCAGAAGTAATATCCGATAGCCATAGGCGTCGCAGTATTAACAACTTGCTTGCCTCCATAAGGAGTGGTAAAGAAGAAAGTCAAAGTATCGCCGTGTTGAAAGATTAGGAAAATCCTAGTTACAGGATTTAGGCCCGACAGTATACAAGTTATAGTGAAAAGTTCGGAAGATATAGTCAGAGCAGGCTGCGAACGTCGGACTTAAGGCGATAGGTCGTTAAATAGACGAACGAATATATCATAACGTACGGAAGTACCGTAACAGAAAGATAAACTGTTATCTAAATTAAAGATCCCAAAAAGGGAAGAACAGAATAAGGCTCGGAACGTATTTCAGAAACATAGGAGTGCTATAACCGATCAAATAAAGAGAAGCACGGAGACTATAAACATTATCTCCAGAAAGCAGGCGAACTATTCTAAAAGTACTAGACTCGAGAAGTACTAGCTGCTATAAACTAAATCCATAGGTCATCGAGAGGTTATTGAGGAGACCTCGATCCGAATAGACTTTCGCTAGGATCGATAAACCAGATCTACAAAGAAGCCGTTCAAGCTAGATAAATAGCCGGTCATCCAGGATAGGAGTAGAAGAATTAGGATTCCAGGGAACAGTAGATGTTTCGGGACTTTCGTATTCTGCAGGATAGGAAGCCGACATTGAATAAATTTCACCCTTGGAAACGGGAAATTAAGAGGTCACGTGTGATAGGCTAAGAAATACGGCCTAGTGATCAAGAATTGTGAAGTGTAAATTTATCAAGATTGTGTGTTAAATTAATATTTTTTAGTGTTTAGTGTGTGTTCTAAAGGGACACACCAGTGTATAAAAATGTCGTCAATGTTAAGTGTCTTAAATATGTGTCAAGAAGTGTTTGTACATAAGATGAATTTCTATATTATGGAGTAAAAGTTCAGAGTGGGCCCAAAATGAAACACCGCACAAGAATAAAGATCATGGGACGATCTTAAAAACATGTGAGTACTGAATTGCATTCGATTTTGGTATCAGGAAATGATTGTGTACAGATCCACCGGAGTTTTTGAGTAAAAGGGATGTGTTTTAATAAATAAATACTGAATAAACAAGAACGCGGTCTGAACAATAATAGAAAATTTGAGAAATTATAAAATATTATGTAAAGAATAAATCCCGTAGAGGAAATATGTGAATAAAATGTTAATGTATTTAACGAATGTCATAAGAGCAAGCGAAATATCAGTAATTATCACGAAAGATAGTTAAATAAAGTAAAGTTGAGATATGAAAGGAATAGCTTTTGAGCTTGTGTAAAGAATAAAGATAATAAAGTATGGACATATTAAATAAAGATCAAATAAATTGATGTGAACTTAAGAGCGTTAAAGCCTTAACATATGTGTAAGACATGATGTTCAAGGGAATATTTTAAAAGGGAGCGATTTATCGGCAACGAAAAAGATTAATATGAGAATTAAAATAATGTGAATTGTTACTAATGAGATTTATCAGTTCTTAGGAAGACATTTCGGCTTAAAATAATGTATAGCGCAAAAAAGCGCAAATAATATTAAAATGTCACGCTAGGAACGCGTAAAGGTTAAAATACTTGGTAAATTACTTATGGAGGGTAGTTGATTGCAGTGAATTGATAATTGTATAAGTCCTCTATTTGTGACAAGGGTCACGAGGCCATGTGTGTATTATTTAAAAGGGAGCTAATGTATGGTATTATTGAGCGTATGTCATGTAGGCCACGGCCGACTTTAAATCGCGTCTTGTATAAGTCCTCTATAAGGGAATGGTTCCCGAGGCATGTGAAGAGATTCGAACTCAGAATCCTCTTATGGTTAAAGCCCCTTAATTCTTCGTCGTCGGATGTGTATTAATCTTCCCAATCAATGAGGACCCTCTCATAATTAATAAATGCCAAGGTTACGAAAGTGGTCTCTGAACCAAAGAATATTTGTTTGAATGGATACAGTACAGTAAAAGCCCGGTCTCTCCCCAGGACTGAGTATAATGTGAAGGTTTGTTTTGAAAGCCTTGAAAAGGAGCTGCTAACATGGGTTAGACAGAGAGTCGCCCAGTCACCCTCCTTGTCATAAATCGCGCCCGAGTATAATGGCCTGGCTCTCTTAGAGCGAGGGTGGGCAGAAACCGTCTCGTAAGATGTTGTAAAGAGAAATGAATACACCAGGAGTGTTTAAAGTTGTTAACGACCCGGGCGTTGAACCGAGGTCCTTGTAGATTGATATTTCCGCTTGCCTGTTCAGATCGTAGTTTTTTTATGTGATAATGGTCTTATAAGACATAAGAGATAAATAACAATCCCTATTGTAATGTGTACGGAAGTAGGATTCCACGAGTTAATTGAAGGCAACTAGGTTTCGGGAGTAACTATAGTTTTTTGACTGTGTCAAGTATCTTCATACTCTGGAGTACACATGAAATTTCCTGATTACCTTAATATATTTGTGAAAATAAAGAGAGGTGATAACAGCTGAATGTGTGAACATGCCCAAAATATTGAGTTAGATAATTAACATAAAATTTTAAATGTAATTATACATTTGTTTTGAGGATTAAGAAAACATAAAAGTAGACTTTGAGGTGTATAAAGAATGACACCATTATTATATAAAGCATGGAGCCAAAAGAGCTCGGAGTTATATAAACTTACAGTTGATGCTTTATGGAAGTAAGACTAAGTAGGAATTGTTGGTTTATGTGGAAACCATATGTTTTAAATACAATATTTGTTTTATTATATTTGTGATTCCTTGTTCATTTGGAACAAGTAGATGATTATGGGTCAGTAATTAAATTGTTAAAGTGTTTGTAGCGCCATTAATTTTATTAATTAAATGTGTTAAAAATAGGAGTTGATTTTGTTGTTATTTTTCTAAGTGTATCCTCTAATTAATCGAAAATATGTAAGTCACAGAGTGGGGGAACTTACCGCTGCCCCGAAAATTCCGAATTGAGCTACGCTGGTATACTGTGATTGGCATATTTCTTGCTAAAAGGGCACATGGGGGGGGGGGGCATATAAGTAATGTGCTGGATTAATAACTAGAGGAACACTTAAGACGGTCATATCATGTAAAGTAAAGTAATGATAGGTGTAGCTACAACATAAAATATTATCTGACCGCATGGGCCCCTGGAAACTCATACCGAGCAGTCCTGAATTATTATATTATCAACCCCCCTAGCAAACATTACATGGCGCCCAGTATGCAGGGCTGAGTTTTCCTAGGGAAAACCCGAGTTTTCTCGAAAAATCAAAATTTTCATTTTTTTGGAAAAAAATGGTTTTTTGAAATTTTGAATTTTAAATACTTCCATAAAGGTTTATGAAATTTAATAAAAGTATCAAAAGGGTACGTTGTAGTAAAAACCCGTACCAAAGTAAATTTTTTAAAGAAATTGGGACACAATGGTTCAGAGTATCATCTCTCAAGCATGTGCTAGTGTGGTGGCATTTGTGGCCCACTGTATTCTAATATGATGTTGTTAAGTGAAGAGAGGCGGAGGCTCTCTGAAAATGTAAGGGCCGAGAGCCCAGATAAAGGTAAAACTACAGGTGAGAAAGAGTACCCAAATAATGAAATTGTAAAAGTTTCTGTAGAAAGCATGCGTGCACCTGGAGACATAGTTACACGAAGAGAAGGTAACATGTCTGCAGACAAAAGGGTAAATGTTGAGCTTTTAGAGCTCGAAAAGGAAAAAGAAAAATGTACACCGATTCCAAGGGAAAATGTATTTAATACCGAGGATGATAAGAGTAAAGATAATTCGAAGTCTCACGTAGAAATGCAGGTTCAGGTAGGCTTGGAAAGTACAGGGGAAAAGAACGATAATCTCCGTGTTCAGGATCAGGAAAAGGTAGAAATGGCGACCTGGAAAGAAGTAGAAGGATTCTTGGATATAATTAGGGAAATAGAGAATGAGCACAGAAAAATGAGGATCGAACTTTGGGGATTAAACGATCCCAAATTAAGAATAAAAGAAGGAATTAAGGAACAATCAGATCGTATTTTCGAGGAAATAATGAAAATAAACGGGCTCCGTAAGAGGGCAAGTAAAAATTGGTATAAAATATCCAAACAAGAATTAGAAGACTTGTACAAAGAAATCCCTAATGTGAAGGAGTCTTTAAGAGAAACGAAGAAGGAATTTGTAGAACGTATGGTGAAAGAAGGGAAGACAGAATTGGCTCCGTGGGAACAGAAAAGAAAGATACATGATGAAGTAAGTGAAATAGGGGATAAATTATGGAAAATAAGAGACGCATGGGACAAGATTTGGTGGAAGATCGATTATGAAGAGCACGAAAGGAAGAAATATGTGAAGGAACAAAAGGATTATATAGCAGAGGAAAAGAATAAGATGTATCGGTTCATAATGAGCATATATGAAGACCAGGATATAATCACTGTTCAGGAGTTAGCTGAATTGAGAAAGGTTAAGATTTCGGAATACGAAGAAGTATTAGAGACCGTCCAAAAGAAATATGATGAATACATATTAGCAGAGGACCTCAAAGCAAAAGAAATGGCTGTCCCAGTCATAAATGAAACATTTGTCCAGACGGAAGTTGAAAAGCCAGCTAAAACTAACGAAGAAAAAGAAGTAATGGTGCCAGAGGAGCCCAAAATTGATATTAAAGAAGAGAAACAAGAAGTAGAAATTATAATGACTCCAGTGGAGATTGAGAACAACTTTGAGATCCTTCTTGAAGAACATATGGAGTCTCAAGAGGAAATAGTAAGTCCAGACCAGGAGGACAGCCAAGATGAGATCGAGCTGCAAACTGAAGAGACTCATTTTGATGAAAAGGTTGAGCTGGAAGATCAAGATATAATCTCGGAACATGAGATAATAAAGGAATTGATAGTTGAAGAAATGGAAATAATAATTCCTGAAGAAACAGAGAAATTAGATGAAACAATAATAGAAAATATCAACGAAGCACCGATGGAAACAGAAGTTCAAGATTTCACAGAAAGTGAAAAAGAAACCCCAAAGGAAATGCAGGACAAGGAAAATAAAAGGGCATTAAAGGAAGAAGAGGAAAAATTGAAAGCCCAGATCCTCGAATTAATGATTAAATGTCAAGATTGCCAAAGAAAGACTAGAGAAACGGAGAGAGATGCCAATAAGAGCCAAGAAACCCTAAAAGAAAAAGATGAGATTGTTGGGAACAATGAAAAAATGAGAGGAGACATCTCGGAAGAAAATCAAGAAAGAGGAAGACCAAAATTGGTAGTTGGTGTACCAGGAAATGGATACCCCATGGGAACAATGAAAGGAGGTGGAATAACATATGATGCCTTGGAGGAAGAGGACGCCCAGGCATATTTCAGCTGGAAGCTCCGTAAAAAGAAAGGGAGCGATAAAAAGAAGAGAAAGAAAGGAGATCTGAAGGACCTAAAGAACTGGAAGAGTCGAAAAAAGAAATACTCTTTGGAAATGCCATCTCGATACGAGGTGAAGGAAAAGGATTATTCCATCATAAGCCGACGGGTTATGCCATTTGCAACCGTCGATGAATAAAGGGAATAATAATATGTGATTGAAATACCATCTCAAAGAGAGATGAGGAAGGGGGAAGAAAACCACAAAGAGTCAGGTGAGGTTAGACTGAGCTCTTAAAAATCAAATGAAGTGTAACAGACTTGAAGTCTGAGAACTGTAATGAATTAAGTTACGGGTAAAGCTAATTGCACCCGCAACATAATTAAAAGAGGGTCATTAAGTTGACAATATATATTGAATTGAGAACAGACCGACAAGGAGTCCGTCTAATGAATAGAAGAAAGGAAACCAACTGTTGACTCGAGTTTGGAGAAGCATGCACCAGACGAGGGTAGAGGTTGTAAACCACCGAACGTGACAAGAAATTTATGACCCTGAGTGTAGTCGACCACTAGGGGAATGAATGAATGAATGGGATCTTTTGAAGACCCAACCTAAACACAGACCAGAGAGGAAGGGAACTTTAAAGAAGTAATTGATTTTATTGAAGAAGAACATTTCAATGTAATAAAGGAGAAAGAAAGGGTAGAGACAAAACATACCCAACCTACACAATTAGTGGAAGGAACTTTAAGGAAATAAAACAACAGTAAATACGGACGACGTTATGATGGATTCGACGAATAAAGAAAGATAAAATTAATTAAAATAAATTTCCTCAAAAATTTTTCGAAAATTTATTTATCCTAAGGAAGGGTGAGATGAACCCATGTGCCATAGGGTCCAATGAGGGCGAATCCATGCATTTGGGGAAGAAATGAAAGAAACGTACAGTTTCTAATGTAACTTAAAGAAAGATCCAGCTAGGATGCTAGCCTAAGGTTGTGCAACCAACGAGGACCAGGTGTTCGAGAGGATGAGATCACCCCTCTTGACATTCAGAAGGGAGCGAGTCATGAGTATTAATAACCGAGTGGAAAGTTCCCACTATTAAACAAGGAAGCCTGACTCGGAAATCGACCTTACGTTGCTGGAAAATGACAACACCGCTTATGCGCCAGAAGAGGAATAATTAAATTTAACCCGTTTACGAGTATAAAAATAAGTAAACAAGTACAGTACAGTGAATCATTTCGAATGAGAGATTTTTTAGTAAAGAGAAACCATTTAATAATTGCACAGGAGAAAACTGCAAACGCAAGAAGACGTCATCGGGGAATTACCAAGGCTGGTGTAGAGGGGAGAGCACAAAAGAACAGCAACACCCACACAATTGAGGACGAGAAATTAATCAATATCTCCGAATTGCACGATCGATTCTTAGGTGCAATGAGATTATTTGACATTGAGAAGACGAGCTTTCGGAAGGTATAATTTTTATAATTGTGCAACCAATATTTTAGAAGTTGGCCACAGAAAGGGCTAGAGTCTTATCTTTTTGGAGCGAAAAGGTATAAAACTCCTGGCCTAACCAAGCCAATCATGCAGTCTCGAACAGCCCGAGGGGGCGTTGCTATGCATCACGCAGTACAAGTCCGTCCAGAGGGACGTGACGCTGGAGCATCAAGAGTAAATGCAGTTTCAAACGGCCTGAGGGCACGTCACTGTGCTACATCACACACCGAATGCAGTTCCGAACAGCCCGAGGGGGTGTTACTACGCATCAGTACAAGCAGGTCCAAATAGCCCAGGGGGGCGTTGCTACGCATCAGTATTCAGACAGCCGTGTGGGGCGTCACTCTGCGTCACATCGAAGACAGTTACCAGTACTCCTTGAAGGGAGAAACGCTGTGTTACACCGCAGAAGTAATATCCGATAGCCATAGGCGTCGCAGTATTAACAACTTGCTTGCCTCCATAAGGAGTGGTAAAGAAGAAAGTCAAAGTATCGCCGTGTTGAAAGATTAGGAAAATCCTAGTTACAGGATTTAGGCCCGACAGTATACAAGTTATAGTGAAAAGTTCGGAAGATATAGTCAGAGCAGGCTGCGAACGTCGGACTTAAGGCGATAGGTCGTTAAATAGACGAACGAATATATCATAACGTACGGAAGTACCGTAACAGAAAGATAAACTGTTATCTAAATTAAAGAACCCAAAAAGGGAAGAACAGAATAAGGTTCGGAACTTATTTCAGAAACATAGGAGTGCTATAACCGATCAAATAAAGAGAAGCACGGAGACTATAAACATTATCTCCAGAAAGCAGGCGAACTATTCTAAAAGTACTAGACTCGAGAAGTACTAGCTGCTATAAACTAAATCCATAGGTCATCGAGAGGTTATTGAGGAGACCTCGATCCGAATAGACTTTCGCTAGGATCGATAAACCAGATCTACAAAGAAGCCGTTCAAGCTAGATAAATAGCCGGTCATCCAGGATAGGAGTAGAAGAATTAGGATTCCAGGGAACAGTAGATGTTTCGGGACTTTCGTATTCTGCAGGATAGGAAGCCGACATTGAATAAATTTCACCCTTGGAAACGGGAAATTAAGAGGTCACGTGTGATAGGCTAAGAAATACGGCCTAGTGATCAAGAATTGTGAAGTGTAAATTTATCAAGATTGTGTGTTAAATTAATATTTTTTAGTGTTTAGTGTGTGTTCTAAAGGGACACACCAGTGTATAAAAATGTCGTCAATGTTAAGTGTCTTAAATATGTGTCAAGAAGTGTTTGTACATAAGATGAATTTCTATATTATGGAGTAAAAGTTCAGAGTGGGCCCAAAATGAAACACCGCACAAGAATAAAGATCATGGGACGATCTTAAAAACATGTGAGTACTGAATTTCATTCGATTTTGGTATCAGGAAATGATTGTGTACAGATCCACCGGAGTTTTTGAGTAAAAGGGATGTGTTTTAATAAATAAATACTGAATAAACAAGAACGCGGTCTGAACAATAATAGAAAATTTGAGAAATTATAAAATATTATGTAAAGAATAAATCCCGTAGAGGAAATATGTGAATAAAATGTTAATGTATTTAACGAATGTCATAAGAGCAAGCGAAATATCAGTAATTATCACGAAAGATAGTTAAATAAAGTAAAGTTGAGATATGAAAGGAATAGCTTTTGAGCTTGTGTAAAGAATAAAGATAATAAAGTATGGAAATATTAAATAAAGATCAAATAAATTGATGTGAACATAAGAGCGTTAAAGCCTTAACATATGTGTAAGACATGATGTTCAAGGGAATATTTTAAAAGGGAGCGATTTATCGGCAACGAAAAAGATTAATATAAGAATTAAAATAATGTGAATTGTTACTAATGAGATTTATCAGTTCTTAGGAAGACATTTCGGCTTAAAATAATGTATAGCGCAAAAAGCGCAAATAATATTAAAATGTCACGCTAGGAACGCGTAAAGGTTAAAATACTTGGTAAATTACTTATGGAGGGTAGTTGATTGCAGTGAATTGATAATTGTATAAGTCCTCTATTTGTGACAAGGGTCACGAGGCCATGTGTGTATTATTTAAAAGGGAGCTAATGTATGGTATTATTGAGCGTATGTCATGTAGGCCACGGCCGACTTTAAATCGCGTCTTGTATAAGTCCTCTATAAGGGAATGGTTCCCGAGGCATGTGAAGAGATTCGAACTCAGAATCCTCTTATGGTAAAAGCCCCTTAATTCTTCGTCGTCGTTTGTGTATTAATCTTCCCAATCAATGAGGACCCTCTCATAATTAATAAATGCCAAGGTTACGAAAGTGGTCTCTGAACCAAAGAATATTTGTTTGAATGGATACAGTACAGTAAAAGCCCGGTCTCTCCCCAGGACTGAGTATAATGTGAAGGTTTGTTTTGAAAGCCTTGAAAAGGAGCTGCTAACATGGGTTAGACAGAGAGTCGCCCAGTCACCCTCCTTGTCATAAATCGCGCCCGAGTATAATGGCCTGGCTCTCTTAGAGCGAGGGTGGGCAGAAACCGTCTCGTAAGATGTTGTAAAGAGAAATGAATACACCAGGAGTGTTTAAAGTTGTTAACGACCCGGGCGTTGAACCGAGGTCCTTGTAGATTGATATTTCCGCTTGCCTGTTCAGATCGTAGTTTTTTTTATGTGATAATGGTCTTATAAGACATAAGAGATAAATAACAATCCCTATTGTAATGTGTACGGAAGTAGGATTCCACGAGTTAATTGAAGGCAACTAGGTTTCGGGAGTAACTATAGTTTTTTGACTGTGTCAAGTATCTTCATACTCTGGAGTACACATGAAATTTCCTGATTACCTTAATATATTTGTGAAAATAAAGAGAGATGATAACAGCTGAATGTGTGAACATGCCCAAAATATTGAGTTAGATAATTAACATAAAATTTTAAATGTAATTATACATTTGTTTTGAGGATTAAGAAAACATAAAAGTAGACTTTGAGGTGTATAAAGAATGACACCATTATTATATAAAGCATGGAGCCAAAAGAGCTCGGAGTTATATAAACTTACAGTTGATGCTTTATGGAAGTAAGACTAAGTAGGAATTGTTGGTTTATGTGGAAACCATATGTTTTAAATACAATATTTGTTTTATTATATTTGTGATTCCTTGTTCATTTGGAACAAGTAGATGATTATGGGTCAGTAATTAAATTGTTAAAATGTTTGTAGCGCCATTAATTTTATTAATTAAATGTGTTAAAAATAGGAGTTGATTTTGTTATTATTTTTGCAAGTGTATCCTCTAATTAATCCAAAATATGTAAGTCACAGAGTGGGGGAACTTACCGCTGCCCCGAAAATTCCGAATTGAGCTACGCTGGTATACTGTGATTGGCATATTTCTTGCTAAAAGGGCACAATACATACATAAATTGTAGATAAACTTTTGAACTGACGGTGGTTTTGGGGTCTGGGGGATGTGAAACGCGAAGATATGTCGAAATTTTCCGGAAGTCGAAACATGGGACCCATTGCAATAGTTAGCTATCTAATAAAATCTACCTAATATGGCCGTGAGATATTCAGGTATAGATCTTTGCTCTTACCAAATTTGGTTTCGATAGCTGCAGTCGTTTAGGAGTCGATAGGGGACACACACACACACGCACACACAGCCAGACAGACAGACAGACAGACAGACAGACAGACACACATTTTCACGGATCGAACTCATAAGACAGTCTACTTTTTCCTCATTTTTGGAAAATGAGAAAGGAAGGCTAAAGATACTCGTTTTAATATCACAAATCGTTCCTGAGCAATGATTTTAGCCTACTTTTCACATTTTGCAAAAATGAGGAAAAAGTAGACTTATGAGATCGGGCCAATGTGTGTCTGTCTGTCCTTCTGTCTGACTGTCTGTCCTTCTGTCTGTCTGGCTGGCTGGCTGTGTGTGTGTCCCCCCCCCCTATCAACTCTAAACGGCTGCAGCAATCGAAACAAAATTTGGTAGGAGTAAAGATCTATACCTGAATATCTCACGGCCATATTTGAAAACGATGTCAGTGCTACCAACTGCTGAAAAATCGCAATTGAAATTTGAGCTCCATGTTGGATATCTTGGAAGGTATGAATGGGAGCTATTTCAAAATTGGCACACGTATAGATACTAATATTGGAGGTTAATTTCCAGGAGGCCATACATGGCAGTGTTGCCAAAATGATTATAAGCCTGCTGATAGGTCCAAAATTAAATGCATATAACTCCTACATTACAATTGGATTTCAACCAAATTTCGTATGTGCTATGTGTACATAAACAGATATGACTGAGCGTATTCTTAAGAGCCATCAGGGCTGCCAACTGTCAATAAATACTGTCTTTATTTTTGTTACCCTAATATCAATATATCAGAAAGTATGCAAGCCAATAGCTCTAAACATTGCACACGTATAGTACCTGGCATTCTAGATTAATTTGGAGTAACTAATTTTTGTAGGCCTACGCCAGTGCTGCCAACATGATTCTAAGCCAGCTGATAGGTCCAATTTTAAAATGACACAACGCATGTCATAGATTTATGACATGTAGGGCCTACTGTAAAATAACCTACCACTACAATTGGTAGTGTTTAGCTAAATTTTTAAGTTATTTGGTTAGAAACCTTCTATCAAGTTCCAACGTTCGCCGCTAGGTGTAAATGACAGTGGCATCTCTGGTATCCAAACTTGGAACTACTTGAAATTGAACTTGTTGGGAGCCTACAAGCGTTGAATTAAAACATGGCCATTGGCTGCAATTCAAAGATAATTGTTTTTCTTAATCTAACAATCATGTTTTAATTTTAAGAGGAACAGTGAAGCACGTTCAAATATATTTCTAATGTACATAAATTGGTTATGGCATATGCCATCCAAAATTGTGAGAAAGGCTCATGCAAACATTTCTTTTATTCCCTCATATTTTTAAGGGATGAAGACTTATCAGGAGAGGGCATATAATCGTTTTCCACCCTTAAGGATCCCTGCCTGAACTGCAGGAACCACCTATTAAGGATGCAAGAAAAGATAAATCCAAACCTTGCTTATAACTACCACTCGTTGGGAAGAAACCATGATTGTGGTCCACCCATGAAAGATGAGCTGTCATCTGAGGTCAGAACACGTGTAGCAACTGTTACTGTAGATCGTGTACGAATGTAACCAAATAAGATGGGTAATTCCCTAATCCTGAAAAAAATTAGATGATATTAATAAATACACTTGGATGACCAGTTACGATCGTCAAGCGATCGTCATCAGATGCAGCTCTCACCAGGACACGCAATACTTAATCAGATAAGTAGCCTGTACAATACAACCAGATTCGACTATTTAACTATTTTATTTAATTCGACTCTAAACAAGCATGTTTGGAGGTCAATAACCACTTTCTGTATTTTAACAAAACATCACATAGACTATAAGTAACAAATATTGACGAGTTGAACTATCTCAATTAATACCGCAACTACAGTCCAGCCGGCTCTGACATTTCTCATGAGGAAGGGAGACAGCGTTGCCGGTTCTGTACAGCAAAATATAAAACAACGTGGGCTACATAAAATATTTCTCAAGTTTTTAAATGAATTCTGTCGAACCGCTGACCATATTACTAAAGTAATATACTTACACACAGTTAACCGGTAATTGTGCTCACACAAGACAGTAAAACAACAAACCTGCAGTAACAAACAGAGCAGCTGGACTACAGAAGAGAGACTTGGCAACATCGAGTTAAATTTAAAGACCGGCTTACTGGGAAAACTGCTGATTGGTACAGGTGACAACATTCTTGATGGTAGTAAGCGACTTCGCCAACATAGGGGAATTCCACTGCAATTTAGAATTTAGGTTTTGTAACCACAAAATGTCGGAATAACGAAATAATGCATAACATTGCAAATGGGGTGTTGTATAGTGAAGACGCTAGAGAAGAATTTAAATGGTGGCAAGTTTCAAGGTTCAATTAACAGCTTCTCACTGATTTAAGTTGGCTATATTGTTTTCATTACCCCTCTTCTCCCACCATCGCCAAACGTCAGAGCCGGACACTCATCGGCTGGACTGCAAGGAAGTGTACATATTGTAAATATTTTCACCCATACTTTCAAACATAAATTTTGTAGCCTAAGTGTAATGGATCTGGTGATGATCACTTGACGATCAAAACTGGTCATCCAAGTGTATTTATTAATCTTATGTATTTTTAGCCTACTTTTAACATTTTGCAAAAATGAGGAAAAAGTAGTCTTATGAGATCGATCCGGGAAAATGTGTGTCTGTCTGTCTGTCTGTCTGCCTGTCTGTCTGTCTGCCTGTCTGTCTGGCTGTGTATGTGTCCCCCCCTATCAACTCCTAAACAGCTGGAGCAATCGAAATAAAATTTGGTAGGAGTAAAGATCTATACCTGAATATCTCACGGCCATATTTGAAAATGATGTCAGTGCTACCAACTGCTGAAAAATCGTAATTGAAATTTGAGCTCCATGTTGGATATCTTGGAAGGTATGAATGGGAGCTATTTCAAAATCGGCACACATATAGATAATAATATTGCAGTTTAATTTCCAGAAGGCCATACGTAGCAGTGTTGCCCAAATGATTATAAGCCTACTGATAGGTCCAATATTTAAATGCATATAACTTCTACACTATCAATTGGAATTCAACCAAATTTCGTATGTTGTATGTGTACATAACCAGATATGACTGAACGTATTCTTATGTACCACCAGTGCTGCCAACTGTTAAAAAATGCTCTTAATTTCTTTTATCCAAATACCAATATATATGAGAAAGTATGCAAGCAGACAGCTTTAAACTATGCACACGTATAGTACCTGGCATTCTATATTAATTTGGAGTAGCTTGTATACGTCAGTGCTACCAACATGATTCTAAGCCTGCTGAGAGGTCCAACTTTAAATACATGTAACTTCCATACTATCATTTGGATTTCAACCAAATTTCGTATGTGCTATGTGTACCATAACAGCTATGACTATGCGTATTCATAAGAGCAACCAGGGCTGCCAACTGTTAATAAATGCTGTCTCTATTTTTGTTACCCTAATATTAATATATCAGAAAGAATGCAAGCCAATAGCTCTAAACTTTGGACACGTATAGTACCTGGCATTCTAGATTACTTTGGAGTAACTAACATACGTCAGTGCTGCCAACATGATTCTAAGCCTGCTGATAGGTCAAATTTTAAAATGCATGTAACTACTATACTAACTAATGGATTTCATTCAAAATTGGCACAACAATAGATCAGATTATTTCAGATTATTTCTGACCAATGCATGCATGACACTGTTGCCAACATGATCTTACGCGCGCTGTTAGATCCAATGTTTAACTGCATGTAACGTCCATGCTATTCATTGGACTCCAACCAAATTTTGTATTTTGTACCTTAAGAGATGGAACTAAGAATATATTCAGTCACCAGGGCTGCCAACTGTAGTGCTCTATTAGGCTACATTATGCCAGGTATACAGTATTTCGAACTAATTAGAAATTTCGATATTACCAACTTAATTTCGTCATAAATCTAGATAGATCCATATCGATTAATCATTGGCATGAATCTTAAATTTTAATAAAAGTAGGCTCTTTAGTTCGTCACGGAACTTCTTGTTTTTTTTTTCAAGATTAGGGAATAACCCACCTCATTTGGGTACAGTCGTGTTGACCGACTGAAAAGCACCAAACACCATAATGTAGATCCTGCTATTTAGTCCATCATATGGAAAATACATTTAATAGTTCGGAGAGTTTCTAAATAGAAAAGACCGGTGAAATATATAATTATGAAAATATGCTCCTCAGTTCTTCACAGAACTACTTGTGCAGAGGTGTGCAAATTATTAGACTTGATTCCAGTTTTCAAACAATTTATGTTTAATTTTTCATGACTTAATGCATTAAGAATGGTTGCAAGGCGCTTGAAATTACTTAAGATGTTTAACCAACAGTCTAAATTATCTTATGAGGAATGTCTGCTGTTCGTCTTTTATGCGTTCATAAACCATTCATTCGATTGCGATCAAATTTTGGTGAGTTGTTGAAAACACTTTCGGGATGTTCATAGGCATAGTTAATTCATTTCACAATAGATAGCGCGCGAGTAGCTTAAACAAATGAGTGATAGCGATGCGTTCATATACAATTCATCCGATTGCGATCGAATTTTGGTGAGTTCTAGTGCACACTCCCGAGAAATGTATAGGAGAAGTAAATCCAATTTACAATAGATGGCGCGCGGGTAGCTTCTACAAAATGCCGTGCGATTCGTTTCAACTAAGTCCCACATGCATTCATATATCATTCATCCCATTGCGATGAAACTTCGGTGAGTTGTTGTGTTCACTTCAGGGAAGGCTTATGGCTTAGTAAATCCAATTTACAATAGGTAGCACACGAGTAGATTCAACAAATCAGCGACGACGCGCGTAGCGTTTCAACAACGTCGCATTAGCGTTCATATACCATTCGTTCGATAGCTATGAAACTTGGGTGAAATGTTGTGTACACTCCAGGAAAGGTTTCTAGCTCAGTGAATCCATTTTAAAATAGGTAGCGCATGAGTAAATTCAACAAATGAGTGACGTAGTGCGAAGCGTGTCAACAAAATCCCGTATGCGTTCATATATCATTCGTCCGATAGCAATAGAACTTGGGTGAGATGTTGTGTACACTTCATGGAAGGTTTCTGGCTTAGTAAATCCACTTTACGATAGGTAGGGCACGAGTAGATACAACAAATGAGCGACGACGCGCGAAGCATTTCAACAAAGTCCCATATGCGTTCATATACCATTCGTCCGATACCGATGAAACTTGGATGAGTTATTACGTACACTCCAGGGAAGGTTTTAGGCTTAGTAAATCCATTTTACAATAGGTAGCGCACGAGTAGATTCAACAAATGAGTAACAACGCGCGAAGCGTTTCAACAAAGACCCGTATGCGTTCATATACCATTCGTCCGATAGCGACGAAACTTGGGTGGGATGTTGTGTACACTTCACGGGAGGTTTCTGGTTTAGTAAATCCACTTTACGATAGGTAGGGCACGAGTAGATACAACAAATGAGCGACGACGCGCGAAGCGTTTCACTAAAGTACCATATGGGTTCTTATACCATTCGTCCTATACCGATGAAACTTGCAAGAGATATTATGTATACTCCAGGGATGGTTCCAGGCTTAGTAAATCCATTTTACAATAGGTAGCGCACGAGTAGATTCAACAAATGAGTGACGACGCGCGAAGCGTTTCAAAAACGTCCCGTATGCGTTCATATACCATTCGTCCGATAGCGATGAAACTTGGGTGTGATGTTTTGTACACTCCAGGGAAGGTTTATGGCTTAGTATATGCATTTTAATGTAGGTAGCGCATGAGTAGATTCATATTATGAGCGACGGCGCGTGAATCGTTCCAATAAAGTCCCCAATGCGTTCTTATGACTTTCATCAGATTGCGATGAGACTTTGATGAGTTATTGTGTACTCGCCAAGGAAGGTTTTCGACTTAGCAACTCCATTTTTTAATATTTTGGGAACAATTAGATGCAACAATTGAGTAACGACGCGTGAAGCGTTTCAACAAAATCCTGTATGCATTCATATACCATTCATCGATTTTGATGAAACTTTGATGAGTTGTTTTGCACACTCCCGGGATATTTATGGGCGTAGTTAATCCAATTTACGATAGCGCGCGAGTAGTTTAAACAAATGAGTGATGGCGTTGCGTTCATACACAATTCATCCGATTGCGATCAAATTTTGGTGAGTTGTTGTGCACACTCCCAGGTACGTTATAGGCTTAGTAAACTCAATTTACAATAGATATCGCGTGAGTAGCTTCAACAAAATTGCATGCGATTCGTTTCAAAAAATTCCCACATGCGTTCATATACCATTCATCACATTGCGATGAAACTTTGATGAGTTATTGTGTACACGCCAGGGAAGGTTTTCGACTTAGCAACTCCATTTTTTAATATTTTGCGCACAAGTAGATGCAAGAATTGACTAACGACGCGTGAAGCGTTTCAACAAAGTCCCGTATGAGTTCAGATATCATTCATCCGATTGCGATGAAACTTTGGTGAATCGTTGAGTACACTCCAGGGAAGGTTTCAGGCTTAGTAAATCTGTTGTAAAATAGGTAGCGCATGAGTAGATTCAACAAATGAGTGACGGCACGCGAATCGTTTAAACAAATTCCCGTATGTGTTTATATGCCATTCATCCGATTGCGATGAAACTTTGATTTGTTGTTGTGTACACGCCAGGGAAGGTGTTCAACTTAGTAAATCAATTTTACAATATTTGTAGAGCACGAGTAGATTCAACATATGAGCGAAGACGGGTGAAGCGTTTCAAAAAAATCCCGTATGCGTTCATATAACTTTCATCTGATTTTGATGAAACTTTGAAGAATTGTTGTGTACACTCCAGGAAGGGTTTCTGGCTTAGTACATGCACTTTAGGTAGCGCACGAGAAGATTCAACAAATGAGGAGAGCACGCGAATCGTTTCAACAAAGTCCCGTATGCGTTCATATACCATTCATCCGACTTGATGAAACTTTGGTGGATCGGTGAGTACACACCAGGGAAGGTTTCAGGGTTAGTAAATCCATTTTACAATAGGTAGCGTACGAGTAGATTCAACAAATGATTGACGGCATGCGAACTGTTTAAACAGAATCCCGTATGCGTTCATATGCAATTCATCCGATTGCGATGAAACTTTGATGAGTTATTGTGTACACGCCAGGGAAGGGTTTCGATTTAGAAAATCCATTTTACAATACTTAGCACACGAGTAGATGCAACAAATGAGTGACGACGCTTGAAGCGTTTCAACAAAATCCTGTATGAGTTCATATACCATTCATCGATTGCGAAGAAACTTTGATGAGTTGTTGTATGCACTTACGTGTAGGTTTCTAACTTAGTAAATCCACTCCACAATAGGTAGCGAACGAGTTGATTTAACAAATGGGTGACGGCACACGAATCGTATAAATGAAATTTCGTATGTATTCTTAAGCCATTCATCCGATTGCAATGAAACTTTGGTGAGTTCTTGTGGACGGTCCCACGAATGTTTCTAAATTAGTTAATCCATTTTACGATAGTTTGGAGGCAGTTAGCGGAAGATGAAAAAAAGAATTGTGTATTGAAAAGCACTTCAAGAAGCAAAATTACAACTCCAACACTTTCTTTGATTGGCGTTGCAACGCATCCCGGGTTCAGCTATTATTTTATATTAATATACTCACAGTATAATGACTATTTTGAATTTTCACACAAAAAGAAATTTGCTAGTACAAAATGTTTCTAGTTTTCGTGTGAACTTAGTGCAGAGATAATCGATGTGTTTTTACTGATGATCCGCTCTTGAACTATACAAAGGTTCGTGGATCATGGATTGAAATCACCTGTTTTAGTGGGTACATTCCAAAGTAATTGAAAAACGAGAAAACGGGCTCAGCTCAGACATCCCTCAGAATATTCAATTCCGAAAACTCTAGACGCAATTCCGTTTGGAAAATTTCTAAGTCCGTAGGGAAGAAAACATTACTACGGATGGTAATAAAATATGTCATCAGGTCGTCAATCAAATGATTTAGAGCAAAGAAAATATGAATTACTTAAATTCTAACAATATGAACACCTCTGTATTGCCGCCAATTTGGATAACAATGGCCTATAACTAAAGTATAAAGTGCGTTTGTTGTTCATCTTCAATTTTCTTATAAATAGTATTTTCACGCCTAACATTTGCTGAGTAGAAACTTTGTCCAACTGTAACTACTGCGGCTGTTAGAGACCGACAAGTGCAGGTCACCACTCCCATCCGAGCTAGAGCTTCACCTTACGGTTTAATTAATTAATATCGTTTGGCCTCGGGTGCAAGCTTTGTTACTTGCTCCCAGAGAGCAGCTTGCATGCCGAATTTTGTCGTTCTTTGGAGCACTATGAAGGTCAAGGAGGTTTTAGTACAGGAATTACGAACCGTTTTTTGGCGGAAAAGAACGAGATTAATCTTGCCATTATGAACACGGCCTACTGAATTCAAATGGGTTCTTTAACATGCCAACAACGTGTGTCATGCATGTCATGATTTTTGTTACCTTACGGTAACGTGCAACCAGAACTTGTACAAATATAATTTAAATTCCTTGCTTCAATTTATTTACAATCTAACAAGTAAGAACACGAGTGTACTTGATAAATGCATTTAAGAATCTCCTCAACCAGAAACCGAGTACAGGCACGACTGGCTGCGTGGCTAAATACAGCGGTAACTTTCCCACCTGATGTGCTAGAGGCTGCAGGATCGAATCCTGGCGCAGTCAGTTAGCACTTGAGTGTGCACAAATATTAAGCGAGGGAGAATCTGGTGTTCAGAAAGGTGTAAGGCAAGGCTGCAATTTATCACCCATACTTTTCAATCTTTACTTTGAACAAGCAATAAAGGAAATTGGAGAATAATTTTAAGTGGAAGTGAAGATTCAAGGAGAAATAATTTCATGACATCGTCATCTTTGCCGACAGACCAGAGGAATTGAATGAGTTTTTGAATGGTATGGACTCCGTCTTGAGGACATAATTCATGATAAAAATTAATAAATGTAAAGCAAAAATATTGGAATTCAGCCGAAATAAATCAGAAACCCCAATGGACATCAAATTGGCAGGTGAAAAGCTAAAGGAAGTAGGAGACTTCTGTTACTTAGGATGCAAAATAACCAGTGATGGACGAAGCAAAGAAGATATAAAATATAGGTTGGCTCAGGCAAGGTAAGCATTTCTACAAGAAAGGAATCTGTTGACATCGAATATAGATTTAGGTATTAGGAAGTCATTTTTGAAAGTCTTTTTCTGGAGCGCGGCGCTATATGGGAGTGAAACTTGAACTATTAATGCAGCAGAATAGAGAAAAATTGAAGCGTTTGAAATGTTGTGTTACAGGAGAATGATGAAGATCAGATGGGTAGATAGGGTTACAAACGAAGAGGTATTAAGACAAGTGGGAGAGGAAAGATTTTTCTGGCGACTGCTAATGAAGAGAAGAGATAGGTTGGTAGGACACATATTAATACACCCAGGATTAGCAAGCTTAGTTATGGAAGGAAGGGTCGAGAGCAAGAACTGTAGGAGTAAACCAAGGTTAGAATATGTAAAACAGATTGCCTTGGATGTAGGATGTGGTAGCAATGCAGTGATGAAACATTTAGCTCAGGACAGGAGGCTATGGAGGTCTGCATCAAACCAGTTAAAAGACTGAAGATTCAAACAACAAATATTTGGCACATTAAAGATTCCCTTCGTGGCAAAATCCCGGCGTCTCTTAAAGTCTCAAGTTGGTCAATTATTACTGTTAGAGCTGGCACATCACCAAGGTATGTATGTCACTAGATCTAGCGACATGATACCAATGTTGGCATCACTGCCACTGTATGTGTGCCCCACTCCCAATATATTCACAGAACAGTACCCATGCTCCCAATTCACGCGTATGGTCTATTTAATGGCCTTAGTGCCCTGGGGCACTTGTACCTTCTTGCGAGGTTCCTGCCTTGCACAGTTCTTGAAGACATCTGACATCAACGTAAGCGGCTTCGGTGGCGTAGTTGCTAGCATGCTGAGCTTCTATGCCCAAGGTCGAGGGTTCAAACCCGGCCTAAGTCGTCGGATTATTTAAGAGCGTTAAAACTCCCTCAGTATGCCTTCCTTTGGAAGTAAAGCTGGCAGTCCCATGTCAGAGACTTAGTTAGTTATTCTTGTTTTAAGGGGGGAACTACGAGGTTATCTGCCCCTACAGAGACTTATAGCATGTAAAAGAATCTTCCATTAATTACACTTGTGTGAATCTATATTATAGGTTAGATTTGACTAACGCTCTTAGGTTAAACGTCCGTCGCCAGGATCCGACTGCGGTGGCATCTAGTAACCAAGTGCAGAACTAGCTGTCGTTGACGGTGGCGTTTGGTAGCACAAGTAGGAATTACTTGAATATTGAATGTCTGCAGTCCTTACTTGAATTAAAAAACAGATAACACACTCTAATACAGCCATCACAATTAACACCGGTTATCAGGCAGATTCTACACACACCTAAAGTACACGGGGCTACATGACCGCGTTATATCAACTCCTAAACTGAGGAACCAACCAACTATCTTTCAAGCAATAAGCTTAGCAATTTTAACGTTATGTTTGCACTGCCATCTATCTGCCAAACCAACCTTTGCTTGAGAATTAATTTAGTTTATCGGGTAATCACCAAAAGTGATACGAGCCGACTTCGTGCCACTTCCACGGAAAGGCATCCAACCCTCAGTCTTGGGACCTGGAGTTGTATACTGGAGATGGCTATGTAGGTCTCCACTCGGAAGCCAATAGTGAGTTATCTTACTGAGTCAGCAGAGTCGCGACAATGAACGCCGGGAATTATATCCTTTTGCGCTACATAAATCATTTAAGTGAACGTATTTTAGTGTCCCAGAGTAAACGGAAAGAGCTGCAGCAAAAAGGCGGGGAATTGAACCAAGGAGTTAAAGTTTGAGGAAGACGTCACCCAGATAATAGGCTCTCAGCCGAGCGACGTCTCGATGGCGCCGGGACGCTGTTGAAGGAGCCAGAAGATATGGCGTCATTTCCGTGCAAGTAACTTGCCGCGCCCAACACTATGTGAGCCACAGAACTGATAAATATTACATCATCCTGCTAGTGGCGAAACTTCACCACCTCTTCTAGTCCCTACTATTGACATCCTTATACATTTTTCTAATAACAGAATTATTTTTTGCTGTTTGATATTGGATTTAACAGTGCGCGTAAAGTCATGTTGGGAACAATGCCATGTATGTGATGCTCAGAATTAATCTGAAATATTACGATCTAATATTGAGCCAATTTTGGATAAAATCCATTTGTTAGTATAGAAGTTACATGTAATTACAAATTGAAACTATCAGAAAGCTTAGAATCATGTTGGCAGCGCTGAGGTATATTAGTTTCTCCAAATTAATCTAGAATGTCAGGCACTATATGTGTGCAAAGTTTAGAGCTGATGGCTTGCTTACTTTCTGCTATATTGATATTAGGATTAAAGAAATAGAAAGAGCATTCATTAATAGTTGACAGCCCTGCTGGTTCATACTAATATGCATAGTCATACCTGTTATGGTACACAACGCACATACGAAATTTGGTTGAAATCAATTTGTTAGTATAGAAGTTATATGAATTTAAAAACTGGACTTATCAGTAGGCTTAGAATCGTGTTGGCAGCACTGATGTATGTAAGTTACACCAAAATAAGGTAGAATGTCAGGTACTATACGTGTGCAAAGTTTAAAGCTGTTGGTTTGCATACTTGCCTATTGACATTAGGGTTAAAATATAGGGAGAGCATTTATTAGCAGTTGGCAGGCCTGGTGGCCATTAGAATACGCACATTCATATAAGTTGTAGTATACATAGTACTTACGAAACATAATTGAAATCCAATCGATAGTATAGAAGTTACATGCATTTAGTAATTTGACCTATCGGCAGGCTTAGAATCATGTTGGCAACACTGGCATATATGGACTTCTGAAAATTAATCTGGAATGTTATTATTTATTTGCGTGCCAATTTTGGAATAGTTCGCATGCATAACTTCTGAGATATCCAACATAGAGCTCAAAGTTCAATTGCGATTTTTCAGCAGTTGGTAGCACTGACGTCAATTTCAAATATATCCGTGAGATATTCAGGTATAGATCTTTACTCTTACCAAATTTGGTTTCGATAGCTGCAGCCGTTTAGGAGTTGATAGGGGAGTACACACAGACAGACAGACAGACACACATTTTCCCGGACCGATCTCATGAGTCTACTTTTTCCTCATTTGTGCAAAATGTGAAAAGTACGCTAAAAATGGACATGGTAAGTTTCGCATAATAAACCAACTTGTATTAAAAGAGTTAATAAGCAGGACTGTTCTGTCATACCACATGCAAAGTACCATATTCCTATTTACCGCTAGGACTTATACCATTATAATAAGTTTTAAGGTTGGCACAACTACTTTTCATCCTACGTTGTACTTAATCGATTGTTGCGCTTCTACTGGTTGATTCTTTTCTTTCTTTTCCATTCGGATGGTTCCAAGCAAGCGAGAAACGAAATATTGCAGTTTATTATCGGAGAGTTTTATCTTGTTCGGGAGATTCGTTAATCCCTCGTTTGAACCGTCGCCAGAACAAGCCCGTATCTGATCTCCACGTGAATTAACGCGTCTTGCTGTAAGCCGGCCAATATCTTCCCGCTCAGCCATAACTCTCCTCCGGGTTACCGCGTCAAACTGTTGTTGCTACAACTCTACGCACCAGTCCATGTTCTAAAGCTTCCCAAAGAGAAAAATAAAAAAGGAACTGTAAGCAGAATCTTAGCTCCGATGTACTTTTAACTGTCGAAGTCATGAACGTTGCAGGACTTACTGAAGTCTTGTTTCCCTCCACGATAGACCCCCTTTCAGCGAATGAACAGTTGGTTGGTTGGATCCGTAATTTAGGGGCTGCGACAACGCGGTCATACAGCCCCGTGTACTTTGGGTGTGTGTAGAATCTGTCTGATGTTGTTCTGTTCGAGTCTCTTGACTGTTTTGATACAGCACTCCATGCCTCTCTGTCCTGAGCTAATCGTTTCATCTCTACATAGCTACCACACCCTACATCCGAGGCAATCTGTTTAACATATTATTCTAACCTTGGTCTACCCCTAAATTTCCGGTCCTCGACCCTTCTTTCCTTAACTAAGCGTGCTATTCCTGGATGTCTTATTTGTGACGTACCAACCTATTTCTTCTCTTCATTAGCAGTCGCCAGAAACATCTCTCCTCTCCCACTCGTCTTAATACCTCTTCGTTTGAAACCCTATCTACCCATCTGTTCGTCATCATTCTCCTGTAACACCACATTTCAAACGCTTCAATTCTCCTCTTTTCTGCTGCACCTATAGTTTCACTTCCATAGAGTGCCACACTCCAGACAAAGGCTTTCAAAAATGACTTCCTAATAACTAAATCTATATTCGATTTCAGCAGATTCCTTTTTTTGTAGAAATACTTTCTTTGCCTGAGCCAACCTACTTTTTATATCCTCTTTGCTTCGTCCATCACGGGTTATTTTGCTTCCTAAGTTATTTGTGATGACTGTATTAGTGTGTGTTATCTGTTTTAATTCAAGTAAGGATTTCAGACAATAATTTCAAGTACTTCCTAGTTTTGGTACCAAATGCTACCGTCCACGACACCTAGCCTTCGGACTTGGCTACTAGATGCCATCGCAGTCAGCACCTGGCAGCGAACGTTGGAACTAGTAGAGCGTTATCAATTCTAACCTACAAATTTTGGCTTCGCACAAGTGTAGTTAGTGCAAGGTTCTTTTTAATGCCATAAATCTATCAAATGGGACCGCCGGCTTTACTTCCCCTCCGAAGGAAGGCATAGGCTTACTGAAGGATTTTGACTAGGAGCGTTAATAATCCCTCAGTATGCCTTCCTTCGGAGGGGAAGTAAAGCCAGTGGGCCCATGCCATAGATTTATGGCATGTAAAGGAACCTACCACTAACTAAACTGGCGTGAAGCCAAATTTGTAGGTTAGGTTTGATTAATGCTGTTATGTTCCAACGTTCGTCACCAGGCGCTGGTTACGACGGCATCTAGTAAGTAGCCAAGTTCACAGCTAGGTGTCATGGACGGTAGCATTTGGTCGCGAAAGTTGGAACTAGTTGAAATTATTGTCTGCAATTCTTACTGCAGATAACACACACTAATGCAGTCATCACAATTGAAACCGGTTATCAGACAGATTCTACACACACAAAGTACACGGGGCTACATGACCACGTTGTCGCAGCCCCTAAACTATGGATCAACCATGGATTTTAACAAATTTAAAAATCCAATGACTTTAGCTGGGTTATAACCCGCGATCTTGGGCATAGCTTACACCACTCCTCTTTGAGGCTGCTTACAGTGACTTCCCAGGGGCTCACATCTAGTGGGGTGGGCGACCACGGGACCCCAGCTGAGTCCGGCATTGCTTCCACTTACTTGTGCCGGTCTCCTCTCTGTGCTCTTTCCTGTCAGCCTCCCTTGGTCAACTCTTGTTCTCTTCCGACCCCGACGGTATTACGGTATCCGAGGCCTAGGGAGTCTCTTCCTTCCCCGCCTTAATTGACCCTTCCCTCATCATTCCTGATCCCTCATTCTTCTTGGGCCATCTCTTTCTTTTATTATAGTTCCCTTTCTCCTTAAGATTCCCGCCCTTTCTTTATGAATTGGCTCCACGTGTCTCTAAATTGCATTTTGTCAGTACAGTATTTTGAATGGCGGGCTTCCACATATTGTGAGTATTTTGAAGCGACCGAACATTTTGTTAGCATTTTCAAGCTCAATTGCATGTTGTAAGTATTTTGAATTCCAATCGATTTGTCACTATATAGCTAGCTTATGGCGATTATTAAATATATAGCCTACAAGATGTTTTAGTAGTTTCTTGTTTAACATTTAGCGACTTTCTCACTCATATTGGTGACTTTTTTTCTTAGCGTATGGATTTTAGTGCAGTGAGTGTCCGAGGACATGTTCGGCTCGCCAGTTTTGTAGCTTCTTCGAGACGGACACCCAATGGGTGAGCTACAAGTACCGTTGGGAAGGAAAGTTGGGATGGAAGGACGAGGAGTTGGAAGGTAGCGGCTGTGGCCTATAGTTAGGGACCAACCCCGGCATTTGCCTGGAAGGAAGATGGGAAACCACAGAAAACCATCTTCAAGGTTGCCGGCGGGGGGATTCGAACCTCCGCGCCTCCCGGATGCGAGCGACTGCCAGCAGTCATGCCGTAACGACCACGGCTAACTCACCCGGTATTGGTGACATAAATAATTAGTTCTCTGAACATTCTGCGGTAAGTTTCAGGCGGCTTCGGTGGCGTAGTTGCTAGCATGCTGAGCTTCTATGCCTAAGGTCGCGGGTTCAAACCCGACTGAAGTCGTCGGATTTTTAAGAGCGTTAAAAATCCATCACTATGCCTTTCTTCGGAGGGGAAGTAAAGGCGGTGGTCCCATGTCATAGATTTATGGCATGATAAAGAACCGTCCACTAACTACACTTGTGTGAAGCTAAATTATAGGTTAGAATTGACTGACGCTCTTAGGTTCCAACGTTCGTCGCCAGAAGCCGACTGCGTTGGTATCTAGTAACCAAGTTCAGAAATAGTTGGTCGTTGACGGTGGCGTTTGGTAGCAAAAGTTGGAACTACTTGAATTAAAAACAGATAATACACACTAATACAGCCATCACAATTAACACCGGTTATCAGACATATTCTAGACACACCCAAAGTACACGCGGCTACATGACAGCGTTTTCGCAGCCCCTAAACTGAGGAACCAACCAACCAAACTGCGGTAAGTTATGCTGTGTTTCGTTGGTTTAAGTTGGCGACACGGTTACGCCTACCAGAACGCAAATACAAATTTTCAGGTTTGTTAATTTTTTGGTGGAATTGCAAGTGTTGAATTATAGCGTCATAAAATTATTTATGTTCAACGAGGTCGAAATGTAAACAGTATGTGTCAGAAAACTGTATCATATTGAGGCTCATTATAACACTATTTTTCATTATGAAACAGTTTCTCCCACCAATCAGAGCTCAAGAAACAGTTGTTTGACCAATTAGGTAAGGATACCTTCACGCATGCGCTCAAAATCCAACATGTATATATAAATTACCGACATGGAAAGTGCACCGTCCATATGTTGGCGTACATAAACTGGCGAATATGAGACAAGAAATAGCACTGTACCTTAATATTTCCAACTCCAATTTCTACACAGCGCATTGCTTTCAAATGACTTCGATGACAGTCTGACTGAATGCTGGTGCACATTATTGCCTTCTCAAGCACACATAGCTCATGCGTCGATCGGTCAGAGAACTTGAAAAACAGAGATATAAAACCCAGCGCTTGCACTCCGATCACAAATTTCAAGTGCCTGAATCTCAACAGATATTTATGAATATATAATGTGAGGTGAGAACCAGAGGGTTCTATCTACACTTTTTGTGGATTTTGATTTTTTCGTTTTAAATGGTGCTGGGAGATATGTACTATCGTTATCCATGACGGCAACATCCATAACTTTTACCGTTTCCAGTCATTAAGCTGGTAAATTTCGTTCTATCTGCAAAAGTAGGCAAGGCTGAGAACCAGATGGTTCTATCTGCAGAAAGTTGGTAGACAGTTCAAACTGGATCAGCTGTTTGGAGTTGCTCACTTCTATCTCATCTCATCTGTTTGGCTACAACTCCTTCATTAACAACACATCCACTGTGACAATATGGAAAGTGAAATATCTTTAGAGGAATATGATGTTACCGGTGAAATGGAGTGTAATCTTTCGCCAGAAAGAAATCTACAATGTGCTAGAAGAATACGAAGGAGGCAAGTTAAAACACACATTACTAATCATTGCTTCAGTCATCTGATGGGCTCATTGTTGTTCTCAGTGCGATGCAATTCTGGTACCTAATTAATATTGTTATTCACGAGTTTAGAATTAGAGAATAAGGCAGGGTTAACTGCCTTCACATAGCTCTTTCTTCTGTTAGGTTATGGCAAGGTGATACATCGTCAGATAATAGCTCAATGGATGAGATCCCGGATGTATCCAGTATTGATGGAATTATTAGTAATGGTGCCTTTGGATCAGATGTGTCTGAGTGAGTAACAAACTTGAACAGTGATCATAACCTCAAATGTCGATGTCATATTTAGTATGTAGCCTGTACATTTGTGTATACATATAAGATTGTATTATTGATATTATTATTATCATCATATTTTCTATTTCAGAAATCCGGGATTATGCGCTGGGCGCGAGAAATTGATATTAGTTCCGTATACTGATTCGGAATCAGCCTCAGAGAAGGTTGAATTCTCACCCATGAAAATTCGTTAGAAGTCCAGGAAGGTAAAGCGTAACCCTCAACAATGGAAAAAGAATATTCGAAAGAGACTGCGGCAGAGTGGTGGCGAGTACATTAGCATTGCGTGTAAAAAGGTAGCTGCGAAGGAAATAAAACATGAAGACTGTAAGTGCAAATTTAAGTGTTATCATAGGATTTTTAAAGATGACCGGAATTCCATAATGATTTCATTTTATTCACTGCAAGAAAATGAGAAAAACATTATATTTTACAAAAATCTGAGTGTAAATCTTCCCAGAGGACCATGAAAGTTGACACTAGGAAACGTAAGTCTTTCTGTTACTTTCTACAAGTGAATTGCATGCAGGTAAGAGTATGCAAGACATTCTTCCTAGGAACCTTGTTGGTCAGTCAAACAGTACTATACAATGTGCATTTTAACAAAGATCAAACATCAGGGACACCAAAGTCCGACGAGAGAGGAAAGAAAACAATAGAGAGGATTTCCAAAAACTGTAAAGATTTTGTTTGAAAGCACATTGAGTCATTTCCAAGGGCAGAGTCGCATTACTGCAGGGCTGTGACACAAAAGGAATACTTAAGTCCTGATTTAAATGTAACGAGACTGTATGAGATGTATAAAGAAGTTTGCATACAGAATAGCTATGAAGCGGTAACACTGTCAATGTACAGGTCAATATTTAACACTGAATTTAATTTGGACTTCTTAGCCCCTAAATCAGATCGTTGTGACCTTTGTGAGGAGTTTATCATGGAGAAAAAGGAAAATAAAGTCACTGAGAGTTTGTCAACGAAGTATGATAACAATTTAGAAGAGAAATCATTCATGCGACAGGAAAGAGAACATGACAGACGAAGTGATGCTATGGTGATATGCTTTGATCTACAAAATGTGGTAGCTTTACCTCGATCAAATATTAGTTGCTTCTTTTATAAAAGAAAACTGAACGTTTACCATCTTACTGCTCATGTATCGAGAAATAAACAAGGCTATTGTGCAATTTGGCATGAAGCACTGTGCGGCAGATCTGGAAATGACATTGCAAGTGCTGTAATTAAAGTATTAAACAAGTAGTTCCGTGAAGAACTATACAGCCTATTTTCATATATCCTATGTTAATTGCCACTATCAACATACAAAATTTCAGTTTGATTGCTGTAATAGATTCGTAGATATTGAGAACCGACTAAATATTTTGGATGGTCGCCATGTTGGATTTTATATATGTAGGTCCTAGAGTTATGTACTGTTACATGCAGATTATTGTGAACGTGTAGTATTCAAACTTCAATCGCATAATTAGGACACAAGAAAAAACAAGGAGATTTTAAATTTTTCACAGCTGCCATCTTGAGGTTATGGAAACAATTGAAATAAATTAGATGCCAGTGGATTAACATTCGTATAAGGATTTACTGTACCAAGTTTCACTGCACGCGGTTGGTTAAATTGCGAGAAACGTCCATGTGAATATTTATAATTCGCGTCACCGCCATGTTGGATTTGTGATCACCAGGTTATTTAAAGTCCTATAGGTGAACGTAAGTTCATAGCCCCTATGAACATTAAAAAATGCAGTTTGATTGCTAAAATAGATTCGTAGATAATCAGTATCGTCTAAATATTTCGGATGGTCGCCATGTTGGATTGTTAAATGTATAGGCCATAGAGTCATGTACCATTAAAGGAAAATTATTGCGTAGGTTCATTATTCAAACTTTCACTTCGATCGCATGACTACATCACAATAAATAAAATCTTAATTTTAAAATTCGCACTGCCGCCATCTTGAGGTTATGTAAACAATTGAACTAAATTAGATACCAGTGGATTACAATGTGTATAAATATTTCCTGTGCCAGGTTTCAGTGCGCTTGGAACATTAAATCGCGAGAAAGGTCTATTTAAAATTTTAAAATTCGCTTGGCCGCCATGTTCGTTTTGTAGTTAAACGGTTTTTGAAAGTCTTATAGATGGACTTCCAGTAGTGCCCTTTATCTCCGTACAAAATTTCAGCGTTTTACCGCTAATAGTTTCAGAGATATAGAATGCCGGTGAAATATTTCGCACTTCCGCCATCTTGTGATTATGTAAACAATTGAACGAAGTTAGATGTCGGTGCATTACAATGTATATGAACATATACTGTACCAAGTTTCATTGCGTTTGGTTGGTCAAATCGCGAGAAACGTCTATTTAAAAGTCGCAAATTCGCTTGGCCGCCGTGTTGGTTTTGTAGTTACCAGATTTTCAAAAGTCACATAAGTGAACTTATAGTAGTTCCTTATATCACCATAGAAAATGTCAGGGTAATATCGGTAATAGTTTCGGAGATATAGAATGCTGGTGAAATATTTCGCACAGCCGCCATGTTGGATTGGTGTGTCGTAACAAAATTTGGAGGGCACGGTCTAGGTCGCCGGGAATAGTGCAATGAACTTTCCGAGTTTCATTGAAATCGCTCCAGCCGTTTAGATTTTATTAGGGGGGGACACACACACGAATCACACACACACACACGCACACACACACGGACAAAAGGTGATCTCATAAGCCTATTTTTTTCAAAATTGAAAATATGCTAAAAAGGTTTCAGCTATGTACCCGGAAGTCAAGGAATATATTCTTAGGAGTGATAGTTGTGTTCCTCAGAATAGAAACTCACTGATTTCTTTTGGTTTGGCTAGCTTTCTTCAAGAAAATAACCACATAACAGAAATTACCATTAAATTTTCAACACCGGGGCATTCTTGCATTCAGGTGGTTGACAACATCCATTCAAATATAGAGAAGTCTTTACGGTTATCAGAGGTGTGGTCTCCAGTTTCACTAATAAGAATTCTTCTCTCTTGCAACAGGAGGTCACCATACAATGTACTTCAGATGAGAGCATACGATTTCTGTGACTACCAAGCTCAAACGAAACTGTTTCAGTATAGTAAAATACCGTATCTGCAGGTATCGCAGCTGAAATTTTGTGCAGACGATCTGTTCAGTGTGTACTTTAAGACAAGCCACGGTATTCACGAGTGGAATTAAGTCAAGATACCGAAGAGTAGAATCAACAGGGAAAACAATCAGCAACAGAACATAGTACCAACCCGACTACCAGAAGCAAGAGTTTCTATATCAGGGAGGAAATTGTCCAAGGAGAAGGCTACAGATATCCATTTCATGATGAAATGGATGCCCACTGTCGATGTAGAGTTCTACAAAGCAATTTTGAAATGAAGAACCTTATGACTCGAACATCTTATGCAAATTTTAGAGCCAAAAGGTTCTATCTGCATGCACACTTTCGAATAAGTCATTAAAATACCTATGTTCTCTATGTTATTGTTAAATTTGGTGTTACTTCAATAAAGTAGAACCTTGTATCATCATTTTGAAATACTTCGCAAAGAGTTGGCTTCAATACTAAATACTTTATGCAATTCCAAACTTCAAACAACTCTCCTGAAAAATTAAGTTAGTGTCAGATAGAACCCTCTGGTTCTCACCTCACGATATGTTAAAACATATAATAAAGTTATAATTATCGTCGAACATAAACAGTCGCATGCAACTCGCCTATAATAGTAATTAAGACACTCGTATGGAAATTATAAAACGAGCCTAGGCAAGTTTTATAAATATACTCGTGTCTTAATTATAACCATTATAGGCTCGTTGCATAATGTATTATTTTGAGTTTAATCAGGTGCTGAGGATATCCTTACCAAGTTTATAACTGTATGTAAGGTGTAGGGCATATTTTTCATTTCATTTCATCTGTTTATTTCATGGTGGCAGCTGAAATTGTGAGCAAGTTACAGTACAGGGCCATCGGTAAAGGTTGCAGCAATTTCAAAAAATCATATCTCAAGTTGTAAGTGAGATAAATTAAATAATTCGACCTGAAAACCAATCAGGAACTCATCGAGTTTTAGCTTTAGATGTGACTGTACTTCGCCCGTGACCTTCAGCTGATGCGCAGAATGCGCAACAGGAAGCTGCCATGCCACTGTTTTAATAGTGAGTGTGATTGCAATGGCGACAGTTCAGCAGAAAGCAAAGTGTGTGTTGTGGTTAGTGGAGTTTAAATCTGTTATAACTGTTCAGCGCACTTTCCGACGTGGTTATGGTAGGAATTCCCCTCATGCTAATGTTCGAAATGCTCTGACACAAGATTCCCTGATCGTTGGACTGGAAGGACCGGTCCCATTCAATGGCCTCCTAGTAGCCCCGACTTGACACCCCTAGACTATTGTTGCACCCCTATGATCCCATAAGGATCTCGTAGGGTTGCACCCCTAAAATAACACTATCTGACCACCATCTACACCCCCCTTCAGCCCCCAATCTCTAGACAACACTCTAATCACCCAGGGGAATGAACAAAAACATACTTCCTTTCCACACCAGGTTGGCAGAGACACGCCACAGCTCTTGCCTAAGCGATTGCATAAACATCAACGATTATACAGGAACTGCTTCCTAAAACAACAGTGTGGCAAGTTAACAGCAGTCAGCAATCGGAAACATTTAAATAGACTTCCCACTCAGAGGGGGATGTCTGTTTACCCCGTGACGCTGCCCGAACGAGCTTTGACGACAACGTACCTCAACAGACACATTTTATCATAACTGCCCCGTTGTTTATCAGTATTACCGTTTCATTGCCCTCTGCACACCTTACCATAACAGCGCCCTACCATAAGATCGCTGCGTAAGCGATACCAACCTGTCTGTCATCATTTGACACTGCCCTCTAAACACGCACGTGCGTACACTTCGTAGAACTGCGTTGTCAGCAATCCTTTTACTTTGATCGCTGCGTCTCACACCTAGCTCGTTAAACGCTACTTTTATCTAGGAGACGTACCCCATTCATTATAACCGCTAACTTGTAGAGCTTCGCCCGTTTCCCCAGCACCTTCCGTTCCGCTATCCCGCGTAGAGAGCCCGAACGTTTAAAAACACCCTTTACACTTTCCCTAGTTACACACCACTCTCCACTCACACACACCCCCCAGTTTTACCCTCATAAAGGGTAAAACACAATTTTTATGGGATACGTAAAAAACATTGTATTCAGTGAATCTGTCAGAGATCTGCAACATTTAAGACAACACATCACCGCTGCTGTCGCTACAATCACTTGGGCCGAAATCGACTGACTGGATGTTTGCAGAATCACCAAGTGAGCGCACATAGAAACATTATTATAAGGTATGAAGAAACTTTTTGAGTTGGTGAATTTAACAAAAAATACTCGTTTTAATATCACAAATATTTCCTGAGCTGAGATTTTTCGAAATTGCTGCAACCTTCCTCGATGACCCTGTTTATTGCGCGTCTTGTACAGTTACACAGTTAATTACTGTGATTTTGGAACTTAGGCCTTTAGCATAACATATGCAGTGTCTATACTTGCAACGTTTGAACGATTTGATACCATCCACCACTGTACTCCACACGAGCATCCCATAGGGCTCATGCTCTGACTGTGGAAGCTCCATTGTAGGGCTCTCGACGAGAGATTTCCTCAATTGCCAATTAGTGAACAGATCGTCGGTTCGAAAAATGTTAAAACCTTTGAAGTGGATTTGGTAACACTGCTGAGAACGTAATCCTCGCTCTCAGAGTATTGAGTTACCTCGTTAGCCAGGATGTTATATTATATTGCAAAAACTGTGCCCACGACCAAAGAGATTAATTATAATTGCTACACTCCTAAATTATTTAAATACTCCGAGTCAGGGATTACACTTGTTGAGGACCACTGCTGATTTCAAGAGTAGTTTTATCCTAATTAGGTCCTTGTGTGGTCTGGAGAGTTCTGCCCAAGTCTGACGATAGATCAACTCATTACCAAAGATAATTAGCGATGATATGATTTCAGCTCAAAATGAGAAGCAGAGGAAGAATCAGTTTGATTCCATGAAGAAGGCTGTCAAAGTTATTGCCTGTGAAATTTCGTCTTCTTGCTTCCGAATTTGGCCAACTAAGGGCCCACGTGTCTTCTTTTCCCTTCCCAGAACTTCTTCATTCGTTCACTCCTTAGGGTTCTCTGCTTCTCAGATATTGTAGGTTTGGGCCTCTTCTTCAGTTGCTCTTCGTGAAATATGTTGATTGGTTACTCAGTACAGGGGCTGCGACAACGCGGTCATGTAGCCCCGTGTACCCGGGTTTGAACCCGAATCTGTCTGATAACCAGTGTGATGGCTGTATTAATGTGTGTTATCTGTTTTTAATTCAAGTAAGAACTGCAGACACTTAATTTACAAGTAGTTCCAACTTTTGCTAACAAACGCCACCGTCAACGATCAACTAGTTCTGAACTTGGTTACTAGATGCCACCACAGTCGGCTCCTGGCAACGAACGTTGGAACCTAAGAGCGTTAGTCCTATCTAACCTTTAATTTAGCTTCACACAAGTGAAATATTAGTGGAAGGTTCTTTAACATGCCATAAATCTATAACAAGGGCCCGCCGACTTTACTTCCCCTCGGAAGGAAGAGATTTTTAGCACTCTTAAAAATTCCGACGCCTTCGGTCGGGTTTGAACCCGCGACCTTGGGCATAGAAGATCATAATGCTACCCACTACGCCACCGAAGCCGCCCGTGAAATTTGAGATTAGCTACTTGAGTTCTGAACTTCTTTCTGTTGAGGATCAATTCAGATGTAGTTTTAATTTCTGCTGTGTCTTTCTTTACCTCCTCCACCCATTTCATCGTCCTCCTCAATTCAATTAGGCCTATATACAGATTCTTGTAGTCAATCGTTTGCCGTCTGTAAAATTTCAGACTTCGCTTCCGCATTGTGTCCGTCATCTTTTTGGAATATTTGTGGAGATCCTCGTTTCTCCGTATTTTCCATGTCCCGTCTGTGGTCTTCTGCGGTCCAAGAACTTTCCTTTTCTTCTTTTCAATTTCTTGCAGTTCCCCTTTTTTATTCTTATCCGTGCAATACCGCTGGTTTTACAACCACGTTGTAGTGTTTAATTTTAATTTTGGCAAAGAGGATATAGAAAGTAGGTTGGCTCAGTCAAGGAAAGCATTAGCCTACTATAAAAAAAGGAATCTGTTGACATCGAATATAATTTTACTGTAGGTATTAGGAAGTCATTTTAGAAAGCCCTTGTCTGGAGCGTGGCGCTCTATGGAAGTGAAACTTGGACTATTGGTGCAGCAGAAAAGAGGAGAATTGAAGTGTTTGAAATGTGGTGTTACAGGATAATAATGAAGATCAGATGGGTAGTAGATAGGGTTACAAACGAAGAGGTATTAGGACGAGTGGTAGAGGAGTGATATTTCTGGCTACTGCTAATGAAGAGAAGAGATAGGATGGTAGGACACATACTAAGACACCCAGGAATAACAAGCTTAGTTATGGAAGGAAGGGTCGAGGACAAGAACTGTAGGGGCAGACCAAGGATGCCTCGGATGTAGGGTGTGGTAGCTATGTAGAGATGAAACGATTAGCTCAGGACAGGGTGGAATGGAGAACCGCATCAAACCAGTCAAAAGACTGAAGCCTCAAACAACAATAAAGATTTGCATATTAAGACTTTCACGGCCCGGATTATTATATTTATATATATTTTTTGTAATTTTTTTGTAATCTCATTGGTATAATTTCTTTGGCCACATTGTTTATTTCCATTGAAAAAGGAGGCATGGTTTCCCCAAAACGTATGGTTCAAATCTAAATACACACGGCATTAGCCCAAAAGCATGAATTATTCATATAACAACAAAGATATTGTACTGTTGTGTGTTAGTCTGTAGCCAGATCCAGGTTTCTAGCTCTTTCCTTGTTTGCCACCTTGTCCAATCCATTTGGTTGGATCATTTCTGCCAAATATTTGAACATTTCTACTCTTCTAACCTTTCCGTACTCCGGTTCCGTGTGATTCTCTCCCTGATGTCTGAACTCCATTTATTTTGTTTTTTGTAAGAGACTTTAAGACCAGTTTTCTCCGCAGTTTCATGAAGAATTATTACTATTTATTCTTCTTCTTCTTCCTCCAGTATTCCTTCATCATCACAATATGTTTCCTCTTCCTTTCCTCGGACCATTTTGCGCCGATGTTCTTTCCCTTCCTGCTTCGATACCTTTCATTTTCAGCACATTTTTGCCTAAAAGTATCTCTCTGTGGTGTATCCTCTTCTCTGATATTGTTTCTTTCCAAATCCTTGTTGACTTGTTGTACCCAGGTTGTTGTTCCACAGGAATGTGTTAACCTACTGGCATCCAACCTGTAGCAATCTTCTCTTCCGTATTGTTTCTGATATGTTTTCTATTTTTCGATATATTTCATCATTAGTTTTTAATTTCCTGAATTCTGCAGTTTTTAAAGGACCGAGTATTTTGAGTATAATTCTACTTTCTACTACTTCTGATTTATCCAATTTGTTGTTCAGTACGAGACATAGAGGCATTTAGGTTTGACTACGGTGTTGTAGTGCTGGGATCCTCAGACAAACACATTTTGTTGTAGGTATTCCTAGTTATGACATACGCTCTTTCCATATTTCGTATTCCTTCTTCTACAGCAGATTTTTCCAGACCATTTTCTTGAATTCACTATTTTATTATTATTATGATTATGATTATTATTATTATTATTATTACATAGTTGTGCCCATCTGTGGAACAGTATATAACTTATTTAACTGACGATTTTTAGCCTATTTTCAATTTTGAAAAAATAGGCTTATGAGATCACCTTTTGTCCGTGTGTGTGTGCGTGTGTGTGTGTGTGTGTGTGTGAGAGAGGTGTGTGTGTGTCCCCCCTAATAAAATCTAAACGGCTGGAGCGATTTCAATGAAACTCGGTAAGTTCATAGCACTATTCTCGGCGACCTCGACCGTGCCCTTCAAATTTTGTTACGTCTCACCAATCCAACATGGCGGCTGTGCGAAATATTTCACTAGCATTCAATATCTCCGAAGCTATTACCGATATCGCCCTGAAATTGTGTACGGTGATAAAGGGCACTACTAGAAGTTCACCTATGAGACTTTCAAAAACCTGGTGACTTTAAAACCAACATGGCGGTCAAGCGAAGTTGAGACTTTTAAATAGACTTTTCTCGCGGTTTAACTATCCAAACGTAATGAAACTTAGTACAGCAAATGTTTATACACATTGTAATGCACTGGAGTATAATTTAGTTCAATTGTTTACATAACCTCAATATGGCGGCTGTGCGAAATATTTCACTGACATTCTATATCTCCGAAACTATTACAGATATCACCCTGAAATTTTGTACGGTGATAAAGGGTACTGATACAAGTTTACCTATGTATATTTCATAAACCTGTAAAGTACAAATCGAACATGGCGACCAAGCGAATTTGAAATGTTTTAATGGACTTTTCTCGTGATTTAACTCTCTTAGCGCAGTGAAATGAGGTACAGTAAATGATTTTGCAGATTGTAATGCACTGCCATCTAATTTTATTCAATTGTTTACATAGCCTCAAGATGGCGGCTGTGCGAAATTTTAAAATTAAGTTTTTAATTCTTGTGTCGTAATCATGCGATAGAGGTGAAAGTTTGAATAATGAACCTAGGCAATAATTGTCCTTGAATGGTACATAACTCTATGACCTATACATATAACAATCCTAAATGGCGAGCTTCCGAAATATTTAGACAATTCTCAATATCTATGAATCTTTTACAGCAACCAAACTGATTTATTTTATGTTCATAGAGACTATGAACATATGTTCACCTAAAGGACTTTCAGTAACCTGGTGAGCACACATCCAACATGGCGGCGACGCGAAGTATAAATATTTAAATGGACGTTTCTCGCGAATTAACTATCCGAGTGCCGTGAAACGTTGCACGTTAAATGCTTATACAAATGTTGATCCACTGGTATCTAATTTATTTCAATTGTTTGCATAATCACAAGATGGCTGCTGTGCGTAATTTTAAAATCTCGTTTTTACTTCTTGTGTTCTAATCATGCGATTGAAGTTTGAATACCACACGTACACAATAATCAATGTAATAGTACAAAAATAAAAATCCAACATGGCGACCATCTGAAATATTTAGACGGTTCTCAATATCTACGAATCTGTTACAGCAATTAAACTGAAATTTTGTATGTTGATAGAGGCAATTAACATTAGCAGGATATATGAAAATAGACTGTATAGTTCTTCACGGAACTACTTGTTGTTCTTCTCCCAAAATCTCTTCATCCGGACACTTTATTTTATTTAATCGTATGGTAATTTATACAATATACAATTATACATAACAAGGTGAGATTCAAACTTTAAAGTCCATCCTTCTCGGTTAAATCGGGTGAGAGAGAACAAATCGTCAGGAATTCCAGGGTACGAATAATGAGGATAGCGTTGGACCAGATGTTCGATCGTCTGTTCTTCCAGGTTACACTCACACATTGGTGAGCTGATCCAGCCCGACTTGTACCTGAAATAATTGCAGCAATCATGTCCAGTCCTCAGCCTGTTGATGCGGCACCAGAGGTTCCTCGGTAAGTCAAAGCCGTTTGGTTTCTTCGTGGGATCAAGATGGTGGGCACTTGTTCCCCATGTTTTAGTTGACCACTTGCTTCCAGCTTTCATTTATGTCAAATCCAGCAGCAATGAGTTGCCCCGCAGTGACACTTACTGGTCTTCTAGATTGCAGTCGTTGCTGTGATGGATGGTAGAATTCTTGATGCAATGGCAAAGAGGGTGATGCAACGATTTTTTTAGCTTCCCTTAGTAGAGCTTCCTTCCTCCTTAAGTGAGGTGGAGGGATGTGTCTCAGCATGGATAACCAGTGACATGGAGTTGATTTGATGGAACCAGTAATGCAACGCATTGTATCATTCAATTTTGTGTCTACCTTCTTCACATATACGCTTTCCAGCCAGACGGGTGCACAGTGCTCAGCGGCCGAGTAGACAAGACTGATGGCAGATAAGCGTAAACAGTCAGCAGAGGCTCCCCAGAATGTACCACTGAGCTTATGCAATATGTTGTTTCTTGCGGCGACTTTGTGGGAAAGCTTATTGATGTGTTCTTTGTACCTCAGGGATCTATCAAAAGTAAGATATTTTGGAAAAGGATCGTATCTCAGATTTCATTCGTTGAAAACAACTCTTGGATTGTAGTTTGCAGCACGATTCGATAGATGGAAAGAAGAGACTGCAGTTTTTGAAGTGCTGGGGATCAATCTCCAGGTCTTAAAGAAAGTTGATATCTTCTTGAGATCCTCTGTAAGGATTTGTTCACCATCTTCAAAGTTATTACTCTGTGCTACAAGAGTGATGTCATCAGCATATATGAACTTGTTGTGACTGGCAAATCATGCATGTACAAATTGAAGAGCAATGGGGCTAAAACAGATCCATGTGGTAGACCATTATTTAGTTTTCGTTTGTGGCTTTTAGTGCTGCCTAGAAACACTCCGAATTGTCTTTCACTAAGCATACTAGATATTAGATCCACGATTTCTCGACTTGGTACAACTTGCAATAGTTTGTAGATAAGTCCTTGTCGCCAAACAGTGTCATATGCTCCAGTCAAGTCGATGAAAACAGCTGTTCATTTCAGTTGTCTTTGATAACTTTCTTCGATATGTGTAGTTGGAGCAAGAACTTGATCGGTGCAGCTGCGTCCATGTCTGAATCCAGCTTGTTCAGGAGGCGTAACAGCTTCAATGAAAGGTGCTATTCTGGTTAAGAGGATTAGTTCAAGAAGCTTGAGTATGCAACTGAGCAGCGCTATTGGTCGATAACTTTCGGGGCTATCTTCGGGTTTGCCAGGTTTCAGAATGGCTATAACTTTTGATAATTTGAAATGACTGGGCAGTCTGTTCTCTTAGAGAATGTAAGTGAAGAGAGAAGTGAAGAACATGGTTCTTAATAAATTCATTATAGATGTTGTCCGGACCAGCAGCGTTGCCGATTTTCAGTTGTTTAATTGCACTTTCTACTTCCGATGTGGAGAAGGGCGTGGAGAGCGGCTCGTTTTTCGGGACACTTCGCTTGAGTTTAGAGAGGTTACATTTGACAAGTCTGGTGTGATTCTTGTCCCTCTTTGTCCTTGTGAGGTCTGTGATCCTTTTGGCAATAATATCAGGATTCAGTTTAGGAGGCAGCTCTTTAGGGTGTTGTTTGCCAGTTAGCCCATTTAAGATTCTACAGGCTTTCCTACTTGACTTCATTTCTTTGAGTGTTGTTTCCCATTTCTCTCGTCTTTCTTGTTTAAAGAGTGGAGTAGCTGCGAGCCCACTTTTTGATTTCCAGAACTTTGGTATTCTTGGTATAAGGTCTCACTTTCTTCATTCCATCCAGGTACATATTCCTTTCTGTAACGCCTAGGAATGTTGGACTTAGCAGCTTTTATTACTAGTTTAAAAAATTTATCGTAGTTATTTGCTGTTAGTTGAAGGTTCTCCGCAGCTAAACTGGAGTCAAGGTCTTTTGTGAATCCATCCCAGTTGGCTCGTTGAAAGTTCCATCTTGGTAAGGGCATTGAGTTTACAAGGGCAATTTTCAAACCAATTCCCAACAAAACAGGTCGGTGTTGACTGTTTGGGAAGTTGGACAAAACAATACGAGTGGTGTTGAGTGGTAGGTCTAGCTGGTCTTTAGACACGAATGCCAAGTCTGTGTTGTAATCCTTATTCCAGCGTGCAGAGTGGAAGGTTCCTTGTCTTTACATCAAACACCAAATGCATATTGGTAATTTCTGCCCATTGAACTAGTGACTCTCCATTCACATCCACGGTGTCATATCTCCATTTTGTGTGATGGCTGTTGAAGTCTCCAGTGTATATACAAGAGTGGTCAAAGGCTGGCAGTACTGTAGGAATCCAATTCACACCCGGAGGCTTGTACAGATTGACAAATTTAAATCATTTATCTGAATTGTATGAGTCACACTCATACCTCACTGTGCCAAGATATATGAAAATATATTATAAAGTAGAATACGAGCCAAAGTGGAGAGAAAATTGAGAGAGGAGCAGTATGGATTCAGACATTGGAGATCAACAGTGGATCTCATATTTTCAGTGAGACAGCTCCAGGAACACCACTACGAATTTGGAGAGGATCTGTTGATGGCCTTCCTGGACATCGAAAAGGCCTATGATAGTGTGTGTAGGGAGAAGGTTTGGAAAGCAATGGAAAACATGGGAGTGGAAAAAGAGACTGTAGGCAGAGTGAAGGAGATGTATTGTGGAAGTGTGAGTTGTGTGAAAGTTGGAGGGGAAAGAACAGACTCGTTCAGACAAATGAGTGGCCTGAAACAGGGTAGTGCGCTGTCACCCCTTCTCTTTATTGTGGTTATGGACGAGGTAATGACACGGATAGCAGGAAAGATGGGAGAAGATAAGATGAAAGCAATGGTGTTTGCAGATGATCTCATGGTCTGGGGAAACAAGGAGGAGGAAATTCAGGAGCAACTGAAGGCTTGGGAAGAAACAGTGAGAGAGTACGGATGGAAGTTCAACATCAGTAAATGTGAGATCCTGTTAACGACCAGGAAAAAGGACAGACCAATGAATGGGATAACACTTGGAGGTGGACAGCTGAAGAAGGTGGAAAGTCTCAAGTACTTGGGAAGTACAGTGGAGGAAAATGGGAGAAATGACAAAGAGATTACGGAACGTGGCAGATAGGCAGAAGCATTTCTGAGAAGCATTAGGGGCTTAGTGTGGAATAAAGTTGTCCCACAAAAAGCAAGGAAGTGTTATATAGAAGCTACTATATCCCGATACTGACCTATGCTTCAGAAACGTGGACAATGAAGAAAAGAGACATAAGCTGAATACAGGCAGGTGAAATGAAGTTCCTGCAAAGTAGGATCGGAGTAAAAAGAAGAGACAGGGTGAGGAATGAAAAGGTCAGGGAAATGGTGAAAGAGGAGCCCTTGCAAGGTAGGATTGAGACATGAAGACTGAGGTGGTATGGACACTTAAAGAGAATGGATGAGAAGAAGATTCCCAAGAGGATACATGAGATGCAGATGCAGAAGAAGCGACCAAGGTAAAGACCAAGAGATAGATGGCTGAAAGGAGTGGAGGAATGTGTCAAGAAGAGAGGCGAGGACTGGACCAGAGTGACAGCGGAGAGATGGTGGGAAGAAAGATCTAATTGGCGAGGCTTATGTTCCAAACACACCGAGCCTGGGGCTGGAAACTGTACAAGATGATGATGATGATGATCTGAATTGTTATTGTATAAATGTAGCCATCTTCTGAACGACCAATTACTTGCACTCCATTTCAACTTGACTTCACATAAGTGGCTAGCCCATATTGTGGGTGGAGGATAGCTTCGACCAGTGTATAACCGGGTATTCGACCTCTGCGCTGAAGGTCCTGATCACCGTTGGAATGGGTTCCTTGAATGTTTACAACATGAATGTTATGGTCATACCGTAGTTTTTGCAGATACTGGCAATTGGCAAAACGTATGCCTTCAAAGTTAAGTTGCATAATGCGAAATTTGTGTATCTCATCTCTATCCGGACACTAAGATATATTAATATATCGATTTCCAAGAACATTTCAATGAATATCACGCACAATAAAAGATGAATATATTTGAGACCACAGAAGAGATTTTCGAAAGCATTCCCACATACCCTCTTCATATTCGATCTTGGTGAAGCAAGGTGCAAGTCATCATTGGCTAGGATACCGATTATTTTGAGGGTGACTTGGTGGGATCGCGTCACCACAAGCAAATCCATTTTGATTTTTCCCGGGAAAGTGCGGCTCATTCAGGGTCATATTGATTTCAGTGATATAAAATGAAATCAATTGGTTGTTATGACTCTTAATGGAGCAGGACTTCTATATTTTCTTGAACCTTAAAAAAAATTATAAACGTAAAAAGTAAAAGAAAAATTAAGAGCAATTTTTGTCAAATGTTTTATTGAAAGTTTTCTTTTATAGGGCAAAAATATTGTTTACTGTTATGAGTTTCTACATTTTAATTTATTTTAATTATCATAATTTATTGTAAATAATGATTTTTTGTTTCCTACTTTTAATGTTCATATATTTATTTTTAATTTTAATTTTATGTTGTTATAGATATAATTTGGTATTTTAATGAATTATTTCATTAACTGATTTCGAATTGAATTTTACAATTATTTTCATAATTATTTGATAGTTATGTTTATTATTTTAATTTTTATATTTCTTTGATTATTGTAATTTTATTTTTATTTTTTATTTCTATATTTATATTTTACGTTTACACTTTAATTGTTAATGCTTTTAGTTTTAAATTATTTAAAATAATATCCAACACATTACGTCAAGTAGATACGTAGGCTATATATTTGATTTTCAGAAATACTAGCACTTCTGCATGAAAATTTTCCAAAATTTGGCTGAAATATTCACCTATCAGCATCTTAGAAATCATAAACTGTCCTTATGACAGGTGGTTAACATAGAGACCGCTATCCCATAATGGGTAAATTTTTCTCAATTTGTAACATATCTTATTTTTAATTATTTTTAGATCTTATTTCCTTATCTTTTACGATTTGATCAGATAATATTTCCATTATAAGTAACAGGATTTTAATGAGATTTTTTTATCATCTTGGATGTTTTAATCTACTGATCGTTTTCCAAAAAAATAATTTATAGTGATTACTTGATTTATGATGCTAATTTGTTTAATGGGATAGTGACATTAGCTCAATGCACTTAATTTATTTAGTTGAACTGAAGAAGGTTGCAAGACAACCGACACAGGTATTGTTGTAATATAAGTCTTTCCAATACATTTATTGACTATTAAAGTGGATCATTCAGTTTACCTTTTCATAGGTATCAACTTTAATTTATACGTCAATTCGGGAAAATATATGAAAGTTATGAACTTCAATTCGATACAGACAAATACACTGACTGGAAAACAAAAAAGAATGATCACTTGAAAAATTCGACATTTCTATCGTACATACTGCAGTTATAGCATGGAAGTAAGGTTAATTGGTTTCCTGGATGCATTACCATTCCTCATGTCATTTTTAGCCTACTTTTCACATTTTGCAAAAATGAGGAAAAAGTAGACTTATGAGATCGGGCAAATGTGTGTCTGTCTGTCTGTCTGTCCTTCTGTCTGTCTGTCCTTCTGTCTGGCTGTGTGTGTGTGTGCGTGTGTCCCTATCAACTCCTAAACGGCTGGAGCAATCGAAACAAAATTTGGTAAGAGTAAAGACCTATACCTGAATATCTCACGGCCATATTTTAAAATTATGTCAGTGCTACCAACTGCTAAAAAATCGTAATTGAAATTTGAGCTCCATGTTGGATATCTTTGAAGGTATGAATGGGAGCTATTTCAAAATTGGCACACGTATAGATAATAATATTGCAGTTTAATTTCCAGGAGGCCATACATGGCAGTGTTGCCAAAATGATTATAAGCCTGCTGATAGGTCCAATTTTTAAATACATTTAACTTCTACACTATCGATTGGAATTCAACCAAATTTCGTATGTTGTATGTGTACATAACCAGATATGATTGAGCGTATTCTTAAGTCCCACCGGGGCTGCCAACTGTTAATAAATGCTCCTAAATTATTTTATCCAAATACAAATATATCAGAAAGTATGCAAGCCGACAGCTTTAAACTATGCACACGTATAGTACCTGACATTCTATATTAATTTGGAGTAACTTATATACGTCAGTGCTACCAACATGATTCTAAGCCTGCTGACAGGTCCAACTTTAAATACATGTAACTTCCATACTAACATTTGGATTTCAACCAAATTTCGTATGTGCTATGTGTACCATAACAGATATGACTATGCGTATTCTTAATAGCAACCAGGGCTGCCAACTGTTTATATGTGCTGTCCCTATTTTTGTTACCCTAATATCAATATATCAGAACGTATGCAAGCCAATAGCTCTAAACTTTGCACACGTATAGTACCTGGCATTCTAGATGAATTTGGAGTAACTAATATACGTCAGTGCTGCCAACATGATTCTAAGCCTGCTGATACGTCCAATTTTAAAATGCATGTAACTTCTATACTAACTAATGGATTTCATTCAAAATTGGCACAACAATAGATCGTATTATTTAAGATTATTTCTGACCAATACATGCATGACATTGTTGCCAACATGATTTTACGCACGCTGTTAGATCCAATGTTTAACTGCATGTAACGTCCATGCTATTCATTGGACTTCAACCAAATTTTGTATTCTGTACCTTAAGATATGGAACTAAGAATGTATTCAGTCATCAGGGCTGCCAACTGTGGTGCTCTATTAGGCTACATTATGCCAAGTATACAGTATTTCGAACTAATTAGAAAATTGATATTAGCAACTTAATTTCGTCATTATTCTGCATAGGCTCATATACTGTAGAATAATCATTGGCATGAAAAGTAGGCTCTTTAGTTCGTCACAGAACTTCTTGTTTCACTTAACAATAGCGATTCATTGACATGATGCTGTTTCCCGCGTAAAGATGTTATCGCTACGCTATCGTCAGCAATGCAATGTTTTATTCTTTTTTCTTTTGCTACTAGTTGGCATAGGAAAAGATCAATACAGCCACATCCCCAGGTGTTCTTGTTCAATTCAGAAACGAATATGCGCTTGAGGCCAGAAGATGTTGCCAGGGCAGTGGCTCTGATCGAAAATGGTGGCGCGCACATCTTTGCGCGGGAAACAGCATCATGTCAATGAATCGCTATTGTTAAGTGAAACAATGACATGAAGAATGTTAATGCATCCAGGAAACCAACTAACCTTACTTCCATGCTATAAACAGTAAGTACTGTACTAGACCTAGAGCATTCATATTTACGAATAAAATGAAAGTAATGTTGAAGTTTTCAAGTGATCGGTTTTCTTTGCCGGTCAGTGCATTTGGTAATCGGTCACGGACAAAACAGAACGATTTATTAGTGGGTTCGTTTAGTTTCGGTGGAAATTACAAAATGTTAGATTACGCACTACGCTTCCCACTGTTATAGGGTGACGTAGGAAGAATCTATTTAGTTACGGAGCAATGTTCCAGTAACAATGGGCCTGTTAATATAATTTGGTCAGTATTATTGTCTCACTGAGAGAGACAGCGTCACGTTAACAGTTTGTAGAAATTCATCAAGCGTGTGAGGACGTGCCGACTCGGTTGCTTGATATTCATAGAGTTTCACAATCCTACCGCAAACACAAACTCGCAACTTTATGCACTGTCCGCTCCGAGTATTTCATCCCTGATTAGTGTCCTGGTCAGGTAGTAATTAGAGACAGGTCTTAGGGGACACTGAGGTCGTGGGGCGAGCCCAGGCAGGCAAACTTAATCAGACTTCACCAATCTACCTTGAGCCTCGCGGACGAGCAGATAGACCATCAATACGCACAAGTAATACTAACTGACCCAGAGATCATAATCATAAACCTATTGTTAGGACACCTCGATATTATAAACCAACAAGTAGTTCCGGGAAGAAATATACAGCCTATTTTCATATATCCTGCTTATGATGTTAATTTCCTCTATCAACATACAAAATGTCAGTTTGATTGCTGTAATAGAATCGTTGAGAACAGTCTAAAAAGTTCGGATGGTCGCCATGTTAGATTTTTATGTATGTAGGCTTTAGGGTCATGTACCGAAGTTAGGTATTGTATCTTCCCAAAAGCCACTGCTTGATGCCTCCAACAAAGTGGCTGTGAAAGAGGGGGGGGGGGGGGAGGAGGAGTAAGTGAATCTTTAAGTTTTCTTTTGGGGGAGGTGTGAGAGTAAAAAGGTTAGGGGCAGATGTCCTTGTAGTTCCTCCCCTTACAACAATAACTAACAAAAACAAATTAGGTGCTTTTCAGTCGGACAACACGAATTGTTACTTACCTACTCCTGGACGCTATGGTCCTTGCAGAACCTTGGTCTCCGCAACTATCTTCTTCGAAAGCTCTCTGTCGATTGCCTTGGTCCTCCATCTCCTGACTCCCAAGGTACGTAGATCGGCCTCCACTTCCTCGATCCACCGCTTTCTTGGCCTACCTCTATGTCGTCTACCTCCTGGATGCCCCTCCAGCACTTTCCCTGGCTGGAGTAGGCTTCTCACATTCCAAGTCGCTAATACCAATCCATAACCAATTCCTCGCTTAGGTCGTATTTCCGTTTTATCCGTCAGGTTTATTTTCATTCTTTGCGGCTTCTCAACAAACTATTTTTTACGGTATAGGGTTGTCAGCCCAATGTCCAACCCCAACCTGGAGGACCAGGGTATCCCTTTTAGTCTGGATCATCACCTTCGACCTGTCCGACATGGGTGGCCCTACCAGTAGCTAAGCTACCGCCGGCATAGCTCTCAGGATCTTCTGACCACACAAGCCCCACCACCACTGCAAGGTAAAGATACCATCGATAGGAGGAAAATTACATGAGATTAATAAACAGACTAGGATGACCAGTTTCGATCGTCAAGCGATCATCATCAGATCCATTACACTTAGGCTGAAAATGCAGGTGAAACTACTTACAATATGTACACTTATTTAGCTGCTGTATTGGTAATGCAACTTGTCGGTATATATTAGTTGTAGTCTTTATGATGTTTTAGTGAGATGCTGAAAGTTGTGATAGAACTCCGGAATTTGTCTGTTTTTTGGAATGACTATGTGGTTGTTGTGAATGGTTAATTCTGAATGTAAAGTATTATACAGGCTATTTATCTGGTTAGGAAACTTGTGCAGTTCAGCAGCGCGCTGTTCACTCGGTGAATAGTAACTCGCGACTGAACTGGTTTGGTATCTCCCAGGGCTGTGTCCCCCTCCCCGCATTCCTAAATGTTGTTTGTGTCAAGTGCAAGTGTACTTGGTGGTTTTCCAAAACTAGACGTATGGTGTGTGTTACTGTATGCAGGAAGGTCATCAACTATTAAAGACCGTGCAACATTTCTCGCCACGCGTAGACTAGTAGCCATTCATACTGAGCGCATCTGGTCTTTGAGAAAGTCCTGCCACCTTTAAAACTGCCGTGATTAACGGCCTAGGTTTATTGATGAAAGAAAGGTACATCATACATCCTGATCCAGATAACTAAGTAACTTGAGTAAAAAGGATTTTAACCCCTGGTTTAGAATGCGCTGTGAGGACATCACAAACAACGAACAGACACATGTATACTGAATAGCTTGTAGATCGATGTGAACCGATGCTTTAAGCATATTAGTCGTATGGTCGGAGTAAGAAGCAGACGAGTGTAATGTAGCAGCGATAAAGTTGGTGAATGAGAACAGTTTGCTCGTAGAGCAGTGTAAACAGCAAAAGGGCGGCGTGTTTTACATCCTCACTGTTCCTGTCTCTGTAATTCATTCCAGTCGCTCCTGCACCCGCTCGTGTTTCATTCTCAGGGTAGGCTTCGGTGGCGTAGTTGGTAGCATGCAGAGCTTCTTTGCCCAAGGTCGTGGGTTCAAACCCGGCCGAAATCGACGGATTTTTAAGAGCGTTAAAAACCCCTCAGTATGCCTTCCTTCGGATGGGAAGTAAAGCCGCCGGTCCCATGTCATAGATTAATGGCATGTTAAAGAACCTTCCACTAAATACACCTGTGTGAAGCTAAATTATGTATGGGTTAAACATTCAACAAACGCTCTTGTGTTCCGACATTCGTCGCCAGGGGCCGACTGCGGTGGCATCTGGTAATCAATTTCTGAACTAGTAGTCGTCGACGGTGGCGTTTGGCGGCAAAAGTAGGAATTACCTGAAAAAATCCAATATCTGCAGTCCTTCTTGAATTGAAAACAGATAACACTCACGCCGGGATGGTACCTACTGTAAGGCCACGACCGCCTCCTTCCCTCTTCCTTGCCTATCCATCCTAACCTTCCATTCCCTTCCCACATGAGGCTCGTGTTCGCTTTGCAGATGAGGCTGCCTGGGCGAGGTGCTAATCACACCTCACCAGTTGTATCCACTCCGATTGGATGTTCCCAGCTCTAGGACACTGTCTGAAAATGGCGGTAGGGGTGAGTTCCCTTGCTGAGTCCGTGGGAGCCAGCACCCTGGATGGTAAAATCGATTTTTTAAAAATAACACACACTAATACAGTCATCACAATTAACACCGGTTATCAGACAGATTCTACACACACCCAAAGTACACGGGCTACATGACCGCCTTGACGCAGCCCCTAAACTGAGGAACCAACCAACCGCCTTCCATCGGAGGGAAAGTAAAGCTGGCGGGCCCATGTCTTAGATAGTAATCAACAACCATCCTTTTGTTGAGTAAATGACTACCAGGATCTATAAATTATAGACTGAAGGACGGAGTAAGATAATCAGCACCCAGATGAACAGATCCGGGAGGAAACAAATCCTCATCAGCTAAATAAGTTCCATCGCCCTCCTCAATAGTACATTATGCATCGAGCCTATAATGCAATAATTAAGACACGAGTGTGTTTATAAAACGAGCGTAACGAGTTTTATAATTTCCATACGAATATCTTAATTACCATTATGGGCGAGTTGCATACGACTATTTATGTTCGTCGATAATTACAACTTTATTATATGTTTTAACATAAATATTCATAAATATCTGTGGGATTCAGTTACTTCAGTTAGAGAACAGAGCGCGCTGGGTGGTTTGCTGACTGAACAGAGCGCATGCGTTTGTCAAAGAATTTCGAAGCAGAGACCATTTACTTTTCTTGGCAATGCTAATATTTACAGCCTGCATGATGTCTAGTGCCGATCAGAACTAGCATTCACTAACATTGTCACCGAAGTCGTTTGAAAGCAATGCGCTGTGTAGAAATTGGAGTTGGGGATATTAAGGTACAGTGCTATTTCTTGTCTCATATTCGCCAGTTTATTTACGCGAACATATGGGACGGTGCACTTTACATGTCGGTAATTTATATAGAAGGATGCTGTGTTGCTAACTTCTGGACGTAGATTCATAAATTTCTTGCATATGTCATAGTATTTTCTTGTTACCGTAATGGTTCATGCTGGTTTCGTCTTTGTGTTTGGGATTGTAACTACAATGGTTGATCCGATATCCAATTTGAACTTTCAAATCATGTAATTCATGTCCGACATGTTGGATTTTGAGCGCATGCGCGAGGTTATCCTTACCTAATTGGTCAATGAATGAGTTCTGATTGGCTGGAGAAACTGTCTAATAACGAACAATAGTAGTATAATGACCCTCATTATGATACAGTTTTCTGACATATAATATTTAGTCTACATTTCGACATCGTCGAACATGAATGGGCATAACGATGTTAAAATATAATATTACTACTACTGATGATTAGGGCCCGGATGTTGATGACATGTCATCTTTTTACTGAGCTGTCTGAAACAATGCTGATGTACATAGAAACTCCGGACGGGCCACCCCGTCTTCAAATATGTCATTTTTATTTTGCATACTTTGTATGTTTTGCTATTTTCCAATTTAAGAACATTTTTTAAGTTTGGTAGATTTATTTGGTCTTATTTTAGAGAAATCGGTCTTATATGGTAATTTGTTTTCCAATTTAGTCATTTCACAGCTTTATATGAGGGAGTTACATCTCTCAGAGTTAAGAAGAAGCTAGTAGCTGATATAAGATAATTTCAAATATTGAAATATTGGTTCCATTTCCTCCGGGTGGAAATTAGCCTTAGCAACAATCGTGGCGAAATTGCTGCGGGTTTTGCATCAAAACTGAAAAAAGTGCTGGACTTATTTATTCATCGTATGGCTTTTAGTGCCGGGAGTGTCCGAGGACGTGTTCGGCTCGCCTGAGTATGTAGCTGCTTCCAGCGGACACCCTTAGGATGAGCTACAAGTTCCGTTCAAATTCATGTAGTTCCAACTTTCGCTACCAGATATCAATGATACCTAGAGGTGAACGTTGGAACTTGGATAGTGCGTTCCGACGAAATTTAACCTAACAATTTAGCTTCACTCATGTTTAGTCTGTGGAAGGATCTTTTACATGCCACAAATCTATGACTTGGGACCACCGGGTTTACTTCCCCTCCGTAGGAAGGCAAACTGACGGATTTTTAACGCTCTTAAAAATCCGACGACTTCGGCCGGGTTTGAACCCATTATCTTGGGCACAGCAGTTCTGCATGCTACCGACTACGCCACCAAAGCCGCTATTGCTGGACTAAACACCTGGTATAAAATATTTTGCAAAATCTCAGACATTCTTTCTGGTGAAAACTACTGCACGGATGGGATTGAGGAGGATTTAGCAGCAAACGACCTTCCTCACCTCAAGTACGCTCTGATCACATCAGTTGATGTTAAACGCAGCTTTTCGAGATATAAAAACTTGTTGGCTGATAACCGCAGATGATTTACGTTTGACAGCATCAGAATGACATTCGTAGTGCAGTGCAACTCAGACTAAAGTGAGCATAAACCTTTTGTTAAGTGCTAGAAATCTATTTTGATTGACTTTTCAGTTTGAGCTTAAGATGTCATTTTTGAAATATTGGTGAGTTTACTATTATAAGACTAGCATTACCCGTCGCGGCTTCGCCCGCGAATATTCTAGTTGTAAAGAGTACACTTAGCAAAATCTCAATCATTAATGCTATGACTGATTTATCCTTGGTATGAATGATCAGACTTTAACAATTCAGCTACTGGTGCAGTGGTTAGGGTTTTGTCATTCCTTCGTAGGTATATCAGAGCGAAATTAGTTTTTTGGGAATTTAAGGGGCTTTAAATGTGGTTTTCGGAGACCCTTTATAGTCGGGTGAAAAAGACCATTCGTACCACACTCACACGTGAAAATTGGGTGAAAAAATCCTAGAGTGCCCATTGACCCACTAAAGCGCATTATACTGTTTGTATTGATGAATTTTACAGCTTAATTTGGTTCAGTTATAACCTCATAACCGTCTGGAAACTTTCACAGTAATGTAATAATTGGAATTCCAATGCGTCTTACAGAAATAGATGGACCTGTGAGATTCTGTTACCATGGTTACCGTGTTGCATTCTTCTATTATTTCATTGTAAATATTCAGGTTTTAAGGTATTTATTTAATTGTGAGGCAATTAAAGAGTAAGTGAGTGCTTTTCGCTGACGCATTGGGTTATGCTGAACCTGTAGGTACCCCATATGTGTAGGTTGGTGTTAATGGGACCTTATTTTCGTTACAAAACTGGAATGGGACGTTAGCAGAATAATACAGGGAGGGATCATTTTCTTCATTATTTTTTTTCGAATTTTTAGGACATTTATTACTGTCATTTTTGAAAATTTTAAGTGCATTTTAATTTTTTTTCCATGGTTTCATTATCCGGGCCGTAGTGACAACATTTCAGCATGTTCATATTGCAGATTTGTCGAGGGACGTGAGATATATGTTGGTAGAGGCTGAATCAACAATATAGCCAACTTACCTGCAATATGTGTGTCTATAGGGATGACTAGGCGGACTTTGATCCATTTTTAACGAAGCTGCATACAGCAGTGTATCCGCCTGGGAGCACACAAACGATACACGAGTTCCACTTTGCTACGTTGTGATGACAGATCCTAACTTCAAGGAAAATTGGCAGCGTGTTAAAACCCACCAAGCCATTTACTGTTGTGTCGAATAGTTTCAACTCCCCATTCGTTAGGATTTGTAGTCTCTCAGAGGTGCCATGATACTTAGGAAGGATTGTGGGAATTGTCGGTAGGCCACGATAAATAAACATCCCAACATTTTGCTATTAACTCGCGAGGACTGGCGCTAGGGTCTTCTTGACCCGAGGCTTCAATAATGCGTTTTATTTTAGTTTTGGTCAGCCCTAATTTCCTGTCGCTTACTGTACCTTCCTTCCTAGCCTTAGCTTGCCACGGTGGGTGAGTGGATAGCGTGTCGGTCTACTAACCCCAAGATTGCAGGTTCGCCCCTGACCGTAGTAAGTGATTTTTGAAAGGCGGCAAAAATACGATACGCATGTCATACGATGTTGGCATGACAAAGAACCCATTTGAATTCAGTAGGCCGAGTTCATAATGGCAAAATTAATCTCGGGAGTTTCCGCCAGCACAAAGTTCCTCATTTCTCTACTAGAAAGCGCTATTGTGTTCAAGGAGATTAGATATCTAACATCTAACCTCCTTGACTTTCATAGTCAAGGAACTACGAAATTCGACATGCAAGCTACCCTCTGGGTGTCAAATAGCAAAGCTTGCACCAGGCACCCGAGGCCATACGATATTATTATATTTTATTCCTAGCCCTGAACTTCACCCTGCAAAACAAACATGTCCATAGCTTTTTGAACACACAAGTTATTTCTATATTATTTACGGTCGGGTCAGATTTACCCATGGCGCCAGTCCTCGAGTGACAAATTTCGGCTTACGTTACTCGGGACAATCTGTAGAAAATGAGGGGGAAAATCCAATTATTTAGGTTCTGCACAATCACATAGCTCACGTTCTAGCTGATCCATGTTTAGGGTCTAAGGACACTTTGATCATCAGCTCCTTTGTTCAAAAAAAATTGAGATGACTCCTTTGCCGCCATTATCTAGGTCAATTATTCCGTTACGAAAAGTATTTTCATTTTTCTCCATGTTAATGAAATATATTTATAGTTAAACCTCATTAGCCTACTTTTCACATTTTGCAAAAATGAGGAAAAAGTAGACTTATGAGATCGATCCGGGAAAATGTGTGTGTGTCTGTCTGTCTGGCTGGCTGTGTTTGTGTCTCCCCCCCCCCCCCTATCAACTCCAAAACGGCTGCAGCAATCAAAACCAAATTTAGTATGAGTAAAGATCTGCACCGGAATATCTCACGTCCATATTTGAAAATGATGTCAGTGCTACCAACTGCTGAAACAAATGCACTAGAAATTTGAGCTCCATGTTGGATATCTTGCAAGGTATGCATGGAAGCTATTCCAAAATTGGCACACATGTAGATAATACTATTTCAGTTTAATTTCCAGGAGGCCAACCATGACAGTGTTGCCAAAATAATTTTAAGCCTTGTGATAGGTCCAATGTTTAAATGCATATAACATCTACACTATCAATTGGATTTCAACCAAATTTTGTATGTAATATCTGTACATAAACATATATGACTGAGCGTATTATTAAGAGCCACCAGGGCTGCCAACTGTTCATAATTGCTCTCTTTATTTTTTTTATCCAAATACCAATATATCAGAAAGTATGCAAGCCAACAGCTTTAAACTATGCACACGTAGATTCTGACATTTTAGATTAATTTGGAGTAACTTATATACGTCAGCTCTACCAACATGATTATAAGCCTGCTGATACGACCAATTTTTAAATACATGTAACTTCTATACTATCAGTTGGATTTCAACCAAATTTCGTATGTGCTATGTGTACCATAACAGATATGACTATAAGTATTGTTAAGAGCAATCAGGGCTGCCAACTGTTAATAAATGCTGTCCATATTTATTTTACACTAATATCAATATACCAGAAATTATGCAAGCCAACAGCTCTATACTTTGCACACGTATAGCACCTGACATTCTAGATTAATTTGGAGTAATTAATACAAGGCAGTGCTGCCAACATGATTCTATGCCTGCTGATATGTCCAATTTTAAAATACATGTAACTTATATACTAACAAATGGATTTCATCCAAAATTGGCACAACAAGATATCATAATAATTCAGATTATTTCTGACCAGCACACGCATGGTATTGTTGGCAACATGCTTTTACGCGTGCTGATAGATCCAGTGTCTAACTGCATATAACGTCCATTGGACTTCAACCAAATTTTGTATTCTGTACCTTAAGAGGTGGAACTAAGAATATATTCAGTCGCCAGGGCTGCCAACTGTAGTGCTCTATTAGGCTACATTATACCAGGTATATTATGAACTAATTAGATATTTCGATATTACCAACTTAATTTCGTCATTATTCTAGATAGGTTCATATTCTGTAGAATAATCATTGGCATGAAAAGTAGGCTGTATAGTTCTTCACGGAACTTCTTGTTTTATATTGGGAATAGTTCATAGGAAGACACCAGGTGTAGAATTGCTTCATGAAAATCCGTACGACTACGACAATAAGGGAGTGATACACTATGAGTCAAAATGACCCGACGACAGTCCTCGTGTTATATTTTAGCCTATTTTCATTTCTGAAAAAATAGGCTTAAGAGATCACCTTTTGTCCGTGTGTCTGTCTGTGTGTGCATGTGTGTGTGCATGTGTTTGTCCCGCCCCTAATGAAATCTAAACGGCTGGAGCGATTTCAATGAAACTCTGAAAGTTCATAGCACTATTCCGCACGACCCTGACCGTGCGTGCCCTTCAAAGTTTGTTATGTCTCACCAATCCAACATGGCGGCTGTGCGAAATATTTCACCAGCATTCAATATTTCCGAAACTATTACGGATAACACCCTGGAATTTTGTACGGCGATAAAGGGAACTAATAGAAGTTCACTTATGCGACGTTTGAAAACCTGGTAACTACAAAACCAACATGGCGGCCAAGTGATTAGCGACTTTTAAATAGACGTTTCTCGCAATTTAACCAACCAAACGCAATGAAACTTGGTGCAGTATATGATTATACACATTGTAATGCACCGACATGTAACTTCGTTCAATTGTTTATATAACCTCATGATGGCGGCTGTGCGAAATATTTCACCGGCATTTTATATCTCTGAAACTATTACCGGTATCACCCTGCAATTTTGTACGGAGATAAAGGGCACTACTGTAAGTTCATCTATGAGACTTTCAGAAGCCTGTTAACTAGAAATCGAACATGGCGGCCAAGCGAATGTGAAAGTTTTAAATATACTTTTCTCGCGATGTAATGATCTAAAAGCAATGAAAATTGGTACAGTAAATGTTTATACGCATTGTAATGCACTGGTATCTAATTTAGTTCAATTGTTCGCATAACCTCAAGATGGCGGCTATGCAAATTTTAAAATTAAGTTTTTATTTCTTGTGTCGTTATCATGCGATCGAAGTGAAAGTTTGAGTAATGAACCTACGCAATAATTTTCATTTAATTGTACATGACGCTATGGCCTATACATATAACAATCCAACATGGCGACTATCCGAAATATTTAGACGGCTCTGAATATCTACGAATCTATTATAGCAATCAAACTGAATTTTTAAATGTTCATAGAGGCTATGAACATAAGTTCACCTGTATGACTTTCAATAACCTGGTGATCTCAAATCCAACATGGCGGCGACGCGAAGTATAAATATTCACTTGGGCCTTTCTCGCAATTTAACCATCCGAGTGCAGTGAAACTTGGTACCGTAAATCCTTATACAAATGTTAATCCACTGGCATCTAATTTATATCCATTGTTTCCAGAACCTCAAGATGGCAGCTGTGCGAAATCTTAAAATCTCGTTTTTACTTCTTGTGTCCTATTCATGCGATTGAAGTTTGAATACTACCCGTGCACAATAATCTTCATTTAACAGTACATAACTCTAAGACCTACATATATAAAAATCCAACATGGCGACATTCCGAAATATTTAGTCGGTTCTCAATATCTACGAATCTATTACAGCAATCAAACTGAAACTTTGTATGTTGATAGTGACAGTTAACATACGTAGGATATATGAAAGTAGGCTATATAGTTCTTCACGGAACTGTTTTTTTCACACCAGTTCTCAAGGTTTAATAAGTATTGATTCACGGATTTCGTAATTGAGCCAGAAGTGTAAGTCCCGTGGCCGGTGCCTTGGTGTGGGATAGTACTCTTGGCTTTTACCTCAAACGTTCTGTGTTCGATTGCTGACACTGTCGAGGATTATTAGAAGTTGGGTTGGAATGGGTGGCAGTCACAAGGTGACCTTGTATACTCGTCATCACGGATTTCGTCCACATTTATGGTAAATTCAGAGTTTAAGCAGAAATGACATGTGGCAACCAGAGCCGCCAACAAGCTCCGGTCATGTCACTGGGAGATTCTGGACCACCCACCAGACAGTCCGGCCCTCGCCCCTAATGATTGTGGTCCGCTGAATGAGTTCCTGGCAGAACAGCGATTGACGTGCAACGATGACGCCAAGACAGCAGTCCGACGATGGTTCCACATTCAGTCGGCTGAATTCTACCACAGGGGTATTTCATATTTAGTTCTGCGATGGGTCAAATGTCTGAACGAATGTGGAAACTATGTGGAAATATAGTTTAAGGTACATAGAACAGTACGTATAATTGAGTCGTCCATTTGCAAAACTCGTTTAATCCACTTGTGAATAAGGATCATGTCGTAACATTATTTTTTAAAATTATTTTATTTTATTTTACTTTATTTTATTTTGTTTAATTAAATTTAATTTGGTTTTAAATTGTTTTTTGTTTTGTTTTATTTTGTTTTTGATTATATTTTTTATGTTTATTTTGATTTATTTTACTTTATTTTGATTTATTTTGATTTTGCCTGGTTTATTTTGTTTTATTTTGTTTTGTTTTATTTTGACTTTTCAGGAAACAAACACAAAAGCAAAAACAAAAAACAAGAAACAAAAACCAAAATTCAAACACAAACGCAAAAGCAGAAAACAAAAAACACAAAAAAAATGTAGAAAACACGTCCCTTCTGTTTTTTAAGGTGTTATTAGCCTATTTTCAATTTTGAAAAAATAGGGTTATGAGATCACCTTTTGTCCGTGTGTGTGTGCGTGTGTGTGTGTGTGTGTGTGATTCGTGTGTGTGTGTCCCCCTAGTAAAATCTAAACGGCAGGAGCGATCTCAATGAAACTCGGAAAGTTCATAGCACTATTCCCGGCGACCTCGACCGTGCCCTTCAAATTTTGTTACGACTCACCAATCCAACATGGCGGCTGTGCGAAATATTTCACCAGCATTCAATATCTCCGAAACTATTACCGATATTACCCTGACATTTTCTATGGTGATAGAGGGGACTACTATAAGTTCACTTATGTGACTTTTGAAAACATGGTAACTACAAAACCAACATGGCGGCCAAGCGAATTTGCGACTTTAAATAGACGTTTCTCGCGATTTGACCAACCAAACGCAATGAAACTTGGTACAGTATATGTTTATATACATTGTAATGCACCGACATCTAACTTCGTTCAATTGTTTACATAATCACAAGATGGCGGATTTCACCGGCATTCTACATCTCTGAAACTATTAGCGGTATCTCCCTAAAATTTTGTACGGAGATAAAGGACACTACTGGAAGTCCATCTATAAGATTTTCAAAAACCGGTTAACTACAAAACGAACATGGCGGCTAAGCGAATTTTAACATTTTAAATAGACCTTTCTCGCGATTTAATGTTCCAAGCACACTGAAACCTGGTACAGGAAATATTTATACACAGTGTAATCAACTGGTATCTAATTTAGTTCAATTGTTTACATAACCTCAAGATGGCGGCAGTGCTAATTTTAAAATTAAGTTTCTATTTCTTGTGATATAGTCATGCGATCGAAGTGAAAGTTTGAATAATGAACCTATGCAATAATTTTCCTTTAATGGTACATGACTCTATGGCCTATACATTTAACAATCCAACATGGCGACCATCCGAAATATTTAGACGATACTGAATATCTACGAATCTATTTAACAATCAAACTGCATTTTTTAATGTTCATAGGGGCTATGAACTTAAGTTCACCTATAGGACTTTAAATAACCTGGTGATCACAAATCCAACATGGCGGTGACGCGAATTATAAATATTCACATGGACGTTTCTCGCAATTTAACCATCCGCGTGCAGTGAAACTTGGTACAGTAAATCTTTATCCGAATGTTAATCCACTGGCATTTAATTTATTTCAATTGTTTCCATAACCTCAAGATGGCAGCTGTGAAAATTTTTAAATCTCCTTGTTTTTTCTTGTGTCCTAATTATGCGATTGAAGTCTGAATGCTACACGTACACAATAATCTGCATGTAACAGTACATAACTCTAGGACCTACATATATAAAATCCAACATGGCGACCATCCGAAATATTTAGTCGGTTCTCAATATCTACGAATCTATTATAGCAATCAAACTGAAATTGTGTATGTTGATATAGGCAATTAACATAAGTAGGATATATGAAAATAGGCTGTATAGTTCTTCACGGAACTACTTGTTGTCATCCAATTCAAATGGTCAGTTTGATTTTGATAATCTTTACCTAGAAGCTTTATCTAGAATAACGACGAAATCAAGTGGGTATTACTGACATTATTAATTAGTTCAAATATACCTAAAATAGTGTAGCCTAATAGAGCACTACAGTTGGCAGCGCTGGTGATTGAATATATGTTTGGTTCCATCCCATAAGGTACAGAATGAACATACAAAATTTGGTTCAAGTCCAATGGGTACTATGGATGTTACATGCAGTTAGACATTGGATCTATCAGCGAGCGTAAAATCTTGTCGACAACAATGACATTTTTTTTTTTTTTTTTTTTAGCGTATGGCTTTTAGTGCCGGGAGTGTCCGAGGACATGTTCGGCTCGCCAGTTTTGTAGCTGCTTCGAGACGGACACCCAATGGGTGAGCTACAAGTACCGTTGGGGAGGAAAGTTGGAAGGGAAGGGCGAGGAGTTGGAAGGTGGCGGCTGTGGCCTATAGTTAGGGACCAACCCCGGCATTTGCCTGGAAGGAAGATGGGAAACCACAGAAGACCATCTTCAAGGTTGCCGGCGGGGGGATTCGAACCTCCTCGCCTCCCGGATGTGAGCGACTGCCATTAGTCATGCCGTAACGACCACGGCTAACTCACCCGGTAACAATGACATGCATGTGTTACTCAGAATTTATCTTACATATATGATCCACTAGCTGTACCCGGCATGGGTTGCAATGCCAATCAAAGAAAGTGTTGGCGTTCCAACTTTGTTTGTTGAAGTGCTTTTTTAGCCTATTTTCATTTTATGAAAAAAATAGGCTTATGAGATCACCTTTTGTCCGTGTGTCTGTGTGTGCGTGTGTGATTCGTGTGTGTGTGTGTGTGTACCTAATAACTTCTAAACGGCTGGAGCGATTTGAATGAAACTCGGTATGATCATATCACCATTCTGGCCAATCCCGACCATGCCCTTCAAATTTTATTGTCTCTCACCAATCCAACATGGCGGCTGTGCGAATTATTTCACCAGCATTCAGTATCTCCGAAACTATTACAGATATCACCCTAACATTTTGTTCGGTGATGAGGGGCACTACTAGAAGTTCACGTATGAGACTTTCAAAAACTCGGTAACTACAAAACCAACATGGCGGCTAAGCGAATTTGAGAATGTTAAATAGACTTTCCTCGCCATTTAACCAACCAAACGTAATGAAACTTGGTACAGCAAATGTTTATACATATTGTAATGCACTGACGTCTAATTCAGTTCAATTGTTTACATAAGGTCAAAATGGCGGCTGTGCAAAATATATCACTGCAAAATATATCACCGTGATATTTTGTACGCTGATAAAAGGCACCAATACAAGTTTATCTATTTATCTTTCAAACACCTGTAAAATACAAAACGAACATGGCGGCCAAGTGAATTTGAAACATTTTAATAGACTTTTCTCGTGATTTAACTCTCTGAGAGCAGTGAAATGTGGTACGGTAAATGATTGTACATATTGTAATGCACTGGCATCTAATTTAGTTCAATTGTTTACTTAACCTCAAGATGTAGGCTGTGCGAAATTTTAAAATTAAGTTTTTATTTCTTGTGTCGTAATCATGCAATCGAAGTGGAAGTTTGAATAATGGAGCTACGCAATAATTTTCATTTAATGGTACATAACTCTATGGCCTATACATATACAGGGTGTATTTGATATGATGGAAGTCCTTTACACTGGTGATAGAAGATGGTATTCTAAGCAAATATCTTCATGAAATTAAGTCGGATCTTAATTAGTGTAGGTGGAATTAAATCACAAAAATCGTCGGTCAATATCTTGGAAACGGGCTTTCACTACGTTCCCCTCAGCAGCAGAGCTGACTTCTCCCCGTCTCCCTCCCCTCCTACGCTGAGGAATGTTGACCAGAGTCTGCAGTTGAGTGACCTCCTCGCCTTGTCTGCCAATGACATTGAAATACACAAACCGAGCCTATGAACAGCTGATTCACACCTTCATGGGGAGTGGCTACATGACTAGTGATGGTGAATCTGTCTAGGATTTTTCCAGCTTCATGAACTATGCATAGAAAATAGAAATCCTAAAGATTTAGTAAATTAATTTAAGGAACTGTTGGTCTATCTTTGTGTGAAGATAGTGCAACAACTGTAATAAACTTATTAATAATACTAATAATAGTAATAATAGGCTTTTAGACACACTAACTTATTTTATGTTTCTTTTTGGTGTGTCGAGTTGCCAGACTTTAATGTACGTAGGATCTCTTGTATGTGACATGAAATCCATGGACATGATCGTAGATCCCATTCATTTACTACATGACAGAACGTAGATCACACCCTCGGGAAGGTTAGCACTCTACCACCAGAACTACACATGCTGACTCTTATTATTATTATTATTAGACTATTATTATTATTATTATTATAACACTGTATAATACAATGTATTTGTATTTTATTTTCATTTTCGTGTATTTTCATATGTATTTACATTGTTGATGGACCAATAAATCAATCCTCCCCCCCCCCCCCCCCTCTCCAGTTAATGGCCACCCGAGGGCTGGAGATGGGATGGGACAATTCACAATATGAACATGTGGTACCATACTAGTATTAAATCTTGGAAGTAGGTTTCCATGGGTTCCCACTTCTACCCCAGGCAAATGTCGGGATTGTTCCTAACTTAAGGCCACGGCCGCCTTCTTCTCAATAATCATAACCGCTGGCAGTGCAGCCCATGAAGGGCCTAGGCCTACCAAGCGACCGCTGTCCAGCCATTTGGCCTGCAGATATTAGGGTGACGCGTGGTCAGTGCATCGGGTCCCCTCGGCCATTAATCTTGATTTTCCTGACTCGGGCACTGCCTCACTGTTAGACAGCTACTTAATTGCCCTCACGAGGCTTAGTGCACTGCGTTACAGCCCTCACGTCAGTTTCTAATATCCCTGATGGAGCCAGGAATCGAACCCAGGGCCTCCAGGTGAGAGGCAGTTGCACTGCCCCAACACCACAGGGCCGGCGCCTTCTTCCGAATCCTCACCTGAATTACAAATACCCACATTTCTACAGAAACCACAAAACACAGGTTATCACACAAATTCTACCCACACCCAGCTACATGGGGCTAAATGACCAAAATCGCCAAGCCTCTCAAACAAAACATCAAGTTTTTTACTTCCGTCCTAAATGCCTAGTTCTGAACAGACTGCGGGATGTCGAAATTTTGTCACACTGCATTTCATTAAGAGAATGTTTTTAGTATTTTCAGAAACTAGTCAACAGAAGGTCCGACACGGACGCGAATGATACATCAGGGCTGAGTATCGAAATTATTTTATACATGAACATCAATCAATGAATTCCACACTTACAAAGTAGGCTACACAATACTACCGGTCCTGCCGTCCCAAGCCATTGCGTGCGTTGTCAACAACAACAACAACAAGAACAACGGCAATGCACATTTTCTTACGAGACGGTAGAGCTCAAACAGCTGATAGCCTACCACCCCTCAAGTCAACCGGTAAGGTCAATGCTCCGATTACTTAACAACTTCCCCTTCGCGCGTCGTCACATCGGGCTCCGCCTCGTTTCCCCAGCCTGCCGCACCACTTTCTGCCTGATTAGTTTCTGAAATAACTAAAAACATTGACTTTTTAATGATTAATTATCAATTTCAAGATAGGTGACAAATTTTTTACCTAGGAAGCTTAGAATAGTCTCTTCTATCACCAGTGTAACGGACTTCCATCATATCAAATACACCCTGTATATACCAATCCAAAATGGCAAGCACCCGAAATATTTTGACGGTTCTCAATATCTACGAATCTTTTACGGCAATCACATTTAATTTTTTATGTTCATAGAGGCTATGAACATAAGTTCACCTATAGGACTTTCAGTAACCTGGTGAGCACAAATCCAACATGGCGTTGACGTGAATTATAAATATTTAAATGGACGTTTCTCGCGATTTAACCATCCAATTGCAGTGAAACTTTTCACGTTAAATGCTTATACAAATGTTAATCTACTGGCATCTAATTTATTTCAATTGTTTTCATAACCACAAGATGGCAGCTGTGCGAAATTTTAAAATCTCGTTTTTACTTCTTGTGTCCTAATTATGCGATTGAAGTTTGAATGCCACACGTACACAATAATCTTCATGTAATAGTACATAAATAAAAATCCAACTGGCGACCATATGAAATATTTAGATGGTTCTCAATACCTACAAATCTATCACAACAATCAAACTAAAATTTTGTATGCTGATCGAGGCAATTAACATGAGTAGGATCTATGAAAATAGGCTGTATAGCTCTTCACGGAACTACTTGTTTCTTATTCCATTAACCATCTTTAACTATTGAAAAATTGATTTACTATCTCAGAAACATTCATGGGAGCGTGCTCAACAACTCACCAAAGTTTCATCGCAATGAAATGAATGGTGTATGAACGGATACGGGACGTTGAAAAGATTGAAACGCCGTCACTTATTTGTTGAATATACTCGTACGCCACCTATTGAAAAATGGATTTAATAATTTGAAAACCTTCCGTAGCGTGTACACAACAACTCATCAAGGTTTCATCACAATCGGATGATTGGCATATGAAATCATAACAGATTTTGTGTAAACAATTCGCGCGCCGTCACTCATTTGTTGAATCTACTCGTTTTGAATAAAGATCAAATTGAGAGGAGGTGGAAATGTCAGTGAACGGCCCCTGTGCTTCCAAACATTTTTCGCCTGCATTACATGAATTTATTTAAACCAATAAACGTGCACTACCACTTCCACCTTCATCAGCGAGATTTCTCAATTTGTTCTATATTCAAAAGGAGTTCAAATTACCAAAATAAAACTGGATTTATGAATTGCATGTGTTCATTTGATCTGATTTTTTAAAATTTAAATTATATTTTTACCATATTTATAACCATTCTTCAAAAACTGTAGTTATTAAGTCAGACAGTATTTTGTTTATGAATGAACATTGGCTTAAGCAGAATTCTCTCAATATTTTGGAATGTTATTCAACGAATACAGAAAATTTTTATAATGAATTTTTTATTTTAATCCTTAATTTTGTTCATAGATTGTTAATGTTTAGATTAGTGATGTTCTTGGCAATACACAGTATGCAATTTTAATTTTAACTGAGGATGGTTACAAGCTAAACGAAACTAGTATTACATTATGTGTTTAAATCTAGTATTGACTTAAAGGTGGATTTTATTTATTTTAACTATCCGTAGGTATTTTAATGTTTTATAAGATCTGTCAGAAGTTTCATAATATATATAATTTTGTGTTCAGTGACACTATTTTATCATTTCTGAGAATGCTTGTTCCAAGGGGAACTCAAAATCTCTATAAAGTGCCAAATTTAGAATTTATTAAATGCCATCAACCATAAACTATAATGGTGATGGAGGCCGATGCTTTTAATGGGGAAGGGGTCTTATTCATCCTCAGTGGGACTTTTCGCATACAGTTACTAAACATATCATAGCTTCACTAATATGTAACATAGAGTTATGAAAACTGACATAATTATGTATAGTATAGAGCTTTCATCTAATTTAGAGAGAGGAACAATATAAAAAGTATTTCGTGATTTATTCAAAGGATCATATTCGTGATTTGTTAAACTCCGTGAATCACAAGACACACGATTTAACAAGAAATACCAGTCTGAATGGAATGAATACTTTTTAATGTAAATTAAACGCATAAATACCGAGGATGAACTACTATGAATGTTATATTGTAAATAGTATATTTAAAAAAATATTACATTTTGTCTTTCAAAAAATGAACATTTTTGTTTAATTTTCCAAGTATATCTCAATTATCTTTTAAGATAATTTCATGAATGACGTTCATTCTCTAGGGATCATAGGTTGGAATGCATCTGCCGAGTTTCATCCAGTTTCATCACATAGTTCGCAAAATATTGCGTTTTTCCTACAAAAAAACTTTCGGGAAAACAGCTTTGAATATTAAACACTCCATTGACAGATAGGCGCAGGCGCATGGTCTAACGTAATACGCTATATCTCTGCCAAAATGATGAATTTAGATATAAAACTTAACAGAAAGGTATCGTGTTTCATTTAAATGTAAAAAAAGAAAACTAAAATTTTGACACCCTACGGTGTGTGAGCCCCCCTTAGCCCAGGTCAAACACTCGGCAACCGTCTCTGATTTTTTTAGCCTATTTTCAATTTTGAAAAAAATAGGCTTATGAGATCACCTTTTGTCCTTGTGTGTGTGCGTGTGTGTGTGTGATTCGTGTGTGTGTCCCCCCCTAATAAAATCTAAACGGCAGGAGCGACTTCAAAGAAACTCGGGAAGTTCATAGCACTATTACCGGCGACCTCGACCATGCCCTTCAAATTTTGTTACGACTCACCAATCCAACATGGCGGCTGTGCGAAATATTTCACCAGCATTCAATATCTCCGAAACTATTACCGATATTACCCTGACATTTTCTATGGTGATAGAAGGAACTACTATAAGTTCATTTATGTGACTTTTGAAAACCTGGTAACTACAAAACCAACATGGCGGCCAAGCGAATTTGCGACTTTTAAATAGAAGTTTCTCGCGATTTGACCAACCAAACGCAATGGAACTTGGTACAGTATATGTTTATATACATTGTAATGCACCGACATCTAACTTCGTTCAATTGTTTACATAATCACAAGATGGCGGCTGTGCGAAATATTTCTCCGGCATTCTATATCTCTGAAACTATTAGTGGTATCTCCCTAAAATTTTGTACGGAGATAAAGGGCATACTGGATGTGCATCTATAAGATTTTCAAAAACCGGTTAACTACAAAACGAACATGGCGGCCAAGCGAATTTGAACATTTTAAATAGACCTTTCTCGCGATTTAATGTTCCAAGCGCACTGAAACCTGGTACAGGAAATATTTATACACATTGTAATCCACTGGTATCTAATTTAGTTCAATTGTTTACATAACCTCAAGATGGCGGCAGTGCGAATTTTAAAATTAAGTTTTTATTTTTTGTGATGTAGTCATGCGATCGAAGTGAAAGTTTGAATAATGAACCTACGCAATAATTTTCCTTTAATGGTTCATGACTCTATGGCCTATACATTTAACAATCCAACATGGCGACCATCCGAAATATTTAGACGATACTGAATATCTACGAATCTATTTTAGCAATCAAACTGCATTTTTTAATGTTCATAGGGGCTATGAACTTAAGGTCACCTATAGGACTTTAAATAACCTGGTGATCATAAATCCAACATGGCAGTTACGCGAATTATAAATATTCACATGGACGTTTCTCGCAATTTAACCATCCGCGTGCAGTGAAACTTGGTACAGTAAATCCTTATCCGAATGTTCATCCACTGGCATCTAATTTATTTCAATTGTTTCCATAACCTCAAGATGGTAGCTGTGAAAAATTTTTAAATCTCCTTGTTTTTTCTTGTGTCTTAATTATGCGATTAAAGTTTGAATACTGCAAGTTCACAATGATCTGCATGTAACAGTACATAAGTCTAGGACCTACATATATAAAATCCAACATGGCGACCATCCGAAATATTTAGTCGGTTCTCAATATCTACGAATCTATTGCAGCAATCAAACTGAAATTGTGAAAGTTGATAATGGCAATTAACATAAGTAGGATATATGAAAATAGGCTGTATAGTTCTTCACGGAGCTACTTGTTTTTTATTGTTGACCAATTCATTGTCGTTTAGCAAAGTACTGTATGTTATTAGCATCATGGTAGAGCTTGCTACATCGTAAACTGAGGCAAATAGAAAGGATTTTCGACTGGGAGCAGATAACAGTAGTGCCAACTTTGAGAGAATAAACGAGCCACCATTTGATGGTCCACGGACACTTCTCTGAGAGTGACTTTGATGGAACTCCAGTTCGATTATCGATCTCGTCCGGTCAGACAACAGAATCCCTTGTCTGAATTGACGTAAAATGTTGTGCAACGCGCGTCATTGCCTTCCATTTGAACAAAATAAAAAGAGAGAGAAGGGTCAGAGGTCAGAGCAGAGTTTAACAATACGAGTGAAGCCCATTATGAGACCCTCCCTCCACTCCTATCAGTAGCTAGACTCGAATACAACGATTAAGCCAAAGGGAAGTCTACATTATGCTAGATTCCTCCAATGTTATAATGTTACTTCACATTTGGAGATTGTACAGCTGCCATGTCCAGGGGGTCAACACATTTTGGTTGCTATGGCTACTACAGTGGCCTGCCATATTATTATACCCGGAAAGAAAATAATGTGCTTGGAAACTTTTTGGCCAGAAAAAAATTCTTATAAATGTTAGTGCATTTTCTTAGCACAGTATATCTTCCTACATGTCTTAATATATTGACGACTAATTCAATGGAATTTTATGGGAACTTAAAATGGCGGCTGTGCAAAATTTTTAAAATATCGTTTTTATATCTCGTGTCCTAATCAAGCAATATAAATGTAGGTTTGTAGAAATACCAAATTTTAAACATTTTTTCACAGCCGCCATTTTAAGTTCCCATAAAATTCCATTGAATTAGTCGTGCATAGAGTAAGGCTTGTATGAACATATACCCCGCCAAGAAAATGTACTAAGATTTGTTGTTGTTGTTGTTGTTGTTGTTGTTTGAGTCTTCAGTCTTTCGACTGATTAGATGCAGCGCTCCATGCTTCCCTGTCCTGAGCTAATGCACTTACATTTACTGGAAAAATATATTTTTTTCTGGCCAAAAAGTTACCAAATACTTTATTTTCTTTCTGAGTATAATAATATGGCAGAGCACTGTACTGTATGTAGTGACGTAGTGACGTACGGTACACAACTGTACGCAAGCGATGCCCAGATGCATGTTTTGCCTCGGCAGATGTCCCCTACATTAGTTAGTTATTGTTGTTTGAAGGGGCGGAACAGCGAGTTCAGAACTAATATGTTGTTGTTGTTGTTGTTGTTGTTTGAGGCTTCAGTCTTTTGATTGGTTTGATGCAGAAGTCCATTCCTCCCTGTCCTGAGCCAATCGTTTCATCTGTACATAGTTACCACACCCTACATCTTAGGCAATCTGATTAACATATTCTAACCTTGGTCTACCCCTACAGTTTTGTCCTCGACCCTTCCTTCCATAACTAAGCTTGCTATTCGTGGGTGTCTTAGTATGTGTCCTACTAACCAATCTCTTCTCTTCATTAGCAGTCGCCAGTAGCATCTCTGCTCTCCCACTCGTCTTAATACCTCTTCGTTTGTAACCCTATCTACTCATCTGATCTTCATCATTCTCCTGTAACACCACATTTCAAACGCCTCAATTTTCTTCTTTTCTGCTGCACCAGTAGTCCTAGTTTCATTTCCATAGAGCGCCACGCTCCAGACAAAGGCTTTCATAAATGACTGCCTAATACCTAAATCTATATTCGATGTCAACAGATTCCTTTTCTGTAGAAATCCTTTCCTTGCCTGAGCCAACCTACTTTTTATATCCTCCTTGCTTCGTCCATCACTGGTTATTTTGCTTCCTAATTAACAGAAGTCTCCTACTTCCTTCAGCTTTTCACCTGCCAATTTGATGTCCATAGAGGTTTCTGATTTCTTTCGGCTGCATTCCAATATTTTTGTTTTACATTTATTAATTTTCATCATGAATTCTTTTCTCAAGACTAATATGACCGGGTGGCTCACGGGTAACGTTCTCGCTTGCTGAGCCCAAGGTTGCAGGTTCGAAACCTGGCGCAGTCAGCTGGCATTTGAGGGTGCGTAAATGCGAGGGAGCCGTGTCAGTACATTTACTGGCACGTTAAAGATCCCCTTCGGGGCAAAATTCCGGCACCCCGGCGTCTCTAAAAGCCAGGGTAGTTCAAAGGGACGTAAAACCAATAACATTAATTATTAATTAACCTTCGGGCGGGCGCGCCTTTTGCACTCACATCAGTTGGCCCGCTCCGGCATTTTGGCCGCTCTCATTCTCGTTCAGTTCTCGAAGCCAGAAGTGTTTGTTGACATGAAATTCATTGGGATTTCAATTGTTACACTAAAGACACATTATGTGAGCAAATATTTTTTATTTTTCAACGACTTTTAACACATCTGCAAACTGAAAAGGAACAACTCAACAAACATCTCAATGAAAATAATACTGTAAAAGAATAATATTCCAAATATAGGCCTATCACTTGTGTTCAGTTTTTATCACATCAAGGTTACAGTGTTATCACACTTCCATTTGGAATTATACGTCTTCATCTTCATCCTCTACTTCAGGCTGTGCACATGAGTTGCTTGTGATTTCTTGGACTGAATGTTTTTTACATACATATTTTGCACATTTCTTGCAGGACATCCGAGTACGATTGTTCTTAGATCTACCACAATAAAAACAAATTTGTCTTTTTGTGGAAGGTGTTACTTCAACCTGACCAGGTTCTTCCTTATACTTTTCTAGAAAACAACATAGTTCTCGAAGAAGAGTAGTTATTGTGGCCCGGTATTTTAGATTTTCTTCCATGAGGGCAAAACTTAAGTTGGAAACATAAGATCTTCTCCTCAAATCACTGTTCGGAGTATTGGCCTTGAAGATCTTGAAGGAATTAATCCCAGCCACATCAAGAAGACGGTAAAACACCACCATTGGCCACCTTCGAGTTGTTCTGGAAGTGGAGCACATTGAACACATGAGGTCCACTGTGTCCACACCTCCTTTGTTGCCATTATAGTCCATAATTTGGTGTGGTTTGCCTGTCTCTTCATCAGTTTTGTTGTCGTCGTGCATCGTAGACAAGACGAGCACTGCTTTCTTTCTCTTTGTCACCATAGAGATCAAAGTCATATCAGGTTGAGCACCAAACTTGTAACTTCCGGGTGCTGATGTAGAATTGCGCTCCACAAATTCTGGGGGAATCTCCTTTTTGTTACTTTTCAGGGTGCCCAAAAAGGTCAATCCGTTCTTCAGCAAATCCTCGGCTAGAGGATAGCTGCTAAAATAATTATCTGTAGTGACATTACGATTTGTTTTCTTGATGGGATCTGTCAGTCTGACAACAATATCATGAGGCTTGTTGGTGGTAGCATAAGGGCCAGTTTCTTGCTTTCCACAATACATTTCAATATTGTACGTATAGAATGTTCGAGCATCACATAAGGCATACATTTTGATGCCGTATTTGGCTGTTTTTTTTAGCCATGTACATTATTAGTGAAAAACATTCGATTTCAGTCATACAATGACGGGCAGTTACCTTAGGGCCTGGAAAAGTTTGGATAATGTTTCTTCCCCTTGTTTTTACAAGATTTGCGACAGTTGATTCGCCCACAATGTTTCTCCATCTTTACCGATAAAAAAGACGAAGGCACTCACCATTTTCAGCGTCTTCTTCACCTTCATTTTCAATTTCCACTTCAGACTCACTGTCGTTGTCGTCCACATGTATTTCTTCAGTCTCGAAATCTGGATCGTTCTCATCGTCTTCCGTCAGATTTTCTAGCTGGTCCATTCGTTCATCTTCCTCCAACTCTTGAAGAATTGTAGAAATATCCTCAGGTCTGAGGTAAGGTTCCCTGAAACACAAAAGTAAAGATTGAGTAAATCGTAGGTATTCATAAAATCCTTGAGAGTAAAACCGAGGGAACGAGGGAGAGGAAGGACAGTGAAATAGAGATGTAAAGCATAAATATTTGAAAAATGTATCACACTGAAATATATGATATTTGAGCAATTCATCATAAATCAAGTTGAAAGTAAAGAAATAATTACTTACATTGTATGTGGTGGACGGTAAACGTTTAGCACTGTTAGGCGCGCGGCGGCAATGTGGCCGGTCGAACCTCCTACCGTGACATAGACAACTTGCGTAATGAACTGCGCAATCCCACTACAAGTCTGGGGTGGTGTTGGCCTGCCATCTGACGTCTTACATAGTAGTTGGAGAATACATAGGGGCGTGCACAGATTACCTACTACTACAGATAGCCGACAGCCATGCTAATTCTTGGCACCTAAGACTTCAGCGCTGTCTGGTGTATGACCGCGGTACTAGTTGAGCACGGCCGTGCGGGTAGCCTACCCCACCCCTTCCCCTCGTTCCGCTAAATATTCTCGTCCTAACTGCTCTGCCCACTTCAATGATCCGAAAATCACAATCTTCCCAATACTTATAGCACACGTTTTTAAGTGTGGAGATAATAATATGATCTACACGAGATAAATCACATTCAAAATAGCAATAACAGTTTTTTTTAATAATACCAAAGTGGGAAATTGTGAATTCCGGAACTCTGAAATGAGCAATCACAGCATTTAGGACATGACCTCATCAATAATTTACATGTTTACATTTCTTTCAGTTGCAATTGGAGCATATTGCATTGACAAGAATTAGGCTACTATAAGGTCTGCAGCATATTATTACTCAATTTAAAAAAAATGGCCCCTTCCAATTAACCACTGTAGGCCCAATTATAACCGATTAGTTCCGAGATTAAACTAGAAAGTAAAAGTACTGGGAAGGGAGAATATTCATATCTTAAAATGCTTGATGCTGTTCGCAATAACAGGAAAATTTTAAGAGAGAATACTAAGGAAATAGGTGGTGTAACCTGATCCTCATCACACTAAAATTGTTAGTGTAATTAATGCCAAATTCATTAGTTTCAGAAAAATAATTGGATATCACAAAATGTATATACAGTAGTTCATTTGATATTCCCTTTAAAATATATCCAGTCCACCAATTTTGAAGGGTGAAATACAGTAAGTACATGTACATAAACAAATTTCATGGCACACTAATACAGTAAATTCTATGACATGCTGTGAAGGGGAAAGGAGAAATAGAACTTTCAATGAAAAACAAGAAACACACTCAATACTGCTAGAAGTCATCGTTTTATTTAAAAAGTTTGTCAACGAAGAAAAAATAACAGAGAGAGAAAATCAAACTTAGCAAAAATACAGTAATCAAATCTGGTCCTTTTAAAAGTATGTGTTGAGGCATGTTCTTCTTTCTTGCCAAGGTATAACGGTAGGCTACAGCACATGATAATGGACCTATTACCTCCTTGACGCCATGGCTGACACCGATGAACCGCAAATTCCTACAACACATGCAAGTTTGTATGTTGAAACAGTTAACTTAATAAATGTGTAATGCTTGAAATGGAGAACTTGAATTTGCTGTTATGTGTATGTTTGCACCTACTATAACTATATTTTAAAAGAATCTCTTATTGTAGAATCATTGTGTTTTTGATATTAATTTTAGGGCTTTTGATAACATATTCATTTAGCCCCATATATTTGGAAGTGTATAGGATTTATATGATAATCTCTGTTATTGTGGTATCTGTAGTAGTGTGTAGGCTATACTTTCTGTAATTCAGATGAGGACTGGAAAGGTGGCAGCCATAGTTAGGGACATTTATTTTTAAGAATTTTTAATAATATGTACTAAAATGAAATTGAAATACCAACAGGAACAGTTACAAATTCCCTGTCTACTCAGCCAAGATATTCTGCAGATCTCTCCTGTGGGCCTCAACATTATTTTATTTTATTCCTTTCCTGATGGAAATCCGGTAGTACCTTATTTCAACTCCTGGGGCACCTCCCCAAGCCTGTCCCTTATAAAGCTACACACACTACTACAGTCATCGCATTATCGGAGCAATTCTACCCACACCCAACTGCATGGGGCTGATGACCAAGATGTCCCAAGCCCATAAAATGAATTAACAGCAGACAAAATCAAGTCATTATGTTATTTTGTGTTGTGTTGGATTCTGACACATGTATGCGTTTGACAGAGTGCCATTTAAGCTCATGAATAGGAATGAATGAATACGACTACCCTACTTGTTTCACGACAGCCTAGAATAAATACACACGAGACACGACAATAGAGCACTTTAGAACAGTAACGAGAGCGAACTTTCAGTGGAGATGTTGGCAACCATGTGAATACAAACAATTTATGACCAGAACGTAAAACTATGCCAGCGCTCAGAGCATGTTAAAACAATTGGGATCAGTTCAGTCGTTTGCAAACGACTTGTTTATGTTACGGTGAGTAGTCGTTGAATTCATTCGACTGTTTTCTAAAAGCAGTCAAACAAGTCGATGGTTTTAACTTTTGTCAGTCGACTGCTGATGCCCATCTCTACAAACCAATTGACAACCAGAATCAATTTGAGCGTACACACCCTCCGACTTGCTAAAATGCTATTAATATTGGATCCCAATATAAAATATTTTCTGATTTAATTTTCCTGGAAAATCTATTCTATGTTTGCATCGATCATTACCATCACGCTATGGGGAGAATTTCATAATAATTTTCTTGTAATTCATTTATCACGCGGTAGAATAAATGAATGAAATTCAATCATAAAATAAATAGAACTCTAAGCCATAATTGGTAAGCCCATGTTCAAGTTGTGTAATAATTCAAGAATGCACCCAATTCTCATTAAAAGTGTATAGACTGTGTTAAGGAGTTCCAATGAAATGACATACATATATATTTGGACAACTGGACGTAGGCTATTTCATTGAAAGAATCTACGAACAAGAAACTGTATAAAACTATAGGCACCTACAGCCGTCAAGCTGTCCTCACAGTACCCGCTGGAGATTTACATCACCACTCTATCTGTACGGTACCTCGAGATAAGCCTAAGTGCGCCAACTGTGAGGAAACACATAAACTCTTCCATCCCTGCCCTCATGTCTTTGCCACTAACCCCCCCTCCCACACAGCACGCCACTGCTCTGACACAGTTGTTAGGCCTGCTACAACAACTCTCAGCCATAACCCTGTAAACTACAGCTAAACCAAACCCAGAACCCCCTAATACACTTCATTTGCAGAGCAATAAAATCCATAAAACAACTCCGCAACGAGCTTCACAAAACCTAAATTATAAACGAAAAGACTACTCCACAAACACCAAAATCAGTAAACCTCCCTCATTTCAGCCACACTACACCTTAAACAGACATAGAAAGCATAGTCATGACCCCTTCATGGAGTAGGCTATTGTCTAAACACGATCATGTCTCCTTCAACTTTACTGAAGACTTCATTAAATTCTATTAAAAATTCATAAACTCATTCCACAAATCTTAAAATCCGTATACATCCCTCATTTCAGTTACTCTATTCAATAAACAAACATAGAAGGCGTAGCCATGACCCCTTCATGGAGTAGGCTGTTGTCTAAATCTGACCACGCATACTACAACCTTGCTCTAATTCAAAATTACAGCCAAATGATCCATCTGACTGGGAGGCTTGCCTGGGATGATGGGCCAGAAAACCGGGAGTTCAAGCATAACCTAAATATTGAATGCTTAACATTTCCAATAACATGGACAACTGGATTTAGGCTATTTCATTGAAAGAATCAACGAACTGTATAAAACTATAGGCACCTACAGGTATACTTAACTTATTAATTAAAGCTCTACAATAAACATACAGCACAATGAATTGTAGCATGAAGTTATCCTGAAGAAGTCGTTTGATTAGAACGACTACTTAAATTCGAATGATTCCATTCGCTTGGAATTAGTCGTTTGCCAACGACTTGTTTCATTCCAATGATTTCCAACGATTGCTATGGGATCAGTCGTTTACAACGACTACTTCAATTCGAATGATTCCATTCGCTTGGAATTAGTCGTTTGCCAACGACTTGTTTCATTCCAATGATTTCCAACGATTGTTTTGAGATCAGTCGTTTGCAAACGACTTGTTTATGATACGGTGAGTAGTCGTTGAATTCATTCGACTGTTTTTTAAAAGCAGTTGTTTTAACTATCGACTAATTCGACTGTTTTCAGTCGACTGCTGCCCATCTCTACACACAACTAATTTTCTACACCAGCCGCTACTGAGCACGAGCTGTGACTGGCTTAGACATTAGCATCCTACGTGTTGAAAAATATTGTAAGTAACGTGTAGGAATAAAATACTACCTATAGGTATGTCAACCATTACATTGGCATATAATAAATGAATTATATTTATCTTGTATCTATCTATCCCACGATATAACATAATACAAGGTGAAGAGTCCTTTAGAACAAATTGTTTACTGTGATACTGGAAGAAACAATACAACACAGTGGTAATAGTTCTAGCCTGCACCTATTTGTTAATAAAATTTCATGTGATTTCACTCAGATCTCTGTTGTAGTGGCTTATTATATGTGCACCTTGTAACTTAATAGTACATTATGCAACGAGCCTATAATGACAATAATTAAGACACAAGTTTTATAATTTCCATACGAGTGTCTTAATTACAATTATAGATGAGTTGCATACGACTGTTTATGTTCGACGATAATTATAACTATTTTATGTTCGAACTTAAATTTTCATAAATATCTGTCGAGATTTCACCAGTTTTATATACTGAACAGAGCGCATGAGATGCAGAGAATACCTTGTATTTGACCATGGCCTCCTGGAATACCTCACTATGACACTCGCCACGCAGTGAAATTTAAAATAGGGGGCCATGGAAGTGAGCGCAGGTACGATGCTATCCTCACCTAATTGGTCACACAACTGTTTCTTGAGCTCTGATTGGTGGGAGAAACTGTATCATAATGAAAACTTGTACTATAATGAGCCTCATTATACAGTTTTCTGACATAATATTTACATTTCGCCAGTGTCGAACATAAACATATTAACCAATCTTCTTTACACTGTTTTATGAGTTAACACCACATCAAAACTGATGAGGATTTATTTTAGTTGGACACAGAAGCTTATTTATTAATGTAATAGACATCTATAATTGATGAAGATTGCCTCTCTCACCTTTCAGAAAATAACTAAAATTTTAATTCTGCGATTAATGTAACTAATCCACGTGTGTTTCTATTACACAACAATTAAGGGTAACTCCAGCATGTCTTCTAGATTTTTGATGTGTCTGGTGAGTGGTTTTGTTACTGCTTCTGCAGGTATCACCCTTCTGAAAGATGTCTCATCGTTTCTAATTCTATTCTTAATCCTCTGCCAGAGGAGAAATAGTTTTGCAACGCATGAATACAGTGCTGTAGCTGCTGAATTTTCTAAAAATAATTATGGAATGATGGGAAGAAAAATAAACATAGCCTATTCTAAAATAACATACGCATAAAATGAAACCATTCTGATGAACTTAATATGCTTCAAATTCAGAGTACAAATGCGTTCACCATTTGGTGCTTAGTTCATTTGTATATTTGGACCAAAATGTAGACCTCTGAAATAAATTTTAATGTTGGACTTTGCTCCACAGAACAAGAGCACACAGCCACCCATAGGACCTGTGTGTGTTAAGATTTTAGAACCTGTAATTACAGTTCTACATCAGTAATGGCATTACTACACATTCGACCAACTGAATACTTGCCACTTCACCAGTAACTAACATGTGCAAGAACTGATCTCCTCAAGAACTTGAGTACACATATGCAATAGGCTCATGATACTGTATGTATCTCTGCAAGATGTATCAAGTTGAAAACATTACGGTAACATAGACTCTTACCTGGTCTTTCTCAGGAGAGTAGGCCAAATTGCCACATTCATCTGCTATTTCGAGAACAGCAATTTACGATTTGTTTGTTCACAGAATTTGGTAGGCCTACCTGTGGAATAAATAATAGTGAAAGTTAATTAATATGTCAAGTAGAATATCACCTGTACACTGCGTCTAATATCAATTCAAAACTAGGCTACCGGTACGATATATTTTTCACAGGCACTACAGAAACAAGTTTTCACTTAAACTCTTAAAATAAGCGTACTTACTTGGCGTAGCAGAAGAAGAACTGTTCACTTCTCATTACCAAGAAGACGATTTGATGAAAGAAAGATGAGAAAGAACACAACATTAGCTTATTATAAAATATTAATATACGGGCAATATTGTTTACACCAAACACGACATAAACAGAGCGTCCATGTTGGTCAATGCCGCCAACCCAGTAGAAATAATGTTTATTTAATGATAAGTGACGTAATTATCGTCGGTGAGCAAGATAATTGCAAGGAAATGTCAATTAGGAATTATGTGTATATTTATTGACTAAATATAGGGATATATTTGCAATTCAATTAAAACGTGTATCATGCATATGTTGGCAAGACGATATACAGCGCTTAATCCGCTCCTTACGTCTGACCGCGCTACTACACCGATGGTACCAAATAATCCCTATCTGGTTGACACCCCCTGGGGGCGGGGTTGTCTCCCACGGGAGTATAGCAAAGTAGCGGGTCTTTTTTTAAAAACCCGGCCAATTTGCCGCGTGCGCGCCCGCCCGAAGGTTAATATGACCGGCGAAGAAAACCGATCACTTGAAAAATTCAACATTACTTTCATTTTATTCATAAATATGAACGCCCTAGGCCTAGTAGAGTACATAAGTTACTCTTTATAGCATGGAAGTAAGGTTAATTGTTTTCCCGTTCATGTCATTGTATCACTTAACAATAGCGATTAATTGACATGATGCTGTTTCCCGCCAAAAGATGTGCGCGCCACCATTGCACAAGAACAACTGAGGACATGACTGTACAGCCGAAGTTTTCCAAACTGCTCTGATTATTTTCCTACGGCGCTATGCGACAAAAGACGACATTATTGGTCTCTACTTTTCTAACAGCCAATGAGATACAGGCCCTAGGCAGTGTCTTTTATTTCACTTACTCCTCTTTCTAATCATATTTTTCAATTCGTTTGTAAATTACATGTGTCAGTACTGTAGTTAGTAAATAGCCGTTTCCCTATTCATTATTAGCATTATCATTACGAGAAAATGACCTGAATGTTACGTCCATTATACTGTACTACTTATCATTCCCACTACTATCACCACCACAAAAAGTTACATTTATAACATATGTATTTTCTGTTAGACTAAATATCTGGTGCCAGTTCTGTAGTAGTATTCATTATCATCCATAAAACAAATAAATCCACCGGGCGAAGCCGGGCACTACTGCTAGTAGTAAATAAATTCATAGATAGGCCTACACCATTCTTGCTATAGTATTAAGATTATAATATTCAGGGCGGCTTCGGTGGCGTAGTTGGTAGCATGGTGAGCTTCTATGCCCGAGATCGCGGGTTCAAATCCGGCCGAAGTCGTCGGATTTTTTAAGAGGGTTAAAAATCCCTCAGTATGTCTTCCTTCGGAGGGGAAGTAAAGCTGGTGGTCCCATGTCATAAATTTATGGCATGTCAATGAACCTTCCACTAATTACACCTGTGTGAAGCTAAATTGTATAGGTTAAGAATGTAAACAACGCTCTTAGGTTCCTGCGTTCGTTGCCAAGAGCCGACTGCGGTAGCGTCTGGTAGCTAAGTTCTGAACTACTAGTCGTTGACGGTGGCGTTTGGCAGCAAAAGTAGGAACTATTTGAAAAATTCAAAAGTCTGAAGTCCTTACTTGAATTAAAAATAGATAATACACACTAATACAGTCATCACAATTAACACGGGTTATCAGACAGATTCTACACATACCCAAAGTACACGGGGCTACATGACCGCGTTGTCGCAGACCCCCTAAACTTAGAACCAACCAACCAATTGTAATATTCAGAAATACATTTCCATCTGAAATATACAACTTCTTAAGAGTTTCTCACATCATATCCACACATCCTCAGTAAGCTCTATGATTCAGTTCTCCAAGACAATGTGCTGTGATGTCCCCTACATAATCCTAGTTTAGCAATGCAAGTCGAGTAACTCGAGCAGACTTTACTATTACACTTCTTATTTATCGTGAACTAAAATATATATTTTACTGTGCTGAGGAGAACTAATTCCTGTTAATCAAGCTAAGCAATTAGCAGGGTTTGCCATTCCAGCTGCAATCTGGTTCTTATTAAATGAACGCGCGTGATCTGAATGCAGGTGAGGTCATACTTTGCTTACAGCAGCTGGTCCCAACATCTTTATTACTTCGCATTTACCTGCACTGCACATAACTTCTCTTTGTTATTTGGGCTGCACTTCTGTGACATCAGCATTTATCTTTCCTTAATCTCCTTCTCTCTTGTCCCTGTAGCAACACGGAGAACCGAATAAACACTTCTCACAAATATGGAAGTTGCCAATCCAACAAGGCATAGCAATAATTATAACATGTTAAGTAATGGGTTAATGCTCTGGCTAGAGTTGCCACGGCAATGAATTAGAACTTAAGGGGAGTTCACTATGCTTGTCTTAGCAATGTAATAGTACATTATGCAACGAACCTATAATGGCAATAATTAAGACACGAGTATGTTTATTAAACGAGCGTATGCGAGTTTTATAATTTCCATACGAGTGTCTTAATTACCATTATAGGCGAGTTGCATACGACAGTTCATGTTCGACGATAATTATAACTTTATTACATGTTTTAACATAAATATTCATAAATATCTGTTGAGATTCAGTCACTAGAATTTTGTGATCAGAGTGCAAGCGCTGGGTAGTATATCTCTGTTTTTCAAGTGCTCTGACCGACCAACGCATGCGCTCTGTGTGCTTGGCAATGTTTACAGCCTGCCAATGTGCACCTGCATTCAGTCAAACTGTCGCTGAAGTCGTTTGAAAGCAATGCGCTGTGTTGAAATTGGAGTTGGGGATATTAAGGTATATACAGTGCTATTTCTTGTCTCATATTCGCCAGTTTATTTACGCGATCATATGGACGGTGCACTTTCGGTAATTTATATAGACATGTTGGATTTTGAGCGCATGCGCGAAGGTATCCTTGCCTAATTGGTCAAACAACTGTTTCTTGAGCTCTGATTGGTGGGAGAAACTGTTTCATAATGAAAAGTAGTGTTATAATGGGCCTCATTATGATACAGTTTTCTGACACATAATGTTTACTTTACGGCATCGTCGAACATAATAGTACATTATGCAACGAGCCTATAATGGCTATAATTAAGACACGAGTATGTTTATAAAACGAGCGAAGAGAGTTTTATAATTTCCATACGAGTGTCTTAATTACCATTATAGGCGAGTTGCATACGACTGTCTGTGTTCGACGATAATTATAACTTTATTATATGTTCTAACATAAATATTCATAAATATCTGTCGAGAATCAGTCACTGGAATTTAGTGATCGGAGTCCAAGCGCTGGGTTTGCTATCTGTGCTCTAAAAGTTCTCTGACCCACGCATGCGCTCTGTCTGCTTGGCAATGCCATATGTAAACAGCCTGGCGATCTGCACCACCATTTACTCAAACTGTCACCGAAGTCTTACGAAAGCAATGTCCTGTGTAGAAATTGGAGTTGGGGATATTAAGGTAGCCTACAATGCTATTCCTTTTCTCAAATTCACCAGTTTATTTACGAGAACATATGGGGCAGTGCACTTCCATGTCAGTAATTTATATATAAGGATGCTGTATTGCAATCTTTTGGACGTAGATTAATATATTTCTTGCATACTTCATAGTATATTCTTGCTTGCCACGGTGGATGACTTGTCATCGTGTCGGTCTACTAACCCAAGATTGCAGGTTCGCTCCTGGCCGTGGTAAGTGAATTTTTGAAAGGCGGCAAAAATTTCGATTCCATGCCATACGATGTTGGCATGTTAAAGAACCCATTTGAATTCAGTAGGCCGTATTCATAATGGCAAAATTAATCTCGGGAGTTTCCGCCAACACAAAGTTCCTCATTTCTCTACTAGAAAGCACTATAGTGTTCAAGGAGCTTAGATATCTAACCTCCTTGACTTTCGTAGTGCTTCAAGGAACAACGAAATTCGACAAGCAAGCTACCCTTTGGGTGTCAAATAACAAAGCTTGCACTCGGCACCCGAGGCCATACGATATTATTATTATTATTATTATTATTAATATTATTATTATTATTATTATTATTATTATTATTATAGTATATTCTTGTTACCGTAAGGGTTCGTGCTGACTTTGTATTTGTGTTTGGGATTGTAACTACAATGGTTGATCCGATATACATTGTCAAATTTCAAATCATGTAATTCATGTCCGACATGTTGGATTTAGAGCGCATGTGTGAAGCTATCGTTACCTAATTGCTCAATCAATGGAAATATTGAGTTCTGATTGGTTGGAGAAACTGTTTCATAAAGAAAATTAGTACTTTAATTACCCTCATTATGATACAGGTTTCTGACATATGACATTTACATTTCGACATGGTCGATCTTAAATCAACAAATTAGATGCACTTTTTAAAAGAACTGCTAAGTCCTGGAACTCTCATTGATTGACACATTGCAATGTAAATACCAATGAGTGCTTCAACACAATGGTTTTAGATTTATTTTTGACTGAAATATGATTTTTCTTTTCAAGAGCAATTATTTTGCATGACTCATCTTTTACATGTAACTACTAAGAAAATAAAATAAAATATTCTGAATTCTGTAATATCTTTAACAGAATTCAGAATTACAATGTTTCAATTCATTTTTTAATTTTAGTGTTTTGTAAGGAAATACATAAATGTATTTACTTATTTATTTATTTATTTAACTTATTTATGTACAGTTTGGTTTTGATCAAGTTATTTCACTTGGTGTAGAGGATTTATGCGAGAGGTGAGCTACCCTCTGATTTCAAGAAGAATGTTATGATCCCTATACCGAAGAAAACATGAGCTGACAAAAGTGAAGATTACCGTACAATCAGCTTGATCAATCATGCTTCAAAGATCCTGACTAGAATAATTTACAAGAAAGTCAGATAGAAACAGAGTTGGATCACGACCAGTTTGGCTTCAGGAGAAACTAGGCAACAAGGGAAGCTGTACTAAGTCTCAGGCTGATTTGGGAATGTAGGCTAAGTAAAAATAAAAGAACGTTCATGACATCCTGTTTTTTTTTGACTTAGAAAAGGTTTTAATAACGTTGATTTGAGTAAGTTGTCTGACATTTTGAAAAAGATTGGATCAACGTACAGGATAGGAGGGTGATCTACAATCTATTCAGAAACCTGACAGCAGTCATTCGAAAAACCGAAGGACATAAGAGACAAGCTGGTGTTCAGAAAGGTGCAAGGCAAAGCAGCAACTTATCACGCATACTTTTCAATCAATACATTAAACAAGCAATGAAGGAAATTGGAGAAAATTTCAAAGTAGGAGTAAACACACACCAGAGGATTTGAATGAGTTTTTAAATGGTATGGATTCTGTCTTGAGGAGAGAATTCATGATGAAAATTAATAAATGTTAAACAAAAATATTGGAATGTAGCCGAAATCCGTATGGACGTCGAATTGACAGGTGAAAAGCTAACGGAAGTAGGACACTTCTGTTACTTAGGAAGCGAAATAACCAGTGATGGACGAAGCAAAGAGGATATAAAAAGTAGGTTAGCACAGGCAAGGAAAGCTTTTCTAAAGAAAAGGAATCTGTTGACATCGAATATAGATTTAGGTATTAGGAAGTCATTTATTAAAGCCTTTGTCTGGAGCGTGGCGCTCTATGGAAGTGAAAAGAGGACTGTTGGAGTATCAGAAAAGAGGAGAATTGAATAGTTTGAAATGTGGTGTTACAGGAGAATGATGAATTTCGGATGGTTAGTTAGGGTTACAATTGAAGAGGTATTAAGACGATTGGGAGAGGAGAGATGTTTCTGACGACTGCTAATGAAGAGAAGAGATAGCTTGGTAGGACACATACTAAGACACCCTGGAATAGCAAGCTTATTATGGAAGGAAGGGTCGAGGACAAGAACTGTAGGGGTAGACCAAGGTTAGAATATGTTAAACAGATTGCGTCAGATGTAGGGTGTGGTTGCTATGTAGAGATGAAACGATTAGCTCAATACAGGGAAGCATGTAGGGCTACATCAAACCAGTCAAATGACTGAAGACTCAAACAGCATACCGTAGTAATTCTTACTGTAAATATTAATTAGAATAGAATTTGCCACTGTGGGTGAGTGGTTATCGTGTCGGACTACCAACCCCAAGCTTGCAGGTTCACTCCTGGCTGTGGTAAGTGATTTTTTGAAAGGCGACAAAAATCACGATACACATGTCATACGATGTTGGCATGTAAAAGAACCCATTCGAATTCAGTAGGCCGTGTTCATAATGGCAACACAAAGTTCATCATTTCTCTACTAGAAAGCGCTATAGTGTGAAGGAGCTTATATATCTAACCTCCTTGACTTTCATAGCGCTTCAAGGAGCGACAAAATTCGCCATGCAAGTTGCCCTCTGGACGTCAATTAACTAAGTCTGTTATTATTATTATTATTATTATCGTTTCGGTCGTCTATGGACCACGTTATTTCAACTGCCTTTTCCCTCTTTCTTTCACATTGGACCAGTATTCGCGCATTCTTCTTCGGTGAGCTTCCTTCCGTTCTTCGGTACTTTTCTTGCCGGTTTTCAATATAGGTTTTGGCTGAAATCTCTGTATCTCCCCAAGTTTCTTCTTGAAAGAGTCACGTTCCAAGATGCCCTCATGCGATATCCCCAGTTCTTGTAGGTCTTTTTCCACCTCTGTAAACCAGATCCCTTTGGTTTTTTCCCCCCAAAAAGTAGGCACAGCTTCGATTGGACAATCTTCCAGAGTGCATTCGTGTTAAATGGCCATAAAAGGAAAGTCTTCTTTTGCTTTGGTGTCCGTTATTTTCTCCACATGTAGATAAAGTTCATCGTTGTGTCGTCTTCTATACTCTCCTCGTTCCTTGACCGGGCCCAAGATCTTTCTCAGAATCTTCCTCTCTTTGGTTTCGAGTTGTTCTGCCAGGCCTTTCTTATTCATCGCCAGGCATTCTGATGCATATAACGCCTCCGGGCGAATAACGGTAACGTAGTGCCTCAGTTTGGCCTTGAAGGACATTGATCGTGTTTTGTAAATGTCTTTGGTTAAATGATAAGCCATTTCCATTTTGTTAAACCGTGCCACGAAATCTTCCTTTTCACGAATGTTATTATTATTATTATAGCTGGAGAAGGCTCCAAGGAAGGGTCGAAACTTGTACTTTAATTCAATAGATGTTTCTTGAATTGTATTGATATGCGTATGAGGAATCTATATCTTGTATTGCCTATCGTGGTGTAAGTTATTACTCTACGTATCTCCGTAACTCAACTTTTCTCTAAGTCGAACTGATTACGACAACTCCTAACCATTCGAGATATTGTCTGTATCTACATGGCCTGCTACCTCGCAGACATGGAACATGCAGAGTAGGCTACCGCATTATTGGTTTCAACGATATCCACGAACTTTTCAGCAAAAATGCACAGTATATGTTACCTCAACGATATAGAAGGTCAGTATCTATTTGCGCCCCGATAAACACGTCAAGCTAAGCTGGCTGTGACTGGCGCAGATCGCGGGCGCGCGTACGCGGTTCAGTTGGTGGTTAGCGCAATCCGCTGACTCTTATCGTTAATTCAAACATGTTTTGTCATTCATATGGACGTGTATCAGCAAAGCTTGGACGTTAGTGTTGCACGTTTAGTGAGTATTGTGATTACTGTGATTGTTGGCCAAGCCTAGACACAAATTCACATTACGCGAACGTGTGTATATCCACAATTCGTATATGAAAAGCAGAAAATCTTGTTCTGGAATGAGTCAAAATACCAACGAAATGCTGGAATGAGATATTTTTTTTCTTGTAAATATTTCCTTTAAAATTTATTCAAATTATTCCACTATCTGTCGATTGAAAGAAAATAAGAAATCTTAAATACAAATGTTTTGGGGTTTGAAGCTATTTTTCAGTGTTGCCTTTGTAAAGAAAAGTTTGGTGCTTTTCAGTCGGTCAACACGAATGTACCCAAAAGGGCTGGGTTATGCCCTAATCCTGAAAAAATTACATGAGATTAATAAATACTGGGATGACCAGTTTCGATCGTCAAGCGATCATCATCAGATCAATTACACTTAAGCTGTAAAATATATGTTTGAAAATACAGGTGAAAATATTTAAAATATGTACAATTATTTAGTTGCAGTATTGGTACTGCAACTGTGAGTGTATGCTAGTTGTAGTATATAGGCCTATGATGTTAGGTGGAATGCTAAAAAAATATTAAAATATTAATAGCCTGCACTATACAGTGCAACCATAGTTGACTTTTACAACCATATAGTCACTCCGAACAGACAAATTCCGGATTTCTATCACCATTACTGCAACTAAATAATTGTACAGTATGCCTACATTTAAGACCTCAAATAATTTTTATTTCTTCAGCTACATTACAGCTCAGTTGAGAAAAAGTTTGATCATCTTTGAAATATCAGTCTGTCTGGGTGAACAAAGCAATGCTGTCGATGTCGCCAATGAAGCAACGCCAGGTTAATTATAGCCGATTCCTAGAATAAGAGAAAGGCAGGTGCAAGCGAAGCATCCGTTGACCTGTTTCAAACGAGAAGTATACATTTTCCTGGTCTTAAACACGAGAGAAGGAAGATCATAGGCCAACTGAAGAAGGAGTTTGTGACCAGACTTGAGAGTGGGAGAAAGGTCATCACCCTAGTGTCACCGTATTATTTGAAATATAGCCAATGAGAGCAAGACGCCAACTTTGACCGCGCAGATCGTTTGCGCGCCAATTCTGATAAATAGGTGTTCCCACGATGCAATTATCTGCACGCGAGTGTTATTTATTTGTGCTGATTTTTACAAATCGAATGAGATCTGTCCGAAGTTTGTGCGAATATTATTACTATTTTTTGTGGAGCGAATTACCCCTTCCACGTGAAATTTGATTGAAACATATAAATATAGCGGTCTATGAATAGACGCAGTCACAATTTTATATACATTTGAATGAGTAGGGTGTCACTCTGTCTGTGGACGAGGCACTTTGAAACACTAACTTTTGCGGGTGCTAGGCTGCACGAAAGGACTTTGAAAATTTTTATTGTGTTGCGTGATGGGCAACATGTAATATAAATGTTTGTGTATTAGGTGGAAACTGTCCACATATTGTAGGGAAAGTCTACGGCACTGCAATTAACTATGCAGCCTAATTAGAAGCCTGAAAATAATAATAACAATAACTTTAATCCTACAGCAAGATGATCGTCGCCATGACAACAGAAATGGACAGTGTCGTGTCCCAAGATATAATGTCTAGCATCATGGGCTAGATAATGCAGGAGGGAGATAGCTGGGTGCTATCTCAGCACCGGGCAGTCCAGAAAGTTATGAGCACGAATTAAATTTATTTAATTTTGACGGGGTGGAATCATGAGTAATTAATTGGGAAATTGTGTGTTGTAAATAACTTTGCTTTGCATACATGTAAATTCGTTTCACTGACATAATGATTTAAATAGCATCACGTGACTTTGTGTAAATATTAGATTTTATTTTCTTGTCTGTTTTTCTTGTGTTTTAACCCGTTGCTTTGTTTATAGAGTGCCTGCCTTCATGTTGCAGCGCACATGAATGCGAGGCACTATCGAGGTTATTTACGGCTGAAAACTTAGATCAGGGTGATAAATGGGACTGAATTTAAATTTTATGTTAGACAATGGGGGGAATTTCCCGTCTTTTGGTTTAGTTTTGCCCAGGAAAATGCTTATATTGTTTTGCTTTGTGCAACATTTCGTTGTCACAGAAGGCCATCCGCCTTTCTGTAGTCATATCTTAGATTTTGTTGTTTTTAAATTATATTCTGGATCTGGAGTACAATTGGAGGTCAGTTGGTCAGGCATTATGATGTGTGTGCTATATATGGTAATTTCTTCGATTGGTGAGCAGGATTTGGACATGGCGATCCAGTTTCCGCTACTACCATGCTTCAGTATACATACCTGAGGGGCGTATTGCTGATATGTGAATCTTGACACCCAAGGGGGATTGGTCAAGAATGTGATGTTTTTATGATGTATTTTATTATGCGATTTCAGAGCCAGGAGGTTATTCAGAATTCAGACCGAGGCTTGGAGATTATGGTGACACACAATATGGCACGTTGGAGCTTGACAGACCTATGTACTCAGATCTTTGAATATTGATAAAGGTGCAGCCTGCGCGCTATGCATTCCTTTCATTAATGAGTAGATCGCTTGCCTGGCAAATTATAGCTAGATTTTTGAGTTAATTGGGAAGCTGCCCAAGCCCTCATCTAAATATTTCAGTCCGTATTAATCGAAGTTTTACTTGTAATTTTGTATTCAGCCCGCTGGGGCATGTTATTTTGTTGTTGTTGTTGTTGTTGCTTGGATTGCTGCCAAGCATTGTAATGTGTCAGTTTAAAGGTCGCAGACGGCGTACCGATGTCCTTGTTGTCACGTCGTTGCTCTGTTTTGTTTTGTGTGACGTAAGACCGACTGATCGGCGGTAAATAAGTGTAATTATACAATTCGTATATGATTGACTTTTTTGTGAGGGTAGACTATGTCAGTGCATTAATATTTTATATTAGCCATTTAGTGTGTATTCCCGTAATTATCATGATTTCCAACTCGCAAAACGGGATTGACGACTTAATCGTATGTTCGATCGGAAGTGAATTCCCGTCAAGTACTCAAATCTTTCTTTGTTCGACCGCGCGCACAAACACAACAAAAATGTTTCTTTTACTAATTTTTGTACTTTTGATATTTTGTTAAATTGTAATATTCTTTGAGGAGACATCTTAGTACGCCTCGTTTTACAACTGTCTAAGTTGTTGTTCATTATGTAGCTTTTCTTGGGCTGGTGTTTGAACCAGTTCTTTTATTTTCACGGCTTTCGTGGGCCGCAAATGCTTGGTGGGCAGACTCACGCGGGACTTTCCGGGTCCTAGCTGGCTTGTTGACTTCGCTGTCTAGGGGTCGAGTGTCGGTTACTGGGTCACTCGTACGTCACGTGTGACGGGCCTTTGACTCATGGCACCACACAAGGGTGGATATTGTTATTGTTATGTTCTTTTACTCCGTAATAATTTGTTTTTGTTTTAATCTGTCATATATTTCATTTTTATCTTTACGTTCCCTTATGAATCCTGGAAATTTTTAAGAAGCACGTTCTCCTCTTAGTACTTTTTATGGACCGATCACCCCCGAATGTCTGTCTCGTGTAGTGCTTCTTTTCCAAGGGTTCAATATATATAACTCAATGTTGGTTTGTCTGTTTGTCTGTTATTTATGCAAATCTACACCGTTTCACCGATCGAATCAATTTTGATTAATTATTATTGTTTATGAATTGTTTTATGATGTTTTAGGTAATTTTTTACGAACCAAAATTTTTATACTTACCCTTTGGAACCCAGCGGGTAACACTTGTCTACTTTAAATTTCGGACAAGCCACTCCATTCAGGCCCCTTGGCAACATAACTGAAAAGTCACCAAAAATACTCAACTGGGACAAAATATCAAAGTTGTCGCATAAGGAAAGGACATAGCTAATTTTACGCCCCTCGATGCGAGAGACAATACTCGGTATGTCCCTGGGGGACACCGAAAACCACATTTTAAGGCCCCAAAACCAACAGTTTCAAAGATATTCGCAGAAAACTATCTTCGCTCTGATAAACTGATGAACTAATGGCAAGTCCGTTTCCATGGCAACACTACCTCAAGGTACGACATCCGATTTTCTATATATATTCCTGTAGGAGGCAATGCCAATCCATTTATTATCTTTTTCAAGATATATATAAACACAATAAGAACAGGGTAGCGCACCTGCCTTCATCCGGAGGCCCCGGGTTCGATTCCCGGCTCCGTCAGAGATTTTAGACACTGACGTGAGGGCTGCAACGGGGTGCACTCAGCTTCGTGAGGACAATTGAGTAGCTGTCTGATAGTGAGGCAGCGCCCCGGTCACGAAGAACAAGATTAACGGCCGAGGGGACTCGATGCACTGACCACGCGTCACCACAATATCTGCAGGCCAAATGGCTGCGAAGCGGTGGCATGATAGGCCTAAGCCATTCATGGGCTGTAGTGCCAGGGGTAAAACAAGTAGTTCCGTGAAGAACTATACAGCCTATTTTCATATATCCTGCTCATGTTAATTGCCTCTATCAACATACAAAATTTCAGTTTAATTGCTGTAACAGATTCGTAGATATTAAGGACCGTCTACATATTTCAGATGGTCGCCAGGTTGGATGTTTATTTTTATACTATTACATTAAGATTATTGTGTACGTGTGGTATTCAAACTTCAATCGCATGATTAGAACACAAGAAGTAAAAACGAGATTTTAAAATTACGCACAGCAGCCATCTTGTGATTATGCAAACAATTGAAATAAATTAGATGCCAGTGGATCAACATTTGTATAAGCATTTAACGTGCAAAGTTTCACGGCACTCGGATGGTTAATTCACGAGAAACGTCCATTTAAATATTTATACTTCGCGTCGCCGCCATGTTGGATTTGTACTCACCAGGATACTGAAAGTCCTATAGGTGAACATATGTTCATAGTCTCTATGAACATACAAAAAATCAGTTTGGTTGCTGTAAAACATTCATAGATAATGAGAACCATTTAAATATTTCGGAAGCTCGCCATTTAGGATTGTTATATGTATAGGCTATAGAGTTATGTACCATTCAAGGACAATTATTGCCTAGGTTCATTATTCAAACTTTCACTTCGATCGCATGATTACGACACAAGAAATAAAAACTTAATTTTAAAATTTCGCACAGCCGCCATCTTGAGGTTATGTAAACAATTGAATTAAATTAGATGGCAGTGCATTACAATGTGCAAAATCATTTGCTGTACCACATTTCACTGCGCTCAGAGAGTTAAATCACGAGAAAAGTCTATTAAAATATTTCAAATTCGCTTAGTCGCCATGTTCGTTTTGTACTTTACAGGTTTATAAAATATACATAGGTAAACTTATATCAGTACCCTTTATCACCGTACAAAATTGCAGGGTGATATCTGTAATAGTTTCGGAGATATAGAATGTGAGTTTAAATATTTCGTACAGCCGCCATTTTGAGGTTATGAAAACAATTGAACTAAATTAGACTCCAGTTTATTACAATGTGTATAAACATTTGCTGTACCAAGTTTCATTACGTTTGGATAGTTAAATCGCGAGAAAAGTCTATTTAAAAGTTTCAACTTCGCTTGGCCGCCATGTTGGTTTTGTAGTCACCAGGTTTTTGAAAGTCTCATAGGTGAACTTCTAGTAGTGCCCTTTATCACCGTACACAATTTCAGGGCGATATAGGTAATAGTTTCGGAGATATTGAATGCTAGTGAAATATTTCGCACAGCCGCCATGTTGGATAGGTGAGACGTAACAAAATTTGAAGGGCACAGTCGAGGTCGCCGGGAATATTGCTATAAACTTGCCGAGTTTCATTGAAATCGCTCCAGCCGTTTAGATTTTATTAGGGGGGGACACACACACACCTCACACACACACACACACACACGCACACACACACACACGCACACACACACGGACAAAAGGTGATCTCAAAGCCTATTTTTTCAAAATTGAAAATAGGCTAAAAATAGGGAAAGCGCCTCCTAATACCACCTTTAATTTTTAAACACTACAGTAGCGGCTACTAAATAAAAGTAGCGATATAGCTACGTTCAATTTCATAAACACTGGGCTCACAAATCCCGTAGTTAAGTACAAATATCAGTCTGGTCGTTATTTCAGTAGTAACGAAGCTCTATAGCGGCTATTGCCGTTTCCGTAACACTTAAGGCATCCCGCCGTCAAATACCTCAATGTGAACAAAGCTATTTTACTGAAAATAATTTCTACGAGCGAGTATCCACTCCGGCAAAAAACACACTCAGTACCTTTTCCAAAATTTACACAAGGCATGATTTTTAAAGCACCCTTCTGTATGCTGAGGTACAGAGATATACCACATGGAACGATACAATAAAATGTTGGCGAGTCTGAGTTCAAGGAAGTGCTGTTCAGAATAGGCCTGCTAGTTATAAATATTTTCACCTGTATTTTCAAACATAGATTTCACATCCTAAGTGCAATGGATCTGATGATGATCGCTTGACGATCGATACTGGTCATCCTAGTATTTATTAATCTCATGCAATTCTTTTCAGGATTAGGGAATAACCCAGCTCTTTTGGGTGCATTCATGTTGACCGACTGAAACGCACCAAACTTTTGTTTTTCAAATATAAATGTTTTATAATATAAAATAATCGCAAAAGAGGCTGTGTCCTGGGATCACAGGAGCAATGCTCACTTTGGGGATAACATAAGTGTTTTTACGAGTTAGTGACTATGGTAGTCATTGAAAGAATTAATTATGGAAATAAATGTTATGTTAGGATATATCTTAAGCACAAATGCTTATTTGTTATTCCTTCAAATATTTCTAGGATTTTCTTCTTCTTCTTCTTCTTCTTCTTCTTCCTCTTCTGTTGATTTTGTCCTACTGTGGACCGCGTTGAGCAATCGGCCAATCTCTTCTTCTTCTCCCAGAATTGCTCCATGCGTTTACTGAGTCTCCTCCTTCTTTCTTCAGACTAGATGACCTTGGTTTTTGAGCTAGGTTTTTCCTCAAACCCTCTAAATTTATCAATCTTCCTTCGAAACTGTGTTTTGTTGAGAATATCTTCTTGAGTGATGCCAACTTCTTTGAGATCTGCTCGTGTTTCCTCAACCCATTTGTGTTGTACTTTAATTTGCTAATCTATTTGTAACCCATTGTTGCTCATTCGTGTGAGGTGGCCATACAATGTAATCCTTCTCTTACGCATCGTGTCCGTAAGTTTCTCCGCCTGGTTGTACAAGTCACTATTCCTCCACAAGTCATCTGCTCTCTGTACTGGCCGCAATATTTTCCTGAGGATTCTTCGTTCTTTCTTTTCTAACTCCTCTGTTTATCCTTTTTGTTTAGAATAAGGCATTTAGATCTATAAAGAGCTTCCGGTTTAATCACAGCGGCATAATGTCGTAACTTTGCTCTCAAGGATATGGCTTTCTTGTTATACCTGTTCTCCGTTAATCGATAAGCAGTTTCCATCTTACGAGCTCTGACCTTATTGGCTTCCTTATCGAATTTTATTGAATTTTTCTGTCCTTTTGATATTTCCAATATTTAATTATTTAACCAATCTGTGCACCATACTCTACTGTAGTTATTGAACACACTTAGTTTCATTTCAGCACTTCGGACATCTTATTTCCCCGCACTTTGGAGCCATTTCTATCGCAATAATCAGGGTTCCTAAGCATGTACAGTATCCTGGATTCCGCACGCCGTAAGACACCAATCACCACCGCCATGTTGTAAACTAAAATCTGCCATCTGCATGCTACCTTCGACATTATTCTGATTTCCATATTTTTCATTCTACTCCTATTGATCAAGATGTAGTTATATTTTCCATAGCAATAGTACAAGGAAGCTGCGCGCTTCAAATCTGTGAATCGGTGGGGTAATTCATTGCCTCTTCGTTGACGTGATATAACACACTCCCCACGGCGAGCAATTATTGCACGTTCAGAAACTACTCTTTCTCACTTTATGGGGCCATAAAGGATGTGAGGGCCCCATAAAACAGGATCTCATAGAGTGACCAACTTGTGGTCAGTAATAAAACGTGGAATTAAATGAGTTCTTTTGAACCCTGTTGAAGTGTTTCACATACCAGACACGGCTTTACTCCGCACTGCTTTTAACAACTTTATTGAGAAAACACATATTTTATATAAATAATTAATCAACGAAATGGATGAATGATGGAAACTAATGACTATTGGGTAAAGGAAAATGAATTTCGTCGGGCAAGCGCAGAACAATAATTATACTCCGTATTTCGGAGAAAGAGAGCCTCCGTGGCTTAGGCGGCAGCACGCCGGCCTCTCACCGCTGGGTCCGTGGTTCAAATCCCGGTCACTCCATGTGAGATCTGTGCTGGACAAAACGGAGGCAGACAGGTTTTATTCCGGGTACTCCGGTTTTCCCTGTCAAAATTTCATTCCAGCAACACTCTCCACTATCATTTCATTTCATCTGTCATTCATTTAATCATTGCCCCAGAGGAGTGCGTCAGGCCTCGGCAGCCGGCACAGTTCATATCCTCGCCGCTAGATAGGGGCGTCATTCATTCCATTCCTGACCCGGTCGGAGACTGGAAGCAGGCTGTGGATTTTCATTTCGAGAGAAAGAACGTGAAGGATTTGGCCGGAGCTTGGAGCAGTTGAGCTGTGTTGGTTAGTTTTGAAATCAGAAGATTCGAATAATACTGCAGTCAGTACAAGTAAGTTACACGTAAAATCTCTACTTAGTTTAAAACAAAGTCCCCGATTCTTGGATGTCACGGGTAATCTCGAGAACCACTGGATGGATTTTGATGCTGTTTTCACCACTCTGTAAAGGATATCTCTAGGAAGGTTTCTGTAAAAAATAATTTATTTATAATCGGAGGAAGCCAAGCAAGAACGATTTCAGTGAAAAGGTCAAAAAGGAACCTGGCGTCCGTGCACTTTTTAAGCTTCCGCTGTGCAAACCGTTAAAAATATCAATTTACTATGAGTGTAAGAACTATTCAGCATGAAAAGTTCTTTAAAAATGTCCGTGAGAGCATATCTCTATTTTCAATACATCGCCCACTATATGTGTTTTTACGTTTTCATTTCTTCCAACAACCTCCATTCAAATACTGAGGTGACTGTTTACGAGCTAGCTAGGGGAGAGCCTGTCACCCCAGTTACAGCCTAGCTAGAGGGCGAGCCTCTTACCCCAGATACAGCCAGCAACAAACTATCGAGTCGTGTTGAGTTAAGACTTCAGAGAAGAGTGGTTGTGTTTGACGGAAGGAGAATTTGTGTTTCATTCACCTCGCCATGATCAAATTAGGTCTGAAAAGAATTCGTTGCACATGCATCTCCATGATATTATAATTAATCGTCCAGTCAGTGATTCTAACCCGTCATGCCGAATCGTAAAACGGATATAGGTCGTGGTTCATTGACATCGAAAGAACAGCGCTTATCACGTAATGCATTCATAACTGCTCCCGGGCGAAGATGGGGCAGGTTGCTAATATTAAATAATTGAGGCAACGCATAGCCTAGTTCATTCAAATAAATAAATAAATAAATAAATAAATAAATAAATTACACGGATAAACTATGCTACCTTTATCACCGGAATTCAATTCAATTAACACGACGACGAGTGCAAACATTCTATATCCTAGCGAATACAGTACAAAGTTATCCGATGAATATATCAGCACTCATCATATAATTAGCAGTATTATTGTTGATTGTTGTTGTTGTTGTTGTTGTTTGAGTCTTCAGTCTTTTGACTGGTTTGATGCAGTATCCACGCCTCCCAGTCCTAAGCTAATCGTTTCATCTCTACATAGCTACCACACCCTACATCCGAGGCAATCTGTTTAACATTGGTCTACCCCTACAGTTCTTGTCCCTTCCTTCGACCCTTCCTTCCATAACTAAGCTTGCTATTCCCGGGTGTCTTAGTATGTGTCCTACTAACCTATCTCTTCTCTAGCAGTCGCCAGAAACATCTCTCCACTCCCACTCGTCTTAATACCTCTTCGTTTGTAACACTATCTACCCATCTGATCTTCATCATTCTCCAGTAACACCACATTTCAAACGCTGCAATTCTCCTCTTTTCTGCTGCACCAATAGTCCAAGTTTCACTTCCACAGAGCGCCACGCTCCAGACAAAGGTCTTCAAAAATGACTTCCTAACACCTAAATCTATATTCGATGTCAACAGATTCCTTTTCTGTAGAAATGCTTTCCTTGCCTGAGCCACCCTACTTTTTATATCCTCCTTGCTTCGTGCATCACTGGTTATTTTGCTTCCTAAGTAACAGATGTCTCCTACTTCCTTCAGCTTTTCACCTGCCAATTTGATGTCCATAGAGGTTTGTGATTTCTTTCGGCTGCATTCCAATATTTTTGTTTAACATTTATAAATTTTCATCATGAATTCTTTCCTCAAGACGGAGTCCATACCATTCAAAAACTCATTCATATCCTCAGGCGTGTCGGCCAAGATGACTATCATCGGCAAATCTCAGAGTTGAAATTATTTCTCCTTGAATCTCCACTCCCACTCTAGGTTTTTCTACATGTTCTTTATAACTATCGGATAATAAATACCCCCCGAGTCTCACGATCCTAGTTACGCCTTTGACTAGATCATACTGCGTCTGCTAAACGGGCAAGACGCGTTGACGGTTATGACCCCTACAAAAAGAACCCCCGGCTAATGTATCAATATCTTTTTGCCCCGCACCATGATGGATCGCCTGTCAGGCGCTGACCGGTGCAACTTGTGTATGGAGATCATTAAAATAATGGAATACACATTATGTACAAATTGCTGGCAAGTACACGACACCCAAGATTGATCTCACGGCCGCTCCGGTCAGCACCTTGAGGACAGCGAGTCTAGGGGGGCTCACCGCAAATGAGGGGTACCCCTTGTAAGGGGAGTCGGAAAGCCCCAAATTGCCAATGTTAAAATGACAATATAAATGCCCCATTTTCTCAGCATCTATTAGATATATGAATTATTTACTTTACAGACTGTTTATTGATTCTTCCTCAGTGTACTGATCCTCATTCATATGGAAAACTTTAATAGAATTAAAAAAAATAACTTTCATTGAACCTCTAATTTTTTTCAATAAATATTTGGAGATCTTTTTAAAACTATCTACTTGAACAAATCGACTCTTCGAGGATCCACAGTATCGATGTGCAATATACATTATATGGCAAAATAATTATGGAGATATCACCAGTAGTTCCTGAGAAAACGGGGCTTTTATTTTGAAAATAGTAATTTTGGAAAATTGATGTTAAAGTAAGGCCATTTCATTTTGAAGCATTTTCACAGTTTCACTTTCCCTTACTGATATTAAAACTAACAGTGTCACTCAAAACAGAATTCAATATAACTAATATTAATATGTTAATAATTTTTACAATTGTGATGGGTTATTTCCTAATCATGAAAAAAACCATGAGATTAATAAATAAATTAATAAATACACTTGGATGGCCAGTTTCGTCAAGCGATCATCATCAGATCCATTACATTTAGGCTATTAAATCTATGTTTAATGGTTTGGGTGAAAGTATTTTGTTGCAAAAGTAGCATCTAGGCCTATATAAGTGTATTGTCGGGGGACCATCGACCACTGACACTCATCTCGACAGAATATAAGTCAAACCACAACCTTCTAGACCAAATAGTTTGTGAGATATGCTGTTTATAAAACCTTGCATTTTTTAAGGAAAAAATTAGAACTACAGTACGGTAATATAGGCCAATAAAAAGAAATTAAAAATAGTAAATATTGGACTATGATAATAAAACACACACCAAATTAATTAGAATGAAGGTTGGTTCCTCAGTTTAGGGGCTGTGACAACGCGGTCATGTAGCCCCGTGTAGTTTGGGTGTGTGTAGAACTTGTCTGATAACCGGTGTTAATTGTGATGACTGTATTAGAGTGTGTTATCTTTTTTAAATTCAAGTAAGGACTGCAGACTTTTGAATTTTTCAAATAGTTCCTACTTTTGCCACCAAATGCCACCGTCAACGACTACTGGTTCAGAACTTAGCTACTAGACGCCACCGCAGTCGATCAGAATAAATCATATATTATTACAGTAAAGTGAAAATGTCAAAATTAAGAGATTTGGACCTTTACGACTCGCCTTATATCTCAATTGTCGTGAGACTTATTTCTTTGGGACTGTAGGGCCACTTGCTGTAGCTGCTTGTAACGAAAATATGAACAAAAATATTTGCCATAATAGCAAATTGTTTAGATCCGTATTGATAGAATAATTAGAAAACTCTTATGTTAAATATACGCCAAATCAATACCAACAAGAAACACTTAAATGTCTATATTTTATAGACTATTTGATGTGTACATGTTTCGAAACAACACAATTAAGAGACAACGTACAGTATCCTAAGGAGACTTAAAACTAAGAAATGGATATCCTTATAATACGATTTTAAGAGATAATTTAGAAAAGAAAATCCTTAAAATATATATGAAACATTTTATATTATTAAATAATCTTTCGAAAATATATATGAAATATTGTTTTATAGGCAATTACAGGGTTAATATTCTGAAAAAATATGATTTTTTTTTGTGCAAATGTTCCTCATCTGGTAAAATTATTGGTTATTATGGTTCCGCTGAATATAAACAGTATCTTCAAAGTATACTAGAAAGCTTTAAAGTAGTTGCACAACGGAGATGAACATTCTCCATAACCACTTGCTGTGAGATTTCTGTTCTCACGGCTTCACACAGTCGCATACCTTTTTATAAGTGACTGTAATAACATCCCTTCGTAAATTCAGATTTCTATTTAGAAAACAAGAATGCTGTCTAAATCTGGAACAGTGTTGATTCTCCACAAATCTCAAGGGCTTGCGCCATTAGTCTTGTGTTTTTATTCCCACCCCGAGAGACGCCACGCCGAAGAAATGAATGTGTTGTTACGGGGAGGATTTGCATAGCGTATGCTCCCCTGAGCGCCTACCTTGCCATTCCCTGCAGGTTTATCCTCCTTGGGGAGACAAAAAAAACTGCTCTCCCCGCTGTGACAGCAATCTTTCTAAGAACTCTCCAAATTCGAGGAGTGGAGTGCTAGACGCTGCACCGAGCAGTCAAGTGAGGGGATGGGGAAATAAAATCCGTCCCAGTGGACTGAATCAATAGCACAGAACACAGGGTGGAAATGAATATGCACAGCTTACACTCTCTGTGATGCATAAAGAGCTACTGTATATTTGGATAGGTTAGGTATAAGAATGTTAGGTATTTCAACAAATCAAAGCAGTCTATCGTTTCCGTTCTAGCACTTAAATTTTATCGCTTTTATATTATCTTGCATTTAGATAAATTCACATGGACCTTGGGCAACAAAGACGACTGGCCATGGCATGTAAAGCGAAACCTTGTATTACGTAGCAGGAGCGTATATACAATTTTTTTTCGGGGGGTGGACTGACTATCCTGGAAAACTGTGAGTATTCTCAGGGGATTGTCACTGCAAAATACCCTGAAATATCAACCAATATCTTAGAGCATATAACTTTGTGTAATTATTTTAGATAAAAGTTAATTGTAAAATTACTGGCAATACAAAAGAGTTGTAAAATACAACACAACACACAAATAAAATGTTATACTTAATGATTTTTCTATTGTGACCTATGGAGTAAATGACAAATTTCTAAATATTTGTCAATTTATTAAGAAGAAAGGTAAACAGTTTTTTGTTTACAAATTGATAATTTATTTCTCAAAAGTACCGTAATGTGGAATTCTCAGTTTTGCCTCACAAGGCTGAGTGTACCCCGTTCCAACCCTCAGACCAGAATAAAAATTTCTTTGCAGAGCCGGGAATCGAAATCTGACCCCCGGGGCGTCAGTCAAGTATGCTAGCCATTATACCACGAGGTAGACTAATTTCAATCTTAATATTGTTTATAACTTAGCCAATAAGTCAAGATTAGGGTACAACCAAATTTACAAATATTTTATACTTTTACCAAAGCATTTTTAGCCTATTTTCAATTTTGAAAAAATAGGCTTATGAGATCACCTTTTGTCCGTGTGTGTGTGCGTGTGTGTGTGTGTGTGTGTGTGTGTGTGTGTGATTCGTGTGTGTGTCCCCCCCTAATAAAATCTAAACGGTAGGAGCGATTTCAATGAAACTCGGAAAGTTCATAGCACTATTCCCGGCGACCTTGACCGTGCCCTTCAAATTTTGTTACGACTCACCAATCCAACATGGCGGCTGTGCGAAATATTTCACCAGCATTCAATATCTCCGAAACTATTACCGATATTACCCTGATATTTTCTATGGTGATAGAGGGAACTACTATAAGTTCACTTATGTGACTTTTGAAAATCTGGTAACTACAAAACCAACATGGTGGCCAAGCGAATTTGCGACTTTTAAATAGACGTTTCTCGCGATTTGACCAACCAAACGCAATGAAACTTGGTACAGTATATGTTTATATACATTGTAATGCACCGACATCTAACTTCGTTCAATTGTTTACATAATCACAAGATGGCGGATGTGCGAAATATTTCACCGACATTCTATATCTCTGAAACTATTAGCGGTATCTCCCTAAAATTTTGTACGGAGATAAAGGGAACTACTGGAAGTCCATCTATAAGATTTTCAAAAACCGGTTAACTACAAAACGAACATGGCGGCCAAGCGAATTTGAAAATTTTAAATAGACCTTTCTCGCGATTTAATGTTCCAAGCGCACTGAAACCTGGTACAGGAAATATTTATACACATTGTAATCCACTGGTATCTAATTTAGTTCAATTGTTTACATAACCTCAAGATGGCGGCAGTGCGAATTTTAAAATTAAGTTTTTATTTCTTGTGATGTAGTCATGCGATCGAAGTGAAAGTTTGAATAATGAACCTACGCAATAATTTTCCTTTAATGGTACATGACTCTATGGCCTATACATTTAACAATCCAACATGGCGACCATCCGAAATATTTAGACGATACTGAATATCTACGAACCTATTTTAGCAATCAAACTGCATTTTTAATGTTCATAGGGGCTATGAACTTAAGTTCACCTATAGGACTTTAAATAACCTGGTGATCACAAATCCAACATGGCGGTGACGCGAATTATAAATATTCACATGGACGTTTCTCGCAATTTAACCATCCGCATGCAGTGAAACTTGGTACAGTAAATCTTTATCCGAATGTTAATCCACTGGCATCTAATTTATTTCAATTGTTTCCATAACCTCAAGATGGCAGCTGTGAAAAAATTTTAAATCTCCTTGTTTTTTCTTGTGTCCTAATTATGCGATTGAAGTTTGAATACTACACGTTCACAATAATCTGCATGTAACAGTACATAACTCTAGGACCTACATATATAAAATCCAACATGGCGACCATCCGAAATATTTAGTCGGTTCTCAATATCTACGAATCTATTACAGCAATCAAACAGAAATTGTGTATGTTGATAGTGGCAATTAACATAAGTAGGATATATGAAAATAGGCTGTATAGTTCTTCACGGAACTACTTGTTATTAATTTTTATTGGCTTTCTTCGGGGGGTGCTGCAGCTCCCTCATATTCCCCCTTATAAAGGGTGTATCTTAATTATACCGACAAAAAATTCAGGGACACTCTGCGTGTTATATAAAAGACGATGCCGCAATCGGATTGGCGGAGAAAATTTTTCCCTTGGAGAAAATGAGGTTAGTTTGTTACTTCCGGGCGCGCGATTCAAATGTACGAACTGGCCGTATTTGCTGACCAAGGGAGCAAGCCGCTGGCCACTGCTGTGCTTCAAGCAAGGAAAGGGAGTGTGATAGAAGGAGACAGAGAAATGCAGGCGGGCATGCGCAAGTTTCCTCGATCGTCTAGGCTTGCCGCATGCCCGCCTGCATATCTCTGTCTCCTTCTATCACACTCCCTTTCCTTGCTTGAAGCACAGCGCAGCGGTGGCCAGCGGCTTGCTCCCTTGGTCAGCAAATACGGCCAGTTCGTACATTTGAATCGCGCGCCCGGAAGTAACAAACTAACCTCATTTTCTCCAAGGGAAAAATTTTCTCCGCCAATCCGATTGCGGTATCGTCTTTTACATAACACACAGAGCATCCCTGAATTTTTTGTCGGTATAATTAAGATACACCCTGTATACGACTCTGTTACGTAGAAAATGTACACTGAGTGACCAAAGGTCACGGGGAGGGTAATCCCATGTTACGCGTATGACACAAATACGAGTGTAGTGAAAATGGCAACAAGTCGTGAGTTAACCGACTTTCAACGTGGGATGATCATCGGCGCATGGGTCATTGCATTTAGGAGATTACACACGAATTCGGGTTTTTGAGGTCGAGGGTGGATCTTCGATATCGCAGAGATAATGATTCCAACAGCGTAAACAACCGCACGGGACGAACGCAGGTGTTTAACTAACGGAAATCACGTCGCCTGAGCAGATCTTTCTGCGCAGATCTGTGAGTCAGATCACCGCCCATTTGAATATTGGGTGTCAGGAACCTATTTCTTGTCGACGCGATACATCGCAGTATTGCTGCAACTCAGTGTAGTGTACATACGATAATGTCGACAGCAGCAGGTATTGGGATTTCATTTAAATACATTTTCATGATTGTTTAGGATCGTGGTCGCCTTGCTCTGCTAATTTTCCGGGCTCTCGCCAGAGGTCGGATGATGCTCCGTGCATCATCGTTGCCCGCTGAGATGCAGAATGCATGCTCCTTGAGTTTGTGGAAACAATCGAAGACATGGTGCATTCATCGAGACATACAGGATGGTTGGTGTGATATAACAGGCGCCTGACAGAAACGACGTGTGGTCTCCTCAGAAACCGAGTGCAGTTCTTTCTATTCGATGCCCGTGGGCGACCTGCGCGTCGGGATGAGAGATGGAATTGATTAAGGTGAATGAAATTGGAGAAGGATGTGGAAGGAAGCGGCCGTGGCCTGTCAGAAGGTACCGTCCCAGCATTTGTCTGGTGTTGAAAATGGGAAACCACGGAAAACTATTTCAAGGACGGCCGACGGTGGGGCTCGAACCCACGCGTCTACCGAGTTAGCAGAGAGCTTGGCCCCATGACCCAACACTGCGCTTTAGCGAGCGTAGCCACTACTGTCGGTTAACTTCAATGAATTGGGACATGCATGATCATTCTGCAGTAGGCCTATGTAATTATTATTAGCACATATAAATATTCTTTAGTAACATTTCCACAAATAACATCCATTTCTCTCATCACACTTCACCAAATAAAAAAAATAAAATAAACATCACTCTCATCTCATTTCTCAAAATGACACCACTCATTTCTTCCATCACATTCATAAAAAAATAAAATATGGTTAATTACGAAAAAATCTAAATATCCAAAATTTAACAAATTATAAATTTTCCACATTTTCTAGATTTCGAAAATTTCAAAAATTTTCAAAAAGCCCCAAATTTCAAAATTTCACAAATTACAAACTACAAATTTTGTGTAATTTAAACATTTTTCAAAAACTTTGTTCTTGGCCAAGAGGTCCATACCACTCTCTCTACTCCCAATTCTACACTTCAACACCTCCACCATCAATACAGCTCCCTTCTCCAACTCTTTCTCTTCTCCTAGCCCAAGAGATGAGTGGCAATGAAATGACTTATTATATATATCTTTTGTATAAGGTGCGTTCAAAAAGTAACGAGCCGGAGGCATAATTACAGAAACCAGTACCTGTATGTTAGAAGTATTGGCCCTGACTGTTGAGGCACTTGTCCCACTGTGACACGAGGCGGTGAATGGCTGCCTCATACAATTCCCTGGGCTGCGATGTGAACCAGTTCCGCACGTACAGCTGGACGTCGGCGTCCTGGTGAATTGTTGCCCCGCAGAGCCCTTTTCAGGGGACCAAACATTGCGTAATCACAGGGAGAGAGGTCTGGACTGTATGGAGGGTGGCCGAGAACCTCCCATTTGAATTTCTGCAGGAATGCCGCGACTGTGTTGGCCGTATGAGGTCGTGCATCGTCGTTGTGCGACCACGGCGGCTATGGAGCTCACTGTCACTCAGCGGTCCTGGGTAATGAGTGCATCAGCCAGCTGAACGTTGTCATCGGTAATGCAGGGGGGGGGGGGGGGGGTGCCCCAGACCGGGCATCATCGGCTAACGACACCCGTCCTTCCCTGAAGCACTTGTGCCACGCCTTAACCCTTGCAAGGGACATGCAGTGTTCGCCGTACACTTGTGACATTTGGCGATGAATGTCCGTTCCCCCTACTCCTTCCGCTGTCAGAAACCGAACAACACCTCTTCGCCCTTTGGTTGACGCCTCCATGTCACTGTTTGCAATGCGACTGGCAGCATTGGACGATTGATGCATGCTGCTGCTCGCTTTGTATCGTCACGTGACGTGCACGCGTGCCCTCTAGCGACGGGCTGTGACCTATCACGTTTTGGTCGGAACCACACCTCGTTACACATGACACGATTAGCCGATGTAGTCACCGGTTTGCGCATTACAGCCTCCGGCTCGTTACTTTTTGAACGCACTTTATAATAGTCCACGGAAATCCAGTGATTTTACCAGCTAACCTCTCCTCGTTAATATCCACATCTTCATACAGACCACTTAGTATTCATTCCCTTCTTAAGCAATTCTTCGTCTAACTCTTTATCAATACATATTAATGATAATTAAAACGTTTAGACGCCTGTTGCCATGTCCGAGTGTTTTAAAACGCCTCGTTTCGTATTGGCCAGCAATTTGGCTGTCACCGTGGAGGTCCGGGTTCGATTTCCGGCTGTGCCAAGAAATTTTATTCTGGTCTGTGGGCTGGAATGGGGTACCCTCAGCTTCGAGAGGCAAAATTGCGAAGAGGCGAGTTAGATTCCTATCTCAGCCTTCCTGGAAGTGGTTTTCCCCACTTCTACTCCAAGGAAATGCAGGGATGGTTCCTAACTTATGGTCACGGCCGTCTCCTTCCCAATCTTCATCTGAGTAACAAATACATACAGCCATCACAATAACACTGGTTAGAAGAACAATTTCACACCCACCCAAATGCACGGGGCTACTTAACGACGATGTCGCAAAGCCCTTAAAATAATTAACAACAAACTAATACGTCAACTACGAAATCTTGAAATTATTCATTAGAAATAAAAATTGTCAATTTCTCCACTGCGCTGAGAACCATCGAATCATGGATAAGATTGGGTCCACTGCCCAACCAGCTCTGTGGTCCGAGCATGGTGTAGGCCACCAAGAGTCCGCTGATGAGCATAACTTGGTACACATGGCTGAAACCTCGCACTAGACACGACAAATTCCTACGAGATTTATTGGAGTTTGACCGTGAAAGCCAATGTTCCATATTTTGATACCCCTATAGAAAGAAGACTGTCTGACAGTGCGACAGCGCCCCGGTTACCAAGCGTGACCCCGCAATCTGTAGGTCAAATGGCGGGGCAGAGGTCGCTTTGTAGGCTAAGGCCATTAATGTTTATGGTGTCATGGGGTTATGTTGATGAAACATGTTTTCACGGTAACCATAGAGGAGGCCTAGATTATGAACATTTTTTGCCATGGTAACCATAAAGGAGGCATATATTATGAACATTTGTTGCCATGGTAACCATATATGAGGCATATATTATGAACATTTGTTGCCATGGTACCATATGGGAGGCACAGATTATGAATATTTGTTGCCATGGTAACCATATGGGAGGCCTAGATGATGAACATTTGTTGCCATGGTAACCATATAGGAGGCACAAATTATGAATATTTGTTGCCATGGTAACCATATGGGAGGCCTAGATGATGAACATTGTTGCCATGGTAACCATATAGGAGGCACAAATTATGAATATTCGTTGCCATGGTAACCATATGGGAGGCCTAGATGCTGAACATTTGTTGCCATGGTAACCATATAGGAGGCACAAATTATGAATATTTGTTGCCATGGTAACCATATGGGAGGCCTAGATGATGAACATTTGTTGCCATGGTAACCATATAGGAGGCACAAATTATGAATATTTGTTGCCATGGTAACTATATGGGAGGCCTAGATGATGAACATTTGTTGCCATGGTAACCATATAGTAAGAAGAAAATTAATATGTGACTATCCAAAACCTGAGAAACACAAAAATATAATAGTGGCCGAGTGATTTTCAAATATTTAAAATTATAACTTATATATTGAGTTTGATTACCTAGGTACTTTAAGTGCACCAAAAGTTACTTAGAGGTTTTAATTAAAAAGGCCTGAATAATATATGAAAATAGGCAAACTACTTGTTTCCCTCGGAACTAAGAACCATTTATTTTATACGTTTGCACGTCTTTGGGCGCTTCCTGACTTGGGGTATATCAGACCCCCACCCAACTTGCCTGTTTCCTGCATCTAGCATGCCACACCTGAGTAATCGTGTTCATCTCTACTTAGTATAAAACTAAGTTTTCACGGGTAATCTCGAGAACCATTGGATGGATTTTGAGGCGGTATTCACCATTCTGTAAACTTGTCTGTAGAAAATAATTTATTTATGGTGAAAGAAAGCCAAGCAGTAACGATTTCAGTGAAAGAGTCGAAAAAATCTAGGGTCTGTGCGCTTTTTAAGCTTTCGCTCGGCAAACCGTTAAAAATATCTATAATCTATGAGCGTAAGAATTGTTCAGCTTGAAAAGTTCTACAAAAAAGTCCGGGAGAGCATATCTCAATCTTCAATGGATCACCCACTATAATTGTGTTTACGTTTTTATTTCTTCCAGCAATCTCCATTCAATTACTGACGCGACACATTACGAGCTAGCTAGGGGCGAGCTTCGCACCCCAGTTACAGCCTAGCTGGCGGGCGAGCCTATTACCCCAGATACAACTAGCAGCAAACTGTCGAATTGTGTTTAGTTAAGACTTCAGACAAGAGAGCTTGTGTTTGGAGTTCCCTGGAAGTGCATCTCAGGTTTTCTTCATTTCGCCTGTGAACTTTGGGTTCCAAGTTGAGATTGGACGGAATGAGGATTTGTGTTTCAAGCACCTCGCCATTCTTAAATTACGTCTAACAAGAATTCGTTGCACATGCATCTCCATAATACAATTAAGAGTCCAGTAGGTCAATTTAACACACCATGCCGAGACGTAAAGCGGATATAGGTGGTAGTTCATTGACATCGAAAAAAAAAGCGCTTATCACGTAATGCATTCAGAAGTGTCCCCGGGAGAAGCTGGGGCAATTTGCTAGTTAAATATAAAAATGACATTCTTAAACAATCCCGACAAGGAGCAAGTAAGTTAGCTGTTGCTTAGATTTATATTCTTTTAAAGATTGTAACAACACTAATTATGTGGAAGTTTCTAGAGAATCATTTTTTGCTCTTACTCACTCCGCCTGCCTGAAATCCCCGTCGTGCATCTTGTGCCAGCGTGTTCTACCGCGGTTAATAATTTCCCACCACCTTGTCCCCGTCTCGAGATGTGTACTTAATCCCGGTGGAAATGTAGCCTGACACTTGAGCACAAAGAGAGGGCGAATAAATACTGCTCATAAAGTAACTTACTGTTTCACGCCACTGTGTCTACAAATACACAGGGTTCCATTACTCAGTTCCTTGCATTGCAAACACAGGCTCAAGCTTGTCTTACACACTGGGTGGTGTGAGATTCCTTTGGAAGCTGGTAAATGGTGGAATTGATTGTAATCAGTTGCTAGCTAACGTCCCTCAGAGAACACCAGACTGAGACGATAGGCGATGCATTTTGGGAGGTGGTATCAAACTTTATGACGTCCCAGAAACTGAAATATGACAGGCAGTAATTGGTGCAAGATTATTATTATTATTATTATTATTATTTATTTGTTTCACCCAACTTTGGGGTACACGAAATCAATCACGTTTTATTGTTTTGAGCTTTCCTTGTGGCCCAGTATTGCCTCATCCTTAGAGATCATGCTTCCCTTTCTTCGGCAGAGATGTGGATCGTACGCTTTTGTTTGAGTTTCACTTGGAACCGTTGTTTTGGCTGTTTTGTCCATGAGCATGGTGTCTGTAATTTGGAGTTCCATGAGATTTCAGTTTCCTTAAACCAAAGAGGTTTTGTTTTTTATTACAACAGTAGTCTAAGATCTTTTTTGGTTAGTCTATTTGAGTTCATTCGGAGGATGTGCCCATAAAAATCAATTCTCCGGTATCTTATTGTGTCCGAGAGTTTTTCAGTCTATTCATAAAGAGTTTCGTTCCTGACATGGATTAATTTGTTGTTAATGAAATTTAGGGCCTAAGATTTTGCGTATTATCTTTCTTTCCTCCAGCCTTTCAAGCAGTCCCTGGGTGGTGAGAGACAATTTTTCGGCTGCATATAAGGCTTCTGGTTTAATTACCGTGTTATAATGTTTTATCTTGGTATTCCAGGAGAGAGACTTCTTGTTATAAGTGCCCTTCGTAAATTGGAAGGCCAATTCAAATTTATTTCTCCTAGATTCCATTGCCTTTTTCTCTAGCGCATTCCAGCCGATCCATTCCCCAAGATATTTAAATTCTTTCACGATGTCTATGTATTGTTATCCCAATTGAAGCTTTTTTGGTGTTTTTTTTATGTTTGTCATTATTTTGGTCAATTCAACTGAGATTTTGAGACCCATTTTTAACGCTTGCTTCTGGAGTTCGAGGACCTGTTCCTTGGCTTCTTCCCATGTCTCAGGTAGTACGGCCATGTCATCAGCAAAAGCTAAACTATTGACCTTAATGTCTTTGTATTTAGTTCCTATTCTGATTCTACTGTGGGTCTTCACATTCCACTCCCTGACTACTTTTTCTAGGGCACAATTAAATAGCAGTGGAGAAAGTCCATCTCCTTGCCGTACACCTGTTTTAATCTCAAATGGGGTGGAGAGTTCCCCCCTCGAATTTAACTTTGGAGAATGTATTAGTTATTATTATTATTATTTTTATTTTTATTATTATTATTATTTCTATTATTATTAAGAAAATGGCTCCGTCCTGAAGTAATACGAAAGTGGTCCCGGGATGGGTATTGTCAAAAGGACAGGGTGTGGTTTTTTAGTGGGTAAGAATCCCACACTCTTGAGGAGTGCGGACCTTTTCAAGGTCTTATGCAAGATTTTTCACTTCCCTCGTAAAAAAAAATATTATTATTATTATTATTATTGCATGTTCTGTGATAGTTTTCCTAAAAATACCAAGAATGATTACTCTACTGTCGGATTTTCTTTATCATGGATAGCCGAGTTTAGGCTTTATTTGCAAACAAATCAATGGACCTATTGAAAGTGTGAGTTCATGTTCGAGTGCGTCAGATCGAGAATTAATGTGCTCAAAAATTCATGTCTGATCCGGTTGCAGTCAACATACAGCTTATGTGAAGCATCTCAGGTGGGCTATACATTATTGTAATGCATATTGTGTTCATTTCTATTTGTGTTTGATTGGTTGATTGAATCGGTGGATGAATGTATAGTTTATTGATTTTTATTTGAATGTACGAGAGACTGAATTAATATAATCGTTTGTTCTTTTCTAGATCCTCGAATGTCACATTTGTATTGTTTTCCCCTCAATTTCTGAACCCTTTAATCCTATCTTTTCATTTATGTGTTTGCCTTTTTCCGTTTTCTGTAGATAGTTTTGAATTTTCTCTAAATAATTATCTTAATTGGAGGATCAAACAAAGTGTCTAACATAGAACGAACGGTAAAACTTCGGAAAGCATACAAACTCACATGGTCACATTATAATAAGAAAAGCGTAGCCTATCAAGACAGGCCAAACTTAGACACTACAAAACAGTCTTACTACCGGAAGCATTATATGCGTCAGGAACGACAGGATCAGGCATCATAGAAACTGAAAAAATAGAACGCAAAATTCTCAGACAAATATTTGGAGCAATACACAAAGATGGCATATGGATGAAAACACCTAATAAATCCCTTTGAAATAGACGTACGATGATATTCAATACAATCATACAGCATGAATGACAAAGAGTGAGTATTTATGTTCATTATTTGACACAGTTATTAATCAAATTATGAAATAATGTTCATGATAATATAGTTTAGTGTGTCGACTGGAAAAGCTTTGTACCGGTACTTAAAATTGTTCTCCACTTAGGATCGAACTTAGTTGTACAAATCATTAGTAAGGATATTAAGTGTTCATCAGCGAGTCAATGACCTTGGGTAGTGTGCGCGCGCATTGCTTTGTCCAGTTAGCTTTAGCTGTTTCAAAGTTTTGGCGACACGACGCCGAGCGGCGGACCGGACAAAATAGTCTCGCGGGCCGTAGGTTGGGCAGTCATGGACCGCTTGTGTTCTCCCGAAGACTGGGCATGAGTTTGGAGGACAAGCAGCTCCTGATTATGTCCTCAGACGGTCGCCAGACTGCACTTCAATTAGATCCCCGTCCGAGCTGGACTCGTAAAGCTGAATGGCTGCACTGTTAATGTTAAAAACTGTCGCAGGCTGCCATTGGGGGTCTAAATTGATAGCCCCCAGCACAGTTTAGCAGCGATAAACTGGACGATAATAATAGAGCACAGTGAAGAGATATTGGGGCGATAAGAGGAAACATTGCGCTAAATTAGTTTTAACGCGCTCCTTAGGAGGGCAAAACCAATCAAATGATAATAATAATAATAATGATAGTAATAATAATGACAATAATAATAATAATTCTGACCAGATTCAGAATTTTTGGTATAAGAAGTTCTGGAGCATCCACGATCGACTAGGTGAGTTCATTAATTATGCCATCCTTCATCCTGATAGCTTGCCCGAATACATCACACGTGGCATCACATATTTGCTTCCAAAAGATCTTCATAATACATGGGATCCTACAAAATATCGTCCCATCACATGTCTGCCCACGTTGTATAAGATCATTACATCATGCCTGGCTAACAGGATATATGCACACTGTGAAAGAAACAACATAATTGCCGTGCAACAGAAAGGTTGTAAAAAGGGTTCAAAAGGGTGCAAAGAACAACTAATAATTGACTCAGTTGTGTGTGGCCAGGCACACTTAAATCACCAAAACCTTCACATGGCGTACATCGATTATAAGAAAGCCTTTGATTCTGTGCCCCATGAGTGACTAGTAGCAGTGCTGCGATTGTATAGGATCAATGAGGTATTTGTCAGTTTCTTGGAAAGGGTTATGTCAGCATGGTAAACTAGACTGTGTCTCAGTACGCCACGTGGAGACATACGAACAGATGAGATATCGATGCGGAGCGGCATCTTTCAAGGAGACTCCCTTAGCCCTTTATGGTTTGTCCTAGCAATGAATCCTTTATCTACCCAGCTTAACTCGACTCAATACGACTTTTCTATCAAGATTGGAAAGAGAGTTGGTACTCGGCTAAATCATCTGCTATACAAGGACGACCTTAAACTCTATGCCGAAACAGAGTCGCATCTGGAAAACTTGCTGAGAATAGTTGAAGCATTCTCACGAGACATACAAATGGAGTTTGGTTTGGACAAGTGTCGGACACTAAAGGTGGTGAGAGGAAAAGTACAGAAGTCCGGGTAGGAGCTGGAAGATGGACAGCATATTAAGGCTTTTAATCCCCGGCCAAAACAAAAAATGAGCCTGGTTGGCTCCTGCAACTCCAATTAATTGGGAGAAGCCGAAGAAGGCTATGTGGTGCCCTTTGCTAGTGCTTCTTCTGTAAAATATTTCATTCAATTTGGTTTCACCCTGTATGAATTGATATGGGGAAACGATTTGCCCACATACATGGCCGCCATATGCACAGTACTGGACTGATGACCGTGTAGCTTGGTCAAAGAACGCTTCTCACATAAGGTATGTTGTTGCAAAATTTGGTAGAGATCAAAATGATTAGGTTAGTCGTAATTTGATTTAAGCTTTGAACATTTGGGTGGCCGCCATTACGTTTCCGTCAAGATGGCGGTGATATAGAACATTACACTGAGGTGCCCTTTGCTAGTGCTACCTCTGTACCACATTTCGTTGAATTCGGTTTCACCGTGTTTGAAAAGATAGGGGGAATCGATATGCACACATACATGGCCGCCATCCGCAAATTATTTGGCTGATGACCTTGTAGTTTGGTCAAAAGATTCTTTATTCATAAAGGTATACCGTTGCAAAATTTAGTAGAGACTAGATGATTAGGACGGTCGTTATTTGATTCTAGTCTTTAACATTTGGGTGGCCGCCATTACGTTTTCTTTAAGACGGCGACAATATAAAACATGACACTGGAGTGCCCGTTGATAGTGCTACCTCTGTACCGAATTTCGTTTAATTCGGTTTCACCGTGTTTGAGTCGTTAGGAGGAATCGATTTGCACACAATCATGGCCGCCATCTGCAAACTATTAGGCTGATGACCTTATAGTTTAGTCAAAAGACAATCGCCATACAAATATATATTGTTGCACAATTCGGTAGAGATTGGATGATTATGTTAGTCGTAATTTGATTTAAGCTTTTAATATTAGGGAGGCCGCCATTACGTTTCCGTCAAGATGGCGGCGATATAAAACATGACACTGAGGTGCCCGTTGCTAGTTCTACCTCTGTACCAAATTTCGTTCAATTCGGATTCTCCGTTTTCGAATTGATAGGGAGGGGGGACAGACATTCAGAGTACACACACACTCACACACAGACACAGACAGACACACAGTTTAAGGCCCTGTAGTGATGTCATAAGTGTACTTTCATTGTTTGCAAAAATCGAAAGTAGGCTAAAAATACACTTGGATGACCAGTTTTGATCGTCAAGCGATCATCCTCAGATCCATTACACTTAGGCCATGGACATCCACAGAGCGCTCCGGCAGCGGTCTAAGCCAGTGCTCCAAGCGCTTTGGTGGATGGTACTAGTTGGAGGAAATTGGCTGGTTGAGCGCGTGGTCTGCCCGCCGCGCCGAAGAGATCAATGTTTGGTTCAACGTGCATTTGTGGGCGTCTCTTTTCGGTTCTTAAGCTTACCAAAAGTAAACATCATGCATCGATTAGCGATAGAAACTTGCGCAATTGTTTACGAATAGCTGTGTCCAGATATATTGTACCCAATTTAAAAGAAGATTGTTTCCTCCAAAACTAAAACTCGTAAAAACGACGGAGCAAAAGTCACTCAAGGTCTGTTTTATCTGTTCATATTGGTAAAATATTGTTGCATTTTCCTCTCTAATATGTTGACATTTCAGTTTGGAATAAATCACAATATTCTTTACTACACTTGTGTTCGTTTTCTGCACATTCCATACATCGGAGTGCCATACTATTTGTATATGCGGCATATTTTTTTATGACAAAACAACCTTATCAATACGATTTCGACAAACCTACTAAAGCCGTCAGCCGCACGACTGTACGTACGTACTGTATCTAGTCAGCGCGGTCCGAGCATTGTCCGTGTGTCTCAGGTCTCCTCGCTGCCACAGTGTAGTGGTGGTAGGGGAAGGAGCACTAGTCTGACTGCCCAGAGCTCCCAGAGCGCGGCCTCGCTCTCGGAGCGCAATGAGTGATGGCCCTGACTTAGGTTATAAAATCTATGTCTGAAAATATGGGTGAAAATATTTACAATATATACACTTATTTAGTTGCAGTATTAGTTGAGATGTAGGCCTCCGTGGCTTAGGTGGCAGCACGCCGGCCTCTCACCGCTGGCTCCGTGGTTCAAATCCTAGGCACTCCATGTGAGATCTGTGCTGGATAAAACGGAGGCAGACAGGTTTTCTCCGGGTACTCCGGTTTTCCCTGTCAAAATTTCATTCCAGCAACACTCTCCACTATCATTTCATTTCATCCGTCATTCATTTAATCATTGCCCCAGAGGAGTGCGTCAGGCCTCGGCAGCCGGCACAGTTCATATCCTCGCCGCTAGTTGGGGGCTTCATTCATTCCATTCCTGACCCGGTCGGAGACTGGAAGCAGGCTGTGGATTTTCAGTTTTCATTAGTTGAGATAGTTCAGCTCGTCAATATTTGTTAGTTGTGGTCTATGTTGAGATACTGGAAGTGGTGATTGTCCTCCGGAATTTGCTTGTTTGGAGTGAATATGTGGTTGTTGTAAATGGTCAATTCAGATTGTATTGTACAGGCTACTTATCTGGTTGAGTCTTGCGTGGTCCTGTTGAGAGCAGTTCACTTGGTCACTGTATGCACTTGACTGAGATCTAGACACAAATGAAATTGATTGTAAATATGCAGTCCATAGAAACTCTAGTCAAATGTAAAACAAAAATGCTATTGGTTTTAGTCCTCCCAGAACTTTCCGTTTCCTTTCCATACCCCTTGCGTTCAAAGTTGTTGTATTCACACATTACAGTACCGTTCAATTGTCATGACGATGTGCGTCAATTTTGGGACTTAGTGACAGAATGTGGTCAAGAAAACGTTTAGTCTTCTTCTTCCCCTTAGCCGTTTACCCTCCAGATTGGCGGAACCCACGGACTCAGCGAGGGAACTCACCACTACCGCCTCTACGGGCAGCGTCCTAGAGCGGGGAACATCGAATCGGAAGGGATACAACTGGTGAGGTGGGATTGGCACCTCGCCCAGGCGGCCTCACCTGCAAAGCGAACAGGGGCCTCATGAGGGAAGGTAATGGATGGTCAGGATGGATAGGCAAGGAAGAGGGAAGGAGGCGGCCGTGGCCTTGAAGAAGGTACTGTACCCGATCTCAGGATAGTAGGCTGTCAGATATCCGCCCCCTCAATCGGATTGCCAATAATCAAACGCACCGGCACAGCTACATCAATGAAAATGGCACTGACAGATACTATCGAGATTAGAGCACAATAGTTAACAAGAAATTATTGTGGAACACACCAAAATATACGGGGGTTCATACTTACCTTTACTTACCTCTTAAATTTATCTCGGGGACTGGGTTGTCAACTGGATCACTTAAAGTATGCCCACACAATAACCTCCACCATGATATTTAAAATGAACCAGAACGAAGACGAGAAACTTTAAACTGCACAATAATTTATTTCACATAAAGAATGATTTAACAAAAATAAAACAACAAAATCCACGTGGCAATCAGAAGCCATCGTCCATATAATCATGTCCTCCTGTAGGACTTGTATACTCTACATACAATGTTTCAGCTTTCTCAAGCTCATAGCAACGTAAAAATAATAATGCACTTGGAATGGAAACGGGATTTGGGACGAGACACATATATCAATTGTTTTGCGTGTTTATATACTTCACATTTTATTTATAGCCACAAGGCTATTATGGAAACGTCCTTGGCCTCTGTCATACAGTTGTCCGGGCCAGCTGCAATGCACCTGCATCGTCAAAGCGGACTCACCCCGTTCGTTCAACCCTAGCATAAGCGAGTTACCTCAGAGCTTGGCTCTCCTTTTCAAAACACGTAAATGTTCACATCTCAACTGAAATATTATCACGCAAATGTTTTAAATGCTCCATTCAAACACCAGTGGATTACTCCAACAATCCCAAATCATGTTTAATTGTTCAAACCACTTGTTTAATTAGCGTTGTTTAGAGTATAAAAACAAAACTCTTAATGTTAATAACAAAAGTTCATTAATTATTTATAACAATAATAAATTGTTTATAACAATGTCAAATGACAATTGAAAATTTTATACACGCCTCTATTAATCACTATCATTTCAAATTATTATCAAAGATATTTACAAAATTATTTACAATATTAATATTGTTTATATTATTTATACAAGAAATACATTAAACCACACGTTTATCCGGTTGATAATTACTTAAATCGTGTTGATATAATCGACCAATGAAGGTTAGTTATATTTAACTGTCAAATTCAGGTTTAATAAGGTTTAATAATTATTATTAATATTTGTGACGGTAACCTCCATTCAACATCTTTATCTCAAATTATTTAACACTCTTGTTAATTTTAACAGTGTCTTCATATGAATAACTTTCAATGAACCAGGACAATACATTCAGCGGCAAAATACTTCGCTCAAAACGCACAAAATTGCACAACAATAGGCCCAGAATTCATCATATATCTTCATATATATGGCATAAAAATCTTCCAAACTACATACAAAAATCCTCCACTTATAAATTCATCAACTTCATTAATTACTGTGGGAACCTCCTTCATTATTCACGGGCATTATTCATCAGCGACTTTTACATGTCCACTGAACTAACGATTATACATCCATTGTTCCTCTTTAAAAATTCTTACATTCATCAATTGTATTAATGACTGTTATTATTTAACCTTCGTGGGTTTCATTCATGAATCGATATGAAGTAAAAATTTGCCAATCACAAATAAATTTAATAGCAAATACGATTAGACACTCCTCCCTGGTCTATCAAAATTGAGATTAATATCTTCAAAGTATAAAAATACTATCTTCAATCAAAGTTCATCGAAACTGCATGAATAGTCGAATAGAATACAATTAGATTGTGGAATGCAAACATTATTGTTCCAATCTATAATTGAGAAAAACTCCTATCAAAAGTTCATTACTATAGTGTATTCAATAAATCGTAATCAAAGTTCATATTTCATAAAATTGTCTATAATGCAATGATAAATGTCTATGTTGCAATCATGTTCATAAGACGACTAGTATTTCAAAGATCGTCGATATCGTAATAGATTTTAACGCTCTAAAATCATTTAATTATTCTTCTTTCTTGAGGATGACAGAAAATTGGTCAAAGTAATTAACTGAATAGAATTACTTTAATAAAAATGACACGCTGTCTGAATTCAACTCTGCCATAGCAAATCGTTAACTTTACAGTCAAATCGTGACTACAAAAATATGCAAATTACTGAAAGAATTTAATATCAGTCTCAACTGATCCAAAATTATTTAAGTATGCCAATGACATAACAATGTCTCAAAAATCGTAGAGAAAGGCATAAATCATCGAAGTGTACTGAGTACAGAAATATCAATCAAGAAAATGGGGCAAAAGATAGACATAAAATATGGGAAAATGGTTGCTCAGATATCGCTACAAGACTCAAATAATACAAGAAACGTTCACGACTACCTTATCTGTTGATTGAAGTTCTAGAGGAAAGTTTTCAAAGAAAACTGCTGTTGGTTCCATTTCACCAGCGTAAAGATGTGCTCCGTCCTCGAACCTGGAATCAGCGTCCTCGGAGAATCGAACTGCTTCCTCCTCCGGAAATTGCACTGCTCCGTGGATACGAAAAACATCCTTCTGGCAAAACTCTTCTTTGTGAGCCGGGTCCACCCTGGCCTCTCTTGAAATTTCCCTGAAGTTCTGGTCGTAATTCTTCATGAAGTTTATTGTAGTTATTTCCGCAGAAATATTCATAATCGTGGAGTATGAAAATATTTCCACTGTCATTTGGTATAATTCAGCGATGGATTCACGATGCATGAGTGTAGTTGGATGTTCACTACATGCTCGCTTTTGTAGAATGACGATTAACGAAGTTCCATGCTGTTATTTCACTCAATCGATATATGTCCCAATTGCATTAAAGCCTTAGCCTTCCATCTCAACTTCTGTTATAATCATTGAAAGCACTGCAAGATTATAATGTTCCATAGTAGACTGTATCGTTGTATTACCAAACGTATTCTCCAATATCACTGTTGCACTCCACGTGTCAGCCGTAGTGTATAATGTGGAATTTTAAAAGTGTTTCTCATGTGGCGAGAAAATCACTTTTGTTGGCAGCCTTAAAGTGCCAATATCTTTCGAAGTATAACTGTGAAATTGTTCAAATCTTCTACACACCTCAATGTTGTACTGCCCAATAGAATTATAATAAAGGCTGAAGTTAACTCTTGATATCTTATCTGGTGGAAACGTTAATGTGAGCGTTTCAACTTCACCTAGTTTCGAGCAGCGTAAAATGGAACTGCTCCGTGTTCGTTCGATGCGCCGGGCTTTAACCACACGCTAAAGACAACTTGCTTCACTTATTCACTCGAAAATGACTCTATGACATCTGAAATATATATGCGGTATCAGCGGTATGATCCGTATGAGTTCTGAGTATGAGTTCTGAGAGCTCCTCTCTTCTGTGCACGACCTTTTATCAACGTCTTAAGGGGCGTATCCATCCCTTCCATAGCCTGTTCCTCCGTCATTGCTAGAAGTTTTAACTTTGGCCATACTTGACGGATTTTCAAATTTCAAAAACTCAAAATTAATTTCTTCAAAATTCCAAATCAATGCCATAACTGAAAATAGTTTTCCACAATTCTGCATGCCAAAAGTAATCAAATATCGTAGTTTCAGCAATCTCCGTCTTCCTTCCAAACTATCGTTCATTGGTTCGAGTCTCTCCTCCAATAGCGTAACTTCTTCCTTAGCACAATACCTTGTTTCCTGCGACTGCGTCGTAAATCTCCGATCTTTCTCGAACAAAATCATGACGTCACCAAGAATCTCAGCTCAATCAGACTACTTGCATGAATTCTACGTCATCCGTGCCTACGTCATGAATATACACGTCACAACTATGACATCCGTAACTTTACTCATATTTGCCAATACAGCCATCGTGGTCTCAATATAATTCAATTTACGGGGGCAGTACCATCCCGGCATTTGCCCGAAGACGAAGTGGGAAACCACGGAAAACCACTTCGAGGATGGCTGAGGTGGGAATCGAACCCCCTCTACTCATTTGGAACACCCGAGGCTGAGTGGACCCCGTTCCAGTCCTCATACCACTTTTCAAATTTCGTGGCAGAGCCGGGAATCGAACCCAGGACCTCCGGGGCGGCAGCTAACCATGCTGACCGCTACGCTACGGAGGCGACAACATTTAGTTCTATGTGATATTATTTTAGACGAGGAGGAGCGTAGCACAAGAATGAGGAAACGAAGAAAATGGGTTCATGATACGTTAAAAGAGCGAAATACAGTTTCCAGTTAGAAGGGATTTCATGTCAACTTGCTTATTTTTAAGAGCGTTAAAAATCCCTCAGTATGCCTTCCTTCGGAGGGGAAGTAAAGTCGGCGGCCCCATGTCATAGATTTATGGCATGTTAAAGAACCTTCCACTAATTACACCTGTGTGAAGCTAAATTGTATAGGTTAGGAATGTAAACAACGCTCTTAGGTTGCTACGTTCGTTGCCAAGAGCCGACTGCGGTGGCGTCTAGTAGCTAAGTTCTGAACTAGGCTTAGTAGGCGTTGACGGTGGCGTTTGGCGGCAAAAGTAGGAACTATTTGAACAATTCAAATTTGCAGTCCTTATTTGAATTAAAAATCAGATAGGCCACACACACTAATACAGCCATCACAATTAACACCGATTATCAGACAGATTCTACACACACCCAAAGTACACGGGGCTACATGACCGCATTGTCTCAGCCCCTAAACTGAGGAACCAAATTCCATGAGGTACTGTTTCAGGCGATGTTGAAAATAAGAATAAAAGTCATAAATTACTTTAGGTTGCGACGGAATATTGTTCATTTTAAAATCCCGATAAGTTTACTAACGCACGTTTCTCGACATCACTATTTAGTTTTGGCGAGTGATACCGCAAACTATAACCAAGCCTAACCCAGGGTAAAACCAGAGGGAGCACCAAAACAAGCATAGACTCGGAATGGAAGTGGTTGCTAGTGCACACTGTCAATACATGACCGCATACGTTCCTTAAGCATTGCTGGGAAACAAACCTGTCGGGAGTCGCAAGGCGCACGGAAGGTGTATGTAATGATGATAATGATTATAATTGTTGTTTTAAGGGGCCTAACATCTAGGTTATCGGCCCCTAATAGTTTGGGTGATAGTGAAAGATGAGATGAGAATGAAAACTATAACTAATACTAACTACAGACTTACATACTAGAAGAAGAAATGGGAAACAAATGAAGGATAAGGCAAATAAAAGACAGGAAGGAAAGAAATGCCCTCAACCCTCGAAGAATGAGGATTGGGGGACTTGGAAGGAAAGAGAGCCATGAAAGGGAAAGAGGAGAGGGCCCGCCCCAAGTCAGTGGAAAAAGGGGAATAAACGGACCCAGCTCAGGAATCCCTCGGGATTGCCAACTCACCAGCCGTGAGCCCTTAAGGGTGTAGCACTATCCAGGGTGCACCAGAAGTGGTGGGGCTACATACACCCTGCCTCCTTGAGGGCCTTGAGCAGAAGGCAGGAGATAACAGGAAAAGAAAAGAAAGGCTGACCCCTCGCAGAAGGAGGGTACCAGGAAAGATGAGACAAAGGCCAATTAAGGCGGGAAAGGAAGAGACTCCCTAGGCCTCGGATACCCTAATACCGTCGGGGTCGGAAGAGAACAAGAATTGACCAAGAGAGGTCGACAGGAAAGAAGGAGAGGGCCGGCACAAGTAAGTGGAAGACATGCCGGACCCAGCTGGGGTCCCGTGGTCGCCAACCCAAGTCTCACTCGATGTGTATGTATTGTGCAGTGTACATGTACTCATTTAAAATACAGTAAACTTTCATGTACGGAGATGTGATGGAAAGGAAACGGAGAGGTTACGTAGTGTACGAGTATAGTGTGAAGCTCTCTTTGCTACACACTCTTATGCGGTTCGTTCACAATATTACCACTAAGAATGTTCCAAAGCCGCAGCAGTCATCTTGCACTTCTTAGTAAAGCTTCTTTAGTCGTGCGTTTCACCACAATAAGAGCTTCGGCCGCCATCTTGCACGTTACCTATATAAAGTCTGTTGCGCATCCATTATAATACCGTCCATGCTAGTAAATCATGGTGCAGTTAACAATATAGCAATACAAGTACATCTATGAATTTTCTTAGGAATGCTGCAATTACCCCTCCTTCCAACAGCACATAACAGTTGCACCAGGTCACATATAAACGGTCTCAGTCACGAATTCTAGACTCGTTACAGTCTGATAACCTATGGTGTTATGATGTCTGCAATTGTGGGGTTTGAAATAGGAGGGGGGGGGGAGAAATAAGGGTGTTTAATAGGTAAGTGTTATCTGGATCAGGAGTACGATGTACTGTTTTCTTCAATTAACCAAGGCCGGCATCCGCAGCAGTATTAAAGGTGCCGGGTCGTCCTCAAAAGACCGGGTGCGCTTAGTATGAATGGCTAATAGTCTACGCGTGGCGGGGAATGTTCCACGGTCTTTAATAGTTGAAGACCTTCCCGAATCCAATAACATACATCTTATCTAGATTTGGCAACACGTCACAATTACACATGGATTGACTACAGACAACACATAGGAACACGGAGCGGGCGGAGAGGGAGGGAAAACCAGCTCAGTGAGATAACATTCCAATTCAGTCGACCGTCACTGCTCCAAGAGGGAAGTTGATACTACTCGCAGTTACAGAACGGAAGACATCAAGCCAGATAATTAATAGCTTGCACTACGCAGTACAACCATAGTTGACTTTTACCACCATATAGTCACTCCAACCAGACAAATTCCGGATTTCTATCACCATTTTAGCATTCCACCTAACATCATGTATATTACAACTAGCACACACTGACAAGTTGCATTATCAATACTGCAACTAAATAATTGTACATATTGTATATATTTTCACCTGTATTTTCAAACATAGATTTTACAGCCTAAGTGTAATGGATCTGTTGATGATTACTTGACGATCGAAACTGGTCATCCTAGTGTATTTATTAATCTCATCTATTTTTTTTTTCAGGATTAGGGCATAACCCAGCTCTTTTGGGTACATTAGTGTTGAGCGACTGAAAAGCACCAAACTTTTGATATCTGCAATATTGTGTTTTTATTTTATTTCTAGAGATGCCGGAATTTGACTCTAAAAGCCGCAGTAGTTAAAAGGCAATAACGCTAGTATTAATTAATTCAATTTTGCACACACCAAAGGTACACGGGGCTCATGTCCTAGCCTATCTTTCAACACGGCAACCACCCCGATGAGAGTTTTTTTCCCTTTCATTAGCAGAGAGATTAACTCCAGTAACATCTTCGGGACGTGTTAGCGTGTCGAACGGAGATAACATACAAGCTTTACTGAACGTGTTTATCAGGTGCAATGCCATTCCTTGTTCCAACTCCATTTCGCAGCTGAATGTGGCAATGCGCAATTTGAAAGTCATTAGAGGTGTTTACATCACGTGACTCTATATCGTGAGACTCAACTTCCTCGCGTTCTGCCCGGCCAATGGAACAAATCTTTAATAATGTTCCTGATGGATGCTTGCTACCGGTCGTACATCCATGGCAATATGTATATATAATTATCAGTCACGAAACACCAGTCAAGCATTCGCATAGCAAACGACAACGCCTGGTAGATAAATTAAACTCGAGTAGCCCACCGGCCAGGCGCAACATGACTTGCATGTCACAATGCTGTTCTAGTAGACCTACAGTTTTGCTCAAAACGGAATCGCAAAGGTCCAAGTTTTTTGTTGTTTTAGTTTTGTTTTTGATTAGGCAAGTTTCCGGATTGAACAAAATTATGCAGAAAGGTACACAAATTACTTACTTCAGATCCTTTAGTATCTTTAGTATTGGTGATACAATATCTCAGTAATACACGCAACATATTCTGTATGTACTCAATGTACTTACACACTGAACACCGGACTATTTGAGCCTTCTTCCACATGTCTAATAAACAAACTACAACACACATAACACACTCCTGAAACTGAATAATTTTCAAGTCATTAATTTAATAATTGCAGCCAAGTAGCCATGCATAGCAGGAGGATAATTTAACATGCGTAATTTACATTTCAACACTGAATTCAGTCACTGTTTTTGGGCATTTCTTGCGATGTAACACTTGATATTTATCACATTGTAGTTCACAAAATGCACATAGACACTTATTAGTCACTATATGAAAACAACTTATGGCACACACTTTATGGTGAAAACCATGTGCGGCCAATCGCGTCACAACATTCCTCATGCTTTTATTCGGTCCTGTCCAGCTCCTGTCTAACATAGCAGCTGTTGCATAGAAATCTTCTTCAATTTCCCCTCTCTTCTTCATATTTTCCGACATCAGCCCCCTATACGCCACTGTTTCTGGAAGTAGCAACACATAATGCAGATCTTCCAACTAAAAGGACTCCCTCGTCAAGATGTATACCGTACATATCTTGATGGGGTGTATTTGGACACCCCAATTACTCGCTTCACTTTTTCCCATTCTTTTAGGTCATTCTTTTTTAAGAATTCCCATAATCGTGTATGCCCTATTTCAAAATTGGAACAATTTTCACTCGAAAGAGCATCATTTCCTTCTCAAGGGAGATTTGTTGAATGCGATATATATGAGCCATGCCTTTTATGGCAATTATGGACTTTTCTTTGGCATAATATATTCGAAATGATATCGCGGTTGTTTGCAAGGTTACTCCTAAGTATTTATAGGCGTTCATGATTGTGAGTTTTTCTCAGTAGTGGTTTTGTGACAGTTCACGGCCCTCCTCCTCCTCACCCTCCTCACAAGATGGCGACGGCACGATATCTCTCGAACTTATGGTCGGATTTTAACAAATTAGGTGTTGTTGAACTCGGGCTGACACCCCCTTTCCAATGGATAACCTATTTCCACCCCAAAAATAAAACCTACACCTACTAGGGGTAAAATTGTAATTTTTTTTAGAGAATCTAGCTTTCCAAGTGCAACATGTGAGAGTTTGAATGCCAATATGGAATTAAACGTTGTTCCACATAAAGTGCATGGGTACGGTGGATAGCCACTATGAATTAACATGCTTGTTTTTTGTTTCTGCGCATGCCCACTCAAGGCTTTTGTAAGAGGGTGGGGGGGGGGGGGGGTGGACCCTGTGGATGGGTCCTTGTTAACAGGTCATTGTTGGCGGGTCATTGTTGACAGGTCATGTTGACAGGTCCTTGTGGACAAGTCCTTGCTGACAGGTCCTTGTGGACGAGTCCTTGTGGACAAGTCCTTGTTGATAGGTCATTGTGGACGAGCCCTTGTGGACGAGTCCTTGTTGACTGGTCCTTGTGGGCGAGTCCTTGTGGACGAGTCCTTGTGGACGAGTCCTTGTGGACGAGTCCTTGTGGATGAGTCCCTTTGGACTGGTCCCTATGGACTAGCCCATGCATTTATTTAAATTATGTCAAAGGGCCTAACTACCTTTGTGTGTAAAGCAGTGTGTTGAACTGACGTTGTTCACCATCCCCCACTACTAACGAGTCATTTGTAGTTGAAAGAGAATAATACATGTTCTTAAGATCTTAAAACTGTGGAGATGGTACGTGAGTAAGACGTCTTGTTATTTCCTGTGTCATATTACAGACATGGCAGAAAGCGCACAGATCTGTTGCTATGACTAACGCTGCAGTAATTTGAAACCGCAAGTGTTCATTAAGACAAAGGGTGATGATCATGCAAAGTTAGCAGTTATTAGATATTACACAGGTGTTCCTTCCGGTGTCATGTTGCTGACATGGCAGAGTGCACACTGCTGTTGCTATGACTGACGCTGCAGTAATTTGAAACCCCAGGTGTCGATCAAGACAATGGGTGATGATCATGCAAAGTCAGCAGTAATTGGATACCACACAGGTGTTCCTAGTGTACTTTGGACTCTCAGCTGTATTGGGAAAGGAATTGCAATGATCTGCAAAAAACTGCTGACACGAGCGATGAGAGATTATATAAGAAAGGTGTCGTATATTTCCCTACTGTCAGTCTTTATTACTCGCTTTGAGTGAACAGTGCTCTATTACTGCTCAAGAGATGTAAAAAAGCCTTTTTGGTAGAAAATCATTAAATTATTTTGCGAGGTAAGTACTTATTATAAATGGATTGTAGTCTTTTATTACTAATTGATGTTGAAGTTATTGATTGGAATGTATTTATTTATTGATTGATTGATTGATTTGTTTACAGATAATTGGGTACCTGTAGGTTACCAGATTCCTACAATCTGTTCATTCAGTGGCAGCAGTTGATAAATTATAAAAAGGTAAGTGCCCCTCTAATAACTTTTAAACAGTTAGAGTGATATTTTCCAATGTTCACCACTACATGTCAGTGAAAATGGTATATTTGGCAGTCAAAAGTTGGAACTACTTGACCATGGTGTGTAAAGCTAATTTTGTAGGTTAGATTTTGATTACCGCTCTATTAATTCTGAATGTTCATTGCTAGGTGTCAGTGACAGAGGGAATATTTAAAGATTTAACCTCAGTTCACCTAACATAACCTAACTTTACCTAACTTAACCTTGTCACGTGACATGTTTTACAAGTTTAGACTTGCTTTATGACTGACTATGACGTTACACTTAGCTCACTTAACTGGTGGCTGCTGGTTTCTATCACGTGACATGTTCTACAAGTTTAGACTTGTTTTAAGACTGGCTATGACGTCACACTTAGCTCACGTAACTGGCAAACGCTGGTTTCTATCACTCTATCAAGTTCCAATGTTCACCGCTAGGCGTCAGTGACAGTGGTATATAGTAACCCCCAGTTAGAACTACATGAAGTTAGACTTGCTAGGAGTTCACAGATGATCAATTTAAGTACCCTGCTATAACCATTGACTGGAATATAATTAAACTATTTACATTTTACTTTGTTTTATCATTTATTAACATTTATGTTTTCTGTCTTTAATAGGTAATTTCGAAAGTGATCATTATGTTCAAGTGTGGTGAATGTAAGAAACAGTTCTCAAGACCTGACAGCCTTCTACGACACGCAAATGCTAAACATGACATTAAAATGTTTGTGTGCAGTCATTGTGCTACCACATTTAACAGACAAGATAATCTTGCACGTCATGTAAATTTAATGCATGTTAGTTCAGCACCATTTTCGTGTTCAGTTTGCGAACTTGGTTTTTCTGCTGTAAAGCGATATCTATCCCACATGTTTGAAGTGCATGGAGAACAACAGGAATTGAAATCTGGAAAACCATCAACTAGCAGAGAACCTTTAAATGAATGTGATGCTCAAAAGCGTAAACGTTCTCAAGATTGTGAAAATAGTCATGCAACAAAAAGAAAGAAGAATGGTGAACCTTCGATAACACATTGTAATGTATGTATTATTGATATACCATCTTCAATAATTCATGGACATTTACGCAGTATTCATCATAAAAATAACGCTTGCCATGAAAGAAATTCTGGAAATATTCAACAAATTGGTAGTGCGTTTAAAAGTCGAATTGCTAGTTACAGACTTCATAGTAAAGAAAAAACTCAAAGTATTGAATCATTTTTAAGAAATGTTCAACCTAGTGTGTTTGGCTTGGTAGAAAATGTTTCAGTGGAGCATAAAACATATAAAATGAATTTTGAACTCTCTGGACTATACGTAAAAACTGGGAGCGAAGGTGAAATTACGGATATCAAATCTTTCAATACAAAAATGTAATTGTTAGTGAATCAACTAATATCAGTGATATATACCAAAATATTTCAAGTGCTATCATTGTGAAGAGTGAAGAGTTCCAGGAAAGGGAGTCAGGCTGGGCGTTGGTTGAAGTACTTTATTTAGAAACCAACATTAATAAATATAATCCCCTTCGAGCATCATCATACATTGTTTTACCAGCATGGATCAAACGGAAGAAAGCTGTTGTGAACGTTATGAATAGTGGCCATGCATGTTTTGCATGTGCTGTAACCTCAGCTCTCCATCCAGCTGAAAAGGCTGTGGAGAGAACATCATCTTATCCTCACTATTCTTCAGTGTTAGATTTAAAAGAAATGGAATTTCCTATGGCGATAAGAGACATTAAACGTTTTGAAGAGCTGAACAATGTAAGTATTAATGTTGATGGAATTGAAAATAAGAGTATAGTAGGTCCTCTATATTATACTCTGAAAAAAAAAAGGATGCTCATGTAAATTTACTGTACATAACTAAAGGTGAAAACGCCCACTATTGTTGGATAAAACATTTAAGTAGACTCGTCAGTAGTCAGCTATCAAGAAATAAACTTAAGAAGTGGTTGTGTGATGGTTGCTTGCTATATTTTAGAAAAGAGGATCAACTATCTCAACATCAAAAATAGGGATGTAATCATATGTGTTCGGTATTACCAACTCCTAAGAATAACATTCTGAAATTTAAAGACTTTGAAAAGCAGCTTCGAGTACCATTTGTTATATATGCTGAATTTGAGGCTTTGCTAAAACCATTTAGTACATGTCCATCAAATCCATCCAAACCTTTTACCAACACCACTCACATTCACGAACCTTTTAGCTTTGCATATTATATTAAATGTAGTTACGATGGCTCGTTAAATAAGTTTGAGTTCTATAGAGGACCTGATGCACCTAAAGTTTTCATGGAAAGACTTGGAAAAGATGCCATCCGTATATCCTCTATTTTAAATACGATCGTTCCAATGGAGCCACTAACATCATAGCAGCCAACGCGTTTTGAAACTGAAACTAATTGTTTTATATGTGGTGAATGTTTATATGCAGATAGGGTTCGCGATCATGACAATTTAACAGGAAAATATCGTGGTGCTGCTCACCAAGAATGTAATTTAAATTATAGAGCAACTAAATTCATTCCAGTCATTCTACATAACGGTAGCAAATACGATAACCACTTTATCGTTAAAGAATTTGGAGCATCAGATGTGAAAATTGATGTGATTGCAAATAATAAGGAACAATATATATCGTTCACAAAATATATCAGACCTGACACTGAAAAAACCATTAAACTGCGATTTTTAGATTCATTCCGCTTTATGCCGAATAGTCTTGATAAGCTGGCTAGTAATTTAAAATCAGATCAGTTTCATGAAATTCAACGTGTCTTTTCTAAAGAAGATGATTTTAATTTGATTCGTCAAAAGGGTATATTCCCTTATGAATATATTAACTGTGTGGAACGTCTTGAGGAGTGTTCTTTACCACCGAAAGATGCATTTTACAGTTCCTTAAACACAAGTCATGTCAGTGATCAGGAATATTTACATGCACAACGTGTATGGACACAGTTTGACATTCAAACTTTAGCTGAATTTTCAGACATACATTTAAAGACAGATGTGTTATTATTAGCAGATGTTTTTGAAAATTTTCGGAATGTTTGTATGAAAACTTATGACCTTGATCCTTGTCAGTATTTCATTGCTCCTGGGTTAAGATTTAGTTCAATGTTGAAAAAGACAAAAGTAAATTTAGAATTGATGACTGATATAGACATGATTTTTTTTATAAAATCATCAATTCGAGGTAGATTAAGCCAATGTAGTGGACGATATTCTAAAGCAAATAATGAATACATGCCTAGCTACAACCCTTGTGAAGAGTCAAAGTATATTGTCTACCTTGATGCAATTAACCAATATGGTTGGGCTATGAGTCAATATCTACCACTGAAATATTTTCGCTGGCTGACACAATCACAAATTGATGTCTTACATGTTAACACTCTAAATGATAACGATGATAAAGGATATATTTTAGAGGTAAATCTTGAGTACCCTAAAGAGATACATGATGATCATAATGATTTACCATTCTGTCCTGAGACTACGAAATCTCCATACATCACATCACGAACGAAAATGTTAATTGCTAATGTGAATGATAAATGCAAATATGTAATACATTATTAAAACTTGAGACAGTATCTACAGCATGGATTGAAATTAACTAAAATTCATCGTGTATTACAATTTCTTCAGTCAGCGTGGCTCAAACCATAAAATTGATGTAAACAATAATTTAAGAACACAGTCAACAGATGCTTTTGAAACAGATTTTTATAAACTCATGAATAATAGTGTTTTTGGAAAGACTATGGAGAATGTTGATAAGCAAGTTGATGTAAAGCTGATAACAAAGTGGGAGAATGATGGTAAAAGGTATGGTGCGAGCAACTTAATAAACAAGCCTAACTTTCATAGCAGTTCAATTATTCATAAGGATTTAGTTGTAATACAAATGAATCGTCTTAAAGTAACTTATAACAAACCCATATATGTGGGTTACACCATTCTGGAATTGTCAAAAACACTTATGTATGAATTTCACTATGATTATGTAAAGAAAAACTATCATGATAATGCTAAATTACTCTACACAGACACAGATTATTTTATTTATGAGTTTAAAACTGATGATTTTTATGAGGATATCAAAACTGAGCTAAATAGGTTTGATACAAGTGACTATCCGAAGGATAATATTTACCATTTACCTCTTGTAAACAAAAAGGTTCTTGGAAAATTTAAGGATGAATGTGCTGGTGTTGTTATAGACACCTTTGTAGGCAAAAAATCTAAATCATACAGCTATATGACGATTGATAATGTAGTGATGAAAAAATTTAAAGGAGTAAAGATGAATGTTGTTAGTAAAGAGTTAGATATAAGTGATTATAAGGACTGTATAATCAGTAACCCACCTATATTATATAAGAACATGTGTGTATTTAGAAGTAAAAATCATCAGCTGTATACTAATTTAATGAACAAAGTTGCTTTAAGTAATGAAGACAACAAACGATTCATTATACCCAACTCATTTGATACTCTCGCTTGGAGAAACAGTCGCATTGACGACTATTACTTTACTTAAGTCTAATGTTCACCATATTGTATTATTTGTAGTATTTATATGGTAATATATATTTGTAAAAACTGTAAGTAGAATGCATAATGTTAGGCTACTGTAGTTTAACAAAAATAAGATAAGTAATACATTTTAGTGTAAAATGTTTGCTTTTTTATGTTACGAAAAATATTTAAAAGATGTACAGAATGCGTGAACTAAACAAGGGGAATGTAAAAAAAATGTCAAGTGGAAATTGTAAATATCCATGTGTGAAAAAATGAAATGGCTATCACCAGTTTAAAATTAAAAGACATTGTGATCTGGTAAACCTTATTTTTATTTCATAACAAAAAATTTACAGAATGTGTAAACTAAACAAGGGGAATGTAAAAAAACGTAAAGTGGAAATTGTAAATATCCACGTGTAAAAAATGAATTGGCTATCACCATTTTAAAATTAAAAACATAGTGATCTGTTAAACCTTATTTTTATTTCATAACAAAAAACATATACAGAATGTGTGAACTAAACAAGGGGAATATAAAAAAATGTAAAATGAAAATTGTAAATATTCATGTGTGGAAAAATAAAAATTAAGAAATGGCTATCACCATTTTTAAAATTAAAAGACATTGTGATCTGGTAAACCTTGTTTTTATTTCAAAACAAATAGAGCTTTACAAAATAGAATACAAAGAAATACCAATTCCTCAATCCTTTTTTGTCAAATTTCAAATCATATAATTCATGTCAGATATGTTGGATTTTTTTGTTTATATGTAAAACTATTAAGTACTGATACCTGATTGGTTACACAACTCTTTCATAATGAAAATCTTGAGCTCTGATTCATTGGAGAACTGTTTACGTTTGTCTGAACCAAGACTAACTACTACTCACTGCTAAGGTTTAGAAATTACATTTACTCAAATCACATTCTGGTAAAAAATCATGACTACTATAAACTGCTACCACTCTTCCACCACTTTACTAACACTTTTCTACCATTTGACTCTCACTTTTGCTCTTACTTTAAACTACACATACTACAAACTATCATTTTTATTATCGAGTTAACTTTACTACTAAACTTGTAGAACATTCACGTGATAGAAACCAGCGGCCGCCAGTTAGGTGACCTAAGTATGTCGTCATAGCCAGTCCTAAAGCAAGTCTAAACTTGTAGAACATGTTATGTGACAAGGTTAAGTTAGACTAAGTTAGGTTATGTTAGGTGAGCTGAGGTTAAGTCTTTAAATATTTACTTTCTTTGAAATAATTTCCAAGACCAAGAAAAAAACACTAAATACACTGACAAAAATAACTTGTCAAATAAGCCAACACACACAAAACCAATATAAACCAACACAAAAGCCAATACAAAAGCCAACGCAAAAGCAAACACAAAAGCCAATACATAAGCCAACATAAAAGCCAACACACAAGCCATTGTTTATTTTGCATGTCATAATCTCTTTGATACATCGTAAGCTGTATATATCAACATACGTTTTAGAACATGCATTTGTAGAAAAATAAATTGTCAAATAAGCCAACACAAAAACCGATATAAGCCAACACAAAAGCCAATACATAAGCCAATACAAAAGCCAACACGAAAGCCAACACATAAGCCAACGTAAAAGCCAACACAAAAGCTAGTTCCAAAATGGCCCAACCTAACCTAACCTACGAGGTGTGATTAAAAATTTCCAAAATGGCTGCCGTAGCTTAACTTAACCTTTGATTGATCCCTGTTGATTGATCCCTTTTGATTGATCTCTGTTGATGTATCCCTTTGGACTGGTCCCTGTTGACTAGCCCCTTTGGACGGGTCCTTTTTGAAGGAGTCATTTTTTTACGGGTTTATATTTGAACACATTTTACAAGAAAAGCCCAGAAAGCAAATGGACATGGAAATCTCCGAATGGGAAAATCAAAAACGAAATAGACTTCATCCTAACCAATAGACTAACAGAGGTGAAAAACATACAAGTGATAAATGGTCTGAAGTTTGACACAGATCACAGAATGGTAGATTGAAAGTGAGAATAAAGAAGAAAAGGAGACACTACTTCAACAACAAAACTACACATCCAGGATGCATAGACAGGGCGGAGTATGTAAAAGCACTACAACAAAACCTACGAGACTTCAACCAACAAACGGAGCAAAAAGTCCAACAACACTATACAGAGCTCGTAAATTGCATATCCCGCGCAGCCAAACAATCGTCAACACCTGGAAACAGTATGAAAAATAGAATAAAACTTAAGGATAGCACCAAATGTTTGATCGAAGAAAGAGAACGCCTAAAATCACAAGTCATAGAAAACGAACACAAAAAGCTGGAATATGCGGAAGTCAATAAACAATCAAAAAGGGAAATCCGAAGAGACATCAGAGAACACAACACTAAAGTGGTCAAAGAAATCATGGATACCACAAAATCAATAAAGAAGATTAGAAAAGAATTAACTCCAGGCAAACATTGGATACTGGGAGTAAAAGACAACAACGAAAAAAGACAAGCCTCAAGAGAAGAGATAATGACGCAAGCGACAGAGTTCTATAGGACACTATACTCAAGTAACTCTCAAAGATCCAACTTGCATCAGGACCAGAATACATCAGAAGAAAACCTAGAGGAAGAAACACCTCCAATACTACCCAGTGAAGTAAGAGCAGCCATTCGACAAACGAAAACCGAAAAATGCCCAGGTGAAGATGGAATTTACAATGAATTTCTAAAATGGGGTGAAGAAGACCTAATCCCAGTCATCACAACATTATTTAATTCCATACTCACATCAGAAGACATACCAATGCAGTGGAAACAAAGCATTATCATACTTATACACAAAAAGGGAGCCAAGGACGACATAAACAACTACAGACCGATCAACCTAATTGTAAACCTCTACAAGCTATTTATGAAGATCCTAACCAATAGAATGACAAAGGCACTGGACGAACAGCAACCGATAGAGCAAGCAGGATTCAGAAAGAGTTTCAGTACATCAGACCACTTGCAAGCAATAAATCAACTCATGGAGAAAGTTCAGGAATTTAATCTAGAGGTGTATATCGCATTTGTGGATTACAACAAAGCATTTGACTCCGTAGAACAGGGAAGCGTCTTAGAAGCACTGGAAAAACAAGGCATCCCAAACAAATTCGTTAGACTCCTTGGCAAACTCTACGACGGTAACCAAGCCAGAATAAAGACAGAAAGAGAAGGATGTAACATCATGATAGAAAGGGGAGTAAAACAGGGAGACCCCTTCTCACCAAAATTATTCATCTGTTTGCTGGAAAATCAGTTTAGAAAACTAGACTGGGAAGAAAAATATGGCCTCAGAATCGATTGGACAAGACTAACCCATTTACGGTTCGCAGACGACATTGTTTTGGTGGCTGAATCAGCGAAAGAGCTGGAACAAATGATAAAAGAATTAGACAAAACAAGTAAAGAAGTGGGCCTTACAATGAACCCGAAGAAAACGAAGCTGATGACCAATGCGTTAGAAGCCCCAATTAATGTGAACGGAGAAACACTGGAATATGTTGAAGAATATGTATATCTCGGTCAGAACATGTAATTTTCAAGTCGTTCAGAGAAAGAGGTCAAACGAAGAATAGGACAAGCATGGAAGAGCTTTTGGTCCCTAAAGTTTATACTGGCTGACAAGACCCAAAAACACACTTTAAAGGCTGAAGTTCTGGAAAAATGCGTTATACCGGTGTTACTATATGGTTGCCAAACTTGGGCATTAACATCGAAACAAAGACAAATGATCCAGAGATGTCAACGGAAAATGGAAAGGAAGATACTTCATGTCTCATTGAGAGATAGAATACGGAACGAAGATTTAAGAAGGAGAACCGGCATGAAAGACGCTATGACATCAGCAGACCAGATCAAATGGAGATGGGGTGGACATGTAGCGAGATTAGATCCTAACCGATGGACGTACAAAATGACGATGTGGGACCCAAGAACAGGAAGACGAAACGTTGGGAGACAAAGAATCAGATGGGCAGACTGGTTCGTAAAATGGGGAGGAAAACAATGGACAAGAACAGCGAAGATGAGGCAGGAGTGGAAAGACCTAGGGAGACCCGCATGCAGTGACCAATAAAACAATGCATCAACTAGAAAGACACCGTTCAGTGGGCATGCAGCAAAGCGGTACATATCTCTGGTGTGCAATAAAGGCTTCTCACAGAGCGGTGACCTCAAGAAGCACACTGTTGTTCATACTGGAGTGAAGTAATACACTTTTAGCACATGTGAGAAGTCATTTACTTGGCGGACAGAACTAATGGAACATTGTCTCGCGCTCTAATTTGAGGAAACATCATCGTGTTCACTAGGGAAAATAACCTTACTCCATCACAAGGAATTCAAAAGGTTCAACTATCTTGCGAAACACTTATTAATTCGTTCCGGGACCACATGTGCACAACATAGTGAATGATTTGTGGGATGTTAAAGAACGTGTATAGGTATCTGCATCCAAACTAGATGTAAAAACTCCACCGGTAAGGTTTTGTATTGCATTTTAAAAAGACCTATTTGAAACGGTTCAATATACGTAGATTTTACTGAAGAGTGAAGACTTCGCAGTTTCTGTCATTGTTCAAGTGCTTAGACAGGGTAAGCTTTGTGCTTAGTGGCAATGGGAAGCTCCCAGATATTAATTGATGGCTATTATGATTTCCGTAATACTAATGGATATTTGAGGCCTTGATATCGCCAGACTCAGAAATGAAGATTGTTGTAGCGAATTTTATGCCATCGTAATATAATTTACTTAATCTTTAATCAGCTGCACATCTATATAGAAGGCCCAATCAGAAAGAATAACCCCGAATGCTCCTCAGGACTTGCTCACCTGATGAGTTAAAACTGAGCAATTCCCTGCAAAGCAGGAGGCCATAGCCCTTATGGGATTTGTAAGGCTATTTATTTATTTATTTATTTATTTATTCATGTTGGATTCTAAATAAAGTACTTCAACCAACGCCCAGCCTGACTACCTTTCCTTGAACTCTTCACTCTTCACAATGATAGCACTTGAAATATTTTGGTATATAACACTGATATTAGTTGATTCACTAACAATTACATTTTTTGTATTGGAAGATTTCATATCCGCAATTTCACCTTCGCTCCCAGTTTTTACGTATAGTCCAAAGAGTTCAAAATTCATTTTGGATGTTCTATGCTCCACTAAAACATCTTCTACCAAGCCAAACACACTAGGTTGAACATTTCTTAAAAATGATTCAATACTTTGAGTTTTTTCTTTACTATGAAGTCTGTAACTAGCAATTCGACTTTTAAACGCAGTACCAGTTTGTTCAATATTTCCAGAATTTCTTTCATGGCAAGCGTTATTTTTACGATGAATACTGCGTAAATGTCCATGAATGATTGAAGGTATATCATTATTACATATATTACAATGTGTTATCGAAGGTTCACCATTCTTCTTTCTTTTTGTTGCATGACTATTTTCACAATCTTGAGAACGTTTACGCTTTTGAGCATCACATTCATTTAAAGGTTCCGTGCTAGTTGATGGTTTTCCAGATTTCAATTCCTGTTGTTCTCCATGCACTTCAACCATGTGGGATTGATATCGCTTTACAGCAGAAAAACCAAGTTCGCAAACTGAACACGAAAATGGTACTGAACTAAAATGCATTAAATTTACATGACGTCCAAGACTATCTTGTCTGTTAAATGTGGTAGCACAATGAATGCACACAAAAATTTTAATGTCATGTTTAGCATTTGCGTGTCGTTGAAGGCTGTCAGGTCTTGAGAACTGTTTCTTACATTCACCATACTTGAACATAATGATCACTTTCGAAATTACCTATAAAAGAAAGAAATCATAAATGTTAACAAATGATAAAACAAAGTAAAATGTAAATAGTTTAATTACATTCCAGTCAATGGTTATAGCAGGGTATTTAAATTGATCATCTGTCAACTCCTAGCAAGTCTAACTTCATGTAGTTCTAATTGGGGATACTATATACCACTGTAACTGACACCTAGCAGTGAACATTGGAACTTGATAGAGTGGTAGAAACCAGTGATCGCTAGTTAAGTGAGCTAAGTGTGACGTCATAACCAGTCTTAAAACAAGCCTAAACTTGTAGAACATGTCACGTGATAGAAACCAGCGATCTCTAGTTAAGTGAGCTAAGTGTGACGTCATAGCCAGTCTTAAAACAAGTTTAAACTTGTAGAACATGTCACGTGATAGAAACCAGCGATCGCCAGTTAAGTTGGCTAAGTGTGACGTCATAGCCAGTCTTAAAACAAGTCTAAACTTGTAGAACATATCACGTGATAGAAACCAGCAGCCACCAGTTAAGTGAGCTAAGTGTGCCGTCATAATCAGTCATAAAGCAAGTCTAAACTTGTAAAACATGTCACGTGACAAGGTCAAGTTAGGTAAAGTTAGGTTATGTTAGGTGAACTGAGGTTAAGTCTTTAAATATTCCCTGTGTCACTGACACCTAGCAATGGAATTCAGACTTAATAGAGCGGTAATCAAAATCTAACCTACAAAATTAGCTTTACACACCATGGTCAAGTAGTTCCAACTTTTGACTTCCAAATATACCATTTTCACTGACATGTAGTGGTGAACATTTGAAAATATCACTCTAACTGTTTAAAAGTTATTAGAGGGGCACTTACCTTTTTATAATTTATCAACAGCTGCCACTGAATGAACAGATTGTAGGAATCTGGTAACCTACAGGTATCCAATTATCTGTAAACAAATCAATCAATCAATCAATCAATCATTAAATACATTCCAATCACTAACTTCAACATCAATTAGTAATAAATGACTACAATCCATTAATAATAAGTACTTACCTTGCAAAATAATTTAATGATTTTCTACCAAAAAGGCTTTTTTACAACTCTTGAGAAGTAATAGAGCACTGTTCAATGAAAGCGAGTAATAAAGACTGACAGTAGGGAAATATACGACACCTCTCTTATATAAACTCTCATCGCTCGTGTCAGCAGTTTTTTGCAGATCATTGCAATTCCTTTCCCAATACAGCTGAGAGTCCAAAGTACACTAGAAACACCTGTGTGGTGTCCAATTACTGCTGACTTTGCATGATCATCACCCATTGTCTTGATCAACACCTGGGGTTTCAAATTACTGCAGCGTCAGTCATAGCAACAGCAGTGTGCACTCTCTGCCATGTCAGCAACATGACACCGGAAGGAACACCTGTGTAATATCTAATAACTGCTAACTTTGCATGTTCATCACCCATTGTCTTAATGAACACTTGAGGTTTCAAATTACTACAGAGTTAGTCATAGCAACAGATCTGTGCGCTCTCTGCCATGTCTGTAATATGACACAGGAAATAACAAGATGTCTTACTGCACGTACCATCTCCACAGTTTTAACATCTTAAGAACATGAATTATTCTCTTTCAACTACAAATGACACGTTAGAACACATCCACCCACCGAGTTAGATCCCTTGTATGTTCACATGTACACACATCAAAAAAAGTTTTGCATCACCTCGGTTCCCAGATCTCCGGCATATAGACGTTGACTGTGTATATTGTATCCAAGATACAGTCCCTTTGACTGTTCATAGATGTCACTAAAACTGCTCAAAGATGTAAACAACCATGCATGAGCAGGGCCTATTAGACGGAGGGGGTACGACAGCCGATCATTTCCAGTCATTCCACCAGGACGAAGGTACGCTGCTCATGTTGTCTGTAGTTCTACCATGCCTAGAAGGTCAATACCGCAGTTCGATCGCGTCCGCATTGTTACTTTGTGTCAAGAAGGGCTCTCAACAAGGGAAGTTTCCAGGCGTCTCAGAGTGAACCAAAGCGATGTTGTTCGGACATGGAGGAGGTACAGAGATACAGGAACTGTCGATGACAGGCCTCGCTCAGGCCGCCCAAGGGCTACTACTGTAGTGGATGACCGCTACTTACGGATTGCCGCTCGGAGGAACCCTGACAGCAATGCCACCATGTTGAATAATGCGTTTCGTTCAGCCACAGGACGTCGTGTTTCAACTCAAACTGTGCGCAATAGGCTGCATGATGCGCAACTTCACTCCCGACGTCCATGGCGAGGTCCAGCTTTGCAACCCCGACACCATGCAGCGCGGTACAGATGGGCCCAACAACATGCTGAATGGACCCCACGGAATTGGCATCACGTTCTCTTCACCGATGAGTGTCGCATATGCCTTCAACCAGACAATCGTCGGAGACGTGTTTGGAGGCACCCTGGTCAGGCTGAACGTCTTAGACACACTGTCCAGCGAGTGCAGCAAGGTGGTGGTTCCCTGATGTTTTGGGGTGGCATTATGTGGGGCCGACGTACGCCACTGGTGGTCATGGAAGGCTCCGAAACGGCTTTACGATACCTGAATGACATCCTCCGACCCATAGTGCAGCCATATCGGCAGAATATTGGAGAGGCATTTGTCTTCATGGACGACAATTCTCGACCTCATCGTGCACATCTTGTGAATGCGTTCCTTCAAGATAACGACATCGCTCGACTACAGTGGCCAGCAAGTTCGCCAGACATGAACCCTATCGAACATGCCTGGGATATGTTGAAAAGGGCTGTTTATGGACGTCTTGACCCACCAACCACTCTGAGAGATTTACGCCGAATTGTCGTTGAGGAGTGGGACAATTTGGACCAACAGTGTCTTGATGAACTTGTGGATAGTATGCCACGGCGAATACAGGCATGCATCAATGCAAGAGGACGTGCTACTGGGTATTAGAGGTAGTGGTGTGTACTGCAATCTGGACCACAAATGCTGAAAGTCTAGCTGTATGATGGTACAACATGCAATGTGTGGGTCTCATGAGCAATAAAACGAGCTGAAATGTTGTTTGTGTTGATCTCTATTCCCTTTGTATTTAACGGTTCCGGAACTCTTGGAACCGAGGTGATGCAAAACTTTTTTTGATGTGTGTATTTCGTCACTTTCCTTTCATATCGTTATCACATTATAGTAGTGGGGGCTGGTGAACAACGTCAGTTCAACACACTGCTTTACACGCAAATGTAGTTAGGCCCTTTGACATAATTTATATAAATGCATGGGCTAGTCCATAGGGACCAGTCCAAAGGGACTCATCCACAAGGACTCGTCCACAAGGACATGTCAACAAGGACTCGTCTGCAAGGACCTGTCCACAAGGACTCGTCCACAAGGACCTGTCAACAAGGACTTGTCCACAAGGACCTGTCAAAAAGGACTTGTCCACAAGGACCTGTCAACAATGACCTGTCACAATGACCCGCCAACAATGACCTGTCAACTAGGACCCATCCACATGGATCCGCCCCCCCCCCCACCCTCTTTCAAAAGCCTTGAGTGGGCATGCGCAAAAACAAAAAACAAGCATGTTAATTCATAGTGGCTATCCACCGTACTCATGCACTTTATGTGGAACAACGTTTAATTCAGTATTGACATTCAAACTCTCACATGTTGCACTTGGAAAGCTAGATTCTCTAAAAGAAATACAATTTCACCCCTAGTAGGCGTAGGTTTTATTTTTGGGGTGGACATATGTTATCCATTGGAAAGGGGGTGTCAGCCCGAGTTCAACAACACCTCATTTGTTAAAATTCGACCATAAGTTCGAGAGATATCGTGCCGTCGCCTTCTTGTGAGGAGGGTGAGGAGGAGGAGGGCCGTGAACTGTCACAAAACCACTACTCTTCTCCTCGAAGGGTGATCGTTTCTGATCATTTTCTCTTTCCTCCTTTTCGAAAGGACATCCGAACTGTCTTCTTCATATTAATTTGGAGACCATTGTCATGTGCCCACAATATTAATTGGTTAGAGATCTGCTGCAGGTCCTCGATCTTCCTTGGCGCTAATACCATATCATCAGCATTGATATATAACCTGGTTTGCGCATCGTCCATTGCCTTCGTTCTTCCTTCTTCCACATTGTCTAACAAAGAAACCTGTTTCTCCTTCCTTGATGTTAAGGCTTTTTCCAATGCAGTCTTTAGCGATGTCCAGTAGCTCAAGAAGTCGCGGTGATTTCAACTTGACAGCAAATTTCATAATGACTCACGCTCAATAGCTTGTTCTTGAGTTTGTATGTTTTCCTGTCACAAAGGTACAAAACTGGGCTCAAGGTGTACATCCAGATCAGAATCTCTACGAACCATGGCAACCACGTGCCGAGTGTGACCGTGTCGGATGCGACCCAGTCGTGGCTGTAGCGACCCGGCTAGTAGCTTACAGTGCCCCATGTGACCCATTGTTCGAGAGAAGAATTGAAGATCTTATTTCCAAAGTGACGTAAATCCATGAAATGCAAAACTTCAGAAATCGCGTTTTTGTTTCTTCGTTTAATTAAAATCAGATATGATTATGAATATAATGTAATTTCATTCGTTACTTTTGGAAATTGTGATAATCGTCTCCTGTAAGTTGGAGTTAGGACGTTTTGGAAATAAATCATATATTGACATAGGCTTTGAGGGACATTTATGAACATTTAATTTCACACGGCATTAACCCAAAAAATATGAATTATTTATGTGGTAATCCGGGCCGTGAAAGCCTTAATCTAAACATTTAAATTGTTTAAACAAAACATACACAAACTGATGCTCTACATATTATTCAAAGTTAGCCGTGGCCTTGATTTATCACGTGATATCACGTGATGCCCAGAGAGCCATCGGATTGGTCAACATGGTTATAAGTAGGGCTCGGTATTTTAGGTAAATAAATATTTTTTTATGTAACTACATATTTTAAGCATTTTTTCTATAAATACGTAAATGCCTGCTTTTCACTTATTAGCACATAAAAATACATAATATTTACATTTTTTAAAATCAGTATTTTAGATCTTTCAGTTCATTGCATTTTTGTTATGTGTTACTTCAACGGGGAAGAACCTGTGAGCTATCTAATCTTCATGCAGAGCGTATGTCAGCTTCCAACTGTGTTATTCTTAAGTTGTCGCCCCGTGCCACTCACTGTGGAAGCCGGGGTATTCCTTGTCCATTGCCATATTGCACCACGTGCTAGAACTCACTCTCCCCCAGCTACCTGGAACCAGTGTCACATACAGTTAATTTCTGGCACTGTGAAGTGTAAGGCAGTTCTACGATGCCTAAAGTAAAAACAACTACAAGTAATCGTCTGTTGCAGAATTCAAAGATAATTTTACTTCTGATGGGGGCTTTCCGTTCTGCCAACCATGTGGGAAAGGAATCATGGCTGAATAGCGATCTCAAGTTACACAACACCTCAAGGGCAACCAACATATTGCCGCAGTTCCGCTCCTTCAGAATAACTGTTTCGCGATAATCGTCGGTCATTTGTGATGGACAACCTGAAGATGTATCTCGTTGTGTATTGTAATGCTTCAGCAGTCAGTGCGACTGTGGGAGTACTGCATATTGTTTATATTCACGTTAATAAACTAAATTATAATTAAATATTTTCACTTTTTGTCACATATTTCGGGGATTTTTAATATATAAAAAAAAAATATTTTCCCGATTTTTAGCACCTAAAAATCCGAGCCCTAATTATAAGACACATTGGAAATAAATACACGTTGGAGTTACATCACTTTACATATAAACTTAGTTCTTAGATCTCTGTTAATATGGGATATACGACGTATTGCGAGTTAAAACCTTTGCTCTAGGCTACGTTGAGAGATCCTATAAAATTGTTTGTGAAAGAAGAAACTGAAAAACCGTCAGTTTTGGATTTATGTCACTCTGAAAATAAGCTCTTTAATTTCTACGGCGCCTAACCAAACCTAACTTAAGCGGAATTTCAGCAGAGACAGATGTGTTAGAAATTCCCAGATTCCACCGATACATCAGTGCTTGGGTCGCTAATGGCACGATGGCTAATTGGCGAATCGCTTGCGGCACGGGTCGCATCCGGCACGACACCGGCAAGAGTCAGTCAATTAGTGGAGATTTCAATCCCATTCTTCGAGGAATTTGTAAAACCCGGACCTCATTATAGCAGCGTGATATGGTATGTAAACACCTGGCTCTCCCCCAGGCGATATATTTTTGTAGCAATTTTACTGCAGTACCGGATATGCCTAAATAAATTATACAGCTAAAGCGTAAGTTCCACATTATACAGTAGAATTTGAACAATTATTATATTCATAATTTCCCTTACCAAAACTTAAGGGACACTAGGACTGAGTTTTTAGGCAAAAATTACAAAATAACTGATTTTTGTTTTCCCATATATATTTATTGGACTCCTGCGGATCATTTCAGTAAAACAGTTTTCATTCACCGCCATTTTTAACGGCTCAGCAACATTTTTAAATCTCCTCTGAGTAAGAAGAAGATGGAAGGCAAATCTTATGAAAGTAGGCTATATTGTTAGAACTAGAAATCCTAGAAAGTCGTGTGTTAACTCAAACGAAAGGTCTCTATGCTCTTTATCTCTACAACAAAATATTATATTTTTCAGATGCTTTCCAAAAATGTTTCATCAGGTTAACTAAACTGGTTAATATAGCATGCGATTTTATAAAAAAAATGCTTTTATCTACAAACAACATCATTAGGTAATCAAAAAAATGCTCCATGTGCATGAGGTATTCGCCAATTTTACTAAGAAAAACACTGGATATTCAGAAATACATGTGTTAGAAGATAACATTGCGATATCTCCAGTCACTTTTTAAATTGCAGACAAAAACAAGATGTTCAGTAATGAACATATAGCCTACTTTTTCCTAAATGCATGGGTATTGTTATAACTCTTTGTCCTTTTCAAGGAGTATAATTGAATGTTGGTTGTAGTAGCTTGTAGATATACAACTTGCTATAGGGATATTAAACATGAATATGAGGTGCCCTTTGTTAGTGCTACCTCTGTAAAAAAAATCTTTCAATTCGGTTTCACCGTGTTTGAATTGATCTGGGGAATGGATTTGCACACATACATGGCCGCTATTTGCAAACTATTGGGCTGATGACCTTGTAGTCAGTCATAAGATGCTTTCCACAAAAAGGCATGTTGTTGCAAAATCCGGTAGAGATCAAATTATTAGGATGGTCGAAATTTGATTTAAGCTTTTAACATTTGGGTGGCCGTCATTCCGTTTCCGTCAAGATGGCGGCGATATAAAACATGACACTGAGGTGCCTTTTGCTAGTGCTACCTCTGTACCAAATTTCGTTCAATTCGGTTTCACCGTGTTTGAATTGATAGGGGGAATCGATTTGCACACATACTTGGCCACCATCTGCAAACTATTGTGCTGATGATCTAGCAGTTTGGTCAGAATATGCTTCCCACATAAAGATTTGTTGTTGCAAAATTTGGTAGAGATTAGATTATTAGGTTGGTCGTAATTAAATTTTAGCCTTTAACATTTGGGTGGCCGCGATTACGTTCCATCAAGATGGCGGTGATATAAAACATGACACTGAGGTGGCCTTTTCTAGTGCTACCTCTGTACCAAATTTCGTTCCATTCGGTTTCACCGTGTTTGAATTAATAGGGGGAATTGATTTTCACACAAAGATGGCCGCCATCCGCAAAATATTAGGCTAATGACTTATTAGTTTGGTAAAAGGATGCTCCCTCCATAATGGTACGTTGATGCAAAATTTGGTAGAGATCGGATGATTAGGTTAATCGTAATTTGATTTAAGCTTTGAATATTTGTGTGGCCGCCATTACGTTTCCGTCAAGATGGCGGCGATATAAAACATGAAACTGAGGTGCCCTTTGCTAGTGCTACCTCTGTACCAAATTTCATTCCATTCGGTTTCACCTTGTTCGAATTAATAGGGGTAATCGATTTTGACACAAAGATGGCCGCCATCCGCAAACTATTAGGCTAATGACCTATTAGATTTGTCAAAGGATGCTTCCTCCATAAAGGTATGTTGTTGCAAAATTTGGTAGAGATCGGATGATTAGGTTAGTCGTAATTTGATTTAAGCTTTGAACATTTGTGTGGCCGCCATTACGTTTCCGTCTAGATGGCGGTGATATAAAACATGACACTGAGGTATCCTTTGCTAGTGCTACCTTTGTACCAAATTTCATTCCATTCGGTTTCACCGTGTTTGAATTAATAGGGGTAATCGATTTTGACACAAAGATGGCCGCCATCCACAAACTATTAGGCTAATGACCTAATAGATTTGTCAAAGGATGCTCCCTCCATAAAGGTATGTTGTTGCAAAATTTGGTAGAGATCGGATGATTAGGTTAGTCGTAATTTGATTTAAGCTTTGAACATTTGTGTGGCCGCCATTACGTTTCCGTCAAGATGGCGGCGATATAAAACATGACACTAGGGTGCCCTTTGCTAGTCCTACCTCTGTACCAAATTTCGTTCCATTCGGTTCCACCGTGTTCGAATTAATAGGGGCAATCGATTTTCACACAAAGATGGCCGCCATCCTCAAACTATTAGGCTGATGACCTATTAGTTTGGTCAAAGGATTCTTCCCCCATAAAGGTATGTTGTTACAAAATTTGGTAGAGATCGGATGATTAGGTTAGTCGTAATTTGATTTAAGCTTTGAACATTTGTGTGGCCGGCATTACGTTTCCGTCAAGATGGCGGCGATATAAAACATGACACTGAGGTATCCTTTGCTAGTGCTACCTTTGTACCAAATTTCGTTCAATTTGCGCTCACCGTGTTTGAATTGATAGGGGGGGACAGACATTCAGAGTCCACACACACACACACACACACACACACACAAACACACAGACTCACACACATACACACACACAGACAGACACACTTTTTTTCGCCCTGTAGTGATCTCATAAGTCTACTTTCATTTTTTGCAAAAATCGAAAGTAGGCTAAAAATAAAATACTATGAAAAATTATCAAAATTCATAAAATATGATAGCACATCAAGAAAAAAATTATCTGACGGGATATACTGTATGTACCACTTTCCAGAAATGTCTCAATGTTATAATATTTAGAATAGTTTTATGTATATGTAATGAAACAAATCAAGCGTTTTACACAATATCTACTACGCGTGGAGCATTTTGATCACACGGTATATTTTAATAACATAGTTAGTAAAACATCAATTAAATTGTATCCCATTGTTTTCAAATTTGGTATGTGACTTAGTGTTACTATTCTAATTAAGGAGTTTAAATTTTAACTCATTCTGATAAAAAATGTGGAAGATGAAAACTTCAGTCCTAGTGTCCCTTAAGTTATGGCCTTCATAGGGAAAACCCATGAGAGAACAAAAATCGCAATAGAAGAAAATACAACCCTTGAGCAGGTATTAAAATTCACATATCTCGGCTATAACCTCGGTTACATCCAAGAAACCGATATGCAGCACAAAATCATCAACTTTATTATGGTTACAGGTCTAATAAAGAACATCTTCAGTCCATGTTTAGTCCAGAGGCACACACGACTCCTCAAACTATACAACATCCTAGCCAAACCTACCCTTCTATATGGCAGCGAAGCTTGGACCCTTCGCAAAGGGGATGAACGGAGACGAACGAGTGCCGAGATGCGGTTCATGTGGAGAACGGCTGGATACACACTATGGGATAGGAAATGATCTGGGGATATCATTAAAACACTGAAAGTAAAACCAATTATCAACACAGTGCATAACTACAGCTTGGAAGGAACATGTGATAGGTATGAACAAATAGCTTATCAAGATAATAGCGGAAACTCCTCGCCAAAACAGGAGACAGCGCTCCGCCTAGCGGTCCGAGTTGGCAACGTAAGACCAGCTGATTTACAACCGTGAGATCCAACCAAACAATTATAAGAAATTATTGACCTGTGGATGATCTAATTATCCAATTGTAATGGTTGGTAAGGGGAGTATTTGTGCCATATATGGTTCTAATAATTATAAACAACAAAGTGTCCCAAAATCTTTCTTCAAGTTCCCAAGAAATTATTGTAAACAAGTAGCCTACCATTACACTGATAGTTCGGTTTTCTTTTCATACAGAATGCTTTTACAGTATAATTTAACCTATTTTAGCCTGTTCTTCATTTATTTATAGATGCACGCTGTGGGTTATTCGAAGCCGAAGAGCTGACTTGGATGACGTATTGAAAAGGAATGGCCCAGAACATATAAACAGAACTCAAGTTGTATGCTCAGACCACTTTGTGGAGAAAGATTTCAGGAATAAAAACTTGTTAAGTCAAGGGTAAGATCTTTGTAGGTTGTTGATAATAGGCCTAATGTTAATATTGAAATAACAGCCTTTACAAAACGTGGTGACTACGGTACAGTAGGCCTAAAATGTAACATGCTTCAATATTTCCGATTGAAAGTGTACGTAGTTATTTATTGTTGTTATAAGGGGCAGAACAGCGAGGTTATCTGCCTCTAAAGTGTACGTATTGCACTATTAAAGCTAAGGAGGTTGGTGTAATCTAACAAGTTCAGAAACACAAATTTTTATTTTACTGACTTTATTAGGAAATATATAAGAAGGTAACTGTTTTTTTTAATGTAAGTAAGCGTGTTCAACTCGTTTTTAAATACCAGTATGTCAAAAAGGGTGGATTAAAACCAATATGCTAATAAATCCTTGTAATTGTCAGTATTTGGCCTGGTGCAGTGCCTTCAGTTCTACTGCCTATGGCAAAGCATACCTATACAGAAGCAGTCCAGTATTTTTTAGAATTCTATATAAATATTCTACAGAACCAAGTATCTTTTGTTTCTTTTAACACCAATCTTTAAATTATTTGCTGCCTAAATATTGAGCCGTGATATATGTTTACTTCCCAATGCAATTTCCGTCGGTGCGCACTCAAACATGCTGGCTGTGGGTGGCAAGGCGAGTAATGCTGTCAACTCGCACCAAGATCGCTGTCTTCAAACGAGCGCATGCTTTTACGGCCGAATTTCCGCTATTATCTTTATAAGCTATTTAGTATGAAGAAACTAGTCTAAACTGACATTATCGCGGTGATTCACCAAACGAATCCTCAAATATCAACCTGCAGGTAGAAAAGACGTAAGTCGACCTACAAATGATGGAACGAGACCGTAACAGGCCACGTGGCCTAACACTTGATAGAAAGAAGAAAAAGAGGATAATTGAAGAATTGAAATAAAGAAGGCTCTAAGTACCAAAATAATAGTTTTGAGGAAAATTAGTTTAAAGTATGTCAACAGCAGCGGAAGATAAACTGCATGCCATCTGTTGATAGATATTATTACTACACCATCATTCGTAGCAGTTCGAGCATTTATACATTGTTATTTCACACAATATCCTAAAATGTGTAACTTTGGCCAGGGCTGATTTACCAATAGGCCCCATAGGCCTAGGGACGCACCATGCTGAGAGACGCAAAATTAAAAGTTATTTTTTCAGTTCAAAAGTAGACTAAAGAGACTTTAAATAGGCTAAGTATGACTTTTTAAAACCAAATTTTCCAAAATGTTGACACTTTTACAAATTATATATTGGCCATCATTTTCCAACAAATGTTTTGCAACAGCAGATTTTTCAACTTCACCTTTAGAACAGTATTTATTAGGATAAAATTTAAGTCTTGAATATTAATATGAGTTTAATTTGTATAATAATTCATTATGCATAGTTGTTGGTTGTATGATGTGTTTATGTAGTCTATATCTTCTCGAATATCTGTAAGTGTATAATGAGTCTTAAATGGTTTAAACTAATTTTAATATCTCGTTGGCCTATTTATTTATAATTTATATATACGAATTTTAATTTTAATTTTAATTTAACGATTCTCGCATTATTTTAATTTATTTAAATGATTTTACTTCACGATAAATTAGAATAAAATAACAAGAAGTTCCGTGACGAACTAAAGAGCCTACTTTTCTTAAAATTTAGGATTCATGCCAATGATTAATCTAAATGGATCAATTTAGAATAATGACGAATAATGACGAAATTATCGAAATTTCTAATTAGTTCGAAATACTGTATACCTGGCATAATGTAGCCTAACAGAGCACTACAGTTGGCAGCCCTGGTGTCTGAATATATTCTTAGTTCCATCTCTTAAGGTACAGAATACAAAATTTGGTTGAAGTCCAATGAATAGCATGGACGTTACATGCAGTTAAACATTGGATCTAACAGCGCGCGTAAAACCATGTTGGCTACAATGTCATGCATGTATTGGTCAGAAATAATCTGAAATAATATGCTTTATTGTTGTGCCAATTTTAAATGAAAACAGTTAGTATAGAAGTTACATGCATTTTAAAATTGAACATATCAGCAGGCTTAGAATCATGTTGGTAGCACTGACGTATATTAGTTACTCCAGATTAATCTAGAATGCCAGGTAATATACGTGTGCAAAGTTTAGAGCTATTGGCTTGCATACTTTCTGATATATTGATATTAGGGTAACAAAAATAGAGACAGCACATATTAACAGTTGGCAGCCCTGTTTGCTCTTAAGAATACGCATAGTCATATCTGTTATGGTACCCATAGCACATACGAAATTTGGATGAAATCCAAATGACAGTATGGAAGTTACATGAATTTAAATTTGGACCTCTCAGCAGGCTTAGAATGATGTTGGTAGCACTGACGTATACAAGTTACTCCAAATTAATATAGAATGTCAGGTACTATAACTTACGTGTGCATAGTTTAAAGCTGTCGGCTTACATACTTTCTGATATATTGGTATTTGGATGAAATAAATGGAGAGCATTTATTAATGGTTGGCAGCCCTGGTGGTTCTTAAGAATACGCTCAGTCATATCTGGTTATGTACACATACAACATACGAAATTTGTTTGATTTCCAATAGATAGTGTGGAAGTAATATACATTTAGAAATTGAACCTATCAGCAGGCTTATATTCATTTTGTCGACACTGTCAAGTATGGTCTCCTGGAAATTAAACTGCAATATTATTATCTATACGTGTGCAAATTTTGAAATAGCTCCCATTCATACCTTCCAAAATATCAAACATGGAGCTCAAATTTCAATTGCGATTTTTAAGCAGTTGGTAGCACTGACATCATTTTCAAATATGGCCGTGAGATATTCAGGTATAGATCTTTACTCCTACCACATTTTGTTTCGATTGCTGCAGCCGTTTAGGAGTTGATAGGGGGACACACACACACAGCCAGCCAGCCAGAAAGACAGACAGACAGAAGGACAGACAGACACACATTTGCCCTTCTCATAAGTCTACTTTTTCCTCATTTTTGCAAAATGTGAAAAGTAGGCTAAAAATTACCTTCACAAAGACCTTTCTGAGGTCTAAATTCTCCCTCCTTCACGATGGTATGAAGAGGGGGGGGGGGGGGGGGGCATGAACCCGCGGGTCTAGGATCGCATAAAATCTAAATCCGGCCCTGACTTTGGCGCTTAGAGCCTTGTTTATTTCAGGTTTTCATTCTTTCCATTTCTGCGTTGAACAGATTTCGCTTTATTCCGCATAAATAACAGGCAAAGCCATACCCAGTGTGCTGGGGCCATGACCTTCGCTCACCTTGCACAAGGTGCCGCTTTTCAGCAAGATTTACTGCACCTGCATTCCAAATTTATTTTCGGAGCTGGCAATCGAACCCGGGCCTACGTGGTGAGAGCCAAGCATGGTAGCCACTAAGCCACGAGACGTACACTTGTTAGTTGCTATCTAGCGGATAATGCCGGCACCGTATTGTATGGTTTTACAAAGTGCCCGAGCACCATTAAATATATTAATAATAATAATAATAATAATAATAATAATAGTAACTACAAAAACGTGATCTACGTAAGAAAATCCAGGCAAGAAGATAGAGAAGATCACAGACACAATGCGGAAACGCAGGGCTCGCTTCTACGGTCACTTGCGACGGACGGACGACTCTAGATCAGGGGTGCTCAAAGTGGGGAGGCGGCAGAGAGTGATATAGGGAGGCACCGGCTTTGATTGAAATAGTTATATTTCATATTCTGTAACAAATATTACTATCCTCATATTCAGGCAGATAGCTCCCAGGATCATTCAAGAATAATAAACTCGTACCTTTGCTGTCTAATTTCACAAGAACTGACCAGTAGAACCAGCCAGCAGGAATCCTGAGAAAAGTTGGCGAGTAACATTTCCCACACAGCTCCCTTTCACTCGCCACCCGCAGTGACATCTCCTTACCAAACACTTAATGGCAATAAGCCGCTTGACAATGTGACCGCCACTCCCTTTCAAGATTGGATTCCAAGAATGGATTCTTCAACTTCTGCGGCTGCCGATTCGAATTCAGCTAGGCCTTTCCAGTCAGTTCAAAGGCAGTGAGTGAACAGGTGAATTCAAGTGCGTGGTTAGCCAACTTTACAATAAACTGATACGAGTGACGCCATTACCCATGGATAAGAGGCTTATTAGAAATGGTGAAAAGAGACCCCATGAAAGTGATAGTGCTTGCCCTCTTTCGGAAAAAGAACAAGGTTCGAATTTAAACGAAGTCCATTGTTCTTCCACGTCTACTTCTGCTCCCATCACGATTATTAATTCTACACACAAAGTGAAAGTGCGTAAATATCAAGACAATTATCTGACATTAGGCTTTCGAATAATAATCAGGAACAACCTCAATGCGTTCTTTGTTTGGAGATTTTATCAAACGACAGTTTGAAGCCTGTGAAACTTAAGAGACGCTTGCAGACTAAACATCCAGACTGTGTAAGTAAACCTTTAGCATTTTTTAATCACCACGAGCAACAACTAAAAGGAAATGTTAGATTCCTAGAAAAACACGCAACAGTTCCTAAGAAAGCGCTAAGAGCATCATTGGAGGTATCCTATTTAATTGCAAAATCCAAATCACCACATATTACTGGTGAGAAATTACTTCTTCCTGCAGCCGTGAAAATGTGCGCGATCATGCATGGAGAAAAGTTCGGCGAGCGTTTGAAGTCGATACCGCTCTCAAATGATACAGTAACTCGTCGTATTGATGTAATAGACTCTGACATAAAAAACAAGAAGTTCCGTGACGAACTAAAGAGCCTACTTTTCTTAAAATGTAAGATTCATACCTATGATTAATCTAAATGGATCTATCTAGAATAATGACGAAATTAAGTTGGTAATATCGAAATGTCTAATTAGTTCGAAATACTGTATACCTGGTATAAAGTAGCCTAATAGAGAACTACAGTTGGCAGCCCCGGTGACTGAGTATATTCTTAGTTCCATCTCTTAAGGTACAGAATACAAAATTTGGTTGAAGTCCAATGGATAGCATGGACGTTCCATGCAGTTAAACATTGCATCTAACAGCGCGCGTAAAATCATGTTGGCATCAATGACATACATGTATTGGTCAGTAATAATCTGAATTAATATGATCAATTGTTGTGTCAATTTAGAATGAAATCCATTAGTTAGTAGAGAAGTTACATGCATTTTAAAATTGGACCTATCAGCAGGTTGGTAGCACTGACGTATATTAGTTACGCCAAATTAATCTAGAATGCCAGGTATTATACGTGCGCAAAGTTAAGAGCTATTGGGTTGCATACTTTCTGATATATTGATATTAGAGTAACAAAAATAGAGACAGTATTTATTAACAGTTGGCAGCCCTGGTTGCTCCTAAATATACGCATAGTCATATCTGTTATGGTACACATAACACACACGAAATTAGGTTGAAATCCAAATGATAGTATAGAAGTTACGTGTATATAAAGTTGGACTTCTCAGCAGGATTAGAATCATGTTGGTAGCACTGACGTATATAAGTTACTCCAAATTAATATAGAATGTCAGGTACTATGCGTGTGCATATTTTAAAGCTGCCTGCTTGCATACTTTCTGATATATTGGAATTTGGATAAAAACAGTAGGGAGTGCATTTATTAACAGTTGGCATCCTTGGTGGCTCTTAAGAATATGCTCATTCATATCTGTGTACGTACACATAGTACATACGAAATTTGGTTGAATTCCAATTGATAGTGTAGAAGTTATGTGCATTTAAAAATTGGACCTATCAGCAAGCTTATAATCATTTTGGCAACACTGCCATGTATGGCCTCCTTGAAATTAAACTGCAATATTATTATCCATACGTGTGCCAATTTTGAAATAGCTCCCATTCATACCTTCCAAGATATCCAACATCGAGCTCAAATTTCAATTGCGATTTTTCAGCAGTTGGTAGCACTGACATCATTTTCAAATATGGCCGTGAGATATTCAGGTATAGATCCTTACTCCTACCAAATTTTGTTTCGATTGTTCCAGCCGTTTAGGAGTTGATAGGGGGGGAAACACACACACAGACAGACAGGAGGACAGACAGACAGGACAGAAGGACAGACAGACAGACAGACACACATTTGCCCGATCTCATAAGTCTACTTTTTCCTCATTTTTGCAAAATGTGAAAAGTAGGCTAATAAAAAATCAATTGCTACTACGTCTTCATGATAGCCCACAATTTGCCCTGCAACTTGATGTCAGTACTGATATCGTAAACAGTGCCCAGCTTCTTGTTTTTGTACGCTACTGTCGTGAAAATCAAATGCACGAGAGTTTGCTATTTTGTAAAGCTCTCGAAGGGCGGACTGCAGGCGAAGATATTATCAGCCTACTTTCGATTTTTGCAAAAAATGAAAGTAGAATTATGAGATGTGTCTGTGTGTGTGTGTGTGTGTGTACTCTGAATATATGTCCCCCCCCCCCTAACAATTCAAATACGGCGAAACCGAATTGAACGAAATTTGGTACGGAGGTAGCACTAGCAAAGGGCACCTCAGTGTCATATTTTATATCGCCGCAATCTTTACCAAAACCGAATGGCGGCCACTCAAATGTTCAAAACGTAAAATCAAATAACGACTAAACTAATCATCCGATCTCTACCAAATTTGGTAACAACATACCTTCGTATGGGACGCGTCTTATAACCAAACTGCAAGCTCATCAGCCGTACAATTTCAGTATGGCGGAGGTGTGAATTATGCAAACTTTATAATCCATAACATGGGACCCACCAATTCCGATTAGCGAGCCAAGGGTGGTTTAAGCTTTCCTAAAGGACGTAATCCGTTATTTATTATAATTTAATAATATAATATTATCATGTATTAGGGACTTAAAGGAGATGAGCCGTCTCTGTCACATGACACGATGGCAGCTGGCCTCTTGTGCCTGTCCTATATTTCAGTAATTTGAGTATGTTGTATGCGATATAGCTTACTGATAGTATTAATATAAACTTGGTATGAAATGATTTATAATGAAGTTGTACTGCAGTGAAGAAATTGTTTATGTCAAGCCATTATTTGCAAACACATTGTATCTGATTCAGTTAATAACACTAATGTTTTAAGGTCATGTTTGGCTCTGGGCTAGGGTGTTCGTCTCTCTCGCGGTTGACTGGCGATCGAATCCTACTAGGCCTATAGGTGTCTTTTTTTAGTTGAATTCTTTTACAAATGTTGTGGACGAGCTCTTTACACAGATACTAAATAAAATGGCATTTGCCTCAAAGGAGAGGCTAATGTATACACTCGTTTATTAATAATAACAGCTCCAGCATCGCACATAGACAGAAGCCGTTAGAAAATGGAGATTCTAATAAGTACAAGATACACCTTATCATCAACCACAGCCTCCTCAATGCCTCTTTACGGCGCTGTCCTCCCTTGGGTTACGTGGGTAATTGTTACAGACATTCCGCTTTGCAAATGCCTCCTGAAGTATGGAAATTTCTTAATAGTTCAATTTTTAGCCATGACCGCGCTCCGATTACCTTTAAGCACTGCCAAATGGATCGCCTTCCTCCTGGTCGCTTTAAACTGCCTGCCCATTCAACACTCAGAGGCGTACACGATATAGCCTAGGTTGCAGCACTTTGCGTTAGCTCGATACTCTCAGTACTCGGCGTGCAAATAAACAGCGGGCTGTGGAACTGCATTGAGCTTAGATCTTTTATTGTAGGTTTAACACACTATACAAAAAAGAATATACGTAATTTGCAAGCAAATATTTATTTAACTTTAAGACATACGAATATGAAACTTAACACACATATTTACGAACCTCTCAAGTTTAGATTACAGATGTTCAATATGTCCTCCATCAGCAACACGAACAATATCACACCGATACTCAAATTCCTCCCATACTGGGGCAAGCATGTCCTTTGTCACTGATGTTATGGCAGTACGGATCCGGTTGTTCAACTCTTCCAGGTTCTGTGGGAGTGGTGGTACATAAACGTTGTCTTTAACGAAACCCCACAGAAAAAGTCACAGGGTGACAAATCCGGTGACCGTGGAGGCAAGCTGAGACATGCTAAATCGTCAGTTCCTTGATGACCAATCCAACGGTTCGGTAGAGTTTCATTCGGATATTCACGCACTTGGCGACTCCAGTGAGGGGATGCCCCATCTTGTTGAAAAATAAAGTTGTCTTCGCGCAGCCTCGGAAACAACCAGTTTTGTAACATAGCGAGATACTGCTGACCGTTGACCGCGTTTCCATCAAAGAAGAATGGGCCGTAAACAGATGATCGGGATATCGCACAAAACACATTGACTTTGACCGAATCTCGTACATGTTCAATGACTGCATGTGGGTACTGTAGGCTCCAAATTCGAACATTGTGTTTGTTTACCTTGCACCGCGTTGTGCTCTTACGTTAAACAAAATAGCAGAGGCGTGAGGAAATACAGTAGAAGTGAAAACAACACCTTAAACAGGATCGCTAAGGAGCGGGGAAAGGATGTCTCTTTCGATGCGTGCTGGGCCCAAGATTCCGGATCGAAAGAAAGATACTTTCCAAAAAAGGAATCGAATGAATTGTTTAAAACAAATCAAAAGCGGAATTGAAATTATCTAATTGATCGAGGAACCCAGAAGCGTGAAGGTCGTGACTGCGTTACAGTACGAAGCCAAGACCGACGAAATCGGACGAGAGATGAGGGAACTTAAAATTACAAATGAAAGAGGACGAAACCAAGTGAACTATTTACTATTGTATTTAAAGTAAACTAAAACAGGTGCGCATAAGAGTAAGGATATATCTAAACACAAAATGAAAGGTAAACGTGAAGAGGTATAAAATCGCTTAATAACAAATAAAATAAAATTAATGATTAAAGATGGTACCTAAGAAAGGGGGACACAAAAACAATCTCAAGAGAAAAGTGTATAAATGAACTTAAGCACTAACAAAGATGAAACAAGATTAATTAAAATGTACTTACAATCAATGTGCAACTAAACCGTAAGCGCGACTCGATAACCAAAATTTAAAATACAAAAACAAAACAAAAACGAAAAAGATAGAGAGTATGGATGAGTCGAATAAGAGAACACCTCTACTTACGAGGATGACCTGGACTAGAATGCCCCTCGCCAAGAACAGACTTCCGAAAAGCTTATGATGTTGTGAAATCATGGGGTAAAGGGGGGGGGGGGGAGTGGTGGGAATGAGAAGGGTGCGTATGTAGGAAACGGGGGTGGGGGGGGAGAGGGGGGATGACACGGAGTTACGTAATATAACGAAGCCAGAGGAAACAACACAAAATTAACACATAAAAATAAAGGAAAATGAGTATTACATTAAATTAATTGACATTACCGGGACAGGAAATGAAAGGAAAAATCGATCAGCTAAGAAATATGCTTTGTAGGAAAATATAGGCTTACGTAGAGGTAGTTATGTCTAAATATAACGACATACGAAGAAACAAAGGAATTAAGGCATGACGAATGGACAGTGACTAACACAAAGACCATCGCTCACACACTTTTCCTAAAACAGAAGGAAGGATCAAATAGGAGGCGAAATGAGACATGGCTCCGTTACTCCAAAGATACCTTGACCCAAAAAACAAACTCTGATACGACAATCAAATGAAAGATACCTCGAAAGAGTGCACATCAACTTGTGACGTAATACAGAGCGTTGGTAAGCCTCGCAGAAAAGTAGCATATATTTCAGACCTGAGAGATTTGAGTAAAAATAAAACCGATTACATGAAAGGTAGGGATGACAAATAAACACAGAGGCTTCGCTAAACTAACGTAAACAAAGGCGAAGGGACTTGGGTTCATGGATCGAATTCACATCATCATAAGAAAGGGAAATTGATAAACTGAAATTCAAAAATGATAGCATGCCAGATAAAACCAAGTGATCGAATCGTACTTACGTTTAGTTGCGTTGGGCACGGGCGAAAAGCCCGACACACCTAGGCTGTGACCGTTTCACATGATGGTCAGAAATGGAAGGAAGCCACCTTCTCTAAAAGGAACGCAGTAACGCCGCTCGGGAAAAATAAGTCGTAGAACTCCCCCTCTCCAGAACATAAAGGGGGCCAATGGGAGAAGCAAAGCTTAGTAACAAGTTATGCTTCAACCAATGGTAACACAGTGTCAGTAGGGGTGAAAAGTTTCACCATCTGACGAAACATTTACGCAGAATTACAAAGTTTGAACGCAGTAGGTGAGACAGAGAAACGTATGTCACAATAATGCGACATGAAGGAAATGATGATAATAATAATATGACAAAAAATAATGAACCTGATAAAAACGGTTCAAAATTCCCCTGCTCTCACAAAAAAAAGGAATTTTCCTGGCCATGGAAATTTCTTTTTTCGTACAAAAAGAGAGGGAAAAAAATGTAAAGGGGGAAAAAAATTGAATACTAAAAAAAATTGGGTACTAAGGACCTCTAGGAGAATACAAAAAAAATGAACAGTTGACTAATCTGACCGTGAAATGAAGGTGGTACCCCCTTCATTGCTCGTCAACACTAGCCACTAACGTCAAAAGTACTGCGTTCAAAAAGAAATACAGTGAGTTCATATATTAAATAGTGATCATTGTTCTTGCTAGTTCATGATGATGCGGATGTCGAAATCTTCAAGATGGACGTTACCTCGGGACTGCAAATCTCTCCAGCCTCTGATGAGAAAAGATAGACAAAGTTAAATCGTGATCACATTTAAAAAAAATACATTTGGGACACCCTGTATATAGGACCGTTCGTTGCGTCAACGAGGAATATGCAATAGTGTCATAATGTCTTCGAAAGGGAAAGTACTCTCCTTTTCAGCTGCTGAAAAATAAAGCCATGTATAGACCCAGTGAAGGGTGACTGGTCCGTTAACGAGTTCCGAGAAGACCCTCAGCTGTGTTAGCCCAGGTACACAAAGGTTGTTTGTTGTTACTCGCCAACCCTCTGGATGGTTGCTAGACAATACACGATATGCTGAGAACACTTGACAATTTAAAACCTAACAAAATATATGACTTCACAATAAATATCAAAATCAAGATGACACTAAGGTGCATGATATCTCAAAACCATGACACAAAAAGTCAATTACATGAATAAATGTAAAATAAATACCAAGTTCCTACAAGGTCAAACAGGAAGTGTTGAAGGGTCCTTGTCTGTCGCCGAACAATAGGAGTTAAGCCGAGGGGCAGTGCAAAAGAGGAGTAGGGGTGGTTTGCAAATAGTGACTGACCAGGTATATACTGACGGCCTCAGGCAAAGATATAGTTTGACAGAGATGTCAAGTAATCACGACACACTCACGTACGAGAAAAAGGCCACGGGTGTCTCCTGTCTTGTCACAGGAATAAATGAAAAGGAAGCACACGAATTAAGATCAGAATAGGCTCACATGCTAGGTTGGCTATTAAGGAGCTCGGGCATCCAATTAGAATAAAAGGAAAACAAAAACACAACATTATAGCGAGGCGAAATTCACAAGATCATTTGACAAATTTTTTCAACTGCGTGACGTGGGCCGAAGTCACTGAATTATCGTGATCGTCCACTAACTCAACTGAGACAGGATTTAAAAAGCGTGAAATAGTCTTGGGAGTTGACCAACGTAAGCACAGCTTACTGGAAATTTGTTTGGTAGCGTCACTCAAAGGATGTAAACGACACAAAACTTTGTCCCCAATTTGGAATTTAACATCATGACGGCCTAAGTTGTAGCGCTTCGCTACTCTGGCTTTTGCTTTCTTGAGGTGACCGGTAGCGATGGCCCATTTTTGAGCAACAGAGGTAGTGCGAGAGGGTTCGGAAAGATATTCAATATTCCATTTGAGCAGCAAGGGGTCGACAAGCGATCGGCCTAGGAATAATTCCGCTGGAGTAGTTTGAACGGACGAATGGAAAGAGGTATTGAACCCGAGACTGAAATACTGTAGGTTCGTATCCCAGGAGGTTTGATCGGCATTGTGAAAAGCGGACATACAAGCCTTCAAGTTTTTGTGAAAACGCTCTACGTGATTTCCCTGCGGTCGATACGGTGACAAGAAAATATGTTGGATGCCCCAGTTAAATACCATAGTTTCAAAGGCTTTGGAACGGAATACAGAGGCGTTATCTGACACAAGGTACTTGGGAGGACCAAAAACTCCAAATATATATCTAGACAAGAAATGGATAGTAGTCTGAGAAGTGATATTCTTTACTGGGAATAACCAAACAAACTTCGAAAAACCATCAATGACAGTTAAAATGGCTTGATTGCCAGATTTTGATCTCACGACTGGACCAAAGTAATCAATGAAAAGGCGTTCGCCGGGACGAGTGACGATACCAGCTTGGTGGAAGCCTACACGAGTGTTCTGGGCAGGTTTAGAACGCTGGCAGGTTAAACATCTTCTGACATGAGCAAAAGCATCTACTTTAATTGAGGGCCAATAAAATTCACCGGATATCTTACGGAAAGTGCGCTGCATCCCTGCATGAGTTCCCAGTGCAGAATCATGATAATATGTCAAAAGCATATCACGTACTGCTAATGGAGCAAAAATTCTAAATTTAGAAGAGTTAGGAAGAACATAGCCAATAACATCATTTCGAACACAAAAGTTGCTTACTGCCGGATCTTTGTTTGCAATTTTTGCACGGAGGTCAGTGCAAAATGGATCCTCAGACTGGAATTTCCGGATATCCACAAAAGACCAAGGACAATGTTGCAATAGGAAAAGATTTTCTTGAAGTGGTGTACTGGTAGAAACGCTCTCGATTGGAGTCCTAGGGGTCTCTTCAAACATGCGTGACAGGCAGTCAGCCACCGGGTTCTCGCTCCCTTTTACGTGGATGATATCAAACTTAAAAGATGACAACCTCAAAATCCACCTGTTGATGCGTCCAAGCTTTTTTACGTGAGAAAGGCTCCATTTCAAAGCCTCATTGTCGGTAAAAACAGTAAAGTGACGGTGTTCCAAAAAGGTCCTGAATTTTTCACATCCAAATACCACAGCAAGACTTTCCTTCTCGAAAATTGAGTAACGTCGTTCATGTTGATTTAACATACGACTCGCGAAGGCCACTGGTGCAAATTTTCCATCCACACGCTGGCTCAAAACACTAGAAATGGCCAAATCACTGGCGTCACAATGTAAAAAGAAAGCTGATTCGAAATCAGGCGTGTGCAGTACTGGTGCTGACATAAGGGCTTCTTTCAAAACATTGAAAGCTTTGTCCTGTTCTGGCCCCCACACAAATTTCACATTCTTCTTTTTGAGAGCATTTAGAGGTGCCGAAATGTCAGAGAAGTTTTTGATAAAACGAGAATAGAACGTGAACATACCCATTACTCTTCTCAAGGCCCTAACTGTGGTGGGTACAGGTAACTGCTGAATGCAATCTGCGCGCTCGGGTATGACACGGATACCATCGGCTGACAGAATGTGACCCAGAAATTTAATTTGAGTACAGCCCAAAGAGGTCTTTTTTGGATTGATAGTGAGGCCGGCCTTCCTGAGGCGGGAGAAAACTTCCCTAAGATGAACGACATGCTCCTCAAAAGATCTGCTGTATACGACTAAATCGTCAAGATAATTAAATACAAAATTGAACTTCAGGTCTCCCAAGATGTCGTCTAGCACGCGACTGAGGACTTGTGCACCAACAGCTACACCCATCGGAAGACGTTTGAAATTATATAACCCGAAAGGGGTGTTAAAAGCAGTGAAGTCGCGACTCTCAGCATCCAAAGGAATCTGATAATAGGCACTATTTAGATCAATCATCGAATACACATTGGCCCCGTGGAAATGTTGAAAAGCACTCTCAATAGTAGGCAGTGGGAAATTATCAAAGACTACCTTCTTGTTCAATTTTCGGTAGTCTACGACTAGCCGGTACTCGCCCTCTTCTTTCTTGGGAATTAAGAAAGCAGGAGACCCATAAGCTGATTTGGAAGGAACCACTACTCCCCGATCTTGCAAATCATTGATATACTTTTTCATGGCCAAGAGCTTGGGTGGATTACAAGGAAACGGAGGACTTCGAACAGGTACATTGTCGCTCAAGTCAATGTGGCATTCGTGATTTACAGCAGAACCTAAATCTTCTGTGAGGACATCAGAAAATTCCTCAACTAAACCGTTCAGAGTATCACGTTGCTCGGACATCAAAGTTAATGGAAGATGTACGGAAAATACAGGAGACACATCAACGTAGTTAGAAGTACATTCTTCAAAGGGGAACATTTTATCTGAGCGAAATTTGAAACAAAATGAATCGTTAATAAAATCCAACTGCATACCAGTTTTATGCATAAAGTCAATTCCTAAAATACATTGAGTGGAGAGATTGTTAACCACATGAAAAACATGTTTCCAAGAAAATCCGTGAATTTTAATGCGACATAGAATAGTTTCGGCAACGTCGATAACTGACGATCCCGCAGAGAGGAACTGACATTTATTCTGTACGGGGTGTTTTTGCGAAGATCGAATGCTATCTGCCACTGAACGGTGGATGAAACTTCTGGTGGCGCCTGTATCCAAAATAGCAGGTGCCGAGACATTATCGAAATTTACTGAGACTCCTGGTTGTAACACAACATCGAAATTAGATGCATTGTCAAGTTTGGATGGAGGACTGCTCCGGGAGTCGAACTCAGAACACCTCCCTATGAGTTTTCCTGGTTGGAATTACAATTTGGACAGGAACGAGTCGTGACCTCATTCATCCCACAGCCAAAACAGAATTTTCGGCGTTTTAAAGAACACATTTTAAAATGATGTCCAAGTTCATTACAGTTCCAACAAGTTATGCGACCAGAAGAAACATTGCGTGTGATTGTTGTTGGGGTGTTTGTAGTCCTTTCACGGGAAACAGCAGAAGAATTACGAGCCACAGAAGGGCTTGGGTTAGAATTCCTAGAAAGGGACTCAGCACGGCGAGCAGACGGCTTAAACCGTAAGGTGTCGTCTTTTGTTCGGTCGACAGCTGGGCTAGACAGTGTTGTCTGGGGGGAGTAGGCTAACTCGGGGAAAATCGTATTATCGGCTCTTGGAGGTGGAGTATAGTTCGAACAGGCTCGTGCATTTAATTCATACTCACGGCCTTGCGATATGATGTCCTCGATGGAAAAAATGGATGTACGCCGAATGAAGTATTTATAAGTGGGATTTAAATTCCTGTATATAATTTCCAACAGATCCCTGGGATGAAAGGGTTGGGGGAGGTTCGCTGCTAACAGCCGAACTGAGGTTACATAATCGTCGATCATCTCCCCAGGAGCCTGAGTACGGGAGTATATTTCTTGTTTGAGAGCGAAATCGAAATCTTGTGGCGTGAAACGGTCCTTAATGCACCCAACAAATTCGTCCCATGACTTATAAAAATTCGGAGTAGTGCGATGCCACATCAGCGCTTTTCCAGACAAAAGAATAGGTAAGCAACGTACAATATTGTCGGGATTAATATCGTGACAATAACACAATTCCTCCACACGTTGGATAAAACAAAAAACTGATGAGGTATTGTTTTCTCCGGAAAAAGTCAAACCCCACCTACTCACTACTGATGCAACATTTTCGTTGTGGCGAGCACTATTAACAGTGCCTACAGGGGCGATGGAGCAATCTAAAAGGGGAGGGTCTATCATTAGCAGGTCCTGTGTCGTATCTTGCAATAGTGGCGTGGGCATTGTTAAAGATTCAAAGCCCATAAAATTTAACTCCTTTTTGACGGGTGGGAATTCTGACTTAGACATGACAATAGACAAGGAGAAAAGTAAAACACTTTAACTTAGTAAAATAAAGGTCACAATACCGTAATGCGTCCTATTCCAGCGTTGCGAAGTACTCACTAACTTGTTGCACTCTTCACCTCGGAACTAGATTCTTTGGATGTCTTGTTCACTCGAGAAATGCTTTCACACTCCGCACTTTCTTCGGGGATGGGGGAACAATTCAGTACAGGTATCTTAAACTCAGAAAGACAACATTGTAATAATTGCAAAAATAATATAAGTTTGGTAATTTAAAGGGAACGATTTCACGAAAAACCACGCTCTGATATACCATTTGCACCGCGTTGTGCTCTTACGTTAAACAAAATAGCAGAGGCGTGAGGAAATACAGTAGAAGTGAAAACAACACCTTAAACAGGATCGCTAAGGAGCGGGGAAAGGATGTCTCTTTCGATGCGTGCTGGGCCCAAGATTCCGGATCGAAAGAAAGATACTTTCCAAAAAAGGAATCGAATGAATTGTTTAAAACAAATCAAAAGCGGAATTGAAATTATCTAATTGATCGAGGAACCCAGAAGCGTGAAGGTCGTGACTGCGTTACAGTACGAAGCCAAGACCGACGAAATCGGACGAGAGATGAGGGAACTTAAAATTACAAATGAAAGAGGACGAAACCAAGTGAACTATTTACTATTGTATTTAAAGTAAACTAAAACAGGTGCGCATAAGAGTAAGGATATATCTAAACACAAAATGAAAGGTAAACGTGAAGAGGTATAAAATCGCTTAATAACAAATAAAATAAAATTAATGATTAAAGATGGTACCTAAGAAAGGGGGACACAAAAACAATCTCAAGAGAAAAGTGTATAAATGAACTTAAGCACTAACAAAGATGAAACAAGATTAATTAAAATGTACTTACAATCAATGTGCAACTAAACCGTAAGCGCGACTCGATAACCAAAATTTAAAATACAAAAACAAAACAAAAACGAAAAAGATAGAGAGTATGGATGAGTCGAATAAGAGAACACCTCTACTTACGAGGATGACCTGGACTAGAATGCCCCTCGCCAAGAACAGACTTCCAAAAAGCTTATGATGTTGTGAAATCATGGGGTAAAGGGGGGGGGGGGGGGAGTGGTGGGAATGAGAAGGGTGCGTATGTAGGAAACGGGGGTGGGGGGGGGGAGAGGGGGGATGACACGGAGTTACGTAATATAACGAAGCCAGAGGAAACAACACAAAATTAACACATAAAAATAAAGGAAAATGAGTATTACATTAAATTAATTGACATTACCGGGACAGGAAATGAAAGGAAAAATCGATCAGCTAAGAAATATGCTTTGTAGGAAAATATAGGCTTACGTAGAGGTAGTTATGTCTAAATATAACGACATACGAAGAAACAAAGGAATTAAGGCATGACGAATGGACAGTGACTAACACAAAGACCATCGCTCACACACTTTTCCTAAAACAGAAGGAAGGATCAAATAGGAGGCGAAATGAGACATGGCTCCGTTACTCCAATGATACCTTGACCCAAAAAACAAACTCTGATACGACAATCAAATGAAAGATACCTCGAAAGAGTGCACATCAACTTGTGACGTAATACAGAGCGTTGGTAAGCCTCGCAGAAAAGTAGCATATATTTCAGACCTGAGAGATTTGAGTAAAAATAAAACCGATTACATGAAAGGTAGGGATGACAAATAAACACAGAGGCTTCGCTAAACTAACGTAAACAAAGGCGAAGGGACTTGGGTTCATGGATCGAATTCACATCATCATAAGAAAGGGAAATTGATAAACTGAAATTCAAAAATGATAGCATGCCAGATAAAACCAAGTGATCGAATCGTACTTACGTTTAGTTGCGTTGGGCACGGGCGAAAAGCCCGACACACCTAGGCTGTGACCGTTTCACATGATGGTCAGAAATGGAAGGAAGCCACCTTCTCTAAAAGGAACGCAGTAACGCCGCTCGGGAAAAATAAGTCGTAGAACTCCCCCTCTCCAGAACATAAAGGGGGCCAATGGGAGAAGCAAAGCTTAGTAACAAGTTATGCTTCAACCAATGGTAACACAGTGTCAGTAGGGGTGAAAAGTTTCACCATCTGACGAAACATTTACGCAGAATTACAAAGTTTGAACGCAGTAGGTGAGACAGAGAAACGTATGTCACAATAATGCGACATGAAGGAAATGATGATAATAATAATATGACAAAAAATAATGAACCTGATAAAAACGGTTCAACCTGACCACTAACATGGAAAGTCGCCTCATCACTGGACACGATGCATTTTGTGAAAGTGTTATTATTGTCAATAGCATCATGAATCTCGTTACAAAAAGCCACACGTTTGCGTTTGTCATCAGGACACAGAGCTTGTAACAGCTGTAACTTGTACGGCTTCATAACCAACCGACGTCTCAAAACACGCCAAATTGTTGTTGTGTGCTGTTGTGACTCTCTACTGGCACGACGAGTTGATTTTGAAGGACAACGTTGGAAAGCAGTTTGAATTCGTGCAACATTTTCTTCAGAAACACGAGGGCGGCCCGGATTCTTCCTTTATATACACATCCTGTATCTACAAACTGTCGATACCATCTGCGAATGTTCCACCCATTCTGAGGATCAATTTGGGACCTCAACCTGAAACGTCTTTGCACTGTAATCACGGAATTGCACTTTGCAAACTCAAGAACACAAAATGATTTCTGCTGCGGAGCAGCCATTTTAAACATTTGACTGTTCCAAGCAAAACAGAAACAACTGACATCTAGCGGCTATTAATATAAACTAGACTATGTATTCGTTTCTCCAATAACCGAGCCGAGGCGCAGCGATAGAACGTCCCTACACTGATGTCGCCTGTTATAGTGGTGACATCTCGTATTTGTACATTTCAATCACGCGTCGCCCTGTTCTCTTAAGATAATTATTACATCTGAAACCATGGAAACTCTTTAACGCACGTGTTGTCCGATGATGGTGATAATGGCGTGTGACTCTAGGATATAATTTGCTCGTGACCGCTGTGTTTCAATGAGAGTGGTGACGATTTAATGGAAAGCAGATTGCTCGTGGTTTGGCCTGCGGGTGTGTTAATGGGAAATAAACACGCAATTTATGTGCCTGTGTTATGGCAGATTAAGCAGACTGTCCCTCTCTTTTCATGGTTTGAACCAGAAAACACTGTCCGCCAATTTACCTTCCCTTAACATTTCTCATAGATTTGATGAAAATGAAAACATTATGACACTGGGCAGGATTTGGGAGGCTTTGAAAGGCGAGAGGACAATTATCTCAGCCATATTCAGTCGTTTATGTTCATACTAGGAACGCCCATGAACAGTTCTGAATGCGCAACGAATTCTTGTCAGAAGTACTTTAAGAATGGCGAGGTGCATGAAACACAAATCCCTCTTCCGTCCAATCTAAAACACTTATAGTGGGCGATGTATTGAAGATAGAGATAGAGTATGCTCTCGCGGACTTTTTTGAAAAACTTTTCATGCTAAACAATTCTTACACTCGTAGCATATTTATATTTTTAACGGTTAGCCCAGCATAAGCTTAAAAAGCGCACGGACGCCAGGTTTGTTTTCGATATTTTCAATGAAATCGTTACTGCTTGGCTTCCTTTGATCATAAATAAATCATTTTCTACAGAAACCTTCCTCAAGAATGGTGAAAACCATATGAAAATCTATCGATTGGTTCTCAAGATTACCCGTGACATCCAAGAATCAGGCAGGGCCGTATTTATAAATAGGCTAAGTAGGCTGAGGCCTAGAGCGGCAAATTTTCAGGGGCGGTAGTTTGGTTATTTATTCAAAATTAATAATATTTTCCGTACGAATTTAAGGATACAAGTTACTTAAAAATATGTTTTAGTCCTTCTACAGTTCTTCCTGCCTTAGCAGAGTTAAGAACTATCTGCGAACTAGTAGGCTTATTTCCAAAATACGGTTACACTCACTTTCATTACCTTGTATTGAGGCAAATACAACAAAAGTATATTCATATGAGGACATTATTAACGAGTTTGCCATTAATAAATCTCGTAAGAAAGCTATGTAAATTTGAACATCAAGATTACGTGGGGTGAGTTGTTTTAGAGAAGTTTGTATATATTTCAAAACATAAACTAGTAATTAACTACATTTTGTATACCATGTAGGACAACTTAATTCAAATTGAACACCGTTCTTCAATTACGCAAAAGATATTATTAGCATTAAAATATGTGTAAAATAGTGATCACTGATCTCCAAGAACAAATTAATTAATTAAGTTCGAAACCCATTTCATTTTTAACGAATCTTAAAAGAAGTAAGTAAAAAAAACAAGATGTTCAGTAAAGAACATATAGCCTACTTTCTCCTAAATGCATGGGTATTGTTATAACTCTTTGTCCTTTTCAAGGAGTATAATTGAATGTTGGTTGTAGTAGCTTGTTGAAATACAACGTGCTATAGGGATATTAAACATGAATATGAGGTGCCCTTTGCTAGTGCTACCTCTGTACCAAATTTCGTTCAATTCGGTTTCACCGTGTTTGAATTGATAGGGGGAAACGATTTGCACACATACTTGGCCACCATCTGCAAACTATTGGGCTGATGTTCTTGCAGTTTGGTCTGAATATGTTTCCCACATAAAGATATGGTGATGCAAAATTTGGTGGAGACTAGATTATTAGGTTGGTCGTAATTACATTTTAGCTTTTAACATTTGGGTGGCCGCGATTACGTTTCCGTCAAGATAGCGGTGATATAAAACATGACACTGAGGTGCCCTTTGCTAGTGCTACCTCTGTACCAAATTTCGTTCCATTCGGCTTCACCGTGTTCGAATTGATAAGGGGAATCGATTTTCACACAAAGATGGCCGCCATCCACAAAATATTAGGCTGATGACCTATTAGTTTGGTCAAAGGATGCTCCCTCCATAAAGGTATGTTGTTGCTAAATTTGCTAGAGATCGGATGCTTAGGCTAATCGTAATTTGATTTAAGCTTTGAACATTTGTGTGGCCGCCATTACGTTTCCGTCAAGATGGCGGCGATATAAAACATGACACTGAGGTGCCCTTTGCTAGTGCTACCTCTGTACCAAATTTCGTTCAATCGGTTCCACCGTGTTCGAATTAATAGGGGGAATCAATTTTGACATAAATATGGCCGCCATCCGCAAACTATTAGGCTAATGGCCTATTAGATTGGTCAAAGGATGCTCCCTCCATAAAGATATGTTGTTGCAAAGTCTGGTAGAGATCGGATGGTTATGTTAGTCGTAATTTGATTTAAGCTTTAAACATTTGTGTGGCCGCCATTACGTTTCTGTCAATATGGCGGCGATATAAATCATGACACTGAGGTGTCCTTTGCTAGTGCTACCTTTGTACCTAATTTCGTTCAATTCGCATTCACCGTGTTCGAATTGATAGGGGGGGGGGGACAGACATTCAGAGTAAACCCACTCACACACACACAGACACACACACACACAGACTCACACACACACATACACACACAGACAGACACAATTTTTCGCCCTGTAGTGATCTCATAAGTCTACTTTCATTTTTTGCAAAAATCGAAAGTAGGCTAACAAGTAGGTAACTAATTTCATTAGGGATATAATTTATTATGTAAACCATTAAAATTGTAGTTTTATCCAAACTAAATGAACTTTATTTAAAAAAAAGATGAAAACGGCAACGAACTATATCCTTTTGTTGTATAAAACAAATGTATTAAGCAAATATGAACTTTAGAGGGGGCAGGAAATAGACTTTAGCTTATAGGTGGCATACTCTTAAATCCGGCCCTGGAATAAGGGACTTTGTTTTATACTAAGTAGAGATACGGTAGTGACTGTTTTAACCAAGAGACGTCAATATTCTTTGGTGTGCTGAATATACAGCATTTATTCACTTGTAAAACACGTAGTCGGTAGCATGCTGAACTTCTATGCCCGAGATCGCGGGTTAAAACCCGGACGAAGTCATCGGATTTTTAAGAGCGTTAAAATATTTCAGTATGCATTCCTAGGGAGGGGAAGTAAAGCCGGCTGGCCCATGTCATAGATTTATGGCATTTTAAAGAATCTACCGCTGCAATGGGAGTGTTGTAGGCGAACTGCGTGTTGCCACAACAAGAATGCAGCAGGGACCGAAGGGGTCCAGGTTACTGGCTGCATAGAACACCTTTGGTATTCCTCGACGTTGCTTAGCATTCGTCTTTAGCCATTGGACGCGTTCTAGTCATGCTGCAATCTCGTGACAACTTTTGAGAGTTATACGCCCATTGGTAATGTGTAGAAAAAATTGTAGGTTATATGTAAGCCTCCGTGGCTTAAGGGGCAGCACGCCGGCCTCTCACCACTGGGTCCGTGGTTCAAATCCCGGTCACTCCATGTGAGATTCGTACTGGACAAAGCGGAGGCAGACAGGCTTTCCTCCGGGTAATTCGGTTTTCCCTGACACAAATTTCATTCCAGCAACACTCTCCACTGTCATTTCATTTCATCTGTCATTCATTTAATCATTACCCCAGGGGAGTGCGACAGGCTTCGTCAGCCGGTACAGTTCACATCCTCGCCGCTAGATGGAGGCTTCATTCATTCCATTCCCAGACCCGGTCGGTTGACTGGAAGCAGGCTGTGAATTTTCATTTTTCATTTGTCAAGTTAGTAACGCTCCATCAAGTTCCAACGTTCGCCGCTAGGTGTTAGTGACAGTAGCATCTGATTGTCAAAGTTGGAACTACTTGCAATTGAACTTATTGGGAGCCCACAGGGATTCAGTCAAAATACCCAATGGCCATTCGGCTGCAGTTCATCTCTCCTTAGAATAAAACTAAGTCCCCGATTCTTGGATGTTACGGGTGAACTCGAGAACCACTGGATGGATTTTGATGCGGTTTTCACCATTCTGTAAAGATATCTCGGGGATGATTTCTGTTGAAAATAATTTATTTATGATCAAAGGAAGCCTAGTAGTTACGATTTCAGAGAAAAAGTCGAAAAAAATCCTGGGGTCCGTGCGCTTTTTAAGCTTACGCTGGGCAAACTGTTAAACATATCAATATACAATACGTGTAAGAATTGTTCAGCATGAAAAGTTCTACAAAAACGTTCACGAGAGCAAATCTCTATATTTCATATATCGTCCACTATAAGTGTTTTTAGATTTGACGGAAGGGGGATTTGTGTTTCATGCACCTCGCCATTCCTAAATTACGTCTGATAAGAATTTGTTGCACATGCATCTCCATGATAATATAGTTAATAGGCCAGTCAGTGATTTTAACCCATCAAGCCGAGACGTAAAACGGATATAGATCGTAGTTCATTGACATGGTAAAGAAGCACATATCACGTAATGCATTCACAACTGTTCCCGGGCCAAGCCGGGCCGGGTTGCTAGTATATAATAAAACGCTTTTATAGATACGGTACCCTATATACGAGGTGCATTCAAGTTAAAACACTTCCGATTTATTTATTTTTTCACCGGACAGGAAAGAGAGCCATGCGAGTTATTTTGGAATAATTCTGCTCTCGTTGTGTGCGTGACAAAGATAGCAGCATTGTACGGCAACAGCGAGAGTTAGGACTGTTTTGGATACTTAAAATGGCGACGTTTTCAAAACAATAACCGCGTGTAATCATTCGTTTTCTCCATTTATGTGATGCGACACCGATTGAAATTCATCGCCAGTTGGGTGAGACTTGTGGTGATGGTGTCCAGGGTGCGACAGTTCAAAGACGGCAGAAAGTCATGTGACAACCAATCACGACAATCTTGGCCTCGCACCCTTGCGTCTATAATAGGTACCAGGCTGTCAGCGGGGCTTCGGGGCCCTTCGCCTGCTATCGGCAAACCTCGTGTTAGCTCGGTACGCTCAGCGCTCAGCAGGCTGTGAAACTGTGCATTGAGGTTGGATCTCTTATACTATTTTATACTAGCAGAAGTGCCCGGCTTCGCCCGGTGGATTTATTTGTTTTATGGATGATAATGAATACTACTACAGAACTGGAACGCTCAAGGATAAGGATCGGAAAGCACCAACGCTTATTGCAGCTGATAACCTCAGTGTACTGCACCAACACCATCGCCCTTATACAGAGGCATACTATTGCCATGATGATAACTGTTTTAAGAGGCCTAAGAAAACTTTTTGCACTAATTACTCCCCGTGACTGCAATTTATAAGCAGCTCCCAATTCTGCACCAGAACACTGGTAGAGGTGACGTTATGCAGCCCGCATTGCCTGGCAACAATAGACTTAGGTATTATTGAAGCTGTTCATGAGCGGCTGTTCTTCCGAGTTACTGAACAAAAATCAAACTTTAAGGTTACCTGAGTGGTGTAGCATAATACTACATAGCCTAAACTATTCTTCCTGAATCTGGCTATCTTATACAAAAATAATTTTCGAATCCGACTGGTAGTTCCAGAGATTAGCGCGTTTAAACACACAAACTCTTCAGCTTTATTATATTAGTATAGATACGTGCATTAAAACTAGCCTACATTTTTTTCAAAGTTACTTCTTTCTATTCATTCATCTGCTTACAAAGACAGCTACAAACACTAATCATTGGCCTACATTCATAACGTTCTGTTAAGACATGAATAATAATGTTTTTTCCATTACATTAACTAACACGGTAGTTCGTTAACTAAACAGTTTATTAACAGAAGAAATACAAATTAAACACTAGTGTTCACAAGACAAGTCATGAATGAATAAAATATGTACACCCTTCCAAAATGAGTCCTTGGTGTGCTGTTTCTATTAATGACGTTTTTGATGTGTAACATCTTTCCACTCCGTTGCTGGATATTTTTGTGGGAGTTATTTTAAAAAATGGGACGGAAGTGGATCGGAACGATCTAGGTGGCACCAGCTGGCAGTGGTGGATCGAACGGAATTGTAAGACGCACTCCCAACTCGATCGATCGATCCAGCTGGCAGTGGTAACATCCAGCTGTCAGTGGCAAGAGAAACAATGAGCGCGCGGTGTCGGAAATTGATACCATGACGTACTCTCGGCCATGTGGAATGTATATGATATACTGATTGGTAAATGCTCATGCGAACTCTGGTGTCGAGTGATTGAAACAAAGCACATGTTCCATGTTCGAAGTCTTCGTATCAGTATTTAAATGGTAAAATGCCTTAATATCAAACATTGTAAGTAGTCGGCATTGCCGGTATTATGTTTCTGCACAATGGCTATTCAAATATTAACCCACATAACGGCAATGCAGTCATCAATATAATATAATCGTTGTGGTTATACGAGAATTGAGCAAGCCTTCATGAACTATTGCTGAATACATTCTCTTTACTCACAAGAGGGCCTATTCATAAGGCATTTTAAACTCAATTTCACGCAGGAACATTATCGAAACAAGCAAAATATAAATGAAACTTAATTCCGTAATGCAGTATGATTGGAATGTGGAAATGAGTCACCATCTTGTGCACAATATTTTCGTAGTCGAAATAGCCGTGGGGTTAGCACCTTTGACTGTGAATCTAGAGATCTCGGGTTTGTATCAGATTATCATTTTAAACGATATTTATCATATCAATATGACTAATTTTAACAGAATCCATATGAAATAACGTGTTGGTCTGTGAATCAAGAGGACCTGTTTATAAGTAATTTAAGGTTATGTGGCAAACAGAGACTTTATTGTAGGGTTAGCACACGATGTTATATATATGCATTCAGACTATTCATAATATTCTGTGAAGACATGAATAATAATAATAATAATAATAATTTTCCACAACGTCAATCAACACGGTAATTCGTTAACTAAACAATTTAATCACAGAAGAATTACAAAGTTGTACTGTAGCACGAATAACTTGAAATACTTCAGAGAACGGAACTTCATATGTATTGCATTCCACTAGCATGGTACTGTTACGTGCCACCCCCCCCTAGTGGCACTTCTGTTAACTGAATTACGGTGGGTTGAAGCACAACACAGATTGTTCCTTTAATTGAAATAATAAACTTTATTGCGGCCAGAACATACACCACTCATCAGCAAATACAAGCAATTATTACCTTACTCCAGTTTCCTCAAGTCTCTTCCTTATGGAGAGCTCTTGTCCTCTTTCACTTGTCAACAGTTAATCTTCTCGTTAATGTGTCTGGTGGCCTTGACAGAACTACATGCAACTCTCCCCTATGTACACAAACTACAGTTACTTACGAAAACCTGCTACACGCTGCTTCGCTGTTCACGAGCTGGGAAACAATGTCACTGGGTTTCGTAACTCACCACACTTCTGTCGCTCAGGATAAACGCTCGCACTCGCTCGTAAAACACAACAACAACCACTGCTTGACAGGTCGCTCTTTTATAACAAGCCGGTGACTCAATAAATGCCTCTAGACCCATCCAGGGTTCACGGCTTCTCGAGGCTTCCTCCACTGGCTGAGTCACGAATATTCTGGACCATCCCTTTGTCCTAGTAGCCCTGTTGCATAAGGCGCACGCAATACACGAGGCAGGGCACAGCCCAGCCCTGGGGCAGTTGTGACTCATGCGGCGAGCGATGACACAAACTCACAGCCGTAACAGTACATTAGCACGTGTTTAACTGACAATGGAGGGGAAACCTGAGCTAACGCGAGGTTTGCCGATGGCAGGCGAAGGTCCCCGATGCCCCGTTGACATCTCGGTAGCTGGACCCTCGTGATCTCGCACCACATGATGAAGCGAATGGAGAGGATCGCTGAATGACTGTAGGATTTGTGCACACAACCCTGTATGAGGACCTGAAAATGCGGAATGTGAACTTCTCGAAGTGTAATCCAGGTGAATGTTATGGGAATTAAGTTTGGACAAGAGGAGTTGTTCATTCTTGTAATGTACCCACAGAATTTATTTTCAATGCAACAGAAGTAAATCTTTCAGTCAGTGCGCTCTTACGCACCCAGATACGAGGGCAGATCAAAAAATAAGTTGCACTTCCCAGTGATGGCCATTTATTACACCACCTATACAACAGCAACACGACCATAACGGCTTACAATGTAACGTCAATTTTCCACATAGTTTCCAAGAGACCCCCAAACATTTCTGCGAACGCACAACCAACTTGTCGATGCCGAATGCATAGAAAGTTCCTCCAGCGTTCTGCAACCACACGGAGACAGCGGCCTTCACCTCCTCATCGGTCTGGAAACGTCAACCACCGAGCTTCGTTTTGAGCTTACCGAACAAATGAAAGTCACATTTGACATTTGCACCGGTGCTGGACGTTGCGGGCCTTCGCGATATTTGTCCGTGATATCCGTGCGTCCGGCTTCGAATTGCAGACACTACTTTACGATCCCTTGCCGGGAAATGGCCCGCTCCCCATAGACAGCACTAATTTCACGATGAATGTCCGTGCAATTCTTCCTTTTGGCCCATAGGAATCGGATTGCCGCACGCACCTCATATTTGGAGTGAACGTCCAGTCGACGCGCCATTGCATTTGGCCACTATTCACACCATACAAGAGGAGACACCACAGCGACCTGCCCAACGGACGTGTGGGCAGTGTCTGACCCTTTTTCCGCTGTGCCCACGATTGCGACACACAGCGCGCTGCTGCAGTGCGTTAGTGCAAATAACTTCTTGATCCACCTTCGTTCCATCGTGTATCTCGGGTCGGAACGAATACTTCCCTCAGTATTTGGCATTCCATTCTTTTGATGATTTTCATGTTGATAGTTATTAATGGTGTCTCCATTGTGTAAAGTCTGTGTAGTAATTTGACTTAGGTGGAAAGTGATTTCATGTTGTAGATACAGTATATCTATTATTATTAGTAGTAAGAGTATTATTATAAGCCGGCCCCGTGGTGTTGGGGTAGCGTGGCTGCCTCTCACCCGGAGCCCCCGGGTTCGATTACCGGCACCGTCAGGGATTTTAGAAACTGACGTGAGGGCTGGAACGGGGCGCACTCAGCCTCGTAAGGACAATTGAGTAGCTGCCTGACAGTGAGGCAGCGCTCCGATCACGAAAACCAAGATTAACGGCCGAGAGGACCCGAAGCGCTGATCACGCACTACCCCAATATCTGCAGGCCAAATGGCTGGGCAGCGGTCGCTTGGTAGGCCTAGGCCCTTCATGGGCTGTAGTGCCAGGGATAATGGGTCAGTATTATTATAAATATTAATATATTATTATAAGCGCTCTGCGGACTCGGTAGACATTAGTTCGAACCCCACCGTCGGCCGTCCTTGAAATGGATTTCCGTGGTTTCCCCATTTTCAACTCCAGGCAAATGCTAGGATGGTACCGTCTGACATGCCACGGCCGCTTCCTTCCACATCCTTGCCCAGATTTATTCATCTTCATTCATTCCATCTCTCATTATCTCCTCTTATGAGGTTGGCATAAGGAAGGGCATTCGGCAGTATAAAACAACCCACCACATAGACCATCACCGCATTTCATTCCCGAGCCCGTTGGAAGCGGGAATAAGGAGTAGACACACATTTTTTTTTTACTGTTGTTATTATTACTAGCGGACCAGTGCGAGAAATCTCACATGTTCATAAACCACACTTTCCCCAATAGGTTTATAATGGGAGACTTAAGGAGAAAGGTTATATTTTTTATTTTAACCAATTGATTATAGAACACTATTCACATTTCAGGATAGAGGAAATACCTCAGAACAGGCGTCACAGCGGCCCGTGGACAACAATTATGGAGCGTACTTTCCGACAGCAACGGTGTTTGCAAATCGCACACTTCGTATAACTTTTAAAAGTTATTTATGAAAGAAATTATAGATATTTATGAAATTATAGTGCGATAAGTCACTGTTTATGTCTATTCTCCCTCATTTGAATGCTCATTTGACACGATCGGTCGCTTGTGATCGCCGCAGGAAGGATCTATACTACTGAAATAATATATATGATTATTAAAAATATTATTAGTTCATTGTTTCTTAATATTATTATTAGTCTATTAGTATTATGTTCACCATGCCTTAGAGTAGAATTTGTCACATTATCGGCAATTTTTGCAAGATGGAATGGATTTCTCTATTTCGGTAGGCTGAGGAACTATGGAGCAGGTCTCTAAATGACTGACTTCTGTGATTATTATTATTGTTTCGTTTCAACCAAATACGGGCCACGTCATTTCAACTGTTTCCTTTTAGCTTTCAGATTAGCACAGTATTCCTTCATTCGTAGCCAGTGTTGTTCTTCTCACTCTATTGTCCATGTCTTTCCCCAATTTTCAGTGTCGGCTTTGGTTGAAAACTCTGAAGTTCGAAGAGTTTACTCTTAAACCAGTAGGGGCAGATGACCTCGTAGTTACGCCCCTTAAAACTACACAAAAACTAACTAACATTTAAGCTTGTCACGTTCCTGGATATCTTCACATGAGATCCCAATCTCGTGCAGATCATATTATTATTACTATAACAATACAATAAGAGGAAAACAAATTAAAAAATTATATAAAGATCTATGTAAGAAAAATTAGGAAAATAAATAAATAAATAAATAAAAGGATAACAATTTTAAAAAAGAATAATAATAAAAATAAAAATTGGTTACTTACACTTTCTTTACATTAATATCTTTTACATTTTAGATTACTTTTGTTATTTTTAATTGATTTGTTTAATTGTTTTATGGTTTCAATTTTCTCATTTTCTCTTTAAATTTAATAAGTAGCACTTGTACAGTATAGGCTATGTAATGTATCGTAATACAATATATCCCACAGATAATTGGCTGGATGTTCCACCAATCCTGGGGATATGTTGCCATTGAATTCAATGTACATAGAGAATTAAATTAAAATTAAATTAAATTGTCTGCCGTCAGATTCGTGCGACATATCACAATCTTTCTCTTTACATCATTCCCACTCCTATGTGGGGTCGATGTTTCTGACAGCTCTCCTCCATTTAGCCCGGTCATGCACATCCTCTTCTGACAACTGTTTTTCTCTGAGGTCCTCCTGTACACAATCCATCCATCTTCGTTTAGGTCTGCCTCGCATTCTCAATCCCTGTATTTGCATGTCTAGCATCTTCCTCCCCACGAAGGATTCCTCCCTTCTTCTCACATGCCCGTACCATTGAAGTCGCTTTTCTTGTATCTTCTTAGATATTTCCACAACCTTCAATGTTCCTCTTATTTTGACATTTTCCACTCTATCACGCTTAGTCACTCCACTCATCCACCTGAGCATTTTCATTTCCGTGACGTCAAGCCTGTGTGTGTGCGTTTTGCGTGCAGGCCATGTTTCAGAGCCATACAGCAATGCAGGTCTTACGACAGTTTTATATATTTTCCCCTTAACCTTAGGCTTGATCCTGCGGTCACAGGGCACTCCTGACATTTTCCTCCAGTTCATCCATCCTACCTGAATCCTGTGTGACACTTCCAGATCCAGATTTCCATCTCCAGTCACCACCGAACCCAGGTATTTGAACTCATCCACTCTATTTAAAGTTTCCCCTTGCATTCTGATCTCACAGTCTTGGTCTGTATTGAACCTCATATACTCTGTCTTCTTCCTGCTAATCCTGAGTCCTCTGTCTTCCAAGGCTGCCCTCCACTGTTCCAGTTTTTCTTCTATGACATCTTTGGTGGTACTACACAACACAATATTGTCCGCAAACATCATGCACCAGGGGGCTTGGTCTCGTAATCCACAAGACATTCCGTCCAGAATTAGGTCAAACAGATATGGACTTAAAGCCGAACCTTGGTGTAAACCTACTCGAACCGGAATCCAATCTGTAAGTCCAACGCTGCTTCTAACCTGTGTTCTTGCGTCTTTGTACATTTCCTGAACCAACTGCACGTACTTCTCTGGGACTCCCTTCGCTCGTAAACATCTCCAGACTTCTCCTCGGGGCACCCAGTCATATGCTTTCTCTAGGTCCATGAATGCGAAGTATAATCCCTTCTGTCTTTCACGATACTTTTCCTTTACTTGTCTCAGGGCAAACACTGCGTCTGTGGTCCCTTTTCCTGGCATGAAGCCGAATTGTTGCTCACCAATGCTAGTCTCCTCCCGGATCCTCTTGTCTATCACTCTTTCCCAGATTTTCATGGTATGGGATATTAACCTAATGCCCCTGTAGTTGGCACAGTCCTGAATATCCCCCTTCTCTTTATATATAGGCACTAAAATACTTTCTCTCCATTCATCAGGTATTGTTTCCTGAGAGTACATTTTTTGCAATAAATCCAGCAACATGTCGATTCCATCTTTCTCTAGATACTTCCACACTTCAACTGGTATTTCATCGGGTCCTGTTGCCTTTCCGTTTTTCATTTTCCTAAGTGCTAATGTTACTTCTTCTTTTCTAATATCCATTGTCAGACGCTGGTGTTTTTCTCCTTCTCCTAAATATACCCTTGGGTTCTCTTCATTGAGAAGTTTTCCATAGTAGTTTCTCCATCTGCACTTGATGTCGGAATGGTCTGTTAATACTAGACCATTTTCATCTTTGATCTGCTTTATTTGGGTGTAGTCCTTCTTGTCTTTATCTCTCGCCTGCGCTATTCTGAAAATTTTTCTTTCACCTTCTGTAGTTTCCAACTCTTCGTACAGCCTATCCATCATTTGTGCCTTTGACTGTGCTACTACCTTCTTTGCTTCCTTATTACATCTCTTGTAGTTCTCTTTATCCTCTTGTCTACCTGACATATCCCATAACTTCTTTGCATCACTTTTGGCTTTCACGATCTTCTGTACATCCTCATTCCACCACCATGTTTCTTTGTCAGCTAGTGGTTTCTTGCCAGAAGTTCTCCCTAGCACTTCAGTTCCTACCCTCCTTATCAAACTGCTGTTGTGCGCCCACCACTCCTGCACATCATTGCAAAGAACCACTCCATTGAGTACTTTCTCCTTAAACTGGTCCTTCAACGCCTCTTCATTTAAACTCCACCACTTAATTTTTGTTAAGACTCGCACAGGTCTGCCTTTCTTCCTAATCTTCATTTTCCAGTCCATGACTACCGTCCTATGCTGTGCTGCCACTGTTTCACCATTAAAAACTTTCAGTTTTGTATTTCTCTTAATTGAGACCTTTTACACATTAAGAAGTCAATCTGGCTTTCTCTGGTCCCACTCTTGTAAGTCATATATTGACCTGTGTTTTCCTCGAACCATGTATTCACAATCGCCAAATCATATGCCATCGCACAATCCACGATTTTATGTCCTTCATCATTCCTCACTCCTACTCCCCAGCCTCCATGTACTCTTTCGATTGTATCTCGACTCCTTCCGACATGTCCATTTAAGTCACCACCCACTATCAATCTTTCATTCGCTGGTATATCTCCAAGCTCACGATCCATATCTTCCCAGAAGGATATTTTCTCTTCCTCGTCGCAACCCACTTGCGGAGCATAAACACACACAATGTTTACCAATTGTCCATCAAGACACAGTTTGATGCTCATTATCCTGTCACTCCTTCTCTTAACTTGGACTATGGTCTCCTTTATGTCTCGGGAGAGGATTATTCCCACTCCATTCCTCGCATCCTTGTCTGCTCCACTGTATAGTAGCTTATAGCCACTACCCAACTCTCTAGCCCTATTTCCCTTCCATCTAGTCTCTTGTACACACAATATTTTCACCTTCCTCCTTTCCATGAGATCCACTAACTCCCTTCCTTTCCCAGTCATTGTTCCTACATTCAGTGTGCCTATTCTTCGTAACTCACCATATTTTTGAGCTAGCCTCTTTAGCCGGGTTCGCTCGTGACCCAGTAACCCTAGCCCATTTCTCACAGGGGTCGGGCGAAATCCCTGCACGTCGCTTCTGGGGTACGCCCTAGCATTTTCCGAGGCTAAACTAAGATTCGCTGTCATATTGGTTTTGGCATAGTTTTCCGGCCGGATGCCCTTGCTGACGCCAAGCCTTTTATACCTACGGCCAGGTAGTAAATCAGAGGCCCCTCACATGGGGAACAGACGCTGTTTGTAGCCGCCCGCTCCGGGTCAGACGCTATGGTTGATATCAGTCTCTGAAGTGAGAGCGATACCTTTTACTCAATTTCCCGAGCACTGGGATGCCACTTCCGCCAACTGCACTGTACCGAAGGACTCCTTCTCCACTGCAGGCACCGTTGTGGTCTTCACTCATAACCCCGAGCTGGGCCCTCCATATTTATGACCCCTGGAGAGAGGGTGTCCCAGCATTGTGAAGCCCCCAGGAATTGGGCTACCTGTTGGTCCGCGGGTTCTATTGGAGGGTACTTGAACCAACCCTACTAGTGCTGTAGGGCCCCCCTATCCGCCACCTGGGGACGCGCCCTCTAGAGGTTACAGGTTCCCCCGAGGGCGACATATCACAATAATGTAATATAAATAGTATTTAATTTAAAAATGAAGAATACGATATGAATCAACTAGATTAATAGACGCGACACCGCTCATAACCTTAAATTCCTTATAAACAGGTCCTCTTGATTCACAGACCAACACGTAATTTCATATGGATTCTGTTAAAATGAGTCATATTGATATGATAAATATTGTTTAAAATGACAATATGGTAGCAAAAATACCTACCCAGTCCGGGATTCGAACCCGAGATCTCTATATTCACAATCATAGGCGCTAACCCCACGGCTATTTCGACTACGCAATTGTTGTGCACAAGATGGTGACTTATTTCCACGATCCAATAATACTGCATTACGGAATTAAGTTTCATTTATATTTTGCTTGTTTCGATAATGTTCCTTCGTGAAATTGATTTTAAAATGCCTTATGAATAGGCCCTCTTGTGAGTAAAGAGAATGTATTCAGTAATAGTTCATTAAGGCTTGCTCAATTCTCGTATAACCACAACGATTATATTGTATTGATGACTGCATTACCGTTATGTGGGTTAATATTTGAATAGTCATTGTAGAGAAACATAATACCGGCAATGCCGACTACTTACAATGTTTGATATTAAGGCTTTTTACCATTTAAATACTGATACGAAGACTTCGAACATGTACCATGTCATTTGTTTCAATCACTTGACACTAGAGTTAGAATGAGCGTTTACCGTTCAATATGTCATATACAGGGTCTTTCATATAAAGTAAGAACGCCAAGCGGCGGGTTTGTTATCCGCTAGTGTGGTGGCCTTGACAGAGCTTGTGGCGAGCAGTGGCCCCCTGCTCTAAGCGTGTGTACAATCCTCTATGAAATATTACCTTATAAAAGTTGTTGGAAGTGTCGTCCTTCCTGGGTTATACAGACATTGTGTCTGGTAACCACATTTTGGCTGACGCGAGTGAGTCATGCCACTGTATTTTTTCTGATTTTTTATTTTGTGTTTTTATTGAGCACTGAACCAGTAGTGTCAAAGTTATTTACAATTACGTGAATCTGTGCTAGTGAAGGTGGCACTTCATCAGGAAATTGCTGAACAAATGCATCACGTACCCGCCGAGCCGAATCGTAATTAAAATAAATTTTACATACAAAAATACGATGTTGCAATGATAACTGTCTCAACATGTTAGCAGCTGTGGTTCAGACTGGCGACTGACAACACCTGCACGCTTATTGCAAGGTCAAGTTTGTACTATGCGCGCGCTTTCAATACTACAACAGGGGGCCGTGGTGCGTCACAAGCTCGGCCAAGCCGGCTTCAGCAGCGAATGACAAAACCGCCGCTCGCCGTTCTTACTTTATATGAAAGACCCTGTGCATTCCACATGGCCGAGAGTACGTCATGGTATCAATTTCCGACACCGCGCGCTCATTGTTTCTCTTACCACTGCCAGCTGTATCGATCGATCGAGTTGGCAGTGCGTCTTACACTTCCGTTCGATCCTCCATTGCCAGCGAGCACACTTCCGTTCCATTGAACGGAAGTGTGCCAGCTGGTGCCACCTCGATCGTTCCGATCCACTTCCGTCCCATTTTTCAAAATCACTCCCACAAAAATATCCAGCAACCGAGTGGAAAGATGTTACACATTAAAAAAAGATACGAGCCTTACAGTAGTCGCATATGATGTGTAACATCTGACATGAAATTGAGATGAAATGTATGTGAAGTCTTCTGACAAGTTATCGTACTCGTATTCTACACAGCTTGGACATTCTTAAAATGTTAATTTACGCTCCGTTTTCATGCTGGTACTATGATGAATGTAGGCCTATAGATTGAATTGGAGATATGCTACTGTCACACTTGTTTCAACAAACATCACATATTATATTGTAAATTAAGAGGAGGAATGAAACCATAGTCTCTAGCCTATCTATAGACTACTAGAAATAATGTTCAATACACTCAAATTTCCCTATTCCTGCTTGGTGCAAAATATTGTAGTAAAAATTTGATAAATCGTAATTTCATGTAAAATGACTCATAATGTTATGATAAATATCGTTTAAATCGATAATCTGGTAGCAAAAATAGTTGCCGGGACTGGAGTTCCAACCTGAAACCTCATGATTCGCAGACCAAGGCGCTATTATCACACCCATTTCAAACACAGATATTTACAGTACAAGACGGTTACTTACTCTCACGTACCGTACTGCCATGGAAGGCTAGCTCAGTTCCCGTATAAACACATCGATATATATTATATTCATAACTGCAATACCGCAGTTAGTTGGTTAATATCTGAATAGCCATTGTGCAGAAACATACTACCTGCATTGCCGACTAGTTACAATGTTTCATATTAAAGCATATCATCATTTAAATACTGATACGATGACTTTGACCATGTGGTTTGTGTTTCAATCAGTAGACTTCAGAGTTTGCATAACTTTGCATTGAAAAGCACGTTACTCGGGGAGTAGGTGCCCTTCACTTTTATCCAGAGATTTAAAAACAGACCCTTAATAAATCATATTTGTTTTCAGCAAATATGATATAATGAATATTTTCACACCAAAGAACGACTACTTGAATATAATTTATTGTAGGAATAGCTGTAATTGGGCCTCCAAACATTGGTTCAATCGTATGCGATAGTACGTCATGATACAGATTTCCGCCACCGTGCGTGCTCATTGTTTCCTGTTACACTTTTCCGTCAATCCCACTTCCGTCCCTTTTTAAAAATTACTAACACAAAAATATCCACTCCTGGCACTAAAAGCCATAGACTACGCTTAATAACTAAATCCAGAAACCGAGCAGAAAGATGTCACACATCAATACATTGGAATGAAAATTATTATTATTTTTGTTATTATTTGTGTTAATGTTATCATCATTCACTTGCAGTTGTGTCTGCAATGATTTCTCATTTTTCTAAAATTGCCCCCATTCATTACCTGTCTCATTGAGGAGACAAATTCTCACTGATTTACTACTTTTCCGTAATTGGACACGATAAATAAAGAAATGTCTGCAGGCACAATTATTATCCGTCATCATGTGTCGAATTCATAATTCATTAGCACGATTAATGAACACATATATGGGGCGACTTGTAATGTCAAAACCCCTACCGCGTGATTTATAAAAAAGAGTGGAATTCTGGGTAACTGCTGGCTGATTGAAAAGTGGGTTGCTACGGCCAAAAGTGACGTAACTAATGACGGTTAATCATGACTTCAATTTAGCTCGAAATTATTAAAGCTTGGGACGGAGTCATTGGTTCCTGGATCCTGCACTGGATCATCGCAACAGCCGTATGCCTTATTTTAGTGCATAGAGATTACTGACTTGCTGTATTAATATTACGTGGCCGTACCTGCGTCATCATTAGTCAAAACTAGGTGGCAATTTCTTTGCTTCGACTGTCACACATACAGGGTGACAATTTCCTTGCTTCAACTGTCAAACATAGAGGGTGTCAGTTTCCTTGCTTCTACTGTCACACATACCACAGGGTGTCAATTTCCTTGCTTCGACTGTCACACATACAGGGTGACAATTTCCTTGCTTCAACTGTCAAACATACCACAGGGTGTCAATTTCCTTGCTTCAATGTCACACATACAGGGTGACAATTTCCTTGCTTCGACTGTCACACATACCACAGGGTGACAATTTCCTTGCTTCAACTGTCACACATACAGGGTGTCAATTTCCTTGCTTCGACTGTCACACATACCACAGGGTGACAATTTCCTTGCTTCAACTGTCACACATACAGGGTGTCAATTTCCGTGCTTCGACTGTCACACATACCACAGGGTGACAAATTCCTTCTTTGAACTGTCAGACACACCTGGAGTGTTTTGTTACACGGATGTGAAACTTGGGTTCTAAGGAAGCAGGACATACAACGCCTGGAAGCTGTGGTAATGTGGATGTGGAGAAGGATTCTGAAATTAAGCTGGACGGGGAAAAAGACTAAGGAATGGGTCCTCAAGGAAGCAGACGAAGCAAGAAAATGTATCACTACTCTAGAAAAGAGGTAAGTAACATTTGTTGGCCACACCCTACGTCATAATGAGCTCCTGACCACCATACTGGAAGGAAAAGTTCTGGGGAAGAAAGGAAGAGGAAGACCGTGGAAGGCTCATCTGGATTCTGTGATGCATGGACTTCAATTTAAACAGTTTGCTGACTTAAAACGTTCAGCAAGTGAGAGACAAATGTGGTTGCAGCGACACCTTTAGATGATGAAGATGAATTTCAGATGTGGAACAATCGATTAATCGAAGCAGAAAGTCGATTAAATTCTAAAAATCTATTAATCGATTGTGGCTTTAATCGATTGTGGGTTTAATAGTGTGACCGACATCAAGATTGAATTATGCTCAGCTGTGATGAGATTGGAAGCATAGGCTCTCGACGATTATTGTGGCATCTTTAACACGAAATTATGTTATGGGTAACATACGAATTGGTATTAATATTTATACATCTATAATTGTATCTGTCTCCGAATATCATTCCACTAACAGATTTTTATTTTGGCAGAACGCCAGGTGTTTTTGTCAGGCTATACCGTGCCGAGCTCCGCTGGATATGACGTCAGCCTCTAGGAGTATGTGAGCGCGCCTGTTACCCACACCACGTGATGAGAAGTTCAGTGTGCATCTCCGAACCGACGAGCAGTTGACTGGCAGTATTTCATCCGAGGCTTATAAACGTTTGAAACTCACACACCTGTCTTTATCGTGGTCGTGAAGTTTCTTATCGCGCCCGGGATAGTCTGTTCTTATGTGAACGTGAGTTCGTTTTACTGCACGAAAACCGGTAACGTGTGTAGGCCTACTGCAGTATGTTAAACTCAGTGAAACGTGTGTGCTAATGGAGTTAATGTGAGTACTTATTTAACAATATTTGACACCACATCAGAAGTATACACAATCATGGAGACTGACACTTACGAACAGTTCAACTTCACATGTAAGCACAGTTTGGTCATGCTAAAATCACAACTTCATTATACAAGAGATTAAACTACTAGTTTCAGAAGAGTATTATTCTACTAGACATTAGGAAGAGAACACAATTAGATGAACATTACTGTTATTATTACAACAGAGCATCAAGATTTACAGAATGTGGAAATGCAATAGAACAGTGCCGAACAGTCAAATGACATATTGGGAACTTGAATTTTCTGGAATGTTGACTTCACACACAATGAACCTCGTAGGAACACTTATGTAATACAATCAAGATCATGATGACAGCTTAGATTCTTTAAGGGAAAATTTACGAACATGGATGGACACCAGGATTTGAAGATACAATTACACCTTATAATCTACACGGTGATGCTGGCGTTTTTTAAATGTCTACATCATCGATCCAGCAGATTTAGGCATCTTTAAACACCATGACATCGTGGGACATAACAACAAATTCAAGGGCAGTGAGTTCATTCTACACTCATTGGAACCCCATGACAAACCATAACCATGACTAATTGATTGTTTTTTTATTTTCAGATGACTTTGATATTATGCCTGTTTTTCGAACATACTACAGCTTTTTAGGAATAAGATCTTGCTAATTTAATATCATTTCACACTTTTTTCTTCGATCATAATAACTTTGAATTTCTTGTCTTGTTCTATAAATTTAAATTAATTATTTTTTTGGATTGTGAATATTCACACAATTAAATTTGATGCGATTGCGAACGATATTTCCGAGTTTTTGGCAGCGATAGTTGATCGTATTTATCTAATTGAACGATTTTATTAGATGCTTTTTTATGCATTATAGATCAGTTAATAATAATAATAATTTATTGGTTAGCAAACCTAGTAATTATAATATGCTGGATTATTATGCTGACAGATTCGAGTCGTATCAGGCATTTTTGAATTATGATATATTTTGCACAGTACAGATAAAAGAAAGCATGTAGTTATAATTATGTTGTTGACACTTTTTAAATAAGTGGTCTTATTTTGTGGCAACATTATGGATGCGAGTCATGTGGCCTATCCAAGAAGAATAATAATACGAATATTTAAAGATTGGAAGTGAGAGATAATAAGAATTTCTCTGCTAGTATTGTGCATTTGATGTTTGAAGGATGTGTCTGTGTAACACAATCCTCATTTAGTAATTTGTTAGATGCATGCTTAACGTATTCGACGATTAAAATATTGCAATATTAAATGCTGTGATAGAAGTGCTATTAATACGAATTTATGAAACAGTTATACAAATTTTTAGGATTCAGCCAAATCTGGCCTTGCATTATCAGGAATTCATAATTAAATTATGGATAGCTGATCTATAACCAATTAATTGTAGATTAATATTTCTATTTGATTAATTTATTAATTAATCAATTAATTTCCGCTAATATTATAGTAAAGTTATGGGAGGAATTTATGATAATATGTTTATAACAATTTATATTCTTGAATTCAATGATTGCATTTGCATTTGATGATCAGATTAATACAATATGGTCCAGGATTCGGAATAATAATAATAATAATAATTGTTACGTGCAAAAGCCCGTATCAAACATTATTATGCATCTATTTTGATGTCCTGGTACCTTCTGCCATTTTAAAAGTGCCCGCTAAGATGCCTTGGTTTGGCTAATGAACTCGAGATGGCAGCGGCTATCGGCACTACTAGCTGAGGGTTGTGTCTTCTGCCGCTAGAGCGAGATATAGGTGTCTTCCAGACCCACTTCTCATCGAGACACATTTGAAAAAGTATATTATTCTACGTCATTAAACAAAAGACTATATATACATCATGCCGCCAAAACATTTTAATGGTGTCGTGTGAATATTATTTTGTCATGTACATTGTCGTAGTATGTGGCTAATTTGGATTGGTCTAATTAAAATACCTTGGTGCATCATGGGAGACCTTCTTCGCTTTTGTCCTCCATCTTGTGAATTATGACTTGTTACTGATTGCTGGTTGAAGAAGGACGCAAATTCTGGATCTCGTCGGAGGACGAGGGCTTTGGCCCTCGTCTCCGCTAACTTGGGGATACATCCCGTTATTTGATGATATATGAAGAATTATGTGTGCAACTATCATCTGTGATATTCGTGAATGTGTTTCTTGGGCCTGAATATGGAGATATGATGTTTTGTGTGCATCTCGACGTGTTCGGCTGGCAGCCATTCCATTCTTTTTTTTGTGTGATATAAATCCTTTAAGGATATTTCATTAGTGTTGTAAAAATTAGTGTCTCCCCAAGTGGCTTTATTAAGGTATGTTTTGACGTTTTATTTATTTTAAATTGTTGGAGCTCCATATTTTTCATTGTGTACATAGTGTTTTAGGTTTTTGTTCTGAAGGTTGACTTGGCCTAGATATGTCACCTCTGAATATGTAAAATTTTGTTAAACAATATTAGTCCGGGGAACACTTATGTTTTTCTTCTAATTTTATTATTTGGCGTCTTGCTACGGCGTTTTCTTTTGTTATATTCTAGTACTGACCAGACTAATCAATTGAACAGTAGGCCTAATTTGATCTTTAGTCGATCGGTTTTTATTTTGATCCGTTGCCTTTAAAAAACTATTTGATCTCGTAATGTCTAGAGTTTGTTTATATCTTCCTGTTTTTTCACTGGAGAAGATTTTTTTAAAGTAAATTTCGGCGTTTGATGTTAATACGTACTGATATACCTTCAACTGTTCTGGTCGCCATGGTAACTTGTTGACAGTAGTGCATTGTGGGTTTTTGTTTCTGGCGTGTGTTTGAAGTGCACGTTCATGGGTTTTATGTTGTTGTTTAACTTGTTTTGGTTTTAAATTATCCTTTGGTTTTCCTTATTTGGAGTTTTCTATTTTTGTACTCCTGCGTTATTCTTTCGGTACCTTGTTTATGGTAAAGTTTGCACTAATTACTTCTTTTTTGATTCTCCGAGGACCTCATGATTCAATTGAAAGTATGTCAGGTACATGTTAAGTGTTTAAGTTTTTTTGTGGCTTTTCATTCTCTGACCTCAGGTAATTGTTAATTGGTATCGACCTTTAGCCTTGTTTTTTTTATCTACAGTGAGAATTTTAGGTGAGGTTTTTAAGTTTTTGTAATTTTGTGCTGGCTGATGCATTTTCTGTTCTCTGGTGGAGCTGTTCATTTGACATTAAATATTTTTTTAAAAGCAAGCTACTGTTGTTGCATCATTTCGTCGCTAGCAGTTCTGTTAGTTATCGGGGGTTTTTCTGTAGACGAACCTGTGGGTTTTCTTCTTCTCCACCTTCTTCCACCTTTAGGTGTTCTTCTGTTGGGGCATGTCAACTGGCGGTGAGTTGCAGTTTGCGAAGCGGACCTCTTAAAAAAGGTAAACCCTATCCACCGAGGAGTGGAGGTGTCAATAATTACTATATTATTTATAACCCTCAACCGGGCGCGCTCATCTGACGAACACTCTGGGGCGCATCGGTCATTTCGACCGGTTTCCAAATTTTTAGTCCTTCACTGAACGAACTTGGGTTCTAATAAAAATGTTGAGGATTAATTTTGTTGTATATAAGTTTATACTTATTTAGATAATATTTATAATATTTTTCTGTACTCATAGGCCTTATAAAGATATATCCCGTTGTAAGACGAATTGATTTGAGAAGAAATCTGGAAAGCTCTGAACACCAAAGTTCCTTTCTATTTATTTTTTCTCGGTTAGTAAAATGGAAGAATAATGTCATCTCCACCCCCCCCCCTCACCACCCCTCCCGGGGACCCCCACTCCAACCCAACACACAGTAATATATTGCGACATATTCATCTTGAACGGTCAAATTACTGTAAAGCACAGTATATCAGTTTTTACAGCGTGACTAGAGACGGGCCAAACTATCAGATGGCTAGATGATCCCTTGGCCGAGATAGTCTGGTGGGGAGGGGACATCGCTAACTTTCTAACGGATTGCCTGCCAAAAATTTTAAGACTTCGGTCGTTTAGACCGCCATGCGCCCGATTAAGGGATAATAATGGTATTTTTGATGAATATTCATTTATATGAGATTACCTGAACGTTATCTGCACATTACTCTGCTCCAATGTCAGATGATAATTGTAAATATTTGTAAATTATTTCTTTACGATAATTTAAATTCTTATTTAACCAACGATAATTATCCTTCACTTTAATTAAATTTATGTGTGAATTTTCAGTGTATTTAGAAATATGTGTTTGTTGTTGTTTGAATCTTCAGTCTTTTGACTGGTTTGATGCAGCTCTCCATGCCTCCCTGTCCTGAGCCAATCGTTTCATCTCTACATAGCTACCACACCCTACATCCGAGGCTATCTGTTTAACATATTCTAACCTTGGTCTACCCCTACAGTTCTTGTCCTCGACCCTTCCTTCCATAACTAAGCTTGCTATTCCTGGGTGTCTTAGTATGTGTCCTACCAACCTATCTCTTCTCTTCATTAGCAGTCGCCAGAAACATCTCTCCTCTCCCACTCGCCTTAATACCTCTTCGTTTGTAACCCTATCTACCCATCTGATCTTCATCATTCTCCTGTAACACCACATTTCAAATGCTTCAATTCTCCTCTTTTCTGCTGCACAAATAGTCCAAGTTTCACTTACAAAGAGCGCTACGCTCCAGACAAAGGCTTTCAAAAATGACTTCCTAATACCTAAATCTATATTCGATGTCAACAGATTCCTTTTTTGTAGAAAGGCTTTCCTTGCCTGAGCCAACCTACTTTTTATATCCTCTTTGCTTCGTCCATCACTGGTTATTCTGCTTCCTAAGTAACAGAAGTCTCCTACTTCCTTCAGCTTTTCACCTGCCAATTTGATCTCCATAGAGGTTTCTGATTTATTTCGGCTGCATTCCAGTATTTTTGTTTTACATTTATTAATTTTCATCATGAATTCCTTCCGTAAGACGGAATCCATACCATTCAAAAACTCATTCAAATCCTCAGGCTTGTCGGCCAAGATGACGATATCATCAGCAAATCTCAGAGTTGAAATTATTTCTCCTTGAATCTTCACTCCCACTTTAAATTTTTCTCCAATTTCCTTCATTGCTTGTTCAATGTAAAGATTGAAAAGTATGGGTGATTAGTTGCAGCCTTGCCTTACCCCTTTCTGAATACCAGCTTCTCTCTCATGTCCTTCAGCTCGAATGACTGCTGTCTGGTTTCTGTATAGATTGTATATCACCCTCCTATCCCTGTACTTTATTCCAATAGATTTCAAAATGTCAAACAATTTAGTCCAATCAACGTTATCAAAAGCCTTTTCTAAGTCTACAAATGCCATGAACGTTCTCATATCTTTCCTTATTCTACCTTCCAAAATCAGCCTAAGACTTAGTACAGCTTCCCTTGTTCCTACATTTCTCCTGAAACCAAACTGGTCTTCACCCAACTCCGTTTCTATCTGGATTTCAATCCTCTTGTAAATTATTCTAGACAGGATCTTTGAAGCATGAGTAATCAAGCTGATTGTACGGTAATCTTCACATCTGTCAGCTCCCACTTTCTTTGGTATAGGGATGATAACATTTTTCTTGAAATCAGGGGGTACCTCACCTGTCTCATAAATCCTACACACCAAGTGAAATAACCTGATCAGACCTTCATCTCCTATGCAGCGTAGCAACTCAATCGGTATATCATCTATGCCCGGTGCTTTGTTCCTGCCTAAGTCCTCTAATGCTCTGTCAAATTCTGATCTCAATATTAAATCTCCTTTTGCATCCTCATCAATTTCCTCCTCCCTTTCCATTACATGATTCTCAATCTCCTTTCCCTTATACAAGCACTCTATGTAAGCTTTCCATCTCTCAACCTTTTCTTCCCTATCTGTTAGAGGCTTTCCATTTGTGTCCTTAATATTACAGCACTTAGTCTTCTTTTCCCCAAAAGTATTCTTAATCCTTCGATAAGCTGTGTCTACTTCTCCTAATTTTAGACAATTTTCTATACCTGCACATTTCTCTTTCAACCATTCTTCTTTAGCTTCCTTGCACTTCTTGTTAACCTCATTTCTCAGACGTCTGTATTCTGCTTTCCCCTTTTCATCTCTTAGATTCTTGTGTTTCCGCCTTTCATCCATCAATTCTAGTATACCCTGAGTGATCCACGGTTTTCTACCTATTCTTTCTTTCCTACCAATGTTTTCTTCTGCGGATTTTGTTATTTCATTCTTCAAAAGTGCCCATTCGTCTGCAATTGAAGTTTGTTTAGGGGTTTTGATTAGTCCTTCCTTTATACTCTTCTTGAATCTTTCGTTTACATCCTTCACTTTCAGTCTGTCTATTGCCCACCTTTTTGGCTTTTGACTTTTCTTCAGTTTCTTCAACTTTAATCTGCATTTCATTACAACCAGATTGTGGTCAGAGTTTATGTCAGCACCAGGATATGTTTTACAATCCAAAATCTGGTTTCGAAACCTCTGCTTGACCATAATGAAGTCGATTTGGTAACGCCCTGTATCTCCTGGTCTCATCCATGTGTATATTCTTCTATTGTGGTTATCGAACAAGGTGTTAGCTACGACCAACTCATGTTCGGTGCAGAATTCCATCAGCCTGCTTCCTCGATCATTCCTTTCACCTAATCCGAAATCTCCTACTATCTTCCCTTCTCTCCCTTTTCCTACCACAGCATTCCAATCTCCCATTACTATAACATTTTCATCACCTTTGATATACCTCAGAATGTCATCTATTTCTTCGTAGACCTTTTCAACATCCTCATCATCAGCTTGACTGGTAGGCATATAGACTTGTACCACTGTGGTGCACGTAGGTTTAGTATTGATTTTTGCTACAATAATCCGTTCACTGTATTGCTCATAATATTCCACCCGCTGTCCAAGTTTCCTACTCAATATGAGACCAACCCCTGCTTGGCCATTGTTTGATTTAGTGCTAATGACCCTATAGTCTCCTGACCAAAAGTCCTGCTCTTCCTGCCAGCGCATTTCACTAATCCCAACCAAATCCAACCTCAACCTATCCATTTCCCTTTCTAAGTTTTCTAACTTTCCACTTCCTAGCAGACTTCTAACATTCCACGCTCCGATCCGTAGAATGTCAGATTTCCTCTTTGTCACTTCTGTGATGTTAACCCCCTCTCGAGTAGTCCCCACCCGGAGATCCGAACGGGGGACTAGTTTACCTCCGGATTGAAATTTTACAAGGGAGGAGGCCATCATCGCATGTAATTATGCATAGAGAGGTGCATATCCTCGGGAATAGCATTACGGCTGTAGTTTCCCGTTGCTTTCAGCCGTGCAGCAGAACGCAGTGTAGCCATTAGTTGGCTTATATTATCAATATCTTAACCGTCTATTAGACTAGTAAAGAATTGATTTATTCTGAAAGGCTGCTACTCCCTTTCAGAATAAGTAAAGAGCAGTTCTACTACAAAATACTAACCTTCTACTAACAATTAAATACCAAAATTCTACTAACGAAAAAAAATACTAAAGTTTCACCAACAAACAAATACTACCACTAAAACAGTCTGTCACCAGGCCCACTCACATGCACCCTCACCAGACACACTCACTCACCACAGTCTAATAAAACAATGACATATATCTAATAAACAAATTAACTTCATACTTACAACTAAAACTAACTACATACTTACTGTACTGTAATTTGAATTGACAATATTTACAAAATTTAAAATGATAATCCGGCATTCTATATCTCTGAAACTATCACCGGTATCACCCTGAAAAACTGTACGGAGATAGAGGACACCGCTGGAAGTTCATCCATGAGACCCCAAAAAACCGGTCAACTACAAAACGAACATGGCGGCCAAGCGATAGATAGATAGATTAATGTTTAAATAATAACAATTAATATAGAAAGTAAAATATTAAAAAAAATGGTAACAAAAATATTATCCTAGTTTTATTTCCTTTTTAATTTTAGCCTAATTGTTTACTAGTTTTAATTGTTTAATAATGCTTTATAAGGCTCTAATTTTGAAAATAAATAAGTTTATAAAAATGAAATTTCGAATAATTTTACTATCTTAATTGTAAAATTATAAAAATAATTATGAACATTAAAATGTTAAAGAAAACAAAAATTACAATTAATAATAATTTTACTCATACCAAATTTGGTGTCGATTGCTGCAACCGTTTAGGAGTTGATAGGGACACACACACATACACAGCCAGACAGACAGAAGGACAGACAGACAGACAGAAGGATAGACAGACAGACAATTTTCCGGGATCGATCTCAAAAGTCTACTTTTCTTCATTTTTGCAAAATGAGAAAAATAGGCTAAAAATGGTTTACATACTGTATTATATAAATTGGTTATCTAGACAACTTGTTTTTTTTCTTTACTTCTTTTAAGATTCGTTAAATAATGAAATGGGTTTCGAACATAATTAATTAATTAATTTGTTCTTGGAGATCAGTGATCACTATTTAACACATATTTTTTAATTTTTTAATGCTAATGTCTATCGTTTGCGTAATTGAAGAACTGTGTTCAATTTGAATTTAGTTGTTCTACACGGTGAAATGAAATTACACAAAATATACCGCAGTTAATTACTCACCCCACGTAATCTTGATGTTCAAATTTACATAGCTTTCTTAGGAGATTTGTTAATGGCAAACTCGTTAATAATGTCCTCATATGAAAGTGTTTTTGTTGTATTTGCCTCAATACAAAATAATGAAAGTGAGTTTAACCGTATTTCAGAAATACTAGTTCGCAGATAGTTCTTAACTCTTCTAAGGCAGGAAAAACTAACATCAGCAAATTGCTGTCTTCAAGTTCCCCGTAAGGCAAGCATTCCTGTTTAATGAAGTACTCGTACGATTTCTTACAGTCCATGCAGTGGCGTACCAATGGGAGGTTTAGGGTTTACCTCCCCCAGAGACATCTGTTTACTTGAATCCTTATATTGTCCCATCTATCACTAAAGCCCTGTGCGGATAAACCCGCGGATATCCGCAGAATATTTCGCCTTGCGGATATAGTTTGTATGACTGTGCGAATAGCGGATAAGCTGCGAATAATGTTTAGAGAAAATTTGCGGAAAGTTCTTATAATACAATGTTGAAATGGATTTTTTAAATAATTTTATTTTTTACTAAACGTTTCTTGTGATTTCCCTGTTTGCTTTCCCTTGGATTGTATAAGAATAATAGAGAAGTGAGAGAAGCCAGTCCTGGAAATACTCTCAATAATTGCAGAGTTTTTCCACACACAAAAAAAAACTGTATACCTGCGATTGCCTGCGTGGGTAGGCCTATATCTGACGATTAAGTAAGTGCTACATTTAGCCACCCGCTGTTTCACTTGGCGTTACTCAGAGGGACAAAACTCAGTCAACATTGCCTTGCGATTCACACATAGCCTAGGGGAATTAATTCTTCCTCAAATGTCTAAATGTGTTGCTTTAATACTTTTTTAAACGGTATTCTCTCCGAAGGCAGGTCCGAGCCTCCGAAGAGGCTATCCTCTGCCGGAGTTTACGTGCGGTAGGGTGGCCAGGGTCTTTCCGCTCCTCCTTATGTTTGCCAACAGACCGCAGTACCTATAACCGGCATACTTGATCTAATAAAATAAAATTGTAATGTGAGCGAATTTGGATAACAAACGTGCGGATATGGATAAAAGTCGTGCGGTTGCGGGGCGGATGCGCATAACAGTAGTGCGGATGCGGGGCGGATGCAGATGACGTTTTGTTTATCCGCGCAGGGCTCTATCTATCACCTGTTTTACACTACCGCTAGTGAGTATTTTATTTTAAAAGTGAACATCAAGGTCCGGAAGTCCATGCAATATTAAATAAATAAATATGTATGCAAAAATGCACCAAATATTGGTCAAATGTGCATCACGTTTCAAAACATATGCACTGTGAAATATCTACGGCAATTTGATCACTCCGTATTCTTTAGCGTTTCTATTTTGAATATAAAGAAAATAGGAACAGATGGCCATATAGCTACACCTTTTTTTAAATATCCCAACTAACAAGGAGAGGTCGCCATGTGGTCTACTAGAAAAGTGTTCAAATTTAGTGGCTTTGATCTTCATTTAAAAAAAAAAGTTTACCCCTGTTTGAGCGTTTCTGCCACTGGGCCCTACCTAGTGTGCTCAAAATTGAACATTTAAAATCAATCCTCCTGAAACTTTTGTAGTCCCATTCCCACACACGTTCCCGGCTCGTCTCCGTGGCGCAGTCGCCAGCGCGTTGGCGTTGGAAATGTAAGGAACCGTGATCGGAACCTACCTTGGTCTTCGTACATTATTTTCTTTATCTTTCTTTGACATTTTTTATTTTATTTTATGTTTGTGGTACATAATTTAAGTTGGCAGATTACATCAAGTACTTTATTATTTGCTGTTGCTTTTTCTATTTACAATATTAATGAATTAATATTTATGTTATTGTTTACATGCAGAAAGTTTAGCTTGATGGAGCAGAGTGGAACAGAGGGAAGGGCTTGTAACGTGTTTTTCGAGGGGATTTTATGCCACTGACATAAGTCAGTAGGAAGCCATTCTATATTTATTTACGCGGCAAATTGTTCAGCCAAGAGAAGTTTTCATGTTAATTTATTATTATTATTATTAACTTATTATTATTATTATTAAGGTATTTTTTGGAGCATTTTTATAAAATTATAAGCACACAGATAGGTTTTCTATGTTATAGAAAACACTATCAAGCAAATTATTACGAACAACATTATCATAGAAAATTATATGATTACGGAATTTTACGGAGTTTTGTCAGTTAGGGTATTATGAGAGAGATGAGTCACGGGGAATTCGGCTACAGGCTTATTCTTGTCAAAAAGCATGACGCAAGCCTGGGTTGCTGCTTCAAGAAAAGGCGAAATAGTCTGGAACGGTAATCGACATCATCCTCGCGCCGAGTGTAATGACCCTGAGGAGGGGGGGGGGGGGGTAGCGCGTGGTGGCTCAGCCAATCAGAGGAGAGCGGGCGAGAAGAAGCCGGGTCCAGAGAGGGGAAGCGACGAGTGCATATATGGTTTGCGCGCCGTGGAGGCTAGAGGACTATCTTTGTAAAACTTAACCAGTGAAGTTGTACGTGTGATTGGCTCCGATGTTCGTACCATAAAGTTATCATATCTACAAGTATCTCATCAACTAACGAAGAAGATGACGACGTCCAGGAGGCTGTGGGAAGCGCTCTTCAACATCCAGTACGAGGGAAATGCTTCGGCAATTTCCAGTGGTAAGTGTTTATGGGGAAGTGAATAATGTGATAGCCAAATTTAATTTATTCATTCAAAAGCTGAAATCAGTGACAGTGCAGTGCAACGAAAAAATAATGTATTTCATTTTATTCAGCTTACTCGACGAACACTGGAACATTAACTTCGATTCACGTTGCCCCACAGAAATTATATAGGACAATCAAATTGGTAGTCTAGGACTTATGGATCCATGATCCCAACATAAGCATAAAACCAATTTGATTCTAGGAGTGCATTTATTTATTTATTTATTTATTTATTTATTTTGTTTCGTCTGCTCTTAAATAAAAGAGACCATTTTATCTTAGTTATCTTAAATTATTCCTGCAGCTTGTTCCATTTCCTGACTGAGTGATACTATCCTATTTTATTTAACAAATATATATATATATGAGGCAACCTTTCTCACCTATCCCGTTAAACGACCCGAGATAATAGATCTCTTGCCTGCCCGTGTTTGCAGTTGATTTTTTGGTAGTTTTTCCGGATATATATTTCAGGGACTCCTAATTTGTTTTTGTTACGACCATGTACCATTTCTTGGACATCTCGTTGATTTCCGGGCCGACGTGAGGTCTGTGAAACGGGTACAATAGATTAAACGGTATCTCGAATAATTGATTATTTTTGACGATTAATTGATGTACTTCGCACCCTTCACTACGCTCCCACAGAAGTAAAGCATACATTTATTCAATTAAAATAATATTGTTTCATTCATTCATCTTCATTTCCCCCTTTCCAGTTGACACTGGGTGGAGGCAAATATGGTTCCTCTCCACTTTGTTCTGTCGTTCCACCATTCCTCTTCTGACAAAGTGTCCCGATCCAGGTTCCGTTTTCTAATACTATTCTCCACCGAGTCCATCCAACGCATTCTTGGTCTTCCTCGTCCTCTCTTCCCTGTCATCCGTCGTTCCAGTGCTCGTCTTGGTAGCCTTACTTCATTCATCCGTTTGACATGTCCAAACCACCTCAATCTGTTTTGCTCCAGTTTGTCATTTAGTTTCTGTACTCCCAGTTCTTTCCGTATATCTTCATTTCTCACTCTGTCCCTCCTCGTTTTCTGGACCATACTTCTCAGGAATCTCATCTCAGCTACCTGTACTCTGCTCTCATCCCTCTTAGTCATTGTCCAAGATTCTGCTGCATTTGTCATTATAGGAACATAATATGCTTTGTACATAACTTCTTTAGCCTTAATTGGTATCTCCTTGTTCCATACTAGTCCCCGTACCTGTTGGTAGAAATCACTCCCGAGTTGTATTCTTCTGCTAATTTCCAAATCTAGTCTTCCATCTTCAGTCAGTTCACTTCCCAAGTATTTGAAGTGTTTCACCACTTCCAATTCCTTATCTCCTACTTTGATTACTCCTTTTCCTTCTTTATCTCTGCTCATCACCACTGTTTTATTCTTCTCCACATTTTTCTTCAATCTCCATTGCTCAATCTTTTCATTTATTACGTCTAACTGTTGTTGTACCTCCATCTCATCCTCGCCCCAGATCACAACATCGTCTGCAAACAACATTACCTTCGTCTTTGCCCTACTATAGTCTTTGATTGCTGCCTTCATGATGTCATCCATCACCATTACGAACAATAATGGTGACAACACACTTCCGTGCTTTAGTCCAGTGTCAATTTTAAACCATTCCGATGTCTCGACTCTAGTCTTCACACTACTGTAGCACTCCATGCACATTCCTTTTATCATGTCTCTCAGTTCCTTGCCTATCCCCCTATTTGTTAAGCTTTCCCAAACTTTTGTTCTAGTGATGCTATCATAGGCCTTTTCTAGAGCAATAAAAGTCGTTACCATATCCTTCCCATATTCCCAACTGTTTTCAATGTTCTGTCTCAGAATGAAAATGGGTTCCACTGTTGACCTGCCCCCTCTAAGATACATAGCCTAGGTCACCTTCTTTGTGAAAATAGGCTCAAACAAAGTAAACCAAGAATTTTCTTTCCTAAATTGTAAACATTGAACAAGAATTTAAAATCTTTGCTAAAAGACTGGCTGTGTGGCTCAGCGGTAACGTTCTTGGCTGCTGTAATCAAGGTTGCAGAATCGAATCTTGGCGCAGTCAGCTGGCATTTGAGGGTGCGCAAATGCGAGGGAGTCGTGTCCGTAAATTCACTGGCACGTTACAGATCCCCTTTAGGGTAAAATTCCAGCATCGTGGCGTCTCTAAAAGCCACAGTAGTTAATAGGGACGTAGGCTAAAACCAATAACGTTATTATTATCTTTGCTAAAAAAATCGTTTTCTTTTTTTCAAAACATTTCCTAACTTGATTGATGTTTGTTCTTCCACTGTCAAAGACTCTTATTGGGTTATTGTTAACAAAAACAGGGGATGGACACTTTCTATCATTAGACAAAAGTAAACTTATATACATTATTGCGAAAATAAGCGTAACACAACTTAAGCGAGGCTGAGCTGCTATGCCCAAGGTCACGGTTCGAAACGCGCTGAATTCGTCGGATTTTTTAAGAGCCTTAAGAATCCCTCAGTATGCCTTCCTTCGGGGGTAAGTAATGCCGGTGCGGCGGTCCCATGTCATAGATTAATGGCATGTAAAAGAACTTCCACTAATTACACTTGTGTGAAGCTAAATTAAAGGTTAGATTTGACTAACGCTCTTAGGATCCAACGTTCGTCGCCAGGAGCCGACTGCGGCGGCATCTAGTAACCGTATTCAGAACCAGTTGTCGTTGACGTTGGCGTTTGGTAGCAAAAGAAGGAACTACTCGAAAATTGAATGTCTGCAGTCCTTACTAGAATTAAAAAGACACGGATAGTCAGTCTCAAAGACTGGACTTTATATCATTTTAAATGCTAGCAGCCGAGTACCAAGAAAGCAGTGCGAGAACAGAGTTTCAAGATTCTATTTTGTTTCTTCACTGCCTACTTGATTGTCCTCGCACTGCCTTCTTGAAACTCTGTTCTCGCACTGCCTTCTTAGTACTCGGCTGCTACATCGTACTATGACGTCAAACACCTCAGTGCATTCTCGGTACATTTCGTCCCGTCACCGTAACGTAACGCCAGACCTCAGCGTAACGACGAAGTCGACAATATTATTTAAAATGATAAGACAGATAACACATGCCATCACAATTAACACCGGTTATCAGACAGATTTTACACACACCCAAAGTACTCGGGGCTACTTGACTGCGTTGTCACAGGCCCTAATCTGAGGAACCAACCAACGTACCAACTTAAGCGATGACTTCTCATTTAAACTTCTTTTCTTATCTCGTGTCTACTAATAAATTAATCGATTCTTCGGATAGTCGATTAAAAGTTATCTCTAATTTCAAATTATTCGAACACCACTTATTGCCACCTCTGCTAAGAGCACTTTTAAAGGGCCGTATCAGACATATCTGGTAGCTGTTAAATGGTTCAAATATCACTTCAGTGCGAGATTACGTTATAAAGGATTGTGACACAGGATTAACAGGCCTGTCACAGAGCACGCGTGCGTGACACAAACTCACCATCAATATTTTTTGTTTTATCTCAAAGGATTTTATTTGTGGTAGGAAAAATCTGTTCAGTGTTTTATGTGGAGCCATAACGTAAATTTGAAAGCGAAAATAAAAGTAGGCAAAGAAAGTGAGGGAGTGGGCCTGTTAATAACGTGTATTTATGGGTTATTGCTTTTCAGGGCGACGATCGATGTCAAACCATTAATTCTGTGTTGTAGCTCGCACGTCCTCCGGGACTCAAAAAACAGCTGACATATAATAATCCCCGTATTGACTGTCTGCTCCATTCCACGTCACATTGTACATTCATCTGAAAACAGGGCTACTTTGCTCTGATTATTATTATTATCTAGCAAATATTGCGGGTCAAGCTGATGACCAACAATTATCTTCTAGAAATAATAATTTATAATTCTTTGTTATAGTTTTTGTTAAATTACTTTACAACTGATCTGATTTAGATTGTTTTGAAATATTTTAAAAGCATATCAAAATTCTATTATTTAAATTACTCATGTTGGTTGCGTATTGATGTACTAAATAGTTTTTAACAATAATTATACAACATTTTTTATCCCCTTCATCAGCCAAATAAAATTATGAAGTTGCGTAGCACTTAAATATAAATGGTTATTAGACAATATGGTGCACCATATAAGTAGGTTGTATAAAAATATTGTAAAGTATAGAGCAAATTAAAAAGTTTGTGACGGTGATAGAATTCAGCCATCAAATATAAACGAAGATATACTAAAAGAACCAGTGGACAGTTCGTTCACATTTCCGCTCCAAGCAAAGGTCAATAGCCACCCACACCTGGAGTAACAAACTACGCGTAGCTTCAGCAAGGAAGACAAACAGATAAGTAGTAGCCTGTAATATTACAGTTTAACCATAGTTGATTTTTTACAACCATATAATCACTCAAAATATACAAACTCCGGATATCTATCACCATTTAGCATTTCACCTAACATCATATATACTGCATTTAGCATACACCGACAGTTGCAGTACCAATACTGCAACTAAATAATTCTACATATTGTGAATATTTTCATCTGGATTTTCCAACATAGATTATATAGCCTAAGTGTAATGGATCTGATGATGATCGCTTGACGATCGAAACTGGCCATCCTAGTGTATTTATTAATCTCATGTACTTTATTCCAGGAATAGGGCATAACCAAGCTCTTTTGGGTACATTCGTGTTTACCGACTGCAAAGCACTAAACTCTTATAAAGGTTCAAGTAAAGAAATATCTCGGGGGAGGGGGTGAGGGGGGAGGTTTAACCCTTTATAGGGCAAAACTTTTTAACTTCTATGTGTTTCTAGATTTTAATTTATTTTAATTATATTAATAATGTTATTTTTGTTTCTCTAATATTAATGTTTATATATTAATATCAATTTTTTAATTTATGTTCTTATAGATTTAATTTTGATATTTTTATTGAATTAGTTCATTAACTAATTTCGAATTGATTTTTTACAATTATTTTCGTAATTCTTTTATAGTTATGTTTATTATTTTAATTTTTATATTTCTTTTATTTTAGTAATTTTATTTTTATGATTTTTAGCCTATTTTCAGTTTTGGAAAAATAGGCTTATGAGATCACCTTTTGTCCGTGTGTGTGTGTGTGTGTGTGTGTGTGCCACCCCTAATAACTTCTAAAAGTCTGGAGCGATTTCAATAAAACTCGGTAAGTTCATAGCACTATTCTGGGCGACCCCGACCGTTCCCTTCTAATTTTGTTACGTCTCACCAATTCAACATGGCGGCTGTGCGAAATATTTCACCAAAATTCAATATCTCCGAAACTATTACCGATATCACCCTGGCATTTTGTACGGTGACAAAGGGAACTACTAAAAGTTCACGTATATGACCTTTGAAAACCTGATAACTACAAAACCAACATGGCGTCTAAGCGAATTTGCGACATTTAAATAGACGTTTCTCGCGAGTTAACCAACCAAACGCAATGAAACTTGGTACAGTATATGTTTATACACGTTGTAATGCAACGACATATAACTTCGTTCAATTGTTTACATAACCTCTATATGCCGGCTGTGCGAAATATTTCACCGGCATTCTGTATCTCTGAAACTAATACCGGTATCACTCTGAAATTCTGCACGGAGATAAAGGGCACTATTGGAAGTTCATCTATAAGACTTTCAAAAACCGGTTAACTACAAAACTAACATGGCGGCCAAGCAAATTTGAAAGTTTTAAATAGACTTTTCTCGCGATTTAATGATCCAAACGCAATGAAACTTGGTACAGCAAATGTTTATATACATTGCAATGCAGTGGTATGTAATCAAGTTCAATTATTTACATAATCTCAAGATGGCGGCTGTGCGAATTCTTAAATTAAGTTTTTGTTTCTCGTGTCGTAATCTTGCGACCGAAATGAAAGTTTCAATAATGAACCTACGCAATAATTTTCCTTTAAAGGTACATGACTCTACATATAACAATCCAACATGGCGACCATCCGAAATATTTAGACGGTTCTCAAAATCTACGAATCTATTACAGCAATCAACCTGATTTTTTTTATGTTCATAGAGGCTATGGACATAAGTTCACCTATAGGACTTTCAATAACCTGGTGATCACAAATCCAACATGGCGGCGGATCGAAGTATAAATATTCACATGGTCGTTTCTCGCAATTTAACCATCCGAGAGCAGTGAAACTTGGTACACTAAATCCTTCTACAAATGTTAATCCACTGGCATCTAATGTTTTTCAATTGTTTCCATAACAACAAGATGGCAATTGTGTGAAATTTTAAATTCTCCTTGTTACTTCTTGTGTCCTAATCATGCGATTGAAGTTTGAATGCTACACGTACACAATAATCTTCATGTAACAGTACATAACTCTAGGACCTACATATATAAAAGTCCGACATGACGACCACCCGAAATATTTAGACGGTTCTCAATATCTACGAATCTCTTACAGCAATCAAACTGAAATTTTGTATGTTGATAGTGGCAATTAATATAAGTAGGATATATGAAAATAGGCTGTATAGTTCTTCACGGAACTACTCTACTTTTTATTTGTATCTTATTTTTACATTTTAATTGTTAATATTTGTAGTTTTAAATGTTTTTAAATATTATGCAACACATTGCGTCAATTAGATAAGTATACAATATTTGATTTTTAGAAATGCCAGAACTTCGGCATGAAAATTCTCCAAGATTTGGCTGAAAGATTCCACTATCAGCATCATTGAAAGCATAAACTGTCCTTGTGACAGGTGGTTAATATAGAGACCACTCTCCCTACGCCACTGGCTCTAGTGATGGGCGACAGTCATCATGTTACTGCGCGCGCGGTGCGGATGTACAGTACAAGAAATTATTCGATCACTGTGCACATTTGAATATAGAACAAAAGACATCGGTGTGTGGCTCCCCAGTATATTACAGGCTGGAGCCAGTTCACTGAAATAAATCTCGGCCAATGCATGTAGTGCGCCAGGATGGATTGAAGCGGACGCAGCTAATGGTTGAGGATATATTTCACCGCAGTCAGCGAACTAACATGTCACTGCGGCGTAAATATGGCGGTAAACCTCGCTGGTACCGCACGAGTGAGGAATTCTGCCCCCAGGAAAGACAATGCAGAGCGGCACAGGATATATAATTGTAGTTTATGACGTCTTAAAACAAGTGACCATCGGAGGACTCAGGGAATGTTGTCTATTTGGGACATCTTGGTCATCAGCCCCGTGTAGTTGCCTGTATTTTGAACATGTCAGATAACTTGTATTTATGTCATGGCTATAGTAGTGTGTGGAAATTCATTAGGGACAGGGATGAAGTAGGTGCCCCGGGACTTGAAGTAAGGTATTTATTTATTTATCATTTATTCATTTATGTATTATATATTGAAACCGCTGAGCTAAGGTTCATGTGATATTTTTCATGTCAACACATTTATGATGGGATGTACTACCTTTGAACACACCCAGAAAGCTACGAGAAGCTGAGAGCTTATACAATTCTCTTTGGAGTAGCGAAGGATCGCACTTTTGACTTTGGTGAAGTCTGCTAATTATTTATCTGAGGTCTTATTAATCAACCTTATCTTTCTACGAGACTCAGAATATTCCATTTCGCCATTCAGTATTATTGAAACATTTTGGAGAATGTTTTTTCACTTTAAGGTATGGTAATATCATTGCAGATACGCAAACAGGAATGTAAGTAGTCGCTCAACGACTCAGTTTGACGACTAGATTCCACGAGGAACGCAGTTCCGTGCACTACGTCTTGAGAATCCGCCCGGTTGAGGCGTGTTGAAACATCCGTCGTGTAAGACGTGGAAACAGTCCGCTTTTCAGCGAAGAAATATCATCAAGTGTCATCGAGCACCATTGTATTGCGAATCACAGTTGTTAAAGTGTAGTGATCAGCACGAATAGTAAAGTGAACTTATTCGGAAAGTATTGTGAATTTTCGACGATTCTGTAGCACCACATTTTTATACCCACGTGATTTGTGGAGGGCTAAGAGCCTCGTGCGAAATATACAGGTAATTGTGATATTGTTACATTAGACAAGTGTTATACTAAAAATACATTGCATATAAATTGCTACGGTGGATTTATCCACAAGAAATCGACGCCCGTTTCACGGATGCCACGTGATTGCCAAAGTAGAATCTGTGCACGTGTGAAACAGCAGATCAGTGCATGGCCATTTATTAATGATATCTGCGAAGTGTAGAGGCTGTGTTACCAGATATATGTTTAACGCCTGTGATATTTACGAAGTATACCGTAATATTCAAGTAATAATGAAATACATGATGTCTAATACTACCGACCACGTGTTCGACATTTATAACACGATGTTCGAGTCGGAGATAATGGGCTAAGTACCATTATGGTATGAGGGAGATGTCTCGGATGGAACGAGCATGATTATGGAACTTCAAGAACGTCGAACGAGAAGGAAGGAACCGAGGATGCCTTTCCTAGGCATGTCCAACCCATTCACGATGTCAACTACAGGGACAGACCGAACCCTGGTCTTTAGGAGATCCAAGATGGAAGTTCTGATAAGGACGATGCCAATCCTGAAAGCCAGAGGTACTTTTGTTCAACCCTTGTCGTTGGACAGAGAGCTAAGTGTGGGCTCCTTCATATCGTGAGTTTGTTCAACCCTTCTTTGTTCTAGTCATTGGTGGTATAGTTAGATTAGTGTAGATTGTAAATCAGCCGAACTTAGTGACAGCCATTTCATAGGCAGGGAATGTAATTAGTATAATTAGATGTCATTTATTTACAGTGATTGTGAGTCACCCTTGGGTTTGATATTTTTGTTCAACCCTGGTGCAACCTGATGGACGTCATAAGACGCCAATTTCTGTCTATTGCTAAACGTGACTGTAGTCATTTTAAGTCTACTTTGTTTAACCCTATCTGGGGTGATTTTCAAGTCTTAGCAGACTCTTGTTATGGCAAACTGATGCCATGGTCATGATTCTTTAACTGCACTTTTTGCAGCCAGTCAATGTTACGCCCCTGACTTCATTAGAGTAGTCGTATCATTTGGGTAATCGACTGAAATTACCAGTTTTGTAACTGCATTTATATTTCATTCGAGATGTGCTCAGAAGCCATCCAGGTCAAGTGTCGACCTTGCAAGTAAAAGGGATGTTTCGTTGTAACCTAGCATCGAACCCAGTTCCCATCGTATCATTAAGCAGATCCAGCAGAGTGGAGTTTGCGCCGTAATATTATTTTGTTAGTGTCAAGTGTGATGACACGTGATTTATTTGATGTTTGATACAAGAAACTTCTGAAGTATTTTATCTTTGAGAGTAGAGAGCTCCAGCAATTATCTTTTAAACGTCTTTGCTATGAAAGACAGAGTTATATGTTTGTATTCAGCTTTATAGCGTGCTTTTAATGCACACATTCTTCGAGGTTTATAACCTATGGTAAAGGTATTATTATGAGGCCAGTTCTACAGTTATTTTCTTGCCAAAACTGCCGGCCCAGTCAACGTGTTGTGTCACACAGTACAGGGAGCTTGTAGCCCGCTGTGACACAGAGACAGGTGGTTGAATACTTCCCAGCGCACGTGTGAGAGCGCTTGCTTCTAAGTGAGACAGACTTATGTTAACACAGGACAGAATGCTTGTAGCATTCAATAATTTTTCATTGCATTGATAGCTCATGGAACCCAGTGTCCACTTCTGTATCTGCTCACATGTTCTTTAGATTGTCATTTGTTGGTTAAACGCCTTTTGCGTGTACCATTGTTTCGACGAGTACAGTTATGTCAGGTTTCTTATATTACGTTGGAGGCTAGCCCCGTGAAGAGGGTTTTTCATGTAAGAAGGTATTTTGTGTACCATGTCCGGGACTGTTCCCGTAGACCAGATATTTAGGGAGGGTAACTGATGTGTCCAGGCCCGTCCCAGAGTTATTGAACGCGAGCTGTGCGCCGCTGGTAACTTGTGTTATTGTGTGTCCGAGTTGTTATTGCTCGTTGATTGTATTCCGACTTTTGAGTCGAGGCTTTTTGGCAGAGATGATCTCAGGGAGACGCTCCGTGCCAAGGCTTGTCAGCTATTATTCGCCATAAACCAACGATAATCTAAACCGATATCTTAATAATAAAACGCATAATTTTGATAAACAAAATATACCTAACGAATCCTTTCTATTTAACCTTGTTCATTTGCATTTGGAACCTGCTGACATAGCCGTGATAATGAAGGTATTTCCTGGAGGAAATGACTTTAGGACAGCTGACACTTTTTGTAGCGACTGAAGCTTGCTCGAACCTTTAGTTCGTAGCTTGTGGAGCGCAGGCCATACGATGTTAGACGTAGTCTTCACTACGCAGTCGTCACCGTAATTACACACGTTAAATGACTATGGCTTACAAACAGTAAACCAAGGTGTAGGCAGGCTTTGAATAAAACTGTGGTCTTGTATTTATTTATTTATTGACGTAAAAGTGTACGAATCCTCTATGTTACCCTTTTGTGTGCTGATTAGCACCTAGTTCGTAAGAATGTCTTAGATGTTTTTTTTATGGCTTGTCACATAGCTTTGATTGTAATTGTTTGATATTACGGACGTCACCGCCGTAAATTTTGTAATTAATTGATAGGACTTAGCTAGATGAATTAATATTAAATGTAAATGTGGAGATGGTATCATCCTAATTTAGATTTGTTTTGCTACCCTCTTAAATGTAAATTCCGATATTAGCTTGATCTTGTAACTTGACCTATGGTTTTTCGTCGTACCATTTTCCTAGTGTTGCTGTTGTTGCTTCATTATTGTGAGACAGATCTTTCGCGAGGGTTTACTGTAACTTCTCAGGTAGGGACCTGCTCTTTATTTTTGATTATTTATTAGCTTGCGGATTAGCCGATAGAAACCCTCCGAACTAGGATAGGGGTTTGTCAATTTGACAATAAATTTTCACGATGTTTTACATAAGTCTGGATGTTTCTTTTCTCAGTCTAGCTTTTAAGGTGAACCTTTCCTTAGGCAGTCTATGACCTTTCGTCACCATGTACCACGATCCCCGTGGACGATAGTTTCTCGTGCCGCTTTGGCCTGTTTGGAAGTTCACCTGATCCTCTCGGCAGTTAGGTCCGGCGGATGAGATGTTAGGGAAGTCATTTCGGTTGTTGGCTGTCCTGGCAGCTCCTCTGACGGGCTCATAACCTTATACTCTATTTTAAATGGCGCCCAACTCATGTGCCGCCGTTAACGTGGTGACCGTCAGTTCCATGTTATTTAAGAGGATCTTAATGTTGATCAATGGTAAATTGAACGGACTGGGACGAACTTAGAAAGTCTTACTGCAGATCAATTAACCGCATGGCATTCATGTTTGATACAAGTCCATGGGGTGAGGCTTTTATGTTAGATAAACGATGGATAGGATTTTCTTTGATGATGCCTCATCCTGAGTAAATGTAATACTTTGCTTTGCTCGCCGTTGTGTTTGTAAATGTAGAAGCACTTAGTTTGCATACTCCAGCTGTACTCGTGATGCTTATTTAAATGAAACAAGCTTTATACCACCAGTTAACTAATCATAGCTGTAAGTTCCATTAGAGATTGCTCCCTCTCTTTCTCAATAATTTATTGTCATGGATGAGAAAACAATTCGTCGTGTGTTTGGGGAGATGTTGGCAGGTGTCAATGCCAATCTCCAGCAGATTACTGCTGACTTAGGTGAAGTCAGGAAGGAAGTAGGTACTGTAAGGGGTGACTTGGGTGAGAATACCCAAGCTGTCAATAATGTCCGGGGTGATTTAGAACTTAACACCCGATCAATTAATAATATAAGTGGTCATGTGGACCAGATTAGACAGGATCTTGAGGTCAACACACAATCAATTAATAATGTTAGGGCTGATCTAACGCAGGTCAGGGCCGACATGGACGCTCATAGAATAGAGGCCAGAAATGATCTTACGGCAGGTTTAGCAGCTGTTAGGGTTGACGTAATACGACACCATCAGGAAGCTAACCAGCGTATTGATAGTTTAACAGATGAAATGAATAGAGCTAGGGAGGACGTGCAAGCCCGGTTAGAGGAGCACACCGCTCAGATTCAGACAACGATTAATAGAGTACAGGTTGATATGAGGGCTGACTTAGAGCATACTCGAGAGGAATTTGGAACTCGATTAACTCACGTCGAGGGATTCATGGACAACGTCAAGAAGGACATGGCTACCATGAACATAGGACTCATACTGATGAGAGGTGCAGCGAACGCCGTCAACAATAACGTCAAGACGATCGTCGATGGTATGATCGAGGTCAAGGACGAGTTGAATACAAACCGAAAGTACATTATGGAATTAACCGATACCGTAACAGGGCTACGAGAAACAGTAGATATTCATCGAGAAGAGAATAAGATCGATGTAATGCTGTTGAGGGGTGACCTTAATGAGCACAAAACCATTATGGAGGTGAAGGTAGCCGAGGTCAAGGATGACGTAGGTAGGATGCAGGACAACATGTCCAAAGTCGAGGAAGAAATTGACTCACTACAGAAAAGATTTGAGGAAGTCGCGATAACCGAGAGGTTAGACCTCAGTTACAACTTGAGGACAGCTATTCGTGAAGTCGACACCAACTTCAAAGGTAAAGTCGAGAGAATAGAGTTGCTGCTCAACGATTTGGGAAACAAGGTCGCAGCTAAGACTATCCCAGGGCTCGAAGATATCGAGAGACGTCTCGACCGACTTGAGACTCATCCAAGGGAGATACATTTACCTCCACAGATGGGAGAATCTCAGGCAACGCCAGGACCGCAATCCGCAGGGATAATCCCTGCACACTTTCAACCTAGCGCACCCATGGAACCGCAACCGTCTCAATTTACCGGTTCAGCGCAGAGTCAAGCGTTAAATTTTGACGCGCATCCTTTCCAACCCGCACCTAATCGACAAAGTCAAGAGACGAGTACGCCAACGCATAATTATATGCCGAGTTCATTCAGATCCACGCACACACAGGGGAACGTGACAATCATCCGTTCGCGAGAAGAGCAACCAGCTCGATTCTCAGGCACTGGAAGTGGCATCACTCCTGTAGAATTCTTGGCGAATGTGGAGAGCTACTTAAGAGACACAATGGTAACTCCGGAGAGAGAGCTCCGAGTTATTGAGCGTTTGCTTGAGGGGCAAGCCAGCACTTGGTTCAGGGCCTTCCGTTATTCATTCGTAGGCTACCAAGACTTCAGAGAAGCCTTGCTGAGGACTTATTGTTCGAGCGACATCCATCAAAATATCAGAGCTGAGATGTACACTCGCCGATACAGCTCGAACACTCCGACGCGCTATGTGAACTACTTCGCAACCCAGCTGGCGAAACTTCGTTTTTTGCATCCCCCACTGTCAGAGCAAGACCTTGTGAACACCATCGTCTGGCAATACCCTGCAGACGTGCAACGAGTATTGATCGCCGCAGGAACATCTACATTCCAGCAGTGCGATCAAATCTTGCGACGACTGGACGCCAATACCGAACAGTTTCCAACACACCGTCAACAGAAGGCTGACAGGCGTGAAGAGCGACACGTTAACTTGACGACTGTGGACAAAGTGTGCCAGACGCCAAGGCAAACACAGACTCAAGAGAGCTTTGAACAGCGCAATGACTATAATCGTGGTCGGAGAGATTGGAATAACACTCCGTACGCTCGAGACCGGAGAGATAACCGTCGTAGTTACTGGAACCGACGCTTTGATCGAGGAACGAACGACAACCGTCGTTAAGATGACGACCGCCGAGGGAATAGCAACCGGAACCCACAGCAGGGAGGTATCCGTAGAGATTACCGCTATAGCAGAGGATACAATCGAGATCGGGACCCCAGATACCAGACCGATCGAGACTGGAGAGGAAGAGCACAGGAGAGTCGTGAATACCTTCAGCAACTCCGAGAACTTCAAGAAATCCAAGAAGGGGGAGATCAGAACCCGACTTCGCGGGAAACACGAAATATTCCGGCGGAAGAAACGGAGCGAAACCAGCCCGGTACTTCCCGCCAAGAGAGAAAAAAACCGCCGAAAAACCAGTAGATTCTTACCCAATTGAGCACAGAGTAACTGCCACTATCTTACTCTGGGAGCCGATTCAGGAAGATCTATTAGACGTACGACGAACGACGAACGACGAACCACAACTACGAATTGACGCGTCTACCGAAGATTGTAGCTACCCTGAATGGATGTGACGTAGTCATTCTCATCGATACTGGGGCGATGATAAGTGTCATTTCCGCCGATTGCCATGCCAGACTGAAAGCAAACTCTGAGGTGACAGAGCTGCCAGTTTCTGCAGTAAGAGTCAGAGGAGTTATACCTGACCGTGTTGTAACGTGCAAAGTTCAGATTTTATGCACTTTGAGAATTCCGAGCCACATGTACATGCACGAATTTCTAGTGATGAAAGGCTTGCATCATGATGCCATATTGGGTGCAGACTTCGTTCGGAAGTACGATGGAATCATTGATATGGGACGTAATACGGTGGAGTTTAAGCCGAACGAACCCATCCAAATGAATTTAGTAGAGGAAGAACCGGAATTTGAATCCGAAGTCAACGTTGTTGAGAATTTAAATGGCAAGGAAATTGAGCAGACACAAGATGCCGACGAAGAGGCAGAACAATTATCAGCACCTATACGAGAGAAACTGGATGCAATATTAAGCGAATACGAGGATATATTCGACACCACATCTGGTGAGATATTGGACTACGAGTACGATCTTATACTACTGGATGATTCCCCGTTCCAGAAGAAGATTTATCCTATCGCAGAAAAACACCGCGAGGAAGCTACTAAGAAGATCCAAGAGATGGAAGCAGCAGGTACAATTAAGAAGTCACCGACTCCTTTCTTGAATCCTATAACACCTGTGGTTAAGGTGGATGGAAGCTTGAGACTTTGTCTCGATGTGAGGGCCTTAAACGAACACCTAGCTCCTGAGCATGACCGACCGCCCAAGATTAGGGACATCCTCAGAAAATTTAAGGGAAAGAAGATATTTTCGTCATTGGACTTAGTACAATCCTACTACCATATAAGATTATCTGAGCATACTCAGAAGTATACAGGGTTTCTGTTCGATCAGACCACCTATGTCTTTCGAAAACTACCCTTTGGAGTGAAAAATGCCGGAGCTGCATTAATTAGAGCACTTGACGCGAAGCTAACTCCTGAAGTAAAACAGAAGGTGATATATTACGTGGATGACATCATCATAGCTTCGGAAACGGAGGAAGAACATTTAGCAACTTTACGCCTTGTTTTTGAGAATCTTCGACAGGCTAATTTCAAAGTGAAGTTCGACAAGTGTCGATTCTTCCAGAGAGAAGTAAAATTTGTGGGACACATAATTAATGGTGATGGATACAGGCTGAATCCGGCAAAGATCAAACCCTTGCTGCATTTCCGACACCAACCCGTGTGAAACACGTGAGACAATTCCTGGGAATTATCAAATTCTTTGCTGCTCATTGTGAGAGGTATTCTGAGGCTGTCGCACCACTTCAAGGTCTGCTGAAGAAGAATTGCAGATGGGCTTGGGACGACGAGTGCGAGACAGCTTTCAGAAAAGCTAAACAGATGCTGGTTGATTCGATTCAGTTAGAATATCCAGACTACTCCCGGAATTTTATTCTAGAGACTGATGCATCTGCGATTGGAATAGGTGCCATCCTATTTCAGGAGGACGATGAGAAGAAACGTCATTACATCGCTTTCTTAAGTCGACGTTTGAGAGGGCATGAATCTCAATATTTCACCACTGAGATTGAAGCACTTGCGATTGTTTACGCGCTTGAGTACTGGCAGAAACTTTTGTTAGGCCAGAGGATTATCGTGAGGACCGACCACCATGCGCTGACCTTCAATTTACGAACAAGACTGGGAAGCGACAGGATCATACGTTGGACGCTATTTCTCCAACAGTTTGACTTGGAAATTGTTTACCGACCAGGCAGAGAGAATGTGTTGGCCGACATTCTCAGCCGGAATTCTGAAGCCACTGTGAATGCCATTGACATCGAGGGAGAATGCGAGGAACACCTTCGCCGACTTCGTCATCTACCAGAAGGACAACGATGTGAGCATGAACTCAGGAATATTATCCGCTTCCTGGAACGACGAATGGATCCACAGGATGCTCACTATGCGAGGATAGCTGCTCTTGCAGATGACTATTTGATTTATCATCGTGTCTTGTATAAGTTTGTGGACGAGGACCACACTCAACTGCGTGCAGTCATTCCGAGGAGATATCAAGAATCTGTCATTCTTATGGTTCATCTATCCATTGGACATGGTGGGACTGACAAGACCATTGCGACCATCAAGGAGTCTTTCACCTAGAAAAGGCTAGGAACCACCGTTAGACAGTGTTTACGTGCTTGCGACGCATGCCAGCGGAACAAGTACACGTCACACGTGTTGAAGGAATCTCCTAGGCCAATACTCCCAACTTAACCTAGAGAGTTATACGCACAGGACCTTTATGGCCCAATACCAAAGGCCCGCCGTGGGAATCGCTTCATTGTTGTAACCATTGATGTGTTCACGAAATATACGATGCTTCATCCAATTCAGAAAGCCACCGCACACCAGATTATCCAGAGAATTAGACGACAAGTGATACCAGAGGCAGGAAAGCCACAATTCCTGTTGACTGATCATGGATCACAGTACACCTCCGCAGAATTCGCCAATGCTATGAACGAGTTGGAGATAGGTCATGTTTTATCGTCTATTCGCCATCGAGAGAGCAACCCAGCAGAATGCGTAATGTCTACTATCGCAAAATTCTGTCGATTGTATTGTCAGGAAGAACACTGGCGTTGGACCGAAGTCCTAGTTATCATGGCGAAATGTATTAACTCAACAGTCCATGAGAGCACTGGTCAAATACCCAAGGATTTGCATTTGAACCAAATGCCGATGAGAATATGGAATCGTGTGATTCTAAATCCACCTTGTTTACAACCATCACACGCCAGCAGACTTTTAGCTGCAAGGGACACTTTGGACATACAAGCTGCCAAACGTTTGAGAAGAACTAGACGCCAGAGATTCAGAGAACCACTAGTCGCGGGAGACCTTGTCCTTATAAGGAGACCCGGAATTTCAAGTCCTATAGACCGCATATATGGGAAATTTCTGTCTTTATATTATGGCCCCAGTCGTATCCGACAACCTCTGAACAATGGAAGTTACGTGATTGAAGACATTCAGACAGGAGAGCGCATTGGAACCTTCAACGCAGCTAATCTAAAAAAATATCACTTATGAATGAACTTTGAGTCAAATAAAAATGTCGTCCCTACATTTTATTTGAAACGACGGAGCTAAGGTTCATGTGATATTTTTCATGACAACACATTTATAATGGGATGTACGACCTTTCAACACACCCAGAAAGCTACGAGAAGCTGTGAGCTTACACAATTTTCTTTGGAGTAGCGAAGGATCGCACTTTTGACTTTGGTGAAGTCTGCTAATTATTTATCTGAGGTCTTATTAATCAACCTTATCTTTCTACGAGACTCAGAATATTCCATTTCGTCATTCAGTATTATTGAAACATTTTGGAGAATGTTTTTTCACTTTAAGGTATGGTAATATCATTGCAGATACGCAAACAGGAATGTAAGTAGTCGCTCAACGACTCAGTTTGACGACTTGATTCCACGAGGAACGCAGTTCCGTGCACTACGTCTTGAGAATCCGCCCGGTTGAGGCGTGTTGAAACATCCGTCGTGTAAGACGTGGAAACAGTCCGCTTTTCAGCGAAGAAATATCATCAAGTGTCATCGAGCACCATTGTATTGCGAATCACAGTTGTTAAAGTGTAGTGATCAGCACGAATAGTAAAGTGAACTTATTTGGAAAGTATTGTGAATTTTCGAGGATTCTGTAGCACCACATTTTTATACCCACGTGATTTGTGGAGGGCTAAGAGCCTGGTGCGAAATATACAGGTAATTGTGATATTGTTACATTAGATAAATGTTATACTAAAAATACATTGCATATAAATTGCTACGGTGGATTTATCCACAAGAAATCGACGCCCATTTCACGGATGCCACGTGATTGCCAAAGAAGAATCTGTGCACGTGTGAAACAGCAGATCAGTGAATGGCCATTTATTAATGATATCTGCGAAGTGTAGAGGCTGTGTTACCAGATATATGTTTAACCCCTGTGATATCAACGAAGCATACCGTAATTTTCAATTAATAATGAACTACATGATGTCTAATACTACCGACCACGTGTTCGACATTTATAACACGATGTTCGAGTCGGAGATAATGGGCTAAGTACCATTATGGTGTGAGGGAGATGTCTCGGATGGAACGAGCATGATTATGGAACTTCACGAACGTCGGACGAGAAGGAAGGAATCGAGGATGCCTTTCCTAGGCATGTCCAATCCATTCACGATGTCAACTACAGGGACAGACCGAACCCTGGTCTTTAGGAGAGCCAAGATGGAAGTTCTGATAAGGACGATGCCAATCCTAAAAGCCAGAGGTGCTTTTGTTGAACCCTTGTCGTTGGACAGAGAGCTGAGTGTGGGCTCCTTCATATCGTGAGTTTGTACAAACCTTCTTTGTACTAGTCATTGGTGGTATAGTTAGATTAGTGTAGATTGTAAATCAGCCGAACTTAGTGACAGCCATTTCATAGGTAGGGAATGTAATTAGTATAATTAGATGTCATTTATTTACAGTGATTGTGAGTCACCCTTGGGTTTGATGTTTTTGTTCAACCCTGGTGCAACATGATGGACGTCATAGGACGCCAATTTCTGTCTGTTGCTAAACGTGAGTGTGGTCATTTTAAGGCTACTTTGTTTAACCCTATCTGGGGTGATTTTCAAGTCTTAGCAGACTCTTGTTGTGGCAAACTGATGCCATGGTCATGATTCTTTAACTGCACTTTTTGCAGCCAGTCAATGTTACGCCCCTGACTTCATTAGAGTAGTCGTATTATTTGGGTAATCGACTGAAATTACCAGTTTTGTAACTGCATTTATATTTCATTCGAGATGTGCTCAGAAGCCATCCAGGTCAAGTGTCGACCTTGCAAGTAAAAGGGATGTTTCGTTGTAACCTAGCATCGAACCCAGTTCCCATCGTATCATTAAGCAGATCCAGCAGAGTGGAGTTTGCGCCGTAATATTATTTTGTTAGTGTCAAGTGTGATGACACGTGATTTATTTGATGTTTGATACAAGAAACTTCTGAAGTATTTTATCTTTGAGAGCAGAGAGCTCCAGCAATGACTGACATTGCTATCTTTTAAACGTCTTTGCTATGAAAGACAGAGTTATATGTTTGTATTCAGCTTTATAGCGTGCTTTTAATGCACACATTCTTCGAGGTTTATAACCTATGGTAAAGGTATTATTATGAGGCCAGTTCTACAGTTATTTTCTTGCCAAAACTGCCGGCCCAGTCAACGTGTTGTGTCACACAGTACAGGGAGCTTGTAGCCCGCTGTGACACAGAGACAGGTGGTTGAATACTTCCCAGCGCACGTGTGAGGGCGCTTGCTTCTAAGTGAGACCGACTTATGTTAACACAGGACAGAATGCTTGTAGCATTCAATAATTTTCCATTGCATTGATAGCTCATGGAACCCAGTGTCCACTTCTGTATCTGCTCACATGTTCTTTAGATTGCCATTTGTTGGTTAAACGCCTTTTGCGTGTACCGTTGTTTCGACGAGTACAGTTATGTCAGGTTTCTTATAGTACGTTGGAGGCTAGCCCCGTGAAGAGGGTTTTTCATGTATGAAGGTATTTTGTGTACCATGTCCGGGACTGTTCCCGTAGACCAGATATTTAGGGAGGGTAACTGTTGTGTCCAGGCCCGTCCCAGAGTTATTGAACGCGAGCTGTGCGCCGCTGGTAACTTGTGTTATTGTGTGTCCGAGTTGTTATTGCTCGTTGATTGTATTCCGACTTTTGAGTCGAGGCTTTTTGGCAGAGATGATCTCAGGGAGACGCTCCGTGCCAAGGCTTGTCAGCTATTATTCGCCATAAACCAACGATAATCTAAACCGACATCTTAATAATAAAACGCATAATTTTGATAAACAAAATATAACTAACGAATCCTTTCTATTTAACCTTGTTCATTTGCATTTGGAACCTGCTGACATAGCCGTGCTAATGAAGGTATTTCCTGGAGGAAATGACTTTAGGACAGCTGACACTTTTTGTAGCGACTGAAGCTTGCTCGAACCTTTAGTTCATAGCTTGAGGAGCGCAGGCCATACGATGTTAGACGTAGTTTTCACTACGCAGTCGTCACCGTAATTACACACGTTAAATGACTATGGCTTACAAACAGTAAACCAAGGTGTAGGCAGGCTTTGAATAAAACTGTGGTCTTGTATTTATTTATTCATTGACGTAAAAGTGTACGAATCCTCTATGTTACCCTTTTGTGTGCTGATTAGCACCTAGTTCGTAAGAATGTCTTAGATGTTTTTTTTATGGCTTGTCACATAGCTTTGATTGTAATTGTTTGATATTACGGACGTCACCGCCGTAAATTTTGTAATTAATTGATAGAACTTAGCTAGATTAATTAATATTAAATGTAAATGTGGTGATGGTATCATCCTAACTTAGATTTGTTTTGCTACCCTCTTAAATGTAAATTCCGATATTAGCTTGATCTTGTAACTTGACCTATGGTTTTTCGTCGTACCATTTTCCTAGTGTTGCTGTTGTTGCTTCATTATTGTGAGACAGATCTTTCGCGAGGGTTTACTGTAACTTCTCAGGTAGGGACCTGCTCTTTATTTTTGATTATTTATTAGCTTGCGGATTAGCCGATAGAAACCCTCCGAACTAGGATAGGGGTTTGTCAATTTGACAATAAATTTTCACGATGTTTTACATAAGTCTGGATGTTTCTTTTCTCAGTCTAGCTTTTAAGGTGAACCTTTCCTTAGGCAGTCTATGACCTTTCGTCACCATGTACCACGATCCCCGTGGACGATAGTTTCTCGTGCCGCTTTGGCCTGTTTGGAAGTTCACCTGATCCTCTCGGCAGTTAGGTCCGGCGGATGAGATGTTAGGGAAGTCATTTCGGTTGTTGGCTGTCCTGGCAGCTCCTCTGTCGGGCTTAATATTTATCTATTATATATTTATTTATTAATGTATTTATTAATGTATTATATATTTATCTCTTCTTCTTCTTGTTCCGTATAGGCCAACTACGGACCACGATATTCAACTACAGGGTCTTTATATTTAATTGGCATTCTCGCTCACGCGCTCCGCCAGTGACGGCTCAGTTGCCGGCTGCCGTGTGCGCGTATGTACGGCAGAATACGATGGTTAAAATCAGTATCATACATTTTTACTCACCATGTTTACGTAGGTGCTGAAAATGTTTCCCATCCGCTACCAAACATAAACGACATCTACTTATGAAGTTTCCGGTTACTGCATTTAATTTAGCTCAGTAAGGAAATAACGACCTTTACGTCTATTTTGATCGTTTACTGAATCTGTACATTTGAATCTCTTAGCCAGTTGTTTTATTGTGATTTTGTATTGTGCTGTAATGCCTTATGTGAAATATTCGTTACGTGAAAGTGTATATCTGCACAATACGAACATAAAGGGCAGGAAACCGTGCGCTAGCACAAGACAAAGTTTCGAGTGAAATTTCCAGGGAGACCCCTTCATATAAATTGGACAATAAAACGACTGGATAATTTGAGATTCAAACGTACAGGTTCAGTAAACAACAAGTAGTTCCGTGAAGAACTATACAGCCTCTTTTCATATATCCTACTTATGTTAACTGCCTCTATGAACATGCAAAATTTCAGTTTGATTGCTGTAATAGATTCGTAGATATTGAGGACCGACTAAATATTTCGGATGGTCGCCACGTTGGATTTTACATATGTAGGTCCTAGAGTTATGTACTGCTACATGAAGATTATTGTGTAGGTGTAGCATTCAAATTTCAATCGCATGATTAGGACACAAGAAGTAACAAGGAGATTTTAAAATTTCGCACAGCTGCCATCTTGTGGTTATGGAAACAATTGAAATAAATTAGATGTCAGTGGATTAACATTCGTATAAGGATTTACTGTACCAAGTTTCACTGCACTAGGATGGTTAAATTGCGAGAATCGTCCATGTGAATATTTATATTTCGCGTCGCCGCCATGTTGTATTTGTGATCACCAGGTTATTTAAAGTCCTATAGGTGAACATAGGTTCATAGCCCCTATGAACATAAAGAAATTCAGTTTGATTGCTGTAATATTTTCGTAGATATTCAGAGCCGTCTAAATAGTTCGGATGGTCGCCATGTAGGATTGTTAAATGTATAGGCCATCGAGTCATGTACCATTAAAGGAAAGTTATTATGTAGGTTCATTATCCAAACTTTCACTTCGATTGCATGATTACGACACAAGAAATAAAAACTTAATTTTAAAATTCGCACAGCCGCCATTTTGAGGTTATGTAAACAATTGAACAAAATTGGATACCAGTGCATTACAATGTGTATAAACATTTCCTGTACCAGATTTCATTGCGTTTGGAATATTAAATCGCGAGAAAGGTCTATTAAAATTTTTAATTCACTTGGCCGCCATGTTCGTTTTGTAGTTAACCGGTTGTTGAAAGTCTTACAGATGATCTTCAAGTAGCGCCCTTTATCGCCGTGCAAAATTTCAGGGTGATACCGCTAATAGTTTCAGAGATATAGAATGCCGGTGAAATATTTCGCACAACCGCCATCTTGTGGTTATGTAAACAATTGAACGAAGTTTGATGTCGGTGCATTAAAATGTGTATAAACATATACTGTACCAAGTTTTATTGGGTTTGGTTGGTTAAATCGCGAGAAACGTCTATTTAAAAGTCGCAAATTCGCGTGGTCGCCATGTTGGTTTTGTAGTTACCAGTTTTTCAAAAGTCACATAGGTGAACTTCTAGTAGTTCTCTTTATCACCGTAAAAAATTCCAGGGTGATATCGGGAATAGTTTCGGAGATATTGAATGCTGGTGAAATATTTCGCACAGCCGCCATGTTGGATTGGTGAGACGTAACAAAATTTAAAGGGCACGGTCGGGGTAGCCCGGAGTAGTGCTATGAACTTACTGAGTTTCATTGAAATCGCTCCAGCCGTATAGAAGTTATTAGGGACACACACACACACACACACATACACACGGACAAAAGGTGATCTCATAAGCCTATTTTTCAAAATTGAAAATTGGCTTATAAAAATAGACGTAAAGGTCGTTATTTCCTTACTGATGCTAAATTAACCGGAGTAACCAGAAACTTCATAAGGAGATGCCGGTTATGTTTGGCAGCGGATAGGGAACATCTTCGGCATCTACTGTAAACATGGTGAGTAAGAATGCATGGTACTGATTTTAAGCACCGTATTCCACCGTACATATGCGCGCCCGGCAGCCGGCAACTGAGGCGTCACTGGCGGAGCGCGTGAGCGAGAATGTTCCTTGCCAAGCAAATATAAAGACCCTGTATTTTGCTTGGAGTGGGTCTTGATGTTTGCCCTGTAGTCACGCATCCTCTGGCTGTGTTGTTCCTTTGTCCAGAGGGCACCTGTCTTCTTCCTTGGGGGGGTTTGCTGGAACTTTATTTGCTTTAATTTACTCCTGAGAGACTTTCGATCTTTTATGTCATTTTCCGTAACTCCCAGTTCCAGAAGATCTTTGTGCACTTCTATCAGCCATGGTGACTTGGTCTTCCTTCTTTGCCAGTATGTGAGTAGCTGGTTGGTCATCCTGGTTGGATGCATAATGGAGACGTGTCCATAAAATGTTAGTCGTCTCTTCCTGGCCTCGTCTGTAATTCATTCAGAGTAACTATATCTTTATTTATTAATATATACTTTTATTAATGCATTTATTTATGTATGTACTAGATGACCCGACAGACGTCGTTCTGTCAAAATAAATGACAATGTATTGAACTCCAATGCAGTCTGTACTGCACGAAAAAATCAGAATAATGCAAATCACTACATCACTTTCTACTGCTACCATAAGTTACTAGGAAACTATGTGCTTTCAGTAGCTGCAATATTAATATCTTCATAGTGACAAAGGAAATGTCCGAAAAGATATCAGCATATCACTACCCTGACTGTTGCGTAGATGAAAACTGTTTGGCAGGTCTTCAAATCCCTCACTGAGCCATAAATTATTATCCCCCGTTGCAAATGCAGTAATTTGATGAGTTGATGCCGTGAAGATAATGTGCCGAAACATTACCTTCTTTCTTTGGGGCAAATCATTATCATAAAAACACTGATTCCAATCAACACTATGAAGATAACTTTCCGTCAAAAAATACTGCTTATTTCACTGGCGTAAGAGTGTTCCTCACATGATCACAATTCTTGGGTGTGGCTAATAATGTACTGCCGCATAATGAAATACCTCTTGTACGCGTAATAATACTGACCAGTTCCAAAGAAAATACTTCTGTTAAATGATATTTTCATTGTAATGTTTTATGGTAAACGATATTTTTTGTTGGATTACCTGGCGCGTACACAAACAAAATTGACGGTTTTCCAACACGGGAACAGGCAACATACAATTGGCCATGCGAAGAACATGGGTTTCGAAGATTAATGTCGCAAAAACTGAATATCTGCCCCTGAGATTTATGTATGGCCATAGCGAAACCAAGCCGCACTGGAAACTGCAGTCGTTTAAATTCAAATAGTGTGTTAGTGGGAATCATTGGGATGCATGGTATCAAAACGTCTTCTCCATTGTACTTTTCCTTTATAAAGGTTGCTTCGATCACGTTGTTCATGAATTTTTTCACCGCACGCCATGTGCCGTTACAAAGACACTGTTGGTTCATATTTCGCAACATTATGACCACCGATCCGACCTCGAATTGAAGATTATGAGGCGGCAATCCTGTCAAATCCAGCGATTTGGCTCGATAGTTGACAACATCATGTCGGTAGATAGCGGAATCAAACTTATTTGCATGTTCTCAAATCACCAGCAATTTCATTTCGAATTTTGAAATTTAATTCAATTACATCCATGTTATGGCAGCCAAAATAGTTCGTCCGCTCAACCAAATATGATCTCTGTAATTTTGAGCTACGTTTGGGAACACCTTTTGAATGAGTTCAGTTTTTGAATCAGGAAAATTGTCAGGAAATGCAATGCAACCAGTCAAAACGACTGAAGGGAATTTACCATTTCCATTATTTATTTATTTAGCGTATGATGAATACAATATTATATACAATATATACAGTACAACTACCATCTCAAGTTCATAACTAAAGTTCCATGTTTAAAGTTGAGAGCCAGTGAAGGGCTTCGCTTGAGACACAGTGTAAGTCTTCTATAGAGCCTCTGTATGCACGTAAAGGACACTCGAATGTAATGTGGTCCATTGTCTGTTCCTCTTCTCCGCAGTCACATTGAGGTGATGCCTTCCATCCCCATTTGAAGAGAGTGGCTCCACATCTACCTTGGCCGGTTCTAATACGGTTTAGCGTCCTCCACTGTCGTCTGGAAAGGGAAAATCCATCAGGGCACTTGCAGGGGTTCTTAGTGATGTGATGATTTGGTAACGAGGATTGCAGATGCCATTGTTCTTTCCAGGCGTCCGATATATTAAAGGAGGTGTCCTGTAGAATCATTGCAGTACGCCAAGAAGGGTGTCTAGATTTCAGTCGTTTGGTTGGAGAAGCTGCTATATCAGAATGAATAGGGAGGTGAGGATTGTTTTCTATTTTCTTCCATAAGTTAAGCAGTGACTGTGATCTTCTTAGGGATGGAGGTGGTATGTGGCTTAGGGTGGGAAGCCAGTGTGTGTTAGTAGGTCGGATGCACCCTGTAAAGATACGCATTGCCTGGTTCAGCTGGGTGTCTACTAGTCCAATGTGAGCACTGTTAAGCCAAGTTGAGCAACGATATTCAGCGACGGAATAAGAAAGTGCAAGAGCAGTGGATCTCAGGACTTGAGCATTAGCACCCCAGGATGTACCCGCCAACTTTTGAAGGATGTTATTCCTGGTCTTGATCTTGGCTGACACATTGCAGAGGTGATTCTTGTAAGTCAACGACCTGTCCAGGGTGACTCCCATGTATTTTGGGTCACTACAGTATTGTAGATTCTCTCCTCTGAATGGTATGGTTGGTTTGTACTCAGAACTTCTATTCCGCAAGTGGAAGGTAGACACAACAGTTTTTTGAGGGTTTGGTCTAAGGTTGTTCCGACGAAAGTAGCTGTCTAGGATCTTCAAGTCTGATGTAAGCATCGACTCATGCTCATCGAAGCGTTGGTGTTGGGCGACCAATGCGATGTCATCTGCATAGATGATTTTTTTGATTTCGTTGCTGGGAGATCATATGAGTACAGGTTGAATAGTAGAAGGGCCAATACAGAGCCCTGAGGGAGTCCACCATTTATCCTATGTACTTTACTCCTGGAGTCTTCTGAAAATATCTGAAAGTACCTATTACTCAGCATGTTACTGAGTAATGTGGTGAGTTTCAGGCAAGGGATGATACTGATAAATTTAAGAAGGAGCTTATCTTGCCACACGGTGTCATATGCAGCTGTCAGATCTAAGAAAACACCCGTGCTTACCATTTTGTTCTCAAAGCCCTTTTCAATATGGGTAACTAGTGCTAAAACCTGTTCATCACATCCACGTCCAGGTCTGAATCCAGCCTGCTCGACTGGAATATGCTGATTGATTGTCGCAGAGATCCTGTTATGTATCAGCCTTTCCAGAAGCTTCATTGTGACACTGAGGAGTGCTATTGGCCGGTAACTCTCAACTTTTGTTGGGTCCTTAGATGTGTTTAATACAGCTACTATTTTTGTCTCCTTGAAGAGTGAAGGTAGGTGACCTGTCTCTAGGATGTTCGTGAAGAAGTTAGTAAGCCATTTGACAGCAGCTGGTCCAAGATGTAGAATGATCTCTGGGTATGTACCATCAGCACCTGCCGCTTTCCCAGGTTTTAAACTTTCTATGGACTGCTTAATTTCTGGTGGTTGAAATGGGACAGAGAATTCAGAGGATCGCAGAGCCAAACGTTTCTTTTCCTTGAAGAGTTGCTTTACATGTCTTCTATGATGCTTTTCAACTGAAACCTTTGAGGTAGAGATCATATGCTTGGCCATGTCATTTAGACTGATGCTTGTTTTTGGTCTAATTTTGCTGTTGGATGTGTCCAATTTCCTGATCAGGCTCCAAGCTTCCCTGCTGGAGTGAGTGAAGTCTAGGGACTCAACAGTTTCTTGCCAAATTCTCTTCCTGTTTTCATCTAGGGATTGTAAAAGTTCAGAAGCCGTATCTGGATCACCATTGGCCTCAAATTCTTTGAAGAGCCTTTCACTCTCCTCGTTCCTGCCGGGGATGTATTGTTTACGATATCCTCTAGGGATACATCGATTTGCTGCACTTTTAACTACACTGATGAATCTGCTGTAGTTGCTATGGATAGGTCTTATCCATCGCAGGTTGGAGTCAATCTGTTTAGAAAATTCATCCCAATTGGCTTTTTTAAAATTCCATCTCTGTTTCGGGCAGGAGTGAACAATAGGCACAAGCAATCCAGACTGGAGAATTATAGGTCTGTGCTGACTGTGAGGAAATTTTTTGAGCACTGTGCGTCGTATGTTGCTAAGTGGGTGTTGTGACTGCGTTACAAAACAGAGATCCGGGGTGTATTCTTTGTTCCATCGTGCAGAAGAGAAGGAAGCCTTATCCTTGGCATCATATATAAGTTTAAGGTTTTCAGTTTCCATCCACTCAGTAAGCTTTTCCCCATTTCTGTCGTTCTCCTTGTATTCCCATAGTGTGTGATGGCTGTTAAAGTCCCCTGCAATTATACTTGGATTTTGCAAAGTTGGAATTGGCGGAGATGGCCAGGGAGTTCCAGGAGGTTTATATATGTTGACTACTGTCAAATCACAGACTTTGATTGAGGTAGTAAATATTTCATTGTCAATGAGTTGTTTTGAAAATATTTCTCCTGATGGATCATCTTGCAACTCGACATGCATATTCTTGATTAAATTCAGTATCTTGATCTGTTTCCACAAAATGGAGGACTTTAAGCATACAATGAGTTCATCAGCTGTCGTTGACCGTGGAATCACTGGCAATGTTTGACGAGAATCTCCTGCTTACAAAATCATCGCACCACCAAATTGGTTTTGATTGTTCCGCAGATCTTGCATGGTTAGGTCTAATACCACCCAAGACTTTTTATGTGGCATCGTGCATTCATCCCACACTATCAATAATCATTGCCATTGCAGAGTTCTTCGAATTGTTGCAGGTCGGAGTTTCGTTGCTTTGCATATTCAACGGCAATTTTAGCGCTCAATGGGCTGTTCGAACGCCTTCCAACAATGTAGCTGCAATGCCTGATGTAGCAATAGCGAGTGCCACACTCGGACCCTGCCTGTGGCGGTACCTGTTGACAAACTGAGTTACTGCAGTAGCAATAGCAACGCATTGTTAGGCACTGAACAAAGGGATTTTTACGATTTCCGGGCAATTTTTTCAATTTTTCTCTTCATGGAAACCTTCTTCGGACTTGAATGAATATTTGAGAAAAAAACAAGAAGTTCCGTGACGAACTAAAGAGCCTACTTTTCTTAAAATTTAAGATTCATGCCAATCTATATAAACCTATCTAGAAAAATAGCGAAATGAAGTTGGTAATATCGAAATTTCTAATTAGTTTGAAATATACCTGTAGCCTAATAGAACACTACTGTTGGCAGCCCTGGTGACTGAATATATTCTTAGTTCCATCTCTTAAGATACAGAATACAATATTTGGTTGAAGTCCAATGGATAGCATGGACGTTACATGCAGTTAGACATTGGATCTATCAGCGCGCGTAAAATCATGTTGGCAACAATGTCACGCATGCGTTGGTCAGAAATAATCTGAAATATTATGATATCTTGCTGTGCCAATTTTGGATGAAATCCATTTCTTAGTATAGAAGTTACATGTATTTGAAAATTGGACCTATCAACAGGCTTACAGTCATGTTGGCAGCACTGACGTATATTAGTTTCTCATAATTAATCTAGAGTGTTAGGTACTATACTTGTGCAAAGTTTGAAGCTGTTGGCTTACATACTTTCTGATATATTAATATTTGGGTAAAAAATAGAGACAGCATTTATTAACAGTTGGCAGCCCTGGTTGCTCTTAAGAATAAGCATAGTCATATCTGTTATGGTACACATAGCACATAGGAAATTTGGTTGAAATCCAATTGATATTATAGAAGTTACATGTATTTAAAAATTGGTCTTATCAGCAGTCTTAGAATCATGTTGGTAGCACTGATGTACATAAGTTACTCCAAATTAATTTAGAATGTCAGGTACTATACGTGTGTATAGTTTAAAGCTGTCGGCTTGCATACTTTCTGATATATTGATATTTGGATAAAAGAATAGAGATAACATTTATTGACAGTTGGCAGCCCTGGTGGCTCGTACGAATACGCCCAGTCATATCTGTTTATCTACACATATTACATACACAATTTGGTTGAAATCCAATTGATAGTATAGAAGTTATATGCATTTAAAATTAGACCTATCAGCAGGCATAGAATCATTTTGGCAACACTGCCATGCATGGCCTCCTGGAAGTTTAACTGAAATATAATTATCGATACGTGTGCCAATTTTGAAATAGCTCCCATTCATACCTTCCAAGATATCCAACATGGAGCTCACATTTCAATTGCGATTTTTCAGCAGTTGGTAGCACTGACATCATTTCCAAATATGGCAGTGAGATATCCAGGTATAGATCTTTACTCCTACCAAATTTCGTTTGGATTCCTGCAGCCGTTTAGGAGTTGATAGGGGGGGGGGACACACACACAGCCAGACAGACAGAAGGACAGACAGACAGACAGACAGACAGACACACATTTGCCCGATCTCATAAGACTACTTTTTCCTCATTTTTGCAAAATGTGAAAAGTAGGCTAAAAATAGCCCAATTGATCCAGCCGTTCTCGAGTATTGCTCTAAGCAATACATTTAGCGATTCAATTTTAGCCTACTTTTCACATTTTGCAAAAATGAGGAAAAAGTAGACTTATGAGATCAGGCAAATGTGTGTCTGTCTGTCTGTCCTTCTGTCTGTCTGTCTGTCTGGCTGGCTGGCTGTGTGTGTGTCCCCCCTATCAACTCCTAAACGGCTGCAGCAATCGAAACAAAATTTGAATATGATGTCAGTGCTACCAACTGCTGAAAAATCGCAATTGAAATTTGAGCTCCAAGTTGGATATCTGGGAAGGTATGAATAGGAGCTATTTCAAAATTGGCTCACGCATAGATATAAAATTGCAGTTTAATTTCCAGGAAGCCATACACGGCAGTGTTGCCAAAATGATTATTTGCCTGCTGAGAGGGCCAAATTTTAAATGCATATAACTTCTACACTATCAATTGGATTTCAACCAAATTTCGTATGTAATATGTGTAAATAAACAGATATGACTGAGCGTATTCTTAAGAGCCACCAGGGCTGCCAACTGTTAATAAATTCTCTCATTTTTTAACCCAAATACCCTTATATCGGGAAAGTATGCAAGCCGACAGCTTTAAACTATGCACACGTATAGTACCTGACATTCTATATTAATTTGGAGTAACTTATATACGTCAGTGCTACCAACATGATTCTAAGCCTGCTGAGAGGTCCAACATTAAATACATGTAACTTCTATACTATCATTTGGATTTCAACCAAATTTCGTGTGTGCTATGTGTACCATAACAGATATGACTATGCCGATTCTTGAGAGTAACCAGGGCTGCGAACTGTTATTAAAGACTGTCTCTATTTTTATTACCCTAACATCAATATATCAGCAAGTATGCAAGCCAATAGCTCTAAACTTAGCACACGTGTTAGTACCTGGCATTCTAGATTAATTTGGAGTAACTAATATAGGCCTACATCAGTGCTGCCAACATGATTCTAAGCCTGCTGATAGGTCCAATTTTAAAATTCATGTAACTTCTATACTAACTAATGGATTTTATTCAAAATTGACACAATAGATCATATTATTTCAGAATATTTCTGACCAATACATGTATGTCATTGTTGCCAACATGACTTTAAGCGTGCTGTTAGATCCAATGTTTAACTGCATGTAACGTGCAAGCTATCCTTTGGACTTCAACCAAATTTTGTATTCTGTACCTTAAGAGATGTAACTACGAATATATTCAGTCACCAGGGCTGCCAACTGTAGTTCTCTATTAGGTAACATTATGCCAGGTATACAGTATTTAGAACTAATTAGAAATGTCGATATTACCAACTTAATTTCGTCATTATTCTGGATAGATCCATATTGATTAATCATTGGCATGAATCTTAAATTTTAAGAAAAGTAGGCTCTTTAGTTCGTCGCGGAACTTCTTGTTATTATATAGATTATCTATTTATTTATTAATTTATATATTACAGTATTTATTTATTTATTTATGTATTCCTTAATTAATGAATTTATTTATTTATTTATTTATTTACTAGCAACCCGGCCCGGCTTCGTCCGGGAACAGTTGGGAATGCATTACGTGGTAAGCGATTCTTTACTATGTCAATGAACTACGATCCGTTTCACATCTCGGCAGGATAAGATAAAATCACTGACTGGACTATTAACTATAGTATCATGGAGCTGCATGTGCAACAAATTCTTGTCAGACGTAATTCAAGAATGGCGAGGTGCATGAAACACAAATCCCTCTTCCGTTCAATATAAAAACACTTTTAGTAGACGATATATGGAATATAGAGATGTGCTCTCGCATACGACTTTGTAGAACTTTTCATGCTGAACAATTCTTACATGCATTATAAATTGATATTTTTAACGGTTTGCCCAGCGTAAGCTTCAAAAGCGCACGGACGCCAGGATTTTTTTTCTCGGAAAACGTTACTGCTTGTCTTTTTTTTTGGTCATAAATAAATTATATTCTACAAAAACCTTCCTCGAGGTATCATTTATAGAATGGTGAAAACCGCATCAAAATCCATGCAGTGGTTCTCGAGATTACCCGTGACATCCAAGAATCGGGGACTTAGGCGTATAATCTCTTCATAGTATAAAACAATCGGTATAATCTATTATATACATAATCCAAAATTGACTCATCAACGCAGGAATCAAACCACTAGACCTAGAAAGCTGAAATTATGCATGTTGATTGATCCGAGTATGTAGAGGCTCACTAAGAAACGGTTTTTTTTAATTCAATTTGTAAGTGACCTTTTTCGGCCCTTTGGCACTGAGCAAGGGCGGTCAGTACAAATATCGGATTAAGCTCATTTTAAGCCGCCAGATACGAGAGACAATACTCGGAGGTCCTGTAAGGACCCCGAAACACAATTTTTAAGTTCCTAAAATGAACGGTTTCGGGGATATTCCCAAATAACCGTGTGCCCTCGAAGAAACAGATCAACGTTACTACGACAACCGCTGAAATTTCACAGCCCGGTGATAGTTTTCTGGCATTATTTCGAAAACCGTTCGTTTTAGGGCCTTAAAACGCGGGGTTCGGTTCCCACTTCATAGAAGTCGAAACTACGAACATTGCTCCTCGCATTGATACGCGCAGAATGAGCTATATTCCATATTTCTATGAGCAAATCGACTTGGAAAGTCGCATCTATTATATATAATCCAAAATTGACTCATCAACGCAGGGATCAAACCACTAGACCTAGAAAGCTGAAATTTTGCATGGTGGTTGATCCGAGTATGTAGAGGCTCACTAACAAACGGTTTTTTAAAATTCAATTTGTAAGTGACCTTTTTCGGCCCTTTGGCACTGAGCAAGGGCGGTCGGTACAAATATCGGATTTAGCTCATTTTATGCCGCCAGATACGAGAAACAATACTAGGAGGTCCTGTAGGGACCCCGAAACACAATTTTTAAGTTCCTAAAATGAACGGTTTCGGAGATATTCCGAAATAACTGTGTTCCCTCGAAGAAACAGATCAACGTTAGTATGGCAACCGCTGAAATTTCGCAGACCGGGGATAGTTTTCATGCAATATCTCGAAAACCGTTCGTTTTAGGGCCTTAAAACGCGGGGTTCGGTTCCCACTTCGTAGAAGTGGAAACAACGTACATTGCTCCTCGCATTGATACGCGCAGAATGAGCTATATTCCATATTTCTACGAGCAAATCGACTTGCAATGTCTCATCTAATATATATAATCCAAAATTGACTCATCAACGCAGGGCTCAAACTACTAGACGTCTTAGAAAGCTGAAATTTTGCATGTTGGTTGATCCGAGTATGTAGAGGCTCACTAAGAAACGGTTTTTCAAAATTCAATTTGTAAGTGGCTTTTTTCGGCCCTTTGGCACCAAGCATTCAAAATTGACTCATCCACGCAGGGCTCAAACCACTAGACCTAGAAAGCTGAAATTTTGCATGTTGGTTGATCCGAGTAAGTTATGTAGAGGCTCACTAAGAAACGGTTTTAAAAATTCAATTTGTAAGTGACCTTTTTCGGCCCTTTGGCACTGAGCAAGGGCGGTCGGTACAAATATCGGATCTAGCTCATTTTAAGCCGCCAGATACGAGAACCAATACTCGGAGGTCCTGTAGGGACCCCGAAACACAATTTTTAAGTTCCTAAAATGAACGGTTTTGGAGATATTCCCAAATAACTATGTTCCCTCGATGAAACAGATCAACGTTACTATGGCAACAGATGAAATTTCGCAGACCGGGGATAGTTTTCTGGCAATATCTCGAAAACCGTTCGTTTTAGGGCCTTAAAACGCGGGGATCGGTTCCCACTACGAACATTGCTCCTCGCATTGATACGCGCAGAATGAGCTATATTCCATATTTCTACGAGCAAATCGACTTGGAAAGTCTCATCTATTATATATAATCCAAAATTGACTCATCTACGCAGGGCTCAAACCACTATACTTAGAAAGCTGAAATTTTGCATGTTGGTTGATCCGAGTAGGTAGAGGCTCACTAAGAAACGGTTTTTCAAAATTCAATTTGTAAGTGACTTTTTTCGGCCCTTTGGCACTGAGCATCCAAAATTGACTCATCAACGCAGGGCTCAAACCACTAGATCTAGAAAGCTGAAATTTTGCATGTTGGTTGATCCGAGTATGTAGAGGCTCACTAAGAAACGGTTTTTTAAAATTCAATTTATAAGTGACCTTTTTTCGGCCCTTTGACACTGAGCAAGGGTGGTCGGTACAAATATCGGATTTAGCTCATTTTAAGCCACCAGATACGAGAAACAATACTCGGAGGTCCTGTAGGGACCCCGAAACACAATTTTTGAGTTCCTAAAATGAACGGTTTTGGTGATATTCCCAAATAACTGTGTTCCCTCGAAGAAACAGATCAACGTTACTATGGCAACCGCTGAAATTTCTCAGACCAGGGATAGTTTTCTGGCAATATCTCGAAATCCGTTCGTTTTAGGGCCTTAAAACGCGGGGTTCGGTTCCCACTTTATAGAAGTGGAAACTACGTACATTCCTCCTCGCATTGATACGCGCAGAATGAGCTATATTCCATATTTCTACGAGCAAATCGACTTGGAAAGTCTCATCTATTATATATAATTCAAAATTGACTCATCATCGCAGGGCTCAAACCACAAGACTTAGAAAGCTGAAATTTTGCATGTTGGTTGATCCGAGAATGTAGAGGCTCACTAAGAATCGGTTTTTCAAATTCAATTTGTAAGTGGCTTTTTTCGGCCCTTTGGCACTGAGCATCCAAAATTGACTCATCAACGCAGGACTCAAACCACTAGACCTAGAAAGCTGAAATTTTGCATGTTGGTTGATCCGAGTAAGTTATGTAGAGGCTCACTAAGAAACGGTTTTTTTAAATTCAATTTGTAAGTGACCTTTCTCGGCCCTTTGGCACTGATCAAGTGCGGTCGGTACAAATATCGGATTTAGCTCATTTTAAGCCGCCAGATTCGAGAAACAATACTCGGAGGTCCTGTAGGGACCCCGAAACACAATTTTTAAGTTCCTAAAATGAACGGTTTCGGAGATATTCCCTAATAACTGTGTTCCCTCGAAGAAACAGATCAACGTTACTATGGCAACCGCTGAAATTTCTCAGACCAGGGATAGTTTTCTGGCAATATCTCGAAAACCGTTCGTTTTAGGGCCTTAAAACGCGGGGTTCGGTTCCCACTTCCTAGAAGTGGAAACCACGGAACATTGCTCCTCGCATTGATACGCGCAAGATGAAATATATTTTATTTATAGAGGTGGTTTCTGGGGTCGGATACGATCGTGATTTTGAGTCTAATTTTATACTTTTTAGCTGGTTATTGTAAGCGAGCTTTCAGATCTTTACTCTAATTTACAATGTTAAAATGCATTTTTATTTTGCACGGTATGCTTTCATTTTCTTTATAAATTTGTTTTTTGTTAACTGTATATTTCTGTTTGCCAATATTTATCTGCTCTTTTTCGTTTCTTACCATGACCAGCAACCTATAATCACAGACGGATGTGTCGTATTCTACCGGCTGTCACATTAAATTATTATTTTTCGTTAATTATTCTTACTGAGGAATTGGGCAAACTTATTTCAATAAAGTTGGTATTTTGTCTTTCACGGCCATTGAATCCCCTCACTAGGCACGGCTTGAACCTAGAAAAGTTGCTGAGTTGGACTAATGGACTAATGGTGCAGCAGAAAAGAGGAGAATTGAAGTGTTTGAAATGTGGTGATACAGGAGAATGATGATCAGATGGGTAGATAGGGTAACAAATTAAGAGGTATTAATACGAGTGGGAGATGAGAGATGTTTCTCCGACTGCTAATGAAGGGAAGAGATAGGAGCGTAGGACACATATTAAGACACCCAGGAATAGAAAGCTTAGTTATGGATGGGAGGGTCGAGGACAAGAACTGTAGGGGTAAACCAGTGTTAAACAGATTGCTTCGGATGTAGGTTGTGGTAACTATGTAGAGGTGAAACGATTAGCTCAGGAGAGGGAGACATGGAGGGCTGCATCAAACCTGTCAAAAAACTGATGACTCAAGCAACAACAATCGGCAATTTTAATTATTTAGAGAGGCATGTGAGTCAAAAGTGTTTTTGGAGAATTTCAGTCCCTGGGATGTAACACTGGAAGAGACTGCATAATGTACTGTACATCAGCGGCCAAGGTCAGAGATATTTAACTATAGGTCTATTAATAGCGATATGTTGACGTTCAAATCAACAATAAGTATGGAAAAATTACATCCAGAATAGCTTAAGGAAAAATACTTTTAATTCCCCATATTCCGATAGATTTGCCATTCCAGTGTGCAAGAGTGCAGTTCCCTCTTCAAACAATATTCGCAATTTCTTTAACAAAGCGCAATGACACACACCTAACAGTAGCACGTGTACATTTAGACAAAACCATTTTTTCCCATGGGCAACTGTAAGTGGCGTGCTCGCGAGCATCCGGACAACAAAATCGTTATGTCTCAGCAGAAGACGTAATTTTAAAATGTGTTAGCATAACGTAACATCGAGCCCTGCAGACTTTCACAACTCTATAAAATTCCCACTTTGCTGCTCATATCAATATACTGTATGTATCAGAATATTCAGAATTAAAATGGACCCACCTGTAGCCGCGATTGCTGTAATAGAATAGACCAATTATCAGCAATGATGCATCGTCCCCATTGTCTTGATCGCGGGCGAAGCCGCGGGTACGTGCTAGTTTAATATAATATAATCCCCCTTCCGTCCAATCTTAAATTGACTGTAAATTTTGCGGAACGAAAAGTTCACAGGCGAAATGAGAGTTGCACTTCCTGGGAATGGCGAGGTGAAGGAAACTCAAATCCCCCTTCCGTCCAATCTTAACTTGACTGTGTTTCACAGGCGAAATGAAGAAAACCCGAGTTGCACTTCCAGGGGAACTCCAAACACAACCACCCTTCTCAAAAGTCTTAACTCAACATGACTCGACGGTTTGCTGCTGGTTGTATTGCGGCAATAGGTTCGCCCACTAGCTAGGCTGTAACAGGGATGATAGACTCACCCTTAGCTAGCTCGTAAACCGTTGCCTCAGTAGTTGAATGGACATGGTTGGAAGACATTAAAACGTATTTATTTATCGTATGGCGTATACATGAGCTACAGATCTATATTTACTCTATTTACATAGTTAATCGCTTGTGGCGCCCCCAGGAAAAATTCTCTTCTATCTCCGTCGAAACGGCTCAGTGGGCATTCTTGGGTGATGTGCTTCACAGTTTGCCTCTCAGCACCACAGTCGCAACAAGATGATGACTTTTTCCTCCATTTGTATAGCAGATCTGCACACACACCATGGTTAGTTCGGATCCGGTTTAGCTTGGACCATACTTTCCGAGGTTGTTCAAAGCCAGGTACTGCCCCCGTAAATTGAATTATATTGAGACCACGATGGCTGTATTGGCAAATATGAATAAAGTTATGGCTGTCATAGTTGTGACGTGTATATTCATGACGTAGGCACGGATGACGTAGACTTCATGCACGTAGGCTGGTTGAGCTGAGATTCTTGGTGACGTCATGAGTTTGTTCGAGAAAGATCTTAGATTTACGACGCAGTCGCACGGAAACAAGGAATTGTGCTAAGGAAGAAGTTACGCTATTGGAGGAAAGACTCGAACCAATGAACGATAGTTTGGAAGGAAGACGGAGATTGCTGAAACTACGATATTTAATTACTTTTGGCATGCAGAATTGTGGAAATCTATTTTAAGTTATGGCATTGATTTGGAATTTTGAAGAAATTAATTTTGAGTTTTTGAAATTTGAAAATCCGTCAAGTATAACCAAAGTTAAAACTTCTAGCAATGACGGAGCAACAGGCTATGGAAGGGATGGATACGCCCCTTAAGAAGTTGATAAAAGGTTGTGCACAGGAGAGAGGAGCTCTCATACCGCATATATATTTCTGATGTCATATAGTCATTTTCGAGTGAATAAGTGAAGCAAGTCGTCATTAGCGTGTGGTTAAAGCCCGGCGCATCGAACGAACACGGAGCAGTTCCATTTTACAGTGTTTGAAACTAGGCGAAGTTGAAACGCACACATTAACGTTTCCACCAGATAATATATCGAGAGTTGGCTTCTGCCTTTATTATAAATCTATTGGGCAGTACAACATTGAGGTGTGTAGAAGATTTGAACAATTTCACAGTTATACTTTGAAAGATATTGGCATTTTAAGACTGCAGACAAAAGTGATTTTCTCGCCACCTGAGAGGCACTTTTATATTACCACATTATACACTACGGCTGACACGTGTATTGCAACCGTGATATTGAAGAATACGTTTGGTGATACAACTATATATTCTACTATGGAACATTATAATCTGGCAGTGCTTTCAATGATTATAACAGAAGTGGAGATGGAAGGCTAAGGCTTTAATGCAATTGGGACATATATCGATGGAGTGAAATAACAGCATGGAACTTCGTTAATCGTCATTCTACAAAAGCGAGCATGTAGTGAACATCCAACTACACTCATGCATCGTGAATCCATCGCTGAATTATATCAAATGGCAGTGGAAATATTTTCATACTCCACGATTATGAATATTTCTGCGGAAATAACTGCAATAAACTTCATGGCGAATTGCGACCAGAACTTCAGGGAACTTTCAAGAGAGGCCAGGGTTGACCCGGCGCACAAAGAAGAGTTTTGCCAGAAGGATGTCTTTCGTATACACGGAGCAGTGCAATTTCCGGAGGAGGAAGCAGTTCGATTCTCCGAGGGCGCTGATTCCAGGTTCGAGGTCGGAGCACGTCTTTACGCTGGTGAAATGGAACCAACAGCAGTTTTCTTTGAAAACTTTCCTCTAGAACTTCAATCAACAGATAAGGTAGTCGTGAACGTTTCTTGTATTATTTGAGATATTTAGCGATATCTGAGCAACCATTTTTCCCATATTTTCTGTCCCATATCTTTTGCCCCATTTTCTTGCTTGATATTTCTGTACTCAGTACACTTCGTTGATTTATGCCTTTTTCGACGATTTATTGAGACATTGTTATGTCAGTGGCATACTTAAATAATTTTGGATCAGTTGAGACTGATATTATATTCTTTCAGTAATTTGCATATTTTTGTAGTCACGATTTGACTGTAAAGTTAACAATTTGCTATGGCAGATTTGAATTCAGACAGCGTGTCATTTTATTAAAGTAATTCTATTCAGTAAATTACTTTGACCAATTTTCTGTCATCCTCAAGAAAGAAGAATAATTAAATGATTTTAGAGCGTTAAAATCTACTACGTTATCGACGATCTTTGAAATACTAGTCGTCTTATGAACATGATTGCATTATAGACAATTTTATGAAATATGAACTTTGATTACGATTTATTGAATACACTATAGTAATGAACATTTGATAGGAGTTTTTCTCAATACTAGATTGGAACAATAATGTTTGCATTCCACAATCTAATTGTATTCTATTCGATGATTTATGCAGTTTAGATGAACTTTGATTGAAGATAGTATTTTTATACTGCGTTACTTTGAAGATATTAATCTCAATTTTGATAGACCAGGGAGGAGTGTCTAATCGTATTTGCTATAAAATTTATTTGTGATTGGCAAATTTATACTTCATATCGATTCATGAATGGAACCCACGAAGGTTAAATAATAACAGTCATTAATACAATTGATGAATATAAGAATTTTTAAAGAGGAACAATGGATGTATAATCGTTAGTTCAGTGGACGTGTAAAAGTCGCTGATGAATAATGCCCTTGAATAATGAAGGAGGTTCCCACAGTAAGATAGAGGATGTTGTTGAATTTATAAGTGGAGGTTTTTGTATGTAGTGTGGAAGATTTTGATGCCATATATATGAAGATATATGATGCATTCTGGGCCTATTGTTGTGCAATTTTGTGCGTTTTGAGCGAAGTGTTTTTCCACTGAATGTATTGTTCTGGTTCTTTGAAAGTTATTCATATGAAGTTACTGTTAAAATTAACAAGAGTGTTAAATAATTTGAGATGAAGATGTTGAATGGAGGTTACCGTCACAAATAATAATAATAATTATTAAACCTTATTAAACCTGAATTTGACATTTAAATATAACTAATTTTCATTGGTCGATTATATCACCACGATTTGAGTAATTATCAACCGGATAAACGTGTGGTTTAATGTATTTCTTATATAAATAATATAAACAATTAAATATTGTAAATAATTATGTAAATATCTTTGATAATAATTTGAAATGAAAGGGATTAATAGAGGCGTGTATAAAATTTTCAATTGTCGTTTGACAATTTTATAAACAATTTATTATTGTTATAAATAATTAATGAATTTTTGTTATAAACATTAAGAGTTTTGTTATTATACTCTAAACAACGCTAGTTAAGCATGTGGATTGAACAATTAAACATGATTTGGGATTGTTAGAGTAATCCATTGGTGTTTGAATGGAGCATTTAAAAGATTTGCGTGATAATATTTCAGTTGAGATGTGGACATTTGACGTGTTTTGAAAGGGAGCTGGGCTCTGATGTAACTCGCATATGCTGGGGTTGAATGGACGGATGAGTCCACTTGACGATGCAGGTGTATCGCAGCTGGCCCGGAAACTGTATGATAGAGGCCAAGGACGTCTCCATAATAGCCTTGTGGCTATAAATAAAATGTGAAGTATATAAACACGCAAAACAGTTGATATATGTGTCTCGTCCCAAATCCCGTTTCCATTCCAAATGCATTATGATTTTTACGTTATTTTGAGCTTGAGAAAGCTGAAACATTGTATGTAGAGTATACAAGTCCTACAGGAGGACATAGTTATATGGACGATGGCTTCTGATAGCCACGTGGATTTTGTTGTTTTTATTTTTGTTAAATTCATTCTTTATGTGAAATAAATTATTGTGCAGTTTAAGGTTTCTCGTCTTCGTTCTGGTTCATTTTAAATATCATGGTGGAGGTTATTGTGTGGGCATACTTTAAGTGATCCAGTTGACAACCCATCCCCGAGATAAATTTAAGAGGTAAGTAAAGGTATGTATGAACCCCCGTATATTTTGGTGTGTTCCACAATAATTTCTTGTTAACTATTGTGCTCTAATCTCGATAGTATCTGTCAGTGCCATTTTCATTGATGTAGCTGTGCCGGTGCGTTTGATTATTGGCAATCCGATTGAGGGGGCGGATATCTGACAGCCTACTATCCTGATATCGGGGACAGTACCTTCTGTGAGATGCATTGCATTTCCAAAGACTCTGCTGGGGCGAATTGTCTCCATTCATTAGACTATTTCTCAGTAAGGTTGAAATTACTCATTGCCAGATTCTCCGCCGTGCAGATGGGTGGATGTCTTGACTTCAGTCTACCTATATGTAGGTGGTGGATATCCTCATGAATGGGCAGTCTTTGATTAATCTGGATCTTCTTGTATTCATTCATCAAAGCATTGCATCTGCGGAGGTGAGGTGGGGGAATATGGCTTAATACAGGCAGCCACTGAATAGGAGTTGATCTGATCGTGCCTGTGATCATTCTCATTGTGTCATTTAATTTAACATCTATTCTCTTCACATGAGGGCTGTTTATCCAGACAGGGGCACAATACTCTGCAGTAGAGTAAACCAGGCCAAGAGCTGAGCAACGTAAAGTAGTTGCACTTGCACCCCAAGTAGTACCACATAGTTTTCGAATGATGTTGTTGCGTGTCTGAATCTTGGCAGCACTCTTTCTCAAGTGTTCTTGGAACGACAGCGTTCTATCGAGTGTAACACCCAGATATTTGGGGTGTCTATTGTGGCGGAGAAGGGTGTTATCGAAGTATACCTTGAGATCCCTTGAAGCCATTCGATTGTTCAGATGAAAACAAGAAACTTCTGTTTTACTCATGCTTGGTTGGAGTCTCCATTTTCGGAAGTAGTTTCCTAAAACAGCGAGATCTTTTGTCAGCGTTTCCTCCATCTCCTCGAAGCATAGGTCGTTAGTGGCAAGTGCCCAATCATCTGCATAACCAAATTTCCTGGATTTTGTGTGGGGTATATCTGAAATATATAAATTGAACAGAAGTGGGGCAAGCACTGATCCTTGTGGAAGTCCATTGTTTAGTTTGCTGGATCTGCTGATTTCACTTCCCATGATTACGCGAAATGTCCTGTCACTCAGCATGTTGTTTATAAGGTGAGCCAGACTCCTGCATGGAATCACTTTAAGGAGTTGACTGACAACGCCCTCTCTCCACACTGTGTCGTAAGCTGCCTTTAGGTCTACAAATGCTACCGAAGTCTTTAGTCTTTGTTGGAATCCTGCTTCGATGAAGGTAGTTAATGACAGGACTTGATCGGCACAACTTCTTTGTGGTCTGAATCCTGCTTGTTCAATAGGGATCGTTTCGAACACTTTTGTAGCAATTCTCTTCAAGATTAGTCTTTCTAGTAGTTTATAGCATGCACTGAGCAATGCTATTGGTCTATAGCTCTCTGGTGTTTCACTAGGCTTTCCTGGTTTTAGGATTGCAATGACTTTGCTCATTTTAAATAAGCGAGGTAGGTTGCCTGTTCGAAGAATGTAAGTTAGAAACCTAGATAACCATAGTTTCGTATTTTCTCCACTATTAATCAGAAACTCGGGGTGAGTCCCATCAAATCCCGGTGCTTTACCAGATTTCATATCTTCTAAAGCTGCATCGATATCGTGCACACTAAATGGTCTAGTGTATTCCGAATGAAGGGGCTTGTGGCCTTGAGACTGGTTAATTGCTTTTTGATATTTCTTGTATGATTTCTGTCTCTCGGTGTCCTAGACAAAGCAACTATATGAGCAACAATTTGGTTTGGAGTAACTGCAGGATTTTTACGAACAATGGGAGTGGCCCCACCAAGCTTTCGTAACAATGACCATGCCTTTCTGCTCGATTCTCTGAAATTCATAGATGTTACAGTTTCAATCCATCTTTCTCTTCGGGCATTATCAAGATTATGAAGCAGTTTATCCCCGATTTCTTGTTCGCCACTGGAAAGGAACTCTTGGTATAACTTTTCATTGTCATCAGTCCATCCAGGAATGTATTCCTTTCTGTTACCTCTAGGAATGTGTCTTTTTGCTGTGGCAATTACAACACCCACAAATCTCTCATAGTTGTTGCTTGTTGGCGGTATCCATCTGACACATTTATCAAGGTCACTCGAGAACGCTTTCCAGTCTGCTTTCCTGAAGTTCCATCGTGGGCGAGGATAAGAAGTTACCAGAGGTATCTGCATTCCAACCTCAAGACGCACAGGACGGTGTTGACTACGTGGGAAATCTTGAAGTACTTTCCGTGAAGTAAACAGAGGTTGTTTATTTTGATCACTGGAAACAAAGCATAGGTCTGGGTTGAACTCCTTTTTCCATGCGGCAGATTTAAAGGTACCTCTATCTTTTGCATCAAATATAAGATGAATGTCATGTTCCTCGACCCAATTCATGAGAGTGTCTCCATTAGAATCGGTGGCACTATAATTCCATTCTACATGGTGACTCTTGAAATCTCCCACATAGAGGGCTGGATGGTTTTGTACCTGAATCATCTGGGAGGGCCACGGAGAGAGTGGAGGCTTGTAGATGTTTGTAATGATGAAATCTCCAACTTTGATGACAACAGTGTGAATGTCATATTTAGAGCTAGATTTTTTTTATTTTTTTTAGCGTATGGCTTTTAGTGCCGAGAGTGTCCGAGGACATGTTCGGCTCGCCAGTTCTGTAGCTCCTCCGAGACGGACACCCAATGGGTGAGCTACAAGTACCGTTGGGGAGGAAAGGTGGAATGAAAGGACGAGGAGTTGGAAGGTAGCGGCTGTGGCCTATAGTTAGGGACCAACCCCGGCATTTGCCTGGAAGGAAGATGGGAAACCACAGAAGACCATCTTCAAGGTTGCCGGCGGGGGGATTCGAACCTCCTCGCCTCCCGGATGTGAGCGACTGCCAGCAGTCATACCGTAACCACCACGGCTAACTCACCCGGTAGAGCTAGATGTGAGCAATGAAGCATTTTCAATGGTGCTGCGAACATATGTAGCAGTGCCATATGCATGGTGGTATGTCGCACCTACGATATCATAACCTGATATTTGCTCTCTGGTTTGTAATTGATGTTCGTCCACCACATGTGTTTCCTGAATAGCAACCACATCGATGTTTTCATCTCGTAGGATTTTTGACAAGTAGTGGCATTTGGATTTACTTATGCCTTCTATATTTAGATGAAGAACTTTAAGCGTAGGCCCGAAGGTCTTTGCCTGTTGGTTCTGAAAAGAACCATTTGAACGTAAAAACACTTATAGTGGGCGATGTATTAAAGATAGACATATGCTCTCGTGGACTTTTTTGTAGAACTTTTCATGCTGAACAATTCTTACACTCATAGTATTGAGATATATTTAACGGTTTGCCCTGCGTAAGCTTACAAAGCGCTCAGACGCCAGTTTTTTCGACTTTTCCACCGAAATCGTTACTGCTGGGCTCATAAATAAATTATTTTTTACAGAAATCATCCTCGAGATATTCTTTACAGAATGGCGAAAACGCATCAAAATCCATCCAGTGGTTCTCGAGATTACCCGTAACATCCAAGAATCGGGGAATTTGCTTTATACTAAGTAGAGATGTAGTCTATTTATCTATTTATTTATTTATCAATGTATTTATTATTTATTTATGTATTTATTTATATATTATCTATTGTTTATTTATTTATGTATGTATTTAATTACTTATCAATATGTATTTATTTCTATTTATATATTAATTATTTACTTATTTATTCATTTATCTATTTATCTGTTATATATTTGACTATTTATTTATTATCTTATTTATTTATATCTCTATTTACTCATTTATTTATCTATTTATTTACTTATTTATTCATTAATTTATCTATTTTATATTTATCTGTGTATTTTTATGTATCTTTTATATAATTAACTATTTATTTATTTATTTATTGGTTCATTGCTCTGTTTGTGTTAGAGCCTGGTTTACTCGCAACAAACCCCCCAGCCGCCAGCCGGCTGTGTGCTAAATATTGCACAAGTCTTGATGCAGCTAATGCACGAGTGGTGTATGGTTATATGGCCTGCAGCGGAAGAAGCTCCATGCACCGGGAGTGCAATGCTGTGTCCAGGATATGCTAATCGCCACACTGACGATCTTTGCCGATTGTAAACAGGGAAGTGGCATCTGTAATGAAGCAGCAATTCTATCAATATTCTATCGCTAATTTAGGGGAAGTGTCCATTAATTGCTAGGTTTCCCCGCTCACTACATTCATTTAATCGTGTCCTACCCTTACGTTCAACAATAATACAAACTAGCGTTACCCGTCGCGGCTTCGCCCGCGAATATTCCAGTTGTAAAGAGTACACTTAGCAAAATCTCAATCATGATTGCTATGACTGATTTATCCTTGGTATGAATAATCAGACTTTATGTTCGACCCTCACTATTATGTGTTAGAAAACTGTATCATAATGATGGTCATTATAACACCGTTTTTCATTATGATACAGTTTCTCCAGCCAATCAGAGCTCGTTCATTGACCAATTAGGTAACGATACCTTCGCGCATGCACTCAAAATCCAACATGTCGGACATAAACACAACATCGAACTATAATAAATTACCGACATGGAATACGCACGGTCCATGTGTTCGCGTAAATAAACTGGTGAATATGAGACAAGAAATAGCACTGTACCGGTACCTTAATATCCCCAAAACCAAATTCTACACAGCGCGTGGTTTTGACACGACTTCAGTGACAGTTTTACTGAATACTGGTGCGCAATCTGAACATATGGTATTGAAGCACACAGAGCGCATGCGTCGGTTGTCCAGAGAGCTTGGACAATAGAGATATACTACCCACCGCAGCACCCGATCACAACATTCTACTGTAGTGACTGAACAGATATTTATGAATATTTATGTTAAAACATATAATAAGGTTATAATTATCGTCGAGCATAAACAGTCGTATGCAACTCGCCTATAATGGTAATTAAGACACTCGTATGGAAATTATAAAACTCGCATACGCTCGTTTTATAAAAATACTCGTGTCTTAATTATAGCCATTATAGGCTCGTTGCATAATGTACTATTATCAATTCAGCTACTGGTGCAGTGGTTAGGGGTTTGTCATTCCTTCATAGGTATATCAGAGCGATGTTAGTTTTCTGGGAATATCACATACACTCTTAATTTAATGGCCTTTAAATGTGATTTTCGGAGACCCTTTATAGTCGGGTGAAAAAGACCTTTCGTACCACACTCACACGTGAAAATTGCGTGAAAAAATTCTAGACTGCCCCTTGACCCCCTAAAGCGCATTATACTGTATGTGTTGATGAATTTTACAGCTTAAGTGGGTTGAGTGATTACCTTATAACCGTCTGGAAACTTTCACAGTAATATGATAATTGGAATTGCATTGCGTCTTACAGAAATAGACGGACCTGTGAGATTCTGTTACCATGGTTACCGTGTTGCATTCTTTCATTATTTCATTGTAAATATACATGTTTTAAGGTATTTATTTAATTGTGAGGCATTTAAAGAGTAAGTGAGTGCGTTTCGCTTACGCATTGGGTTATGCTGAACCTGTAGGTACTCTATATGTGTTGGTGTCAATGGGACCTTATTTTCGGTACAAAACTGGAATGGGACCTTAGCAGAATAATATAGGGTGGGATAGCATTGGCTATACTTAGAGCCCTGCGCGGATAGGCAAAACGTTATCCGTATCCGCCCCGCATCCGCACGACTGTTATCCGCAACCGCCCCACATCCGCACGACTGTTATCCGCATCCGCCCCACATCCGCACGACTGTTATCCGCATCCGCCCCACATCCGCACGACTGTTATCCGCATCCGCCCCACATCCGCACGACTGTTATCCGCATCCGCCCCACATCCGCACGACTGTTATCCGCATCCGCCCCACATCCGCACGACTGTTATCCGCATCCGCCCCACATCCGCACGACTGTTATCCGCATCCGCCCCACATCCGCACGACTGTTATCCACATCCGCCCCACATCCACGCGACTTTTATCCACAAGTTTGTTATCCGAATATACTGGCATTACATTAATATTTGCAGGGTAATCATGCATGGGATGAGTGTTGAGTTTGGACTTCAATTAGTCGGTTGCTGAGCATGTTGTTGAACAGTGAAGCTAATGTCTAGCAAGGAATGATTTTCAGGAACTTCAGGATCATTCCTTTACGCCATACTGTATCGTACGCTGATGATAGGTCCTCAAACACTGCAATGGTTTTATTTTTTTCTTCAAAGCCTTGGTCAATATGACTGGCTAGTGCTAAAACCTGATCACAGCAGTTTCTTTCGGGTCAAAAACCTGCCTGATGGACCAGGATGTACTGTAGTACAGTAGCTGAGATTCTGTTATAAACCAGTCTCTCTAGCAGTTTATAACAGATACTCAGTAGGGCAATAGGTCGGTAATCTTCCGCATTGCATCCGCTTTTACTATGGCTACAATTTTAGTTCTTTTAAAAAGAGGTGGAAATCTTCCTTTCCTTAGGATGTCACTAAAGAATTTAACAAGCAATTTCAGAGTTCTAAGGCCACAGTGCTTCAGAAATTCCGGGTAAATGCAATCCAAGCCTGCTGTTTTTCCTAATTTTGTTTCCTTCAGAGCACGAGACACCTCCAAGACAGAGAAGTCTTCTGAAAACCGAGTGTTTGTTTCTGCTCTAGATAGGTTCACCTCGACTTTTCTGAATTGCATCTGGCACCTGCCGTCTGTACGCCTTTTAAGCTTACGCCGAATAAACCGTTAAAGATACCGGGCGAAGCTGGGTGCAGGTTGCTAGTATAAAATAAAATTGAATTTGCGATTTTTAGAATTATTATTATTTTCAATTTATGGCTTGGATTTTACACATAGCAGCAGCTATTTATGTAAGAGTACAAGCAAGGTGTTCAGTCAAGAACATGATTTACGAATCCCCCTGTTCTTACCAAGCAGTATAACTAGGCTGCTCAAACATTAACACTGTGGTCCATATCGGTGATAGAGGAAATAATCCAATGTACGGCACAACACAGAGACATCTTGAATGTGTGGTTTCATGTTTTTGTCCGTTGTACAGAGTTATGTCACTGTAAGTATAATCGATTTAACGTTAGTACCGATTTTGATCCTTTAAAAATAAAAACTAGTGATAAACACCTTTTATTATTATTATTTTACTATAACAGACCACGACCTCTACACCCCATTATTCACACCTTGCGCAAACGATGAATGTATTTTTTGGGTATTTTAACAGGCTAACAAAACAAATGTTTAATACAATTTTAAAACTTAAAGTTCAACCAGACATTAAAGGATCGAGCCGACATCGACATTACAGATACATATAATAGGAATTTATTTCGGGATCTTCAGGGAGGAACAAGACAGACAATGAAAGCAGCCACGGAACATTGAACAGCTCCGAAAGCAGAGCTCAAAGAGGATGGAGCGAATGTAGGCAGACAGAAAAGAAGACATGTGGCAAGATTTGAAGTATTGATTTTACGTGCTCTGTAATAATGCTATTCGATTAAATAAATAAATAGTACATTATGCAACGAGCCTATAATGGCTATAATTAAGACACGAGTATTTTTTATAAAACGAGCGTATGCGAGTTTTATAATTTCCATACGAGTGTCTTAATTACCATTATAGGCGAGTTGCATACGACTGTTTATGTTCGACGATAATTATAACTTTATTATATGTTTTAACATAAATATTCATAAATATCTGTTGAGAGTCAGCTACTGGAATTTTGTGATCGCAGAGCGAGCGTTGGGTGTTATATCTTTGTCTTTCAAGAGCTTTGAACGACCGACGCATGCGCTCTGTGGGCTTGCAATGCCATATGCAGCCATATGTTTACATCAGCCGTCCCTCAGTGATATTGTCACCGCTGTCATTTGAAGACAATGCGCTGTGTAGAAATTAGTGTTGGTGATTTTAAGGTACAGTGCTATTTCTTGTCTCATATTCGCCAGTTTATTTACGCGAACGTATGGACGGTGGGTATTCCATGTCGGTAATTTATTATAGTTCGATGTTGTGTTTATGTCCGACATGTTGGATTTTGAGCGCATGCGCGAAGTTATCGTTACCTAATTGGTCAATGAACGAGCTCTGATTGGCTGGAGAAACTGTATCGTAATGGAAAACAGTGTTATAATGACCATCATTATGATACAGTTATCTGACACATAATAGTGAGGGTCGAACATAAACATGTTTTTACATTCGAATTGAGCCACTATGGACTACGGAGTAACAATCAAAATCAATATCTCGTTCTAGATCGTCTGCCAGCTTTGATGTCCTGCCAGTATCTCTTGAGCCCATCACTCAGCGCCTTCTCCCGATCTTGTGAAAGAGATCCCCTCCGTCTTTTGGGTTCTGCCCCTACCTTAAATCCCTGGTAATTTTTAATTAAGTGTCTGAATTCACACTTGTTCATAATGTTTCAGTCTGGAATACCAATTTCTATAAGGTCTTTGTTGCATTCTTCAAACCATGCCAATTTTTTCCTCTTTGGTTTCACGAAATTCCAAATTATCTTTGTTAGACGATCGTTGGACATTCTGAAACTGTGTCCATAAAACAAGAACCTTTTCCTTTTTATTGTTGACGTGACTGGTTCTATCTTTCTATATAACTCTTCGTTTGACTTCAAACGTATGTGCCCGTCAACCCATCTGTTGCCTAATTTTTTTTCAACACCCAGCGTTCTCTTTTGACTAACTGGTCGACTAGTCCCCGTCTGTTCATAGCCTAAGTCTCCGAAGCATAATAATGCTTCAGGATTGACAACCGTGCTGCAGTGTCTTAATTTGGCTCCTATGCTCAGTGACTTCTTATTATAGAGATTTTTCGTCAGGTGACAGGCTCGTTCTAATTTCCAGATTCTAAGATTAATTGCTTCCTGTTCTAGGCCATTTTGTTGGATTACCTCACCCAGGTACTTAAATTTCTTTTCACGTTTAATCTTCCCTTGGTTTGTTTTCATCCATTCTGGACCATCACTGATGTTTGTCATGTACTTCGTCTTCTCAAAGGAAATCTGCAAACCTACTTTCTCAGCCATCTCTGACAACCGATTAAACTTTACAATGGCTGATTTAATATTGTTGGTAAAAATAGCTAGGTCACCTGCAAAAGCCAAACAATCACGTGCACCCCTTTCAGTTTAAGCCCTAGCCTGAATCGTTCTTCATTCCCTTCTTCCCGACTCAAGTGTCTTCCTCCATTCACGAATGACCTTTTCCAAAAGACAGTTGAAACGGATTACTATTATTATTGTTAAAAGGAGGGAGGCTTGTAGTGTTACATGACGGATAATCTCGTGATTCTGAGCCATGGGACCTCCATTTGTAGGTGGATTCTGAACCACAGGATGCGATATTTAATTTCAAAAATCTCGCATGCAATGACCTGAAATCAAACCCGGTTCGCCTTATTGAGAGGTAAACAGCTGGACTACTGCACCATAACTTCCTTTTGTTTATTTGGAACAATATCTGTTCACCAAAGATATATTTATGTATTTGTGTGTGAGCGAGAGAGAGGTAATTAACAAAGAATACAGTCCTCAAAATTTGCTCTAGCTTCTCCTCGCGATAGTCAAGTCAAATTACGGTGCCAGTGCAAATGTACTGAGACGGTGATGTATCGACTATCGATAGCGCTGGTCGAGACAGAGGCTGTTCGTCCTTATTATCCCTCCTCCAATCCCTTCCACATGCGGGGGAGAAAGTAATTATTTTGTAAAAGCAGGCGTGTAATCTTTTTTCCCCTGCGAAATTGGTATCCAGGATGAGATCTCGAGTTTCATTGGGGCCGCTGATAAGTTCCTCAGACAATGTTGCTTCATGTGGAGATAATGAGATGAAAGTGAACAAGTTAATATCGACTGCGGCCCCAAAGGAAAAGGCGCGTGGTGGGAATAGCTGTGTCTGTCTTTAAAGAACCTGTATATAAGTTGAACTTGGTTATACATCTAATCGATCGTCCCGCTTGCAATACAATCATTCGATAATTCACAAATATCGATTATTCGTTAGCACAATGTCGATATTGTTATCGCCCGAGAGTTGCGCAATTCAGAACGCGTGGGCCGATGTATTTTGTGAGATGAATCGCGTTGTTTATAATGATTTTGTTTTTAAATGTTTCCAATGAAAAGTTCTAATTTCTAAAATGATGGTATATTGGCTTTCACGGCCGGTGAATTAAAACTCAGCAATTCATCTAGGTATCGTCGAATCGTCGTCGCTTAAGGTCCCTTTTTGTCAACAGGGCTGAGAAGAAAGTCACACGAGGCCAAGTCAGGACTGTAAGGCTGATGCTTTTTGTGCCAGGAACCCTGTAACAGCATTGGTGACTTAGGCCTGGTGTTGTTATGGTGAAGCTTCCACTGTCCAATCAGGTTCCTTCGTTTTTTGGGAAAGTGATCCTTAACAAGACACGGCACAAACCTAGAAGAATTGCTGAGTTCTAATTTCTAAATTCGTGATTTGACGGACGAACCTCCGCCCTAATTAGTTCGCTAAATCGAGGGTTTACTTGAGAAACCGCAGATTTCTCATATACGGAGGGTGTTCAACTAAATTTGGTACAGATTTTTTTCTGCACCATTGAATGTGACCACAAGTGACATCTGTATGCGTGTGGAGGAACTACGTACTATAGTCGAGAATTACTGACAAGTTCACTGCGATATCTGCATATGCCGGGGCTTGGTAACTTGAGGGAGTGATGCGTGTTTCATTTTGCCTCTAAATATTGCCATGGAAAGTTTTCGCGCACAGCGTTATGCAATACAGTTCTGTATTGTTAAAAAAACGCATCTGCAAGCTACGACGATTTTAGGAGAGCCTATGGGGAGTCTGTAATGTCTCGTCGTGGTTGTTTACCTTGGCATAAGGCTTTCAAAGAGGGCCGGGAAACCGCTGAATTGCTGGAAGGAAAAGGTGCACCTGTCACTGCCATTACAGAGACATCGATCAACACGGCAGGTGCCATTCTTCGCGAAGACTCACGTCTGACAGTCAGTCAGCTTGCACTCTTCCTTGGGATATCAGTTGGGAGCAAATTGGTGAAGGATCACTTTCCCAAAAAACGAAGGAACCTGATTGGACAGTGGAAGCTTTACCATGACAACGCCAGGCCTAAGTGACCAATGCTGTTGCAGGGTTCCTGGCACAAAAAGTATCTCTACGGTACCCCATCAGCCATACAGTCCTGACTTGGCCCCGTGTGACTTTCTTCTCAACCCTGCGACGTCGATTCGACAACGAGACACAGGCAGTTAAAACTTAAGAAGCGATTCTGAAGTGGATGTCAAAGAATGACTTCCTGCAAGTCTTTCAGGAACGGAAAAGGAGGTGAGACAAATGCATCGCATTGGAGGGGAAGTACATTGAAGGGGACAAAAAACTGTATGTGTAAATCATGACAATAAATGGTTGTATGAGCATGAGTGCCAATTTTAATTGAACATCCCTCGTATGTATGAATTTTGTCATAATTCTCGAATTTTGAGTCAATTTCGCTGATTGTTGCTTCCTCAAAACACATTAACCACTGTAGTGCCAAGTATCGGCCGAGGGAGCTTGTGCTCAATACGCCATTTTTATTTCAAACCACGCACTGCTATCGCGGTTTTAACCAGGACATTCTGGAATCATTCCTGTAACGATAACCTTCGGATTCGAGATTCGATAATCGAAACATACATCTCTGCAATACGTTGCGCAACTATGTCAATTGTTATTACTTCAACATACATAATAAATGTTGGCACTAGGCTATTATGTTGTTAGTTATTATTTGATTACCCTATAAACCTGTATGTAAATGTTACATGGTGTCAGAAGTAATTGGTTTTTTTGAATTATAAAGCAGCAAACAAAAATAATGGCCAACGTAGAACAAATCGCCCAAAATCAGAGGCTAACTCATAGAATTCATATTCGACAACCTAAGCCCCTGGAGTTTGGCAAAAATATGGCACAGGCATGGAAAACGTGGAAAGTGTCTTACAACTGGTAGGCTACTCAAAAGCAATTCAGCTGGATAAAGAACCGCCCGAAGTCCAAGTCGCTACGTTTATAACAACAATAGGTTATGAAGCCGAAGAGATTTTTCAGTCATTTAACCTCACTGAGACAGAACAAACAAACATGCAGGTAATCATGGACAAATTTAACAATTATTTTGTGCCTAAAGCTAATGAAACATATGAAGCATACGTTTTTCATAAAATGTTACAAGAATCAGATGAAAATTTTGAACAGTTTTTGATTCGCGTAACTACTCAAGCAAGAAAATGTAGTTTCGGTCAATTAGAGAAATGAATGCTAAAAGACAAAATTGTTAGTGGCATCAATAATGATATGTTACGTGAAAGATTGTTGGGTACAACAGACCTAACCTATGACAAAACGGTAGGCATGTGTCAAGCAAGCGAGCTGGCACACAAACAAGCCATCGACATGAGGAAGAATAGCGAATCAGAATCACAGATGTCAGTCGCCGCACTCAAGAAAATGAAAAGACAAGAAGTTAACATAAAAAATACTGATCAGTTTAATTGCAACAGATGTGGTATGACACATGGAAAGCGATCTTGTCCGGCGTATAAGCAAAGATGTAATTTGTGTGGGAAGTTAGGACATTTTGAAGTCTGTTGCAAGTCCAAAAAGGAAATTCATGCAGTACACGGCTCTAAATACGACGATTGCATTCTCTCGTTTGTACTTTGATTTGATTCAACGTTCAACTCGGCCTGAATTGACGATGCAAACTCTCAATCGTCACGTGATAGAGATATGATGTACATTGGCAGTGTTACAGTACCACCAAGACAAGAAGATTGGAAAGAATTAATAAAAGTGGGAAACAAAGCGTTTCTTGCTAAACTAGACAGCGGTGTTCAATGCAACGTTCTTCCGACTCACATAATCGAGAAACTGGGAGTCACTGCTAAGATAACACCATCCAAAGTAAAGAAGTTGGTAACATTTAGTGAACACAGGCTCAACGTTGTCGGAGAACTGAAATTGAAATGTAAGATCAAGAATCGTCAAACAGAAGTAACATTCTTGACTGTGAATGAACAAGTTCAACCAATAATCGGCAAAAAGACTTGCGAAGAAGAAAATCTGATTATTAGAGTACACAGTGTGAACATTAGCAACTCGAAGTTAAATAACGAACAGATGTTTAATGGATTGGGATGTTTCAAGGGTTACGAATACGACATAGACCTTGTAGAAAATCCAAAGTTCGAGATTAGCTCAGCTAGAACGATTCCATTGGCCATAAAGGAAACAGTTAAGCAAGAACTTGATAAAATGGTTAAAATGGACGTCATCAAACGAGTCACGAAACCCACTGTAGCAGTATCTCCTCTTGTAATCGTCAAAAAAGGGGGCAAACATCGTTTGTGTATCGACCCTACAGATGTAAATAAAAATATCAAGAGAAGGCATTTCCCATTAAACACGATTGAAGCCATTGCCGCAAGAATCGATGGTAGTAAGTACTTCACATGCCTAGATTGCACTCGAAGTGTTTGGCAAGTAAAAGTCTCTGAGAGAACACAAGAATATTTAACATTTGCAACATCTTGGGGACGTTATTCCTGCAAACGTCTTCCGTTCGGACTCTCTTCAGCTCCAGAAGTATTTCAGCAAATTATGACAGAGATACTTCACGACATTCCAAATGTAGAATGCGCCATGGACGACATATTAATTCATGCCAGTACAGACCAGAAACTTCGGGATACCACTGAAATAGTACTTCGAAGACTACATGAAAACGGCTTTAAACTCAATAAAGAAAAGTGCATATTTAACGTACAGAGAGTTCGTTTTTTAGGACACGTTTTGTCAGACAAGGCACTTGAAATTGATGAGACAAAAGTCGATGCGATAAAGAAACTCAAAGTACCAAAGAATAAAGAAGAGCTACAGAGATTGTTGGGTATGATAAATTACTTGGGAAAATTTATTCCCTGTCAGTCAAAATTGACAGCTCCATTGCGTGTACTATTGAAGAATGATGTTGCATGGATTTGGGGTCCAGAACAGGATCAGGCGTTCAAAGAACTAAAAAAAGCACTGTCCAGCACCCCTGTTTTGAGGTACTATGACGTAAATGAAGACGTAACATTATCAGTTGATGCATCATCGAGGGCATTAGGAGCTGTTCTAATGCAAAGAGGACAACCAGTAGCGTATGCTACAAAATCATTAAAAAGCACCGAACATAATTACCCGCAGATTGTTAAAGAGGCACTTGCGATTCGCTACGGCTGTAAGAAATTTCATGACTACATTTGGGGTAAGAAATTAACAGTCGAGTCGGATCACAAACCCTTAGAGTCAATCTGGAAAAAGCCGCTTGTGAATGCACCACCGAGACTAAGAAGAATATTATTAGATCTCAAAGAGTACAACCCTATCATCGTATACCATAAAGGAAGTGAACTGAAGATTGCGGATACACTTTGTAGAGATTGTGAAGGTTTTTACGAAAACGATGAAGAAGAACTCGAAGTTCTAATGGTGTTATCAATGTCTGAAAGCGCCACTGAAGACTTCAAAAGATCAACGCTCCAAGACCCAACTTGCCAGGCATTAGTCAAGATGATGAACAATGGTTGGCCTAACAATATCCTTCAAGTGCCGCAGATATTGAGATGTTTTTTCACTTTTCGAGATGAATTATCACATTGTGATGGACTCATTTTCAAAGGAGATCGCGTTTTTGTCCCAAAAAGCGAAAGACCTAGAGTTCTACAAGTGATTCATAAAGGGCATCCGAGTATACAATCAACACTGAAAAGATCAAGACAGTTAGTGTTTTGGAAAACTCTAACAAAGGACGTAACCAAATTGGTTGAATCCTGCAAAACTTGCCAACATACGCACCGTAAACCTGTCAAGGAAACCATCATAATGAAGAAAATACCTAAATTACCATTTGAAATAGTATCTTCAGATGTCTTTTTCTACAAAAGCAACAGCTATCTTGTTCTGGCAGACAGTTACAGTGGATACTACGAAGTGCAAAAGATTAACAAAACAACAGCAGCAGAAATGATTAATCAACTTAAAATTTGGTTTGCTACACATGGAGTTCCACAAGACTTTCACGCCGACAACGCAACATATTCGTCCAGAGAATTTGTGAAATTTTCAAAGGAATGGAACTTCAAATTAGTTATATCGAGTCCTTGTTTCGCAAGGTCGAACGGATTAGCTGAGAAGTACGTAGACATTGCGAAGTGACTGGTGAAGAAATGCGACATCAGCGAAGAAGATGTACAACTGGCCCTACTAATGTCGAGAAATACAGCACGATACCCAGAACTAGGCACACCAACTTCGAGATTGTTTGGAAGGAATACGAGAACTCCAATTTCATTTTCTAATAACAATCTGCAGCCCAAACTACAAACCGATGTACCACTAAAACTTAAGGAAAAGCGGTCAAAACAAAATAAATATGCTGATCACGGAGCCAAGGAATCACGACAGTATCAAAATGACGAGAAAATCTTGATCAGAGATCTAAACAACAAGTGGTACACGGGAAGAATTGTACATCCAGTAACTAATCGCTCATATGTGATTCAGAAAGATGATGGAACAATTTTGCGAAGAAATACCAGTTTCATCAGACCATCGAATATTGAAGGCACAATAACAAAAGAAACACCAATTCAGGCCGAGTTGAACGTTGAATCAAATCAAAGTACAAACGAGAGAATCGTCAATTCAAGATCCACTAACAGACATCCATGAAAGGTCACGTCTACCCATACATCCAGATGATCCCAACAAAGGAACATCTCCAGTTGAACCGAACTTGGAGAGAGAAGAAGCATTAAAAGCACCCTCATTAGAAACATTCAAATATACTACAAGACATGGCAGAACTGTAAAACCAGTAGTTAGGTTAAATCTGTAAATCTAATCAGCGTAGAGAAATATTAATTTTATTTTGAGAAGAGAGATGTAACGATAACCTTCGGATTCGAGATTCGATAATCGAAACTTACATCTCTGCAATACGTTGCGCAACTATGTCAATTGTTATTACTTCAACATACATAATAAATGTTGGCACTAGGCTATTATGTTGTTAGTTATTATTTGATTACCCTATAAACCTGTATGTAAATGTTACAATTCCCTCTCTGGATATATCAATGTGTTTAAGTTCTCTAAACAAAAGTATTCATAATAAGTGTGCTTTGAACATTCTGCAGGCAATTGACTGCACGCACGTGTGATCTTTGAACCGTGTTTTTCTGTAGAAATTGAACGAAACCTATTTGATAGAATTACTCTAAACTCGGGTTGTTTATACGAAATTCTAAAATATTATCACGCAAATAATTAGTTTTCGGTTTCACTTTATTACTACTTAAAAATACTAATCATTAATGCCAACCTTACATCATCCATTGCTATGGGATTAGTACCTAATATACGAATCTAGTTTTACTTTATTTTTTCAGTTTGCGATCTGGTGCAACATGTTTGTTTTTATAATTGGTTTTCATGCTGTTTTATAGGGATCATCAAGTCTATTCATTGATCATTAATGTTTTTCTAGCGTGTGTGTATATTTTCTTCAGGATTGGTGATATCTTTTTAGATTATTTTAATCAATTTGTAGATTGTACTGCGATGTCTTGGATAGCTGCCATGTTGTTTATGAAGCGTTGATTGGATATTTTCTTTTGTAGTTCCTTGCTTCAACAGGGCCATGCCTTGCAATTCCAAAGCCGCATAACGTCGTTGATGGAGAGCACTCGGGCCTACACCGCCTTCTATGTAATGCCCAAGACAACCCGCACGTTTATGTGAGGTATCCGATCTTTACACTTGACAATCAATCAATAACCATTTTAGGTTATGTAGCTGGTGATTCCTACCTTTGTATTATCTTTTGTATTGATAGAACATTTTATATGAAGCTTTTTTTTAAATATATATCCTTTATTATTATGTCCCACCGAGTGACTCCCGGAATAAGGAGTCCCCTTCTACCAAGTGCCAACGGTCTCCTTAGAGAGCGGATGAGCGGGTAGAGGTCCAGGGCTCTCTCAAGCCCTTGGGGCAGGAAACTTCCCCTAAAGGCGGATGAGCCACTAGTTGGCCAACGGCATAGGATGAAGAAGGCAAAGGGAAACCACTTAATTAAAGATCTGTTAGGATATCCCAAGTATCAGCAGCTCAAGATGATGTTAGCTTCTACAGTAAATTTTTCCGGAGGTAAAATAATCCCCCACTCGGATCTCTGGAGGAGGACATATAAAGAAGCCAATTTAAGAAATAAGCAGAGAAGAATCGGTACCTGGAATATACGGACCTTACTCCAGACTGGAAAGTTAAAGAACTTGATCATGGAGTTGGAAAGATGAATTTACATGTATTGGGTATAGCAGAAATGAGATGGCCACATGCAGGAGACATTTGGAGTGGAAATTATAGGATAATTCATTCTGGTACGGCAAATAATAAACCAGGATATGGTGGAGTAGGCATTATATTGCATAAAGAATTAGGAAACAGAGTAAAGGGATTCGTGCAATATAATGAACGATTAATTTTAGTACGGATCGAAACTAAACCAAAGGATACTGTGATAGTCCAAGTTTATATGCCGACAACACAAGAGGTTGATGAAGAGGTAGAGAAATGTTATGAAGATCTAAGTGAACTTATAGCTAAAATAAAGGGGGAAGAAAACCTTATTTTACTTGGTGACTGGAATGCAATTGTCGGAGAAGGAACTGAATGAAATGTTGTTGGTAAATACGGATTGGGGAGAAGAAATGAGAGAAGCGAAAGACTTGTAGAGTTTTGTATACATCATAAATTAGTTGTAACGAATACTATATTCCAACACCATCTAAGGAGGAGATACACTTAGAAAGCTCCGGGAGACCTAAGAAGGGCCCAAATAGACTACATATTAGTAAAGGAAAGATTTAAGAACCAGGTGAAAGATAGTAGAAGTTACCCTGGAGCTGATGTCGACAGCGACCATAACCCAGTCGTCATACGCTGTGAATTAAAGTTCAAAAGATTAAAGAAGAAAGAAATAAACATTGGGATATTTCTAAGCTTAAAGATGAGTCCACTCAAATACTCTATATGGATGAAACAAACAATAACATAAGAGACATTGAAGAACACTTGACAGTAGAAGAGAAGTGGATCAAAATAAAGAAGAGCATTTTAGACTCAACAGCAACTGTTTTAGGAAAAAAAGAAAAAGAAAATAGGAAAGAGTGGATAAGTCAAGAAGTTGTGGATATGATAAAGGAAAGAAGGCAGTATAAAAACTCGAATGATGATGATGAAAAGCAAAAATACAAGACCTTAAGAAACAAGATAAATAAGAGGGAAAAACAAGACAAGGAACAGCATTTAATGGAAATCTGTGCAGGCATAAATAACAACATGAAATCTGGACAAATAGATATGGCCTATAAAGATATTAAGAGGTTATTTGAAACAAGGAAGCCAAAAACAATGAGCATTGAGGACAAAGATGGGAAGTTAATATATGATGACGAAATGATAGTGAAAAGATGGAAAGAATATTTGGAACAACTATACAGTGGAAACTGTGTTAACTTGCCCATTGAGAAGGAAGATGAAATAACAGAGGAAGACTTGGGGGCACCTATTATGGAGGAAGAGTTTGAGAAGGCGTTGCAGGACCTCAAAGGAAAGAAAGCTCTTGGAGTTGATAACATACCAGGAGAACTATTGAAACAAGCAGGTGACAAGTTAAAAAAGGAACTGTACAACTTAATATGTACTATTTACAAGACTGGAGAATTGCCTGAAGACTTTTTGAAATGCATAATAGTACCTATAACTAAAAATCAAATGCAAGGTCATGTAAACAATACAGAACATTGAGTCTGGTGTGTCATGCATCAAAACTAGTCACCAGAGAAAAACAAATCGATGAAAACCTCTCTGATGATCAATTTGGTTTTAGGAAAGGAGTAGGAACAAGAGAAGCAATCTTAGCATTGAGGCAAGTGATAGAGAAGCAGATGAAGAAAGGCAAACCTACCTTCTTAGCGTTCGTCGACCTTGAAAAGGCGTTTGACAATGTGAACTGGAATGTTCTATTCAGCATTCTTCATCAAACAGGTATCAACTTTAGAGACAGAAGACTCATCTACAATATCTATAAGCAAGAAGTTGGAATAGTTTGTTGTGGTAGCAAGGAAGAACCAGCACACATCAGAAAGGGTGTATGGCAGGGTTGTTCCCTTTCCCCATACCTATTCAATATATATGTTCAAAAGGCGATCGACCAAGTAAGAGAAGAATTTGCCACAGGAGTGAATATTCATGGAGATAAAGTTGACATGATAAGGTTTGCTGATGACATAGCGCTAATTGCAGAAAGTGAAGAAGACTTACGAAAGATCCTGAGCAAGATGGACAAAATAATGGAGGAAGAATTTAATATGAGAATAAATACAAATAAAACAAAAATTTTGGTCTGCAGTAGAAAAGGTGAAAACCAGACATCAATAGAGTGAAGAAATGAAAAGATACAAGAAGTGAATGAGTTTAATTATCTGGGAAGTAAAATAACGAATGATGGAAGAAGCAGCAGAGAGATATTAAGTAGGATTGCCCAAGCCAAGAACGCTTTCTATAAAAAGAAGAACCTATTTACTGCAAGGAACATAAGTCATGATGTGAGGAAATAAATGTTGAAGACCTATGTATGGAGCATCGCGCTATATGGCAGCGAATCTTGGACAATAGGAGAGAGAGAGAGGAAAAGACTACTAGCATTTGAAACCTGGTGCTATGGAAGGATTATGAAAATCAGTTGGAAAGAAATGGTCACAAATGAGGAAGTCTTTAGAAGAGTGGGAGAGAGAAGATGCTTCCTTAAATATTTAAAAAGAAGAAGGAATCATCTCGTGGGCCACATACTGCGACACAATGGACTGATTAAGCATATAATCGAGGGAACAGTAGACGGCAAGAATTGTAGAGGAAGACCCACACTGGAGTACATGAGTCAAATACTGGAAGATATGGATTGTGGCTCAAACTGTGAACTGAAGAGGAAGACTGAGAGACGGGAAGAATGGCGAGCTGCTGCCAACCAGCCTCACGGCTGTTAAACACAGAGAGAGATTACTGTATTATCTGTGTGTAAACGATTGTTTGCTACTGTAATTGGGGCACTGCCCTGTTGTGGCAATAAATAAATAAACTATATTATTTAGAGTATGCAGGCTGTCGAAATTATGTATTTCCTATTTACACAAAAGAAAAAAGTATTTTACTAAAAAAAAGTGTTAATTATTTAGCATGTAATTATTTTGAAATTTTTAGATGAAGGCTTTCACGGCCCGGATTACTATAAATAGTTCATGTTTTTTGGGCTAATGCAGTGTGAAAATAAATTAGATACCAGACGTTTCGGAGAAACCTTGCTTCCTTTTTCAATGGTAACAAAGAATGTGGCCAAAGAAAGTATATCAATGAGATTACAAAACATTACAAAAAATATAGATATATTCCTCTGTTCGTCACCAGAGAGCAGCTGCCAGAAATTACTGTATGGACCATGGTAGAACGGCGGATTGAGTAGTAAGTAAGGGGAAGGTAAGGGGGGCGGGGTGAAAATATAGAGACTCCTCGAAGAATGAGGATGTCCAAAAGAAAAGTGTGTGGGAGGGGGAGGGGGGGAGGTGGTTGGGTTAAATGGAATAAGGAAACATAAACAAAAGGGAAGTGTATCTGAATGGACGATACCTAACGTCATACAGGCAACGGTGAAAAAACAGATGGAAACTCCTCCAGTGACGAAGAAAGGAGATCAAACCCAGGCTCTGTTGTATCGTTCAGATACACTTCCCTTTTGCTTGTTTCCTTATTCCATCTAACCCTCCCACCTTCCCCCCATTTTTCTTTTGGACATCCTCACCCCACCCCCTTTACCTTCTCCTTACCTACTACTCTATCCGCCGTTCTACCATGGTCCATACAGTATTCTGGCAGCTGCTCTCTGGTGACGAACAGCGGAATTTATATATATTTTTTGTATTTTTTTTGTAATCTCATTGATATACTTTCTTTGGCCACATTGTTTGATTCCATTGAAAAAGGAGGCAAGGTTTCTCCGAAACGTATGGTTCTAATGAATTTCAGACGGCATTAGCCCAAAAAACATGGATTATTTATATTTTGAAATTGGTTAAACACCTTTGGAAAAATATCAAAATTCTATCTCCAAAAATTTCATAGCAGAGAATTTTGCTTTGCACTTTTATATGAGGCCAAATATTAACCAAATTTGGATAATGCTTGGTACACGTATTAACTAAGTTATCTTACTAAAACTGTTTTACTCCTGCTAATACTCAATATGCTCTAAATCTTTATTGGAAGATGTTTCCGGTCCTTCAATGAGACTTTCTTCAGCTTATGTGCTTAGCCTAATATCTTCATATGTGTGTCATTAATGGCCATATAAACAAACACTATTTCGAAATGGACGTCTTTACAGTATTCATTAATGTTGAAAAACATTATTCTTATTAAGAACAAAAGTTATTGGGTATGTGCAACGATCTGTGAGCGTGACGCCGTCTTCTCGGACTGATTCGTTTAAACTGTTGCTCTTGCGAAATTTTAGCTTCATATATTTTTTAATTATTTATTTTGAGGAACGGAGAGTTCACAGGCGAAAAGAAGAAAAGCCGAGTTGCACTTCCAGGGAAACTCCAAACACAACCATACTTCTCTGAAGTTTTAACTCAACACCACTCGACAGTTTACTGCTGGCTGTATCTGGGGTAATATGATCGCCCACTAGCTAAGCTGTAAATGGGTTGATAGGCTCGCCCCTATCCAGCTCGTAAATTGTCACCTCAGTATTTGAATAGAGATTGATTGGTTGGTTGGTTCCTCAGTTTAGGGGCTGCGACAACGCGGTCATGTAGCCCCGTGTACTTTGGGTGTATGTACTATCTGTCTGATGACCGGTGTTAATTCTGATGGCCGTATTAGTATGTGTATATGTTTTTTAATTTAAGTACAGACTGCAACTTAGAATTTTTCAAATAGTTCATACTTTTGCCACCAAGCTCCACCGTCAACGACTACTAGGCCAAGTTCAGAACTTAGCTACTAGACGCCACCGCAGTCGGCTCTTGGCGACGAACGTAGAAACCTAAGAGCGTTGCTTACATTCTTAACCTATCCAATTTAGCTTCACACAGGTGTAATTAGTGGAAGGTTCTTTAACGTGCCATAAATCTATGACAGGGGACCGCCAGCTTTACATCCCCTCCGAAGGAAGGCATACTCAGGTATTATTAACGCTCTTAAAAATCCGACGGCATTGGCCGGGTTTGAACCCGCTATCTTGGGTATAGAAGCTCAGCATGCTACCGACTACGCCACCGAAGCCGCTGAATAGAGATTGTTGGAAGAAATGGAAACGTAAAAACACTTATAGAGGGCGATGTATTGAAGATAGAGATAACCTCTCGTGGACTATTTTGTAGAACTCTTCGTGCTGAACAATTCTTGCACTCATAATATATAGATATTCTTAACGATTTGCCCAGCGTAAGCTTAAAATGCCCACGGACTGTTTCACTGAAATCGTTACTGCTCAGGTTCCTTTGATCATAAATAAATTATTTTCTACAGAAATCTTCCTCGAGATATCCTTTAGAGAATACCGGAAACCGCATCGCAATACATCCAGAGGTTGACCCGTGACATCCAAAAACGACAGTAGCGACACTCGAGCGCAACAACAGAAGAGAGAGAGAGAGAGAGAGCGTTGCAGCAGAAGAGAGATAAAACGATATCATCACCTTTCACTGTAACACTTTTCCACGAACGTCACCGTATTCCAACAATTTATTTGACTTTGTCACGTCAAAAGCAAAAGCAAAAGTCTGAAGTTATAATTCAATATATATATAAAACATCTCTTGATTTCTGTATTATCAAGTGAAATGGGTCTTGTGGAGGTCTTATTCAATTTGAACTTGCCTATCCTTCTTAAAGTCGTCCCTTAGCACATAAACTAAAGAAGGACCCATTGATAGACCAAAATCATGTTCCAAAAAAGATTTAGAGCATTTTTTGTTTTAGAGGCACATGGTTCCAAAATCCACCTTATCCATTTTGGCAAATTTTTCAGGAGACAAAAAAAATAAAATAAAAACTTCAACTTCAGTAAAATTAATGTAGCCTAATTATTAATATTTATTATATCTAGATATATGCCCTTATTCATATACCTGCGATGTGCATACAACTCGTGATATACAAGGAAGATATTAACATATTAAGATAGGATAAGGAGCGTACTGGAACTATAATGGTGGATAAGGGCTGATTTTGGAAACGTAACTTAAACTGTATAATGATAACTTTCGTCATAAAGTGATATTATAATCGAAATTGTTTTATAGTTCATCCTTCCCTATATTATTCTGCTAAGTTCCCTTTCCAGTTTTGTACCGAAAATAAGGTCCCATTAACACCAACCTACACATATAGGGTACCTACAGGTTCAGCATACCCCAATACGTAAGCGAAACGCACTCACTTACTCTTCGAATGCCTCACATTTAAATACATACCTTAAAACATGTATATTTACAATGAAATAATGAAAGAATGCAACACGGTAACGATGTTAACAGAATCTCACTGGCCCATCTATTTCTTTAAGACGCAATGCAATTCCAATTATTACATTACCGGTACTGTGAAAGTTTCCAGACGGTTATAAGGTTATCACTGAACCAAATTAAGCTGTAAAATTCATCAATACATACAGTATAATACACTTAAGGGGGTCAAGGGGCACTCTAGAATTTTTTCACGCAATTTTTACGTGTGAGTGTGGTACGAATGGTCTTTATCACCCGACTATAAAGGGTCTCCGAAAACCACATTTAAAGGCCCTTAAGTTAACAGTGTCTGTGATATTCCCAGAAAACGAAATTCGCTCTGATATACCTATGAAGGAATGACAAACCCATAACCACTGCACCAGTAGCTGAATTGATAAAGTCTGACCAATCATACCAAGGATAAATCAGTCATAGCATTCATGATTGGGATTTTGCTAAGTGTACTCTTTACAACTAGAATAATCGCGGGCGAAGCCGCGACGGGTAATACTAGTGTTCTTTAAAGTCATAAAATATGTTAAAAATTAAGGAATGTTTATCCAGAAAATAAGAAATGTGCTTGTAAAAAACTGGCGCGAAATAATTGGGAACAGCATTGCCTCCAGTTTCAAAGAATACATACTTACACAGTGTACATAGGACTTCATAAATATCGTGCTTTGAGATACGTTCCACTTACGGTGCCACTTATATGGATAAGGTCGAATTTGAAAACATCGTCTTAGGATAAGGCGTGTTTTGGAAACGACTTCTGAATTCATGTTACATTTACATGGGATAAGGCGGGATTAGGAACTAATTTCTTGTTTATAAAGATGCTAAATAATATGATCTATGGAGATGAGCGAAAAAACTCATTTTTCCTGAAAAGTGGATAAGGCGGATTTTGGAACCGTGCGCCTATTGAGTATTAGCAGGTGTAAAAGAGTATTAATGCGATTTGCAGTTTTAACATAACTACTCATAATAACTTTGCGTAAAAAGGGTTAAACAGTGGTTTACAGGTTTACAAGAGTACAGGCCATTATGAGCATTTCGCGCTTTATCGTATTTGCGAAACAACACTACCCGTAGCAATCATGTATCGCCTTTCCTCTAGAGACAAAGTGCAGTGGATTCAGGCGCAGATGAAGACAGTATAAAGAAGATTCCAGTCTGTGAATATTTGTACAGGGATTGCTTTCATTTGCAAAGAGCGTTATATCTTATTGAACTTCCTTCAGTTGGCGCTGACGCTGTTTGTAATCACGCATGTTCTCACTGCAGCCAATAAGCACCGAGAATGACACCCAACGGGGTTTGTATTCACAATAAATGTGAAGGGAAGTCGTTTTCTTTTCTTGTTTCTGAGCTTCTCTCCTTAATAAAAGAGTCCGTGAAGCCCGTTATTTCTAACGATGTAGCAGCTCCCCTTAATTCTAGCTAGTGTTACAATTATATCCTTCCTTGTTATCCTGCTGGGTGCTCTATGCAAGTAATAAACAGTGTATAATTGAAGTTTTCTAATTATGGAAGACCACCATAGAGCCCGGTACAGAAATAAATCCCATCACTATTGTTCCTGGCCGAGTTCTGGAGGCAGATCGTTAGGCATTTATTTATCCTATTTGTTGATTTATTGATTGATTGATCTATTTTATAAGTTATCTATTATTATTATTACATAATGTTTTCCCTTATGGACAGTGTTTGAACTTAAATATCTCATGATGTCACGATTTTCACTTCTTTCCCTTCTTCTTCTTCTGTTCCCAAAATCTCTTCATCCTTTGACTGTGCTCCAGTTTCCTTTGTTCCGTCCACAATGTTCCTATCTTCTTCCTTTCACTTACTAAAAATTTGGCGTTCTTAATTTTGTTTCTGAATTTTTCTCTGTCTGCTATCATTTGCTTGTTTATAGCTAATTGATTTAAGTCGTATTCTATTTCATGATACCAATTTGTTTTCCTTCTTGAACTGTTTACTACATCAAAGATTTTCTTTGTAAGTCGCTTATTGTGCCCGTAGAAAGTTAGACTGCGTTTTCTAATGATATCTGTGAGTCTGTCTGTGTGTTCATATAGCTCTTTGGAAGGTCTTTTCATCCATATCCCATCTCTGTGTACTGCTCCAAATATTTTCTCAGAATTTTATGTTAATTTTTTTCTGTTTCTATGATGCCAGATGCTCCAATTGTGGTCGTTTCTGACGCATACAATGCTTCTGGTAATACAACTGTTTTGTAGTGTCTAAGTTTGGCCTGTCTTGATATGCTTTTCTTATTATAATGTGACCATGTAAGTTTGTATGCTCTCTATCTATTATTTATTTATTAATATATATATATATTTATTTATGTATGTATTTATTTATTTATTTATTTATTTATTTCTTCTTATTCTTCGGTCGTTTGTGCCACGTGCGGACCACGGTGCTTGGGGATTATCTGTAGTAGTCTGCCACTTCTGGTGTTCTTTGTGGATTGTTTGGCGGTGTTTGTTTATTCATAAATTAACTAATTTATTCATTTATTTATTTACCGACAGTAGTGGCTACGCTGGCTAACGCGCAGCATTAGGTCATGGGGCCAAGCTCTCTGCTGACTCGGTAGACGCGTGGGTTCGAGCCCCACCGTCGGCCGTCCTTGAAATGGTTTTCCGTGGTTTCCCATTTTCAACACCAGGCAAATGCTGGGACGGTACCTTCAGACAGGCCACGGCCGCTTCCTTCCACATCCTTGCCCAGTTTCATTCACCATCATTCATTTCATCTCTCATGAACTCCTCTCCTGAGGTTGGCGTCAGGAAGGGCAACCGGCCGTAAAAATCATCGCCACAAAGCCTTCCATCGCATCTCATCCCCGACCCCGTTTGAAAAAAGTCCTCTCGGCACGCCGGAAGGCGGAGGTAGATTTCACCGGACAAACTTGGAGATAGGCGAAAATAGGCAGAATATGCAGGTTTTCGTAGAAGGATCAGACCTCATTTATCGCGTGAAAGTATTTTATAATTGGAGATTAATTGACTTTGTTTTTCTTCATTTTAAACATATTTTTAACATTTTATTGTCTTACGGGGACGGTAACCTTCTTGTCTTTTGGAGTCCATTTTTAGCCTATTTTCAATTTTGAAAAAATAGGCTTATGAGATCACCTTTTGTCCATGTGTGTGTGCGTGTGTGTGTGTCCCCCCCTAATAAAATCTAAACGGCTGGAGCGATTTCAGTGAAACACGGTAAGTTCATAGCACTATTCCCGGCGACGTCGACCGTGCCCATCGAACTTTGTTACGTCTCACCAATCCAACATGGCGGCTGTGCGAAATATTTCACTAGCATTCAGTATCTCCGAAACTATAACGGATATCGCCTGAATTTGTGTACGGTGATAAAGGGTACTACTAGAAGTTCACCTATGAAACTTTCAAAAACCTGGTTACTACATAACCAACATGGCGGCCAAGCGAAATGGAGACTTTTAAATAGACTTTTCTCGCGATTTAACTATCCAAACGTAATGAAACTTGGTACAGCAAATATTTATACACATTGCAATGCACTGAAGTCTAATTTAGTTCAATTGTTTACATAACCTCAAAATGGCGGCTGTGCGAAATATTTCACTGACATTCTATATCCCCGAAACTATTACAGATATCACCCTGCAATTTTGTACAGTGATAAAGGGTACTGATACAAGTTTACCTATGTATAATTCATAAACCTGTAAAGTACAAAACGAACATGGTGACCAAGCGAATTTGAAATATTTTAATAGACTTTTCTCGTGAGTTAACTCTCTGAGCGCAGTGAAATGTGGTACAGTAAATGATTTTGCAGATTGTAATGTACTGCCATCTAATTTAATTCAATTGTTTACATAACCTCAAGATGGCGGCTGTGCGAAATTTTAAAATTAAGTTTTTATTTCTTGTGTCGTAATCATGCGATCGAAGTGAAAGTTTAGATAATGAACCTAGGCAATAAGTGATCTTGAATGGTACATAACTCTATGGCCTATACATATAACAATCCTAAATAGCAAGCTTCCGTAATATTTAGACGGTCCTCAATATCTATGAATCTTTTACTGCAACCAAACTGAAATTTTTATGTTCATAGAGACTATGAACATATGTTCACCTATAGGACTTTCAGTAACCTGGTGAGCACGAATCCAACATGGCGGCGACGCGAAGTATAAATATTTAAATGGACGTTTCTCGCGAATTAACTATCCGAGTGCCGTGAAACGTTGCACGGTAAATGCTTACACAAATGTTGATCCACTGGCATCTAATTTATTTCAATTGTTTGCATAATGACAAGATGGCTGCTGTGCGTAATTTTAAAATCTCGTTTTTACTTCTTGTGTTCTAATCATGCGATTGAAGTTTGAATACCACACTTACACAATAATCTTAATATAATAGTACAAAAATAAAAATCCAACCTGGCGACCATCTGAAATATTTAGACGGTTCTCAATATCTACGAATCTGTTACAGCAATTAAACTGAAATTTTGTATGTTGATAGAGGCAATTAACATGAGCAGGATATATGAAAATAGGCTGAAATATTTAGACGGTTCTCAATATCTACGAATCTGTTACAGCAATTAAACTGAAATTTTGTATGTTGATAGAGGCAATTAACATGAGCAGGATATATGAAAATAGGCTGTCAGTTCTTCACGGAACTACTTGTTATAGTTGTGGTCAAACTGTCCTTATGCAAGGTTTCGACACTGATGTGTAACTATGTAACGGTCTGTTACTTCTTCACGCAAAATTATATCTCCCGCAGAGATGTTGGTTGGTTCCTCAGTTTAGGGGCTGCGACAACGCGGTCATATAACCCCGTGTACTTTGGGTGAGTGTAGAATCTGTCTGATAAACGGTGTTAATTGTGATGGCTGTATTAGTCTGTAATTCAGGTAAGGAATGCAGACGCTAAATTTCAAGCAGTAGTTCCTAATGTTGCTACCAGATACTAACGTCAACGCCACCTAGCTGTGAACTTGGCTACTAGATGCCACCTCAATCAGCAACTCGCAACGAACGTTGGAACTTCCCCTCCAAAGTAAAGCTTACTGAGGGATTTTTAGCGCTCTTAGAAAATCCGACGACTTTGGCCGGCTTTGAACCCGCGACCTTGGGCATAGAAGTTCAGCATGCTACCAGTTACGTCACCGAAGCCGCTTCACACTTAGTCAGATGTCATGGCAACGTCTGATGGCTCATCCCTCATCAATTTAGTAGTGATGATGATGATGATGATAATTGTTGTTTTAAGGGGCCTAACATCTAGGCTATCGGCCCCTGATGGTTTGGGTGATCGAGAAGATGAAAATGAAATGTAAACTTCAAACTAAAACTAACTACCAACCTACATACTAGAAGAAGAAATGGAAAACTAAAGGAGAATAAGGCAAATAAAGGACAGGAGGAAAAGAAATGCCCTCAACCCTCGAAGAATGCAGATTGAGGGACTTGGAAGGAAGGAGAGCCATGAAAGGCAGATAGGAAATTCTTTCAGACAAACGTTTTAGGTAATTATTAGGGTAATATTGTCCATTTTGTACGGTTTTGATATTGTGCCTATTAACAGAGATATGATTAATGTTTCCCGAAAAAAACACTTTTTCCCACCCCTTTGGTCAATGGTTGGTGCTATCAAAAAACGTTTCAAACATAAATTTCTGAGCTTTATCCGACACATAGTATGAACATTGAACGGATTCGATATTTCACATCTTAAGAGAGTTGTAGCAATATTTCATTTTTCGAAAAAAAAGTCCCCCATTTTCATCCCCTTCGACCGATTTAGCCCAGTAACGAACTCGTCCGAGATTTTATGGGTATACATATTCGGTAAAAAATTCAAAGTGATTGGTGCAAAATTACGGCAGTTATCGTGTCCACAAGAAACTGATATACATATATACATATATTACATAAATTATATATAAACTTTTGAACTGACGGTGGTTTTGGGGTCTGGGGGATGTGAAACGCGAAGATATGTCGAAATTTTCCGGAAATCGAAACATGGTACCCATTGCAATAGTTAGCTTTCTAATGAAATCTACCTAAAATACTGCCGTCAACGACACCTAGCTGTGAACTTGGCTACTAGATGCCACCTCAATCAGCAACTCGCAACGAACGTTGGAACTTCCCCTCCGAAGGAAAGCAAACTCAGGTTTTTTAGCGCTCTTAGTAAATCCGACGACTTCAGCCGGGTTTGAACCCGCGACCTTGGGCATAGAAGTTCAGCATGCTACCAGTTCCGATACCGAAATCGCTTCCCACTGACATATGAAAACTGAATGAGATCTCGTGCAGTGGCGTTGTCATAGCAACTGCTGATGGTCATCCTTATCAATTAAAAGTAAAGTTGGCATGGCAACCTCTCTTGGCACTTGGCATTTTCTTATAATTTAAATCATTTTGTTCTCCCCGTGGCGTAATGGTGGGTCATATCAAAAATTCTTTCAGACAAAAGTTTTAGGTAATTATTGGAGGAATATTGTCCATTTTGTGCGGTTTTGATATTGTGCCTATTAACAGAGATATGATTAATGTTTCCCGAAAAACCCACTTTTTCCCACCCCTTTGGTCAATGGTTGGTGCTATCAAAAAACTTATTTGACATAAATTTTTGGCACTTATCCGACACATATTATGAACTTTGAAGGGATTCGATATTTCATGTATTAAGAGAGTTATAGCGATATTTCACTTTTTCGAAAAAAGCCCCCCATTTTTACCCCCTTTGACCGATTTCGCCCATTAACGAACTCGACCGAGATTTTATAGGGATACATATTTTGTAAAAAAATCAAAGTGATTGGTGCAAAATTACGGCAGTTATCGTGTCCACAAGAAACTGATATATATATATATATATACATATATACATAAATTATATATAAACTTTTGAACTGACGGTGGTTTTGGGGTCTGGGGGATGTGAAACGCGAAGATATGTCGAAATTTTCCGGAAGTCGAAACATGGGACCCATTGCAATAGTTAGCTTTCTAAAGAAATCTACCTAAAACGGGAATAATAAGGGGTAGACATACATTCATTTATTTATTTACTCATTTATGCATTAATTAATTAATTTAAATTAAATTAAATCCAAGCCCTGCTTCCAGTGGTCCGACCGAGTCAGAGATGGAATGAATGAAGCCCCCATCTAGTGTAGAGGTTATGAACTGTGCCGGCTGCCGAAGCCCGTCGCACTCCCCTGGGGGCAATGATTAAATGAATGACAGACGAAATGAAATGATAGAGGAGAGTGTTGCTGGAATGAAATTTTTGACAGGGTAAACCGGAGTACCCGGGGGAAAACCTGTCTACCTCCACTTTGTCCAGCACAAATCTCACATGGAGTGACCGTGATTTGAACCACGGACCCAGCGGTTTGAGGCCAGCGTGCTGCCGCCTAAGCCACGGAGGCTGCTTGTGTATTTATTAATGAACTATTTATTTATTCATATACTTATTTGTTTATATATTTACTCATTTATGAATTAATGAATTATTTATTTATTACGGTATTTATTTATTTATTTATGTATTTACTAATTTATGTAGACTATTTATTAATTATTTATTTCATTAACTTTTTATTTTTTTATTTATTTATTTACTTATGTATTCATTTATGAATTTGGATTAACGGAGCAACCAAGTTCAAAAATATAATGAAGTCAGTGGAGCCTCTTCACGCCTCTGTATCTACACAATCAGTACAAGGAACAATCAGTGGAAGTATCTGTCTTGATCATGAATATACTCATCCCTCTATATTTGCTCATAGTTTACTTACTCTACTTTGAACACCAGAAATGTCAAATTAAAAAGAAATGAGTAGTATTAATCTCTCTGCTTATCAAAAGGATGTTTGTTCATATTGCTGGGAATGAGCCAACCGCCGGCTTCTTCTGTGTCAGTATGCATCCAGTGATGTATGTTTATTCTAGAGAAATTAATTTTACTGAAGTTTCTTTGACACCGATGATGTTTGATACAGCATGCAATTTGATATAACATGAAAGGGCTCAAAAAGTATTATAACGTCCTTGGAAGATATGATTATATGGCATGCCTCCATGTCGTGAGCTCTTTTTTTTTAAATTTATATAATATAGTTACAGCCCGTGTTTCCCCTACAGGTATACCACGGGACATTTACAGTTTTAAATGCAAAATGCTAATCGTTTGATCTCTACATAGCTGCGAAACCATATATCCGAGGCAATCTGTTTAACATATTCTAACCTTGGTCTACTCCTACAGTTCTTGTCCTCGACCCTTCCTTCCATAACTCAGTTTGCTATTCCTGGGTAAGTTTCCTACCACCCAATCCCTTCTCTTCATTAACAGTCGCCAGAAGCATCTCTCCTCTCCCACTCGTCTTAATACTCTTCACTTGTTACCCTATCTACCCATCTGATCTTCATCATTCTCCTGTAACACCACATTTCAAATGTTTCTATTCTCCTCTTTTCTGCTGCGCCAACAGTCCAAGTTTCACTTCCATGGAGCGCCACGCTCCAGACAAAGGCTTTCAAAAATGACTTCCTAATACCTAAATCTGTATTTGACGTCAACAGATTTATTTTCTGTAAAAATGCTTTCCTTCCCTGAGTCTACCTACTTCATTTCCTCTTTGCTTCGTCCATTACTAGTTATTTTGCTTCAGGTAGCAGAAGTCTCCTACATCCTTTAGCTTTTCACCTGCCAAATTCAGGTCAATTTTGTTTTACACTTATTGATTTTTATCATGAGTTCTTTCCTCATTTAAAAACTCATTTTAATCCTTTGTTCTGAGATGACAATGTTATCATGAAAACTCAAAGTTGAAATTATCTCTACTCTCTGAATTATACCAAACTAGAATGCAGTAGAGTCCTATATCGTATTTGGAATTATCTACATAACGAACACTTGTTGCCACGGTATCCACCGCAAATCCGCGTCAGTATTTTAGCCTATTTTCATTTATGAAAAAATAGGCTTATGAGATCACCTTTTGTCCGTGTGTGTGTGCGTGTGTGTGTGCCCCCCCCCGTCCCCTAATGACTTCTGAACGGCTCGAGCGATTTCGATGAAACTCAGTAAGGTCATAGGAATATTTTGGCCGACCCCGACCGTGCCCTTCAAATTTTATTACATCTCACCAATCCAACATGGCGGCTGTGCGAAATATTTCACCGGCATTCTATATCTCCTACTGATATCACCCTGAAATTTAGTACGGTGATAAAGGGCATTACTAGAAGTTCACCTATATAACTTTCAAAAACCTGTTAACTACAAAACGAACATGGTGGCAAAGCGAAATTTGAATATCTAAATGGACGTTTCTCGCGATGTAACCATTCGAGAGCAGTGAAACTTAGTACGGTATATGCTTACATAAATTTTAATCCACTGACATCTAATTCATTAAAACTATTTTTATAACCACATGATAGCGGCTGAGCGAATTTTTAAAATCTCGTTTTTATTTTTTGTGTCCTAATCATGGGATTGAAGTTTCAATAAAACACCTACACAATAATCTTCATGTAATAGTACATGACTCTAAGGCCTATATATAAAAATACAACATGGCAACCATCCGAAATATTTAGACGGTTCTCAATATCTACGAATCTATTACAGCAATTGAACTGAAATGTTGTAGCCTATATTGATAGAGGCAATTGACATAAGTAGTTAGTTAGTTCGTTAGTTATTGAGGTTTCAAGGGGCGGAACTATGAGGTCATCTGCCCCTTAATATAAGTAGGATATATGAAAATAGGCTATTTAGTTATTCAGGGAACTATTTGTTATACACGCTATAATCACAGGTAGACTCCTAGCTCTAAAATATATCAGTGTAAAACATTCAAATGTTGCTCCGGCCTGTTCCAGTTGGAAGTTGTGTGGCTCTGTACGAAAGCTCCTGCTCTGACATCACTCATGCGTGTCTGTGGGGCTAATTCTAATTCCCTGCCATGTGCAGAGAATAAAAATATACAGAACAGGTTGCATGGAACACAAATAACAACGAAGCGTGTCTTCACACTTGAGGGGAGTCCATTTCACCTCCGGGTAACCACCAGATAGGTCATGAGGTAGATAGTAAGGCATTCCAGCAGGACGTAACGTTGGTCGTTCATCAGCTAATAGTGCTCGGGAAGCGACATTGCTCACATGGATTTTGTGTGAATCTGTTTTGAGACCCTCAAGTCAAAGCGAAGTTACGGTATTTAAATCATTATGTTTTCACTTTTATTTTCATTTGAAAAAAAAGAGCTAATAATCGAAGAAACAAGATGTTCTGCAAAGAACATATAGCCTACTTTTTCCTAAATGTATGGGTATACTTATAACTAGGGCCCGGATGTTGATGATATGTCATCATTTTATTGAGCTGCTGAAACAATGCTGAAGTACATAGAAACTCCAGACGGGTTCAAATATGTCATTTTGATTTTGCATCTTTTTGCATTTTTTGCTATTTTTCAATTTTAGAGCATTTTTTTAAGTTTGATAGATTCTTTTGGTCTTATTTTAGAGAAATCGGCATTTTGAGTTTGTTTTTTTTTCAATTTAGTCATGTCACAGCTTTAAGGGAGTTACGTCTCTCAGAATTAAGAAGTTAGTAGCTGATACAATTTTTTAATTTTTATTTAGTCGATTTACCCTCTAGGTTGGTGGCTCCCATGGACTCAACGAGGGAACTCACCACTACCGCCGCTACGGGCAGTGTCCTGGAGCTTGGAACATCCGGTCGGGGTGGATACAACTGGGGAGGTGTGATCAGCACTTCGCCCAGGCGGTCTCACCTGCAAAGCGAACAGAGGCCTCGTGATGGATGGGAAGGGAGGGGAAGATTGGTATGGAGAGGCAAGGAATAGGGAAGGAGGCGGCCGTGGCCTTACAGGAGATACCATCCCGGCATTTGCCCGAAGACGAAGACGGAAAACCACTTCTAGGATGGCTGAGGTGGGAATCGAGCTCCCTCTACTCATTTGGACTACCCGAGGCTGAGTAGACCCCGTTCCAGTCCACATACCACTTTTCAAATTTTGTGGCAGAGCCGGGAATCGAACCCAGGACCTCCGGGGTGGCAGCTAACCATGCTGACCGCTACGCTACGGAGGCGACAGCGGATACAAGATAATTTAACATATTGAAATATTGATTCTATTTCCTTAATCAACCGGGTGGAAACTAGTCTTAGCAACAATCGTGGCGTAATTGCTACGGGTATTGCATCAAAACTAAAAAAATGCCGGACAAAAACACCGGGTATAAAATATTATGCAAAATCTCAGACATTCTTTCTGGTGAAAACTACTGCACGGATGGGATTGAGGAGGGTTTAGCAGCAAACGACCTTCCTCACTTCAAGTACGCTCCAATCACATTAGTTGGTGTTGAACGCAGCGTTTTGAGATATACAAACTTGTTGGCTGACAACCGCAGATCATTTACATTTGACAACATCAGAATGACATTCGTAGTGCAGTGCAACTCAGACTAAAGTGAACATAAACCTTTTGTTAACTGCTAGAAATCTATTTTGATTGACTTTTCAGTTTAAGCAAGATGTAATTTTGGAAATATTGGTGAGTTTACTATTATAAGATCATTTTCTCCATTTTGTAGTGCATTTTTCGAATTTTTGAAATATTGGTGAGTTTACTATTATAAGATCATTTTCTCCATTTTATACTGCAGTTTTCGAATTTTTGAAATATTGGTGAATTTACTATTATAAGATCATTTTCTCCATTTTATACTGCATTTTTCGAATTTTTGAAATACTGGTGAGTTTACTATTATAAGATCATTTTCTCCATTTTGTAGTGCATTTTTCGAATTTTTGAAATATTGGTGAGTTTACTATTATAAGATCATTTTCTCCATTTTATACTGCATTTTTCGAATTTTTGAAATATTGGTGAGTTTACTATTATAAGATCATTTTCTCCATTACCGACAGTAGTGGCTGCGCGGGCTAAAGCGCTGCGTTAGGTCAAGGGGCCAAGCTCTCTGCTGACTCGGTAGACGCGTGGGTTCGAGCCCCACCGTCGGCTGTCCTTGAAATGGTTTTCCGTGGTTTCCCATTTTCAACACCAGGCAAATGCTGGGACAGTACCTTCTGACAGGCCACGGCTGCTTCCTTCCACATCCTTGCCCAGTTTCATTCATCTTCATCAATTCCATCTCTCATCCCGACGCGCAGGTCGCCCACGGGCGTCGACTAGAAAGACCTGCACTCGGCCTCTCAGGAGGCTACACGACAAAAAAAATCTCCATTTTGTAGTGCATTTTTCGAAGTTTTAGAACATTTATTCCAGTCATTTTTGAAACTTAAAAGTGCATTTTGAAATATTTTTACGGAATCAACATCCGGGCCCTACTTATAACTCTTTGTCCTTACCCCTAAAACAATCACTTCTACCACCATGTATTTATTGTTTTCGTTTATATTGGTAATAGCCAGTAAGTTTGTGTCCAAATCAATATTATATACTTGATGATGATGGAATAACAAAACGACTAACTTACTATAATGCATTCACGTCCGTTATTCTCGATATTAAGCCTCCAAACATAAGAATCCTTCGTTTCCGATATCTTCCCCTTTAAAAATCCGCGGCGATCACAGTAGTTTGGTGCTGCAACCTAGCAGTGAATTAATATATAGGCTATCTTGTACGCCTCTGACTGTTGAATGGGCGGGCAATTTAAAGCAACCAGGAGAGAGGCGGTCCAGCTGACAGTGCTTAAAGATAATCGGAGCGCGGTCATGGCTAGAAGTTGAACTATTACAAAATCGCAATACTTCAGTGGAATGTTTGGAACAATTACCCTCGTAACCCGCAACAGGACAGCACCGTACAGAGGCATTGAGAAGGCTGTGCTTGATGACAACGTGCATCTTGATCTTCTATTCTCCTTTTTCTGATGTCTTCTGTTTATGTGCGATGCTGGGGCAGTGATTATTAATAAACGAGTGTATTCCTTAGCCTCTCTTTTGAGCTAAATATCATTTTATTTAGTAACTGTGGAAAGATCGTCCACATAATTTTTAAAATAATTCAAGTAACAAAAAAGATGTTAACTCTAGTAGGTTTCGAACCCCAGCCGCCCGCGTGAGAGACTAATGTGCTATCACAGAGTCAAACATGTTCACAACATCTCAGTGTCACTAACCGACTAACTTAGATACAACGTGTTAGCAAATAATTTCTTGAAATAAACGATTTCAGTGCAGTACATCTTCATTATAAATCATTTCAAACAATGTTTATATTATTTCTATCAGTAGGGTGTATTGCATTAAAAGTATTCAAGCTACTGAAATATAGAACAGGCACAAGAGGTTAGCTGCCATCTTGTCATGTGACAAAGGTGGCTCAGCTCTTTTAAGTCACCCATAATAAATAACGGTCACGCCCTTTAGGATAGCCCAAACCAACCTCGGCTAGATAATCGGAATTGGTGGGTCCTAACCTATTGGCTATAATGCTTGCATAATTCACACGGCCACCATATTTACCATATTTAAATGGTATGGCTGATGACCCTGTAGTTTAGGCAAAGGACGCATCTCATATAAAAGTATGTTTCTGCCAAATTTCGTTAAGATCCGATGATTAGTTAGGTAGTAATTTAATGTTAAGTTTTGACCATGCTACCTCTGTACCAAATTTCGTGCAATTCGGTTTCATCGTATTTCAATTGATAGATACACACAGACAGACACACACCTTTTGACCCTGTGTAGATCTCATAAGTCTAGTTTCATTTTTTGCAGAAATCGAAAGTAGGTAATCGTTCCATGGTTGCTCCATATCACTATTTCCGTATCTTTGAAGCAGAATTGCATCTAACACTTCTGTGGTTCTTGCAAATGTTGCAGGCCATTTGTGTTCTGTGGTTTTTCTTTGTTCCATAAATGTGACTAACAAGCTCGTTTGGGTTCTCCCAGGTGGCTGAATGGTTGAGTGGCTGCTTGCTGATTTTCCTCTGTAGGGTTCGAATAATGACGATTTCTCATAGAAACTGGGAATAATACCTTGCCAAAGCTTGTAAAATTGAGAAATTACTAAACCAATGCGAAAGACGAGGTTAAATGTTTACTTACATTCTCCTACGGTTGACAACAGTTCTCACTTCTGCTCGTGAGGCGGCAGTTTGTTGTCCACTGCTGTGACTTGACTTTCAAAACGGAACTGAGTCCGAACAATGTTGTAATAGTCTACTGTCTGTCAGACCAAGTTGTAACTAGAGAATACTTGTGGTTCCTGATGCTCTAGCGCAGCAGCGTCCAGAGTACTTCACACTGTGCAAAGTCGCACAGCTGCCACACCTGTGAATGTACAGTGCAGAGTCGTGGAAGGCGTGACCCCTGGTCGGTTGAAAACGGTGCGCGCGCATTCTGGGAGAGACGTATCCTGCAATGCTGCTCGTGAAAACGTTAATTTTTGAAAATTACGTATGTGTTCTCAAAGACGTGAAAGAGCAATTTGTAAGCAGATTTCAAGAACTTGCAGCTTTGTTTCCTGTGTTTCATTGTTTTGCACGGCCATTTTCTTCTCAGTCAATAGCGCACCAACTACAGTAACTTAAAATTGGAATTAATTGATTTACAGTGCAATGCGCGGTTGAGGGACAAGTTCTTTGCTGCAAGAACTGGACCAAATTCTACGAAAAATTCCCCGTAAGGAATTTCCTCGTCTTTACCACGAGACCACCATACTTATGAGTATGTTCGGTTCTATCATGCATGTGAAAGATTTTTTTCCATATTAAATCGCAACAAACCTAGGTTCAGAGTGGACGTTTCAGATGAGAATTTGAGAAGTTGTTTACGCTTGTCTGTAACACGTTCATTTGCGCCTAATTTTAACAAGATTGTTAACGCACACAAACAAGGCACGAGAACAGCAATAAACATTAGGGGAGAGTCCTCTAGCCCCGGACACATTATTTTTTTTGCCAATACTGCTGAAATTTTTGAATTTAAAAATCAAGTAAAACATTTGTGACATCCTTCATGTAGCATAAGACAATATTCCTGATAGCATAATTTTCAACAGTGGCAGGATTATTGGGAATTTAAATAAACGTACTTGTGGCTTTTTTTCCCTTTTATTAAGACTGGCCTGTAATACCGGACAGTTTAGAACTTTTTCGGATTGTTATTTGAATACTGTAAATTCTATGCATATCTATGATCTTATCAAACGGTGTGGTAGTTGACATGATAGTGTCTTATAGGAACTTCATACATGAGATCTATGGACATATTATGGCCCTAAAATAAAGAGACCTATGAAATTTAAAAAAAATTAAACATGGTAGGAACTGGAGATTCGGTGCAAGTTCACGATGTCTCTTCATGAAGCTGTAATAGGAATGTTTCCCTGCAATTTTGTTGTCCTTATTGAACCTATGAGGCAGCTTTCAAGTTGAAGCTAAATCATAAGCAAATTTCAGGAACTCTTTTCTGGTAAGGGGCATGCGCATGCCATCTAACAGCTTGAAATGGGCGACTAATTTTTCTTCAAAATTGTCTGCAAATGTTCTCTTGAAGCGCCCTAATTTTGGCGTAATTTGAATTTCTCCTCCACTCTTTATTTGTAATAGTCTGTCCTGCAAAGTGCTCTTAGGAACACTAAAACTACTTGCAGCTTCCCTAACACTCAAATTATTATCAGGCAGGGTGTTCACTGCCAGTTTCATACCGTCTTCGGACCACGCTCCCCACCTCTTTCCATTTTTGTCGTCTTTTGGCCTGTATTTATTTGCGATTCAACCTGCGAATAATAATATGACAGCTAATTACGTGTCCGATGGTACAGGACATAGTACTGTCCGGTCTTACAGGACAAGCAAGCATCTAAAGAAACACCTGCCATTAACTAAATACGTTTCATTTTCAATTAATACTTTGTGAACATGTTATTAAGACCACATTAAACAACTACCCTCAGTACAGTAACAATTCACTTATCTAGTTCAGTACAATGCTCTTCGAAAACTTACTTGAGACACATGAATGAACACAGGAAATCAGAAAATACCACGTAGCGTGGTTACTGCTTGAGTGAAAAACTCACACTGCTTGCGCTGCCGTACACTGGAAGAAACCTTTGAAATGCACTCTACATGATGCTGACATCTAGCGAGATTTTCGTGAACTATAGTGTGTCCGGTACTACATGCCGTCCGGTGCTACAGGACTTCCCCCTATGTGTATCAGCCAACATGTACAGTACTAGTTTTGGTGTGTGAAATCAGTTGTACGTTTGCCATTGTAGAAACATTAGGTATTTTGTCTTTTAGTAAATCTCTTATTGTGAGATATTTGACACAGCGGAAATATGTATTATTCCCTTCTGCATAGGAAGGGAGACACATACATGAACTAGCCGAAGTACCCATTCTTCGAACGGTCTTCGGTATTAATAACCAGACGTAATCAATTGAGCTACTGTTGCAATGGTTAGGGGCTTGGAACCTGTTTGTCGACAAAGATAAATGATTAGTTGAAATATGCTCTGAAACTAATTTATCTAACGTGTACTTCCTGACGTGAAAATAAAATTGAAAACCTCGCAGACGAAACGCAATACACGTCACATAAAAACTGACCCTCACTGTTGTGTCAAGCCCGCATCCAGAGGAAGACCCCTTTAATAAATTATAAAGGCTTGTGGTGCATGAAAATTCAGGTTTTTAGTCTCCAATGGCCCAAATTCCTAAAAGAAAAAAAAGAAAAGAAAAAATAAACTATTTCAATTCAGGAATTTCGGAAAATAATGTTGCTGTTTGAAGATATAATAGACCTTCTGTGCGACATATCGCACGTTTAAGTCTTGTGATAAAATGTAGGGTACCCCTTGACCCCCTTAAGCGCATAAATGAATTTTACAATTTTTGTTGGTTCCGTGATAACCTTATAGCCATTTGCAAACTTTCACAGAAATTAAATAAATGGAGTGGCATTACTTCTTGCAGAAATAGATGGAAAGTTGGATGTAACTTTTTGAGACACTGTTGTCATGGTTACTGGCTTGAATTCCTACATTAGTTTATTCAATGAAATTAGTTTTCTGGGAAGAATATCTCAGAAACTCTTGGTTTTAGAACCTTAAAATGTTTTTTCGGGGACCCTTTACGGCTGTTTAGGGGCAACGAGTTTTGTTTCTGACAACAAGAGGCTGAAAATAAGCTTTGTCTCGTCGTTGTAGGCCGTAGTATAATAATAATAATGATAATAATAACATAACAATATAAGGATATGGATATAATAGACCTTCCGTACCACACCAGCACGTGTAAATCGCTTGAAAAAATTCTAGAGTACCCCTTGACCCCCTTAAGCGCATTATATGTATTGATGAATTTTAGAGCTTAATTTAATTCCGTTATAACCTTACAGCCGTTTGCAAACTATCTCAGTAATGTAATAAATGGAATTGGATTGCGTCTTACAGCCATTGATGGACCTGTGGGTTTCTGTTGCCATAGTTACCGGCTTGCTTTCATACATTATTGTATTAAATGAAATTAATTTTCTGGTAATATCTCAAAAACTGTTGATTTTAGGCCCTTAAAATGTGGTTTTCGTTCCACACCAGCTCGTCTCGAGTTTCGTTTCTCACATTGAGGGGCTGAAAATGAGCCCTGTCTCGCCCTTCTACGCCTATTTCAGCAAGTATTTTAAGGGGGTAGGCCCCCTTTTATGAGAGGTACAGAGAAGAGTTACATCAATGATTAGTGTCGTGCCTCTGAAGGATATCTGTACCAAATTTGACGTTGATCCACCCAGCCGTTCTCGAGTTATAAGGGAACAAAATTGTCCACAGACAGACAGACAAAAATTTTATTATCGTGCGCATCCGTCATGAAACAGTCTGAAACGCGTAAATAACGCAAATTTCCGTAGAAATTCAGAAAAAACAGACAAACTTTCATTCTTATATAATTATTATATAATATATAGAGATGACTATACATTTAGTGCGTGAAACAGTCCAAAGTTAACGTGAACATAATTTTGAAAGGAAACGTTTTGGCGCTCTTTCCTAGCCCCTCCCTTCTTATGACAAGCAATTTGATTAATGCAAAATAATATTTCATGAACAATACGTTCGGTGTTCTTGCTACGTTGCCTGCAAAATACCTTTGTCGCAAGGTAATTGACCTCTACACGTTTCTTGAACGATGACACTCCTCCACCGCGCGGAGTGGAGAGGAAGTAAGGACTTAAGGTAAGGGAGGGGATACACACCTATTATTCTGAGACACACACTCCCCCACCGCGCGGAGTGGAGAGGAAGTAAGGACGTACAGTAAGGGATGGGATACACACCTATTATTCTGAGACACACACTCCCCCACCGTGCGGAGTGGAGAGGAAATAAGGACGTACAGTAAGGGAAGGGATACACACCTATTATTCTGGGACACACACTCCCCCACCGTGCGGAGTGGAGAGGAAATAAGGACGTAAGGTAAGGGAGGGGATACACACCTATTATTCTGAGACACACACTCCCCCACCGCCCGGAGTGGAGAGGAAATAAGGACGTACGGTAAGGGAAGGGATACACACCTGTTATTCTGGGACACACACTCCCCCACCGCGCGGAGTGGAGAGGAAGTAAGGACGAACAGGTAAGGGAAAGGATACACACATGTTATTCTGGGACACACACTCCCCCACCGCGCGGAGTGGAGAGGAAGTAAGGACGAACAGGTAAGGGAAGGGATACACACCTGTTATTCTGGGACACACACTCCTCCACCGCGCGGAGTGGAGAGGAAGTAAGGACGTACGGTAAGGGAAGGGATACACACCTGTTATTCTGAGACACACACTCCCCCACCGCGCGGAGTGGAGAGGAAGTAAGGACGTACGGTAAGGGAAGGGATACACACCTGTTATTCTGGGACACACACTCCCCCACCGCGCGGAGTGGAGAGGAAGTAAGGACGTACGGTAAGGGAAGGGATACACACCTGTTATTCTGGGACACACACTCCCCCACCGCGCGGAGTGGTGAGGAAGTAAGGACGTACGGTAAGGGAAGGGATACACACCTGTTATTCTGAGACACACACTGTTGATTACAAATTGAATTGTCACTGCTGCACCGGAAATATTTGTTTTTTATTACATAAATAAATGATTTTACTTCTTGCTCATTCGACGAAGGCTGCCATGACACATCACAAAACAATTGACGTCCTTCAAGACGTCATACCCGTTGCTAACATGTCCGATACAAAATACACCACACGACGCAGATAACTTTGTAATTATGTGAAAAAAGAAATAAATGGCAAAACCAATGGCCTGGATAAAGATTATTGATGCGTGACTACCCCCACTGTGCGTGACAAAAACCAGGGGTATTTATATTACCTAACGCGGCCTGCATGACCGCGCTACCTAAAAGTTATTGGTCTAGGTGAAAACGATTGGTCTGCCGGATGCGATATAGTATCGGATGCGCGGGGTTGGCAATACCGAACATGTTGCCATAAATGGCTGAAGTCAGATGGAATTTCGCCTATATAAGTCGTGTTCGCATTTGGGATGGCAGGACGGGTCTCACACAGCGGAGGAACAAACATATTACTATTACTACATCTTCTCCAGACATTTTCCCCACTATTAATTCAAGTATTTTGGTTAATTTCAGTACTTTAAGAATGTTTAGCCTACTTTTGACATTTTTCAAAAATGAGGAAAAGGTAAACGATCTGGGAAAACGTGCGTCTGTCTGTCTGTATGTCTGTCCTTCTGTCTGGCTGGCTGTGTGTGTGTGTGTCCCTATCAACTCCTAAACGGCTCCACCTATAGAAACAAAATTTGGTTTGAGTAATGATCTATACCGTAATAGCACAATGCCGTATCTGAAAATGATGTCAGTGCTACCAACTGCTGAAAAATCGCAATTTAAAATTGAGCTCCATGTTGGATATCTTGGAAGGTATCCATGGTAGCTATTTCAAAATTGGCACACATATAGTTTAATTTCCAGGAGGCCATATATGAAAGTGCTGCCAAAATGATTCTAAGTCTGGTGATAGGTCCAATTTTGTAATGCATATAACTTCTACACTATCAATTGGAATTCAACCAAACTTCGTATGTGCTATGTGTACCATAACAGATATGACTGAGCGTATTCTTAAGAGCCACCAGGGCTGCTAACTGTTAATGAATGGTCTCAATTTCTTTTGTCCAAATACCAATATATCAGAAAGTATGCAAACCGACAGCTTTAAACTATGCACACGTATAGTACCTGATATTCTATATTAATTTGGAGTAACTAATATACGTCAGTGCTACCAACATGATTCTAAGCCTGCTGAGAGGTCCAATTTTAAATACATGTAACTTGTATACTATCATTCGGATTTCAACCAAATTTCGTATGTGCTATGTGTACCTTAACAGATATGACTATGCGTCTTCTTAAGAGCAACCAGGGCTGCCAACCGTTAATAAAAGCTCTCTCTATTTTTGGTACCATAATATCAATATATCAGAAAGTATGCGAGCCAATAGCTCTAAACTTTGCACATGTATAGTACCTGACATTCTAGATTAATTCGGAGTAACGAATATACGTCAGTACTGCCAACATGATTCTCATCCTGCAGATAGGTCCAATTTTAAAATGCATGTAACTTCTATACTAATGGATTTCATTCAAAATTGGCACCTCAATGGATCATATTATTTCAGATCATTTCTGACCAACACATCCATGATATTGTTGCCAACTTGATTTTACGCGCACAGTTTGATCCATTGCCTAACTGCATGTAACGTCCATGCTATCCATTGGACTTCAACCAAATTTTGTATTCTGTACCTTAAGAGATAGAACTAAGGATATATTCAGTCACCAGGGCTGTCAACTGTAGGGCTCTACTAGGCTACATTATGTCAGGTATGCAGTATTTCGAATAAATTAGAAAATTCGATATTACCAACTTACTTCGTCATTATTCCAGATAGATCCATTTAGATTAATCATTAGCATGCATCTTAAATTTTAAGAAAAGTAGGCTCTTTAGTTCGTTACGGAACTTCTTGTTTCCCATAAAGTAGCTCATGTCAAGTTTTCCCATAATTTCAACTTTGAAATTTGCTTATGACATTGTCATCTTAACTGACTCAGCAGAGGATTTGAATGAGTTTTTAATGACATGGAAAGAATTAAATACGAAATTCATCAAAGTAAAACACACATAACAAAAATAATGGAATGCGGGCGAAAGAAATCTAAAACTCCTTTTGGCGTCAAATTGGCGGGTGAAAAGCTAAAGGAACAAGGAGACTTCTTCTGCTTAGGAAGCAAAATTACCAGTGATGGGGGAAGCAAAGAGGATACAAAAAGTATGTTGGCTCCGGCAAGGAAAGCATTTCTACAGAAAATATATTTGTTTACGTGAAATATAGAGTTAGGTATTAGGAAGTTATTTTTGAAAGCCTTCGTCCGGAGCGGGGTGCTCTATGGAAGTGAAACTTAGACTGTTGGAGCAGAAGAAAAGAGCAGAATAGAAGTGTTTGAAATGTGGTGTTACAGGTGAATGATGAAGATCAGATGTGTAGATACAGTAATAAATGAAGAGGTGTCAAGACGAATGGGACAAGAGAGATACTTACTTCTGGCGACTGGAAATGAAGAGAAGAGATAGGTTGGTAAGAGACGTATTAAGAAATCTAGGAGAGCGGCTTCGGTGGGGTAGTTGGTAGCATGCTGAGCTTCTATGCCCAAGGTCGACCGAAGTCGTCAAATTTTTTAAGAGCGTTAAAAATCTCTCAGTATGCCTTCTTTCGGAGGGGAAGTAAAGCCGGCGGTCCCATGTCATAGATATACGGCATGTAAAAGAACCTTCCAAGAATTACACGTGTGTGAAGCTAAATTGTAGGTTAGATTTGACTAACGCTCTTAGGTTCCAACGTTTGTCGCCAGGAGCCAACTATGGTGGCATCTAGTAACCAAGTTCAGAACTATTTGTCTTTGACGATGGCGTTGGGTAGCAAAAGTATGAACTACTTGAAAATTGAATGTCTGCAGTTCTTACTTCAATTACAAACGGATAACACACACTAACACAGCCATCACAATAATTAACACCGGTCATCAGACAGATTCTACACACACCCATAGTACACGGGGCTACATGACCGCGTTGAAGCAGCTCCATAAAACTGAGGAACCAACCAAAAAATCCAGGAATAGCTAACTTACTTACGAGAGGGGGATCGAGGACAAGAACTGTAGGGGTAGATCAATGTTAGAATTTCTTATTAGATTGTCTGGGATGTGGGGTGGGGTAGCTATGTAGAGATGAAACGTTTGGCTCAGAACAGGGAGTTCTGGAGTGCTGCATCGAAGGCTAAGGACTTATCATTAGAGGCAGATGTCCTAGATGTTAACAATTTCAAACACTACGAGAATTTGTGGTGTGGTTCTGGCCACCCCTGTTAAGCTGGCGGTAATGAAGAAGTGTTGCCTTGACTGCCCACTTGGCATGCAACACGTTCACAGAGTCCATCGGGATTCATAACGCTCCCCCATATTAACATACAAGCCGAACTTTCTTTAGCAAGAGAGACTGAATTCATTACCAAGACATCCCTAAGTCTGGAGCATCCTGATAGTTACAAGAGGGAACGAGTATTTCAATAAATAGTAAATAATAAATAATAAATAATAAACAATAAACAATAAACAATAAACAATAAATAATAAATAATAAATAATTAATAATAAATAATAAATAATAAATAATAAATAATAAATAATAAATAATAAATAATTAATAATAAACAATAAATAATAAATAATTAATAATAAATAATAAATAATAAATAATTAATAATAAATAATAAATAATAAACAATAAATAATAAATAATAAACAATAAACAATAAACAATAAATAATAAATAATAAATAATAAATAATAAATAATAAATAATTAATAATAAATAATAAATAATAAATAATTAATAATAAATAATAAACAATAAACAATAAACAATAAACAATAAACAATAAATAAAAAATAATAAATAATAAATAATAAATAATAAATAATAAACAATAAACAATAAATAATAAATAATAAATAATAAATAATTAATAATAAACAATAAACAATAAATAATAAATAATTAATAATAAATAATAAATAATAAATAATTAATAATAAATAATAAATAATAAACAATAAACAATAAACAATAAATAATAAATAATAAATAATAAATAATAAATAATAAATAATAAATAATAAACAATAAACAATAAATAATAAATAATAAATAATAAATAATAAATAATTAATAATAAACAATAAACAATAAACAATAAACAATAAACAATAAACAATAAATAATAAATAATAAATAATAAATAATAAATAATAAACAATAAACAATAAACAATAAATAATAAATAATAAATAATAAATAATTAATAATAAACAATAAACAATAAACAATAAACAATAAACAATAAATAATAAATAATAAATAATTAATAATAAATAATAAATAATAAATAATAAATAATAAATAATAAATAATTAATAATAAATAATAAACAATAAACAATAAACAATAAACAATAAACAATAAATAATAAATAATAAATAATAAATAATAAATAATAAATAATAAATAATAAACAATAAACAATAAATAATAAATAATAAATAATAAATAATTAATAATAAACAATAAACAATAAATAATAAATAATTAATAATAAATAATAAATAATAAATAATAAATAATAAATAATTAATAATAAATAATAAATAATAAATAATAAACAATAAATAATAAATAATTAATAATAAATAATAAACAATAAACAATAAACAATAAACAATAAATAATAAATAATAAATAAATAATAAATAATTAATAATAAATAATAAACAATAAACAATAAACAATAAACAATAAACAATAAATAATAAATAATAAATAATAAATAATAAATAATAAACAATAAACAATAAACAATAAATAATAAATAATAAATAATAAATAATAAATAATTAATAATAAACAATAAACAATAAACAATAAACAATAAACAATAAATAATAAATAATAAATAATAAATAATTAATAATAAATAATAAATAATAAATAATAAATAATAAATAATTAATAATAAATAATAAACAATAAACAATAAACAATAAACAATAAACAATAAACAATAAATAATAAATAATAAATAATAAATAATTAATAATAAACAATAAACAATAAACAATAAACAATAAACAATAAATAATAAATAATAAATAATAAATAATAAACAATAAACAATAAACAATAAACAATAAATAATAAATAATAAATAATAAATAATAAATAATAAATAATAAATAATAAATAATAAATAATAAATAATAAATAATAAATAATATATGAAGAGCCGAGGAATATTTAAGTTAAGGTTACACAACACAGTACATCAGAATAAGCACAGCCAACGCTATTAATGATTTAGAAAAACATTTCTATCTTATATATTAAAATAGTTTTCAAAAAATTTCACCCTTTACTAAAACTGAAATATCTCGGGAAGTATTTGCGCTACGACGTCGTTTGTTGTTAAAATGTAATGCCCGTTAAGCACCGTCGATTGATACCCACCTTACTTGATTATATAATTCCTGTATTAAAATAATTGCGAATATTACTTCCTTCAAAGTCTCACGAAAATAGAATCGCAAGACTTGACGGACATATTGTCGCTAGGCGATAACGACTAACACTGTATCAAGATATTCAACGCCACCCCAATAATAAATCTACCTGCTCCACTCGGGCGCTAATGTCGCATGTATCCATACATGATATTGTTAACTTCTACCTGTTCCACTCAGGCGCTAATATCGCATGTATCCATACAATAAGCAGAAGGGGATTCTGTGCACATAATTTAATTAAAACTTCTCAAAGAATGGATTATTTTGAGACTGAAATGCTCATGCACAATCAGAAATCATTTTGCTAATGTCACTGTCATGTCAACATCTCTTTCAATGACAACAAATACTGTATACGAAATACAACTAATTTCACGAAGATGCCGCTACAGTCGGATGTTGAAACCGCCATTTTGTATTGTGTATCCGATCTTTCTGTTATATAGTCTTTGGTCTCACCAGCTACAAACTGTCTTCTTATCGTTTCATCATTCGTCCTTATAGGTTGTGTGCTCAATCAATACAATGAATCATATTATGATAAATGAGAGGCGACACTCAATTACAAATGTTATAAAGATTAAAGGTGACGGTAATTCTCTGTTCTGGTCATTGGCATATTGTGAGTACACCAATCAGAGATTATCTACACAGGTTAGAAAGCGAATTGTGAAACATATTACAGACAAGTGGAATAATTATTCTTCTTTTATTGTTGGCAACAGCGATATGTACAAAACTGCTATCAATACGAGCGATCATTACAAGATGTATATGTCAATGAATGGTGTTCATGGAGGTCATGTTGAGTTAGTTGTCGCTGCTCATGTTTGCAAAATGGATATTTATTCGTGGATTACTACTGTCGTATGGACGGTGACCGGTTAAAATATATACGTCATCAACAAACGAAGTTACGAGTTGATACATATGCCGGTTTAGCAGACGCCTCGCATGTACGAGCAGAAAATGAAAATCTCAGAGTCAGTCGTATTGTAGTTTTGCCATCTTCTTTTATAGGTAGCCCAAGGAAAATATTGTAAAATTATCAGGATGCGATGGCGATAGTGAGGATGTTTGGAAAGCCAGATTTATTCATTGCGCTTACCTATAATGCGGGCTGGCCAGAAATACTTATCAGCATTCATCTCTGGGAAACGGCTAATAATAGGCCTGATATTGAAGTGAGAGTTTTCCATTGCAAAGTAAAGGAAATACTACGATTGATTAATGTTAAGGAAATATTCGGTAAAAGCATATCTATATACAGTGGAATTTGAAAAACGAGGTCTCCCGCACATCCATTTACTCTTAACATTAACGGAAGATTGTAAGTTTCGAGAAATTTCTGACATTGACAGTGTGGTGTCAGCCGAAATACCAGATCTCGAGGATGAAGCGCTGTACGAGTTGGTAAGGCGTCATATGGTACATGGTCCTCGCGGATCTTTGAATCCTGCTTCAGTCTGTATGAAAGATGGCGTATGTAAGAAAGATTTCCCTAAACAGTATCAGGAAAAGACCAAAATAATGCCAATGGTTTTCCTTCGTATAGGAGAAGAAATAATGGACGGATTATTATAAAAACTATTCGAGGCATTGACATTGAAGTCAATTGTCGATTCATTGTTCCCTACAATCCATTTCTTTTAATTTACGTGCAAGCTCATATTAATGTTGAAATATGTTCAAGTGTTCGGAGTGTTAAATACAACCACAAATATCTTATATATTAAAATCGACAAGTATGTGTATAAAGGTCATGACTGCTGTATTTTTAAAATATGTCCTGAAGGCGAAACGGTGAACTACGATGAAATTACTTCTTTCCTAATTGCTAGATATGTTGGTCCAACAGAAGCCGCATTCAGGATATTTTCATTTGACATGCATGAACAGTCACATTCTATCGTGCGATCACCAGTTCACTTGTCAAACTTGCAAAATATCTATTTTAAAAATGATAACGCTCCTGATATTTTACTTCAAGCACAGTTGCGCAACACGGAATTACAAGCGTGGTTCAAATTAAATTAAGATTCGCAAGCCAGACGTCCGTATATATTGTGCCCGATTGTCACCATGTGGACCATGTGTTCGTATCCCAACTAGCTCACGGTCTTTCGAGGTATGGGACGTTCCTGCCCACAATACGACCACATGCTCAGGATTTGAGTCTACCAGGTAACTACTCTACAGGAAATACACAACATTCCTATCAATAAAATATTTACTGGTCTAAAATCATGGCTGTACAACAAATGCAAAACAAAGGACAACTTACATTTAATTTCCCACAAATAAATAGGGTTATTCTGTGAGCTTTCTCCTTAAAAATAGCGCTACAATGCACTCAAACCTACTTCTAATATTCTGTCAATAATAGTTCAGATTACAAGGTTTCCATAGTGTTCATCATGTGACACAATTTTACTTAGTGGAAATATCTTAACACAAAAACCACATGTCATATAAACATGAATTTCTAAGACATTATTCCGTCTCTTACGGCATTTACTTTAATTAGCATTACTTTAATGTTTCCAACATTTATTAGCAAATATTTGTTGTGTCGTGCGAATCATCTTCCTTCTTTCCATCCCTATGAACGCTCTAGGAAATGAGTCATGCTTCTCAATAATAAAAGAAATAAACATGGATAGAATATATTATAGTTTCACCATATAACGATTTTCTGGGTCTTGTCGGACTCATCATAGTTACAACTGTGTCATGTTCTGGGAAAAACACATACCCGTTTTTCCTAAATTAGCATAAACTGGCAAAATGCACTTTAAAGAAGATGCCTACATTACTTTGGTTCAGCTTTTCCCCCTCAGAGGATAACTTCGCCACATATCATCTGATTTATATGGTTCAACCACGTATGTGACTTGCCATACACCATTTAATTCCATTGGCATCACTAAAATACTTATATTTTAATTGCATATTGAATACCGAGATCTCTCAGTGTCCTATTGTGACTGTAATTGACAAGGGATCGGTCGAGCAACCTCCCCTTCCCTCAGCAGGTCATAAAATTCGTTCCAGACGGCTCTCCAAGATGGCTGCCACGGAAATGGTCTACATTCCCTGTCTCTCTCTACTGTCAAGGCCAAACTTGTTTACAATTATATAACAGTAAAGATCCGCTAGGCATAGTCCTAAGTAATTGAGTCATTTAATTAATTAACACCTAACTTTACAGTGTATTTGGGCTCAAATGGCTCCTTAATAAACATTCATGGCAGGGGTGAAATTCCAGTTGATAGCCTTGCCGTTCTAAGGTGATTACTTGTGGTATTAAGACGCGCATCATAATGAAACCCCATGGTTATAATCAGCAGCTGTCATTAACATATATTTATTTGGGAACCACGTCCCTCGTCGACGAATATGATTCTACCTCTCGGGCAGACCATAAGTATAAATGCACACCGCGCCTCGCTGGGCGTCCATAGTGGCTATAACTCAAAGCAAGCGTTGGCAATAGACAGAATCTATCCAAATCGCTGCGTAACAAATACAGTATGCACAACGGCGATACTTCTCGAAGATTAAGCCAATTTTCACCTCACGCGCAAGCTATACTAGTCTTTCCCGTGCTTATCTTACGTAAATCACTGGATTCTACGTTAATCTGCACGCTATATGCGGCTAAACAATATTTCACATATATGACTCCACTATTAAGGTACCTGCGTTCTTTCTGTTATACTATTTAAGCCAAAGCTTTTCATAGCTCCTAACACAAATGTATAAATATACTGGCTTACTTTAATTTAATGGTCCTCAAACAATAATCCTAAGGATTTGACCATATCACATATTCATTCAAAATTTCACTGACACTGAGAAAAGCTCTCGTATTTCGCTATATTCCACACTACATTCTTTACTGTTTACCAAATGACAGTATCTTAGATTAGACATGACACTATTTGAACATTACTTAGGCCAAATTTGCCCTTACTTTATGGTTGCCGACCCCAGTTATTATTATTATTATTTTAACGTTACCGTTAGATCCATCACTATTTTGACCTAAAGGGTCCAAACAAATCACCTTCCAAGTCATACTTTATTCAAGACGAGTGGTGAAAACTCGTTCAGTAAGTGACTATTTACATCTTTAATTTCAAAGTGATTAATCGTTACATGGTGAACTATTCCATTATAATGCTATTATTTGCATGTGTACTCACGTTTCCTTCTGGCTGGAAAGTACCAGTATCTCCGCCTGAGCTCTACCATGATGATTGACTTAATCCATCATGATATCCAATACACAACACTGAGATTCACACTTTTTACACATGATACACATATTATCACAAGTGGCCTTTACCACTGATAAACACTGAATATTAATCATTAAACACATTAACACTTTAAATTATTATTTCACAATTTATATACACTTCCTCTATCATTTCACATGTTGATCCTTAATCTGGATTTCACCTACGCTTGACCTCAGAGATGCGATGAACTTATGATAACCGCTGGTCTCCGTGAAATCTGGTAGCGTTTTATGGATGTTCGATCCTAGTTCCCTGCACTCCCGTTCACCTCACTGTCCTGGTTAGGTGGCAATAACTTCCACTCTCCCATCACTGGAGTGCTCCTGATGCTGATGTCATATAATTGACAATACCTTCCGGTATATGAACTGTTCCAAACATTATCAGTTCCTATTCGCTGTAGCGAATTTATATCTGTGTCAGATAATAAAGAAATATCTGCAATTAGTTACTTTTTATGCACTTCATTTTTACTGATGAAGCTTACAATTTGCCTCCATTGTCTTCAACGGCGGTACGCTGATATTTTAATAATTGGCGTGCTTACTGCAGAGCGCTTGTAGACAAAGGACTAACTTCCAACTCGAGCGACCGTCTGACGTCTTCAACTGCTTTCAACTCTACATCACTGACTTCGACTGACTTCCAACTGACTAACAACAACTGACCCTTTGCGTAGGCTGCTCTCCCTTATATTTGTTTCTTGCACAAAATAGTTCACGGGACACGTGAGAGCGACTCCCTTCTTGAAATACTCCGTCTTCAGCCGAAATAACATCTGCATCTTGTTTATTTAGGCGTGGAGGTTTTAAAAACACTCGCGTGCCGGCGATCGCTTCGGCCAATTAATTACAATTAATTGCCTTAGTTCAGCGCGTGGGACGCCACGGTGGGGATTTCCCGCTGGTTGGTTAAAGTATTCGTGCTCTCGAGCGTGAGTTAGGTTGTAATGCGGTCATTTTGAGAAATAGGCGTAATTTTAGGTGAAAAACCACTCCTAAATTACTTCTCCGTGAATACATTCATCTGTGTGTATGTTCCATTGCATTACAATGCTCCATTTATCTGTAATTAATTAATTCCTTGTGGGCTTGGTTCCGCCAAAGCTTTGCTCGTTGTCGACTGGTGAATTCCCGGGTCATTAATTTTGAGCTGTCTGACCGCCCTAGACGGAAATAGTTCTACTGGCGCCGAGCCTACCCCGCCTACTTGCTAAAGTAATTTGTCAGACTTCAAACTAGCCTTCTTTCGACTTCGTATGCACTGAAAACGTACATTCCCTTGCATTTTGCTTATAATTTTTCCTTTAAATTGCTATGATTTGCACATAAATAATCGTGAAATCACGCTAGACTATTATGTGTCAGTAGACCTCTCATTGCTCTGTGGGTTCCATATAATGGCTCCCCCTTAGAGACCACTGGTTCGACCTTAGGCATAACCATGTGCCTGGTCTTCTCTGATGAGGCCTGAGTTCGATGCCAGACTGCCGTGACCAGTTGGGCACATCTTTCTCCTGCTAAGTTCGAAAAATTCATTTCATAAGTGAATTTTTCGGGCCTATCAGCTGGCATCAACTCCTTGCAGTATTTACTTTAAGCGGTCATTGCTCTCGGCAATGGGCTTTCTCGTTTTCCCACTCCACTCTTGTCTGCTGTCTCGTAGACTTTCGTTTTCCTGTCTCAATTGTTCATTCATCTCCCCTAGCTCCTCAGCGGCTCCCCTCAACTGGTCGTAAAATTCCTGCAGCCGACAGCTGCACTCTCCCCTCGTGTCCGCTGGGCTGGCGAGCTGTTTTCTTTTCTTCGACCCTTCTCGAGTCTGCAAGCTTTTCTCAAGAACCTTTCCGTGCATACGTAATGATTCCCCGTTCACTTGGATGTGTGTAGCTTGCTCTTCTCTCGCATCATAGTCTTCTGGTGGACTATATAACTTCAAATTAGCTGCATTCACCACAACTTCTCTCCCTGTTGCCTCATCTTTAATCCGATATGCGTTATTCTGCAGATCCCTTATAATCAGGTAGGGTCCGAGATAAGCATGCTGGAATTTCTTATATTTCCTGCTCTCTGGATCTGAACTGGCGGGTTTTTTCAATAAGACGTATTCTCCCACGAGTAGCGGTCTGTGATAGCGTTTCCTCCTGTTTCTCCGCTGTCGTTTATCTGCTTGTTTCTTGAGATACTCGAACGTCCTCTGGATCCTCAATTCACGTCCAAGTTGTGCATCGACGGGTGTCTGGATGACATTATTCCATGGCCTCTCTGGTCTTCTGTCGAGATGTAGGCTCACTGGCACCTCTCCTGTAGCTTCGTGCACGGTATTGTTGATACAATATTCAATAATCTCAAGTACGTCAATCCATTTCCAATTCTCAGTAGAGCAGTATATCTTCATGTATTTTTGCACCTCCCTCATAACTCTCTCAGCGGAATTCGACTCCGGGTGTCGAACCGTGGACAAAATCTGTCTTATGCCCAGATTTTCCAACTCCCTGCGAAATTCTACGCTGGTAAAACAACTTCCATGATCCGATAAGATGTTTTCTGGCTGTCCTAATATAGGAATGATTCTTTCCTTCAGCCTCTTAAGTACTTGTTTTGTACTGGTTTTCTGAATTGAACACAGGACTACCATTTTGGAAAACACGTCTAGTGCAACCAGGATGTGTTTATTTCCTCTTCTAGCTCTAGGCAGGGGCCCAAAGTTGTCCAGCGCCAGGAGCTGACATGGCTTCTCTGGTAAGAGTGGTATAGGTTTCTGCCTCATTAAGTACGAGTTAGGCTTTACTCGTTGGCACATATCACATGTCCTGATAGTATTTCTGACTGTTTCTCTAAGTTTAGGCCAAATAAACGCCTCTTTAAGCAGGGCAACAGTCTTATCTACACCTGAGTGTCCAAAAGCTCGGTGTGCTAGCCAAACTAGCCTTCTCTGCAATGCTGGTGGTACAACAATCCTAGGTTTTGTGTGGTCAGAATCGCTCCATTTATGTAGCATCTGGTTAAACCATAGATATTCCGTTGAAAGTGCTTCAGCTTCCATATACATCGGGGTTCCTCTATCCAGCTTTCCCTCGAAGTAATTTATCATCAACCGTATCCAGGGATCTTCACGTTGAAAAACGGTGATGTTCCTCAGGTCATCTAAGGTCTTCTGATCTCTATCTTCTATCTCGATAGCTAGAGTTTCTTCTTCCTCTGCTGTAGGGTATCTGCTTAGCAAATCAGGTATGATATTGTCCTTCCCCGGGCAATATTCTATTTCCACTTGAAATTGTTGTATGTACAGGGACCACCTTGTCAGTCTTTGACTCGACAAGTCAGTTTTTAGCAGGAACGTTAGGGCTTTATGGTCTGTTCTCAAAATAATTCTAAAACCATAAATCAGCTTGTGCCAATACTGTAATGCATACAGTATCGCAAGTAATTCGATCTCCGTGACCGTATAATTCTTTTCATTAGGCCTCAACCTTCTACTGATGAATGCGATATAAGTTCTCTCCTCTGGCCTGTCCTTATTTTCCTGATACAACATAGCTCCAATGCCTATGAAGGATGCGTCAGTCTGGATGATAAATTTCTGAGTGTAGTCAGGATATCCCAATTTCACATAATCTAACAGCATCTGTTTAGATTTCACGAAGGCTTCCTCGCATTGCTCCGTCCATCGCCATCTTCCTCCCTTCTTAAGTAAGTCTTGGAGTGGTGCTACAGTCTCGGTGTACTTTGGACAATGGTTCGAAAAGAATCCAATAACGCCTAGATATTGCCTGACGTTCTTTACCTTTGTTGGTCTCGGGAAACGTTTTATGACTTCCAGTTTTCCCGGATTAGGTCTGACTCCTTGTGCATCGATTACATGACCTAGAAATTTAACTTCTCTCTGAGCAAAGTTAGACTTCTTTATATTGACCTTGAAGTTAGCCTGACTTAGGTCATATAACAACTTGCGTAGATCTCTGACATGTTCTTCAACTGTTTCAGAGGTCAGTAGTATATCATCTACGTAGCATATGGTCGTAGCTTTTACTTCTTCGGATAGGTTCCTATCTAGCGCTCGTATCAACGCTGAACCTGCTGTTTTTAATCCAAATGGAAGACGGACGTATGAGTACGTGTGCTGGTCAAATAAAAATCCGGTTAACAGACTTGTTTTCTCTTCCAGAGCAAGATGGTGAAAACTTGCCGTTAGATCAAGATTTGAGAATACAGTCTTTCCTTTGAACCTTCTGAGTACCTCCTTAATGGGTGGAACTGTATCAAATTCCGGTATGACCTTGGAATTCAAATTTCGTAGGTCCAGGCATATTCTCACACTTCCATCCTGTTTCGGTACAACTACCAGTGGGCTGACATAAGGTGTGGCTGTCTTTACAATGACGCCTGCTTCTAGCATTTCCTGTATCGCTTCTTTGACCTTTAAATAATGTTTCTCAGCTACAGGATACGGCTTCTGTTTGAATGGCGTCCAATCGCTAACTTGAAACGCATACTGGAAATTCTTGATCCGGCCAGGTCTCGAATCGAAGACTCCTTTATACTCGAACAGCAGTTCCCTTAGCATTTTCTTATATTCTGGCCCAAATTTAGCTTCCTCAATCTTCTCTTCCAGGCATTCTTCAAATTTTGGTTCGAGATCCTTTTCAATGCCTGCGGCCAGTGTTGCCAACTCTCCCTCAATATCTTCTATTGTCGACACTGCATCCCCAGTCATATCTCCGTATGTATGCCATACGTATTCTTCTTGTCTCGCTTCATTATGCCTTAATGAGAGTTCTAAGTCTTCCTTTCCCTCACTTGCGCGAAACATCACAATGTCTTGCGAGAGATCTATAATAACTTTATACTCTCTTATGAAATCCATCCCAACAATAAGGTTATACGGCAGCTTATTCACAAGTAGGAAGCTCTGTGAGAATGTAGAGTTCCCTATCTGCAAATCTAAAAATACTTGGTATCTGCATATCATAACTTTATCTGGTATGACACCTTTTATTTTCACGCTTGAAATGGGTATTTTCAATACGTGGATTTTACTCTGGATTTCACTGTATAATGCCTGGGTTATCAAACTCACTGTTGACCCTGTATCCATGAGACTTCTCACTTTCGTTCCCGCAATGTTCACAATAATAATAGGTAGTTCCCTTCTTACATTGACCGTTCTTTCATCGAGGTCTTCGATAATCTCCTCAGGTTTGGCAATCCAGTTAATAACATTTACTGTATTCCATCCTGAACCTATCTCTCTCTGGTCATTTAAAATTGGTGTTTTTTTTTTCAATTGCTCCATTCTTTGTGGAGTTCTTCTGCCTGTCTTCATGCTGTTGAAGTTCCAGACTTTTGGCACCATCATCATTTTGATATATGTCGGGTGACCTTCTATTTCGAATCGCTTCATCCCAGTGAACTCGCGATTGTCTTGGATCATCTCCGCGCTCTTCCATGTATCTTAAAGATGCATGATAGCGTTCTTCCGCCTCTTCATCGAACCCACGACTCTGCTCTTGGGATCTCCATCCTTGGTTATTCCCATTTCGGCCGTAATTTCTTCTGTTATCCATCTGCTGGTCTCTGGTACCACGCTGATTCCAGTTTTTCCTTCCTCGGTTACCACGGTTCGAACCTCCTCGATACGCTGGCCTCCAATTTTGGTTTTCGCGTCCTTCGCGCTGCCAGTCGGATTTTTCTGTTTCGGTGCTTGTAGACTTGCATTTCGTCTGCACCTTCGTTTGCTCGATCGGCGTATTCGTCATATTAACTTGTTCCACATGTCGACTTTGTCTTGCGTGCTGCACTGTGGTTAAATCAAGTTGTCTCAGCACCTCCTCCATATCGATTGCAGTTTTGGCGTTTGCTGAGATTAGCAGGCGCTGCACTTCATACGGCAGCTGCTTAGCTATTGCTATGCATAAATCTGACTCTTTAAGCCCTTCATCGAGCTCGCGAAAACGGCATAATTGGTTCACAAAAAACTCTCCGTACTTAGTTGGGTTACTAGTACTGTAACGCCTGGAATACAAGTCCAGTCTGAGGTTTTGTTGTACGCTCGCGTTCCAATACCTGCTTAAAAATGCTTGGCGAAATTCCTCAACGGTGTCGAACGTGTACCTAAAACTTCTAAACCATAGAGCACATTCTCCTTCTGTTAGATTTTCAATCGCTCTCAACCTGCGCTCTGGCGGTACTTTCGCATCATTCAAGTACTCGGAAACTTCTTTAAGCCAGTACTTGGGTGTCATATTAGAATTACTCCCAGAGTATTTCTTTGGTTTTTCATCACTAGCCCTTATAACTGTGACTATTTGGTTCTGTACAGCATTTTCCTGCGGTGTTGACATGGCCATTGGCATACCAGGTGTGGCATACGGGCTGTCACTTGGCATTGCTGCATTCTTTGGAGTGGGCTGTATTTCTATCTCTGCCCATTTATTCCTCCTATTCTCGTCTATACTTCCTTCGCTAGACCTAGGATTCCGCAACATGGATTCTTCCTGCGCTATCATTCTAGTTTCTAATTGGCTGTGCCTGTTTTCAGTCCTTTCCAAACGAGCTAATACCTCTCGTTCTATTTTCTCTAGGCGATCTCGGTTTCTTTCTGCCATAGAAAATACCTTTTCTTTATTATCCTTAAGGTTTTCCTTCAGGTGGATAATTTCCCCTGCTAGACTTTCTCTTACTTCGGCAAGAGTCTTATCACTGGCTTCAGTCTTTAAACCTTCTCGAAGCTCTAACTCTTCGCGTAAGCCTGTAACTTCCCTTTGAATGTGACCTTGTATATGAGAGATTTCAGTCCTTATTTTCGTGATTTCTCCTTGGTCTTCGTCCTGTCTTTTATGGATAACTGCTAAGTCGCTCTGAGTTTGTTCCAACTCTTTCTGCACTTTTCCAACTTGTATCTTCATATTAGACATTATTTTCTTATTATCTCGATCAGAAGTTTTTATTTCCTGCATTTCCTTGCATTGGTCAAGGATATTCTGGTCCTGCTTTCTTAAAGCTTCGTCTACTGCCTTGGCATAACCTGCCATTCGCGTATTCCATTTTACTTCATTATCCTCGAACCTATGATCCACGGTCTGTGTAAACGTGTTAAATTGTTCTAACTGACGTTTGGTGTTAGCTTCATTCTGACTTTGAATGTCTTTAAGCTCCCGGGACATACTGTTTAAATTATCGTTAATTTCACGCTGTGACTTTCTGCACATTTGCAAATTGCTTTCTAATTTTAATTCAATAGACTCAAAGCGTTTATCGTTATCATTTTGCATTTCTGAGATCACGCTAACAATATTCTTAGTTACCTGTCTCTGGACAGACTCTTTAACGTCGTCCATTTTCTTATTAACCTCTACTAGGTTTAATTCTAACTGTGTGTTTACACTGGCTTGATTAGCCTCTAGTCTAGTATTGACTGTAGCCAACATCTGGCTTACCTCAGTTTGACTAGCCTCTAGCCTATTGTTTATTTCGGTTTGATTGGCATCCAATCTACCCGCTATTTCATCTTTAAATGCTTTGGATTCTTCCTTACTCTTAGCGTTTGTAACATCGAAATGTTCCCTTAACTCGGCGATACACCTGAGTACCTCTTCCGTTCCGGCCATCCTGTACTACTTAATTTGAGATTCAGGTAGGCCCTAGCTGAAGACACTGGCGCGTTCTATTTGAAAGAAAAGATTCCGATCCCGCGACAACAACAACAACATATTATAAAATGTCAAAACTAACTATGGAATGGGTATAGACCCTCGTACCCGTCTGACAACATTTGTCTGACGTCTGAACATCATCTAGAAAGACTCACAATCGCTCAAACCAAGTTTGAGGAAAAAAAATTATTTCTATGGTTTTCCCCATGAAAACCATGCTATTATTATGGGGTTTTTCTGAATCCCATAAGCCATCCACGTACGGGCGCCATGTTAATTTTATAATGAGGGTGGTATGGCTCTTTGTAAGACATCGGCCATATTCTAATTTATTATTAAAACTGTCCAAGGAGTGGTTTTTTACTGCCGAATGCCCCACATTGGGCCATGCCATGTTAATTTAGGGTCACGTGCTTATTTATGCCATGCCCATGCCTATGATGCTTACGTGGAGGTTACCTGTATTTTAAACTGGCCCCACATATCAGCGTCATGTTAATAATAATGGGTTATCTATGGCTATGGTTTATGAAAGTTACATTTATATATAAGCATGTCTTATGGAGGATTAACAATTATTTTTAATGTGGTGGCTTATTAACAAATGGGATGCGGTCTTCCTATTCTGTCCTAATTTCTATGCTATATTTGCTTCTACCATTAATACCTTGACCGACTTAAGTAATTACCTGTGACTCAATCCAAGTACAGAGACAACTCCCCCATGTGCCCGATTGTCACCATGTGGACCATGTGTTCGTATCCCAACTAGCTCACGGTCTTTCGAGGTATGGGACGTTCCTGCCCACAATACGACCACATGCTCAGGATTTGAGTCTACAAGGTAACTACTCTACAGGAAATACACAACATTCCTATCAATAAAATATTTACTGGTCTAAAATCATGGCTGTACAACAAATACAAAACAAAGGACAACTTACATTTAATTTCCCACAAATAAATAGGGTTATTCTGTGAGCTTTCTCCTTAAAAATAGCGCTACAATGCACTCAAACCTACTTCTAATATTCTGTCAATAATAGTTCAGATTACAAGGTTTCCATAGTGTTCATCATGTGACACAATTTTACTTAGTGGAAATATCTTAACACAAAAACCACATGTCACATAAACATGAATTTCTAAGACATTATTCCGTCTCTTACGGCATTTACTTTAATTAGCATTACTTTAATGTTTCCAACATTTATTAGCAAATATTTGTTGTGTCGTGCGAATCATCTTCCTTCTTTCCATCCCTATGAACGCTCTAGGAAATGAGTCATGCTTCTCAATAATAAAAGAAATAAACATGGATAGAATATATTATAGTTTCACCATATAACGATTTTCTGGGTCTTGTCGGACTTATCATAGTTACAACTGTGTCATGTTCTGGGAAAAACACATACCCGTTTTTCCTAAATTAGCATAAACTGGCAAAATGCACTTTAAAGAAGATGCCTACATTACTTTGGTTCAGCTTTTCCCCCTCAGAGGATAACTTCGCCACATATCATCTGATTTATATGGTTCAACCACGTATGTGACTTGCCATACACCATTTAATTCCATTGGCATCACTAAAATACTTATATTTTAATTGCATATTGAATACCGAGATCTCTCAGTGTCCTATTGTGACTGTAATTGACAAGGGATCGGTCGAGCAACCTCCCCTTCCCTCAGAAGGTCATAAAATTCGTTCCAGACGGCTCTCCAAGATGGCTGCCACGGAAATGGTCTACATTCCCTGTCTCTCTCTACCGTCAAGGCCAAACTTGTTTACAATTATATAACAGTAAAGATCCGCTAGGCATAGTCCTAAGTAATTGAGTCATTTAATTAATTAACACCTAACTTTACAGTGTATTTGGGCTCAAATGGCTCCTTATTAAACATTCATGGCAGGGGTGAAATTCCAGTTGATATCCTTGCCGTTCTAAGGTGATTACTTGTGGCTTTTAAGACGCGCATCATAATGAAACCCCATGGTTATAATCAGCAGCTGTCATTAACATATATTTATTTGGGAACCACGTCCCTCGTCGACGAATATGATTCTACCTCTCGGGCAGACCATAAGTATAAATGCACACCGCGCCTCGCTGGGCGTCCATAGTGGCTATAACTCAAAGCAAGCGTTGGCAATAGACAGAATCTATCCAAGTCGCTGCGTAACAAATACAGTATGCACAACGGCGATACTTCTCGAAGATTAAGCCAATTTTCACCTCACGCGCAAGCTATACTAGTCTTTCCCGTGCTTATCTTACGTAAATCACTGGATTCTACGTTAATCTGCACGCTATATGCGGCTAAACAATATTTCACATATATGACTCCACTATTAAGGTACCTGCGTTCTTTCTGTTATACTATTTAAGCCAAAGCTTTTCATAGCTCCTAACACAAATGTATAAATATACTGGCTTACTTTAATTTAATGGTCCTCAAACAATAATCCTAAGGATTTGACCATATCACATATTCATTCAAAATTTCACTGACACTGAGAAAAGCTCTCGTATTTCGCTATATTCCACACTACATTCTTTACTGTTTACCAAATGACAGTATCTTAGATTAGACATGACACTATTTGAACATTACTTAGGCCAAATTTGCCCTTACTTTATGGTTGCCGACCCCAGTTATTATTATTATTATTATTTTAACGTTACCGTTAGATCCATCACTATTTTGACCTAAAGGGTCCAAACAAATAACCTTCCAAGTCATACTTTATTCAAGACGAGTGGTGAAAACTCGTTCAGTAAGTGACTATTTACATCTTTAATTTCAAAGTGATTAATCGTTACATGGTGAACTATTCCATTATAATGCTATTATTTGCATGTGTACTCACGTTTCCTTCTGGCTGGAAAGTACCAGTATCTCCGCCTGAGCTCTACCATGATGATTGACTTAATCCATCATGATATCCAATACACAACACTGAGATTCACACTTTTTACACATGATACACATATTATCACAAGTGGCCTTTACCACTGATAAACACTGAATATTAATCATTAAACACATTAACACTTTAAATTATTATTTCACAATTTATATACACTTCCTCTATCATTTCACATGTTGATCCTTAATCTGGATTTCACCTACGCTTGACCTCAGAGATGCGATGAACTTATGATAACCGCTGGTCTCCGTGAAATCTGGTAGCGTTTTATGGATGTTCGATCCTAGTTCCCTGCACTCCCGTTCACCTCACTGTCCTGGTTAGGTGGCAATAACTTCCACTCTCCCATCACTGGAGTGCTCCTGATGCTGATGTCATATAATTGACAATACCTTCCGGTATATGAACTGTTCCAAACATTATCAGTTCCTATTCGCTGTAGCGAATTTATATCTGTGTCAGATAATAAAGAAATATCTGCAATTAGTTACTTTTTATGCACTTCATTTTTACTGATGAAGCTTACAATTTGCCTCCATTGTCTTCAACGGCGGTACGCTGATATTTTAATAATTGGCGTGCTTACTGCAGAGCGCTTGTAGACAAAGGACTAACTTCCAACTCGAGCGACCGTCTGACGTCTTCAACTGCTTTCAACTCTACATCACTGACTTCGACTGACTTCCAACTGACTAACAACAACTGACCCTTTGCGTAGGCTGCTCTCCCTTATATTTGTTTCTTGCACAAAATAGTTCACGGGACACGTGAGAGCGACTCCCTTCTTGAAATACTCCGTCTTCAGACGAAATAACATCTGCATCTTGTTTATTTAGGCGTGGAGGTTTTAAAAACACTCGCGTGCCGGCGATCGCTTCGGCCAATTAATTACAATTAATTGCCTTAGTTCAGCGCGTGGGACGCCACGGTGGGGATTTCCCGCTGGTTGGTTAAAGTATTCGTGCTCTCGAGCGTGAGTTAGGTTGTAATGCGGTCATTTTGAGAAATAGGCGTAATTTTAGGTGAAAAACCACTCCTAAATTACTTCTCCGTGAATTCATTCATCTGTGTGTATGTTCCATTGCATTACAATGCTCCATTTATCTGTAATTAATTAATTCCTTGTGGGCTTGGTTCCGCCAAAGCTTTGCTCGTTGTCGACTGGTGAATTCCCGGGTCATTAATTTTGAGCTGTCTGACCGCCCTAGACGGAAATAGTTCTACTGGCGCCGAGCCTACCCCGCCTACTTGCTAAAGTAATTTGTCAGACTTCAAACTAGCCTTCTTTCGACTTCGTATGCACTGAAAACGTACATTCCCTTGCATTTTGCTTATAATTTTTCCTTTAAATTGCTATGATTTGCACATAAATAATCGTGAAATCACGCTAGACTATTATGTGACAGTAGACCTCTCATTGTTCTGTGGGTTCCATATAATGGCTCCCCCTTAGAGACCACTGGTTCGACCTTAGGCATAACCATGTGCCTGGTCTTCTCTGATGAGGCCTGAGTTCGATGCCAGACTGCCGTGACCAGTTGGGCACAATATATCCTGAAACACCAGTACATTCCGTCTGGAATAAGAGCAAAAAATGTTTCAAAAACTATAGGCAGAATGTATAATGTTTCGCCTACAGAAACAGAAAGGTATTATTTACGCCTGTTTTTGCTTCACGTCATAGGTGTTACCAACTTCCAGGATCTATGAACATACAAAGCAGTTGTCTATTCTACTTTTAATGAAACAGCTAAGGAGCGAGGTTTGCTGATTGACGATTCTGAATGGCAGCGTTGTTTGGCAGAAGCGTCACAATTTGATATGCCTTCTCAGTTACGACAACTGTTTTCTTACATATGTATCTTTCAGACCCCTTCAAATGTAAGATAGTTATGGGACATTTTCAAGAATTCATTATCAGAAGATTATCTGCAGTTTCATGAACCAACATTGCATATCAGTTCACTCTTATACATATTTCTAATACATTAAAGCTCCATGGTCTTCCCATTACTTCTCTCGAATTGCCAGCTGTTATTGATAATTCCCCTCAGACAAATTTATCAATGAATTATCCAAAACTTAATGAGGATCAATTGAGTCGGATGATAAACCAAGCAAATGGAAACCAAACGGCTATAATTACAGAAATTTTGGGGTTAGTACAAAATAGCAATGTAAGGATGAGTAATGCATATTTAATTGACGGTCCAGGGGGCACCGGGAAAACATTTCTTTACCAATGATTGATTCACAGTTGCACAAATTTGGGGTTAAATGTAGTTTCTGTTGAAAGGACTGGTATTGCAGCAATGTTACTACTTCAGGGGCGCACTGTACACAGCCAATTCAAGTTACCTCTACATTTACATGAAAGTTCTGTATCAGGAATAAATTTAACAGCAAGGAAGCTTTTTATATTCGTTCAGCAAAACTTATCAGCGGGGATGAAGCCCCTATGGCTAATAAGCACGCTTTGATGTGTGTAAATCGGTTGCTCAAGGACATCATGAATAACGACGTGCCTTTCGGAGGAAAAATTGTCGTATTAGGTGTTGATTTTAGGAAGGTATTGCCTGTTGTGACTCACGCATCTAAAGCAGCATCAGTCCAAATGACAGTATGGTTCTCTCCTTTGTGGCCATTATTCAAAATGTTTTAAATCTACAAAAATATGCGAGCGGATACAGATCAACGTGACTTTGCAAACTTCTTGATACAAATTGGTAACGGTGAGAACCCTCACGTCGATGGAGATAATTCAGAATTAGTCCCACGGTGAAAAATTGTTCACGCTTTTCAAAAATCGCGATTTTAGCACCTAAAAATGAACATTGTAAATAAATCAATGACAAAGTTTTAGACCTAATCCCAGGATCATCGATAACGTACATCAGTGTGAATAATTTCATTACTGAAGATGAGAGTGAACTTCTACAATTCACAATAGAATTTTTAGACAGCATAGGCATAAGTGGATTGCCACCTCATATCCTTCGACTAAAAGAAGGCTCAATTGTGATTTTGTTGAGAAATATTTATGTTACCCAAGGTCTGTTGAACGGTACTAGACTGTTGGTTTGGAAGAAGCATGACAGTTGCTTACACCTGGAAATTATTACTGGCGTGAATGTTGGAAACAATGTCCTACTCCCTCGCCTTGACCTTACGCCATCAGATACTTCTAAGCCATTTTCCTTCAAAAGGAGGCAGTTTCCAGTACGTTTGGCTTTATGTATAACTATCAATAAAGCTCAAGGTCAAACACTAGATCAAGAAGGCATTTATTTACCTCAACCGGTGTTTAGCCACGAACAACTTTACTGTATGTCGCACTATCGAGAGCAAAATCCTTTCATGACGTCAAAGTTCAAATAGAACCAAAAGGCAAGCGAACAGCAAATGTCGAATGGAAGGAACTACTATTAGAATTTTGAAACGAATGATGCGGAGGAGCACAGACCTCAGCAAATGGGGCACAGATTAAATAACAATTATACAAGGATGTCCGCATCCCTAATACGATAACTGTCCAGTGGTAATGGTAAAAAGACCTTACTATTGTCCTAAATCGGTGATTACTCTCCTACATCCTGTTATTTCATTCCCTCAGTTCTATAACAAAGATATACTCAATCAAATTTACAGCTTAATAAATATTAATTCCTTCTGTGTGAGTTATCTTTTCATATCTCATCAATCGCCTTTACTTACTATTCTATCTGTAGGGTTGGAGGCGATAGCTGTCATTACAGAGATGTGTAAATTATTAGATTCGATGTCAGTTTTCCAAAATTGCATTTTTACTTTTCACGGTTTAATGCACTATGTTTACAAGGCGATGAAATTACTTCAAATGTTTAACCAAGAGTCCTAATTATATTTTCATTTAAGAAACTCAAATTAAAATGATTTTTTAGATTTTCCACTAACAGAGGAGCCTTGAAAATAATGCAAAATGCCACACGTTTCGTTTTTATTACTTCACTCTACTTTACGTGTGAATTTAGAGCGAAGGGATTTGGGGTCTTTTAACTGATGAACGCTATCGAAACACTCAATGATTCATGAATTATGCATTGAAATCACCTGACTTGAATTCTAAAGTCATGAAAAATTGAAAATGGACCCAGCTCAGATATCCCTCGGAATCCAATAATCTGAAAGTTTCCAGACGCAATTCATTATGGGAAAAGGTGTAATTCCACGGGAGAGGAAACACTACTAAGTAGGACAACAAAAGAAGTTGGTCAATAAAATGATTTTGAATAAAAGTAATTATGACTAATTAAAATTATTTATTTAATTCTATTAATTTGCACACCTCTATATGTTAACCAAGAGGTACATCTCAAAATTCAAATACTGTATAAGAGACCCATTTTTTATTTTAAATTTATACCATTGTTCATAAGTAGACAAAACACCAAATTGTACAGCTGTAGCCTTAAATTGTGTGGATATGTCTATATACTTAGTATAAAACAAAGTTCCCAATTCTTGGATGTAACGGGTAATCTCGAGAGCAACTTGATGGATTTTGATGCGGTATTCACCATTCTGTAAAGGATTTCTCGATGAAGGATTAGGTAGAAAAACATTTATTTATGACCAAAAGAAGCCGAGCATTTACGATTTCAGTGAATTGAGTTGAAGAAAAACCTAACGTCCATGTGTCTTTTAAGCTTACACTGGGTAAACCGTTAAAAATATCGATATTCTCTGAGAATTGTTCAGCATGAAAAGTTCTGCAAGAAAGCCCGCGACAGCTCCCACATCGACCACTGTAAGTGTTTTTACGTTTTCATTTCTTCCAGCAATCTCCATTCAGTGGAAATTTAAATTACAAGCTTCAGACTGAGTTTACGAGCTTGCGAGCGACCTATCACCCTAGCTTCAGCCAGCATCAAACTGCCGAGTCGTGTCGAGTTAATTCTTCAGAGAAGAGTATAGCTTATGTGTTTGGAGTTAGCTGTTCACCTCGGCCTGACGTCCGTGAGCCTTTTAAGCGTACGCAGGGTAAATAGTGGGACACACACTCAGAGGACATTTGATCTCATAAGTCTACTTCACCATTTACCCAAAAGCGACGGTACCGTAAATGTCTGTTCAGGTCACTAGCATGAAGACATGCAAATGTCATATGGACAGAAGTGCTGTAGGATTGTTGAAGTGAATGCTGCGGAGCAGCACGGGTCTTCTAGTTTAGTTTAAACGTATAAATAATAATACTTTTATGTGTAAACATTAAACATTCCCTTTGATTTTAAATCTTGAGAGCAACACACAACTTTTAAAAGTCTTTTCGAAGATAATTTACTAGGAAACACGTATAATTTATTTGAAACTTCAATTATTTTCAAATAATTTCCTTTCCTGTTAGTAAAACTATTTCTAGGTTAAATAACTTGATGACAGATCTGATATCGATAGTATTGGAATATTTTATGACCATCTCAAAAATACAACATAGTATCAATCACTAGCAACGTTATTAGCCCACTTTTCACATTTTGTAAATATGAGATCGATTCGTGAAAAATGTGTGTCTGTCTGTCCTTCTGTATGTCTGTCTATCTGTGTGTGTGTGTGTGTGTGTGTGTGTGTGTGCGTGTCCCCTATCAATTCCTAAACGCCTGCAGCTATCGAAACCAAATTTAGTACGAGCAATATCTCATGGCCGTATTTGAAAATAACGTCAGTGCTACCGAGTACTTAAAATAAAAATCACAATTGGAATTTGATTTCTCTGTTGTATATCTCGGAAGGTAAGCATGTGAACTATTCCAAAATTGCCACACTCACAGATACTAATATTCCAATTAATTTTCAGGAGCCCATGCATGACAGAGTTGCCAACGTGAATATTGTAAGCATGTTGATATGTCCAATTCTTAAATGCATGTAAATTCTATGGTACTATCAATTGGATTTCAACCAAATTTCGTATGTGCAATGTGTACCTTAACAGATATGACTAGGCGTATTCTTTGCACACGTAGAGCTTCAGACATTCTATATTAATTTGGGGTAACTAATATACGTCAGTGCTGCCAACATGACACTAAGCATGCTGATAGGTCCAATTAGGTAGATTTCATTAGAAAACTAACTATTGCAATGGATACCATGTTTCGACTTTCGGAAAATTTTTACTTATCTTCGCCTTTCACATCCCCTACACACCAAAACCACCGTCAGTTCAAAAGTTTATATATGATTTATGTGTATATGTATGTATACATACATATATATATATATATATATATATATATATATATATATCACTTTCATGTGGACACGATAACTACCGCAATTTTGCACCAATCACTTTGAAATCTTTACATAATATTGAACCCGCTGAGCTATGGTTCATGTGATATTTTTCTTATGACACAGCATTTATGATGGGATGTTGTACTTTTGAACACACCCAGGCAGCCACGTGAAGCTGAGAGATCACGCGATACTTTTTGAAGTAGCGGTGAATCGTACTTTTGACTTTGGTGAAAACTGCTAATTATTTATCTGAGGTCTTATTAATTAATTTTTATCTTTCCACAAGACTCAGAATATTCCATTTCGTCATGCTGCATTATTAAAACATTTTGGACAATGTTTATTTTTACTTTAGGTAAGGTAATACCCTTGCAGATACGCAAAAAGGAACGTAAGTGGTCGCTCAACGATTTCGTTTTGAAGACCTACTTTCTAGAGACACCCATTACCTTGCACTGCGTCTGGAGAATCCGCCTTGTGTAGGCGTGGAATTGCTTTTGTCCTACGAGACGTAGAAGAATATCCGCTGTTGAGCGTTGAAAGTGATTATAAGGTGCCATCGAGCCCGCTAATACTATTATTCACTGTTGTTGAAGCCCAGTGAACTAAAGAAGAAGCTTGGGAGATAATAATTGGCAAGTATAGTGTATTGCACAACATTGCTGTAACACCACATTTTACCCACGCGTATGTGGAGGGCAGATGCCTAGTGGAAATATACAGGTAATAGTGTTACAATTATCCTGAATAAGTGTGATTATAATTGTATGAGATATTTAAATTGCCAAAATGAAAATTTCATTTTAAAAACGACGTATAATTCACGGACGCTGCGTGATACAAAAGTAGCGTCACTAGCACGTGCAAAATTATAAAACAGTGTTAGCTCACATGCTAATCCACATCTACGAGATTAAGGCTGTGTCGTATTTTACAATTGAAGCCTATAACATTCACGACGAACATTATAATTTTGAAAGTGAGAGGATGAATTATTACGCAACTTATTTCACTACCCACGTGATTGGACTTTTCTTCACCATGATTGAAGCAGTCACCATGGGCTAATACCATCCCGGTATGAGGGTGACGATTCTACAGGAACCAGCATGATGGTGGAACTTCCAGGACAACGAACGAGAAGGAAGGAGCCAAAAATGCCATTTCCAGGCATATCCACGAAGTTGTCGACAGGGACAAATCGAACCCTGGTCTTTGGAGGAGTCCAGATGGGAATCCTGATGAGGAGGATACCGTACCAGGGAGCCAGAGAGGATTTTGTACAACCCTTGTTGTGGAATAGAGAGCTGAGTGAGAGCTCCTCCATTTCGTGAGTTTTTGTCACACCCCTTCCTTGTTCTAGTTTCTGGTGGTATAGTAGATTTAATGTAGTTTGTGAACCAACCACACTCAGTGTCAGCCATTTTTCTAGGTAGGGATGTAACTAGATTAGTTAGATGAATGTATTTCAGTTTAGAGTGAGACACCCTTGGGTCAGACATTTTGGTCAGCCCTGGTGCAGCTCGATGAACGTCGTAGAACGTCAATGCCTACCTTTTGCTGAACCTGACTGTAGTCATTTTGAGGCTATATCGTTCAACCCTACTTGGGGTAATTTTCAAGTCTTTGCTGACTTTAGTTATGGCAATTAGATGCCATGGTTATTAATTAACTGCATTCTTTGCAGCCATTCTTTGTTATACCCCTGACTGTCGTTAGAACGGTCGTATCATTTAGGTAGTCGACTGTAACTACCAGTTTTGTAAATGCATTATATTTCATTTTGAATAAGCTCAGATAGCTATTCTTGGTCATGTTTGAACCTAACAACTAGAAGGAATGTTTCGTTGCCTAGCATCGAACCCAGTTCCCAACGTATCATTAAGCAGATCTAGTGTGTGAATCTGCGCCACAATTATCATTTTTGCTTGTGTCATGTGAGACACGTTTTTATTTGATGTACTAGCAACTATTGAATTGTATTTTAAAGCAAAGAGTTCCAGTTATTGTAAGATTACTTTCATTTAGACGTCTTTGGTAGAAAGACGGAATTATATAATTATATTCAGATTTATTGAGTGTGTTTTATACACGGACTCTTTAGGGGTCCGTAACCTATGGTAAAGTTTTTTATGAACTGGCCAGGTGTAGTTTTATATTGATTAATTCGCCGGCCTTGAATAATGTGTGCTTTGTGTCGACCAACACAGGAATGTGGTAACCTGTTGGTGACATAAACTGGTTATCTAACCCAGTGACCTGAAAGCACGCATGCTTTATTGTGAGACAAAGCTACTATTGACAAGGACAGAGTACGATTTGTATTCGCTCTTCCTTTCATTGCTATTTGGCTTATGGAAATTAGTTTCCACTCTTGTATTTGATCACATGTTTTATAGATCGCTTTTTGTTAGTTAAACGCTCTGTTGCGTGTACTGTCGTTTGACAGGTACAGTTATGTCAGGTTTTCTATAGTATGGTGAAGGCTACCCTGTTATAGTAGGATGTTATTGTATGAAGGTATTTTGAGTATGCCTTGTCCGGGACTTATCCCGTTGACTAGATGTTATTGGAAGGTAACTGTTGTGTACAGGCATATCCCAGAGTTATTGAACGCGAGCTTAGCGCCGCTGGTAACCCGTGTTATTGTGTGTCCGAGTTGTTGTACTCGTTGATTATATTCCGACTGTTGAGTCGAGGCTTTTTGGTGGAGAAAGATATCAGTGGAGACACTCCGTGCCCAGGCTATTGTCAATGTTATTCGCCCTAAACGTACGATAAACCTATAAACCGACATCTTAATAATAAGACGCATAATTGTTGTAAAACAAAGCTACCTAACGATTGTTTCTATCTAACTTTGTTCTTTGCATTCTGAAACTGTTGACATAGCCGTGCAGTTGAAGATAATTTCCTTGTGAGGAAATGACTAGGACAGTTGACATTTTTGTAGCGACCTGAAGCATGCGCGAACCTCGAGTTCGTAGCTTGTGGAGCTCAGGCCATGCGATGTCAGACGTGGTCTCAACTACGCATTCGTCACCGTAATTATGCACATTAGATGACTATGGTTTACAAAGAGTAAACCAAGGTGCAGGCAGGAATTTTTAATAAACTACTGTGTCTATATCATTATTTATTTATGATGTCAAGTGTATAAATCCTACATGTTACCTGTGGTGTGCTGTTAGCACATAGTTATTAGGCATAATTAAATTGTTTGTTTTTCATGGCTGTAAACTTAGCTTTTGGATGTAATAGTTTTCTTTTACGGACGTCATCGCCGTAAATTTTGTTAATTGATAGGACTTAGCTAGATGAATTAACGTTAAATGTAAATGTCGAAATGGTACTGCCCCCGTAATTGAATTATATAGAGACCACGGTGGCTATTTTGGAAATTATAAGGAAAGTTATGGCTGTCATAGTTATGACGTGGGTAGTCATGACGTAAGCACGGATGACGCAAACGTTATGCCAGCAGGCTACTTGAGCGGAGATTCTCAGTGACGTCAGCATTTAGTCGAGAATGTTCCGAGATTTACGACGCAGTCGCAGGAAACGTGGAACTAGGCTGAGGAAGAAATTATGCTATTGGAGGTGAGGCTCGAACCAATGAACGATAGTCTAAAGGAGGACGGAGATTGCTGAAACTACGGTATTTTTATTACTTTTGGAATGCAGAATTGTGGAAATCCATTTGCAGTAGAGGCATTGATCTGGAATTTTGGTGAAATTTATTTTCAGTTTTTGAATTTTGAAAATCCGTCATGTATTGACGAAGTTGGAACTTCTAGCGATGACACAGTAACACGCTATGGAATGGATGGATACGCCCCTTAGGAAGTTCATAAAAGGCCTTGCGCAGAAGAGAGGAGTCTCATTTTCAGATCATCGAAGTCTAATTGTGAAAGTTCTTTTCTTATACAGTCATTTTGGTGAGACGTCAAGTGAAACGAGTAGTGAAAAGAGTCGTCTTCATAACGCGTGGTGAAGCCACTGCATTAAACGAGATTCAAGTAAAACTAGGTGAAGTTAAAACGCACCTTAGAACGCATCTACAAGATTAGCTTTGAACAGTTAGCGGTCGCTTATAAGCTAATTCTATTGTGCAGTGCTACATGAAGTAATATAGAAAAGTTGAACAATTTCGAGCAATTATTTTGAAAGATATTGGCAGTTTTACACGACTGACAAAAGTGATTATCTCGCCACCTGAGAAACACTTTGTATCGCCAGATTTTACGCCACGGCTGACACGGCTAGTGAAATAGGGAGACTTCAGATTGCTTTTGTTACACAACGCTATAGTATAATGGAACAGTTTAATATGGCAGTTTGTTCTTCTATTACTATAACCGAAGAGAAGATGGAAGGCTAAAGGACTTAATGCGATTGGGACATATTTCAACGGAGTAAGATAGCAGCATGGAACTTCGCTAATTGCTATTCCACACAAGCGAACATGTGGTGAATAAACATCTACACCCATGTTTCGTGCTTCAAAGCTGAATACTATCCAACAGCAATGGAATCTATTACATACTCATTGAATATGAATATTTCTTCGGAAATTATTAGAAAAACTTCATGTGCGATTGTCTACTGGAATTTCAGGGATTTTTCAAGAGAGGTCAGGGTTATCCCGACTCACAAAGAAGATTATTGCCGGAAGGATGTCTATTCGTCTTCACGGAGCAGAGCGATTTCCGGAGAGGGAAGCAGTTCGATTCTCCGAGGGTGCTGTTTCTTGTTTCGAGGATGGAGCTCAGCTTTAACTTGGTGAAATGGATCCATCAGCAGTCTTCTTTGGGGAATTTTCCTCTGGAACGTCAATCGGCAGATAAGGTAGTCGTGAACGTTTATTGTATTTGAGTTTCTTAGCAATGTTTGAGCAACCATTTTTCCCATATTTTTGTCTTCATGTATTTTGCCCTATTTTCTTGTTTGAGATTCCCATTCTCAGTACATCTTGATGAGTTATGCCTTTTTCGACGATTTATTAAGACATTGTTATGTCATGGGCATAGTTAAATGATTTTGGATCAGTTGAGACTGACATTTAGATTTTCCGTAATTTGCTTATTTTTTTGTAGTCACGATTTGACTGTAAGTTAATGATTTTTATGGCAGATTTAAATTCAGACAGCGTGTCACTTTATTAAAGTAATTCTACTCCAGTTTAATTACTTTGACCAATTTTCTGTCATCATCAAGAAGGAAGAACATTTAAATGATTTTAGAGCGTTAAAATCCATTACGTTGTCGACGATCTTGGAAATACTAGTCGTTATTTGAATTGATTGCAACACAGACATTTATCGTCAGTTATGAACGACCATTGCATAGACACTTTTGTGAAAAATGAACTTTAATAATGAATTATTGAATGCATTAAATTCGAGAACTTTTCTTAGGAGTTTTTCTCAATTAGAGATTTATATAATGATGTTTGCATTCCCCAGTCTAATTGGATTCTATTCGACTATTTTGCAGTTTTAGTCGCAATTTATTTGATGATAGTATTTTTATACTACAATTCTTTGAAGATGTTAATCTTAAAATTTGATAGACCAGACAGGCGTATATAAGCGTATTCACTATTAAATTTGTTTGTGATTGGCAAATTTTTACTTCATTACGATTCATGAATGAAATCCACGAAGGTTAAATGACAACAGTTTTGAAACAATTAATGATTATAAGAATTTTTAAGTGGAACTATGAATGTATAATCGCTAGTGCAGCGCACGTGTTGAAATGCCCTTGAATATGAAGGAGGTTCCCACAGTAATTAATGATGTTAAAGAATTATTAGTGGAGGTTTTTGTAAGTTCTGTGGAAGTTTTTGATGCCATATAGATTAATATATGATGATTTTGGGCCTAATTTTTAATGCAGTTTGTGCATTATCTTGTTAGCGAAGTATTTTCCGCTGGAGTGAATTGTCATAGTTCATTGAAAATTAATCAAGTGAATTTACTGTTATAATTAACAAGAGTTTTGAAAGAATTTGAGATAAGATTTTGAATGAAGATTACCGTCACAAATAATTATTACAACCTTTATTAAACCAGATTGTGACATTAACATGTATAACTAACCTTTATTGGTCGATTATATGGACACGATTATGAAATTACCAACCGGATGAACATGTGGTTAAATGTATTTCTTAAATTAATAATTTAAATAATTTAAATGTTAATATTGTAAATAAATGATGTAAATATCTTTGAAAATAATGTGGAACGAAAGTGATGTTCAAGGCGTGTTTAAATTTTTTTTATTGTCTTTGACAAATATTATAAACAATTTCTAATTGTTATAAATAATTTATATGATTTTGTTATAAACATTTAAGAGCTTATTAAACATTTGGATGAGAACTTAACAAGTTTAGGAATTATCAGAATAATCCAGTAGTATATGAGTAAAGTATTGGAAAGATTTGCGTCAATATATATATGAGTTGTCTTGCGGACATTTAAAGCTTTTGAGAGCTGGATTCTTACGCAATATAGCATGTGAAGGGAGCCCATTTGACAAGTGTGCGACAGGTTGAAGGGTAGCTCGCAGCTGTCCCGACAACTGGTTATCAGCGGGTGAGGTCGTCCACACTCTGGCCTTGCGCCTATAAATACCAGTGTTATGTTTATTAAAAGAAACCAAATGCTCTATATATGTCTCGTCCTCACTTCCTTTCCAATCCAATTGTGTTATGAATATTACGTTATTTGGAGCTCGTGGGAGCTAATATGTTCTATATCATGTTGTATGATAATTTTGCAAGTCCTATAGGAGGACGTAGTCAGATTGACATGGGCTACTGATAGCCACATTTATTTTGTTGAGATGTTAAATTCATACCCTTTATTTGAAATAAAAGCTTTTGTACAGTTCAAAGTTCTCGTCTTCGTTCTGGTTCATTTTTAAATGTCATGGTGGAGGTTATTGTGTGAACAGACTTTAGTGATCCTGTTGTCAACTCAATCCCCGAGATAATTTTTAGAGGTAAGTAAAGGTAAGTATGAACCCCCGTCTATTTTGGTGTGTTCCACAATGATTTCCTGTTAACTTCTGTGCTCTTATCTCGATAGTATCTGTCAGTGCCATTTTCATTGATGTAGCTGAGCCGGTGCGATTGATTGTTGGCAATCCGATTGAGGGGGCGGATATCTGACAGCCTACTATCCGGGTAAACGGGGACAGTACCATCCTAACTTAGATTTGTTTTGCTACCCTGTTAAATGTAAATTCAGATATTAGCTTGATCTTGTAACTTGAACTAGGGACTTGCGTTGTACCATATTCCTAGCGTTGCTGTTGTTGTTTTATTATTGTGAGTTAGATCTTTCGCGAGGGTTTTCCGTGACTTCTCAGGTAGGGACCTGCTCTTTATCTTTGTTTATTTATTAGCTTGCGGACTAGCCGATTGTAACCCTCCGAACTAGGCTAGGGGCTTGTGAATTTTAATAAATTTTCACGGTGTTTTACATAAGTCTGGATGTTTATTTTCTCAGCCTAGTTTTAAGGTGAACCTTTCCTTATGCGGTCTATGACCATCGTCACCATGTACCACGATCCCTGTGGACTACGGACTCTCGTGCCGCTTTAGCCTTTATGGAAGGTCACCTGATCCTCTCGGTAATTTTATTCAACTTATGGGACGTTAGGAAAGTCATCGTGGTTGTTGACTCAACTAAACGGTCTCATAAAATGGCACCCAACGTGGGGCCGACGTTAACGTGGTGACCCTCAGTACCATGTTACTTTTGAGGATCTTAATGTTGATTAATGGTAAATTGACAGGATTGGGACGAACTTAGAAAGTCGTACTGCAGATCAATTGACCGCATGGCATTCATGTTTGATAGAAGTCCATGGGGTGAGGCTTTAGTGTTAGATAAATGAAGGATAGGATTTTCTTTGATGATGCCTCATCCTAAGTAAATGTAATACTTTGCTTTGCTCACCGTTGTCTTTGTAAATGTAGAAGCACTTAGTTTTCATACTCCAGCTGTACTCGTGATATTTATATAAATGAAGCAAGCTTTATACCACCAAGTAACTAATCATAGCTGTAAGTTCTAGTAGAAATTGATCCCTCACTTTCTCATATATTTCTTATCTATGGATGAGGAAACTATTCGTCGTGTGTTTGGAGGGATGTTGGCAGGTGTGAATGCCAATCTTCAACAGATTACTGCTGACTTAGGTCAGAATACTCAGGCTGTCAATACTGTAAGTGGTCATGTGGACCAGGTAAGACAGGAAGTCAACAATGTTAGTGGTCATGTAGATCAAGTAAGGCTAGAAGTTAACAATGTTAGGGTTGATTGAACTCAAGTCAGGGCAGACATGGACACATATAGGGTCGAAGCGAGAAATGATCTGACGGCAGGTTTAGCAGCTGTTAGGGTTGATGTCATACGACACCATCAGGAGGCTAACCAGCGCGTAGATTGCTTAACCGACCAGATGAATAGAGCTAGGGAGGATGTGCAAAACCGATTGGAGGAGCACACAGCTCAAATTCAGACAACCTTGAATAGAGTCCAGATAGACCTGAGAGCAGATCTGGAACATACTAGGGAAGAATTCGGGACTCGACTAGATCACGTCGAGGGATTTATCGGCAATGTGAAAAAGGACATGGCAACCATGAACATTGGCTTAATCTTGATGAGGGGAGCTGCCAATGCCGTTAATAACAACGTGAAGACTATCGTTGATGGCATGATGGAGGTTAAAGAAGAACTCGACACCAACAGGAGAAACATTTCTGAATTGACGGAAACCGTAGGTAGTCTACGTGAGACAGTTGATGTTCATCGTGAGGAACACAAAATTGACCTCATGTTATTGAGAGGTGACCTCAACGAACACGAGACCACAGTCGAGGCTAAGGTAGCCGAGGTTAGAGACGATGTTGGTAAAATCCAAGAAAATATGTCCAGAGTTGAAGGAGAAATCGATTCCTTACAAAAACGATTTGAGGAAGTCGCGGTGACCGAGAGGTTAGATCTCAGTTATAACCTTAGGACGGCCATACGCGAGGTAGACACAAACCTCAAGGGAAAGGTCGACAGGATCGAGCTGCAATTGAACGACTTAGGCAACAAAGTCGCAGCCAGAACCATCCCGAACTTGAAGTAATAGAAAGACGTCTGGACAGACTCGAGACGATTCCTAGAGAGAGACACGTACACCCACAGATGGGAGAATCTCAGGAAACGCCTATATCTCAATCAGGAGGAATGATGCCTACCCATTTCCAACCCAGCGCGCCTATGGAATCGCAACCGTCACAATTCACTGGTTCAGCGCAAGGTCAGACCTTGAACTTTGACGCTCATCCGTTTCAACCAGCATCTAATCGAATTAGTCATGAGACTAACACTCCTACGTAGAGTTACATGCAAAATACGTTCAGACCCGCGCATACGCAGGGAAATGTCACCATAATTCGTTCAAGAGAGGAGCAACCAGCTCGCTTCTCAGGAACTGGAAGTGGTGTTACTCCAGTGGAATTCCTAGCCAATGTCGAAAGCTACTTACGTGATACTATGGTAACTCCAGAGAGGGAACTAAGAGTTATAGAGCGACTGCTAGAGGGACAAGCCGGTACCTGGTTCAGGGCATTCAGATACTCATTTACAGGCTACCAGGATTTTAAGGAAGCATTATTAAGAACATATTGGTCGAGCGACATCCAGCAGAGCATCCGAGCTGAGATGTACACTCGAAGGTACAGTTCCAATACACCTACTCGTTATGCGAATTACTTCGCAATACAGCTTGCGAAGCTTCGTTGTCTTCAGCCTCCGTTGTCCGAGCAAGATTTAGTGAACACAATTGTTTGGCTGTACCCTGCGGACGTACAACGTGTGTTGATCACTGCAGGGGCATCCACTTTCCAGCAGTGTGACCAGATACTGCGAAGGTTGGATGCTAACACAGAACAGTTCCATACACACCGTCAGCAGAAGGCTGATAGGCGCGAGGATAGACATATAAATCTGACGACTGTTGATAAAGAGAGCCAGACGCCACAACAAACTCAAACCACAGAGGACTCTGGGCGACGTGATAACAACTACAGTTATAACAGGAGAGAATGGAACAACACTCCTTATACTCGAAATCAACAAGATGACCGGCGAAGTCATTGGAACCGGCGATTCGACCGAAGGACGGACGACAACCGACGTTATGAAAACAACCGCCGAGGGAATGAAGGAAGAAATCAACAACACGGAATTATCCGTAGAGACTATCGATATAACAGGGGATACGACAGAAATCGAGACCCTAGATACCAGCCAGACAGGGATTGGAAAGGAAGAGCACGGGAGAGCCGTGAGTACCTCCAACAACTGAGAGAATTGCAGATCCAAGAAGAGGGAGAACGGAACCCTACTTCGAGGGAAAATAGAAATTCGGCGCAGGAGACGGAGCAGAACCAGCCCAGTACTTCTCGCCAGGACAGGAAAAAAAACGCCGAAAAATCAATTGATTCTTGTTCGGTTGAGCACCGAGTAACTGCCACCATATTACTCTGGGAGCCAATCCAAGAAGACTTGTTGGACGAACGACGAACGACGAACCACAATTATGAATTGACACGTCTACCCAAGATCGTAGCCACCTTGAATGAAGTCAGTGTAGTCATACTCATCGATACTGGGGCGATGATTAGTGTAATTTCCGCCGATTGCCATGCCAGACTGAAAGCAAACTCTGAGGTGACAGAGCTGCCCATTTCAGCTGTAAGAGTCAGAGGTGTCATACCTGACCGCGTTGTAACGTGCAAAATCCAGATTCTGTGTACTCTGAAGATTTCGAGCGACGTGTACTTGCACGAATTTCTTGTAATGAAGGGCCTGCATCATGATGCCATTTTAGGCGCAGACTTCATTATAAAATATGATGGAATCATTGACATGGGACGGAATACGGTAGAGTTCAAGCCAAACGAACCCATTCAGATGAGCCTAATTGAAGAAGAACTGGAATTCCTATCCGAAGTCGACGTAGTCGAAGAATTAAATGGCAAGGAAATTGAGGAGACACTAGATGCCGACGAAGAGGCAGAATCGTTATCAGCACCCATACGTGAGGATCTTGAGGCAATATTGAACAAATACAGGGATATATTCGACACCACACCTGGTGAGATATTAGACTACGAGTATGATCTTGTGTTACTGGATGATTCCCCATTCCAGAAAAAGATCTATCCGATTGCCGAGAAACATCTCGAAGAAGCTGCTAAGAAGATCCATGAGATGGAAGCAGCAGGCACAATAAAGAAATCACCGACTCCTTTCTTGAATCCCATAACGCCTGTAGTTAAGGTAGATGGAAGCTTGAGACTTTGTCTTGATGCCAGAGCCTTGAATGAACGCCTAGCTCCTGAGCACTACAGACCGCCCAAGATTAGGGACATTCTCAGGAAGTTCAAAGGAAAAAGGATATTTTCATCATTGGACTTGGTTCAGTCTTATTACCATATCAGATTATCTGAGCACACTCAGAAATATACTGGATTCCTGTTTGATCAGACTACTTATGTCTTCCGAAAACTACCATTTGGATTGAAAAATGCCGGAGCCGCATTAATCAGATCACTTGATTCCAAGCTGACTCCTGAAGTGAAGCAGAGAGTAATATGTTATGTGGATGACATAATCATAGCTTCAGAAAGAGAAGAAGAGCATTTAAAGACATTGCGCCTTGTTTTTGAGAATCTTCGACAGGCGAATTTTAAGGTCAAATTTGACAAGTGTCGATTCTTTCAGAAAGAAGTGAAATTCGTAGGACACATAATCGATGGAGAAGGATATAGACCAAATCCGGCAAAGATTAGAACTGTTGCTGCATTTCCAACGCCAACCCGTGCGAAACACGTGAGACAATTCTTAGGAATTCTCCAATTCTTTGCTGCTCATTGTGAGAAGTATTCCGAGACTGTTGCACCACTGCAAGGATTATTGAAAAAGAACTGCAGGTGGAACTGGAATGATGAATGCGAGATAGGTTTCAGGAGAGCTAAACAGATGCTTGTGGACTCAATTCAGTTAGAATATCCAGATTATTCTCGGAACTTTATTCTAGAAACTGATGCATTTGCCATTGGTATAGGAGCCATTTTACTGCAGGAGGATGATGAGAAGAAACGTCATTACATCGCTTTCTTAAGCTGACGTTTAAGAGCACATGAATCTCACTACTTCACGACCGAGATAGAAGCACTTGCAATTGTCTACGCACTTGAATACTGGCAGAAACTTCTGTTAGGCCAGAGGATTATTGTGAGAACCGATCATCATGCGTTAACCTTCATCTTAAGAACAAGACTGGCAAGCGACAAGATCACACGTTGGACGCTGTTTCTCCAACAGTTCGATTTGGAAATAGTTTATCGACCAGGCAGAGAGAATGTATTGGCCGACATCCTCAGCCGGAATCCTGAAGCTACTGTTAATGCCATAGACATCGAGGGAGAGTGCGAGGAACACCTTCGCCGACTTCGTCATCTACCTGAAGGACAGCGACGTGAGGAGGAACTTAGACATATTATCCGTTTCCTAGAGCGAAGAATGGATCCACAGAATGATCATTATCCAAGAATTGCTGCTCTTGCAGATGATTATTTGGTTTATCATCGTGTCTTATACAAATTTGTAGACGAGGACCACACTCAACTGCGTGCAGTTATTCCTAGGAGATACCAAGAATCTGTTATTCTTATGGTACATTTATCCATTGGACATGGTGGAACAGACGAAACCATCGCAACCATCAAGGAGTCTTTTACATGGAAAGGGTTAGGAGCCACCGTTAGACAGTGTTTACGTGCTTGCGACGCATGCCAGCGGAACAAGTACACGTCACACTTGCTGAAGGAACAACCTAGACCAATACTACCAACTCAACCTAGAGAATTATATGCACAGGACCTGTATGGCCCAATACCTAAGGCTCGTCGTGGGAATCGATACATCGTTGTAACTATTGATGTGTTCACGAAATATACGATGCTTCATCCGATTCAAAAAGCTACTGCACATCAGATTATTCAGAGGATTAGACGCCAAGTGATACCGGAGGCAGGAAAGCCACAATTCCTGTTGACTGATCACGGATCACAGTACACCTCAGCAGAATTTGCCAATGCCATGAATGAGCTTGAAATAGGTCATGTTTTATCATCTATTCGACATCCAGAGAGCAACCCAGCAGAATGCGTGATGTCTATTATCGCAAAATTCTGTCGATTATATTGTCAAGAAGAACACTGGCGATGGACTGAAGTCCTTGTCATTATGGCAAAATGTATTAATTCAACAATCCATGAGAGCACTGGTCAAATACCTATGGTCTTGCATTTGAACCAGGTGCCGCTGAGAATATGGGACCGTGTGATTGTAAATCCACCTTGTTTACAAACATCACATGCCAGCAGACTTTTAGCTGCGAGAGAGACTATGGACAGACAAGCTGCCAAGCGCTTGAGAAGAACTAGACGCCAGAGGTTTAGAGAACCACTAGTAGAAGGAGACCTTATCCTTATAAGGAGACCCGGAATTTCTAGTCCTATAGACCGCATATATGGAAAATTTATGTCCTTGTATTATGGCCCTAGTCGTATCCGACAGCCTTTGAACAATGGAAGTTATGTAATAGAAGACATCAGGACAGGAGAGCGCATTGGAAACTTTAATGCAGCCAATCTAAAAAAATATCACTCATGAATGAATTTCAAAGCAAATAAAAATGTTATCCCAACATTTTATTTGAAACGACGGAGAAGCAGATGAACCCGCTGAGCTATGGTTCATGTGATATTTTTCTTATGACAGAGCATTTATGATGGGATGTTGTACTTTTGAACACACCCAGGGAGCCACGTGAAGCTAAGAGATCACGCGATACTTTTTGAAGTAGCGGTGAATCGCACTTTTGACTTTGGTGAAAACTGCTAATTATTTATCTGAGGTCTTATTAATTAATTTTTATCTTTCCACAAGACTCAGAATATTCCATTTCGTCATGCTGCATTATTAAAACATTTTGGAGAATGTTTATTTTTACTTTAGGTAAGGTAATACCCTTGCAGATACGCAAAAAGGAACGTAAGTAGTCGCTCAACGATTTCGTTTTGACGACCTACTTTCTAGAGACACCCAGTACCTTGCACTGCGTCTGGAGAATCCGCCTTGTGTAGGCGTGGAATTGCATTTGTCCTACGAGACGTAGAAGAATATCCGCTGTTGAGCGTTGAAAGTGATTATAAGGTGCCATCGAGCCCGCTAATACTATTATTCACTGTTGTTGAAGCCCTGTGAACTAAAGAAGAAGCTTGGGAGATAATAATTGGCAAGTATAGTGTATTGCACAACATTGCTGTAACACCACATTTTACCCACGCGTATGTGGAGGGCAGATGCCTAGTGGAAATATACAGGTAATAGTGTTACAATTATCCTGAATAAGTGTGATTATAATTGTATGAGATATTTAAATTGCCAAAGTGAAAATGTCATTTTAAAAACGACGTATAATTCACGGATGCTGCGTGATACAAAAGTAGCGTCACTAGCACGTGCAGAATTATAAAACAGTGTTAGCTCACATGCTAATCCACATCTACGAGATTAAGGCTGTGTCGTATTTTACAATTGAAGCCTATACCATTCACGACGAACATTATAATTTTGAAAGTGAGAGGATGAATTATTACGCAACTTATTTCACTACCCACGTGATTGGACTTTTCTTCACCATGATTGAAGCAGTCACCATGGGCTAATACCATCCCGGTATGAGGGTGACGTTTCTACAGGAACCAGCATGATGGTGGAACTTCCAGGACAACGAACGAGAAGGAAGGAGCCAAAAATGCCATTTCCAGGCATATCCACGAAGTTGTCGACAGGGACAAATCGAACCCTGGTCTTTGGAGGAGTCCAGATGGGAATCCTAATGAGGAGGATACCGTACCAGGGAGCCAGAGAGGAATTTGTACAACCCTTGTTGTGGAATAGAGAGCTGAGTGAGAGCTCCTCCATTTCGTGAGTTTTTGTCACACCCCTTCCTTGTTCTAGTTTCTGGTGGTATAGTAGATCTAATGTAGTTTGTGAACCAACCACACTCAGTGTCAGCCATTTTTCTATGTAGGGATGTAACTAGATTAGTTAAATGTCATTTATTTCAGTTTAGAGTGAGACACCCTTGGGTCAGACATTTTGGTCAGCCCTGGTGCAGCTCGATGAACGTCGTAGAACGTCAATGCCTACCTTTTGCTGAACCTGACTGTAGTCATTTTGAGGGTATTTTGTTCAACCCTACTTGGGGTAATTTTCAAGTCTTTGCTGACTTTAGTTATGGCAATTAGATGCCATGGTTATTAATTAACTGCATTCTTTGCAGCCATTCTTTGTTATACCCCTGACTGTCGTTAGAACGGTCGTATCATTTAGGTAGTCGACTGTAACTACCAGTTTTGTAAATGCATTATATTTCATTTTGAATAAGCTCAGATAGCTATTCTTGGTCATGTTTGAACCTAACAACTAGAAGGAATGTTTCGTTGCCTAGCATCGAACCCAGTTCCCAACGTATCATTAAGCAGATCTAGTGTGTGAATCTGCGCCACAATTATCATTTTTGCTTGTGTCATGTAAGACACGTTTTTATTTGATGTACTAGCAACTATTGAATTGTATTTTAAAGCAAAGAGTTCCAGTTATTGTAAGATTACTTTCATTTAGACGTCTTTGGTAGAAAGACGGAATTATATAATTATATTCAGATTTATTGAGTGTGTTTTATACACGGACTCTTTAGAGGTCCGTAACCTATGGTAAAGTTTTTTATGAACTGGCCAGGTGTAAGTTTATATTGATTAAATCGCCGGCCTTGAATAATGTATGCTTTGTGTCGACCAACACAGGAATGTGGTAACCTGTTGGTGACATAAACTGGTTATCTAACCCAGTGACCTGAAAGCACGCCTGCTTTATTGTGAGACAAAACTACTATTGACAAGGACAGAGTACGCTCTTCCTTTCATTGCTATGTTGCTTATGGAAATTAGTTTCCACTCTTGTATTTGATCACATGTTTTATAGATCGCTTTTTGATAGTTAAACGCTCTGTTGCGTGTACTGTCGTTTGACAGGTACAGTTATGTCAGGTTTTCTATAGTATGGTGAAGGCTACCCTGTTATAGCAGGATGTTATTGTATGAAGGTATTTTGAGTATGCCTTGTCCGGGACTGATCCCGTTGACTAGATGTTATTGGAAGGTAACTGTTGTGTACAGGCCTATCCCAGAGTTATTGAACGCGAGCTTAGCGCCGCTGGTAACCCGTGTTATTGTGTGTCCGAGTTGTTGTACTCGTTGATTATATTCCGACTGTTGAGTCGAGGCTTTTTGGTGGAGAAAGATCTCAGTGGAGACACTCCGTGCCCAGGCTATTGTCAATGTTATTCGCCCTAAACCTACGATAAACCTATAAACCGACATCTTAATAATAAGACGCATAATTGTTGTAAAACAAAGCTAACTAACGATTCTTTCTATCTAACTTTGTTCTTTGCATTCTGGAACTGTTGACATAGCCGTGCAGTTGAAGATAATTTCCTTGTGAGGAAATGACTAGGACAGTTGACATTTTTGTAGCGACCTGAAGCATGCGCGAACCTAGAGTTCGTAGCTTGTGGAGCTCAGGCCATGCGATTTCAGACGTGGTCTCAACTACGCATTCGTCACCGTAATTTTACACATTAGATGACTATGGTTTACAAAGAGTAAACCAAGGTGCAGGCAGGAATTTTTAATAAACTACTGTGTCTATTTCATTATTTATTTATGATGTCAAGTGTATAAATCCTACATGTTACCTGTTGTGTGCTGTTAGCACATAGTTATTAGGCATAATTAAATTGTTTGTTTTTCATGGCTGTACACTTAGCTTTTGGATGTAATTGTTTTCTTTTACGGACGTCATCGCCGTAAATTTTGTTAATTGATAGGACTTAGCTAGATGAATTAACGTTAAATGTTAATGTCGAAAAGGTACCATCCTAACTTAGATTTGTTTTGCTACCCTGTTAAATGTAAATTCAGATATTAGCTTGATCTTGTAACTTGAACTAGGGACTTGCGTTGTACCATATTCCTAGCGTTGCTGTTGTTGTTTTATTATTGTGAGTTAGATCTTTCGCGAGGGTTTTCCGTGACTTCTCAGGTAGGGACCTGCTCTTTATCTTTGTTTATTTATTAGCTTGCGGACTAGCCGATTGTAACCCTCCAAACTAGGCTAGGGGCTTGTGAATTTTAATAAATTTTCACGGTGTTTTACATAAGTCTGGATGTATATTTTCTCAGTCTAGTTTTAAGGTGAACCTTTCCTTAGGCGGTCTATGACCATCGTCACGATGTACCACGATCCCTATGGACTACGGACTCTCGTGCCGCTTTAGCCTTTAAGGAAGGTCACCTGATCTTCTCGGTAATTTTATTCAACTTATGGGACGTTAGGAAAGTCATCGTGGTTGTTGACTCAACTAAACGGTCTCAATATGTATCCCTATAAAATCTCGGTTGATTTCGTTAATAGGCACAATCAGTCGACGAAGGTGAAAATGGGGGGCTTTTTTCGAATAAGTGAAATATTGCAATAACTCTCGTTATATTTGATATATCGAATCCATTCAAAGTTCATACTATGTGTCGGATAAGTCCCAAAAATGTATGTTTGAAGAGTTTTTTGATATCACCAACCATTGACCAAAGGGGTGGGAAAAAGTGGGTTTTTCGGGAAACATTAATCATATCTCTCTTAATAGGCACAATATCAAAACCGTACAACATGAACAATATTCCACTAATTATTTCCTACAACTTTTGTTTGAAAGAATTTTTGATACGACCCACAATTACGCCAAGGGATGAGAAAAATGATTTCGGAATTATAAGAAAATGCCAAGTGCTATCAGAGGTTACCATGACAACACTACTAAATTGATGAGGGAAGAGCCATCAGACGTTGCCATGATAACATACTTGCACGAGATCATTCAGTTTTCCATCTGACTAAGTGTGAAGCGGCTTCCGTGACGTAACTGGAAGCATGCTGATCTTCTATGCCCAAGTTCGCGGGTTCAAAGCTGGCCGAAGTCGTCGGATTTTCTAAGAGCGCTAAAAATCCCTCAGTATGCGTTCCTTTGGAGGGGAAGATCCAACGTTGGTTGCGAGTGGCTGGTTGCAGTGGCATCTAGTAGCCAAGTTCAAAGCTAGGTGTCGTTGACGGTAGTATCCAGTAGCAACATTAGGAACTACTGCTTGAAATTGACCGTTTGCAGTCCTTACCTGAATTACATACTAATACAGCCATCACAATTCACACCAGTAGTGTGTTTTGATCGGTTCTAATGCCACCGCCACCGCCACCGCTGGAATACTAAAATGGCAATATTTCGCGAACCAATCAGGCTAGAGACTTGTACGAGGTGTCAAATTACTCAGGTGAACACCCCCTTTCCATTGGACAACATACTTCCACCCCATAAAAAAACCTACCCCTACTAGAGGGTGAAATTGAATTTTTTTAGAGAATTTCTCGTTCCAATGGCAACATGTGAGAGTTTGAATGCCGATATGGAATGTAACATTGTTCTGAAAACCAATAATCGAAGAGGGGCATGTTAGGCCTTGAGGTGAGAGCCCCTGTTATTGTTGACGAGCCCCCTGCTGTCGGGCCCTTGTTGATGGGTTATTGTTGACAGGTCCTTGTGGACGAGTCCTTGTGGCCAAGTCCTTGTGGACAGGTCATTGTTGACAGGTCATTGTTGACGAGTCCTTGTGGACGAGTCCTTGTCCCTTTGGACTGATCCCTTTGGACCGGCCCCTTTGGCCTGATCCCTATGGACTGGCTCATGATTTTATTTAAATTATATTAAAGGGCCTAACTACATTTGTGTGTGTTGAACTGACGTTGTTCACCAACCCCCACTACTATAATGGGATAACGATATGAAAGGAAAGTGACGAAATACATGTGAACACGTGTGAGATGACCTTATTACCGTCTTCCTTGTGAATCAAGTCACATCCTCTTTTGGTTCATACGTGAGAAAATGCAGGTTCATGTGTAATATGACCTAACACACAAGTGTACACATGTGCACGTGCACGATAAGAGCTAACAAGTCACAACCTGTTTTGACAGTGGTGGAAATAAGGCTAGAGACATGTACAAGTAGTCAAATTACTCCGGCAGACAACCCCTTTCCTATGGATAACTTATTTCCACTCAAAAATAAAATCTACCCCTACTAGGGGGTGAAATAATAATTTTTAGGTAAAAGTCGCTTTCCATGTGCAACATGTGGGAGTTTGTATGCCAATATGAAATTAAAATCGTTCCACATAAAGTACATGCATACAACTGAATGCCGCTATGATTTATTATTTTTGTTTTTTGTTTTACGAATGCGCAATTGGGGTTTTTGTAAGAGGGTGGGCTTTTTGAATAATGATTTATAGATACGGTTTTTTTTACAAATTAACCAAAGATCCAAAAACTAATAGGTCATCGGCTTTTTAATATATTATGAACTAAGAAAGCTAGGGACTTGTATGAGGGGTCGTTGGACTTAGGGTGACGCCCTGTTTTTGAATGTATTATTCATTTTTTGTCAAAAGGGCCTAACTGCACTTTTGTTATTATCCCGCTAACTAATAATCACAGAGGGTCAAGTGAGGTGTCATAGGACTTAAAATGGCCAACCCCTCCCCATGACCAATGAATTTACCCAAAAAAACAGCATGGTCATTAACCTAAGACAAGTGAGGTGTCACAAGACTCAGGATGGCCAACCCTTTTCCATGACCAACGAATTTACCCAAAATACCCAAAACAGCAAGGTCATTAACCTAAGATTTTATCAACTAATAATCAGAGAGGGACAAGTGAGGTGTCACAAGACTCAGGGTGGCCAACCCTTTTCCATGACCAACGAATTTACCCAAAATACCCAAAACAGCAAGATCATTGACCTAAGATTTTATAAACTTATCAGTAGAGAGGGTCAAGTGAGGTGTCATAGGTCTACGAATGGTTAACCCTTTCCCATGACCAATGAATTTACCTCAAAAATTCAAAACAGCAAGGTCATTGACCTGAGATTTTATAAACTAATAATCGGATATCAACATGTGAGGTGTCATAGGACTTAGAATGGTCAACCCTTTCCCATGGCTAATGAATTTACCCAAAAATACCCTATACATCAAGGTCATCGACCTGAGATTTTATAAACTTATAATCGGATATGGACATGTGAAATGTTTACAGTGAGTGATGAAACATAGCTAGGTAGTGAAAGAATTATTGTAGGCTACATGTATGGTGACTGACAAATCTTTCACCATTGGAACTTGTTTTCAGATCAAACTGCAGTACAGAGAGAGTATAGGTTGTAGGTATGGGATAATAAATGACAAATGGTGTATACAAAATCTGATTTATCGATTCAAGAAATAAGAGTAGACAATCTTTAATTGATTGGTTAAAGAGGATAGCTAAAATCCACAATGGTGACTACATTGAACTAAACTGAACCAAGTTGAATCAAACCCAACCAAACCGAACAAAACTTAATCAAAAACAAGCCAATGGTTTAAGTGTAAAACTTGTGGGTGAATGTGGTCATTGGTAATGTCAGAAGGGAAAGGGATAACGCTCTACCTATAGAGGGTAAGGTAAAGCTAGTGCATGATGCTAATGCACACACACAAGTACATGAACCACACACAACTATCCTATGCAGTTATTATGGGTTGACTGTTAAAACTTGCTCAGAAGTTACTGGGACAAGATGGTCGCTACACACAACAAGCTTTAAATACCTGAGGCTAATAATCTATACACACACACACACACTTTTTCTAAACTAAACTGTCTTGCTGGCAGAGCTCACACAGTAGGTAAATGACAGAAATGCTTGGCTAACAGAAATACAATCATATTCGGTTGTCTAATGTTACCAGTTAAACATTACGTGCTATAGTGGTGAGCACATGTGCCTCTTTCACTGGAGATCTTAACTCGATTTCTAGCTCTAAGGCCTAGAACGAATCAAACTAAGAAAAAAGGGTATGGTGACGCAGTGGTTAAACTGTTAGCCTTTCACTAAGGTAGACTAGGGTTTGATTTTAGGTTAATATGCATGTCATAAACAAACAAATAAAAGCAGAGATAATGTTTAAAACTGATTACACTTGTCTCTTTTCAAATTATTACTTAGATTACAATACAAACGTGGACTGAATTTGACATACAGTTAATGCTTCGTATCACATACTAGACTGTAAGAAAGGCAAACAAGCAAAAGGCGTAGGTAGAGCAGTGGTAAAATCGCTATGTGTAGAGAAATACCTAACGGTTTTATGAACTGGCAAAGGTATGTCGCATAAACAGTGCAGGATACAATCCAGCAACCATAATTTTTATCTCGTGGACAAGAGAAAACATATATATATAGAGAGAGAGAGAGATATAGAAAGCTTGTGTGTGTGTGTGGGTAGCATTGGTTGTTTGACCAGAGAAAATACGGTGAGGTAGGGTGGGGAGAGGGAGAATTAGCACTTATATATGAATGGAAAATAGATTTTTTTCAATCGTTTTGTTTTTTCAAACGCAGTGGTAGATGGTCGTTTTTTGTAAAACATTCTTACTTGCAGTAGTAATAAGCCTCTATGGTTCCGCTAACACATAGATAGACTGTATTATTGCCATGGTCAAGCACACACATTAAGATCATTTACAAAATCATAAAATAAAAAATCTTGTTTTGGAAATATCGTTTTTCAACATACACACAAAATAAATATATAAAAAATTTGTAAACAGCAAAATGGAAAATCCATGTTTCCATATAGACAAAATTTAAAAACCCTAAACAGACATTTAAGAAAATATATGCAAATGGGAAATTGACAAATGTGTAAAAATGAAAATGGAAAAATCCATGTTTCCATATCATGAAATTGAAAAACATCAAACTGTCATTTTAAAAAATGCAAATGGAAAATTGACAAATTGCAATGTGTGAAATGTGAAATTGAACAAGTGGCTATCATTATTTAAAATAAAAGAACATGGTGCTCTATGGTTGAGGTGTGAATCAAACCCTCTCTACTTATTTGGACCACTCGAGACTGAGTAGACTAGTTTTAGTTGTCATACCACTTTTAAAAGTTTGTGATAAATCTAGGAATTGAACCCAAGAGCTTGTAGGGGGGATCCAAGGTTATAATATGTTAAACAGATAGCCTTGAATGTAGGGTGTGGTATTTATATAGAGATGGGACGTTTCGCTCAGGGCAGGGAGGCATGGAGATCTGCATCAAACCAGTCAAAAGACTGACGACTCAAACAACAACATGTAGAGCTCACCAAAATAATGTTGTGTAACGGTAAATGTTAGTCAACGAATGCATTACTAAAACCCATGACACGATACCTAAGAGCTTTTATAACATTGAGACATTTCAGGAAAGTGATACATGTATGCTGTCAGATTATTTTTTCTTTATGTGCCATCATGTTTTATGAATTTTGATAATTTTTCATAGTTTTTAATTTTTTTGGTCTGTAATTTACAAAGTGTTTCTGAATATCCGGTGGTTTTTTTAAGTAAAATTGGTGAATACCTCATGCACATGGAGCATTTTGATTACCTAAAAACGTTGTTTGGAGATAAAAGCATTTTTATAAAATCGAATGCTATATTAACCAGTTTGGCTCACCCAATGAAACTTTTGTGGAAAGGATGTGAAAAATACAATGTTTTGTTGTAGAGATAAAGAGCATGGAGACCTTTCGTTTGAGTTAACCTACAACTTTCTAGGATTTCTAGTTTTAAAAGTATAGCCTACATTCTATGATTTGCCTTCAATCTTCTTTTTACGCATAGGAGATTTAAAAATGTCGCTGAGCCTTTAAAAATGGCGGTGAATGAAAACTGATTTACTGAAATGATCCACAGGGGTCCATAAGAGATATATATGGGAAAAACAAAAAAACAGTTATTTTGTCATTTTTGCCCAAAAACTCAGCCCTAGTGTCCCTTAACGAAAGTGCAGTTAGGCCCTTTTGACAAAAAATGAATAATACATTAAAAAACAGGGCGTCACCCCAAGTCCAACGACCCCTCATACAAGTCCCTAGCTTTCTTAGTTCATAATATATTAAAAAGCCGACGACCTATTAGTTTTTGGATCTTTGGTTAATTTGTAAAAAAAACGTATCTATAAATCATTATTCAAAAAGCCCAACCTCTTACAAAAACCCCAATTGCGCATTCGTAAAACAAAAAACAAAAATAATAAATCATAGCGGCATTCAGTTGTATGCATGCACTTTATGTGGAACGATTTTAATTTCATATTGGCATACAAACTCCCACATGTTGCACATGGAAAGCGAATTTTACCTAAAAATTATTATTTCACCCCCTAGTAGGGGTAGATTTTATTTTTGAGTGGAAATAAGTTATCCATAGGAAAGGGGTTGTCTGCCGGAGTAATTTGACTACTTGTACATGTCTCTAGCCTTATTCCCACCACTGTCAAAACAGGTTGTGACTTGTTAGCTCATATCGTGCACGTGCACATGTGTACACTTGTGTGTTAGGTCATATTACACATGAACCTGCATTTTCTCACGTATGAACCAAAAGAGGATGTGACTTGATTCACAAGGAGGACGGTAATAAGGTCATCTCACACGTGTTCACATGTATTTCGTCACTTTCCTTTCATATCGTTATCCCATTATAGTAGTGGGGGTTGGTGAACAACGTCAGTTCAACACACACAAATGTAGTTAGGCCCTTTAATATAATTTAAATAAAATCATGAGCCAGTCCATAGGGATCAGGCCAAAGGGGCCGGTCCAAAGGGATCAGTCCAAAGGGACAAGGACTCGTCCACAAGGACTCGTCAACAATGACCTGTCAACAATGACCTGTCCACAAGGACCTGCCAACGATAACCCATCCACAGGGATCCACTCCCCCACCCTCTTAAAAAAGCCATGAGTGGGCATGCGGAAAAAACAAAAAACATGCATGTTAATTCATAGTGGCAACCCGCCGAACACATGCACTTTGTGTAGAACAACGTTTCATTCCATATTGACATTCAAACTCTCACATGTTGCAATTGAAAAGAGAGATTCTCTAAAAAAATACAATTTCACCCCCTAGTAGGGGTAGGTTTTATTTTGTGGTGGAAATATGTTGTCCATTGGAAAGGGGGTGTTAGCCCGAGTTCAATGACACCTCGTACAAGTCTCTAGCCTGATTGGTTCGCGAGATATTGCCATTTTAGTATTCCAGCGGTGGAGCGGTGGCGGTGGTGCTAGAACCCCTGCAAATACACTACTCACACCGTTTATCAAGCAGATTCTACACTCACCCAAAGTACACGGGGTTACAAGACCGCGTTGTCGCAGCCCCTAAACTGAGGAACCAACCAAAATCTCTGCGGGGGATAACATTTTTCGTGAAGAAGTAACAAACCGTTAGATAGTTAAACATCAGTGTCGAAACCTTGCATAAGGACACTGGTACCACAAGTATAACAAGAAGTTCCGTGACGAACTGAAGAGCCTACTTATCTTAAAATTTAAGATTCATGCCAATGATTAATCTTTGTGAATCTATCTAGAATAATGACGGAATTAAGTTTGTAACATGGAAATTTCTAATTAGTTCGAAATACTGTATACCTAGCATAATCTAGCGTAATAGAGAACTACAGTTGGCAGCCCTGGTGACTGAATATATTCTTAGTTCCATCTCTTAAGGTACAGAATACAAAATTTGGTTGAAGCCCAATGGATAGCATGGATGTTACATGCAGTTAAACATTGGATCTAACAGCGCGCGTAAAATCATGATGGCAACAATGACATACATGTATTGGTCAGAAATAATCTGAAATAATATGATCTATTTTTGTGTCAATTTTGAATGAAATCCATTAGTTAGTATAGAAGTTACATGCATTTAAAAATTGGGCCTATCAGCAGGCTTAGAATCATGTTGGCAGCACTGACGTATTGTACAGCCCGGGGGGGGGGGGGGGGGGGCAGTACCCCTTGAGAGCCACCCCCCATCTTTTACCAAAACCACCCCAACTGGCAACACCATAAGACCAGAACATTATCTATACACAGCAAGCAGCGGCCACCCAGCCTGGGAGGTTAGCCAACTACTTACAAAACATACACAAACATCTACACTAACAACTATCTGGGGCAGCTACATTTACGCAATGCTGACCACGCAGCGCCGGAAGGTATACGAATGGAGTCCAAACTGGAGCCATTATCTGTTCTACTCTGTGCTTCGCCAGGGGCCCTGTCCGAGGTCTGTTCCAGTTTTATCACCAGGTGAGATTCAGCCGTGCTCAGGCTCCTTTAATTCTTGTGAACACCTACCCCAAACTTGTACACACCAATTGTATTTTATACTTGTTTAAATTCCCCAAGAGGGACATACCAATCTACATCCACTGACCAATAAATACATGGTCAGTAAGCTACACTTGCATTACTAATTACACTCCACTTCACATCCTCATACCCCACCTGAACTTCGTCACAATTGCCCGTGACCGTAGTAGCCAGTAATTGCTTTGTCAGGCTACATTGTACTCACAGCACGCGACTCGACTGCACAGCGTCGAGCCGCTGACTTAGCACGTCTATTGTATTACTCATTCCGCCCAGCTGGCAGGCCAGTATACAGGGTCTTTCATATAAAGTAAGAACGCCAAGCGGCGGGTTTGTTATCCGCTAGTGTGGTGGCCTTGACCGAGTTTGTGGCGAGCCGTGGTCCCCTGCTCTAAGCGTGTGTACAATCCTCTATGAAATATTACCTTATAAAAGGTCCTGGAAGTGTCGTCCTTCCTGGGTTATACAGGCATTGTATCTGGTAACCACATTTTGGCTGACGCGAGTGAGTTATGCCTCTGTATTTTTTCTGATTTTTTATTTTGTGTTTTTTATTGAGCACTGAACCAGTAGTGTCAAAGTTATTTACAATTACGTGAATCTATGCTAGTGAAGGTGGCACTTCATCAGGAAATTGCTGAACAAATGCATCACGTACCCGCCGAGCCGAATCGTAATTTAAATAAATTTTACATACAAAAATACGATGTTGCAATGATAACTGTCTCAACATGTTAGCAGCTGTGGTTCAGACTGGCGACTGACAACACCTGCACTCTTATTGCAAGGTCAAGTTTGTACTATCCGCGCGCTTTCAATACTACAGCAGGGGGCCGTGGCGCGTCACAAGGTCGGCCAAACCAGCTTCAGCAGCGAATGACAAAACCGCCGCTCGCCGTTCTTACTTTATATGAAAGACCCTGTAGTAGCCTGTATTTAGAGATCCATCCCCTAGCAAATACTTGCATTTTGCAGGGACACCCCCAATAGATTAGACACCAAACACCAACACACTACACTAGTAAGCTCTCCCAGCTACGGGAGGCTACTCTCATCCAGGTACAGTCTTCTAAATTAACACAGTAACTCAACCGAGTTTTATACCAACTACCCCCCCCCCCCCACCAAGGGATTAAAACAGTATATTAGTTACTCCAAATTAATCTAGAATGCCAGGTACTATACGTGTGCAACGCTTAGAGCTATTGGCTTGCATACTTTCTGATATATTGATATTAGGGTAACAAATATAGAGACAGTATTTATTAACAGTTGTCAGCCCTGCTCACTCTTAAGTATCGGCATAGTCAACTGTTATGGTACACATAACACACACGAAATTAAGTTGAAATTCAATTGGTAGTGTAGAAGTTATACATTTAAAATTTGGACCTATCAGTAGGCTTATATTCATTTTGGCAACACTGCCATGTATGGCCTCCTGGAAATTAAACTGCAATATTATTATCTATACGTGTGCAATTTTGAAATAGCTCCCATTCATAGCTTCCAAGATATCCAACAAGGAGCTTAAATTTCAATTGCGATTTTAAGCAGTCGGTAGCACTGACATCATTTTCAAATCTGGCCGTGAGATATTCAGGTATAGATCTTTACTCTTACCAAATTTTGTTTCGATTGATGCAGCCGTTTAGGAGTTGATAGGAGGGGACACACACACACACAGTCAGACAGACAGACAGACAGACAGACAGAAGGACAGGCAGACAGACAGACAGACAGACACACATTTGCCCGATCTCGTGTCTACTTTTTCCTCATTTTTGCAAAATGTGAAAAGTAGGCTAAAAATGGATCCCAAATGACAAGAAGTTTACCGTCCCCGTAAGAAAAAAAAATGTTTATAATATGCATAAAATGACGAGAAACAAAGTTAATTATGCTCCAATTATAAAATACTTTCTCGCAATAAATGAGGTCTGATCCCTCTACGAAAACCTGCATATTCTGACTATTTTTGCCTATCCCCAAGTATGCCCGGTGAAATCTACCTCCGCCTTCCGGCGTGCCGAGAGGACTTATTTTTAAATGAATGTGACTTCTATACTAACAAATGGATTTTATGCAAAATTGGCACATTAATAGATCATGATATTTCAGGTTAATTCTGAGCAACCCATACATGACCTTGTTGCCAACGTCATTTTACGCGCGCTGTTGGATCCAATGTCTAATTGCATTTAACGTCCATACTATTCATTGCACTTCAACCAAATTTCGTATGTACATTCTGTATCTTAAGAGGTAGAACTAAGAATATATTTGGTCACCAGGCTTGCCAACTGTAGTGCAGTGCTCTATTACGCTACACTGTTTCAGGTATATTTCTAACTAATTAGAAATGTTAGTATTACTATACCTGACCCGGTCGGAGACTGGAAGCAGGCGGTGGATTTTCATTTTCAGTGTTACTATAGTACGTTATGCAACGAGCCTATAACGGCAATAATTATGACACGAGTATGTTTATAAAACAAGCGTAGCGAGTTTTATAATTTCCATACGAGTGTCTTAATTATCATTATGGGCGAGTTGCATACGACTGTTTATGTTTGACGATAATTATTATAACTATTTGATGTTAGATCATAAATATTCATAAATATCTGTCGAGATTTCGCCAGTTTTATATACTGAACAGAGCGCATGGGACGCAGAGAATGCCTTGTATTTGAGCATGGCCTCCTCAATTACCCTACTATGACACTAGGCAACGCAGTGAAATTAAAATTAGAAGGCCATGGAACTCAGCGCAGGTGCGATGCTATCCTTATATAATTGGTCAAACATCCGTTTCTTGAGCTCTGATTGGTGGGAGAAACTGTTTCATTATGAAGACTAATGTTATAATGAGCCTCATTATAGTAAAGTTTTCGGACATATAATAGTCAGGGTCGAACATAATAGTACATTATGCAACGAGCCTATAATGGCTATAATTAAGACACGAGTATTTTTTATAAAACGAGCGTATGCGAGTTTTATAATTTCCATTCGAGTGTCTTAATTACCATTATAGGCGAGTTGCATACGACTGTTTATGTTCGACGATAATTATAACTTTATTATATGTTTTAACATAAATATTCATAAATATCTGTTGAGAGTCAGCTACTGGAATTTTGTGATAGCGAGCGTTGGGTGTTATATCTTCGTCTTTCAAGAGCTTTGAACGACCGACGCATGCGCGCTGTGGGCTTGCAATGCCATATGCAGCCATATGTTTACATCAGCCGTCCCTCAGTAATATTGTCACCGCAGTCATTTGAAGACAATGCGCTGTGTAGAAATTAGTGTTGGTGATTTTAAGGTACCGTGCTATTTCTTGTCTCATATTCGCCAGTTTATTTACGCGAACATATGGACGGTGGGTATTCCATGTTGGTCATTTATTATAGTTCGATGTTGTGTTTATGTCCGACATGTTGGATTTTGAGCGCATGCGCGAAGTTATCGTTACCTAATTGGTCAATGAACGAGCTCTGATTGGCTGGAGAAACTGTATCATAATGGAAAACAGTGTTATAATGACCATCATTATGATACAGTTATCTGACACATAATAGTGAGGGTCGAACATAATAGTACATTATGCAACGAGCCTATAATGGCTATAATTAAGACCCGAGTATTTTTTATAAAACGAGCGTATGCGAGTTTTATAATTTCCATACGAGTGTCTTAATTACCATTATAGGCGAGTTGCATACGACTGTTTATGTTCGACGATAATTATAACTTTATTATAGGCCTATGTTTTAACATAAATATTCATAAATATCTGTTGAGAGTCAGCTACTGGAATTTTGTGATCGCAGAGCGAGCGTTGGGTGTTATATCTTTGTCTTTCAAGAGCTTTGAACGACCGACGCATGCGCTCTGTGGGCTTGCAATGCCATATGCAGCCATATGTTTACATCAACCGTCCCTCAGTAATATTGTCACCGCAGTCATTTGAAGACAATGCGCTGTGTAGAAATTAGTGTTGGTGATTTTAAGGTACAGTGCTATTTCTTGTCTAATATTCGCCAGTTTATTTACGCGAACGTATGGACGGTGGGTATTCCATGTCGGTAATTTATTATAGTTCGATGTTGTGTTTATGTCCGACCACGGCCGACTGAATGCGCTCATACCGGCCTAGACAATGAGACCTTTTTCATGAAATCTTGTTAGTTACCCAACTGCTCACACAGCGCTGTTCACCAAGCATTGCACGACTAACACTTATCTCTACTTAGTGTAAAACAAAGTCCCCGATTCTTGGATATCACGGGTAATCTCGAGAACCACTGGATGGATTTTGATGCGGCTTTCACCATTCTGTACAGGTAATATCGAGGAAGATTTCTGTAGAAAATAATTGATTTATGATCAAAGGGAGCCAAGCAGTAACGATTTTAGATTTCAGTGAATAGGTCGAAGAAAGAACTTGACGTCCGTGCGCTTTTTAAGCTTACGCTGGACAAACCGTTAAAAATATCAATATACTATGAGTGTAAGAATTGTTCAGCATGAAAAATTGTACAAAAAAGTCCGCGTGAGCATATCTCTATCTTCGATAAATCGCCCACTATAAGTGTTTTTAGTTTGGACGGGAGGGAAATTTGGCTTGCACCTCGCCATTCTTAAATTACGTCTGACAGGAATTCCTTGCACATTCATAACTGTTCCCGGGCGAAGCCGGGGCGGGTTGCTAGTGACACTATTATATTATCATTATAATTCCCACAATATCAAAATGCAAATTATATCACAAAATAAAATAGCGTGCTAATAAATCTAAGAGAAATTAGACATACCTTGCACCTCGTTACAGTTGAATTCGATCAGAATCACTCGGTTTTCATTAAAGTTTATGAATTTTTCTGCTGAACGGTTTGGAAGTTCGGCAACAGGAAACTAGGACTGTTATTTACTTAAAATATTCATTTTTGTATTTTTGTACTATTTGTGTTCATGATTTCATTACATTGTCAGAATTACCGACAGTAGCGGCTACGCTGGCTAAAGCGCAGCGTTAGGCCATGGGGCCAAGCTCTCTGCTGACTCGGTAGACGCGTGTGTTCGAGCCCCACCGTCGGCCGTCCTTGAAATGATTTTCCGTGGTTTCCCATTTTTCAACACCAGGCAAATGCTGGGACGGTACCTTCTAACAGGCCACGGCCGCTTCCTTCCACATCCTTGCCCAGTTTCATTCATCTTCATCCATTCCATCTCTCATCCTGACGCGCAGGTCGCACACGGGCGTCGACTAGAAAGACCTGCACTCGGCCTCTCAGGAGGCCACACGAAAAAAAAATGTCAGAATTAATGCTTTAATTAGTAGGGTATACTATTCAGTCTACCTATTATAAATAAAAACCGTGAGGTTTCTCACCTCCCCATATTACGAAACCCGGTTGCCTAATACGGGGAAAGTGCACTTTTAAAGTTAACAATAATATCAGAGGGTATTACAACATCAAACGTGTCCATATTTGTGATATACATAGTATATCGCCTGAGGTTTACATTGGTGAGAAAACCAAAATTATTCCGTTCCTTCTTATGTCTAATGTGAGCCCTATAAAAAAAAACTCCCCATACTTGGCGACTTTCCTCTACCCATTTTTAGAAGATACCTTATGCACTGGACAGCTGAATCCGTGATTAATTGTATAGGTAGCTTCGTAAGTCTCAGAACTCAGGAAGTCCTTTCTAGCAGCGTTACTAGCAGCTTTCAAAGTTTCAAGGTAAGAAAGAAAATATTCCTCTAGCCAGTTTAGGCGACTGACATTTAATGAGAAAAAATGCCCTTTATCTGGATTTCTAGACTGAATATGATGATAAGTGATGCTTACGTCATGCATAGCGAACCATTTATTAACGTTAAAAAAAAATGGTTGCTTCTGCGTCCATGAATGTGTACGCTTCCGGGTGCATGCCTATATTTTCTTTCAGTGTACTAATGGCACCAATAACTTCTGACGAAACACTTCCTTGGCACGCCGAACATTCATTTTTTTCAAATTTAGTGGGTTCGATGTGTTTTTAGTGAGGTTTCTGACCGATTTGACGATCTCACCCTTTTGCATTGTTTATAGTAATGACAAGTATTTCCCTGAAATTATTCCAGTACCATCAGTCATCTCTCGTTACAGAAACTGCGTTCTAATGTGTTTTTTTTTTTGAATGCGACAATGATCAAAACTAGGGAATACATTCCTAGACTCGTCGTATGGGTGATTGACCATTGGTTGCAAATTCCCTCCCCCTAAATGCCTCATCATTGTAGTGTTAGTTTTGTGACTATCAGAGACAGTTATTATAATTATGAAACCGCATTGTTCAACCTCGAGAATAACTTCCAGCAGGAGTTTATGTAAGTCCCGTCCTGACAGCTGCTTCGTGAAAAAGAAGGCACACGGTATCTGATAATTTGTCGAAAGATCTCTTAGCACAAAACACAACACACGATTAGCTGCTACTTGTTCCCGGCTGTAATTTTGATCCTCTCTTTCCTTTTAATGAGGTGCTGCAATAGTGTCCTTGTACCCGAAGAAGGTGCAAGGTATGTCTAATTTCTCTTAGATTTATTAGCACGCTATTTTATTTTGTGATATAATTTTAATTTTGATAATGCGGAAATTATAATGATAATAATTATATAGTGTCACTAGCAACCCGCCCCGGCTTCGCCCGGGAACAGTTATGAATGTGCAAGGAATTCCTGTCAGACGTAATTTATGAATGGCGAGGTGCAAGCCAAATGCCCCTCCCGTCCAAACTAAAAACACTTATAGTGGGCGATGTATCGAAGATAGAGATATGCTCTCCCGGACTTTTTTGTAGAATTTCTCACGCTGAACAATTCTTACACTCATAATATAATGATATTTTTAACGGTTCGCCCAGCGTAACCTTAAAAAGCGCTCGGACGCCAGGCTATTTTTTCGACCTTTTCACTGAAATCGTTACTGCTTGGCTCCCTTTGGTCATAAATAAATTATTTTCTACACAAATCTTCCTCGAGATCACCTTTACAGAATGGTGAAAGCAGCATCAAAATCCATCCAGTGGTTCTTGAGATTACACATTTAATATACGTACTGTACAGCTGATTCCTTATCGCGCCTATAATGGGAGGGGAGTGTGCTCTGCCGGCAACGAGTAGAAACTTTCCAATTACATGTTATACATGGGTTCTGACTGGGAATGTCAAGGCCGGTATAGAGCGCAGCTCGTATTCAGTCGGCCGTGGTCCGACATGTTGGATTTTGAGCGCATGCGCGAAGTTATCGTTACCTAATTGGTCAATGAACGAGCTCTGATTGGCTGGAGAAACTGTATCATAATGGAAAACAGTGTTATAATGACCATCATTATGATACAGTTATCTGACACATAATAGTGAGGGTCGAACATAAAGTCATTTTCGTGATTATTCTACATTCTAAATTGCATAATCATCGGGATGAAACTTACATTTTTTTAAAGTACGCTCTTTAGTTCGTAACTAAACTACTTGTTTTTTAATAGTTCCTTGCGACTACTGAGGTCGAAACTAGTTGTAGTACATCACCTAATATTAATAAACGAGGGCTGTTTTTATTTCAACCTCCGATGGGGTGTATTGAAATAACCGATTAACACAACAAAATGATTTCATTACTAAAAGTTCACTTGTTTTGTACATATGTTTCAACATAATCGCCAAAACGATTGAAACATCGTATCGTTACACCAGCTTTCCAATGCCCTCTGCAAAGAATTCTGCCGCCACTGAGATGGGTACGTCTGGAGTCTCCTGAAATTCTTCGTTTTGGGGTGGCGTAGTCTCTAAAACATACCTTCAATTGTCGAAAGAGGTGAAAATCACTCGTTCATAGGTTTGGACTAAACGCCAAGGCCGGCGCAGGGCCATGTGACACATGCGGCCCCGAGGGGCGCTACCACGGCTGGTGCGCCGCACCGGTGAAGCCGACGTCTTTTTTAGCCTATTTTCATTTTATAAATAAAACTAGCAGAAGTACCCATTCTTCGAACGGTCTTCGGTATTAATAACCAGACGTAATCAATTGAGCTACTGTTGCAATGGTTAGGGGCTTGGAAACTGTTTGTCGACAAAGATATATGATTAGTTGAAACATACTCTGAAAGTAATTTACCTAACGTGTACTTCCTGACGTGAAAATAAAATTGAAAACCTCGTAGACGAATTGGCCTGTTTGCAATCTCTTGATGAATACAGTACATTTGCATTTGTCAGTTGGCACAGGCTAGAGTAAAAGGTGGCTTTTCACCGATGTCTCAGTCTCACTCATGGCTGTGATTATATGGAAGCTACTGAGGTATGGGTGGTGCTTAGTAATGGCATTCAGGGCACAGTCAGTGCCTGTGAATGCTGTGAAAGGTTCTACTCATAGGGTTAGGACTACTGTTTGACTGAGTGAGGAAAGCAATGGCAAACTACCTCACTCCTCATCTTGCCTAGAACGCCTCAAAATAGCGCTGCCTTGGGTTTTTGTGGGTATCTACTCACATAACGTAACGGCGGTGCTTTTTGAGGATCCAACCAGCCTTCGGGCTGACTACCTAACAGACAGACAGACGTAGACGAAACGCAATTATACACGTCACATAAAAACTGACCCTCACTGTTGTGTCAAGTCCGCATCCAGAGGAAGACCCCTTTAATAAATTATAAAGGCTTGTGTTGCAGGAAAATTCTGATTTTTTAGTCTCCAATCGCCCAAATTCCTAAAAGCAAAAAAATAAAATAAAAATAAATTATTTCAACCCAGGAATTTTTGAAAATAATGTTGCTGTTTGAAGATATAATAGACCTTCTGTACGACAAATCGCACGTTTAAGTCTTGTGAAAAAATCTAGTGTACGCCTTGACCCCCTTAAGCGCATTGATGAATTTTACAGTTTATGTTGGTTCCGTGATAACCTTATAGCCATTTGCAAACTTTCACAGAAATTTAATAAATGGAGTGGCATTACTTCTTGCAGAAATAGATGGAAAGTTGGATGTAACTTTTTGAGACACTGTTGTCATGGTTACTGGCTTGCATTCATACATTAGTTTATTAAATGTAATTAGTTTTCTGGGAATATCTCGGAAACTCTTGGTTTTAGAGCCTTAAAAAATAGTTTTCGGGGAACCTTTACGGCTGTTTAAGGGCCCGGAGTTTTTTTTGTTGTTGTTGCTGACACCAAGGGGCTGAAAATAAGCTTTGTCTCGTCGTTGTAGGCCGTAGTATATTAATAATAATAATAATTACAGTAATAATATAACAGTATAGGGATAGGGATATAATAGACCTTCCGTACCACACCAGGACGTGTAAATCGCGTGAAAAAATTCTAGAGTACCCCTTGACCCCCTTAAGCGCATTATATGTATTGATGAATTTTACAGATTAATTTGGTTCCATTATAACCTTATAGCCGTTTGCAAACTATCTCAGTAACGTAATAAATGGCTGCGGTGGCGTCTAGTAGCTAAGTTCTGAACTTGGCCTAGTAGTCGTTGACGGTGGCGCTTGGTGGCAAAAGTAGGAACTATTTGAAAAATTCCAAGTTGCAGTACTTAATTTAAAAAACAGATACACACAGTAATACAGTCATCACAATTCACACCGGTTATCAGACAGATTCTACACACACCCAAAGTACACGGGGCTACATGACCGCGTTGTCGCAGCCCCTAAACTTAAGAACCAACCAACCAACGTAATAAATGGAATTGTATTGCGTCTTAGCAATAGATGGACCTGTGAGTTTCTGTTGCCATGGTTACCGACTTACTTTCTTTCATTATTGTATTAAATGAAATTGATTTTCTGGGAATATCTCAAAAACTGTTGGTTTTAGGGCCTTAAAATGTGGTTTTCGGGGGCCCCGAGTTTTGCTTCTCACATTGAGGGGCTGAAAATGAGCTTTGTCTCGCCCTTCTACACCTATTTCAGAAAGTATTTTAAGGGGGTAGGCCCCCTTTTATGAGAGGTACAAAGAAGAGTTACATCAATGATTAGTGTCGTGCCTCTAAAGGATATCTATACCAAATTTTACGTTGATCAACCCAGCCGTTCTCGAGTTATAAGGGAACAACCACTTTGTCCACAGACAGACAGACAGACAGACAGACAGACAAAAATTTTATTTTCGCGCGCATCCGTCATAAAACAGTCTGAAACGCGTAAATAACGCAAATTTCCGTAGAAATTCAGAAAAAACAGACAAACTTTCATTCTCATATATATATATAGAGAGATAAGCTTATGAGATCACCTTTTGTCCTTGTGTGTGTGTGTGTGTGTGTGTGTGTGTGTGTATGTGTGTGTGTGTGTGAGTGAGGTGTGTGTTTCCCCCTAATAACTTCTAAACGGCTGGAGCGATTTCAATGAAATTCGGCAAGATCATAGCACCATTCTAGCTGACCCCGAGCGTGCCCTTCAAATTTTACTGTGTCTCACCAATCCAACATGGCGGCTGTGCGAATTATTTCACCAGCATTCAGTATCTCCGAAACTATTACCGATATAACCCTGAAATTGTGTACGGTGATAAAGGGTACAACTAGAAGTTCACCTATGGGACTTTCAATAACCTGGTGACTACAAAACCAACATGGCGGCCAAGCGAAGTTGAGACTTTTAAATAGACTTTTCTCACGATTAAACCATCCAAACCTAATGAAACTTGGTACAGCAAATGTTTATACACATTGTAATGCACTGTCATCTAATTTTTTCAATTATTTACATAACCTTAAAATGGCGGCCGTGCAAAATTTTAAAATATAGTTTTTATTTCTTGTGTCGTAATCATGCGATCGAAGTGAAAGTTTGAATAATGAACCTACGCAATAATTTTCGTTTAATAGTATATAACTCTATGGCCTATACATATAACAATCCAAAATGGCGAGCATCCAAAATATTTAGACGGTTCTTAATATCTACGAATCTTTTAAAACAATCAAACTGAATTTTTGTATGTTCATAGAGGCTATGGACATAAATTCACCTACAGGACTTTCAGTAACCTGGTGAGCAGAAATCCAACATGGCGGCGACGGGAATTATACATATTTAAATGAACGTTTCTCGCGATTTAACCATCCGAGTGCAGTGAAACAATGCACGTTAAATACTTATACAAATGTTAATATACTGGCATCTAATTTATTTCAATGGTTTTCATAACCACAAGATGGCAGCTGTGCGAAATTTTAAAGTCTCGTTTATACTTCTTGTGTTCTAATCATGCGATTGAAGTTTGAATACCACACGTACACAATAATCTTCATGTAATAGCACATAAATAAAAATCCAAACTGCGAACCATCTGAAAAATTTAGAATCTATCACAACCTTCAAACTGAAATTTTGTATGTTGATAGAGGCAATTAACATGAGTAGGATATATGAAAATAGGCTATTTAGTTCTTCACGGAACTACTTGTTCATTTTTCGTTCGAAAATCATATTTTGATTTTGCGGCACTATAAAACTGAAATATAAACTTTGGCGTCGCTGAATATGTAAAAACATTAAGCATCAAATCTCGATATCATTTGAAATATTGGAATGGCAACATTGGCTATGGAAAACCAAATTATAAACACTGTTGATACTGATTCAATTTTGAAAGGCATTGCCCAGCTTCAGGCGAGAAAAGTTTGGTTTTAAAAGTTTGTTCTGAAGAAGTATTTTATGATACAGTATTTGTTATTCTATTAGTCAATATTTCATTTGATATAAACACAAAACACAATTATTAATTTTAATTTTTAATAAACAATAAAATTATTACAGCCCAGTAAAAAAGACGAATACGTTTTTAGGTAAGGGGCTCCAAACCCTGATCTCGCATGTGCCAAAATAAAATACCTTAAAACGGTCTTGTTAATGGCGGATGGTCGAAAACATCCCATTTGAATTCTTTGAGAAGGTATTCCGTAACGTTGTCACAGTGCGGTCGTGCATTGTCATTGGTCAAAACCACGCCGGACGAGAGCATGTTTCTTAGTTTGCTTTAAATTGCTCTACTTGTAGAAAACGTATCACACCGCATGTCTCACTTGGCGGGAGTATCGATGGTAGTGGCCATGTTCAATTAACCGTAGCTCGCCTATGATTGGCGCATTGGAGCCAACAATGACACATGTTGTGGACGGGACGTTGCGCGCTGGCTAGGCTCCCGCTTACATCTTGTTTACTTAGATTCATTATCGGAGGTTGAAAAACAAATCAGTCTTCGTATTTATTGACTGTTAGTGGTTTAGCTAATGCTATCAGTGTCTCCACAGACCAGTTGCGGAATACTGCTGCCCTATGAGGCTAAACCCGGCAGTGGTCGCGGGTGAGATTTTCGCTCACCTTCGTAATTTCAAGGTTTATACACAAATGATTGTTTTGTAAGGGACGGTAATACGTTTGTTTGCATTCGTGAAGTGTCTAATAGATATTTACATAAACTATGAGAATAATTAAACGTTTTAAATCAGAGCAATCTAAATACAGCATCTAAATATTATATTCTCTGGCGGATGCTCGCATTTATTAAGCATACATACAAAAGGGAAGTTTATAAGGGAAAGCAACCCGATGGACCTTACTCTGTTGTGAGCTAGCCCGAAGAGGTCGTCAAACGACTAGCACATCTTATTGAGAATAACGGAATGGACGTCACTGTGGATACTTATTTTTCATCGGTTTCCCTGGCTTTAGACGCGCTGAAGAAATGATTGACAGTAGTGGGAACTGTTAAAATGAGATAAGGCAGAGATTGTTCAATAGCCTTCTGCATTCACATGAGAAACCTTCAGAACCCCAGAGGGATAGAACAGGCCAAATAACGCAGTTATTTCTTCACAGTCAGTGTTCCAAGCGTCCCCTTCTCGAGCGTAATTTTCACGCAATTTTGACATTTGTATGTTAGTGGAGTCCACAATTTCTTGAATAGTTTCCTGAGGAAAAAACAATCTGCACGCTTCACTGTGGATATAACGATTTTTGTCTCATCTTTTACTCCAGAAAGGCTTCGAACAAGGTTCTTGTGTCTGGTTTTTGCAACGTATTGCGGGCAATGGATGTACCTGTTTGTGCGTCCATCTTTCCCAGAGTACTGTGCACCAGCATTATCCAGTTCACCGCCAGAAGCATCTGAAGCACTGAATCACTAAGTTCTATATTACCCTCTTGGACTTCAGTAGCACTGCCAACTTCCAACAAATCATCATCTGCCTCACAATTTGTTCTTAATTCTTGCTCCACCTCGTTCTACCATGCCATAACCTGTTCCTCTAGTTAATTAGCCATTTTTTAAATCACTTAAGAACAAAAATACAACGAAAAGTAACACAAAAAAGGTTACGTTTATGGTCGCAGGTGAGGGAAAGTCTCACTTCTGTGTAGGTGCGCGCAATAATAGTAACCGTGTGAATGTTTCGTTAAATTGCTATTGTTGCGGGAGGTGTCTCGATATGCCCTCTACTAGGAATTCCTAGGAGGGTCGCTGAATCCGTGTCCGGGCTGCAGAGTTACATGCAAGATATTTCCAAAGTGAGACAATCCCTCCCCCCGCGACCACTGCCGGGTTAAAAGTGCGCATACTTCTAAAGTTGATGCCCAACTGAAAACGCCATGAGGACAATATCTGGCACCATCAAATCGACACCTCTAAAATGGCCACTCGTTTTATCCAATATCCATCCCCCTCATATATAAAGACAACTTTCTCTTGTAAGAGAATGGCAGAAGTGTCGTAGCAACCTTCCGCTGCCATTTAATCAGGACTGAAACCATCAGAAACCGAAGAGATTGAAGTCCAGAAACCCATCATGGAAGCTAGGTGAGAAGCTCCTGGAAACACATTTTGATGCTGATGAGATCTGGCATGAAGAATGGACTACTTCAAATCCTGAAGGCCTGGGTTTAATCCAGCATCCTTGTAGAGCTCCTCCTGGTTTCAACTTACCGAGAAGGGAATGGACATCTCTAAACAGAATCAGGACAAATCATGGCAGGTGTAAATTCTGGCTTCACAACTGGGGAAGATCTGAAGACACTTTCTGTGAGTGTGATAATGTGCCCCAGACCATACAGCACGTTGTTATGGACTGTCCAAAAATAAGATTCGATGGATCTGTTGAAGAACTACATAGTGCCTCTAGAGACGCTGTGGACTGGCTGAAAAGTCTCGACATTAAGTTTTGAATGTTGACCTGTAAATAGGTGTATATATAATTGTAAGATATATGTATTTATAGTGTATCCTTGTTTTTCCATACGATATCTATATACCATAAAACTCAATGTTGGTTTGTCTGTTTGTCTGTTATTTATACAAATCTACACCGTTTCACCGATCTGAACCAAAATTTGTATACTTACCCTTTGGAACACTGCGGGTTACACTATCTGCTTTAAATTTGGGACAGACCACTCCATTCCCTGCATTTAGGCCCTTCTGCACAAGTCTACACCGTTTCACCGATCTAATAACTTGACGGACATATTGTCGCTAGGCGACAACGACTAGCACTATATCGTGATAGTCAACGCCGCACCATTGATGGACAGGTTGTCACTAGGCAACAACGATTTACTCTGTATCATGTTAGTCCGGTAAAATTTGCTAAAGGACACATGAGAAAACTGACCGATTGACAGCTCCTTGGTATCGTATGCGCAGTAATTCAGCATATTAGCAAAATGTAATGTAATGCTATCCTGTCAGAGAACAAGAAGTTCCGTGACGAACTAAAGAGCCTACTTTTCTTAAAATTTTAGATTCATGCCAATGATTAATCGATATGGATCTATCTAGTATAATGACGAAATTAAGTTGGTAATATCGAAATTTCTAATTAGTTCGAAATACTGTAAACCTGCCATAATGTAGCCTAATAGAGCACTACAGTTGGCAGCCCTGGTGACTGAATATATTCTTAGTTCCATCTCTTAAGGTACAGAATACAACATTTGGTTGGAGTCCAATGAATAGCATGGACGTTACATGCAGTTAAACATTGGATCTAACAGCGCGCGTAAAATCATGTTGGCAACAGTGTCATGCATGTATTGGTCAGAAATAATCTGAAATAATGTGATCTATTGTTGTGCCAATTTTGAATGAAATCCATTAGTTAGTATAGAAGTCACATGCATTTTAAAATTGGACTTATCAGCAGGCTTATAATCATGTTGGCAGCACTGACGTATATTAGTTACTCCAAAGTAATCTAGAATGACAGGTACTATACGTGTGCAAAGTTTAGAGCTATTGGCTTGCATTCTTTCTGATATATTGATATTAGGGTAACAAAAATAGAGACAGCATTTATTAACAGTTGGCAGCCCTGGTTGCTCTTAAGAATACGCATAGTCATAGCTGTTGTGGTACACATAGCACATACGAAATTTGGTTGAAATCCAAATGATAGTATGGAAGTTACATGTATTTAAATTTGGACCTCTCAGCAGGCTTAGAATCATGTTGGTAGCACTGACGTATATAAGTTACTCCAAATTAATATAGAATGTCAGGTACTATACGTGTGCATAGTTTAAAGCTGTCGGCTTGCATACTTTCTCATATATATTGGTATTTGGATAAAAGAAATTAAGAGCATTTTTAACAGTTGGCAGCACTGTGCCCGTTTAGACCGGAGTCCGCACGACCACATATGCATTTTACCAATAATCAGTCAGCACGAGAATCAAAATATCCCGGAGCGCGAGATGGGTTAAAGCAAATCGCAAAAACGACATCAAATTTATAAAAATGCTTTGCTGATTTTTGGCTCAATGCAACAATAAGGATAGAAGGAGATTTAATTGGGTGAAACACATCTGGTAAAATTATCTCAGTTTATTTAAAGTTAAAATCTGACTGCAAGAATGCTCAAAGCAGCATCATCCACGTGTGGCGATCCACACTCTTATTTACACACAATATACAGAAATCTTCCAAACACATTTGACAATCTCTTTGGAAACACAAGTCCGATTGATAGTCCTGTGGACTGTGTTCCAAAATTATTAACATTTAATTCCAGTTCAAAATGAATTGTCCATACTGGAAATAACGTAGATCACTGTTTGACTATTTACATGATATTAACAATCGTAGAATAAATGTTTATAGAATTTCTTAAACTTTCACTTGTTTTCCAGTTTTCAAAAATATATCGTTGAAAATATTATCATCATATAAGCAACACAAATTATTTATACATATTAATAACATCTGAAAAGTATTTGACCATTGAGCATAGCATCGAAGAACTGTGCGAAGCACAACAACAATTAATTGTTCTTCTGACATTAAAAATTTCGAGAAGTGACTCGATTATGAACTTCAAGTTCCAAACAAAACATATGATTTCTGAATCATCAACTTGATCAATAAATGGTTGAACTATTCAACTATTAGATTTCCCACTTGGGAACATTATTATAAAAATATTCATATTTATGGCCATTTCTAGTAACTTTCACAACTTGCAATTCTTCGACAGAATGCGGAAATTAGAATTGTAGTTTTATAATGAATTCATTTAGTTCATGGCACTAGGATTGAAAATATCCTTCAAATTATTCGTGGTTAAAGAATTATTTTAAATTGGCAGTGGCCCATTCTACTATTTGTGTAAGAACACAATATTATAACAACAACGGCAAAGGTCTTCCTCTGAAGAAGAATAAACTACAATCATGACAAATCCGGGTTCTAGCAAAATCAAAGTCTAAATGGAATTCGTAAACAAGGTTGAAATAAGAACTGATGGTTTCAAAGAAATAACCTTCGGGTTATTCATACGACGAAATGTGTGGCTCCAATACTCCTACTATAAACCTGAGCCATCGAACCTGCTATTTGATTGATGCTCGAAAAAACCTTCATTCCTGCGACTTAAACATGCGCACCTGGGAATGGCATTCAACTACTCCACACACATAAATTATCTTCCCAAAATTTATACAATAAATCAAGCCTCTGCTTGTTATCAACACTGGAAGAATTAATAAACTTACAAGTTTATTTTATTTTACCATTCAGTTCAACCCGTGACTTTACCATACTTATGAAAAGCATTATTTCACTTTCGAGTGTATTTACGTCATGATTTTATATAAATACAAAATATCCTATTTTGATACAAATATCATTTGCTTCCCGTTTCATGCCTCTCCGTGTTATCTGAAACATATACTTTGCTCATTGCAAATATCAACTGTTCAACCAGAACTGACATGTTGGTTGAATGCGGGCTTGCGCTAACCACTCTCCTTCGGAAAATCTCCTGTTCCAGACTAGAAATGTTTCAACTACTTCATAGGCTCTTTCTCAATACATATGATTATTATAAAATATAATATCCAAGAATTATTTAGAAAAATTATGAAAATTATTATTATTATTATTTGTGGATTATTATTATTATTATTATTATTTATATTATTTCAAATATGTTTAATTATCATCTCATTATGTGAGAATCCACATGTTCGAACCTTCGAATATGGAAAAAATATCCATTTCTCAACAAAAATAAATTTAACTTTTACAGTTACATCGGCTGATTACCGTGATTTCCCAAAAATATGAAAAATTCAAATAAATGCTCAAAATGCTCGGTCATCGATCCTAAACTGTTCTGAGTGCTGAAAATGCTCAGAATAACTCTAACAAGTCTTGCGTAAATCATTACAAGCTTTAAATACGACGAAAAAATGTGTTGGTCATCTGCAGAAAAATAGTTTGTTCCAATTAGCTAGGCATAAAATCATTCAAATGTGGCTTACATTTCTTGATGGTCTTGAAGTGTAGTAAACCTGGTCTATACCAGATTTATCCGTAGACATGCCCTATCGGACAAGCACGTATAATCCTTGTATCGGCCGCCATTGTAGACCCACAAATCATCTAGTCAGACATAGTGGTAGTATCTTTCGACGTTTTAATAAACTGTGGTTCCATTTTAATATGAGCTTCTAACAAAGCCATAACAGTTTGTTGAAATAGGGTCAGATCTAAGTGATCTCTTCTTAAATGTGTCAGTTGTAACATAACTCACTGTAATCTCATCAGTACAAGAAAAACGTTGACAGTCTAAGCAATTAACGGCTGTTCTGAAGATCGTTCCCTGGGCATGGTTTATTAATATCACCATCTGCCATGCGCTAGACAACTTGCAGTTTCCCTTGCGTAGACTAATGAACGCCACCGTTATAGACTAGTCTTCAGTGTACTGACAGATCGAAGTGGTTAAATAGTTACAAAAATGAAAACTGACTTTAAATGGATTAAACATCCAAGTATTAAGTTACTATTGGACTGTGACAAAATACTATTTTCTAGACAGAGTCTAGCATATGTCCTTTTAGAAATATAAATATTTCCACCAATGTCTGTCGAAAAACAATCACCTCAGTGATTCTCCTCACTAGAAACTTACTAAGTTCCAACTCGTTTGCGCAGCACTTCTCGTGACTATCACGATTTGAAAAGTACTTCTTCGTATATACGGCAACCATGTGCCTTGGCTCAGCGTAGACGCAACTTGCGCTGCAAGTGCTTGTGATGAAGTGAGCTAACCATGCCTACTCCAGCTGGCTTTTATACAAAACGGTCAGGGTCACGCGTCATCGCCTGATATCTAGAAATTCTCATATCTCTTGAATCCCTGGTCCGATTTACTTGGTACTAATTGCGTTCTCTTTCATTTGGCCGTGCCAGTAATCTGATCCCAGTCTCAAGTCTCTGCTCCATAGTTAACTATTTAATCAATAAATAGCCTCCACCTCTGCTATGACTCGCTACGTCACTTGCCATCCAACTATCGGTAAAATTCTTCGAAAGGCTTCGAGAAGCAATGTAGCGCTATATTCAAATATCTGAACTTTCAAAGGCGGCTACAGCCTTTCCCTTGATATCTAGGTGTCTGAAACTTGGAATACCCAGCACTGGTGGTTCATAAGAATACGTTCAGTCATATCTGGTTATGTACACATACAACATAAGAAATTTGGTTGAATTCCAATTGATAGTGTAGACGTTATATGCATTTAAATATTGGACCTATCAGTAGGCTTATAATCATTTTGGCAACACTGCTATATATGGCCTTCTGGAAATTAAACTGCAATATTATTATCTATATGTGTGCCGATTTTGAAATAGCTCCCATTCATACCTTCCAAGATATCCAACATGGAGCTCAAATTTCAATTGCGATTTTTCAGCAGTTGGTAGCACTGACATCATTTTCAAATATGGCCGTGAGATATTCAGGTATAGATCTTTACTCCTACCAAATTTTATTTCGATTGCTCCAGCCGTCTAGGAGTTGATAGGGGGGGGGGGGGACACACACACAGCCAGACAGACAGATAGAAGGACAGACAGACAGACACACATTTTCCCGGATCGATCTCATATGACTACTTTTTCCTCATTTTTGCAAAATGTGAAAAGTAGGCTAAAAATAGTGGCAAACATTCCTACATGCTCCTATCACTATTTTGCAGTTTTCATGTGTAGACCGTTGTTATTTCATATTCGGGGCTTAGACATCGTGGTCATGTTGCCACGTGTACACGGGTGTGTGTGTAGAATGTTTGTGATAACCTGCGTTATTGTGATTGTTGCACTAGCATGTGTAAATCTACATTATATAAAACTCAATGTTGGTTTGTCTGTCTGTCTATTATTTATACAAATCTACACCGTTTCACCGATCTGAACCAAAATTTGTATACTTCCCCTTTGGAACCCGACGAAAACACTGTCTACTTTAGATTTCGAACAGACCACTCCATTACATGCATTTGGGCCCTTTTGCACAAATCTACACCACCGATCTGAACCAAAATTGGTACACTTACAATTTGGAACCCTGCGAGTAAGATTGTCTACATGAAATTTCGGACAGGCCACTCCATTTCCTACATTTAGGCCTTTTGCACAAATCTAAACCGTTTCACCTAAATACAACGAGTTTTACATACCGTTTGAAACCCCGCTGGTAACAATGTCGATTTGATATTTTGGACAACCCTCTACATTCCCTATATTTAGAATAACAGACAAAAGGAACTTGAGAAACACGTTTTAAGGACCTAGAGCCATTCATGTACGTAGTAGTCTAACTGTAAGAATATTTTAATAAGTCTATTGTTGACTGATAAAGCGAGCTGCATGACGCCGCCCCTATCCGTGTTCTGGTGCAGAATTGCGAAAATAGTTTTGCATCTTGCGCTGCTTATAAATTGCAATCACGGGGAATAATTAGTACAAAAAGATTCCTTAAGCCCCTGGAAAAATTATCACCATGAATATAGTATGCCTCTGTATAAGTGCGATGGTGTTGGTGCAGTACATTGAGATGAAGATCAGCTGAAATAAGCGTTGGTGCTTTCAAATTTACTTTCATTTATTCCGATCCTTATCCTTCAGCGCTACGTGGCACTAAATTACACTGTTGTTACCTCAGGAGCTCGGGACAGCTAAAGCTTTCCAAAGTGCTCTGATTATTTTCCTACAGCGCTATGCGACAACAGACGACACTATTGGTCTCTACTTTTCTAACAGCCAATGAGATATAGGTCCTAGCAGGTGTTTTTTATTTCACTTACTCCTCTTTCTAATCATATTTTTCCATTGGTTGGTAAATTACATTGTGTCAGTACTGTAGTTAGTAAATAGCCGTTTCCCTATTCATTATTATCATTATCATTACGGGAAAATGACGTGAATGTTTGTCCATTATACCGTACTACGTATCACCCCCACGACCAACACAAAAAGTTATATTTTTACATTTGTTTTTTCAGTTAGTTTATGTATAAAGTGCCAGTTCTGTACTAGTATTCATTATCATCCATAAAACATATAAATCCACCGTTCGAAGCCGGGCACTACAGCTAGTATGTAATAAGCAAGACATTGACTACCCTGGAAGGCTGAATCTCCACTTCAGAATAATGCAATGCATACTAATATATTAACAAACAATTAAAACTAGTAATGAAATACACAATGATAAATACTAACTCGTGTACTGCATTTCTAATTACAACACTAATTATACATAACATGAAAACTCACAGCCCTTCACTAAACAAGAAACAAACAAACGCTCTGTTGGAACACAAATGACTGTGGAGTGAAAGAAAAACGATGACGGTGATGATAATTGTTGTTTTAAGGGGCATAGTTGGTTGGTTCCTCTGGCATGTAGCTCCGTGTACTTTGGGTGTGTCGAATATGTCTGATAACCGGTGTTAATTGTGATGGCTGTATTAGTGTGTGTTATCTGTTTTTAATTCAAGTAAGGACTGCAGACATTCGATTTTCAAGTAGTTTCAACTTTTGCTACCAAACGCCAACGTCAACGACCAACTAGTTCTGAACATGGTTACTAGATGCCACCGCAGTCGGCTCCCGGCGACGAACGTTGTAACCTAAAAGCATTAGTCAAAGATAACCTATAATTTATCTTCACACAGGTGTAATTAGTGGAAGGTTCTTTATCATGCCATAAATCTATGACATGAGACCGCCGCACAGTGGGCCAGAATCTTGAAAACGTGGCCAAAAGGGAAAAAGAAAAGTTTCTAGATGGAAATTTTGGACTATCAGGTTGGCTACAGTAATGTTGGGGCTACTGAATACCGGTTGTGCGGACGAGCAGTTGATCATTTCGTTCCTTATATCTCAGGTCAATCGCGGCAATTCATTGTTAGCGGTGCGTGCAGCCCGCCAGGCTACAAAATACTCTTGTCGTTAAAGATAAATATTTGTGTTCTGGGTTACTGAAGCGACTATTTTCAATACGGAAGGTGTTCCAGTAGATATGTACTAATTAAAACACAGTTATATCATTATTGAATAATTAGTTATACATGTTTGTTTTTAAATACCGGAATAATCATGAGAAAATTGTAGGGTGTGCTTAAAAAATAGAGATAATTTACGAAGTCCACGACATTCCGCTTTCTTTTGCACTGTGTCCGCACCTTAGTGAATTAACCTTACAATCCTCCTACTAGTACCAACTCCGGCTTTGAGTCACGTTTTAAGTGATACTTGCAAAATGTCATTTTCACATTATTTTGCAGACGATTTCGAGCGGATATCAAATCGACGTTGAAAAGTTTCGAGCTTACGCCATAGCAACTGCCAGTCACTACGTCAAAGAATACCCCTCGTGAAACATGCCAACAGCAGTCCATAGAATGTTGATCCACACACCATGCATTATTTCTTCGGCTATTTTACCCATCGGTCAACTGTCGAAGGATGCTCAAGAATCATCCAAAAGTTGATAAAGCAAAAGGCCTATCGCCTGAGTTTTTCTCGAAAGTTTTCCCGAGTTAAGACTATGGAAGACGTGTTCAGGAGATTGTTGGCAACCACAGACCCTTATATTTCTTCTCCACGCAAATCATAACCAAAGAAACTGAAGAGTTTGTCGCCAGAAGTCGTTGCCCTCTTAGTTCCTGTGGTGGAAGATTATGAAGATTCTGATGCAGAAGATGAGGAGACAGTCTTTGATAATGATGAGGATGATGATGATGATTCAGTTGAAGAAGCAGAGGAAGAAAAAAAAAGACGTTGAAAGATGAAAAGGAAGAAGAAACTTCTAATTATTAGTTACAAACAATGTACTAAATGTTATGGTGTTTGAAGCCATTTTCAGGGTTGCCTTAGTAAATAAAGTTTGATGTTTTTCGGTCAGTCAACACGATTGTACGCAAATGAGATGGGTTATTCTCATGTTAATTTTTTTAAGGATTAAGGAATAACCCATCATATTTGGGTACGATCGTGTTGACTGACCGAAAAACATCAAACTTTAATTTACTAAATGAATAATTATTGTAATTGATATAAAATTAATTTTTGAAACATCTTACACCACCTGCTATCCTCTATTTGATCCTTTATCGAGCTTTCCATTTTTTGAGCTTATGTTTTTGACCATTAACTACAACAACCCCTACATATTGATTTTTATATAAATAAAAATAATTTGATCAACTTTTGTCCGACATCTTGGATCCACCATTTTAAAAAAATTGAACTTATAATCCTCATCAGCAACCTCCATAATTCAAAAAAAACGTTTATATGAAATTATCAATATTTTCCCGCCATCTTGGACCCGCCATTTTGCTTTTTCACTTTTTGAGATCATATACTTAATCGGCAACTTTGATAGCCTTTACATACTAAGTTCGGTAGAAATTGAACAACTATTTATATTTTGGCCACGTTTTCAAAATTCTGGCGCATTGTGCGCCGGCTTCACTTCCCCTCCGAAGGAAGGCATACTGAGGGATATTTAACGCTCTTAAAAAATCCGACGACTTCGACCGGTTTTGAACCCGCGATCTTGGGCATAGAAGCTCAGCTTGCTACCAACTACGCCACCGAAGCCGCAGCAGAAATATGAAAAGTAGCTCATTAAATTATTTGGACATTTCTGTTCAAACTGACAGAATTCACGAAGAGAAACCATTTAGAGCTATTTCACTTTATGTTTTAAAAGTTTATCTGCATCCAATCTGCATCTGCATAAATAGCCTAACCATATTACAAATTTGACAACCTGTGTTATTGCAGTGTCAGTATTAGTATGAGTACTTTAAAGATTGAGGTGAATAATGGGATTGCAGCTTCCGTGTATTTTTAGCCTATTTTCAATTTTGAAAAAATAGGCTTATGAGATCACCTTTTGTCCGTGTGTGTGTGTGTGTGTGATTCGTGTGTGTGTCCCACCCTAATAAAATCTAAACGGCAGGAGCGATTTCAATGAAACTCGGAAAGTTCATAGCACTATTCCCGGCGACCTTGACCGTGCCCTTCAAATTTTGTTACGACTCACCAATCCAAAATGGCGGCTGTGCGAAATATTTCACCAGCATTCAATATCTCCGAAACTATTACCGATATTACCCTGACATTTTCTATGGTGATAGAGGGAACTACTATAAGTTCACTTATGTGACTTTTGAAAACCTGGTAACTACAAAACCAACATGGCGGCCAAGCGAATTTGCGACTTTTAAATAGACGTTTCTCGCGATTTGACCAACCAAACGCAATGAAACTTGGTACAGTATATGTTTATATACATTGTAATGCACCGACATCTAACTTCGTTCAATTGTTTACATAATCACAAGATGGCGGATGTGCGAAATATTTCACCGGCATTCTATATCTCTGAAACTATTAGCGGTAAACCCCTGAAATTTTGTACGGAGATAAAGGGCACTACTGGAAGTCCATCTATAAGACTTTCAAAAACCGGTTAACTACAAAACGAACATGGCGGCCAAGCGAATTTGAACATTTTAAATAGACCTTTCTCGCGATTTAATGTTCCAAGCGCACTGAAACCTGGTACAGGAAATATTTATACACATTGTAATCCACTGGTATCTAATTTTGTTCAATTGTTTACATAACCTCAAGATGGCGGCAGTGCGAATTTTAAAATTAAGTTTTTATTTCTTGTGATGTAGTCATGCGATCGAAGTGAAAGTTTGAATAATGAACCTACGCAATAATTTTCCTTTAATGGTACATGACTCTATGGCCTATACATTTAACAATCCAACATGGCGACCATCCGAAATATTTAGACGATACTGAATATCTACGAATCTATTTTAGCAATCAAACTAAATTTTTAATGTTCATAGGGGCTATGAACTTAAGTTCACCTATAGGACTTTAAATAACCTGGTGATCACAAATCCAACATGGCAGTGACGCGAATTATAAATATTCACATGGACGTTTCTCGCAATTTAACCATCCGCGTGCAGTGAAACTTGGTACAGTATATCTTTATCCGAATGTTAATCCACTGGCATCTAATTCATTTCAATTGTTTCCATAACGTCAAGATGGCAGCTGTGAAAAATTTTTAAATCTCCTTGTTTTTCTTTTGTCCTAATTATGCGATTGAATTTTGAATACTACACGTTTACAATAATCTGCATGTAACAGTACATAACTCGAGAACCTACATATATAAAATCCAACATGGCGACCATCCGAAATATTTAGTCGGTTCTCAATATCTACGAATCTATTACAGCAATCAAACTGAAATTGTGTACGTTGATAGTGGCAATTAACATAAGTAGGATATATGAAAATAGGCTGTATAGTTCTTCACGGAACTACTTGTTTTGAACGATCTTTAACATGTAAGATAATCTTAAAACCTTCCTTACTTTTCAAAACAAAGAGACCTTTGTCTCTAGAACCATAAATCTAAGGCAGTTCAAGAACTCTTTCTTAAAAGTACCGAACCAGTAAAAGAGGTAAAAGTTAGAAAAACTTTAAAAAGTAAAAACTCAGCAATTTTTCTATGTTCGTGCCGTGTCTTGTTTGGATTTTCGCCTAGAAATCCTAGAAAAATTGCTGAGTTTTAATTCACTGGCCGTGAAAGCCAATATACCAACTTTTTGGAAGCCTTCATAGAGAGGTTATTGCTGCTTGAGCTTTTAGTTCTCGCAGTAAAGAGGCGCAGGTGTGATTCATAAGAAGGGAGGTACCGTAGCGCGCAGTTCGCAACCCCTGTGGGGGTCCGGGGGTGGACACCAAGAGCCCGCTGATGAGCCAGCTTGGTGTCCTAGGCGAAACCCCACACAAGACACGGCACAACCCTATAACAATTGCTGAGTTTTAATTCACTGACAGTGAAAGCCAACAACCATCTTTTATTTAAATAAAAATCGGTAATCTTAATTTTTATCTACAAATTTTAGCCAACACAGTCCAACATATGTATTTTGTAATACGAAGAGCCCCTCATAACACATGTAAGAGTCTCAGATCACAATATATCATGGATTAGGAGAGAAGTGACCGCGAATATGGCTAAATTAGCATTATCGTGATAGAAGAATTCATGATAAAAATTAATAAATGTAAAACAAAAATATTGGAATGCAGCCGAAATTAATCAGAAACCTCTATGGAGATCAAATTGGCAGGTGAAAAGCTAAAGGAAGTAGGAGACTTCTGTTACTTAGGAAGTAAAATAACTAGTGAAGGACGAAGCAAAGAGGATATAAAAAGTAGGTTGGTTCAGGCAGGGAAAGCATTTCTACAGGAAAGGAATCTGTTGACATCGAATATAGATTTAGGTATTAGAAAGACATTTATGAAAGCCTTTGTCTAGAGCGTGGAGCACTATTGAATGGAAACTTGGACTATTGGTGCAGCAGAAAAGAGGAGAATTGAAGCGTTTGAAATGTGGTGTTACAGGAGAATGATAGAGATCAGATGGGTAGATAGGGTTACAAACGAAGGGGTATTACGATGAGTGAGAGAGGAGAGATGTTTTTGGCGACTGCTAATGAAGAGATAGGTTGGTAGGACACATACTGAAACCCCCAGGGGTAGACCAAGGTTAGAATATTCTAAATAGATTGCCTCGGATATAGGGTGTGGTAGCTATGTAGAGAAGGAACGGTTAATTCAGGACAGAGAGGCATGGGGGGCTGCATCGAACCAGTCAAAAGACTGAGGACTCAAACAACAACAATAACGTGTTACCTTTAATTGACGGAACAGCGAGGTCATCGCCCCACTCACAACACGACTCATACTATTTGAGTAGTACACGACCTGAAAGCTATCATTGCCGCCCTGAGAATACATGTTGGTCTCTTTTTCAAATTGTATTGTTTGGTCAATTATCCGAATACTGAAATTGTTAAATGGATGAGCCCAGCTTTAGTCTAATACGCTTTATCTCTATAATATAACGTTATAATTTACCACAATGTGACGTATTTCAAAGCACTGACCCAAATATATATGCTGATGACATGGTCATCGCTGCGAGAACAATTCATTACCTACAAGAAAGCTTCAATACACTTACGAATTGGGCCTAGGAAAATAGCCTACAAATAAATATGAACAAAACGCTGAAAGTAGTTTTCCGAAAAGAAGACCACATAGTTTAAGGAGCAGAAACGCTACTCACTGTTAACTACTTCAAATACCTTGGAGTGACGTTCCAATCCTCTGGAAGGGCGTTTGGTATCCATGTCAAAGATAGGGCTATAGCTGCAATACGAGCCATCAATGGCATCGGCCACCTGCTGAAGTTATCCCTACAAACAACAATAACCATCTTTGCAGCCAAAATAGTACTGTACCCGATACCTAGTTGAGGCTATCGGCTACGCCACTTGAGATCGAGCGATAGTTGAGATTTATGGGAAAAGAAGAAAAGATAGCGCTCAGATCGAGTCGAGAAGAATGGTAGGAAATGACGTAGGAGGCCAAGGAAGGAGGCACTACCAGTCAAGCAGATGGAACTATGGGAGGAATAATGGATTATTATAAAGATCTATATGGAATAAAACATTATATAATCTCAGAAGAAAAGGAAATACCAAGAAATCTCTGGTGATAACTTGAAGAAAGGCAGATAACTCCTTAAGTTATGTTATAACTTATTTGCCGATATTATTGTGGTCGAGATTATAGTTGTGACGTATGACCGCAGAAGGAAGGGGAAGGTCACGTGATAGGGCCGAGCGGAGCTCATCACACCGTCTGAGAACAGCATTATGATTCCAGCCAGTCGAGCTGAGCAGAGCACATGGTGCGCTAGGAAGACAGCAGTTCTATTCCAGCAAGTCGAGCTGAGCGGAGCACAACGTACGCTAAGAAGACAGTATTACGAGTCCAGCCAGTCAAGCTGAGCAGAGAACATGGTGCGCTAGGAAATCGACAGCATTATTAGTCCAGCAAGTTAAGCTGATAGCAACGTGCGCCAGGAGAACGAAAGTAGGTCAGTCAGTCAAGCTGAGCGGAGCACGGTGTGCAGTGCGGGAATCAGTTAGCAAGGCAGGTTACGCATGCCGTGGAAGTGAAAGAGAGCCGGTGTTCGGGCAGATGTATTTTCAACATCGTGGCTACAGTTATGTGAAACAGCAATGCTTTTCCAATGTTACCGTTCATTAAGTAATACGCAGCTTTGTGATAGAATTGAGAACATTATTTCGAGCTACATTCTTAATACAGAACGGCACAGCGAAGTGATATAATGAGACCAGTTTTCAGTGTGGCATTATACGAGAACCGTAAGGCGGAACAGGTCGTGCTGGGGCCGACATTTTACAAGCAGGCGATATGCAAGCAGCTGAACATTATTTCGACATTTTGTCAAACTTAATAAGTTTGGACTTGGGTTTCGACAGTCCAATTGTGCAGGCAGATAGCAATTATACACTGCTATTGTGAACTTTTAAATGGACTTCGATATATTTCAACGGTATTACGGCTTATTAGATGATGCATTTTAGACCGGAATATTTAAGGCGACCATGGGGTCAGTACAACATTACTGCTTTTTGGCAAGTGAAAAGTTACAAGAATATGCACTTTATGTGAACAGTGGCACGTGCAGCATTATAGTTGCTTTTCATAAACAATTATGAAATATCAGTTACGAACACCGATACAGCGTGTTTAAGAAATCAATACGCCTTTCTAAATAATGTATTTTCTACTAGTGAAATTCATCCGCTGTGGAGATTAACTTTTTGTCATATGCTAACCGAACATTGTATGGGACAGTGGCGTGACATATTTGAAGAGTATGGGGTACTCTACATTTTTGAACTTTTATGGAAGAGTTTGGACAATATCCGTGATGGATAATATTGAATTCATCATGTCGGGCTAGGCGAATACGGAGACGTGATGACACCACCGAGCGATGGATTCGGTTCCTGAAGAAGAGGATATCCAACATCAGATTAACTTGGAATATGAAGTCAATCGTTAGTTCAGTGGGTGATACAATGTTTTCGTCGATCTCTCGAGAAATTTGTGGCACACATGAGGATTATCGGCGATCTTTGAATTATATTGACAGCTGAAATAAGAAGGTATTGTAACAGTTATGACTTTCCTGATGTGATTTTTTCATGAACACTGGGCATACTTGTATATATTTCTAGTAGGAGTTCTACGATTATTTTTGACATGGCTTAGATATTTTTTGCTCCATTTGCTAGAATATGGTGTTACCATATGATATGGCAGGCACCGTTATACGACGTTCTCACCATTGGTTGGCTTTATTAGGCAGAAGTTTGGTCTTTTTGATATTTTCAGTAAGGATAGTATTTCTTGGATAGATATTTTTTGTGGCGAGTGTTTCGAACTCGTGATCTGCAATTGGATAAAATATTTCGTCAGTTCATTGCATACTAGCGAGTATGTATAATTCATCAGTAGGGATTTTTTTATTGGATTGTTTGGTGATATTAAGATTTTATTCACTCAAGTGAATGAATATCGCTTTTATGTGACAACTAGAGACTTGTTGATTCCAATCTGGTACACTCACTCATCAGTCTACGAGATGGGGCCTGTCGCTTTATGCGATTGCGTGGTGGCACTCACCTGACCCATCGTCTAGGGCATTATCATGGTAGTCTACGGGGCAGGGCCTTTCGCTTTAGGCGATTGCGTGGTGGCACACACCTTACCTGCCAGTCGAGGGCCTCATTTTTATCATCCGAGTGTACTTAAGATCGTAAGAGGATTAAACAAGATACTACCAGTCACACATTAGTCGAATTTTGTTAAATAAATTAAAAATAAATGTCAGCAGGGTTACATTTTGTAATTCTTGTTTGCCAATCCAATATTTTGTTGCTATACTCTTTTGAGAGTACATTTATTTAACAGCTGATACTTTTGATTCTTTTGATACTTTTGATATTTTTTTTGAGTAATTTGATACCTTTGAGAAGGATTTCAAGTAATTGAATCTTGTAAGATGAATCATTTATGGTCAGATTTATTTTGAGGCAGATCAGTATTACATATTTTTGATGTGAGATATTATAACACATTGGTGTTTTTCTTTGAAGTGGATTTTGAGAATTTTAAGAGAATTTATGCTCTATTTGAAAGCAGATCTTGAATTGGATTACGATTACTAAGGTAATTTTTCCTTATTGTTTAAGAAGTTGTCTAGATATGATCAGATTAATTACAGTTCTTGGAGATTGTGTGCGTTAATAATTTGAAGCCAGTTACATATTTTTGTAGATCATACAACGTGATTAAGTGAAGTTTGTGATAGGTATTTTGGAAGTTGCCAAGTGGAAGTTTTGCAGTATTGCCAATGAGTATTTTGAGGCAGACATGAGGTTGTTGAACCCAGTCTAGCATATTTTTGAGATTCATGCTGTGCGCTGAATAGTTATGGTGTTATGTGGAATAGTTATGGTGTTATGTGTAATAGTTATGGTGTTATGTGGAATAATTATGGTGTTATGTGGAATAATTATGGTATTCAAATGTGGTATTTGATGAAGTGAGAGTATATGATTAAGTTTTGGATAGTGAGATCCAACGAGATTTTGTGAAGGCAATAATAATTTTTTGCATGATAATTATATACGAGATATAACTTGGAAGTGATAAAACTGTAAGACAACGTTCTATAACCCATATTAAACAATTTTTAGGAAATTAAATAAATAAATAATTTTGATAATACAAGATTTTCTGATCATAATAATAATTTATAAAATAATAATCTGAAGTTTAAGCATATTAATGATCTGACCCAATGAAATAAAAATCTAAATGACTCGATGAAATAAAAATCTAAATAACCAAATGAATTAAAATTTGAATAAATTGATAAATTAAAATTGGAATAAATCGATGAATTAAATAAATGAATGAATTAAAGGTTCAATAAATTAACTGAATTGAATAAATTAATAGGTGATTAAACAGCTGATGAATGACTGAATTAAAAGGTGATAATTAATTAAAGAAGTTGATGATTAATACATTTAAATGAATTTAAATAAATTTAAATAAGAAATATGATTTAAATAATTTGATGAATTGCAACTTGAATTAATGAATTAAACAATTTAAATGGATGAATTGAGATGATTTAATCTGAATGAGATATTGAGATGAGAATGTGTGGATAATTGAAGAATATAATGAATTGATGATTATAATATTCATTTAAATGATTTGATGGTAATAAATTAATTATTCTGACTTGAATATAATGAATATTGAGATGAGAACTAATGTGAGAGATATATAATTTTGATATGATGATGATGATAACTAATGATTAGTGGAGTTTCTTTGATTCACAAACAAGCAATAATCAATGACAGTAAAAATATAATGTAAATTAAATGTTAGATTTATAGGAGCATTTATTGAGATTTTCAGCATGTGAATAATGCCTTTCAAGCCATAAAAATAAGTTGATATTTAAATATGTGTTATTAGAATAATTTGTTTAGACAGATTCATATTTTTTTTGACATCCACATTCATGATGTTAACTTAAAGAGAAGTTAGGTCTCGGGAATCACAAATGTCAGTGACGCATAGACATAGTGCTACGGTGAACCTGAGAACCCAAGCGAACTTTAGAAAATTTTCATATTTTTTGTGGATGAAGTACACTTTGAATAGCAAAGAGATGGTTCGATTTTCAGGACAATTACAATCTAACGTTGGCATTCGACCACACTCTTAGGTAGGATGTGTGTTTAATATTTCTGTCTGACTACCAAAGTTTGAATAAATTTGTTTTATCTTAGTTGTGATCTGATGATGATGTGGTTTTCCTAATCCTTTCCTTGTCTTAATTAAGGCTTAACCTGGATGGATGTGGTTTGCTAGGGATTCAGTTGATGGCGCCCATTTCTATTTTTTAAAATTAAATTTAAGCCCGTAACGACCCTGGAGATACTTTATCTCGTGTTACCCTCTGCTTTTGTGAATTTTCAACTGAATTTCCGACACATTCCTTATTTGAATTCATGTTCATTTAACTCCACTCTGTCCTGGAAATCCAGGAATGCGATGTAATAGCAGATGGGTCATCGCATCCCCCGGACGAACGGGTACAGTACTGTACCCGTTTAAACCATTTGAGCTGCTTGTCGTATCCGAAGATCAGCTGGATTGTAGAATCTCGAGGTCCCCGGCTCAAAAACCTGGAAATCCTACCAACAATAGCTAAATGGGGAGTGCACACTTTCTAAGATCATGTTTTGGTAAGGCAAAATGGGCATATAAACTAAATAAACGAAGAGCTCGAGATACTAACTATTCTCGGTTAAGTGGGCGAAATTAGTGGTTCAATAAAACCTCAAATGCACCAAAACATAATCCTTCTTCATAACTTATATAAATCATCAACACGCAGTTACAAATTTAACAAATAAATTTATTAACGAAGTGATAATAAATGAAATCAATTTAGTAAATATTTTCATAATAATTACATGTAATCCGCAAATGATTCTGCGAAAATTCCTATATTAAGATTCTGAAATTAAATTATCGTCCCATGGACGTTAGAAGTACACCACTTCTTAAATAATATTAAATAAACAAATTATGAATCAGCTGTTTGCATAACAGCTCTTAAATTTTACTCTTGTTCCCTAGTAATATATGAACAAAGATCGATTTTAATACATCCAATGTCTTCCCATGACATTTCTACTTGCTATTCCAATGTACTCCATTGGTAAAATTAATAGAAATTAATTTTATACTGATCTTCCATGAGATCACCTTTACACAACAATAAACAACCTCACTGTATTTAAAGAACGTCGTCGCGTTCTTTAAACGTCACTCCAATTTATGGTTTAAACGTTTAAAACATTTAAGTATATTAAACTTTCGTTTAATTGTCAACTAAGGTTCCCAAAATTATTTAATGATTAATGGTAGAAATTATTATTAAATAATTTAATTAAAGACTATTAATATTTCCAAATTATTAATTAGTTTGTAAAATGTTCGTTATTTAAATGTTTATTAATTATTAGAAATAATTATTAATCATTTTAATCCAAATAATAAACCATATTATTATTATTGTTTAGGGTCAGATGTTTATTAAGAAAGTTATTCAGTTAACTTTATTATATCGTTAAATTCCCCTAGTTATTAATAGTATTGTATTTAAATATTGTTAACACATATCTTATGTTATTTACATAATTCGTGATGATTCTCAATCATCCAACCTTCCTTCTCTGGTTAACTACTGACAATTCCAAATTTTATGCTCTTAAATAAAGTATCACTGTTACATTATCGCTATCATCATAGTAAAGATCTTTCGTTTCATAATTGGGCATACATACATCGCCGAACGGTTAAGTTAAGCTTATATAATTAATGTCTTATCCTTGATAATATCTTAATAATGATTAACAACATTTTCACTTTCAATCCGTTTCCCAAATATTTTCCGCCAATAGAACTAATCAATTCAACTGAGAGTCGTTTTACAATAATACTGGACAACTAAGGTCTTACTTAATTCTTTACTGTAATGTATTTACTTATAATTTTCAAATAAACGCTCACAATGCGTATAATGACCTTCCCTTCTCTAATAGACTGAACAAATATCCACAGAATATTTAAACAACAACTTCTCTCAATTACATACGTAAATTCCGTATAACATTTTCCTCAGCTTGATATTACACAAATATAGCTGCTATAATTCTTTACTTCGATCTCTTAATACAGTATTCTGCCATAACAACTTATTAAAATTGCATATAATGCCTTGCTTTCATAATAAATTCGCTTGTAATAATTACAGCGTATAACTCTTTCAGATGTTGTGAAAATACATAAAAATCGACTCTATTAAACAGTGATGACGTAATGGTTTACTAGTATAAGTTACTTTAGATTTCAAACAATTGTTGTTAACATTTAATAAATATAAACATTCGTTACTTCTCTCTGGTCTTTCCAAAATATTGCGTTAATGCAATTAAAGTCAATAACAATCTCCAAGAGTGTTGTAAAATTCCGTAGAATCCTCAAACGTGCTGATTCGTCCGAGCAGATAAGATCTCTCAAATAAAATAAGATAATTTATCCACAGATAAATTATTATTAATTATAACTGGCTAAAGTGGAATGTCCAAATAATGTTTCATCCTTCCACCAATTCAAAATGTTTAATTAAATAATTACTTGAACGAAGTCAGACTTGAAGATAACTATAAAGTCTTGGAAATGTCCAAATGATAATTCATTTCCAAATATGCATTCCTTTCAAAGTCTAAGTTGCTTGGGTAAAGTACTACCATTTTCTAGAATATTGAATAATATCCAATAAAATTCCAATAAAATTCCAATAATGTTCAATAAACTTCAATAAAATTCCCAATGAAATTCAATAATATACAATAAAATTCAAATAAAATTCAATAAAATTCAATAAAATTCCCAAAGATACGTGGATCGAAAGAAATTCGATAAACGAAATTACTAATAAAATGATCTTAAATCTCATTACCTATAAGTCAAAAATCCGAATGTTACTATCCGAAAATATTACTAAAAGAAATTTAAGGTTTAAATGTCGAATACGGAAAAATAATTTCTGGGCTTAAACTATTTCACACGCAACAAAATAATTTATCGTTGAAATGGTGTCATGCTCTCTAATATTCTAGTCTACAACTATCTACTGACAAACCAACAGCTACTAATGAGGATAACTTTTTCTACCTTGCGATGACATCTTGTAGAAGAAGTATGGAGAGAATTACTGACGTCACCAGCAATTCCACACTTACTAATCTTCATCCTCATTCTTGGAAAAACTGCCTTGCCACGACCCGAACCTTGCTCCCCGATCGTCACTCTCCCTGGCTGGCTTCGAACACGGAGCTCGCCTCGATCATCGGAACTGCAAGAATCCCCCATTCTCGAAGTATAATGGACTGCTTCGCTTCGAGTCTGATAATATCTAGTCATGACGCGGTAATCAAGTTCCATCTCGCAACGTTGGAATGTAGCCTTGAAGTTGTTACACCACATCTTATAATTTTAAGATTAATTCTGGTTGCCCGGTATCCCAATTCGGCATTGTAACATCACGTTCCCTGCGCATGACTTGGCTTAAAACATGTTCACTACTGCGTTAAACTCAACGTTAACTGTTCCCCTTAACGCTTGCATGTCGAACATTTCGATAAAAAGCTTGCCACTACTCGACTTGCAATAAATGAGAGCTGCTGTCTTACAAATGTTAGCACAGGCAGATAACGGGACTTGCCTTCTCGCTTGTATAGCTGACACGCACCAAGCGAAACGTGCTCGTATAACGAAAGTGCTTTCAACAAAGAAAACTATCTTATTCTTTCGAATATCGCCTTGAAACTTTCATATAAAGTGCACACGATGTTTCTCTTTAGTTTAGTCAGACTCTCAATACTAGTTTCACACGAGAATTGATACTATGACGATATTCGGTTTCCCACATCTTCACCGGACTTCCCATGTTAATGTTTGACCGATGGAACAGCCTTCATCGCCGACAAACTATCTTCGCATGACCCTAATCTCGCACACGCTAAATTCAGGAACTCAATTGTCGCAGGTCCGCTCTGCTTGACACCTCCACACAAAAGACCTCGATCAGCGGCGCGTCCCCACGCACCTCAAAACCAATCGCATGGCGCCTCATGAGAAAGAGCGGCAATCCAATCATTACTTATAACTTCTTACAGGATTATCAAACTTCCATCTCTGGGTGACTATCACAAATCCTTTTAATTTAGATCCTTTCTCAATAGTTTTAAATGTGCAGATTCTCTCTTCTTTAATAAATGGCAGTTCATAAATCGACGAAGCTTCTCATCAAGCCCGCTCATGTCTCCTTCCTTCACTGATTCTGGCAATTGGATTAGCCAATCAACGCATTTCTCTTCGCAACTCTACAAGTTGCTATGGGCAGCCTAGCAAAAATACTATGCAGCATTGCCCTAGAGCGGCTTCTCTTCGCCATTTTGTTGTTGTCCAACACAACCTGAAGCTTCCTCCTGTATTAAAATTTAAAAATTTCGTATTTCCTCCAAAAAATATCGCAATCTTCCCCAAATTTCACCAAAACGTCCTAAATAGCATCCTGTCCATCCTGAATCCTTTAGAATTCGAGTTCAGTACCAATACTAACATACGGTATCTACGTATTATGGGACCACCTAAAGAAAGAGGATCTCAAAACCTGGTAAAATGTTAAAGCCACTTTCTTAAAAAGAGCAATGGGTGTCTAAAAATGTATCCCTTCGAGACTTGTCTATATACTCGCAAGAGAACCTTTCCTTATAGAAGACGTACGACTGAAGTTTACTGTACTGGCAACGGACGCATATAAAGACCTTATAAGGGAGTGATATGAGAAAGCGGAGGACATCAAGGAAGAATCTTTACTGCACCAGCGCTGACATGAGTTGGACTAAGCCAAACCAGACACTGAGACATGTTGAGACATGATTTCTGGTGCATGGGTTCCACCATAAAGTGTGTTTCAAGACTAATTATTATCATATTCCCGACAACAACTATGTTTGTAAACTCTGTAAATTGCAATGTTCTAAATACCATCTGTTATGCTGCAATGTATAGTGTAGAACCTGATTAATGTCCTCTATATTCTGAATTTCTCATGCACACTTGTGCGAATTTATTAAATTAAATTAATATTGAAAGAGGAGTAATTGAAACAAAAGACACTGCCTAGGGCCTATATCTCATTGGCTGTTAGGAATGTAGAGACCAAGAGTTCGCCTTTTGTCGCATAGCGCCGTAGCAAAATAATCAGAACTCTTTGGAAAACATCGGCTGACCCGAGCTACTGAGGTAGCAATAGTATCATTTATCGCCACAAAGCGCTTAACGATAAGTTTCGAAATAAATGAAGGTAAATTTGAAAGCATCAACGCTTATTGCAGCTGATAACCTCAATGTACTGCACCAACACCATTGCACTTATACAGAGGCATAATATTTTCATGATGATAACTGTTTAAAGGGGCCTAAGAAATCTTTTTGCACTAATTACCCCCCGTGACTTTAATTTATAAACAGCGCAAGATGCAACTATTTTCGCAATTCTGCACCAGAACACAGGTAGGGGTGACGTGATGTAGCCCGAACTGCCCGTCAACAACAGACTTAAAATACTCCTACAGTTACACTACTACGGACATGAATGGTTCTAGGGCCTTAATACGTGGTTTTCAAGTTCATTTTGTCTGTTATTGTAAATGTAGGGACTGGGAAAGTTGTCCAGAATATCAAGTGGACAGTGTTACCAGCAGGGTTTCAAAGTCTATGGAAAATTTGGTGCAATTAGGAGAAACTGTGTGGATTTGTGATGAAGGGCCTAAATGCAGGGAATGGAGTGGTCTGTCCGAAATTTAAAGTGGACAGTGTCACCCGCAGGGTTCCATAGGGTAAGTATACAAAATGTGGTTCAGATTGGTGGAACGGTGTAGATTTGTGCCAAACGACCTAAATGCAGGGAATGGAGTCGTCTGTCCGAAATTTCAAGCAGACAGTGTTACTCGTCGGGTTCCGAAGGGTAAGTATGTAAATTTTGGTTCAGATCTGTGAAACGGTGTATATTTGTGCCAAAGGGCCTAAATGCAGGGAATGGAGGGGTCTGGCCAAAATTTCAAGCAGACATTGTTAATCGCAGGGTTCAAAAGGGTATGTATACAAATTGCCGTTCAGATCGGTGAAACGGTGTAGATGTGTGCCAAAGGGCTTAAATGGAGGGAATGGAGTGATCTGTCCGAAATTTCATGTAAACAGTGTTACTGGCAGGGTTCCAAAGGGTAAGTAAACATCTTTTGGTTCAGATTGGTGAAAGGGTGTAGATTTGTGCCAAAGGGCCTAAATGCAGGGAATGGACTGGTCTGTTATAAATTTCATGTGGGTAGTGTTACTTTCAGGGTTCCAAAGGGTAAGTATACAAATTTTGGTTCAGATCGGTGAAACGGTGTAGATTTGTGCCAAAGGGCCTAAATGCAGGGAATGGAGTGGTCTGTCCGAAATTTCATGTACAGTAAACAGTGTTACTCGCAGGGTTCCAAAGGGTAAGTATACAAATTTTGGTTCAGATCGGGGAAAAGGTGTAGATTTGTGACAAAGGGCCTAAATGCAGGGAATGGAGTGGTCTGTCATAAATTTCTCGTAGACAGTGTTACCATCAGGAACTCCGCCATTGCCCGGTCCCAAGTCCGGGATGAGAAAGGAGGAGGGTTCGATGGCAGGCTTAAGGCTAAATGTCCCGTTTTTTAGTTTGTAATTGTGACACCACGTAGCAGCACCAAACTGAGCCAAATTCTTTTTTCAGTTTTCTCGTGAACGAAAGCTCGTATTTGCGATCTGAAAACCACTATGTATACTAGACTGCAATTGAATTGATATTAATTCAATGCATTTTCCAAAATGTGAAAAACAGAAAAGTTACTACCAGTTTTTTATATCTCTGCTTAAAATATGAAAAAAACCTGGTAATACGAAAATGGAGATTTATTTCCTGTTTCCAATGCATTTTTAGAATTAAAATCGGGTGAATGGAATCGACAGCATTATTTTGGGAATTGTTTTGAAAAGGGTGGTAGGCGGCGTGGCTCCACAAGATTTCTTGCGCAAGGAAAATGATGAACACGCTGACAGGGCGGAGGGAGAAGGGAACAATTTGACGACAGCAAGGAGTTGTCTTTCTCTTGTCACAAATATTATAGTTCGGCAAGTTACGTGTACAAGTGCCTAGTCGTGAACAATATCTGAGCAATAAAATTATACTGTAGTAGTGTCACAATATGTAACGTTGACACAATGTGTTCGTACAGATGCTTTTCTTACTTCCTCTAACATTCTTGTTGATAATCCATTGTAGGGGCTTGGGACATCTTGGTCATCAGTACCTTTGGCTGGCTGCGTGGCTCAGCGGTAACGTTCTCACTTGCTGTTCCCAAGGTTGCAGGATCGAATCCTGGTGCAGTCAGTTGGCATTTGAGGATGCGCGAATGCGAGGGAGCCGTGTCATTAGATTTACTGGCACGTTAAAGATCTCCTTCGGGGCAAAATTCTGGCACCCCGGCGTCTCTAAAAGCCACAGTAATTAAAAGGGACGTAAAACCAATAATGTTATTATTATTATTATTATTATTATTATTATTATTATTATTATTATTATTATTATTATTATCATCATCATCATCAGTCCCGTGTGGTTGATTACGTGTGAAACTGTATTAGAGTCAGGGATGGGACAGGTGCCCTGAAACTTCACGTACGGTACTATCTCAGCATTTACCTGGAGGGATTGTGCAAAAACCGGTGAAAACACACTCGGGATAGATGCTGACAGCGTTGGATTCCCTTCTAGGTAACTGTTTTAGACTTATTTGAGGATAAACTCCCGAACAAAAACATATTGTTCCGACAATACTAATACTTTGTAGGGCATAATTCTTACCGCACAGATCAGCGACTGGTTTTACTCGATGCGAAATTGAATACTGTATAGAAAGACATGACTGGTTTGTAGTTAGCACGCTCTTGATATTATAGGAAAAAGAAGGACAAGATATGTTCGTGTTCAGGTTTATTGGGAATATCTATTCTAAAAACCATCCGATGCGGACGTCCAACTCTAGGTATCGTCTTCTAGACAAAACAAACAAGACCACAAACCGTGAAATATTCTAATCAATGGATCCAGCTATTACCGATTTATAAGAGGCCAGATGCGCACGCACATAGACCTACATACATACATACACACATTTATTTTGGTGATTCGTATGGTTCTTTGGTTCTTTAGACACTAATTCCCTTTTTTTCGTGAGATCTGAAACGACTCCGTGTGCCCAATCACTATAACTTACTTCAATGTTCATGGAGGTAATAATAAAAGTTCATTTATGTAGGACATTTCATTACAATAAACAAATTATGAAAATGCATAACAAGAGCAAAATTATTATGTAGTGAACCCTTATTAATCTGCGATAAATAAGTATTCATGATTTATTATTATTATTACTGCGGCCCAGGCAGTACTTATGGATGGTGACAAAGAGTAAGGCAAGTTAGCGTGTTGCAATGATTGCCACAGAAACAGAGCTTGGTAGCTATTCTTGAAAACGGCCTGGTAAGCTGAGTTCAAGGCCAAATTGTGTAACAACATGCACCAGAATTGGAGTCATAAAGGGATGGTCACGAGTTTCTTACAACCGACCTACGATTGAATCACCCAATCAGGAGAGACCAAGCCTAAACCACGCGATGGGTGGCGTCATTGGTAAAAAGCGCGCGGAATTGATTATCCAAAGAACCTCCGATCCGAATTATCTCCGCATGAGTGCGCTGAGACGTTTGAATTAAATGATGAAGATTGACACTAGTCCCGTGTGTGTGAGATGAAAACTCTAGATTTTTTTTTTCTTAATTCACCCCACTTCTCCTCACTCTGTCAGTTTCCAATAAATTGATCGACGAGACGCTGTTTCGAAGACTATCTGTTTGAGTTCTGGCCAGTTTGCGTAGTGATTTTTAAAAGCTCTGATATTATTTGAAGTCTAACGTTTTGAGCTCTGGTGAGCTAACTTCACGCCAGTTTGCGTGGCGACTTTAGTACTCTAATATTATCTTGAAGACAACTATTTTCAGCTCTTAGGGGAAGACTTGAGTAACATTCCAATTAGCGCTCAACCCGACCGAAGGTCTACGCAGAGCCGTAGAGATTACCGAGCGAGAAAACGACTGCGAGACTGCCAGATTTAAAACTTGTATTGTCAAGCCAGTGACGATGGGTTTGAAGTGTACATTTCATGTAAATTTTTATTGTATTTTCAAGTGCTGTATTGTGCGTGTGTAAGCGAGAGCTAGGGAAAGTCTTCGTTGATTAATCGCATAAGACAATTCGTGGGCGAAATTAGTAACTCACAAGCGATTATAGCCAGGTCAAATTATAATAACATTGAACTTTTCTTCCAAAGAGACTACACCAAGATGTCCGACGTGTGGTCAGGAGCTGGAGTGATGTCCAACGCTTCTACGAAGACAACGATGGAAGGCTAATTTTCCCGGAGGGAAATGAGCCGAGATGCAAGTCATATGTTCTAAAAGCTGATACGGTGATGTACAAAAATTGATTATTCAATATGTAGTTGGATTGGCGGGGGAACTTTGTAAATAGTTCATTTTAGTCTTTTCTTGTTTTAGAGTGTTTTTCTTGTACCGACACTAAATGTTTTAAATGTACGTTGGCGCGTGGCCAAAGTTGTTTGTTGTGTATTTATTTTTCTTTGGAGTCATATTTAAGGTACACGACGCGTGTACGTGATTTTTATCCATGCGATTGCGAAACCCGTTACATTCGATATGTGGTGCTTTATTTAAGTTCATATTTTGTTGATAGGAAAGGGAGGTAATTACTGTAAGATGTTTGCTGAACAGGTTATTATTCATATTAGGGTTGCCGAGCGCAACAAATTAAGATGTAATTGTAGAACACCTTAGTTCTAATTTTTTTTAGATTTTTTTGAGTCCTTTTCTGGTTCGATAGTCACTGGTATAGGGCGAAGGCGCCAGCTGGTGGAATATTTATGTCATTTTATTTCAGGGTCTGTCAAACCCATACGTGTGATTCTGTGTGTGATATTGTGTCAGGTGTGTGTTTTGATTCTACGTGAAGAGGGGTAGAGGTCCTACCGCCCTCATATATTTGTTGTTGTTGTATTTTTTATGGAAAGGCAGGGTGTTCTGAGGAGACCACTGTTCCTTGTCCATATGCTGATTCTTGGATTTCCTAGAGGAAATGCTGAGATATATTTTGTTCTGACACTCACACACGTATTATTGTGCTTTGGGGCACGCTTCTTCGAGACTGGATCCCGTGCCTTGGGAGGTCGAGGTTATTTTGACACGTGGGTTGACAGATATGCAAATTTCCACGAATCGCCCGTCTAGCCTGGTGACTTATTTGTTAGGCAGTCCTATTTTCTGACTGGCCCCTTTAAGCTTTCATTTAGCAAACCTGTTCTTTGTGATGGTTATTTTGAACCATAATTAATTGGGGAGTTCGCCATGTTTGTGACGGATTATTGCATGTCGTATGGATTGAATGTTGTGTTAATGATGTAAATGTTGGCTTTGAGCCTAGTGATGTGTCTATGACTCAGTTCATGTAATTTTGTATGTGACGCCCGTGTGGTGTAGTGGTAGTATACTTGTAAAAATGACGGCGGTCATATGTGTATTTGTTTTGTTGGTCACGTGTTAACTTACTTGTGTTGATTTGTGTGAGAAGTCCTAAATTTTAGGCAGTAATGTTTTGCTACAGCAGTTTGATTCCAATTTCATGCGGAAATTATTGTGTTGTTTATTTTAAGTATAGGAAGTGTCGGTTTAGTTTTAAGTGTTGTATAGTTGTTCCCCGCGTCTGTCTAGCTCTAAGTAATGCGGATTCGTCTTCTGAAAGTTTATACCGGATGATGACGAATCATGCATTCAATTGTACTCATCGTGAAGCATGTAGAACAGCACTCGCGCATACATTGTCATTATTGTTGATTTTCTTAGGACATTTGGTCCGAGTAACAATCTCTCCTGAGATTTGGCCTAGTTTTTGGCAAATTTAATTTATTCAGTGGGAGTCATTATGGGAGTTTTGTTTGTTAATTCTTTTTGTAAATAGCTGATCTGTTATTAAATTCATTTGTTATAACCCTGGCTTCACTTTTTCCTGCATGTTATTTTGTTATATGTTACCCTGCATGTTAATGAAGCGCTTTAACAACAACTTACGATATGGACTGTTACACCCCCCAAAACTGAGTCACATAAGCTTCTTTGCAAGGGCTCATAAAACAAAAATGGCTGCCCAAGTGGGGATTGTTGTTGTTGTTGCTTCGCTGATCTCATATTTATTTCGTTGAGAAATGATGCCAGGTCAAGCAGGCAAAGTAAATTCAGTAAATTGAGGCGATGTTGTACCGCCATGTGCATTAGTAAAATCACTGAGTTCCTAAAGTTAGAAATATTGAACAAGGTTAGAATTTGATATTGTATTTGTTATAAACTTGTTCTGGCGCCCGGCATTAAAATTAAAAAATTTGCATATTATTGAACTCAGTCAAAGCAGGAAGGTGTTGCCTTATATTTGACATCTAATTGACTTCGGTTAATTGGTGTTGTTCGTAAATTCTGTTGGTTAGGAATTTAAAAGCAGATCACTAGGGAGTTATTTTGTTGTTTGGAAATAAGAGTAATTTATTAGTAAAATTTGATTACTGAAATTTTTATTAAAGTAGAATCAGTAATATTTAAATATTAGGACATGTATGCGTGTGTATGACTGAAATCTCGGTGCATTACCCTGTTTTTCTCTGGTTATATTTTTGTATTGTGCGATGGCGAGTGTTGAAGAAATCAAGGGATTGTTAGAGCAGATGTCGATACAGATGTCCGCGAAAACGGAAGAACAGTTAAAGAACATGAAGGTGGAAATGGGCGAAGACAATGATAAAGAATTCAGTAATATTACGATGCAATTGCAAACACAAACAGAACAATTAGAAATTCAACGTGAGCATAGTGAAAAACAGTTACTAGACATGAGCGGTAACATTACGGTCCAATTACAGGTCCAGAAATTGGACACTGATAAACAATTAAACGAATTGAATCACAAACTATCAGAACAGGCGATAATACAAACAGTTGTACAATACCCAAGGGGTATGCACCCCTTAGAGATCATCCCCCCCATCATCTGTCTAAATCTCATAAAAGGCAACCCTTTAAAAGCCTACCCAATATCCATCAATACTATAAGGGCAGCTGGCTACTCCATAAAGCAGCTCAACCCTTGCGTAATTATGACACACAGCGACATACTACAAACTGGTTCAACTATGCCACAACGCGCTGACAGAACAGAGGCTAAAGGTATAAAAGGTGCCTTAAGTGGGTCACGAGAATCTCTCCATCATCAGTGCTTCGACGAGACAGCCGGAGGCTAACGACAGTGTCAACCGAGGTGAGTCAGTCAGTCAGTGTTCAGAATCCTACTTTTGTAACCTAACACCCACAGTTTGTACTCACATTATAACATCACAAGATCCCTTAAAAGGGACTAACAGTTACTCATTGCTGACCAATAAACACTTGGTCAGTCTCTTACACTTGCATTACTGATCTACACTCTTCTTCACGTCCCAACGTCCTTCCTTACTCCCGTCACAGTCAGACGTGACACACCGTAGTAATAACGCCAACTCAGACGTCCTTGTATTCCTCACAGCGGCTCGCGTGCTCAAGTGAAGCGCGTGCCGAACCGCTGACACCAGCAAGGTGATTATATAATAAGTAGCCGGCTGGGCGACTAGTACATCGACCCGCGTGCTAAGGCTACATCCCTTAAACCACATTTACAGTCTTTATAGGAGCGCCCCCTAGTTCCTAGCACACCACAACACACTACACTGGTCAGCTTGCCCTGTCAAGGGGAGCTACCCTTCTTTAGGCACAAACTCATAAATTAGTACAGCAACTCTCCCTTTTAGATCCACCCCCAAATAAGGGATCTAAAACACTGGTGGAGGCGGGGTCCTACGCATAGAGAAAAGGGACTCAACCAACGAGCCCTCGTAGGTAAAACGACCCCTTCCGTACCGCAAAAAGCCAAGCAAATTAGTGAGAAAATTTTTCCCCCAGACAAAAAGCACCATTTTTTTTTGTGTGCTCCAAATTAGCTACACAGGGGAACTTCTTAATAAACCAACCCCCTAACCCCATACAGAATCAAAGAAATATAAGAATACACTGTCAAACACGTACAGACTTTTTTTTATTCTTATTGTAGGCCCATACACTGCAGTCAGAATGGCACCTCATGCAGAGATTGCAAGCCATAGAGGCAATAGGGGTACGCCAATATTATTAACATTATTGTTCAGATGCCAAGGGCACATACAAGGCCGGCAAACACAAATACGGGCACTCCAAACAAAAATCGGGGCAATACAGGGCAAACAGCCATACACCCCGTCAGAGGGTAGGACAGCGCGATTAAGATGCGCACATACACTCTTAAATCACATACATGAACACCTCAATAGGTTCCATATACAAAGACACAGAATATACCGACAATTAATCACCACACATGGTCCCGTAATAGATAATGCAACCCTCGAGAGAATGAGGGTGCACTACACAAGTTTACACGCCCAATACAGGGAGCTAATTCGCGTCCAAGCGCTTCTCCAACTAGCGGCCACAAAACAATACAGAGCACAGAAACATTAATACATTAGTACAGTAATTTGCAAACAGGCCATATGCCTCAATAGGCAGTACACCCAAATTTGGGACGAATACCGTGAACTCCAAACCAACAAGGCCATTTTTGAGTTCATGGTAGGGCCACCAGCCCAGCCGAGAGAGGACATAAGCGTAGATACGCTAACTCGACAATTTGCGAGGATGTCCCTCTCGACAAGTACTGCCACGCAGTGGCAGGAGTTCGCCGTGGCCACAGTCCAGGAGACGGCCAGGTTAGGCTCCAACATACTAAAGAATACATCCTACACAGACACACGTCCTCCAGCTCCGGATCGGAAGGCAATTTTGCCAAGCCGAGGGGAAGAGCCTAGAACAATCCCCTCGGACCGGATGAACGAGAGGGAGTTGAAGCCAGGACCTTCAATCACACATAATACGACAGAGGGACAACAGGAGGTAACCTCGTCATGGGCTGACGACGTAGAGCCTGACCTACCACATATAAAGCCTACATACACTCACACAGATAGGCTAACACAGTGGCAGGAGTCTGCCGTGGCCACGGGCCAGAAAGCGGACAGGCTACACGACACCACATTGGCAGGACAAAAACAGGCACTTAAGCGGCCCTCACCGCCAGTTCAAAGGGCAAATTTGCCAGAACGGAGGCGAACACCGGCATTAGTCCCTCAGGATGCACGGTACACGCACATACAGATTAAACAGGCATTACCATACAATACACGGGGATTAGGAAAGGTATTATTACCCACCCCACAAAACCTCGCAGTCAAACATACATACACTCCCGCAAAATCTGCTAAGATAGCGCCAAGCGCAATAACGCCCTTAAATACAGGTACACTTAGACCTAGAAACACGCGCTACGGTGGAAGTAGGGCAAGGCTTACTTTGCTAGAAATTCCGCCGGAAAACAGCAAAGGAACACCCCAGTGGATTCCAAAGGCCTATAATATCGTAACAGGGCAAAACCCTTCACCTTTCTGAGCACTGAAGCTCGAAAGACGATAACGACTTCCACCAAGGCCAAAGAAATAAAATAACATCACTTCCCCCATCATAAATGGCCACACAAGTTCTTTCACGCGGGAGATATCAGAAAATAGACCGACAATTACATAGTAAACATAAACTGCGCATTTTTTTTCTTTCTCGTATTTTATGTATATACAGGGCAACATGGCCAAATTAGAAGTGAGTAATTTTAAATCCTTCTGTGTTTTTTTTTGGGAACCATGGCATCTTTCTATTAGGCCATCACTAAGCCAAGTGAAAGCCCATCAGGCTTAAGGCCGGAAAGAGATATTTTGAACACAACTTAGGCATAAAATCACAGCATAGAGCTTAAGGGAGTCTTTCTAAGTAGAAATGACTAGACGTTCTACGTTATGGTTCCACAGTTTGACAGATTCTCTTGTTGCGGGCGAAAACCGTAAGCATGGCAAGAATTAAGAATCTCAAACTAGTTTAAAAAAAAAAAAATTTTGGGAGGTGTGCTTTAACCAACTAAAAAGCCCAATTGCACACCGGGATGAGACACTGTCATTTTGGTGAGTTACAATTACTTTGATAGGCAGGTTTGACTCCCACAGTGCACTGGCTTTGCTCGTGACGTGGATACAAGGGTATCAGTTACGTCTGGCAATGGCCTTCCTAAGGTGTACTAGACAGTGTCGGTAGATTCCCCTGAGACGTAACCAGATTACGGTAGTACTCACGTTACCAAAATGGTAAATACTACACTCAGGTCCCAATCACCATTTTTTTTCAAAAACATAGTGCTCACGACATAATTTTTAGAGACTAACGCCACCTACTATTATTTTCTTTCAATGTGCTCTCTTAATGCAGAGCGGGGCATAAATATTTTTTTTTTGTTTCACACATTTAGCCCAAGAAAGAAAAATGGCCAAATAAACTATATATATATTTTATACATAGGTATACATAACACAACACTCGGGGACACAAGTGTAGTCAATGGAAGGTTCTTTTGCAGACGGCCAATGCATATGAGATTTCCGAAGTGAAATGCCATGGCCTGTGGTTTGGATTCCAAGTAAAACGGAAATCCCGTGGCACATGATCTCCAGAAATGGTCACGTTAAACCACAAAATTCCCCTCTTGCCTTTTTATAATGCGAAGAGCACTAACAGAAAGCAGGCTGATTAAGAACACATGTTCGGATACACAGCGTTATCGAAACAAGTAAACAAGCGAGCGCGCAAGACATTGCAACCCGACACCCTCATACTCAGCAGTAAAGCAGACCTCAGTGATAAACTGCGAGCCTTACAGACGACAGTTCCCAAAGCACACTGCACGGAATCATTCATAGCCAACCTAAGAACCCTATATCTTCAAAATTTACACTACGAGGAGAGGGCAAAAATAAGCAAACTCCTCGCAGGAAGGTATACTAGGGGTTGCGCATAGAAAAACACACAGCCCATTTGCCATAGTGTAGGCGGCACAGAAATGGCCACCAAATCTTTACAGACAACCGGCTTCGAACCCATGTCCACACACAAAAACCTCGTACCGAACACTAACTAAACAACGGTATTTTCGGTACGAGAAACACAAACAAAATACAGACAGAATGCCCGCAGAACATGAACAACGCAGACATATAACACAGAGAATTACATAGAACACGGGTTCGAACCCCAGAGAAAATTGCACGCCAGGGAAAAACAAGCAGACGGCCTTCCAATCACACCAAAATTGGCCCATATAACGGCTTAGACAGATAATACTACATTCCTGCGGCCAAATGACAGGCATAAAATTCCAGAAATACACTTGACAGGGAAAATGGACTTTCCAGACAGAGACATATAAATTTCGTAAGACAACGGTCTTACGGAATAATGGCCACACAACGGCAATAGTAGCAGGGCGGATTACCACATCGGGCCGCCAGGAATTTAACACAATGACCACACTGGCATACGTGCAGAAAAACACGCAACAGTGGTTAACCTACATAAAATCCCGGCCTGAAGTTACACACACAAACTGATGACTTGCAGACTTAGCCACTTTGCAACACTGTCGATGACAAAACGCGATTGTGTAGTGGCAGTGACCATGAATAAACAAATGCAGAACAATCATAACACTATACATTTTTCAACACTGCGAAAGCATTTATCAACAAGCAGACGTCACAGACCAAAACTTGTCGCAGGCCCAGAGTAGCACGTTCGTAAAGACGTTGGCAGGCCACGGGCGCTTCCTACCCATACACAATATACACAGTAGGACTTGGCCCTACAGCAGACCAGGCGTCCGCGTGGTGTAGCGGAGCGTAGTCACACACACACACACAAACGCGCTCACCAATCAGGGGCGAACATAGGGACTTTGAGGAAACGGGACCTCCCCTTAACAACTTCTTTTTGCGACCCTAGTCCCGAAACAAATCATTCCAGGCGACTAGGACTTAGCCCTATAACGGACCAGAGTAGGTCGTGAAGCTTCGCTATCCCAAAGCGCGGATAGAAAACCAACATGGACCAAGGGAGGATGACAAGAGAACATGCTAACAGCGTCCCACTCTACTCCCTTCCCATAACCTTTTCACGTCCAAACATAAACAACGCAGACACATGAACACGACCAGCACAGCTACACTACACTACAAAGTATACATAAGGGTTGGTAAACTTCATGTGTTTACAGAAAGGGCATGCTACGCCTTGAGCCCCACCGCTATCACCTGAATGAGAGGGGTGCATCGGCCAACACCAACTAAGCGTAATGCACATCTCCATATGAGAGATGAGGCCATAAGTAATAAATACTAACCATTTTTTTTAAATTTAAATCATCCCGCATGAGAGGGAAATATATTAGTATTATGCCTCAACCTACACCTATCCATACATGAGTGCAAACGCCTCATATCCAGACGCATGCATGTATATCCCATCCATTCACCAGGGGATATTGATATCAGACCGGCATGGATTTTTATTTTATTTTTTGCAACCCCGGGAATTACCTGCCCCGTTCCACTCACTGTAGGAGCATCCCAGCACAAAAACCGGTTCCAGGCCGCCACTAACGCGGAATTCGGAAGTGCGCAACCTCCTCCTACCCTGCTTTAACCCACTCTACAGATAACTACCCCCAGATCACAATAACAGGGTACCTGACGCCATAGACCCTACTAACACCTCCATCAAGGTTAAAAAAGAGCATTATCGCTGGAGAAGCTGATATAGCACAGGTAGCCTAAAGTAGTCTACGTATGTAGAGGTTTTACCAGCCCACCACACTGGAAGTATTTTACATTTGACACTTTTTACACAGGTTACACCTATATTTAAAAAAAAAAAAAAAAGGGAATCTGAAACACCCTGGCTGATGATACCGGCGTTAGCCAAAGGTCAAAAGCACAACACTAGGGGCAGAACTGGGGTAGGCAATGACAACCCTTACCCCAGTTGGCTCATCAAATTACTGACGACTAGACCAAATAGACGAACCACGTAAGGTCAAAGCATTCGCGGCCTGGTCGGGCAAGCTCTGGAATCCTAGGTGCGCATAAACCGCCCCTGGGAGGAAGGGATGCTAAACCCACTTTGAGCCACGGTCGTCGAAGCCAAGACCTGCAGGGAGACTTTCTGAGAATGGCGGGAGAAATAGCTCACTCCGCGCCGGCCTCGGGAGCTATCCCTAGAGACGACCATATTATGACTAGACTGTTAGTTAAATTTACGTAAGTAGGACTTCCATGGCGGGGAGTCAGACTCCTATTCGTCAGGAGTGAAGCAGGATCCAAGGGTTCAGCAGGACCAATCCTAGATCCGACAAGTCCTTACCCCGCGAGGTGAAGGTGAAGACCACGACGGTAATCAATAATGCAGAATGAAATATGAATATATATATATGGAATGTACGCGCTCATTCGGTCCTGCGCCCACGTAAATGGACGACAACGGGTCGCCAGAGTTCTTAAATGAGTAGCATAGCGGGCACTCAAAAGGGTTCAGTGGGCCAACCCAGCAATGCCGATTAAGGCGAAGAGGACTCCCCGGACGCTCACTTCCCGGAGGACATATGAATACAAATATTGCGGCCGACACAGGCAAAGAGGACTCCCCGGACGCTTTTTTCCCGGAGGATATTATGCCATTGGACCACACTGTCCAATGCCCACATAAATGACGACGCATCGGGCAGTCAGAGGGCATTAAGAGATGGGGCATTGCGCGCCCCTCACAGGAGCCAAGTGGGCGGCTCACCTACGTCAAATAGGAACAGCACCCGGTTATGAACACGAAAGTTACAGCGGGCGAAACGGTTAGCTTAGTGGCACCGTAAGCGCCTGCGCATAGATTAGTCCTAGTAATAGATGTCGACAATAGTATTAAAACGGAGGGGACTACGAGGCATTGTTGGGTTCCGGTCCCGACAATGTACTACAAGGGCGCCCCCGCGAGAGAAATCAAGCGGCCAGCCTCCATCTAAATCTTAGTACTTAAGTCATAGTGCCATGTTAAGGTCACTTAGATGTAAGCAAATTTACTGACAGCTGTTGCTAATAATAGCACAGCACATTTCGGCTTTAGAATAAGGTCCACTCGGCATGTAAATACAGAATAGTTTTACAGTTAAGTAATTTTATCAATAAGTTAGATAACTCATGATAAGTTATTATAATGTAGCATAGTCTTACATTTAAGACAATTTTTTTTAATACATATATTGAGGTAAAATTTCGGCGCCTGGCGGCCCAAATTCGTTGCCAGGGTAAGCCCAATACTACAACACATTAGGAAATGACGTCACGGCACCATATAGGGTAAGCCCGGCCATATATCGAGTAATAATAACCATGCCATTCTTTTCACAGGTAAAAAGGGGCTTCAGACTGTGGCAACGCTGCCACAGGAAGCGGCATATGGAATAGGGAATTTCAATGTTTTGTTAACCTCTCCATATTTTTTTGCAGGCATTGTCACCTAGAATATGACACGTGTAATTATGATTTTGCTGCCAGATAGCAGCAACATGCTATTTAATGCCCCCTTATTGTAGTATTATACCTGTGCATACTAACCTCCATTTAACATTCATTCTCACTTACACACTCACTACATTTTTTTTTACAGCTACACGTCAATAATCTGCACAGCAGGAATGATGCCTGTGGGGCATCAGGCTTGCTGGCAGATCTGCATAAAACAAAAACACTTGAAGCGTCAAAATGCGACGCAGCTTACGGCGATGAGGGCGCAACCGGCATGTGGCGGCGACCCTCATGGCCAAGTGTGCAAGCATTCACCCACAGAGGATGCTTCACAGACTAGGTATTAAGAATACACTGCAAGCGGTACGACCACTCAACCGTGCCAAGAGGTGGCCGTATAGGATCAGCCGTGATACGGCAAGCGTACGTACAAACAGGTAGCGTGCACGCGAGGATCCAAACAAAAACTAGAATTATAAGGGTTTAGCGCGCTTAAGTAGACATAAGGTCATTGTAGTTCATAATTTTAAAGAGTAAACTACATACATATTCATGCGCCCACGGGCAATTATTCCAATGGAAATTCCTAAATGTCAGCATCGCAACATAATACATTAAACACTATATATATTTTTGTCTGTTTATCAAGTTCACGTGTACACGATGTCTATATTTTTGTTTTGTTTTGTTTCGTTTGCTAAGGTAACACGTAACCAATGTCTGTGAATTGTTTTCTTTCATTTTTCTCTCTTCTAACTTCCCCATTTGTCAGGGTGTTCCGTTTTATCCCACACCAATAAATACATTTTAAATATTTCCTTTAAATTATACCCTGGAACACCCATTTTTTTTCTATTCTCTCCTATCTTCTTTATTGCAGGGAGCACTTTTTCCCCAAGATAGGGCGGACGACGCAATCATCCGTTCGGCCCTGGGTTTTTCCTCCCTGCACAACTATGTAACCATGTATAACCATGTTTTTTTTCTTTTTTATGCCGACAACGGCAATGGCGATTGTGCCTCAATAGCAATTATTTTCTTTATTCAACAATGTTAATGCACATTTCACCATGCAATGTAAAATTTATATACATATATATCTATGTACACCCCATAACCCTCCCCTCTGAACACGGGCTGACCGCACACCTACACTTCTGCACGACGACACCCGTTCCATACGACGACGCTTACGACGCCACCACCAGAAGAGACGAGGGGGATTCAAAAACTACTACGACAACATCCCAACCCCAAGTGCCCTTCCCGGTCGCGAGGACGCGACCAAATGGAGGAAGAGGCTTGTACAATACCCAAGGGGTATGCACCCCTTAGAGATCATCCCCCCCATCATCTGTCTAAATCTCATAAAAGGCAACCCTTTAAAAGCCTACCCAATATCCATCAATACTATAAGGGCAGCTGGCTACTCCATAAAGCAGCTCAACCCTTGCGTAATTATGACACACAGCGACATACTACAAACTGGTTCAACTATGCCACAACGCGCTGACAGAACAGAGGCTAAAGGTATAAAAGGTGCCTTAAGTGGGTCACGAGAATCTCTCCATCATCAGTGCTTCGACGAGACAGCCGGAGGCTAACGACAGTGTCAACCGAGGTGAGTCAGTCAGTCAGTGTTCAGAATCCTACTTTTGTAACCTAACACCCACAGTTTGTACTCACATTATAACATCACAAGATCCCTTAAAAGGGACTAACAGTTACTCATTGCTGACCAATAAACACTTGGTCAGTCTCTTACACTTGCATTACTGATCTACACTCTTCTTCACGTCCCAACGTCCTTCCTTACTCCCGTCACAGTCAGACGTGACACACCGTAGTAATAACGCCAACTCAGACGTCCTTGTATTCCTCACAGCGGCTCGCGTGCTCAAGTGAAGCGCGTGCCGAACCGCTGACACTAGCAAGGTGATTATATAATAAGTAGCCGGCTGGGCGACTAGTACATCGACCCGCGTGCTAAGGCTACATCCCTTAAACCACATTTACAGTCTTTATAGGAGCGCCCCCTAGTTCCTAGCACACCACAACACACTACACTGGTCAGCTTGCCCTGTCAAGGGGAGCTACCCTTCTTTAGGCACAAACTCATAAATTAGTACAGCAACTCTCCCTTTTAGATCCACCCCCAAATAAGGGATCTAAAACACAGTACAAACAGAGCAATTAGGAAAGATCACTCATGACATAAATCAAAGTGTTAGGGAGGTAGAGAAACTGGCAGATGAGGTCGCGGAGAATAACGCCAAACAATTAGATGAAATTAAAAAGTTGGAGTCGAAATTTGACAATAAACTCATACAATTTGATGAAATGGTGGCCGATAAATTAAAGCAAATCGAGGCAGCATGCGTCAATAACACAGCCGGAATAAAGAGCACACAGGATAAATTACAGCAACAAATTAATTCAGTCGACAGAAACGTTCTTGAATTAATAAAGGAAATCGATAAACTTGAGATCAAAACCGAAACAGAACGTATGCACTTGCGTGAAAACTTAGAGGACCAATTAGTTAAAACCCAGCAGGTAATACGAGAAGAGGTAGGAGAACAGCTCAATAAAAATCGGGATAATCTGGAAGACCAATTAATTAAAACCCAGCAGGTAATAAGAGAAGAGGTCGGAGAACAATTAGTCAAAACACAGCAGCAGATACAAGAAATAGGGGAACAGCTGGAGAAGAGTCAGGAAAGGAACGAAGAGAAAATTAACAGTATGAAGAATAGGATCCGAAGAGATTGGGGGCAGCAGGTCAACGAAACGAAAGAAGACAGGCTGACAATTTTAAAGCGCTTAGGTGAATACAATTCGAGAGTACAGGCTTTGGAGGAAAACGTAAAATCCAAACTCCAAGAAAACACAGATCTGATAATTAAAAATGAAATCAGATCATTAGAGAACGCAACATTATTTTCGGCAGAAAATGTAGTAGGCAAGCAGGGAAGCATTGGAAGTCCGGTGGGCTTGAAGTTGGCTGAGGATAACAGCCGAGGTCAAAGTCCTAAATTAACGAGCAACGCATTCCAACAGTACAGGGGAGAGACGTCCACACCGCAACCCGACTTGGCACCCGCCCAAGTAATTCAGGTCATTAGGGGGAATGATTTCAAACCCGATAAATTCAGGGAGCACACAGGAACCACTCCCAAAGCTTTTTTACGTCAGTTGGATGACTATTTTAATGATCAACATATCGTCCCGCAAAACAGTTGCGACTTGTGGAAAAGTTTTTAGAGGACCCAAGCTTAATCTGGTTCTTGAGCTTTAAATATACATTCACCGACATGGCACAATTCAGAGAAGCGTTCTTAAAGAAGTTCTGGAGTCCTTCTTTGCAGCAGGGATTAAGAATGGATCTGTACACTAGAAAATATCACAGCACGCATCCGATTAGATTTTTAGAATTCGTTAGCCAACAGCTGGTTAAATTCCGCGATTTTGACGACCCCCCCCCCCTAGTGAAGAAAACATGGTTCTAACCATCGGGAAACAACTTCCTATGAACATTCAACAGCTGTTAGTAGCCGGAAACATTAAGACCGCAATGCAGGCTGAAGAGTTACTCCGCCATTTAGACGAGAGAAGACTGGTTAGTCCACAGAGAGGGAGGAGAAACATGGAATGTGTCAACACGGCAGAAGTGCTTCAGGGACACCACACTAGTCACAACCAGGGGAACCAAATAAGAACCCAATCTACGGGAACGCAGTTTACACCAAGACGGCAAGACTATGATGGCCGGAATCAATTCAACCAGAATAATCGAAATTTTCAGAATCGCCGAGATAACTATAACCAAAACAATCAAAACCAGCAAAATCAATGGACGTACCAGCGGGAATACACCAATTGGAAGGGAAACCAAAGGCAGGGTAGACCTTACCAAAGGAATGGCGATGGCAGGTGGAACAACACGAGGAACTGTCGCCAAGAAAATCAGGGAGACTATCGCAACAATTGGGATGAGCGGTATGTCGAATCGCAGAAGTATTTAGATCAGTTAAACGCCGAAGAGACGGAGAAAGAGAAGTGGGGGCGTGCAATGGCGAATAGACAGAGCCCGGATAATCACCAAGGAGAGGGGGCGGAAAATTTTTTACGGTAGCAAGAGAGGCGCGATGACGACCGGCGGAACTCAACGAATGGGTCCCGGGATAAAAAAAAACTCAAATGAACCAAAACCTGATAGCCTGAAAATGGAGGACGCCAGGGAGCGGGAAGAGCTGATTGTTGCTAATATAGAAGAGTGGGTAGCATTCCCGGACGATTGCCTGGAGGAAGTGGTGAAGGACCGAGAAAATGTCATCAGACAATTGCCGATTATTTACGCACATATTGGAGGTATGAGGGTGAGATGCTTAATTGACACAGGTAGCCAGGTGAGCCTAGTCACAGAGGTATTGTTAAAAGAAATCAGAAGTAAACAAACTGTTCCAATTATGCCCGTACCGTTAATGAAAGTCAGAGGGGTCATTCCTGACAAGACCATAAGTTGTAAGCAGCAAGCGTATTTAGACCTGGAAATATTGAACCACACATTTTCGCAAACATTCATTGTCATACCGAAAATGAATTAGAACATAATTTTGGGAGCCAACTTTATCTGTGATTTTCATTCTGTAATTGACTTACATAACAACACTGTAAGTTTCAAACAAGTTGAGGGGTTGAATCACGTGGGTTTAAACATGGAAGAGAGTCCACTAGAGAGAGAGGCGAATACTAGGGTCATTGAGGAATGCACTAATGAGGCGATTAGAGATAAGAACTTGACGGAGGAACGAGTAAGCCAGACAGCAGTGGTTGAAATTGACAGCCGAGATATTTCGCAGGAACTTTGGGTACATTTGGCGGAAGAAGAAATTAGCGGAACCAAATTTGAAATTCTACTTCAGGAGCGGCTTAAGGAGGCAATAGTAGGGGAACCTGATAGAAGAAAACTGGAAGAAATTTTGAGATTTCATAAAGGAGCTTTCGACACCATCCCTGGAAACGTTTTGAATTTCCAATATGCCATGCAAGTTACTGACTGGACCCCATTTAAAAGTAAATTGTACCCGATCCCAGAGAAACATTTTGCTCAGGTGAAGGACATCATTAGTAATTTATTAGATTCCGGCAAGATAAGGAAAGCAGCAACCCCGTACTTAAACGCAATATTGGCTGTGGCCAAGCCAAATGGATCAATTAGGTTATGCCTAGACGCGCGAGTTTTGAACAGTAAACTGCTAGTTGATCATGACCCAGCACCTAGGATCAAGGATGTTTTGAAGGGCTTCCGTGGGAAGAAGATTTATTCGGGTGTCGACTTGACAAATAGTTTCCACCATCTTGAACTTGAAGAAAAATCCCAACTATTGACGGGATTTTTATTCGATAACCAAAGTTATATCTGGTCTCGGATGCCCTTTGGTGTAGAAACAGCTGGATGTGCACTGATAAGAGCACTAGATAGGAATCTGACTGAGGAGGTCAAGAGCTTCACTACGAGATATGTTGACGACATATTAATTGCATCTAAACAATGGAGGAACACTTGGTAAACCTAAACAAACTTCTGAATAACTTGAGAACGATGAACTTCAAAATTAATCTAAAGAAATCACACTTTCGCCAGAGCGAGATTCTGTATTTGGGTCATATAATTGATGTTGAGGGCGTGAGACCTAATCCAGCGAAAATTGATGCAATCAAGAAATTTCCCACACCTACTAAAGTCAAACATGTAAGAGCGTTTTTGGGAGTGACAGGTTTCTTCAAAGAGAATTGTCCTGGATACACGGAAACAGTAGCACCTATGCAAGAGATGTTAAAGAAGTCAAATCGATGGTCGTGGAATGAGGAGTGCGACAGGTCCTTTAGAGCTACGAAAGACTTACAGGAAAACTGTGTGAAGCTAGGGTATCCAGACTTCGAGAAGAAATTTATTATTCAAGCAGATGCTTCATTGATTGGAATCGGTGCTATGCTGTACCAAGAGGACGCTGAGGAACCCAAGAAGAGATCGTATTTGGCATTTACGTGTCGTAAATTGAGGAAGCACGAGAGGAACTACACTGTGACGGAGCATGAGCTGCTAGCGATTTTATATTCTCTTCAACAACGGCGCAAGATGATTTTCGGTTATGCCATTATTGTCAGAACCGACCACCATGCACTGACATTTCTATTCAAGACGACGATGGCAAGTGAGAGAGTTACGCGTTGGTCCATCTACATACAGCAATTTGACATTACAATAGAGCATTGCCCTGGAAGGATGAACATCATACCAGATGCCTTGAGCAGGAATCCAGAAGAAGAGAACGAGATAACAGCGGAATTTCACCATATAACACTAACACCTAAGGCTCGCGAGTTTTTGGAGAAACTAAAGGAAATTCAGAAGGAACAAGAAGCAGACCCATGGATCATGATGATGATCAAGTTCTACAGGAAGGAATTACAACCAGAGTCACCTGAATACCGAGAAGCCCGTGCTAAAGAAGCGAGATTTCACTACATAAATAACCTTTTGCATAAGTACGTGGATGAGCATCATACCAAACTGCGAATCCTAGTTCCAGCATCACTACAGAGAGGATTGACGTGGCATGTCCACGAGAGCCTAGCACATATCGGCACGGACAAGACAGAAGCTACAATAGGGGAGACTTTTACTTGGCCTAAGATGCGATTCACCATTGTGGGAGTAATAAGAACTTGTGACGCGGGCCAGCGCACAAAACCAAACAACTTCATTATGAAACAACCTCCAAGACCACTATTACCACAAAAACCATGCGAGATGCTCGCTATCGACTGTTTTTGCCCTCTGGTTAAAGGGAAACGTGGATGCCGACACATTCTGGTGTGTGTCGATGTATTTTCAAAGATGGTAGTGTTATGTCCAATCCAGAAGGCGACATCAAAACAAGTCCTCAGTAGAATTCAGAACAAAGTTATTCCGATGCTTGGGAAGCCGGAATCCATTTTATCAGACCATGGTACTTATTTCACGAGCACTGTTTTTAGGCAAGGTCTAGAGAGCCTGGGGATAAAACATATATTTTCGAGCATTCGTCATCCTTGTGAGAATCCGAGCGAGAGAACGATTCGCTGTGTTGCCAAGTACTACAGAGTAATGATTCCTAACGATCCTAATAAGTGGGTTGACAAAGTAGGAGATATTGAGATGTGCATGAACACCACTAAGCACGAGTCGACGGGACAAGTCCCACTAATTGTACACCACATCAGGTTGCCAGAGAGATCGTGGGACAAGATTATTCCATGCCCAAGGGATCCACTATTAGCGCATGAGTTGCGAATTCAGCGAACGAGAGAGCACATGAGGAACCAAGAGGACCGAAGACTGAGAAGGTACAGAGGAAAGATGTTTCACCGGGAATTACAGGAATAAGAGCTAGTGCTTGTCCGCAGACCACCGATATCTGATCCCAAAAACAAAGTGTTTGCATAATTCTGTCCAAAATTTATTGGCCCGTTCCGTGTCATTAAGAATCTGGGTAACAATGCTTACAGGCTTGAAGAAGTGAGCACTGGTGCTAAATCTGTCTTCAATAGCGCCAACTTAAAACCATATTACAGAAGAGAACCATTTGATGAATAAGCAGGATTATGTGTGCAGAATCATTATTGCAGATTTTATTTTGAGAGCCAACACTCAAATGTACGTGGCCGTCGAGCACCTGGGGAGAGAGCGTGCTTTGTTTGTAAACAACAACACAGCTGAGACGGCAGGAGTGGTAATCACGTGAGGAGAAGGGGAGGTCTAGCGAGACGTATGAATGACATTCCGGCAAGGAGCGCACACACTAATTGGGTCAGTGGAGTGTACACTCGAGCAGCTGAGCGAGGTACTAATGAGATGTTGTTGTTACTACTGTGGATATTGTTTTTGAAATCCAAATCAATCACTTGCTTCGAATTTCAAAACCTTGCTGAGGATAAATGAACCCTTATTAATCTGCAATAAATAAGTATTCATGATTTATTATTATTATTATTACTGCGGCCCAGGCAGTACTTATGGATGGTGACAAAGAGGAAGGCAAGTTAGCGTGTTGCAATGATTTCCACAGAAACAGAGCTTGGTAGCTATTCTTGAAAACGGCCGGGTAAGCTGAGTTCAAGGCCAAATTGTGTAACAACATGCACCAGAATTGGAGTCATAAAGGGATGGTCACGAGTTTCTTGCAACCGACCTACGATTGAATCACCCAATCAGGAGAGACCAAGCATAAACCACGCGATGGGTGGCGTCATTGGTAAAAAGCGCGCGGAATTGATTATCTAAAGAACCGCCAATCCGAATTATCTCCGCTTGAGTGCGCTGAGACGTTTGAATTAAATGATGAAGATTGACACTAGTCCCGTGTGTGTGAGATGAAACTCTACAAATTTTCTTCTTAATTCACCCCACTTCTCCTCACTCTGTCAGTTTCCAATAAATTGATCGACGAGACGCTGTTTCGAAGACTATCTGTTTGAGCTCTGGTGAGCTAACTTCACGCCAGTTTGCGTAGTGATTTTTAAAAGCTCTGATATTATTTGAAGTCTAACGTTTTGAGCTCTGGTGAGCTAACTTCACTCCAGTTTGCGTGGCGACTTTAGTACTCTAATATTATCTTGAAGACAACTATTTTCAGCTCTTAGGGGAAGACTTGAGTAACATTCCAATTAGCGATCAACCCGACCGAAGGTCCACGCAGAGCAGTAGAGATTACCAAGCGAGATAACGACTGCGAGACAGGCAGATTTAAAACTTGTATTGTCAAGCCAGTGACGATGGGTTTGAAGTGTACATTTCATGTAAATTTTTATTGTATTTTCAAGTGTTGTATTGTGCGTGTGTAAGCGAGAGCTAGGGAATGTCTTCGTTGATTAATCGCATAGGAAAATTCGTGGGCGAAATTAGTAACTCACAAGCGATTATAGCCAGGTCAAATTATAATAACATTGAACTTTTCTTCCAAAGAGACTACACCAAGATGTCCGACGTGTGGTCAGGAGCTGGAGTGATGTCCAACGCTTCTACGAAGACAACGATGGAAGGCTAATTTTCCCGGAGGGAAATGAGCCGAGATGCAAGTCATATGTTCTACAAGCTGATACGGTGATGTACAAAAATAGATTATTCAATATTCAGTTAGATTGGCGGGGGAACTTTGTAAATAGTTCATTTTAGTCTTTTCTTGTTTTAGAGTGTTTTTCTTGTACCGACCCTAAATGTTTTAAATGTACGTTGACGCGTGGCCAAAGTTGTTTGCTGTGTATTTATTTTTCTTTGGAGTCATATTTAAGGTACACGACGCGTGTACGTGATTTTTATCCATGCGAATGCGAAACCTGTTACATTCGATAAGTGGTGCTTTATTAAAGTTCATATTTTGTTGTGAGGAAAGGGAGGTAATTACTGTAAGATGTTTGCTGAACAGGTTATTATTCATATTAGGGTTGCCGAGCGCAACAAATTAAGATGTAATTGTAGAACACCTTAGTTCTAATTTTTTTTTTAGATTTTTTTGAGTCCTTTTCAGGTTCGATAGTCACTGGTATAGGGCGAAGGCGCCAGCTGGTGGAATATTTATGTCATTTTATTTCAGGGTCTGTCAAACCCATACGTGTGATTCTGTGTGTGTTATTGTGTCAGGTGTGTGTTTTGATTCTACGTGAAGAGGGGTAGAGGTCCTACCGCCCTCATATATTTGTTGTTGTTGTATTTTTGATGGAAAGGCAGGGTGCTCTGAGGAGACCGCTGTTCCTTGTCCCTATGCTGATTCTTGGATTTCCTAGGGGAAATGCTGAGATATATTTTGTTCTGACACACACACACGTATTATTGTGCTTTGGGGCACGCTTCTTCGAGACTGGATCCCGTGCCTTGGGAGGTCGAGGTTATTTTGACACGAGGGATGACAGATATGCAGATTTCCACGAATCGCCCGTCTAGCCTGGTGACTTATTTGTTAGGCAGTCCGATTTTCTGACTGGCCCCTTTAAGCTTTCATTTAGCAAACCGGTTCTTTGTGATGGTTATTTTGAACCATAATTAATTGGGGAGTTCGCCATGTCTGTGACGGATTATTGCATGTCGTATGGATGGAATGTTGTGTTAATGATGTAAATGTTGGCTTTGAGCCTAGTGATGTGTCTATGACTCAGTTCATGTAATTTTGTATGTGACGCCCGTGTGGTGTAGTGGTAGTATACTTGTAAAAATGACGGCGGTCATATGTGTATTTGTTTTGTTGGTCACGTGTTAACTTACTTGTGTTGATTTGTGTGAGAAGTCCTAAATTTTAGGCAGTAATGTTTTGCTACGGCAGTTTGATTCCAATTTCATGCGGAAATTATTGTGTTGTTTATTTTAAGTATAGGAAGTGTCGGTTTAGTTTTAAGTGTTGTATAGTTGTTCCCCGCGTCTGTCTAGCTCTAAGTAATGCGGATTCGTCTTCTGAAAGTTTATTCCGGATGATGACGAATCATGTATTCAATTGTACTCATCGTGAAGCATGTAGAACAGCACTCGCGCACACATTGTCATTATTGTTGATTTTCTAAGGACATTTGGTCCGAGCAATAATCTCTCCTGAGATTTGGCCTAGTTTTTGGCAAATTTAATTTATTCAGTGGGAGTCATTATGGGAGTTTTGTTTGTTAATTCGTTTGTAAATAGCTGATCTGTTATTAAATTCATTTGTTATAACCCTGGTTTCACTTTTTCCTGCATGTTATTTTGTTATATGTTACCCTGCATGTTAATGAAGCGCTTTAACAACAACTTACGATATGGACTGTTACACCCCCCGAAACTGAGTCACATAAGCTTCTTTGCAAGGGTTCAGTAGATAATAGAATTAAAGTTCCTAAGATATTCTCATCTGCCTATTGTTAGCACTGGCACTAGTAATGCGTACTATAAACAAACTAAAATATTATACCTAATTATTTCCTGTTCTTGAACTAAATGCTTCAATTTTTTCCATATCAAAGATAGCGTTTCATGATTTACACACACTCAGTATTTTACTTCACCTCAGGTTCTCTTATATCCATTGATCTGGTCATCCTGGGATCAATGATTTCAGGCAACAAGATTTTCTCGCAGCAGCATGTCAGTTACATAAGAATTTTATGTCTCCAGAACTTTTCGTCCCTCTTTATTAGCCTACTTTCGATTTTTGCAAAAAATGAAAGTAGACATATGAGATCAACACAGGGCGAAAAAAGTGTGTCTGTCTGTGTGTGTGTATGTGTGTGTGTGTCTGTGTGTGTGTGTGTCTGTGTGTGTGTGTGTGAGTGTGTGTACTCTGAATGTCTGTCCCCCCCCTATCAATTCGAACACGGTGAATGCGAATTGAACGAAATTTGGTACAAAGGTAGCACTAGCAAAGGACACCTCAGTGTCATATTTTATATCGCCGCCATCTTGACGGAAACGTAATGGCGGCCACACAAATGTTCAAAGCTTAAATCAAATTACGACTAACCTAATCATTCGATCTCTACCAAATTTTTCAACAACATACCTTTATGGGGGGAGCATCCTTTGACCAAACCAATAGGCCATAAGCGTAATAGTTTGCGGATGGCGGCCATCTTTGTGTGAAAATCGATTCCCCCTATTAATTCGAACACGGTGCAACCGAATGGAACGAAATTTGGTACGGAGGTAGTACTAACAAAAGGCACCTCAGTGTCATGTTTTATATCGCCGCCATATTGACGGAAACGTAATGGCGGCCACACAAATGTTCAAAGCTTAAATCAAATTACGACTAACCTAATCATCCGATCTCTACCAAATTTTGCAACAACATACCTTTATAGGGGGAGCATCCTTTGACCAAACTAATAGGTCATCAGCGTAATAGTTTGCGGATGGCGGCCATCTTTGTGTGAAAATCGATTCCCCCTATTAATTCAAACACGGTGCAACCGAATGGAACGAAATTGGGTACAGAGGTAGTACTAACAAAAGGCACCTCACTGTCATGTTTTATATCGCCGCCATCTTGACGGAAACGTAATGGCGGCCACATAAATGTTCAAAGCTTAAATCAAATTACGATTAACCTAATCATCCGATCTCTACCAAATTTTGCAACAACATACCTTTTTAGAGGAAGCATCCTTTGACCAAATGACTAGGTCATTAGCCTAATAGTTTGCAGATGGCGGCCATCTTTGTGTGAAAATCAATTCCCCCTATTAATTCAAACACGGTGAAACTGAATGGAACGCAATTTGGTACAGAGGTAGCACTAGCAAAGGGCATCCCAGTGTCATGTTTCATATCACCGCCGTATTGACAGAAACGTAATGGCGGCCACACAAATGTTCAAAGTTTAAGTTAAATTACGACTAACATAACCATCCGATCTCTACCAAACTTTGCAACAACATTCCTTTATGGAGGGAGCATGCTTTGACCAATCTAATAGGTTATTAGCCTAATAGTTCGCGGCAGGCGGCCATCTTTATGTCAAAATCAATTCCCCCTATTAATTCGAACACGGTGGAACCGAATGAACGAAATTTGGTACAGAGGTAGCACTAGCAAAGGGCACCTCAGTGTCATGTTTCATATCGCCGCCATCTTGACGGAAACGTAATGGCGGCCACACAAATGTTCAAAGCTTAAATCAAATTACGATTCGCCTAATCATCCGATCTCTAGCAAATTTAGCAACAACATACCTTTATGGAGGGAGCATCCTTTGACCAAACTAATAGGTCATCAGCCTGATATTTTGCGGATGGCGGCCATCTTTGTGTGAAAATCGATTCCCCTTATCAATTCGAACACGGTGAAACCGAATGGAACGACATTTGGTACAGAGGTAGCACTAGCAAAGGGCACCTCAGTGTCATGTTTTATATCACCGCTATCTTGACGGAAACGTAATCGTGGCCCCCAAATGTTAAAAGCTAAAATGTAATTACGACCAACCTAATAATCTAGTCTCTACCAAATTTTGCAACACCATATCTTTATGTGGGAAACATATTCAGACCAAACTGCAAGAACATCAGCCCAATAGTTTGCAGATGGTGGCCAAGTATGTGTGCAAATCGATTCCCCCTATCAATTCAAACATGGTGAAACCGAATTGAACGAAATTTGGTACAGAGGTAGCACTAGCAAGGGGCACCTCATATTCATGTTTAATATCGCTATAGCACGTTGTATTTCAACAAGCTACTACAACCAACATTCGATCATACTCCTTGAAAAGGACAAAGAGTTATAACAATACCCATGCATTTAGGAGAAAGTAGGCTATATGTTCTTTACTGAACATCTTGTTTTTTCTATGTGAGTGTCCTTAGGCGTCCATACCACAAAATAATATATTTCCCGCTATGCTATTTCCAAGTGGCCCTGGTTGTGGAAATAAAAACCATGTGAGTGTTAGAGAGTTATCAATCTGTTCTCTTCTGAAAGACACTGTTCTTGACATTCTCTGGCTTTCTTTTTCGCTTACTTTCTGCCAAACAAAATCCCTTTAGCTTTTTGCAGGCTTCCAGTATGGTCATATTCCGTCTATAATAAGGGCACTTGACTTCGACTACAGCGTCGTCTCCTATTAGTCCTTCTGGGGAGGCACCTAATAACCCATAATTTTTATGTACGGAAATACCACATTCTTCGACTTTTCTACCGATTTCTCCTCTAAATTTCATTTTGCAATTCGCTCATTATCACAGTCATACTGCATTGCTTTTGAGTGAAGTTCGCCGTACAGAATGTTTTTTGGTAATGGAGCCCATTTCGAAGTAGGTTTCCTCTTGCATGAAAATGAAAATCCACAGCCTGCTTCCAGTCTCCGATCGGGTCCGGAATTGAATGAATGAAGCCCCCATCTAGCGGCGAGGACATGAACTGTGCCAGCTGCCGAAGCCTGTCGCACTCCCCTGGGGAAATGATTAAATGAATGACAGATGAAATGAAATGATAGTGAAGAGTGTTGCTGGAATGAAATTGTGACAGGGAAAATCCCATATCCAAATTTGGATGCCGTAAGTCTGTCCTTTCTAGCAGTGTGCCACTTTTCATTTTCCTTTGGCCCCTTGTTTCCTTTTCCAGTTTTTGTATATGGCCTTCACTAAGCGTTAGTTGCTTGATCTCCTCATAACTAAACTCTCTCAACAGTACCTCATCGACATTCAACTGCATTGATCGGTTCCTATAACCACGTGAGACAGTACGTTTCATTTCATTAGACTGTTGTTGGGACATTCTTTTCCCTTCTCGCGCCGCAAATAAACTTTTTCGGAAAGCTTCTCTTCTTCTCTTTCTGCTGAGTGCAGTGTCCTTCACTATTGTGGCAGGTTTTATTTCTAAACGGATTTCATTGTTTTATAATGCCAGGATGGCCCAAACTGAAAGACCAGTCCGGCAGCTTTGGTTTTATGAGTGAAGGAACCTCGTTTCCCTCGATTGATCTGCTTACCTCCCGTGAATTTTGCAACAAGGGACATATAATTTTTGGCAGCAATGCAGGTGGTGTTTGATACTAGCTGGGAACATTTTGCAATTAGGGGCTGCAAGCAATAACGCATAAGTTTGGTTTCAGTTAGCTGTTTGCCTTCACCTTGCCCACTGGTAGTTCAAAAGTACTGTTTGCAGTCTTTATGGATCCCAATCCCATCCAGTATTTCCGGAAACCAATTTTCCATTTTCACATTCGCTACGCCTTTATTTTTCCACACAACGAATTGTTTTCATTTGAAGTCGAACTTGCTTCTCTGAAAAAAGTTGACACTGAATAGTTCCTGATTTTGTAATCCTACACAAACTACACCCGTGGCGCGACAGCCCATGAAGGGCCTAGGCCTGGGATTTAGTGGAACGCCCTTGATTTGGTTTTGGTGGAGGCTCCATTTTTTTCAACCAAAACGAAAAAATAACTCCACGTGATGACCGTAATGCTCTTCACCAGTCGTAGCCTACCTATATGTAGACTACATGTATCTATTCAACCTCCGTAGCGTAGCGGTCAGCATGAGTCCCCTGCTGCCCCCGGAGGTCCTGGGTTCGATTCCCGGATCTGCCACGAAATTTGAAAAGTGATATGAGGACTGGAACGGGGTCTACTCAGCCTTGGGTAGTCCAAATGAGTATAGGGGGTTGATTCCCACCTCAGCCATCCTCGAAGTGGTTTTCCGTGTTTTCCCACTTCGTCTTCGGGCAAATGCCGGGATGGTACCTACTGTAAGGCCACGGCCGCCTCCTTCCCTCTTCCTTGCATATCCATCCCAATCTTCCTTTCCCATCCCAACCCTCATGAGGCCCCTGTTCGCTTTGCCGGCGAGACCGCCTGGATGAAGTGCTGATCACATCTCCCCAGTTGTATCGAATCCGACCAAGGGTTCCCAGCTCTAGGACACTGCCTGGAAAGGTAGTGGTGAGTTCCCTCGCTGAGTCCGTGGGAACCACCAACAGGAGGGTAAAATTGACTAAAAGAAAAAAAATCTATTCTACCAGAAATACTGTCCAAATAATAAAGTGCCGAAAATAGAACACCTAACGGGCATTAGGAAATAATACTGTTGCAGGTAAATAAAATAAATAAAAAGTAATTAATGAGATCCATGAACTAAAAACTAGAAGTCGTAACTAGGAACTGGTAAAATATCAAAGGATCGCTCAGAAATATCCAGACCTTGACAATAATTCAGAACTAACCAGCACAGTCAATCGCAATATTGGACAAGATGCTCGGGAATTCCATACCGTCTGGCAAGGTTGTCGCTCTCTCAAATCACCCTAGCTCCACTCCCCTCCCCCAACCTCCACCCACCCGCTCTCCATGACCTTGTTCTACTGCCGCGCCTTGTTGCAAATACAGTAACACTTTCATTCAAAATCTTCCCAAAGTGATCCCGACGGTTCTATTCAACCGATTTAGGTTTTCGATGCGGCTTTGGAATCAGTGAGTAAAACTCAACTTTCGTATTACCCGTTTTCTTTCGAATTGTAATCGGATATTTGAAAAACAAACAGCAACTTTTCTGTTTTTGAAATTAAAAGGTAAGCAATGAATTAATATCAATTCTGCTACTAGACAGAGTGCATAGCAGTCTTCAGATCGCAGATCGGAGCTCCCCTTCGATACAAAAATAAATAAATAAATTCCGGCTTGCTTGTGCTGCCATCTGTTGAAATATATTCTTATCAAAGTGTCGGGACATTTAGCCTTAACAACAAGCCGGTCGGTAAAACAAATTCTGTTGTATCTCAATGCACTGGCCAGAATAAATATTATGGATGAAACTGCTAGGGCGTTCCCCGCTAAGGCGACGCGCATCATCATCGCCCGAATGGTGTGAGAAATGTGCAAGGGCTCCCCACTCAAGGACGGGGTGGGCTAAAGAAGCGAGTCCAACAAATCAGAATGGCGACTATTAACATTGGTACTCTTACGAGTCGAAGCCGAGAGCTTGCAGATACCTTGAAGAACCGACAAGTAGATATTGCCTGCATCCAGGAAACCAAATGGTCTGGCTCAAAATCCAAGGATATTGGTGAATGATACAAGTTATTCTACCACGGAAAGATATCAGGCAGGAATGGCATAGCTATAGCTGTGAGTACAAAGTTCAGAGATCATGTCTCTGAAGAAAACCATCTTTCTGACCGATTGATGTCTATTAAGATCGACACTGGTACGAAAACCTTACGTGTGGTTTCATGTTATGCTCCACAAACTGGGTGCACGGATGATGAGAAGGATGAATTTTGGAACAACCTCGAAACTTAGCTACAGTTTGAAGAAGAACTCCTGTTCATTGGTGGTGACTTAAATGGCCACGTTGGAGGGAATAGAAATGGTTTCGACAGAGTACATGGTGGACAAGGCTTTGGAGAGCGAAATGAGGACGGAAACAGAATCCTGGAATTTGCTGAGGCCTTAGACTTAGCTGTGACTAACACCTTTTGCAGAAAGCGACCATCGCACCTCATTACCTACAGTAGTGGTGGAAGAAATACGCAGATTGATTATTGGTTGGTACGAAGGAGTGATCTGAAGTTTGTCACTGATGTAAAAGTCATACCATCAGACATTATTGCACCCCAACATCATCTGCTTCTCCTCAATTTTAGGATTCGCCTTGATCTCGGCAATAAAAGTCTTAAATCTACATCGGAACGAATTAAATGGTGGAAATTAAAACAACATTACATCCAGCTGAAAACATCTATAGGTTCTTTATCTATGCCAGAACAAGGTCAACACGTTGATGAAATCTGGGCAAAGGCCTCCACACATATTAAGACTTGTGCTACTGACATCATGGGTATATCAAAACCTGGACGCAGCTTTATCAATAAAGAGATATGGTGGTGGAATTCTCATGTCCAAGATGCCATCAGGATGAAGAAGTTAGCGTATAAGACCTGGCTCCAATCGGGACTGGATCTTCATCGTCAGCAATATAGAAGATTGAAGTCGGTGGCAAAACAGGAAGTGGCAAAGGCTAAAGCAAACCATTACAAGAGCATGTACGAAGAGCTCAACACAGCAGAAGGAGCAAATAATATCTACAGACTAGCGAAGAATCGCCATCGTTCCACTTAAGATGTGGGACATTTTATGATCATTAAGAATGAAAATCAACAACCTCTACGGAAACCTAATGAGATCCTTAACCGATGGAAACAGCACTTCGAAAATATTAGCAACGAAGAATTTCCGCATCCGCCACTACCAGCTGCAGATCCTGTACTTGGTCCAGTACAAGCCATCACGGTTGCAAAGTGGAGACCGCTATGAAGAAAATGAAAAATGGAAAGGCAACTGGACCGGATGATCTCCCATCGGAGGTGTGGAAGATGCTTGGATCACAAGCAGCTCAGTTTCTAGCGGATCTCTTCAACAAGATCATCAATGAAAACGAAGCTCCTCTTACTTGGATCAGCAGTGTAACAATACCAATTTTGAAAGGTAAAGGAGATGTGCATAACTGCTCAAATTATCGACCGATTCGCCTGCTTTGCCACACTATGAAGATATTTGAGCGTATCGTGGATACACGCCTTCGTGACATAATCAAGATGGCCTCAAACCAGTGTGGTTTTATGAAAGGTACAGGGACAATCAATGCTATTCACGCCGCTCGTCTTTTGATGGAAAGGCACCTAGAAAAGTGGAAACCACTCCATATAGCCTTCTTGGATCTTGAAAAAGCATTCGACAGGGTACCTCGTGATCTAATATGGTATGCACTACGACAGCATGGGGTACCAGTAGCATATGTTCAATGGGTTCAGCTTCTTTATCGGAATGTCACCAGCTATGTCCGATGTGCTTCAGGAAACTCCGCAACTTTTCCCATCAGAGTTGCTGTTCATCAGGGGTCAGCTATGTCCCCGCTCCTGTTCATCATCTGTCTTGACACCATCGCAGCCGAACTACTGCAACCACATCCCTGGACCTTGCTCTATGCTGACGATATCATTGTAGCCTGCAAGTCTCGCCAAGAATTGGAACAACATGTTCAATGTTAGAAAACTGCACTAGACACCCATGGCCTACGACTTAATATTGGGAAGAGATGTACCCGTTCGTCCTGGGGATGCGATGACCCATCTGCTATAACATCGCATTCCTGGAGTTCCAGGACAGAGCGGAGTTAAATGAACCTCTAGTCAAATAAGGAATGTGTCGGAAATTCAGCTGAGTTATCGAAAAAGCAGTGGGTAACACGAGACAAAGTATCTCTAGGGTCGTTACGGGCTTAAGTTTAATAGAAATAATGCAAATATAAATGGGCGCCATCAACTGAACTCCTAGCAAACCACTTCCTTTCCGGTTAAGCCTTACTCAAGACAAGGAAAGAAAAAGGAAAATCACACCATCATCAGATCACAACTAAGATAAAAACAAATTTATTTCACTTTGATAGTCAGACAGACATTTTAAATATACCTCCTACCTGAGAGTATGGTCGAATGCCAACGTTAAATTGTCATTGTCCAAAAATCGAACCATCTCTTTTCTAATCAAAATATTTCATCCACATAGAACAGAAAAATCTCTAAAGTTCTCTTGGGTTCTCAGGATCACTGTAGCACTATGTCTTTCGTCACTGACATTTGTGAAACCTGAGACCTAATTTCTCTTTAATTTGACATCATCAATGTGGATTTGAAAAAGTTATTAATCTGTCTAAACATACACATATTATAATCACATATTTTAAATATCAAGTATTTTATGGCTTGCATGGCATAATTTAAATGTTGAACATGTTAGTCAAATGCTCCTAAACATCGAATAATTAATTTACACTATTTACATTGTCATTACAAATCGCTTGTTCGTGAATTACAGGAAATTCACGGCTCATTGGTCATCGTTATCATCATCATCAAAATTAAACATTCCTCACATTAATTCTCATCTCAAAATTCTACATATTCCTGTCAGAATCATTAATTCATCACCATTACATCAAATAAATCCTCAATTCAAGTTGCAATTCCTCAAATTATATCTCAATTAAATTTATCTAAATCCATATAAATTCATTAATCATCAGCTTCTTTAATTAATTATCACCTTCTAATTCAGTTATTCATCATCATTACAATCGTCTATTAATTTATTTCAATCAGTTTATTTATTCAATCTTTAATTCATCCATCTATTTAATTCATCGATTTATTCCAAAATTTAATTTATCAAATTATTTAAATTTTATTCTTCTGGTTATTTAGATTTTCATTATTTCATCTAGTCATTCTGATTTTTATTTCATTAGGTCAGATCATTAATATGCTTAAATCTCAGATTATTATTTCATTAATTATTATTCTCAGAAAATCTTGTATTATCAACTTTATTAATTTGTTTAATTTCCTAACAAATTGTTTAATATGGGTTATAGAACGTTGTCTTACAGTTTTATTACTTCCAAGTTATATCTCGTATTTAATTTATCATGCCAAAAAATATTATTGCCTTCACGACATCACGTTGGATCTAACTATCAACAACGACATTATATTCCCTCAATTCTTCAAATATCACATTTGAATACAACAATTATTCCACAAAAACTCCACAAATATTCAGCACATACAGCTTGAATCTCAACAATTACGCTAGACTGGGTACGACAACCTCATGTCTGCTTCAAAATACATTAGCAACATTGCTACTATCACGTGGCAACTTCCACAAAATGCCTATCACAAACTTCACTTAACCATGTTGCATGATCTACAAAAAATATATAACTGGCTTCAAATTATCAACGCACACAATCTTCAATAACTGTAATTACTCTGATCACATCTAGACAACTTCTTAAACAATTGGAAAAAATATTTTACCTTAGGAATTCAAGATCTGCTTTCAAATAGCATAAATTCTCTTACAATTCTCATAATTCACATCACAGAAAAACACCAATGTGCTATAATCTCTCATATCAAAATCTGCAATACTGATCTGCCTTAAAATAAATCTGACCATTAATGATTCATCTTACAAGTTTCAATTACTTTAAATCCTTCTCAAAGGTATCAAACACAATTATAAAAATCATCAAAAGCATCAGCTGTACCAGCTGTTAAACTGAAATTACTCTCAAAAGAGTATAGCAACAAAGTATTGGATTGGCAAACAAGAATTACTAAACGTAATCCTGCTGACATTTATCGTTACTTTATTTAACAAAATTTCGACTGATATGTGACTAGTAGTTCCTTGTTTGATTCACTTACAATCTCATGTACACTCGGATGATAAAAATGAGTCCCTCTATGGCAAGTAAGATGAGTAACCACCGTACAGTCGTATAAATACGAAAGACCTCGCCCCGTCGACTAAGATGATAGTGCCCTAAACGATGGGTAAGATGAGTAGCCACGATACAGTCGTATAAATACGAAAGACCCCATCTCGTAGACTTTATGAGTGAATGTACCAGATAGGAATCAACAAGTCTCTAGTTGTCATATAAAAGCGATATTCATTCACTAAAGTGAATAACTTCTTAATATCTTCAAACAATCCAATGGAAAAATCCCTACTGATGAATAATACACACTCGCTAGTATGCAATGAACTGACGAAGTAATTTTAGATAATCAGTTGCAGATCACGAGTTAGAAATACTCGTTACACAAAAAAACTATTCATGAAAAATATCCTTGCTGGAAAAATGTCTAAAAGACCAAACTTCTACATTTAAAAGCCAACCAATGGTGAGAATTTCATATAATGATGCCTGCCATATCATATGGTCACTCCATATTCTAGCAAAATTTCGAAGCATATAAAGTCAAACCATGTCTAAATAATCGTATCACTCCTATTAGAAAAATATACATGTGTGCCCAGTATTCATGAAAATAATCGTATCAGGTAGTTATAACTCTTACAGTACCTTTTCATAATCAGCTGTTATTAAATTTCCAAGATCGTCGATTATCCCTATATAATGAATTTCTCGAAAGATCGGCGTGAATATCATTCCATCCATGCAATGACGATTGCCTTCGAATTCCAAGTGAATCAGCTGGTGGACCTCCTCGTCGTCAGGAATCGAATCCATCGCTCTGCGGTGTCATCGTGTCTCTGTCTGCGTTTACTCTGACATGCTGAACTTCTGATTATCCATAGCGGATATTGTCCAAATCCTCTCGAAAAAGTTCATGGAAACAGCGGACCCCCTATTCCTCTTCTAAGTTACGCCACTGTTCCATTAAATGTTCAGTTTGAGTATTGAAAGATCAATCTCCAATAACTGCTAAGTCTCACTTTCGTAAAATAAAATTTTACATGAGAGTGTCTAAGTTTATGAAACACCCTGTAGTTGTATTCATATTCGGTAATTTACAAAACTGCATAAGAAATAAATGCATTAATGCACGAGCTAATGTTCATCAGTGCATATGCTTACGACATTCCGTTTGCTTGAAATTGTCAATGTTACTTGGAATGCGTTATGAAAAGCATAGTCGTAATGTTATTCAGAAAAACTGTGTTCAGACTGCGTTGAAATGCAGCTTAGAATAAAGTCTCCAACTACTTGCAATGCTGTCCTAACATATCCCGGCCGTCTATGATTGCTTGCTCGGCAAGTCCGCCTGGATCAATGTCCTGCTGGCCGTTCGCTGCTCGGCGATGTTGAAACTGTCGCCTACACTTTGCCGTGACAGTTTCGGTTCGCTACGCGACCTTCACCATGCGTTTTGCTTGCGCTACTGAGCTCGATATTGCTTGCTCGGCTGACAGAGCTCCACTCAATGTGTCCGCACTGTCTTCTTCTTTATCTGCCTGGCGCAGACACGTGGCGTTCACCCCACCACTATGCTCTCGCGTCACAATTATACTCTCGAACCCTCATCATCTCGGCTATTAAATTATAAAATAACTTAAGGGTTATCTAACTTCCTTAAAATTATTTCCACATATAATGCATGTTATATATCCTCTTCTAAGATGTTTAAATACCATATTCCATACATATCTTAATAAAGCTTCATAATTCTATCCATAATTCCATCTTCTTACAGACGTCAGTGCCTCCTTGATCCTAGACCTACTACGTCATCCTGACATTCCTCTTGACTCGATCTGTGCGCTAGCTTCCCTTAACTCTTCCCAAAATCTCAACTACGGCTTAATGTCTGCTGGCGTAGCCGATAGACTAAACTAGGTATCGGGTACATCTCTCCCGTACATCTCCTTTTTTATCAGGATTGAGAAAAAAAATACACTCTCAGGCATTCTATATATAACACATGTACCCGATAGCTCTACAATTCCCTTACTCAGCATGATGGTATTTCCTAATGCTAGCTGCATTAAAAGTTCCTACAACTTCATCAGTATCCATTCTGACAATCTTGTAGCTATTATTCTGGTATGTTTGTTCAATACGGAATGGACCAGCGTACAATGACGCAAATTTATGGTAGATCTTCAGTTGAAGGTTCGAAGTGACCGGCTTCCTAATCAGCACCTCATCATTTTCTTGAAATGGCTCGTGGAACCTCCTTCCTGCCTGTCTCCTGGCTCTCTTCTCCGCCTGTCTTCTGAGCCTCTCTCCTGCCATCTCGACTCTTCTTTTTTGTGTGGGTTGAGGATCTATTGGTGCCCTCACGACTCGGTCCCATGGTCTATCCGGTTTCAATCCATGACGAAGCTTGGACGGAATCTGTCCTGTGCTTTCATGTACTGTGGAATTCAAGCATTGGCTAATGATGGGTATCACTTCCATCCATCTATGGTGTTGCCTTGACACATATAAGCGACACATCTTACTGATCTCCGGCATAATTCTTTCGGCGGGATTTCCCTCTGGATACCGTACAGAATTAAACACATGCCTTATTCCTAAACGTTCCATAGCAGTAGAAAATTCCATACTAGTAAATTGTGATCCATGGTCACTCAACAAAACTTCAGGGTTTCCCCATGCTCGGAATAACTGTTTTCTCTAGTCTGTTTATCACGTACTTGGATGTAGCTTTCTGTATAGGGCATAGAGATACGTATTTAGAAAATACGTCAACTGTTACCAAAACGAACTGATTTCCTTTCGTCGAACGAGGAATCGGACCGAAAATGTCCGTAGCGAAAAGTTATCTTGGCTTGCTGGGTAATATTGATCTAGGAACCTCTTTCATTAACTTAGATGAGTATTTACTTCGCTGACAACTGTCACAGGTCTTTATGACGTCGCGAATCGTTTGTCCCATTTGTCTCCAAACGAAGGTTTCTTGAGCGAGAGCCAAAGTCTTGTCTACACCTACATGAGCTGCAGTTCGGTGTATCATCCAAATAACTGGTTTGACAAGCTTGGGTGGGATCACTACTCTAAGTTTAGTATGATCTTGGTCGATATATTGGCATATAACACCTCCCATAATATGGTATTTTCTAGCCTCTATCTCAGTTCTTTGAAAATCTGGATCAGCGTTGTCCATCCTGCGTGTCAAAAAACGGTAAATTCTTCGCAAAGGTGCATATCTCTTCTGAGTTTGCGCTAACAACTTCAACTTTTCTAGAGTACCATTATCCTCTTGAATCAAATTTATATGGTTGACAATTACTTCCTCACAAGGATTTCTGCTCAACACATCTGCTAACAGATTTAATTTCCCAGGTCTATGTACAACAGTTGGGTTGAATTGCTGTAAGAACAGAGCCCCTCTGGTGATGCGGTCACTCGCTAAGTCTGTCTTCATAATAAATTGGAGGGCTTTATGATCTGTGATCACTGTTATGTCGTGTCCAAACAACACCTTCTTCCACGTCTTAAGACCATGAACCACTGCTAATGCCTCTAACTCAGTTGCATAGTAATTCTTCTCACAATTCCTGAGCTTGCGACTGGTGAAAGCTAAATACCTATGTTTCTTGTCATCATCCAACTGATATAGGATCCCACTAATACCTATTTTGGATGCGTCTGTCTCTACAAAAAATCTTCTTGTAAAATCTGGGTACTCAAGCTTGATATTTTGGATCAACATTTTCTTGGCCGCTAAAAACGCTTGATTGCATCTATCGTCCCATTTCCATCGATTTCCCTTCCTTAGTAAATCCTGCAGAGGTGCCATCGTTTCAGTATATTCAGGACAATGTGTTGAAAAGAACTGACACATGCCTAAAAACTGCCGTACCTCTTTAATCTTTCGTGGGGTTGGAAACTCTGAAATTGCCATGATCTTCTTTGGATTGGGCCTATAACCATCTCCATCGATTCTATGTCCAAGAAATTCAATTTCTTCATGGAAGAGCTGACATTTATTGAAATTCACCTTGAAGTTCGTCCTCCTAAGATCTTCAAAAAGCATTTGAAGGTGCCTGATATGTTCTTCCGCTGTCTCAGACGCTATAATCAGGTCATCAATATAGCGTACCACATGATCCTTAACTGCATCTGACAAATTTTCATCTAGTGCTCGGATCATCACCGGACCACTATTTTTCACTCCAAAAGGTAACCTATTGAATACATATGTTTTATGGTCAAACAAGAACCCTGTGTATTGTTTGCAGTCTTCTGCTAGCTCAACATGATAATAAGAACTAGTCAGATCGATTGCCGAAAAGAAACTCTTTCCTCTGAATCTGCGTAACAATTCACGAATAACAGGTGGTCTGTCATGTTCAGGAAGAACTCTTTCATTAAGGGCTCTAGCATCTAGACATATCCTCAGCTTACCGTTAGGTTTCTTGACAACAGCTAAAGGATTCAAATAAGCAGTTGGCATCTTCTTAATTATTCCATCTTTCTCCATATCGTTTATCATTATGCTAACTTCCTCCTTCCATTTATCCGGAATGGGATATAAATTTTTATGGTATGGTTTGTCATCCATCAACTTGATGCTGTAGGTAAAATTTTCTATGAGACCTGGTTTGTCATTGAATATGTCCTCATATTCTGAAATTACTTGATCAAATTGCTGTTTAATTTCTGGATTTATTTTACTTGTCATGCCAGTTCTATCTTCTATAGACCTTTCAATACTGCATACAATCTCATCCAATATATCCTCTCTAAAAAATGTCATTTCCGATTCCTGATTTTCCATGACCCCTTCTTGAAAGTACATGCGCCTACTCTGCATATCTATGATCAGGCCACTCTCACTTAAGAAATCCACTCCTAGGATCATGTCAAAATGTAGTTGACCCACTACTAGGAACATCTGTTCAAAACTTCTGGTTCCAATCCCAACATCTAAAAGTACCTGACTTTTACATTTCATACTTCTGTCTGGGATCACCCCTTGAATCTTGCTAACAACAGTTGGCAACATTGTAATTTCTCCTAATAATTTCAACTCATCCAGGCAACCTATGGATATCAAGCTCACCATAGCCCCCGTGTCTACAAGTGTCTTTATCTCTTTTCCCATGACTTCCACACTGATAACTGACAATTCATGTCTATTTCCTCGGTGTACTATGTCTTCCTCCTCGATTAAATCCTCGTCCTTGACCTGATACGTTTCCACAATGATGATCGATTCCCAATGATTAGCATTTTTCTCTAGAGTTAATTTGACGTTTTTTTTCCTTCGCCACTCGTGCTTGCTCGATTGACATCTCTGACTGTCTCCTCGAGTGGTGCACTAGGCTGTCTATCTTCTTGCCTCGACCTCTCATATCCACGATTATCTCGTCTTTCGTTAGGATCGTTTCTTCGGCCATCCTGCCTGTCGTTCCCATTATACTGTTGACCTTGGCTCCAGTTATTTCTACCACGATATCTATTGTTGTATCGATTCCTGTCTTGATATCTGGAATTCTGGTTATAATTTCTATATCGGCTATCTCTTGCTTCCTGATCGTATGGCCTCTCATATGGTCCTCTATATCGATCATTTCCTCGCACGTTACGGATGTTTCCTCGGTTCCCTTCGTTCCTTCTGTTTTCCCAGGAATCTCTTCTGTCCGTTTGAGCTGCGTTGTCTACGACTACCGCATTCACCTCTTGCGTATTTCTATTGTCGTTTCTTGTATTTCTAGGCGTAACTTGTGCGCTTGTATAGTCCAATCGCCGTAAAATGTCGTCATAGTGCTCAAGTGTGTTGGCTTCCGACGCTATTAGTGATCGCTGTACCTCAATCGGTAACTGTCTCGCTATAGCTTGCAAAAGCTCTTCTTCTGGCAATGGAGGAATCAGAAACTGTAATTTAGCCAGCTGTGACGTAAAATAATTGGCATAATGCGTCGGATGTGATGTAGAATAGCGCTTCGAGTACATTTCTGCTCTTACGTTCAGTTGATCCTCGGCACTCCAAAATCTCCTTAGGAATGCTATTGCAAATTGCTCCATATTCGCAAAATTTCTTCAGAATGCTCTAAACCAAGTAAGCGCAGACCCATCTAAGGCGCGTTCGACTATCCTTAGCTCTCTTTCTTTGGCTACTCTATGTTCCGCCATGTAGTCTCGAATATCTCGCAGAAATTCGACTGGTGTGACTCCTGTATTTCCCGATAACTTCCTCGGCTTGTCATCCAGATTTCTGATAATGGAAACTGGACCTGAGTATCGTTCACTGGTACCCAACGTACTCCTATTCGAACTCGGATTATCCTGAGGGGTTGAACTGGCCCTTTCGAATGTCACATTCGGTTGCGTTTGACGGTCTTCTCCCATGCTTACTTCTTGATTACTCATACTGCGGTCTATCGCTGTCTGATTTATCAATGTTTCCCCTGATGTAATATTCTGACTGGTGAAACTGTTAATCATGGATTCTAGTTTAGTTATCTTATCTTCTGCTAATTTCTCCACGGTCTTGACCTGAGTCTTCAACTCATCTAGCGACGTAACATTCTGCGTTTTGTTACTCTCGTCTAAATCGTTTTTCAACTTGTCAATCTTGTCTTCGCACGTATTCTTTACTGACGCGACTTGTTCCTTTAACAGATCAACATCTGTTCTAAATAGAGTTGAATCTATCTTCATCGCTTCCTTGTTCTCCGTAAACCTCGCTTCTAAGTTTGCCATACCTGCGATTAATTTTTCATCTAATCCTTCACGTTTCTCTTTTGCTTCGGCATCGACCTCACTATACCGTTCTTCCACAATTGCACCGACTCTATTTTTGAATAAAGCTAAGTTTTCATTAACCTTTTGCTCTATATCGTCATCCATTTTCCTAATATCTTTCTGCAATTGATTCTCTAATGATTTTAAATTAGAATTAACCTCTCCTAAGACATCCTCTTTAATGGTCCCAATTACTGACTTTAAATCCTTAATCTCATTACCTAGATTCATTTCTAGACCTTTGATTTTAGTCTCGAAAGATACTTCGGTAGACCACTCTTGAATTTTGCCTACATCTGCCACTAAACCATCGATGTCGAATCTCAACTTCGATACGTCCGATTTAATGTCTTTCTGTATAGACATAACGTCTGTTCTTAAAGTAAAAATATTTTCTTCTCCTCTACTTTCTAATTCAATAATATTTTTTCTTAATATTTGAACATTTTCCTCTCCTTTCATATTTACTGCAATTATGTCTAATTGTAAAGTCTTAAGCATTTCATTATTCTTTAAAGTTAAACTATTCTCTAACCTAGTTAACTTGTTTTCTAACTCTGTGTTAGTTTCTTCACTACGAGACTGTAATTTCTCTTCCAATGTTTTAAAACTATCCTTTAAGTTAGCTTCACTAGCTTTCAAATGACTTTCAGTACTAGTCTGTAATCTGGTTTCCAATGACATCAACTCATCTTTACTATTTGACTGTAATCTTTCTTCTAATGATTTAAAACTATCCTTCAAGTTAGCTTCAGTACTAGTCTGTAATCTAGTCTCTAATGACTTTAAATTATCTTCACTAGTTGACTGTAATCTGGTCTCTAATGACTTTAAACTGTCGTTCAGATTGCCTTCGTTACTAGCCTGTAATGCTTGCACATTTTCCTTACATTTAGCTTCTAACCTAGCTTCTGAACTATTTATCTGTTCTTTAACTTCCGTTTCCATTTTAGAAATAGTTTCTGCAATACCAGACATACCCGTCTGTAACTCTCCTAACACCTTAGCTAAATCTTCCGGCAACATAATTATATTTTCAATATACGTTTTATTCAGAGACGTTAGACAACAACACATCACAATGTCTCAATTCCTGCATTCACTTGGGTATAGGAAAAAATGTCTTATAACTAACATGATATAATACTAATACGATTAACATGAACACTGGAATGGGCACGCAAGTATATTGTCTGACTAAGTTTAATAAATTTTGTAACACAATTAAATGAACTTGAGATCAATCTCTCAGTAATCTAAATCTGATGTGATTCCATAGAATAAACAAAATCGAAGCCCCACAAGTTGGATAAAGCCAATTCTCCCTCTCTCTCTGTACCCGTTCGTCCTGGGGATGCAATGACCCATCTGCTATAACATCGCATTCCTGGAGTTCCAGGACAGAGCGGAGTTAAATGAACCTCTAGTCAAATAAGGAATGTGTCGGAAATTCAGCTGAGTTATCGAAAAAGCAGTGGGTAACACGAGACAAAGTATCTCTAGGGTCGTTACGGGCTTAAGTTTAATAGAAATAATGCAAATATAAATGGGCGCCATCAACTGAACTCCTAGCAAACCACTTCCTTTCCGGTTAAGCCTTACTCAAGACAAGGAAAGAAAAAGGAAAATCACACCATCATCAGATCACAACTAAGATAAAAACAAATTTATTTCACTTTGATAGTCAGACAGACATTTTAAATATACCTCCTACCTGAGAGTATGGTCGAATGCCAACGTTAAATTGTCATTGTCCAAAAATCGAACCATCTCTTTTCTAATCAAAATATTTCATCCACATAGAACAGAAAAATCTCTAAAGTTCTCTTGGGTTCTCAGGATCACTGTAGCACTATGTCTTTCGTCACTGACATTTGTGAAACCTGAGACCTAATTTCTCTTTAATTTAACATCATCAATGTGGATTTGAAAAAGTTATTAATCTGTCTAAACATACACATATTATAATCACATATTTTAAATATCAAGTATTTTATGGCTTGCATGGCATAATTTAAATGTTGAACATGTTAGTCAAATGCTCCTAAACATCGAATAATTAATTTACACTATTTACATTGTCATTACAAATCGCTTGTTCGTGAATTACAGAAAATTCACGGCTCATTGGTCATCGTTATCATCATCATCAAAATTAAACATTCCTCACATTAATTCTCATCTCAAAATTCTACATATTCCTGTCAGAATCATTAATTCATCTCCATTACATCATTTAAATCCTCAATTCAAGTTGCAATTCCTCAAATTATATCTCAATTAAATTTATCTAAATCCATATAAATTCATTAATCATCAGCTTCTTTAATTAATTATCACCTTCTAATTCAGTTATTCATCATCATTACAATCGTCTATTAATTTATTTCAATCAGTTTATTTATTCAATCTTTAATTCATCCATCTATTTAATTCATCGATTTATTCCAAAATTTAATTTATCAAATTATTTAAATTTTATTCTTCTGGTTATTTAGATTTTCATTATTTCATCTAGTCATTCTGATTTTTATTTCATTAGGTCAGATCATTAATATGCTTAAATCTCAGATTATTATTTCATTAATTATTTTTCTCAGAAAATCTTGTATTATCAACTTTATTAATTTGTTTAATTTCCTAACAAATTGTTTAATATGGGTTATAGAACGTTGTCTTACAGTTTTATTACTTCCAAGTTATATCTCGTATTTAATTTATCATGCCAAAAAATATTATTGCCTTCACGACATCACGTTGGATCTAACTATCCACAACGACATTATATTCCCTCAATTCTTCAAATGTCACATTTGAATACAACAATTATTCCACAAAAACTCCACAAATATTCAGCACATACAGCATGAATCTCAACAATTACGCTAGACTGGGTACGACGACCTCATGTCTGCTTCAAAATACATTAGCAACATTGCTACTATCACGTGGCAACTTCCACAAAATGCCTATCACAAACTTCACTTAACTATGTTGCATGCTCTACAAAAAATATATAACTGGCTTCAAATTATCAACGCACACAATCTTCAATAACTGTAATTACTCTGATCACATCTAGACAACTTCTTAAACAATTGGAAAAAAATATTTTACCTTAGGAATTCAAGATCTGCTTTCAAATAGCATAAATTCTCTTACAATTCTCATAATTCACATCACAGAAAAACACCAATGTGCTATAATCTCTCATATCAAAATCTGCAATACTGATCTGCCTTAAAATAAAGCTGACCATTAATGATTCATCTTACAAGATTCAATTACTTTAAATCCTTCTCAAAGGTATCAAACACAATTATAAAAATCATCAAAAGCATCAGCTGTACCAGCTGTTAAACTGAAATTACTCTCAAAAGAGTATAGCAACAAAATATTGGATTGGCAAACAAGAATTACTAAACGTAATCCTGCTGACAATTATCGCTACTTTATTTAACAAAATTTCGACTGATATGTGACTAGTAGTTCCTTGTTTGATTCACTTACAATCTCATGTACACTCGGATGATAAAAATGAGTCCCTCTATGGCAAGTAAGATGAGTAACCACCGTACAGTCGTATAAATACGAAAGACCTCGCCCCGTCGACTAAGATGATAGTGCCCTAAACGATGGGTAAGATGAGTAGCCACGATACAATCGTATAAATACGAAAGACCCCATCTCGTAGACTATATGAGTGAATGTACCAGATAGGAATCAACAAGTCTCTAGTTGTCATATAAAAGCGATATTCATTCACTAAAGTGAATAACTTCTTAATATCTTCAAACAATCCAATGGAAAAAATCCCTACTGATGAATAATACCCACTCGCTAGTATGCAATGAACTGACGAAGTAATTTTAGATAATCAATTGCAGATCACGAGTTAGAAATACTCGTTACACAAAAAAAACTATTCATGAAAAACATCCTTGCTGGAAAAATGTCTAAAAGACCAAATTTCTACCTAATAAAGCCAACCAATGGTGAGAATTTCATATAATGATGCCTGCCATATCATATGGTCACTCCATATTCTAGCAAAATTTCGAAGCATATAAAGTCAAACCATGTCTAAATAATCGTATCACTCCTATTAGAAAAATATACATGTGTGCCCAGTATTCATGAAAATAATCGTATCAGGTAGTTATAACTCTTACAGTACCTTTTCATAATCAGCTGTTATTAAATTTCCAAGATCGTCGATTTTCCCTATATAATGAATTTCTCGAAAGATCGGCGTGAATATCATTCCATCCATGCAATGACGATTGCCTTCGAATTCCAAGTGAATCAGCTGGTGGACCTCCTCGTCGTCAGGAATCGAATCCATCGCTCTGCGGTGCCATCGTGTCTCTGTCTGCGTTTACTCTGACATGCTGAACTTCTGATTATCCATAGCGGATATTGTCCAAATCCTCTCGAAAAAGTTCATGGAAACAGCGGACCCCCTATTCCTCTTCTACGTTACGCCACTGTTCCATTAAATGTTCAGTTTGAGTATTGAAAGTTCAATCTCCAATAACTGTTAAGTGTCACTTTCGTAAAATAAAATTTTACATGAGAGTGTCTAGGTTTATGAAACACCCTGTAGTTGTGTTCATATTCGGTAATTTACAAAACTGCATAAGAAATAAATGCATTAATGCGCGAGCTAATGTTCATCAGTGCATATGCTTACGACATTCCGTTTGCTTGAAATTGTCAATGTTACTTGGAATGCGTTATGAAAAGCATAGTCGTAATGTTATTCAGAAAAACTGTGTTCAGACTGCGTTGAAATGCAGCTTAGAATAAAGTCTCCAACTACTTGCAATGCTGTCCTAACATATCCCGGCCGTCTATGATTGCTTGCTCGGCAAGTTCGCCTGGATCAATGACCTGCTGGCCGTTCGCTGCTCGGCGATGTTGAAACTGTCGCCTACACTTTGCCGTGACAGTTTCGGTTCGCTACGCGACCTTCACCATGCGTTTGGCTTGCGCTACTGAGCTCGATCCTGCTTGCTTGGCTGACAGAGCTCCACTCAATGTGTACGCACTGTCTTCTTCTTTATCTGCCTGGCGCAGACACGTGGCGTTCACCCCACCACTATGCTCTCGCGTCACAATTATACTCTCGAACCCTCATCATCTCGGCTATTAAATTATAAAATAACTTAAGGGTTATCTAACTTCCTTAAAATTATTTCCACATATAATGCATGTTATATATCCTCTTCTAAGATGTTTAAATACCATATTCCATACATATCTTAATAAAGCTTCATAATTCTATCCATAATTCCATCTTCTTACAGACGTCAGTGCCTCCTTGATCCTAGACCTACTACGTCATCCTGACATTCCTCTTGACTCGATCTGTGCGCTATCTTCCCTTAACTCTTCCCAAAATCTCAACTACGGCTTAATGTCTGCTGGCGTAGCCGATAGCCTAAACTAGGTATCGGGTACAGAGAGAGTATATGGAGTGTGGAGTACCAAGTGAAGGATCTATTAACATTGATGGCACTGAACTCCGAAAATAATCTGTGTTCAAATACTTGGGTACGCTAATCTTTTCATATGGCCGAACACTCCCAGATGTCCGAAACAGAGTCAACGCTGCATGGCTGAAATGGCGCCAAGTTACTGGAGTCCTTTTTGACCGGAATGTGCCACTATATCTGAAGTCAAAAATTTACAGAACCATCGTTCGACCAGTAGCACTGTACGGTACTGAATGCTGGCCAGTAACGAAGAGACATGAACAACAACTACATGTCATGGAGATGAAGATGATTCGCTGGACACAGGGACTTACTAGACTGGACCGCATCAGGAATGACAATGTTCGAGCTACATTTGGTGTGGCTCCAATCCATGAAAAGATGCGGGGGAGCCGTCTGCGTTGGTATGGCCATGTACTGCGTAGCAATCACTCTTCAGTCGCGAGAACTGCACTTGACATCAGTCCACGAGGGCGACCGAGGAAGCGCTGGCTGGATACTATGCGGGAGGACATGCAACTAGTGAATGCCACAACTAGAGACGCTCATGATCGAGCAGTATGGAAGAAAAATTGCAGAAAAGCAGACCCTGCAATAAAGCGGGATTAATGCTAGGAAGATGATGATGAATGTTACCATCAGGGTTCCAAAGGGTAAGTATATAAATTTTGGTTCAGATAGGTGAAACGGTGTACGTATCACTAACCATAACGCCAATGCATGTGGATGAAGCTGTTCGGGAGCGCTTGTTCTACCGACTTACTGAATAAAAAAATCAATCTTTAAGGTTACCTGAGAGGTGTAGCCTAATGCTACATAGCCTAAACTATTCCTCTTGAATCTGGCTATCATATAAAAAAAGAATTTTTCGAATCGGACAGTTAGTTCCAGAGATTAGCGCGTTTAAACCCACAAACACACAAACACACAAACTCTTCATCCTTATTATATTAGTATAGTTTGTAATTGTAATTAGAATCAAATATCTCACTTTGCAGTAAGGAATATGCTTTTTTGTCTGAATTAAGACTTGAATAGAACATGTCGTGAGCCAATAATCAGCCCAGTGGACCAACCAGGGATCTCAAGCGTAATATTTAATATCACACTGTGCTAACGGAGGGGGAGGTACCTGCACAGCTCCTAATCCAATCACATCCCATCGTTAACGCACGAGGAGGATTATTTTTGTGTGTCAGTAATGGTTTATAAAGATAAGAGGGAAGATAAAGGCATCGCTACATTAACAGCTTACTGCGTGGCAGCACTGACTCCCCTTGTATGTTCGTTCTGTTCGGACAAGGACATTAATACATCACTCTCAACCTTTGATGCTGTGACTACAGTACAGTATTGTGAAGATATTAGTTAGCTCGAGTGAAGCTTTCGCTCTTTATCGTAAGAGCAATGAAACGTGAGAAGTAATCTCAATAAAAAAGAAAATAAACTATTTGTTATTGGAAATGTACTAAATTGATATTGAGCATAAAGCAAAACATCTCTACATGATATATAACAAAGGTTGGTTGGTTCCTCAGTTTAGGGGCTGCGACAACGCGGTCATGTAGCCCCGTGTACTTTGGGTGTGTGTAGAATCTGTCTGATAACCGGTGTTAATTGTGATGACTGTATTAGTGTGTGTTATCTGCTTTTAATTCAAGTAAGGACTTTCGCTGTCAAATGCTACCGTCCACAAAACCTAGCTGAGAACTTGGCTACTACTAGATGCCATTGCAACCAGCGCCTGGTGACGAACGTTGGAACTTAAGAGCATTAATCAAACCTAACCTACACATTTTGGCTTAACACAAGTGTAGTTAGTGGAAGCTTCTTTTTCATGCCACAAATCTATGACATGGGACCGCCGGCTTTACTTCCCCTCCGAAGGAATTCACACTGAGGGATTAATAACGCTCTTTAAAAATCCGACGACTTCAGCCGGGTTTGAACCCACGACCTTGGGCATAGAAGCCAAGAGAGAAAGCTACATGCAGTTGATCAAGAGAAAAGACTGGTCTAGGTAAAATAAGATCCTGCATTCTTCATTGTTCGTCCCTGGCATTTATTGATTGCCTGTAATGAACCAAGGATTTGGTGCACAAATGATTACTAATATTAAAGCTTAGGAGCACATCACCTCGCTGTTCCGCCCATTAATGCAATAACAACGCACACAACAATATTTAAATAATTAAACTAACTTGCTGACATCGCCAGAGCGTGGGTTCGAGTTCAACCTAGGCCGTGAAAAAAGATTTTCGATGATTCCCATTTTCACCACCAGGCAAATTCGGTGACAATTTCTTTCAACAGGTTCAAGGCCGACTTCCGTCAAAATTCACTTCTCTTATCCATCATTAATTAGACCCAAGTTAGCGGTCGCCTGTCACCATCCCCAGTTGTATCTTATGATTAAGTGAGTTCAGCTCACAAACAGCGCCCTTGCGACGGCAGAGGAATGATCCCTCACAGAATCCGTGAGCAATGCCGAGCTGAGAGTATAATTAAGATTGCTAAACCTAACCCACTTATTCAGTTTTCTAGATCCACACACTCCGTTAAAATGTGGGATACGTTGAATACGGCTCCACGGGTAGGATTAGAAAGTGGGGGAGGGAAGGGATCTTCCCTTTATATCAGGTACAGGACCTTCTCCTTAACCCTACAATACTAACATGCGTAAAATGTAAGTGTAAGAATAATTTAACTGTTTAGAATTCCCTGTATATCTGTCCCCACCCAGCAGTGCTTCCATTGGTCTATGGTGGTGATGTCAATGCTTTTGTTATTAATACCAATCAGTTATAGAGGCATAATCAAGGGGCAAAGAATTGCCTGGAAACTATCCTTGAATTTAACAACATATTGGTTTTTCCATGGCAATAACAAAGAGGTGGGGAATATGTTACATCACTTCAGAGGGATTATAAAAACTACCTCATAAAAACCATAGACAGTATAAGAGGCTGGAGGGATCACGTAGTACTATTTACGTCAAAGTAAACGACTTCTGTATTTGTTAGCCTACTTTCGAATTTTGCAAACACAGGGAGAAAAATTGTGAGTCTGTGTGTGTGTGTGTGAGTCTCTGTGTGTGTGTGTGTGTGTGTGTGAGTGTGTGTGCTCTGAATGTCTGTCCCCCCCCCCCTTCTTCGAACACGGTGAAACCGAAATGAACGAAATTTGGTACAGAGGTAGAACTAGCAAAGGGCACCTCAGTGTCATGTTTTATATCGCCGCCATCTGGAAGGAAACGTAATGGCGGCCATCCATATGTTCAAAGCTTAAATCAAATTAGGACCAACCTAATCATCTGATCTCGACCAAATTGTGCAACAACATACCCTTATGTACGAAGAATCTTTTGAGCGAACAACAAGGTCATCAGTCCAATAGTTTGCAGATAGCGGTCATGTACTGTATGTGTGCAAATCGATTCCCCCTATCATTTCAAAAACGGTGAAACCGAATTGAACGAAATTTGGTACAGAGGTAGCACTTGCAAAAGGCAACTTGGTGTCATGTTTTATATCGTCGCCATCTTGACGGAAACGTAATGGCGGCCACCCAAATGTTAAAAGCTTAAATAAAATTACGACCAACCAAATCATCTGATCTATACCAAATATTGCAACATCATACCTTTTTGTAGGAAGCTTCTTTTGACTGAACTACAAGGTAATCATCCCAATAGTGCAGATAGCGGCCATGTATGTGTGCAAATCGATTCCCGATATCAATTCAAACACGGTGAAACCGAATTGAATGAAATTTTGTATAGAGTTAGCACTAGCAAAGGGCACTTCATATTCATGTTTAATATCCGTATAACACGTTTTATTTCAACAAGATACAAAAACCAACATTCAATTATACTCCTTGGAAAGAACAAAGAGTTATAACAATGACCATGCATTTAGGAGAAAGTAGGCTATATGTTCTTTACTGAACATCTTGTTGTATTTATAGTGGAACTTAGGGTATTAAACTTCAAAGACCACAGAGGATTCAGTGTATATAAATAGTTTTACATTCGAAATATAATATTAATTAAACTATTTAACAAATTGGTGCCTTAGCACCAAGTTCGTAATGTACGTAAATTTTACGTATTTTTAGCCTACTTTCGATTTTTGCAAAAAATGAAAGTAGACTTATGAGATCACTACAGGGCCAAAAATTGTGTGTCTGTCTGTGTGTGTGTATGTGTGTGTGTGTGAGTCTGTGTGTATGTGTGTGTGAGTGTGTGTACTCTGAATGCCTGTGAAACCGAATTGAACGAAATTTGGTACAGAGGTAGAACAAGCAAAGGGCACCTCTGTGTCATGTTTTATATCGCCGCCAGTTTATTTTGTAATACTATAGTGCAGAAGTGATTTTAAAAAGCTGAGCCGTCTCGGTAAGAAGACAAGATGGCAGCGGATATCTTGTGCCTGACTTATATTTCACTAATTTGAGTATTGCTTGCAATATAGCGTACTGATACAAAATAAATAAACTTTGTATGAAATGCTTCATAAATAAATAATGTACTCCACTGATGAAATCGTTTAGTCTAAATCATTATTTGCTAACAAGTTATATGTAAGTCATTTTATATAGAACGATGTTCGTTGGCACGAATGGCTCCATGGTAAAGCGTTGGCCTATCACTCATATGCCTATGGTTCAAATCCCATCAGAGTTTTTTTTTTTTGCTGGAAATTTTATATATTTATTGTTTTGTAATGATTCAGACGTTTTAAAATTAAGCGTTATATTTTGCATATTACGGTGGAAAATATATATTTAATTAAAACATAATTCACCAGCAGATTTGCTCGCGACATCTAGCAGCCAAAAAGGTAACTGCACGCCGGCCTACTTATTAACTTCAAGATTTCATTGAAAAGTTTCTTCTTATGGCCACTAGAATGCACTCGCCCTGTTAGGGTTATATTGTTCGATACTTCTCCACTAGATGTCAAGACTGGTCTACGTGGAACTCCATTGGTTAGTACCGTATACCATTGGCATTCTATGCGCATCGAAATTGAAGAATGGCAAGATGATACTACGATAAATTTTTACTTTTTATTTTAAAGGGTTTGTAACAGCCTAGTGTGCGTTATTTTAAAATGTTATTTGAAGTAAAGAACAAAACGATTTCCCATAGTAACTGAATTCTAGCCGTTGGTGCTAGTTCAGGTTATTAATTAATACTTTTATTTCAGGCAAATAGCAATCGAAAATATCCACATAGTTTGTATACACTCGTCTCTGTAGGGTCATGGAAAGATTTGTTAATTCAATTAGGGTTGTGAAAGCCATGCACAACCAGACGTGTAAAGACTTGCCTCAACTCAAAGTTGGATGTTGCCCACGGCAGGTCGATTATGTAATAATAACAATAATAATAATGTTATTTGTTTTACGTCCCTTTTAACTACTGATGCTTTTAGATACGCCGGGGTGCCGGAATTTTGGCCCGAAAGGGATCTTTAACGTGCCAGTAAATCTACTGACTCGGCTCCCTCGCATTTGTGCACCCTCAAATGCCAGCTGACTGCGCCAGGATACGAACCTGCAACCTAGGGCCCAGCAAGCGAGAACGTTACCGCTGAGCCACGCAGCCAGTCCGGTCGATTATGTCTCCAGATCCATAACATTCTTGAGATACTTCTTATCTATCTTTCTTCAATGATGGTAGTAGTTTTTTCTAGGTTGTGGCGTTTGGTAGAGGTAAATAGTTTCTAAGGTCTTCAACCAAGAAATGATTCTATTATACTCTTTGATAATAACAACGAGTTATAACTATACTCATACATTTAGGAGAAAGTAGGCTGAATGTTCTTTACTGAACATCTTGTTAGTATTAAGCATCAATTGCATAATGTTAGAATTGTAGGACAATCTGCCTCAGATGACGGATCTCTCTCTGTGAAGACAGGCAGAAAGTGTAAGGGGTACTATCTGACCCGTAATGTGCGTATTTAACGCTGAGAGAGAATCCCAAGGGCTGCTCTGCAAGCCATGAAAACCCATTACTCGTAGCGCCTGAATTCAAAAACGAAAGCTTGGAGGCGGGTCAGAGTGCATGTGGTGTTAATGCTAGTGAGCGTCAAGGTTGTGGATTATTTAACTGTACATTCTGTTGAATATAATAATATACCTACTTGAAAAAAGTAGCCGCCATCGGGTGAGCGACACCCAGCTCAAAAAAATATAGGCACATTATGAATTTGGAAGTGGATGCCCAAATCTGAATACAGGCTATTACGATAACAGAAAAAATAATGATAGTATCTATAATAATATCAAGACATAGATGTGAAAACAGGGCTACAAATCTCCTTCGCAAAAACAGTGATGATGAGCACCAACAAGAAGTACATGGTCATTATCTATGTGTAACTCTATAAACACGGCAAGCTAAGCCGGCTGTGACTGGCGCAGATCGCCGGCACGCTTACCCGGTTCAGCCGGTGATGGCGCGCCCTATCACACTTTTACCAAACTTGTTCAATAATGTGTACTTACAGTGTTGAAAATGTCCTCCCTCTCTTGTAACACACACCTGACTTCTTCTGATGAAAGAATGTCTGTCAACTCTTTTATTATTTACGGAGCCTGTTTCCTTGACTCGATTAGCGAGCCTCCTAATTGTACTGGCATTAGGCACAGGTCTTCCTGGAAACTTGATTCGAAATTTTTGTCTCGTTTCAGAACAAGATTTTCTGCTTTTCATATACAAATTATTGATATTCACACGTTCGCACAATGTGAATTGGTGTCTAGGCATGACCAACAATCACAGTAATCACAATACTCACTAAACGTGTAACACTAACGTCTAAGCTTTGCCGATACACGTCCATATGAATACCAAAGCACGTGTGAACTAATGACATGATTCAGCGGATCGCGCCACCACCGGCTGAACTGCGTGGTGTATTCTATGTAATACACGTCTAGTTAGAGTTAGCAATCGCTGCTCTTTGCTTTCTTTCTTTCATTGATTCTTTTTTTCTTTTCCCACAGACACTAACAGTGATCCCTTTGTATCTCCTTTTTCCTTTGATCAGGCATTTATTGTGTTATTGATTTTGTTTTAGTTGTTTATTCCGTGAAAATTTCACTGGCACAACATGCGGCAACCCGCCGTAGTTCTTCGGACCTATCGAGCTCAAGAGGACTTACATACCACTCCAACAGACTTCGCCGCTGTCGTCAGCTAACATCTCCTTGAAGACCCTACCTCACGAAGAAAATTTATTTTGCAAAGGGTTTTAACTGTTCAATGTTGCCCATTCTGTTTTATGTTCCTTTTTTTTCCTTTCCCCTCCTCCTCGCCTACCTAGCTCCCTCGTGTGCTGCTTTGCTAGGTCCCAATTCTAGTTCGGACGTCAAGTGAACAGTTTTTCAGAGGCGTACTTCCTCTAAAACTGAGGTAATGTTTCAAATCGGCGCCATGCTTGATTTCTTCGTATAACGGTCAAAGGAGGCTTCAACTTCAAGCATCATGCAAGTTAAGTAACCATCTACATTTAACTTTTAAAACATTTTAAAAAGGGTTTTTAATCAACATTTGGAATGCTTTTACTAAACGTTATAGGCAGTGTTGGGATTTCACAAAATTGTGCAACATCTGCCCTTCGTGGGAACCGCTTTTTTTTTTAGCCAACAAGGCTTTCTACTAGTCATGAAATCTAGCATTTTCTATACCAAGTAAGGGAATACTTCCCCGCAACGAGGGATTCATGCCAATTAATAACTTTCTGAAAATTAACTTGCCTTCGAGGGATAATTACCGCTCCATTTAACTGTCACTATATTTCTGGAATTTCCATTCAAATTAAAATGTCAACCGCGTGAACTACACTTCATATTGTCTAAATTACCAAAACTTTAAGTGAAATAGAACTATTAACTGCAATCCAAAATCTTTTTAACCCAATAAACCTATTTAAGTCAAACTCATTGAAGTTATAAACTACAACATCAAGACTACATACTACTAAACCCCGTCAGAGTGTAATATGATGAACCCATCTTACTGCAATAGGAAATCTTCCAATCGATCAACAAACTTTAGTGCAAAAGTCCTAATCCTCCTTACTAACAAAATTTGTATAATTTAAACTAGTTACTACACTACGAGGCCTCGCCTAACTTTAAGCACCCTCCCATATTTTCTCCATGTTCAACTTATTCATTCTGTTTAAATAATCGTGCTTAAAATCCACGTTTTAAAGAGCCGCAATCAGGAAGTTCTAATTTTCCAATTCTTAAATGTTTGTCTAATTTGTTTAATCCAGGCTTCACCAAGGGTGACCTGCTCCATTAGAATTTGTTTTCTCATAAATTCTGATTAAATAGCAGTGATTATAGAAACCACTTATTAATCTTCCTTTTTCTTATCCTGCTGGCCAAGGAATTGGTAATCTTCTAATTGTTAAACTTTTGTACCTGATTTTGTTTGACCCAGGCTTCGTTAATACGACCTGACCCTTTTGAATGTAACATTTATTAACTTCTGTTTAAATAACAGCGGCCACCTCCGCTCGTAAATCACTTCTTTTCTCCTGCTACGATCAGGAATTTAATCTATTTGTACATAGCCTTTTCGCTTGTCATAAGGGCATTCTAATAGTGCTGGTATCCTACCTAACTAATTTAACAAAATGTTATACTAAATTGTAAATCTTTTATAATTAACCTAACGGGTCTAAAACCTTTTAATTATACGCTTGTTAAATAACTCATGTAAGAGTTTTCGTACAAATAGGGGTCTTAAACTTCCAAGTTGTTAAACCAAAATTTCTTTCTTTAGCTTGAAATAGCTAAATTGTTGTTTAAATAGTTAAATTGTTGTTAATCAATAACTTCCTCATTTTGTTAAATAAACTATTTCTTATTTTGTTTCTATCTCTCTGGCTAAAATAACGGTTAGGCAGGACCTTCTATTCCCTGATTCTTCTCCTAAAATTACTTTCTATTTATTGAAAAAGGCAATCACTGAATTAATAAAAAAATCTATCACTTGTTGCGTTTAAAACAAAACTTCCAATAAAAACATTTGCAAAGTTTCTCTTACCTATTACAGCTAATTCTGGTAAACTATTAAGGCAAGTATAGCTCGCTCTGCCAGCTTCCTACTAGTAGAGATTTTCTCTCTGACTTATAATTTACCGTTCAAATTTTGGTTTTGTTTAAGTTAGGTTTGAGGTTTTTCCTCTGTTCTAAACTTTTAGTCGGCACTCTGCTGGGTAAGAGTTTAGCTTGCTTTGGATGCAAAAATTGGTACTCTTTAAAGATCCCACTGAAAATGAAAATCCACAGCCTGCTTCCAGTCTCCGACCGGGTCAGGAATGGAATGAATGAAGCCCCCATCTAGCGGCGAGGATATGAACTGTGCCGGCTGCCGAGGCCTGACGCACTCCTCTGGGGCAATGATTAAATGAATGACAGATGAAATGAAATGATAGTGGAGAGTGTTGCTGGAATGAAATTTTGACAGGGAAAACCGGAGTACCCGGAGAAAAACCTGTCTGCCTCCGTTTTGTCCAGCACAGATCTCACATGGAGTGACCGGGATTTGAACCACGGACCCAGCGGTGAGAGGCCAGCGTGCTGCCGCCTAAGCCACGGAGGCTTGTAAAGATCCCACTAATAATAATAAAAACATTACTAAAATCACTAGAGTTGCTTTATCTCTGCCCACTCCGGGGGCATTTGGCCGTTCTGTCAGGGTTCCTACAGCGGTGGAAATTTAATTATTCCGACCAATTTAAGTATTTCTAGCTTTTCAGAATGCTTAGTAAAATCCAACCCTTTTGAGGTGAAAACATACAAATCCACTTTTTTTTCATATATCCTTGCTTGCTAGCACACTACCTATCCCCATAGTACCCAAATACTTGCTCGGGAGGGAAAGACCGAATAGCGATAGCCAGCAGAAAACCGTAGCTAACGCCGTTCTCTCCGTCAACGCTGTCCGAGCTCCCTCTTACTTTAGCTGCTTCACGGGCTTCGCTCAGTGTAATCCATCTTTGGATTATTATTTTCTTAATTCATATTTTTTGGGCTAATGCCGTGTGTATTTAGATTAGAACCATACGTTTCGGAGAATCCTTGCCTCCTTTGTCAATGGAAATCAATCCGGGCCGTCAAAGCCATAATATTCATATTATTGTCTTATTAACTTTTATTGGATTCTCTTCCTCTCTGCCTAAAATTATTTCCACTCCTAAATCCATCTCCTTTTATTCTCATCATCTTCCCTCAGGTAGTGTTGACACTCAGTATTAACCTACCACTGCGTACGCGCGCCTGCGATCTGCGCCAGTCACGGCTTACTTAGCTCTCCGTTTTTATGGGGGCGCACATAGAAAATTACCCCGTACATGAAGAAAACAGTGAAGACGAAATACGGGCGGCTTAAGGTCGCGAAAGAGTTTAAATACCTCGGAGAGATCATTAACAACAATGGAATGTACGAAAAGGCAATAGAAAACAGAAGACTTAAACTAGAAAAACTAAACTTCGCCACCAAAGACTTCTTGGCTACAACAAAAATAACTTATCCATTAACGCAAAAATAAAGCACTACAATAAAACCGGTGATCCTATATAGTGTGGTGTGGAAACAGCCAACCTGACGAGCCTGGAAAAGCTCCTGAAGACTGAAAGGAGAATACTAAGAAGAGTGGTACAGGGAAACTACAGACTAAGATCAAACAAGGAGATATACGAAAATTTGGAAACAACGATCAGGAAAAGACGACTGAGTTTCTATGGACACATGGTCCGAATGAATCCAGCACGGATGGCTAGACAAACTTTTGATAAAATATACAATCCGAAGAGCAAGGGGGGTAGGCCTCCACCAAGCAGATGAAGGAACAACTCAGGAGGCTAGGAATCCCAGACGAAGACTGACAAGACAAAAAACAATTCAAGGAAAGACTTTCTAACATATCACGGCCGACTGAATACGAGCTGCGCTCTATACCGGCCTTGACATTCCCAGTCAGAACCCATGTATGACATGTAATTGGAAAGTTTCTACTCGTTGCCGGTAGAGCGCACTCCCCTCCCATTATAGGCGCGATAAGGATTCAACTGTACAGTACGTATATTAAATGTGTAATCTCAAGAACCACTGGATGGATTTTGATGCTGCTTTCACCATTCAGTAAAGGTGATCTCGAGGAAGATTTGTGTAGAAAATAATTTATTTATGACCAAAGGGAGCCAAGCAGTAACGATTTCCGTGAAAAGGTCCAAAAAATAGCCTGGCGTCCGTGCGCTTTTTAAGCTTACGCTGGGCGAACCGTTAAAAATATCATTATATTATGAGTGTAAGAATTGTTCAGCGTGAGAAATTCTACACAAAAAGTCCGCGAGAGCATATCTCTATCTTCGATACATCGCCCACTATAAGTGTTTTTAATTTGGACGGGAGGGGCATTTGGCTTGCACCTCGCCATTCTTAAATTACGTCTGACAGGAATTCCTTGCACATTCATAACTGTTCCCGGGCGAAGCCGGGGCGGGTTGCTAGTGACGCTATATAATTATTATCATTATAATTTCCGCATTATCAAAATTAAAATTATATCACAAAATAAAATAGCGTGCTAATAAATCTAAGAGAAATTAGACATACCTTGCACCTTCTTCGGGTACAAGGACACTACTCCAGCACCGTCTCATCAAAAGGAAAGAGAGGATCAAAATTACAGCCGGGAACAAGTAGCAGCTAATCGTGTGTTGTGTTTTGTGCTAAGAGATCTTTCGACAAATTATCAGATACCGTGTGCCTTCTTTTTCACGAAGCAGCTGTCAGGACGGGACTTACATAAACTCCTGCTGGACGTTATTCTCGAGGTTGAACAATGTGGTTTCATAATTATAATAACTGTCTCTGATAATCACAAAACTAACACTACAATGATGAGGCATTTAGGGGCAGGGAATCTAGGGTAGTTTTGATCATTGTCACATTCTAAAAAAAAACATTAGAACGCAGTTTCTGTAACGAGAGATGACTGATGGTACTGGAATAATTTCAGGGAAATACTTGTCATTACTATACACAATGCAAAAGGGTGAGATCGTCAAACCGGTCAGACACCTCACTAAAAACACATCGAACCCACTAAATTTGAAAAAATGAATGTTCGGCGTGCCAAGGAAGTGTTCTCGTCAGAAGTTATTGGTGCCATTAGTACACTAAAAGCAAATATAGGCATGCACCCGGAAGCGTACACATTCATGGACGCAGAAGCAACCATTTTTTTTGAAAAACGTTAATAAATGGTTCACTATGCATGACGTAAGCATCACATATCATCATATTCAGTCTAGAAATCCAGGTAAAGGGCATTTTTTCTCATTAAATGTCAGTCGCCTAAACTGGCTAGAGGAATATTTTCTTTCTTACCTTGAAACTTTGAAAGCTGCTAGTAACGCTGCTAGAAAGGACTTCCTGAGTTCTGAGACTTACGAAGCTACCTATACAATTAATCACGGATTCAGCTGTCCAGTGCATAAGGTATCTTCTAAAAATGGGTAGAGGAAAGTCGCCAAATATGGGGAGTTTTTTTTATATGGCTCACATTAGACATAAGAAGGAATGGAATCATTTTGGTTTTCTCACCCATGTAAACCTCAGGCGATATACTATGTATATTACAAATATGGGCACGTTTGATGTTGTAATACCCTCTGATATTATTGTTAACTTAAAAAGTGCACTTTCCTCGTATTAGGCAATCGGGTTTCGTAATATGGGGAGGTGAGAAACCTCACTGTTTTTATTTATAATAGGTACACTGAATAGTATACCCTACTAATTAAAGCATTAATTCTGACATTTTTTTTCGTGTGGCCTCCTGAGAGGCCGAGTGCAGGTCTTTCTGGTCGACGCCCGTGGGCGACCTGCGCGTCAGAATGAGAGATGGAATGGATGAAGATGAATGAAACTGGGCAAGGATGTGGAAGGAAGCGGCCGTGGCCTGTTAGAAGGTACCGTCCCAGCATTTGCCTGGTGTTGAAAAATGGGAAACCACGGAAAATCATTTCAAGGACGGCCGACAGTGGGGCTCGAACCCACGCGTCTACCGAGTCAGCAGAGAGCTTGGCCCCATGGCCTAACGCTGCGCTTTAGCCAGCGTAGCCACTACTGTCGGTAATTCTGACAATGTAATGAAATCATGAAGACAAATAGTACAAAAATACAAAAATGAATATTTTAAGTAAATAACAGTCCTAGTTTCCTGTTGCCGAACTTCCAAACCGTTCAGCAGAAAAATGCATACACTTTAATGAAAACCGAGTGATTCTGATCGAATTCAACTGTAACGAGGTGCAAGGTATGTCTAATTTCTCTTATATTTATTAGCACGCTATTTTATTGTGTGATATAATTTGCATTTTGATATTGTGGGAATTATAATGATAATATAATAGTGTCACTAGCAACCCGCCCCGGCTTCGCCCGGGAACAGTTATGAATGTGCAAGGAATTCCTGTCAGACGTAATTTAAGAATGGCGAGGTGCAAGCCAAATCCCCCTCCCGTCCAAACTAAAAACACTTATAGTGGGCGATGTATCGAAGATAGAGATATGCTCACGCGGACTTTTTTGTACAATTTTTCATGCTGAACAATTCTTACACTCATATTATAGTGATATTTTTAACGGTTTGTCCAGCGTAAGCTTAAAAAGCGCACGGACGTCAAGTTCTTTCTTCGACCTATTCACTGAAATCTAAAATCGTTAGTGCTTGGCTCCCTTTGATCATAAATAAATTATTTTCTACAGAAATCTTTCTCGATATTACCTGTACAGAATGGTGAAAGCCGCATCAAAATCCATCCAGTGGTTCTCGAGATTACCCGTGATATCCAAGAATCGGGGACTTTGTTTTACACTAAGTAGAGATAAGTCTTAGTCGTGCAATGCTTGGTGAACAGCGCTGTGTGAGCAGTTGAGTAACTAACAAGATTTCATGAAAAAGGTCTCATTGTCTAGGCCGGTATGAGCGCATTCAGTCGGTCGTGAACATATACTGTAGGTTCTTGTGGAAGGAAGGAGAGAGCGCTGGGAAAGAGGATAGACAGAAGAGAGAAAGGCGCAACACTCTGAAGGAATGAAGGAAATGTGGAGGAAGAGGATGGAAGAAACAACGATTAGAAGGATATGAAGTGATATTTGCGTGGTCCTTAGTTTTGGACGGTTCGCAAGGGCGAAAATAATAATAATAATAATAATAATAATAATAATAATAATAATATCATATCATCGGTGGCTGCTCTACGCTGGCTGGCATAGAGCATACCAACAGGCTCAATGATGTTGCTAAGATCGTACTGTACATCAAGAGCTAGCTATAAAATGTGGACTTGTGGATACGAGCTGGTGTACTACAATTACCAGCCTGCCAATGTGCTTGAAAATGAGGATTATAAGATGTATTGGGATAGACTAATTTTAACCGACCAGAAAATCTTGGCCAATCGACCTGATATTGTCTATCTCAATAAAAGAAACCAAAACGCCTACTTGATAGACGTTGATGTCCCACTAAGCCAAAATATGCAAACTACCCAAGCTAAAAAGACAAACAAGTACGCACCGTTGGCGGAAGAAATACGAAAACTATGGGGCCTAAAATGCGCGAGAATTTTGCCAGTGGTGATCTCTTCCACGGGAGTTGTTCCAAAGACGTTGGCAATGGATTTGGAGGAACTGCAAATGAAACACCTGATTGCCAGAATACAGAAGGCAGTGCTGATGGATACGTGCCATATTTTCAGGATACTTGATTCCAAATCCGTATATTGTAAACTGATTTGTACCATAGGCTAATTATGAGAAATTAAAGATAATAATAATAATATCAATAATATCAAGAATTTGGAATTCCGAACTTGAAAATCAAGAGATAGCCCCGATCTGCCTAGGACGAAAAACGGGAGGAATCAAAGTCAATTGCTTGGCTTTCGCTGATGATTTTGCGACACTTTCAGAAAACCTAGAAGAAGCGGCCATACAGATCAACCTCTTAGAAAAGATCGCTAGCAAGACATGACTTAGGATCTCGAAAGAGAAGACCAAGTTCATGATGAATGACAAACATGGACCACAATTCCTTGAAACAGAGATTGGACGGATTCAGAGGGTGAAAAAGTTCAAATACCTCGGTGAAACCATACAAGAGAACGGCCTAGAGAAAGCTGCTGTCGAAGATCGTATCTCAAAAATGGAAAGAGCTTATGGGCTAACTAAAAACATCTACAACAAAAATGCATCTCATGGAATGCCAAACTAAAACATTACAACACGGTAGTAAAAAACAGAATGCCTGTATGCCAGTGAATGCCTCTCGATGAATTACAAGTTGGAGAAGCTAGAGATCCTAGAAAGAAGAATACTACGGAAAATCATGGGCCCAGTCCAGACTGAAACCGGCTGGAAACTTCGGAGCAACAATGAAGTCTATAAAAATGTGGAGAGAATCTCAGAGACCATGAAGAAGAGGAGATTATCGTTTCTCGGACACTTGTACAGAATGGACAAAACTAGACTAACCAAACAGTTATTCGACTACCTGTGGAACAAGAAGACAACAACGACATGGATTAAGGAAGTTCGAAAAGATCTCGAAAATTCCAACATCCAGGAAGTTCAGATGTCAAACAGGGAAACATTTCGGTACATAATTCAAAATTTGGAAGGGTTTCACGTCACAAGAACCACAAAGAAGGGAAGAGCCTGGACGGATGAGCAGAAGAAACAGCATAGCGCCCATATGAAGGAGTACTGGAGGAAGAGGAAACTTCAGGCAAAGAAAAAATGAAATTGTAGCGTGATCCGAAGTGGTCAATTCGCAAATAAAAAAATTAAAATTTTAATAAGACTGTTAATTATATAATAATAATAATATCCTGAAATGACAAATTGAAAAATCACTACAACACCGTGGTGAAAACAGAATCTATGTGTGGCAGTGAATGAATTACAAGTTGGAGAAGCTTTTTGTAAAGAAGAATCCTCAGAATAATTGAATCGGCCGGAGCTGAAGAGTGTTAAGTCAGTTGTCACGAGTTTTCAGGAGAGAGATAACACGTCATTGGCTGCACAGAACTTAACAAACACACTATATTAGTCATCTATGTTGTGAAGCAACTATGCAAGTTTTACTCGTGTTAGCGGAATACCAATTTTAATATAATAAATATATCTTTCGAATCAATTTTGGAAACGTGACTTAATGCCTTTCAGCTCCGTGGTCCGTTTAGTGCGGCATAAAGCGATCCAGAATGAATATTTCTCATGATATTTTATCTTAAAATGGATTTGTAACGTAAAAACCACCTGAACCCTGTACAAATGTAATTTACAATAGCACAGTAACACGCGGGAATCTCGCAGTGCGGCCAACATTAAGTACGGAATACGGCACTGAAAGGGAGCAAGTCATTTACGTAATGCTTTTCTCCTCCAATCGCACTACATGTAGTGGCTTAAATAGAAGGCTGAATTAACCGTTCTAAGGCCCTTGGGCCAATACTTCAGAATACTAACTGTCAAAAAATGTCCATTTTTGACTTAAAGCTTTTCAGCTCCGACTGTTTGCCAGAGGGTGGAAAGAATCCCAGAGATTAGCGTTCCTGGAGCAGGTCTACAGAAGACTTATCAAACAGATTACTGGAGAACAAAGATCATTACAGGAAACAAAGGAGGATATGGAAAGTTTCAACATCTCAGAGGTCGAATTGCTAAAGAGAAATACATTAGAAACACAGTGAAACATTTGGAAGGGGTTCCAGCCACAGAAAGAACTAAGCAGACTGGAAGGGCCTGGACAGAAGGCCAGAAGCATGGGTTCGACTCCCAGCTCTGCCAAGAATAGCATTGTGGTGTGAGGGCTGTAACGGGGTAAACTGAGCCTCGTGAGGCACAACTAAGGAGATGAGGGCTCAATTTCCACCTCAACCATCCTGGAAGTGATTTTCCGTGTTTCCCTCCAGGCAAATGCAAATGCTGGGATGGTTCCTGGCTTAAGGCCATGACCGCCTCCTTCCCAATCCTATCCCCAATTTACAAATTCACACGTGTACCTCTTCTTGTAGAATAATTGCATATGAAAGGCAGATGACCTCAATGTTGTACCTCTTAAAACTAAACTCACAAACACAAAATCTTTATAGGTCGTTGGGATAATATCTCCACACCCCTTTCACTTCAAGTAGTTCCACATGCATCCACAAGCTAGCTGCACAGAAATATTGAAAACCCATTAATGTGATGTATACTGTCATCAGAAACCAAAGGTGGGAAGCAAATATCCCAGTAGTCTCCACAGTGCACGTGCTCGCCAGTTCGGTTGTCTTGAGTGAATGCAATGCATTGTTTTACAGAAGAAGGTGTCTTTATTGAAGATAGGAGATTTGTAAAAGTTGCTATGTTGTTTGAGCCTTCAGTCTTTTGACTGGTTTGATGCAGCTTTCCATGCTTCCCTTTCCTGAGCTAATCGTTTCATCTCTACATAGCTATCACACCCTATATCCGAGGCAATCTGTTTAACATATTCTAACCTTGGTCTACCCCTACAGTTCTTGTCCTCGAACCTTCCCTCCATAAATAAGCTTGCTATTACTGGGTGTCTTAGTATGTGTCCTACAAACCTATCTCTTCTCTTCATTAGCAGTCGCCAGAAACATCTCTCCTCTCCCACTAGTATTAATACCTCCTCGTTTGTAACCCTATCTACCCATCTGATCTTCATCATTCTCCTGTAACACCACATTTCAAACGCTTCAATTCTCCTCCTTTCTGCTGCATCAATAGTCCAAGTTCCCCTTTTTTAGAGTGCCACGCTCCAGACAAAGGCCTTCAAAAATCACTGAATAATATTGAAATCTATATTCGATGTCAAAAGATTCCTTTTCTGTAGAAATGCTTTCCTTGCCTGAGCTACCCTACTTTTTATATCCTCTTTGCTTCGTCCATCACTGGTTATTTTGCTTCGTGAGTAACAGAAGAATCCCACTTCCTTTAGGTTTTCACCTGCCAATTTGATGTCCGTAGAGGTTTCTGATTTATTTTGGCTGCAATCCAGTATTTTTGTTTTACATTTATTAATTTTCATCATGAATTCTTTCCTCAAGACGGAGTCCATACCATTCAAAAACTTATTCAAATCCTCAGGCGTGTCGGCCAAGATGACTACATATACTGTTAATAATGGTTTTGGTCACTTGAGTAAATACATTTCAACTACAAAGAAAATAATTTTCCTGCTTAGGGTGTTTGCCATAGAATAGAAGAATTTTAAAATTAATTTTCTGTGCTTTTAGTAAATACTATTTTTAAATTTTTGAATTATATTTCAAATATACTAACTTTTAACAATCTAAAATCACTTTTATATCTTTGTGCAGTTTTCAGCAAAGATGTTATAAGTCACTAAACGCGTGTTGCGTGGGAGTTATGTTTCTTTAAAATTATTTAGCGTGATGTTCGTTTTGTCTAAACTATATCATGTTAAATAAACCTCATTATTGAGTGATAAACACAGTATCATCATAATTTGGAGGTGGGAAATTATTACCCCACTGCCCATTTAAGAAAACATACTGTCGGGTATGGGCAGTGGGATAATAATTTGCCACCCCATATTTCATAAAATAGAATCCTCACCTATAAAATTATTGCATATTCCTACTCATCTATCACCCCCAAATACAAATTACCAAAAAATATATTTATTTCATACCCTCAATCTTTAGCCCTATGAAGGGTTGTCTCGTTAGTGAACCTATAACAACCAATCGCTTGAAAAGGTTGATAGTGCGCGACAGAAGAATGATTGAGCAGTCAGTACCAAGCATCACCACCTTCTACTGTTCGAGACAATACCGCTGAAGAAGGAGTCGATTTGACTTCCCCAGTCTGCAGGTAGCGCGTCCAACGCAGGCGAATAAATCTTGAAACAGAGCAGACCGCCCACAAGCATATCTCATCCGATAATCTTTTGGCAGACTCCGCGAGACAATTCCATAAGCTCTGTCTTCAACTTTCCTTGTCTGCTCACAGAAGGTTACTGCTTCACACTGTGACGACCTATGAGACTCTACAAGTGCTTTGAAAATACCGATAACAGTGGAAATAAATAAGAGCTTGGATGCATGACGTTTACGATGACGAGTTCAATGCCAGGCTTCGACAGGAAATCATGATACATTATTTCACAACGCAGGAAATCGTAAATGGAACTGAATAGTAGAGTGGAGGAAGGTTATGATGGAGTTGTGTACTTCGGACTTGAATTGTTTTATGTAACACATGCATGAAATGAAGACTTTAAGGCAAGGGTTTGCAACCTTGCGGGCGTGAAGTGAATTCCGCCGAATTAGAATTGAATTCCACACAAATATTAAGATTTTTCTATAATGAACATGCCAGGACATGCATATCAGAAAGATGGACTATGGCGGATAGTATCAAATGAAGTGGTATACAGAGAACTGGAGCCCATCACTGATACTATTCGGAAGAAACGTTTTTTTTTTGTCACATTATAAGGACACCGGAAACCAGATTATCTAGAAAAATTGTTGATACATTTTGGAATATGAAACAGCAAGTAAGATGGACTAAGGAAATTAGAGAAGACATTAAAGAATTAGATATAATCTTGGATGACATGCAAAACAAAACAAGAAATTAAAAAAAGGAATAAAAATAAGATTTCAACCAAAAATATACAAACGTCATACGGTAAAAAGGTTATTTACAGATGAGAAACGCCTGAGAAGATCAGAGCGAATTAAAAGCTACTGGGAAACTCGGAATGAAAACTTACTGAAGAAGAGGACCAAGCAATGATTGACTGAAGTGGTCCAATGAGGCCATAAAAGCAGAAGAGGAAGAAGATTAAGAGAAGAAAAGAAGAAGAAGAAGAAGAAAAAGAAGAAAATAATGTACATTTTTCGAATCTCTCCAAGTGAATGTCGCGCCATGCCAATTGTTCAAGAGTATCGGTAATTGCCACCTGATGGCACATACTGATATCTCGCCAGGAGATGGAAGTCGGGTTTGAACTGCAGGAGTCTTCCCGCTCACTGCGTATCGCGCATTCCAAAAACATTCAGTTGGTCACTACTTGCTTCACTCACTCAGCACATTCTTTCTTTCAGTGGCTGGATGTCGCCTGCTGCAATAACAACCATTGGCATGCGGGTAGCCGATATATTTAACTTTGGAATAGGTAGGCCGCGCATGCGTACTGCAAGACCCCCTGCACCCCGTCAAAGCGTGTTCAACTGCCATCTCCTGTCGCAATGACAGTAGCACACCCTACATTCTCTTCTCTTCATTAGCAGTCGCCAGAAACATCTCTACCCTATCTACCCATCTGATCTTCATCATTCCCCTGTAACACCACATTTCAAACGCTTCAATTCTCCTCTTTTCTGCTGCACCAATAGACCAAGTTTCACTTCCTTACAGTGCCATGCTCCAAACAAAGGCTTTAAAAATGACTTCATAATACCTAACTCTATATTCGATGTCAACAGATTCCATTTTTGTAGAAATGCTTTCCTTGCCAGAGCCAACCTACTTTTTATATCATCTTTGCTTCGTCCATCACTGGTTATTTTATTCCTAAGTAACAGAATTCTCCTACATCCCTTAGTTTTTCACCTGTCAATTTGATGTTCATAGGGGTTTCTGCTATATTTCGGCTGCATTCCAATATTTTTTTACATTTATTAATTTTCATCATGAATTCTTTCCGCAAGACGGAGTCCATACCATTCAAAAACTCATGCGAATACTCTGGCGTGTCGGCGAAGTATTTTCACTCAACAATGATGTAGTTGCTCTAATTTTCCAGTAATATTATAACTTACCAGGTTTTTCTCATAAACAAAATACATTACATAAAGGAGGTCCTCGTATAAATGTCGGGACAGCATTATATCAAAAGTTCTTCGTAGCGAGAACAGAAAGGGTCGAAGGCTAGCGCGAAATCCTATGTACTGGTAATTCGGGCTACAACTAATTAATGTTGTTGTTTGAGACTTCAGTCTTTTGATTGGTTTGATGCAGCTTTCCATGCTCCCTGTCCTAAACTAGCCGTTTCATCTCTACATAGCTACCACACCCTACATCGGAGTCAATCTGTTTAACATATTGTAACCTTGGTCTACCCTTACAGTTCTTGTCCTCAACCCTTCCTTCCATAACTACGTTTGCTATTCCTGGTTGTCTTAGTAGTGTCCTACCAACCTACCTCTTCTCTTCAATTATTTATTTAGCGTATGGCTTTTAGTGCCGAGAGAGTCCGAGGACAGGATCGGCTCACCAGAGGCTGTAGCTCCTTCAAGCGGACACCCATAGGGTGAGCTACAAGTTCCGTCCTAATTCAAGTAGTTCCAACTTTCGCTACCAGATGTCACTGACACCTAGTCGTGAACGTTGGAACTTTGATAGAGCGTTTTAACGAAATCTAACCCAGAAAGTTAGCTTTACACAAGTTTAATTAGTGGAAGGATCCTTTACATGCCATAAATCTATGACATGGGACCGCCGACTTTACTTCCCCTCCGAAGGAAGGCATACTGCAGGATTTTAACACTCTTAAAAAATCCGACGACTTCCACCGGGTTTGAACTCGCGATCATGGGCACAGCAGTTCAGCATGCTACCAACTACGCCACCGAAGCCACTTTCTTTCCTATCTGCTTGATGTTAGTCTTGTCTTTATTAAGAAACAAAAAACGATCACCAAAGAGATGAGATCCACGCCGTGTATTATTTAATACAATTCACTTGCCCAGCATCATGGGTTATATCAAACATTTCATTAGCAGTCGACAGAAACATCTCTCCTCGCCCACCCGTCTTAATAGTTCTTCAATTGTTACTCTATCTACCCATCTGATCTTCATCATTCTCCTGTAACACCACATTTCAAACGATTCTATTCTCCTCGTTTCTGTTGCGCCAACAGTCCAAGTGTCACTTCCATAGAGCGCCACGCTCCAGATAAAGGGTTTCAAAAATGACTTTATAATACCTAAAACTATATTCGATGTCAACAGATTTATTTTCTGTAGAAATGCTTTCTTTTCCTGTGCTGTCCCATTTTCAGCCTATTTTCGTTTTATGAAAAAAAAAAAGGCTTATGAGATCATCTTTTGTCCGCGAGCGCGCGCGTTTGTGTGTGCGTATGTGTATGTCCCCATCTAATAATTTCTAAACGGCTTGAACGATTTCAATGAGACTCGGTACGGTCATAGCACCATTTCGGCCAACCCCGACCGTGCCCTTCAAATTCTATTACGTCTCACCAATCTAACTTGGCGGCAGTGAGAAATATTTCACCAGCATTCTATACTTCCGAAACTATTACTGATATCACCCTGAAATTTTGTACGATGATAAAGGGCACTACTAAAAGTGAACCTGTGAGGATTTCGAAAACCTGGTAACTACAAAACCAACATGGTGGCCAAGCGAAGTTCTGACTTTTAAATAGAATGTTATCTCGATGGAAGCTGTTCGAAATTTTAAAATCTCATTTTTACTTCTTGTGTCTTAATCATGCGATTGAAGTTTGAGTAATAGACGCACACAAAAATCTTCATGTAAAAGTACATAACTCGAAGACTTACTATACATATAAGAAAATTCAACATGACGACAATACGAATTATTAGACGGTTCTCAATACCTACGAATCTATTACAGCAATTAAACTGAAACTTTTTATGTTGAAGGAGGCAATTAACATAAATAGGATATAGTCTATAACAAGTAGTTCCGTGAAGAACTAAAGCCTATTTTCATATATCCTACTTAAGTTAATTGCCACTATCAAAATGCAAAATTGTCAGTTTGATTGCTGTAATAGATTCGTAGATATTGGGAACCGACTAAATATTGCGGATGGTTGCCTTGTTGGATTTTTATATTTGTAGGTCTTAGAGTTATGAACCATTAAAGGAGAATTATTGCGTAGGTTCATTATAAGAACTTTCACTTCGATCGCATGATTACGACACAAGAAATAAAAACTTGATTTAAAAATTCGCACAGCCGCCATCATGAGGTTATGTAAACAGTTGAACTAAACTAGATACCAGAGGATTACAAGGTGTATAAAAATTAGCTGTACCAAGTTTCATTGCGTTTGGATCATTAAATTACGAGAAAAGTCTATTTAAAACTTTCATCTTCGCTTAGCCGCCATGTTCGTTTTGTAGTTAACCGGTTTTTGAAAGTCTCATAGATTTTTATTTTTATTTTATTTATTTTTTTGTCGTGTAGCCTCCTGAGAGGCCGAGTGCAGGTCTTTCTAGTCGACGCCCGTGGGTGACCTGCGCGTCGGGATGAGAGATGGAATGGATGAGGATGAATGAAACTGGGCAAGGATGTGGAAGGAATCAGCCGTGGCCTGTCAGAAGGTACTGTCCCAGCATTTTCCTGGTGTTGAAAATGGGAAACCACGGAAAACCATTTCAAGGACAACCGACGGTGGGGCTCGAACCCACGCGTCTACCGAGTCAGCAGAGAGCTTGGCCCCTTGACCTAACGCAGCGCTTTAGCCCGCGTAGCCACTACTGCCGGTAGTCTCATAGATGAACTTCCAGTAGTGCCCTTTATCTCGGTAAAAAATTTCAGGGTGATACCGCTAATAGTTTCAGAGATATAGAATGTCGGTGAAATATTTCGCACAGCCGCCATCTTGAGGTTATGTAAACAATTGAACGAAGTTAGACGTCCGTGCATTACAATATCTATGAAAATATACTGTACCAAGTTTCATAGCGTTTGGTTGGTTAAATCGCGAGTAACGTCTATTTAAAAGTCGCAACTTCGCTTGGTCGCCATGTTGGTTTGGCAGTTACCAGGTTTTCAAAGGTCACATAGGTGAAGTTCTAGTAGTTCTCTTTATCACCGTACAAAATTGCAGGGTGATATCGGTAATAATTTCGGAGGTATTGAATGCTGGTGAAATATTTCGCACAGCCGCCATTTTGGATTGTTGAGACGTAAGAAAATTTGAAAAACTCAGTCGGAGTCGTCCGGAATAGTGATATGAACTTACCGAGTTTCATGGAAATCGCTCCAGCCGTTTAGAAGTTATTAGTGGGGACACACAAAAATCCTCTCTCAAACACATACAGACACACACGCACGCACACACAGACAGACACACGGACAAAAATTATCCCATAAGCCTATTTTTTCATAAATGAAAATATGCTAAAAATAGCCTTTAGTTCTTCTCTGAACTACTTGTTTTTACGCTCTTTGCTTCGTCCGTGACTAGATATTTTGCTCCGTCCAGAAGTAGCAGAAGTCGCCTTATTCTTTTAGCTTGTCACCTGCAAATTTCACGTTAATAGGGGTTATTTCGTGTGCATTCCATTACTTTTGTTTTACATTAAATTGACATTCATCATGAATTCTTTCCTCAAGACGGAGTCCATACCATAGACTTCTAGTGACAACTTGACAGTTACACGCTCTAGATGTATTGCTCGGGGGTGTTAAAAAAATGATATGCCATTATTTGCGTGGTATTCTTATGGGTCTAGGGGGCTGCGTGGCGCAGTCGGTAGAGGCGCTGAGCTTCTAACTGAAAGAGAATGGGTTCGATCCCCACCCAGGTAGTGGATTTTAGAAACAAAACTACCACTTTCGGAAACGCAAATAGCCCTGGGGTTCACTCAGCCTACACTGGAAATGAGTACCAGGGTAATTTCTGGGACCAAAGGCGGCCGGGCGTGGAGCTGACAACTCCATCCCATCTAGTGCTAGCCTCTACCTTCCACTACTCCTAGGGCCTCCATGGCCTGTATGGAGTTGGCTTTGCTTTGCTTATGGGTCTAACCCAATGTTCTGAGCACTAGCGCAGGAGTAACTCGTAGCCTCACTTCCTGGCCGATGGGACTTCTTATTACTCCTTGTCTGGGCACCTTCGGTCCCTGCTGCACTCTTGTGGCGGCAATACGAAGTTCGCCTACGGGCTTCTCCTTATTACTCCTTGTCTGGACCCCTTCGGTCCCTGCTGCACTCTTGTGGCGGCAATACGAAGTACGCTAGAACACTTCCATTCCTTTTGATGAAGCATGTCATCTGTATGGAGAAATATTTCACACTTAGAACCATTGGAGAGGCAACTAAACAACCTAAGAATGTTAATATAGGTGAAGGTTGCCAAGGATACTAAACTACAGTTATTATAGATCTTCGCTATAATCTAAAACTGATTTTGTACTATTTTTGCATCGGTTGATGTGATAGCGTTCACATCTTTCACCACACAAAGTACACACACACATTCCTTTCCTACTTCATGGAAATAAGTCGTCGCACATAGTTTGTGGTGATATCCATGAACCGCTAAACTTGTGATGACATGCCTTAATGCCTCCATCCAGTGTCGGTTCCTCGTGGCGTTATACCTTGAGCAGATCATGGCTCCCCTCTGTAGTTTCTTTATCATCTTCATCGTGATCTCGGGAAGCCATGGAGTAGCGACATGACTTCCTATCTTATACCTTTCATCTATGGAGGTTACATGCCATTGTTGATTCATTCCTTCTTACTTTCTAACCTTAACAAAGGGAAAAGGACGTAGGTACCGTTAATCATATCATTCTTCCATGTCCTCTTTGCGGAAGCCCCCGTAAGACTCTTCTAACTTACAATCATTAAACAACCTCGGTTTTCACCGTCCCGTAAATATATCCGTCCTCCTCCATAATCCTACATTTCCGGTCCTATCATCCTTAATAACATTTTTCAATACATGTCACATTTCTCTGTGATCATTTCTTCCCTTTACATGTGACTCGGTCTCTGTGTGTGTTGATGTAATAAGTCGCTAAGATGAGTCACTTCAGTGTGAAGACTACTTCCATCCATGAGTCCCTGTCATCTTTTTTCCTTTTTGTCAGTATATTTCCGGTGTTATAAGGATACACCCAACAAGTCTTAATGCTGGTTCACAATTGGCCCGGGAACGTGAACTTGTACATGCGCACGCAATCAGCTATAGCGTTATAATATTGAAACAATGAGCAAGCGCCCACTAATAAACATCAATTACACAACTGAAATGCTTCAGAGGGTTATAATAACTTTATTAAACACAAATTTTGCGCTTTAGAGAAGCAAGGTTGGAGAGCGCATTAACAGGTTATGTCTACATCGCTGGCTATTCATCCTGAACTGCGCATGTGCAGGAACAACGTTTCTGATTGGCTCCGGGAAGCTCCGAGAATGTCAAACATGAAACTTAACCATGTTCCCCGTTGGACTTCCCGGGCTACTTTTAGCTTCCTGTTCCCGGGGTATTGTGAACCAGCCTTGAGTCCGAAGTGTTAGTGACTGGGTAAAGAGCTACGCTATGCCCAAAAATGCTGACAAGAGGAAGAGTTAGTTAGTTATTGAGGTTTTAAGGGGCGGAACTACGAGGTCATCTGCTCCTAAAGAAGAAGAAGGAGAAGAAGAAGAAGGAAGGCACAAGCTGTAGTCGGTTATTCCAACTCGACTTAATAATCCCAAAGCTTCGGTATGCATTATTGTTAATACTATAGCTTACTAATATTTCTATTTCCTAAATATATTTTTGAATTTTTGGCCAAATATTCAGGAACGATTTACTGTGTAATGAGAAATCAGGATAATGTCAACATGGCCCATTGACTGATACTTTCAGTACAATACACGACCTAGGTCAATAGCTGAAAGCTTTCACTTGTTTCCAATATAGTGGAGGTCTAGTGTCTTCCTTTGTGTCTCTTTCTTCTCTTTCTATTGATACGTCTTGCATTCTGGAAATATCCAAAGCCCCGTGTAAGTGTGGAGCACAAGCGTAATGCTCATTTCTTTCCAGTCCTCACATTGAGATAGCAGCACAAAAAACTCGAGAGCTCCACGCACAATGGTCTAGTGCCAGATAATTAGGATTCTTGATATTCCCTGGAGTGGAGTTTGTCAAGAACTGACGGCGACAAAGCGACTGCAATTATAATGCACAGTAATTACCAGTCTACTTGGACGAGGCTTCTTGTACACAGAGATCAAACAAGTCCATCAACCTTTCTCCACAACATGTGAGGCTCACTATACAGTGCTTCTCTGTTGGCTTGAGAGCTTTGCTGACTCCAAGACCACAGGTTTGATTCCCGAACGTCTATCACCGGATCGAATTGTAATTGGTAGAGGATAGGCCTACTCTTGGTAGGTGCTGGTAAAAAAAATCAGCTAAAATTAATATCAAGCCTCTATAACGATTTAAATGACGCGGAACAGGGAGTCAGCGCGTGGAAATATAAGGTCGGTGGTTGCCCGGTCGCTTCGACGCTTCACGTCTTTTCAATCTATTTAAATAGAAGCTTAGAGCTAATTTTAGCCGATTGTTTTAACCTCCACTGCATAGAGTGAACTTCCTCTGCCAATTACAATCCGACCGTAGTTCCCTTATGGCACTCAGAGTCGTACAATATCGGCTCGTAAAAGATTATAAAACAAATTATATTAACTTTCAGCCCCACGTCGTCCCATTTAATTCTGGTGTCTCTGCTAGATGGTAGGCACAGTAGATCAACTAAATGGCTCCACCTCGAAACATCTCATGCTGCTAATGATGATGGTATTGTTATTATTATTATTATTATTTCTTAGATTCGGCCAACTAGTTCAACTGTCTCTTCTTCCGAGCTCTAACTACCGCCCAGTGTTCCCGCATTCGTCTCCGGTGTTGTTCTTTTCTCTCTTGGGACCACGCCTTCCCTGCCTTCAGCTTCGGCTTTTCCTGGAAACCTTTGTGCGTACGTAGTTTTTCCTGAAGTGGAACACGCTCCTGGATATCTTTAGGGGAAATTTCCATTTCACGTAGATCTTTCTCAACTTCCGTAAACCATGCCCCTTTGGCTTTCTTATCTTGAAAGTACGTCAATATCCGTTTTGATATCCTGCCTGGGCTCATTCGTGTCACGTGGCTATAAAAGGCGATCCTTCTTTTTCGGATCGTTTCACTGATCTTCTCCACGAGCTTGTATAATTCGTGGTTGTGACGCCTTCTGTACTCGCTGTTTTCTTTGATGAGACCCAGGATTTTCCTCAAAATCTTCCTTTCATTAGCCTCTAGTTTTTCCATTAGACCTTTCTTGTTCATTATTAGAGTCTCAGCCGCATACAGAGACTCTGGTCGAATAACAGTGCAGTAATGTCTAATTTTGGTGTTTAAGGATATCGATCTCTTATTGTAGATGTCTTTAGTCAGGTTGTATGCCATTTCCTTTTTATTAATGCGTGACATGAAGGCTTCCTTCTCTGATAGGTTAGGCTCTATCCATTCACCGAGGTATTAAAACTTTTCTGCCTTCTGAACTTTTCCTAGTCCGACATCCAGTTCCCTGGGCGCTGATTTTATGTTTGTCATGAATTGTGTCTTCTCAAAGGAGATTTGAAGCCCAGACTTTAATTCTTGATTTTTCAGCTGGTTAAGTTGTTCTTCTGCCATATCAATGGAATCTGAAAAGATCACTAGATCATCTGCAAAGGCTAGACAGTCGATTGTAAGATTCATATACTTGTACTTATTATTATTATTATTATTATTATTTGTTCGTTAGGCCCATCCATAGAGCACGTTGGCTTCCTCATCTCCCAAGTGAAATAAGAGGCAACAGTGTTGCCAGGTGTAGGGAATAGTCCATAAACAAAGAATATTTTATTACTGGTCAACGACCTAAAACCTTGACTCAACTCATGAATAAGTTGGCATTATAGCCGCCGGTGTGGAAAAGATGATGTTACGGTACATCTCTGGAGCATTTTTAACACATGGAAGGTTAATTTTCATTGTTATTCTCCTTTTTCCTCCGAGCATATATTTTGTGAACATACCTCTGTAAGGATTTTTGTGTTTGTCAAATTGGGATTACTATTATAGAGTATTCTGTCTAGTGGCAGGTCCATGTCTTTGTACAGAGGATTTCTGATGCCAATGCTTCTTCCTTCAGTCTGCTGTAACTCCTTCCATCTTTCATGTCATCCAGATGTTGAATTCTTCTTCTTTCCCGTCCTGTCATTTCTTTGATCTTCCCTTCAATGGCTTCGTGCATGAGACCCTCATGTCTAAGTATTTGCCCGATCCAGTTGGCCTTCCTCTAAAGAATTGTATTCACCAGAGTTTTCTTCTCACCTACTCTTCTCAGTAGAGCGTCGTTTGGTCACCCGATCTGTCCACTTGATCTTCAATATTCTCCTCCAGCACCACGATTCAAAACTTTCTAAGAATTTTCTTGCCCTTTTTCTCATTGTCCACGTCTCTGCCCCGTACAGTGCAATCAATACTCCAGGTGCCAAATAGAGAGATGAGCCACCCAATTGGCTGAAGATGAAAGCCTGAGGAGGGAAAATATGATTCATGATGCCTTAGTTGTCCAGAGTGGCCCAGATCGATCAGAAGAGGAAGAAGAAGAAGGGATATCTTCTAAGACCAGTAAGACTTTGCTTTGTGACAACCTGAAAACACTGAAGATATAGTTATTCACTAGTAACATGAATCAGGAACTACTTTTCGGGTAACATACAGCTCAAGGAACCAATGAAATTACCATTTTAATATTATAAACAGCTTAGAGGTCCAACCAAAGAAAATGAATGACTTTTTTTTCTTCACTGCCTACTTGATATTTCTACTCTCGCACTACCTTCTTGATACTCTGCTGTTACAAAGTAATCCGTATGTGATAAACAGTCCACGTGGTACCACTGCCAGCTGGATCACATCCCTTCTGGCTGCGTCTTACACACTTCCGTCCGATCCACTTCCGCCCCATTTTTCAAAATCACTCCCACAAAAATATCCAGCAACTGAGTGGAAAGATGTTACATCAATAAATTGACATCTTTATTATGAAACGGTAAAGATCACAAAATATTTATAGGCATTGCCGTTGGGAATCCCCTACATTTGAGGACACCAGCCGCCACTCTAGGTCGGGGCTCCTAACGTGCCGAGAGGAATTGGTTGCAGCAGCAGCTTCGTGGAATAAGAATATCGCCCTGGTCCATTATAATGGAAAGTCGTTGCGTAAGTTCGCAGCAACTTTGGCCGACCCAACAGTTCGTTATGTGAGAAGATGTGGTGTGAGATCAATACAAACACAATTACATGGAACTCCAAGTCGTTCGGGTCACAATACTTATACATATGGAAATAAGTTTTTACGCTCGCTCCGAAGTGCTTTGCCAAACAAATAATAAAACTACTCAGATCTCTCTCTATAGAAGGTGTGCTTTACATCAAACTTGAAGATGCTGTTCTGTATGGTAACTACTTCTTCAAGTTCAGATCAGCGCACATGAGGCGAAAATTACAGAATTATTAGACTCAACTCACACAAATCCACCATTTGTATATATAGGGTGTTTCACGAGGAATAGTCAATATTTTAGGAGGTGGTAGTATAGATGAATTGAATCAAAAAATTCCATATAACATGTGTCCCACGTGCATTGCGTACAGAGATACAGCTGGCAGTATTTTACCCAAACAAATGTAAAGCCAAGGCAAATGAGGACGCTCGAAGTTGATTTTCAAAAATTTCACCACCAAATTCAATACATTTTGCACTTCTCTTGATAACACCCCGTGTAGCTTTTCGGAGGGTGTCTTGGCGTTCTTTGATGAGGGCTGCACTATGCATAATCCGAACGACCAACTCGGCTCTTGTTTTAACTTTTTCATTGCAGACTTCGCCTTTCAACCATCCCCAGATGCAAAAATCCAAAGGGGTAAGGTCCGGGGACCTTGGTGGCCAAGAAACCTGCCCATAGCAAACTGTGCGCCAACACACGAAACAACTACCCTGGTTACATACCAACATCTGTATCTCTGTACGCATTACAAATGGGACACAATCATGTTATATGGAATTTTTTATTGCACTTCATCTATACTACCATCTCCTAAAATATTTACTATTCCTCCTGAAACACCCTGTATATTTCAAGATGGCTGTTTATGAAAGCGAACTTTCTTGTCAGATTGTTGGTATAATCGCGGTGGCGAAGCTACATTCATGCAATTGGGTATTCTAAAGTTCATACCTTAAAGGTTTTTTGTAGATAAACTCCAATCGTTGTGTTTTTCACTCTGATAGAACATGCTCTGTTGTGTGTTGTCCCGGAAGATGGTATCGTTCCCAATTAAGAATATGGTTCTTAGAAATTTGATGCTTTCGTGCCCCACGATGGAAAGTTTAATACTCGCAATCGCAGTTTCACTCCATTCTTTACTATCGCCACCATACAGAATACAAACATAAAATGCGTCGTGACGTCATTACACTTGCTGTTAACCATTCATACTGCTCTGACCACAGAGACTGGAATTTACGTGACTTATGATTTTCACTCTGTTCTCTCTTTCACAGCACATTTCCACTTCATAGGACAACGAAAGAAATGGTCTTGATTTTAAATACACTATTAAATCACTACACTGATCCATGTTTTAAAACACACAAACGAACATGCAAGCGCTGAAATACCGCCCGCCTCACGAAAGCACTGTTTGGAGCCTACTCTCTCTGCTGACGCATTCAGCTATCGACCTTCCGCTCGGCGCATGCGCAATCGCCATTTCTACCCACAGAGACTTGAGCCTGTTTCAAAGGAGACTCACAGGCTGCTCTGTCCCGCGCTGAGAAGCTGGCTTCAATCCCACCGTGGCTACAGAGAATAATACCGAAAACTAGAGATTTAATTTGCCTATGCCAATGAAAAACGGAAAAATGTAAATGTGCATATTCCTTGAGAATGAAATTGGTATTCTAAGGCTCAAAGTTTCCCCTCCAACTTCACCACGTATAATGCGCAAAAACAGTTCCCACTTGATTTCTGGATTCGTCCAAGATGTTGGCAACTCTGCTTTGACCTTCAGCTGTTTAATTTTGAATTGTGAGTCACTCGCTGCTCTGTGACTGAAAGGAGCAGCATAAGACAACAATAGAAAATTTGAGGTTATGGTCATTGTTGGAACATACAGTATTGTTACCAGCGAGTTGTTAGGGAAGTGTATCTATTTCTCGACGTTAAAATCAAAATGCTCGTATACAATATAATGAAATCGTTGTTTCGTTCCATCATTTAGCGCCGTGCACAGAAAAATCAAATGGTTTTCGGATAACGGGGAAAGGCAAAGACATTTCTTCGCGTAAAGTTACAGTAGGTAAAGCTCTGCCGGATGAAGGAAGATTTAGTAAAAAGAACTGCTTGAGTCAAATTTAAACAGATCTGTATTTGATCCGGAAGATGATATCATCAGTTTCACACGCTAGAGAGCACACAATATCTATGTAACTATTTGAGGGATTTTATTGAATTTTGCATGGTGCGTTTGGGTTTTATTGGATTTACAAAATGTAATGGCCTTTATTAAAAGACACCTGAATATCTATAAAAGTACAGTATATCAGAAATAGGATATTTTTTGCACCTCATGACAGCTGAGGTTTATTATAGCGGATGGACCACCAAGCAATTAACAGATGTATTTATATATACAGTACCAAGTACCCAGTCAGTTAAAAAGAGCTGTCATAGCCGAAATTCTCCATGAACGCCAAATATATCAAAAACTGCTGGAATCATAGAAACTCAAGAATATGTGTCTTGCAGCTTAAAACATCTCTCATCTTTCCTGAAGAATTTGGTGTATCAATTATTGTGCTAAAGCTATATTTGATGCTATACAGTTAGGTATAAGCATAATGTTTTAAGGCTATATTGTAGCTACTAGCCGAACATTCTTTTTGTGTTTACCGTAAGTCATATTTTTGGTAACTTCATGTACCATTTTCTCAGAAACTATGGGACCAATGTATTTGAAACTTGGTAGTCTCTAAGATACTATATAGATCTACTAGTGGAAGTAAATTTATTCAGGTATCTTGATTAGTTCATGGAACCCAGCTTGAAAAGCACTGACAATTTTACAGAAAATGTCAGTTTTCAAAAAGGATGTAAGAAAAGAAAAGATAACCCAGCTCCTGTAAACGATAGGGCAGTAGCTCAAAAATGGTTGAAACATTAATGCATGCAAAGTTTGATGGGTCTGGTTTGAGAATTTGCTCATAAAAAGGGACAAGAGTTAAGGGAATTTTTAACAATATATTGTTTTAACTTTGTTTTTGTGATGCTCTCTCTGACACAAAATATTCAACATAGAAGTTTCAATTTCTACCCAAATAATGACGAATGTACTCTGAACACACCAAGAGAACATTCAAGGAAATATCAAGTGTAGTTTCTGAGTTGTGTTACTAAACATCGGAAGCTATATTTTCCTATCGATTCACACGTCCCGGTTCGCTTAGCTAGGAATGAGAAACGCCATATCTGAAAACTTCGTAGTGTTTAATGGCGCTTAACGTAGTTGACGTACCATCACCCCCTCTTCACCGGAGTTCACTAATACAATATTAATTTTGAAAGTTGTTCTCTGAGGCTGATGGCGGTCTGGGATGAAATGAAATGATGTGATATTACGAGAAGACAGAGTAAGAAGCGGTCTGCGACACTGTACTTCACACGTTGAGGGTTAAATGAACACCGCAATTCTTTTTATTTTTCAGCTTTCATGACTAAGACTTCGATAGCAGATACCGGTACTCATAACTTCGGGAACATTTCTCTTTACGTTGTATTGTTATCACATCTAGAGCAATGTGGAAATTTGAAGCCATCCATTTTTCAGTGTTGCCTTCGATTAAGTAGAGTGCATATAGTACAGGGTGCGCACAAATGATTGGAGTGGTTTTGTCAATTATGTCTTGCCATATTATTAGAGCTATGATGATGGTGTTTGATGTTGCAGGGCACGTATCCCTCAAAGTTTTGTTTTGTTTGAATAGACCCCAAACATTGTGCTTCCCTCAACACCCGCGAGAGCGCACCAGTTGCAACATCCCGCAGACATGATGCGTCCTCTACTCCAACAATTGAAACGATGCCAACTAGCAGTGAAAAAGTGTATGCTGTTCTGGATATGCTGGAGAATTGGCTCATGCCACAGTTGGGGACCGATAGCAAGGACTTCAACTCCACCTCATTTCCATGGTGATGTTCGTGAATTTCTGAACAGCAGACCTCCAGAAAGGTGGATCGGTCGTATCGCGAACTAAGATCACGCCCTCTTGTCATGGCCTCCACGCTCTCTGGGCCTCACCCCTTGCGACTTCTTCGTATGGGGTTATGTGAAAGACGCAGTTTTTACGCCACCATTACCAGCTGATCTAACTGAACTGCGGGCGCATCATCAACACGTTTGGTCAAATTGACAGCGACATGCTACGTCGGGTGTGGGACGAACTTGACTGTAGAGTTAATGTGTGTAGAGTCACTCATTGGGCACATATCGAGCACTTGTAGGCGCATAAAAAACTTTGTGAGTTCTTCTGTCTGTCTATAAATTGTGTATTGTTACAACAAATAATCAACAAACAGGATTTTTTTGAAACTGCTTCAATCATTTGTGCGCACCCTGTATTTTATAGTGCAACGTTTGTTTGTTGACTTACTACTAATGTAGTATTATTGTACACGCGTGCATACAGTATACATTGTATGATCCTTTTTAATACGTAATTCATGAAGTTAAACCGTCAAGACAAAACGGAAGTCACCGTTGTAAGTTAAAAATACAACCAAGACGAACTACTACAATAGTGTGTATTTTTGACCCGAGGTTTTAATGCTCTATAATTTGGTTTTGGTCAGCTCTTATTACAATTCGCTTAGTGTACCTTCCTTCCTAGCTTTGAATTTCACCCTGCAAAAGAAACATGTCCATAGCTTTTTGAACACACAAGTTATTTCTATATTATTTACGGTCGGGTCAGATTTACCCATGGCGCCAGTCCTCTCGTAAAAATTTTCGGCTTGCGTTAGTCGGGACAATCTGTAAAAAATACGGGGGAAAATCCAGATATTTTGGTGCAGCACAATCACATAACTCATGTTCTTGTTGATCAATATTTAGGGTCTATGGAAACCTTGGTCATCAGCTTCTTTGTTCAAAAATCGAAATGACTGCTTTGCCGCCATTATCAAGACCAATCATAGACTACTGATACGAAAATTATTGTCATTTCTCTGCATGTAAAATCTGGAAAATATAAGTAAACCTCATATTAGGTAGATTTCATTTGAAAGCTAACTATTGCAATGGGTACCATGTTTCGACTTCCGGAAAATTTCGACATATCTTCGCGTTTCACATCCCCCAGACCCCAAAACCACCGTCAGTTCAAAAGTTTATACATAATTTATGTATATATGTATCTATCTATCTAGTTTCTTGTGGACACGATAACTGCCGTAATTTTGCACCAATCACTTCGAATTTTAGGTAGATTTCATTAGAAAGCTAACTATTGCAATGGGTACCATGTTTCGACTTCCGGAAAATTTCGACATATCTTCGCGTTTCACATCCCCCAGACCCCAAAACCACCGTCAGTTCAAAAGTTTATATATAATTTATGTATATATGTATATATATATATATATATCAGTTTCTTGTGGACACGATAACTGCCGTAATGTTGCACCAATCACTTTGAATTTTTTACATAACATGTATCCCTATAAAATCTCGGTCGAGTTCGTTAATGGGCAAAATCGGTCGAAGGGGGTGAAAATGGGGGGCTTTTTTTTCTAAAAAGTGAAATTTCGCTATAACTCTCTTAATACGTGAAATATCGAATCCATTCAAAGTTCATAATATGTGTCGGATAAGTGCCAAAAATTTATGTCAAATGAGTTTTTTGATAGCACCAACCATTGACCAAAGGGGTGGAAAAAAGTGGGTTTTTCGGGAAACATTAATCATATCTCTCTTAATAGGCACAATATCAAAACCGTACAAAATGGACAATATTCCTCCAATAATTACCTAAAACGTTTGTCTGAAAGAATTTTCGATATGACCCACCATTACGCCACGGAGTGAGCAAAATGATTTAAATTATAAGAAAATTCCAAGTGCCAAGAGTGGTTGCCATGACAACTTTACTTTTAATTGATACGGGTTGAGCCATCAGCAGTTGCTATGACAACGCCACTGCACGAGATCACATTCTGTTTTCATATGTCTGTGGGAAGCGACTTCGGTATCGGAACTAGTAGCATGCTGAACTTCTATGCCCAAGGTCGCGGGTTCAAACCCGGCTGAAGTCGTCGGATTTACTAAGAGCACCAAAAAACCATGAGTATGCTTTCCTTCGGAGGGGAAGTTCCAACGTTCGTTGCGAGTTGATGGTTCCGGTGGCATCTAGTAGCCAAGTTCACAGCTAGGTGTCGTTGATGGTAGTATTTTAAATTATGTAGCCTATTTTAGGTAGATTTCATCAGAAAGCTAACTATTGCAATGGGTGCCATGTTTCTACTTCCGGAAAATTTCGACATATCTTCGCGTTTCACATCCCCCAGACCCCAAACCACCGTCAGTTCAAAAGTTTATATATATGTGTGTGAATATATATGCATATATATCAGTTTCTTGTGGACACGATAACTGCCGTGATTTTGCACCAATCACTTTAATGTTTTACATAATATTTAACCCCTTAAAAAATCGGTCGAGTTCGTTAATGGGCAAAATCGGTTAAAGGGGGTGAAAATGGGGGGGGGGGGGCTTTTTTTTTTTCGAAAAAGTGAAATGTCGCTATAACTCTCTTAATACGTGAAATATCGGATCAATTCAAAGTTCATAATATTTGTCGGATAAATGCCGAAAATTTATGTCAAATAGGTTTTTTGATAGCACCAACCATTGACCAAAGGGCTGGAAAAAGGTTTTTTTTTTCGGGAAACATTAATCATATCTCTCTTAATAGGCACAATATCAAACCCGTACATAATGGAAAATATTCCCCTAATAATTACCTAAAACTTTGTCTGAAAGAATTTTTGATCTGACCTACCATTACGCCAAGGGATGAGGAAAATGATTTCGGAATTAAAGAACATGCCAAGTACCATCAGAGGTTACCGTGACAACGCTTCTAAATTGATGAGGGATGAGCTATCAGAGGTTGCCAAGACAACGCCATTGCACGAGATCACATTCATTTTTCCATCTGACTGTGGGAAGCGGCTAACTGGTAGCATTCTGAACTTATATGCCCAAGGTCGCTGGTTCAAAGCCGGCCAAAGTCGTCGGATTTTCTAAGAGCGCTAAAAACCCTCAGCATGCTTTCCTTTGGAGGAGAAGTTCCAACGTTCGTTGCAAGTTGCTGGTTGAGGTGGCATCTAGTAGCCAAGTTCACAGCTAGGTGTCGTTCACGTTATGATATGGTACAAAATTAGGAACTACTACTTAAAATTGACCGTCTGCAGACCTTACCTGAATTACAGACTAAAACAGTCATCACAATTAACACCGTTTATCAGATTCTACACACCCGGGGTTACATGACCACGTTGTCGCAGCCCCTAAACTGAGGACCCAACAAAAATCTCTGCGGGAGATAAAATTTTGCGAGAAGAAGTAACAGACTGTCAGATAGTTACACATCAGTTCCAAACCTTGCATAAGGACAGTGTGAGCACAAGTATAAAAATGAACCCCGAATGACAAGAAGGTAACCATCCCCATAAGACAATAAAATGATAAAAATATGCATACAAAAACGAAAAAAAGTTGATTTTTAACCTCCAAATGTAAAATACTTTCTTGCAATCAATGAGGTCTGATCCTCCTACGAAAACCTGCATATTTTGCCTATTATAGCCAATCCCCTAGTTTGCCCGGTGAAATCTACCTCCGGCTTCCGGCGTGCCGAGAGGATTTTTGTTACATAATATGTATCCCTATAAAATCTTGGTCGAGTTCGTTAATGGGCAAAATCGGTCGAAGGGAGTGAAAATGGGGGGCTTTTTTCGAAAACGTGAAATTTCGCTATAACTCTCTTAATACGTGAAATATCGAATCCATTCAAAGTTCATAATATGTGTCGGATAAGTGCCAAAAATGTATGTCAAGTAAGTTTTTTGATAGCACCAACCATTGACCAAAGGGGTGGAAAAAAGTGGGTTTTTCGGGAAACATTAATCATATCTCTCTTAATAGGCACAATATCAAAACCGTACAAAATGGAAAATATTCCCCTAATAATTACCTAAAACGTTTGTCTGAAAGAATTTTTGATATGACCCACCATTACGCCAAGGGATGAGAAAAATGATTTCGGAATTTAAAACAAGTAGTTCCGTGAAGAACTATACAGCCTATTTTCATATATCCTGCTCATGTTAATTGCCTCTATCAACATACAAAATTTCAGTTTAATTGCTGTAACAGATTTTAAAATTACGCACAGCAGCCATCTTGTGATTATGCAAACAATCGAAATAAATTAGATGCCAGTGGATCAACATTTGTATAAGCATTTAACGTGCAACGTTTCATGGCACTCAGATAGTTAATTCGCGAGAAACGTCCTTTTAAATATTTATACTTCGCGTCACCGCCATGTTGGATTTGTGCTCACCAGGTTACTGAAAGTCCTATAGGTGAACATATGTTCATAGTCTCTATGAACATTAAAAAAATCAGTTTGGTTGCTGTAAAAGATTCATAGATATTGAGAACCGTCTAAATATTTCGGAACCTCGCCAATTAGGATTGTTATACGTATAGGCCATAGAGTTATGTACCATTCAAGGACAATTATTGCCTAGGTTCATAATTCAAACTTTCACTTCGATCGCATGATTACGACACAAGAAATAAAAACCTAATTTTAAAATTTCGCACAGCCGCCATCTTGAGGTTATGTAAACAATTGAATTAAATTAGATGGCAGTGCATTAAAATCTGCAAAATCATTTACTGTACCACATTTCACTGCGCTCAGAGAGTTAACTCACGAGAAAGGTCTATTAAAATATTTCAAATTCGCTTGGTCGCCATGTTCGTTTTGTACTTGACAGGTTTATGAAATTTACATAGGTAAACTTGTATCAGTACCCTTTATCACCGTACAAAATTGCAGGGTGATATCTGTAATAGTTTCGGAGATATAGAATGTCAGTGAAATATTTCGTACAGCTGCCATTTTGAGGTTATGTAAACAATTGAACTAAATTAGATGCCATTGCATTACAATATGTATAATCATTTACTGTACCACATTTCACTGCGCTTTGATGGGTAAATCAAGAGAAACGTCTATTAAATTGTTTCAAATTCGCTTGGCCGCCATGTTCGTTTTGTACTTTTCAGGTTTTTGAAAGTTACATAGGTAAACTTGTATCAGTACCCTTTATCACCATACAAAATTGCAGGGTGATATCTGTAATAGTTTCTGAGATATAGAATGTCAGTGAAATATTTCGCACAGCTGCCATTTTGAGGTTATGTAAACAATTGAACTAAATTAGACTCCAGTGCATTGCAATGTGTATAAATATTTGCTGTACCAAGTTTCATTACGTTTGGATATTTAAATCGCGAGAAGAGTCTATTTAAATGTCTCAAATTCGCGTTGCCGCCAAGTTGGTTTTGTAGTCACCAGGTTTTTGAAAGTCTCATAGGTGAACTTCTAGTAGTGCCCTTTATCACCGTACACAATTTCAGGGCGATATCAGTAATAGTTTCGGAGATATTGAATGCTAGTGAAATATTTCGCACAGCCGCCATGTTGGATTAGTGCGACGTAACAAGTTTTGAAGGGCACGGTCGAGGTCGCTGGGAATAGTGCTATGAACTTACCGAGTTTCACTGAAATCGCTCCAGCCGTTTAGATTTTATTAGGGGGAGACACACACACACCTCACACACACACACACGGACAAAAGGTGATCTCATAAGCCTATTTTTTCAAAATTGAAAATAGGCTAAAAATGTCAAGTGCCATCAGAGGTTACCATAACAACGCTTTTAAATTGATGAGGGATGATCTATCAGAGGTTGCCAAGACAACGCCATTGACGAGATCACATTCATTTTTAGTCTACTTTTCACACTTTTCAAAAATGAGGAAAAAGTTGACTTATGAGATAAATCCGGGAAAATATGTCTGTCCTTCTGTCTGTCTGTCTCTCTGTCCTTCTGTCTGTCTGGCTGTGTGTGTGTCCCCATATCAACTCCTAAACGGCTGCAGCAGTCGAAACCAAATTTAGTATGAGTAAAGATGTATACCGGAATATCCCAGGCCCATATTTGAAAAATATGCCAGTGCTACCAACTGCTAAAAAAACGCACCAGAAATTTGAGCTCCATGTTGGATATCTTGGAAGGTATACATGGGAGGTATTCTAAAATTGGCACACATGTCGAAAATACTATTTCAGTTTAATTTCCAGGTGGCCATACATGACAGCGTTGCCAAAATAATTTTAAGCCTTCTGATAAGTCCAATTTTTAAATGCATATAACTTCTAGACTATCAATTGGATTTCACCCAAATTTTGTATGTAATATGTGTGCATAAACAGATATGACTAAGTGTATTCTTAAGAGCCACCACGGCTGCCAACTGTTAATAATTGCTCTCTATTTTGTATCCAAATAGATCAGAAAGTATGCAAGCCGACAGATTTAAACTACGCATACGTAAATTACCTGACATTTTACATTAATTTGGAGTAACTTATATACGTCAGTTCTACCAACATGATTCTAAGCCTGCTGATAGGACCAATTTTTAAATACATGTAACTTCTATACCAACAAATAGATTTCATCCAAAATTGGCACAAAAAGATATAATATTTCAGATTATTTCTGACCAGCACTCGCATGACATTGTTGCCAACATGCTTTTACGTGTACTAATAGATCCAATGTCTAAATCCATGTAACGTCCTTTGGACTTCAACCACATTTTGTATTCTGTACCTTAGGAGATGGAAGTAAGAATATATTCAGTCATCAGAGCTGCTAACTGTATTGCTCTATTAGGCTACATTATGTCTAGTATATCTTATTTCGAACTAATTAAGACATTTCGATATTACCCACTTAATTTCGTCATTATTCTAGATAGGTTCATATACTGTAGATTAATCTATGGCATGAATCTTAATTTTAAGACAAGAAGGCTCTTTAGTTCGTCACGGAACTTCTTGTTCCATCTGACTATGAGGGAAGCGACTAACTGGTAGCATGCTGAACTTCTATACCCAAGGTCGCTGGTTCAAAACCGGCCAAAGTCGCCGGATTTTCTAAGAGCGCTAAAATATGTCAGCATGCTTTCCTTCGGAGGGGAAGTTACAACGTTCGTTTCAAGTTGCTAGTTGCGGTGGCGTCTAGCAGCCAAGTTCACAGCTAGGTGTCGTTGACGTTAGTATTTGGTACAAAATTAGGAACTACTACTTAAAATTGACCGTCTGCAGACCTTACCTGAATTACAGACTAATACAGTTATCACAAATAACTCCGTTTATCAGACAGATTCTACACACACCCAATGTACACGGGGTTACATGACCACCTTGTCGCAGCCCCTAAACTGAGGAACCTACCAACATCTCTGCGGGAGATAAAATTTTGCGTGAAGAAGTAACAGACTGTTAGATAGTTACACATAAGTTCCAAACCTTGCATAAGGACAGTGTGATCACAAGTATAACAAGATGTTCAGTAAAGAACATATAGCCCACTTTCTCCTAAATGCATGGGTATTGTTATAACTCTTTGTCCTTTTCAAGGAGTATAATTGAATGTTGGTTGTAGTAGCTTGTTGAAATACAACGTGCTATAGGGATATTAAACTTGAATATGAGGTGCCCTTTGCTAGTGCTAACTCTGTAAATAAAAAAATCATTCAATTCGGTTTCACCGTGTTTGAATTGATCCGGGGAATGGATTTGCACACATACATGGCCGCTATTTGCAAACTATTGGGCTGATGACCTTGTAGTCAGTCATAAGATGCTTTCCACAAAAAGGCATTTTGTTGCAAAATCCGGTAGAGATCAAATTATTAGGATGGTCGAAATTTGATTTAAGCTTTTAACATTTGGGTGGCCGTCATTCCGTTTCCGTCAAAAGATGGCGGCGATATAAAACATGACACTGAGGTGCCTTTTGCTAGTGCTACCTCTGTACCAAATTTCGTTCAATTCGGTTTCACCGTGTTTGAATTGATAGGGGGAATCGATTTGCACACATACTTGGCCACCATCTGCAAACTATTGGGCTGATGATCCAGCAGTTTGGTCAGAATATGCTTCCCACATAAAGATTTGTTGTTGCAAAATTTGGTAGAGACTAGATTATTAGGTTGGTCGTAATTACATTTTAGCTTTTTAACATTTGGGTGGCCGCGATTACGTTTCCGTCAAGATGGCGGTGATATAAAACATGACACTGAGGTGGCCTTTTCTAGTGCTACCTCTGTACCAAATTTCGTTCCATTCGGTTTCACCGTGTTCGAATTAATAGGGGGAATCGATTTTAACACAAAGATGGCCGCCATCCGCAAAATATTAGGCTAATGACCTATTAGTTAGGTCAAAGGATGCTCCCTCCATAATGGTATGTTGATGCAAAATTTGGTAGAGATCGGATGATTAGGTTAATCGTAATTTGATTTAAGCTTTGAATATTTGTGTGGCCGCCATTACGTTTCCGTCAAGATGGCGGCGATATAAAACATGACACTGAGGTGCCCTTTGCTAGTGCTACCTCTGTACCAAATTTCATTCCATTCGGTTTCCCCGTGTTCGAATTAATAGGGGTAATCGATTTTGACACTAAGATGGCCGCCATCCGCAAACTATTAGGCTAATGACCTATTAGATTTGTCAAAGGATGCTTCCTCCATAAAGGTATGTTGTTGCAAAATTTGGTAGAGATCGGATGATTAGGTTAGTCGTAATTTGATTTAAGCTTTGAACATTTGTGTGGCCGCCATTACGTTTCCGTCAAGATGGCGGCGATATAAAACATGACACTGAGTTGTCCTTTGCTAGTGATACCTTTGTACCCTATTTCGTTCAATTTGCGCTCACCGTGTTCGAATTGATAGGGGGGACAGACATTCAGAGTACACACACTCTCTCTCTCTCACACACACACACACACACACACACACACACACACACACAGACTCACACACACACACACACACACACACACACACACACACACACACACAGACAGACACACTTTTTTCGCCCTGTAGTGATCTCATAAGTCTACTTTCATTTTTTGCAAAAATCGAAAGTAGGCTAAAAATGAACCCTAAATGACAAGAAGGTTACCATCCCCATAAGACAGTAAAATGTTAAAAATATGCATAGAAAGACGAAAAAATGTTAACTAACCTCCAATTGTAAAATACTTTCTCGCAATAAATGAGGTCTGATCCTCCTACGAAAACCTGCATATTTTGCCTATTATAGCCTATCCCCTAGTTTGCCCGGTGAAATCTACCTCCGCCTTCCGGCGTGCCGAGAGGAATTTTTATATTGGGAAATGTTCATAGGAAGACACCATGTGTAGAATTAAATAAATTGAGTATAGTATATAGGAAAATTGTTAACCTTAACACAGTGAACAGGATGTGATGATGGTCGAAACGCGTACAGTAATCCTAAATTGCCCATTTAAGTGTGATCATTAACTAATACATGTATTTTTTTTAGGAGAGTATTTACAACTGCCCAATTCATAGGGCAAAACTGTGTAGACCGACTGAAAAGCAACAGAAGACCATCTAGAGCAAGTCTATCAGTCTCCATATTCCCCATGGTTGATAACACTCGTTTTGTAAATGCATTGCTGACATGTTAAAAGGCGGCTTTGGTGGCATAGTAGGTAGCATGCTGAGCTTCTATGCCCAAGGTGGCGGGTTCAAACCCGGTCAAAGTCGTCGGATCCATAATGTCATCCAATACTAGCTATTCTGGAAAAGCAATGCCATTCTGAGAAAAGCATCCGATGCCCAGTCATAATTTGAACAAGATGTTCAGTAAAGAACATGTAGCCTACTTTCTCTTAAATGCATGGGTGTAGTTATAACTCTTGGTCCTTTTCAAGGAGTATAATTGAATGTTGAATTGTTGAAAAACAACGTGCTATGCGGATATTAAACAGGAATATTGCGAGTGCTACCTATGTACAAAATTTCATTCAATTCGGTTTCACCGTGTTTGAATTGATGTGGTGTATAGATTTGCACACATACATGGACGCTATCTGCACACTATTGGACTGATGACCATATAGTTCAGTCAAAAGATCCTTCCTACAAAAAGGTAAGTTGTTGAAAAATTTTCTAGAGATCAAATGAGTGGGTTGGTCGTAATTTGATTTAAGCTTTTAACATTTGGGTGGGGTGGGGGGCGCCATTCCGTTTCCGTCAGTATAGCGGCGATGTAAATGATGACACTGAGGTGCCCTTTGATAGTACCAAATCTCATTGAATTCAGTTTTACCGTGTTTGAATTGATAGCGGGAATTATTTTGCACACATAATTGGCCGCCATATGCACACTATTGGACTGATGACCTTGTAGCTTGGTCAAAGAACGCCTCTTACATAAAGGTATGTTGTTGCTAAAATTTGGTAGAGATCAGATGATTAGGTTAGTCGTAATATTATTTAAGCTTTGGACATTTGGGTGGCCGCCATTACGCTTCCGTCAAGGTGGCAACGATAAAAAAAAACATGACACTGAGGTGCCCTTTGTTAGTGCTACCTCTGTACCAAATTTCGTTCATTTCGGTTTCACCGTGTTTGAATTGATAGGGGGAGTTATTTTGCACACATACATGGCCGCCATATGCAAACTATTGGACTGATGACCTTGTAACTTGGTCAAAGAACGCTTCTTACACAAAGGTATGTTGTTGCTAAAATATGGTAAAGATCAGATGATTAGATTAGTCGTAATTTGATTTAAGCTTTGAATATTTGGGTGGCCGCCATTACGTTTCTGGCAAGATGGCGGCGATGTAAAACATTACATTGAGGTGCCCTTTGCCAGTGCTACCTCTGTACCAAATTTCGTTCAAATCGGTTGCACCGTGTTCGAATTGATAGGGGGGACAGACATTCAGAGTACACACACTCACACACAGACAGACACACAATGGTTGGCCCTGTGTAGATGTCATAAGTCTACTTTATTTTTTTGCAGAAATCGAATGTTGGCTAAAAACAGGTTATGACTGAGCATCAGATAGTGATAATTAAACGTATTTCAAGGGGGGGGGGGCGATCAACACATTGCTTAGGGGCCTAAAATGCTCTGGGTGGCCCTGCTACTCTGAGATACAATGCAATTTAAACTCACTTCGCAGAGATGAAAATAACTCCAATTTGTAATGAATGTAGCCCCCTCTGGTGTATAGTTTAAAAACTGAGCTCATCTTTGATGAAATGAAACAAAGGAGGTCGTTTTGCTGTAGTCTTGAACACAATAGCAACAAACGCTATTCAATAAGCTTTAATTAGCTCCCAATCCAACAATAAAACAATTCCGCGGGCTCAATCAATGAAGACTGATCTGTTTCAAACTGATAACACCTTTCTAAAACGTGTGGATATTGTATAAATACGTACAATGCGATATTCTGTTGTATGAATTCTGGTATTATTGGCATTTTATAATGGAAGGTAAACTAGATGCTTGTTTCACTTTGTGCACACAATGGAAGCGGAGTGACGGCCTTTGTGTGTTTGGGTGTATATGCAGAGTATTCCTATTTTTAGCATGTACATATGAGACGTGTTCAAATAAAACCCGTTCGAGGTTCTTCAGCATTGGAATAGGAAAAAGCACGTGAGCAAAAGGAACGAGTGTGAAGTAATTCTTTACACATTGCTGTCTAATTTGTTCAAAACACGTCACCCATTGCCCATCGCTTGGGCAGCCAGTGAAGAATGAATTCGGTTGCTGCTGGAAGGTTTGGTTGGTTGGTTGGTTGGTTCTTAAGTTTAGGGGCTGTGACAACGCGGTCATGTAGCCCCGTGTACTTTGGGTGTGTGTAGAATCTGTCTGATAACCGGTGTTAATTGTGATGACTGTAATAGTGTGTGTTATCTGTTTTTTTTATTTAAGTACTGCAACTTAGAATTTTTCAAATAGTTCCTACTTTTGCCGCCAAGCGCCACCGTCAACGACTACTAAGCCAAGTTCAGAACTTAGCTACTAGACGCCACCGCAGTCGGCTCTTGGCAACGAACGTAGCAACCTACGAGCGTTGTTTACATTCTTAACCTATACAATTTAGTTTCACACAGGTGTAATTAGTGGAAAGTTCTTTAACATGCCATAGATCTATGACATGGGACCGCCGGCTTTACTTCCCCTCCGAAGGAAGGCATACTGAGGGATTTTTAACGCTCTTAAATATCCGACGTCTTCAGCAGGGTTTGAACCCGCTATCTTGGGCATAGAAGCTCAGCATGCTACCGACTACGCCACCGAAGCCGCTCTGGAAGGTTTGTTCTGAAAGTAGTGACACTGAGTCAATTAAAATAAAAATATTGACAGAAATGATACGTATGCTCAATATTCTTCACACACCGCTGTCAGCGGAATTTCCTACCCTCGTACGCTTTCTGGAAGACGGCAACCGGAGCTCCCTCGTCACGGTCTGTTGCAACGCTTCCACGGAGCCATGACGATGTCCTTTAGCGTGGTTTTGAGGTGGAGGGAAGAGGAAAGAGTCTGCTGGGGCAATGTCGGGACTGTAGGGTTGCGTTGACCAGGTACGCCAGCACGTGGAAGGCTGTGTGGCGCGGCGCATTGTCGTGATGGAGCCGCTAGGAGTTGGCGATCGCTGGGCTGACACGGACGATGCGTTTTCTCAGCCGTTTAAGGACCTTACTCTGTGGTCATCGTCCAAAAATTTGTTCACTCTTGCCACATTTTCACACGTTTTGGTGGTGCTCGCAGGTCGTCAGGAACGTGCGTCGTCTTCAACTTCCTCTCTCCCCTCCCGAAAAAGCTTTTGTCAGTCAGAAACACTCAATCTGCCCATGGCGTTATCACGGTAAACCGTCTTGATTATATCGTGAGTCTCTATCCTGGTTTTGCCGAGCCTAACACGAAATTTGATGGCGTGGGGCGCTGTTTCAACGGATTTACCATGAATCAGTGCGACGAGTGCACTTGCAGAGGTTATGGAGACGAGCTATTTACACTCCACTACAGCTGGGAACCAACTGTGTGGCTGGCTCTCAGCCTTCCTTACACCCCCCTCCACCAATCCCAGGCGGAGAAGCCGCGGGCAGTCTGTCCGTCTTCGCGGGAAAAATCCAGTCTATAACTATAATGACACCATCGTTACTTCCGACTTGAAGTTTCAGTGCTACGCTGGAGCTCTCTAGCGGTCAGAAGTGAATTAAATTTAACTAGCCAATCACAGGCAACCATTCAAATCGATATATGACGACAAATAGAGTTTCGTTCGCTGATTTGTGATATCTCAAACAAAACTCGATTTGTCGTGATTATATCGATGTGAATGGCTGCCTGTGATTGGCTAGGAAAAGTGATTTCACTTCTAACCGCTAGATAGCTCTAGCGTAGCACTGGAACGTCAAGTTGGAAGTAATAACGGCTTTTCTATATTCCTTTAGGAGTTTCCTCAACGGCAGGGTGTGACCAATAAGTATCGGGACTAATCATAACGTGCATTATTGCAGCGATATGCACAGGGAGTTAATATTATTCAAATAGGACCCTTCTGCACCTATACATCGCTACAAGCGCTGTCTCCATTTTGCATACCCGGCCGAAGTCGTCGGATTTTTTAAGAGCGTTAAAATCCTTCAGTATGACTTCCTTCAGAGGGGAAGTTCCAACGTTCACCACTAGGTATCAGTAATGGAAGTTGGAACCACTTGAAATTGTACGGAACTTGCAGCTCACCCAATGTGTGTCCGCATTGAAGCAGCCACAGCCTCTGGCGAGCCGAACATGCCGTCGGACACTCCCGGCACTAAAGGCCATACGCTAAATAAATAAATAAATAAATAAATAAATAAATAAATAAATAAATAAATAAATAAATAAATAAATAGCTCAATCAATGCGAGCCCTGGAAGTCGGCAACTGAAAGGTTGTTCAGGCATCTCTTCGAAGCCGCTTGGACCACCGCAGGCTCCTCTTGATCCGCGGGAACAAATCTCCACAGTTGGCAGCAGTTGAGGCAAGCAACTCAGTGTTGAAAACATCCTTTAAAGTCATAGACTAGACCTTCAATGAACACTGTTCCTTTAGGGCAGCGGTTCCCAACCTGGGGGGCGTGGGGCTTTATCAAGGGGGGAATGAAGTGATTTCCGAATTAAGTATTTTTTAACTCGAATATTACAATTTTGTAAAATAAACATTTTCGAATCTCTCCAAGTGATTGTCGCACCAAGTCTATCGTTCAAAAGCACTGGTAATTGCCAACTGTCGGAGCCGCGAGGTTGGAGATGAAATAAGGAATTAGCGGTGTTGAAAGGAGCAAAATCATGCCAATTTTATCGTCTCGTTGGCATATCTCTGTGATTTCTTTGATGCTTTGAACAGTTTGAAGGCAAAAACTCCAATATTATGCATTCCTGGAAAAAATACAGTTATGAAAACGCCGGCTTCAGTTGAACAACTTCTCATCCTTTCACCGCCTCAAAGAAATTTTGCCGGAAAATGAACGTGATCGTAATCAACTTAGGTGAAAATTCAGTCACATTTGGATTCCCTGGCACAAGAATTCAACTTCTACTTTCCTGATATTATCTCGTCGGGAGAATGGTCCTGGATGTTAACAAGAAATTAGTTTGCCATTGACATTGAAGCACTGCCAGCACAGCTTCAAGAAGAAGCCATAGATTTGAAGTGTGAATCAAAGCTAAAAGATGATTCTAAAATATGAGGACTGCGTGACTTTTGGGTAAACTGTCTTGCAGTGTATCCTGTAATAGCCAAATTTGCACAGCGTGTCATTGTTCCATTTTAAAGACATATTTATGCGAGTCAGGATTTTCAACGCTCAGTGTCATCGAAACAACGCAGCGCTGTCGGCTTGATGTTGCGAGTGATCTCCGCTGTGCTCTGTCAAATATCAAACCAAACATACCGAATCTTACCAAGAGAAAACAGTGTCAACCCTCTCACTGACATTTGTTGACTAATTTAAGGATTTGTTGTTAAAGTGTGTTAATTGTATTGTGCTAAAATGAAGTTAGTGGGGGGTGGGGAGATGAACTTCCATATCTGAAAAGGGGGCGTCATCTGACAAAGGTTGGGAACCACTGCTTTAGGGGATATGGACTCGGGAATTTACGTTCCATCAACCTCTAGAGATGAGCTAGGAATTTTACAAACATAAAGTATTATAAAGTATGAGAATACATTCTTTATTTTATTCCTAAAAATTTCAATCCTTTACTTAATGGGAATGTGTATTTAGGCATTCTTCAAGGGAATGAAACTCAACCATATCCTGTCGATTAGATTAGCAGAAGAGGGGTTAAAATTTGCAAGCTTAAATATGTCCTAGGTTGTCTCAGGACCCGTGATCGCTCTCTACCTGGTTGAGCAGGTGACCAAATGCCATCTACCTCACCCCAAGATAAATTGATTGCCTTGGCCATGGTGAGGACAAGTCCGGAGGTCGAATCCTGGCACTGAGAGTGGCCATCCTGAGTGTTGTTTTATCCTGGGAGTTTCCTTTCTCCCTCCAAAGAAATGTCGGAATAATTCCTTACTCCAAGTTTCCGGGCCCAAATAACTACAATTGCACTTATGAAAAGAAGAGTCGAAGACAAGAACTGCAGGGGTAGACCAAGGTTAGAATGTGTCAAACGAATGGGTGTGGTAGTTATGTGGAGATGAAATGATTAGCTCAGGACAGGGAGACAGTCTAAAGACTGTAGACTCAAACAACAAGAGCAGTATTGAGCCTAAAGTCTGTTCACCGAGACGAGGTAGTGGAAGTAAACAAAGCTGTCCACGTGATTGCAGGGCTGCCCGCATAGCACTGTGTCTGCTGAACGTACCCAACTTCAGTGCTGTGTATAGTCTACATGTGACTCATCGGTTACATGCTACAGCGTGGTTTTTTGATGTGTAACACCTTTCCGCTCGGTTGCTGGATAGTTTTGTGGGAGTGAATTTGAAAATTGGGGACGGAAGTGAAACGGGCGGAAGTGGATCGAACGGAAGTGGATCGGACGGAAGTGAAGACGCACTACCAGAATAATGGGACGGAAGTGAATCGGACGGAAGTGGATCGAACGGAAGTGGATCGGACGGAAGTGAAGACGCACTGCCAGCTGGATGTACAATTGAAAATGTGTGTATTGGAAACAAGGCAGTGTGTGCTCTGTAGCGCGAGAATGTTATGGCAATACAGTAGGCAGTGCATTTAGCAGGCACTGGTTTGACGAGCACAGTGGCAAATGTTTCACCGACTTTCAATTGTCATTGAGCAGTTAATGAAGCTTCACGTTCAAGGTTGAATATCGCATGGGGTAGGACAAAGACGACAAATGACATTTAAGTATGTGGCATTATTGTCAAGCTGTGGGTGAGTAGTCAAATATTAAATGCATAACAGAATGTTGTTATATGTGTGGAATAAAAGCTGTATTTTCATCGTATGTGAGACTAGGTCATTTCATGATTGTAGGAAGCCATGTTTTGATTGTTTACGGCGAACTGTATGAGAGCCTTGAGAATAATGAATTTTATAGTTACTGAGGAATGTGCTCAGAGTATTTGAGAGTTCTGTCGACGTTGGGTGTCACTTTGTTATTGTGAGTTATTAATGTAAAAGGAAGGAAGGATGCTTGTAGTTTTGCGTGTCCGTTAATCTCACGATCATGATCCACGTTACCTCCCTCCCTTTTACGTGGAATGCGAACCACGCGACATGGCATTTCAATTCGAAAATCTCACATGTATTGACCGGGAATCAAACCCGGTCTACCTTGGTGAGAGACTAACAGCTTGACCGCTGCGCCACAAGTGTGACAGTAGCATATCTCCAATTCAATCTATACATTCATCATAGTACCAGTATGAAAATGCAGTGTAAATTAACATTTTAAGAATGTCCAAGCTGTGTAGTAGGCCTATACCAGTAGGATAACATGTTTCATGTTACACATCATATGCGACTTCTGTAAGGCTCGTATCATTTTATTTGTTGATCGTTTATGTATTTATTTAATTAATTAATTAGTTCTTAACTGCTTGCGACAGGCAACAGTACACAGTGCAGCAAGTCTTACCTTTTCTAGCGCTACGGCATGACTAAGGATCTCTGGGCTTCTTGGCTACCCCTGTCTGGGTAGCCATGGGCACTGTCTCGACTCGGCGAATAGACTTTAGGTATGAGTATAAGAGTAAACAAGATGTTCAGTAAAGAACATATAGCCTACATTCTCCCAAATTCAAGGGTATTGTTATAACTCTTTGCCCTTTTCAAGGAGTATAATTGAATGTTGGTTGTGGTAGCTTGTTGAACTACAACGTGTTGTACGGATATTAAACATGAATATGAGGTGCTCTTTGCTAGTGCTACCCCTGTACAAAATTTCATTCAATTCAGTTTCACCGTGTTTGAATTGATATGGGGAATCGATTTGCACACATACATGGCCGCTATCTGCAAACTATTGGGCTGATGACCTTGTAGTTCAGTCAAAAGATGCTTCCCACAAAAAAGGTATGTTGTTGCGAAATTTGGTAGAGATCAAATGATTAGTTTGGTCGTAATTTGATTCAAGCTTTTAACATTTGAGTGGCCGCCATTCCGTTTCCGTCAAGATGGTGGCTATATAAAACATGACCCTGAGGTGCCCTTTGCTAGTGATACCTCTGTACCAAATTTCGTTCAATTCGGTTTCACTGTGTTTGTATTTATAGGGGGAATCGATTTGCACACAAACATGGCCGCTATCTGCAAACTATGGGGCTGATGAACTATATCGTTTTGTCAAAAGATGCTTCCTACTTAAAGATATGATATTGCAAAATTTAGTAGAGATCAGATGATTAGGTTGGTCGTAATTTTATTTAAGCTTTTAACATATGGGTGGCCGCCATTCCGTTTCCGTCAAGATGGTGGCGATGTAGAACATGCCACTGAGTTGCGTTTTGCATGTGCTACATCTGTACCAAATTTCGTTCAATTCGGTTTCACCGTGTTTGAATTGATAGGGGGAATCGATTTGCACACATACATGGCCACCATCTGCAAACTATTGGGCTGATGACCTATGTCGTTTTGTCAAAAGATGCCTCCCACATAAAGATATGTTGTTGCAAAATTTAGTAGAGATGAGATGATCAGGTTGGCAGTAATTTGATTTAAGATTTTAACATTTGGGTGGCCGCCATTACGTTTTCGCCAAGATGGCGGCGTTACAATACATGACACTGAGGTGCCCTTTGCTAGTGCTACCTCTGTACCAAATTTCGTTCTATTCGGTATCACCGTTTTTGAATTGATAGGGGGAATCGATTTGCACACATACATGGTCGCCATCTGCATACTATTGGCTGATGACCTTGTACTTGAGTCAAAAGACGTTCGCTATATATGTTGTCACAAAATTTGGTAGAGATCGGATGATTAGGTTAGTCGTAATTTTATTTAAGCTTTGAACATTTGGGTGGCCGCCATTATGTTTCCGACAAGATGGTGGCGATATAAAACATGACACTGAGGTGCCCTTTGCTGGTGCTACCTCTGTACCAAATTTCGTTCAATTCGGGTTCACTGTGTTTGAATTGATAGGGCGGGGACAGACTTTCAGAGTACACACACTCACACAAAGACTCACACACACATACACACACACACACACACACACACACACACAGACAAAATTTTTCGCCCTGTGTTGATCTCATAAGTCTACTTTCATTTTTTGCAAAAATCGAAAGTAGGCTAAAACATGAAGCACAGCTGTTTGTGGGTCGTGATGTGGATATCTGGAAAGCACAAAATGGTAATAAGAACATTGGTTTAAGGACGCAGTAGGGTTTGAGCACCTTGCATTGTCCTTGTCTCGACATTGTTTGGCTCTTCAAAGGCTTCACATTCAAGTTGAAGTGGAGCTTCTTCCAGTAATATGGGGACACTGAATTGGTTATGGAGGCTGATGACAGTTCTGGAGTGCTGTCGAGCAACACACGCACACCTCTTCCATTGACGAATGTGCTTATCCGGAGAGACCAACAGATCGCTTTGATAAACAATCAAGGACACGTGCATAAACCCATGGGCAGCTGAAATTACTTACAGTAATAGGCAAAACTATTTAACAGGGTTAAATGTTGCTATTGATACGGTATTGTCGTTTTTACGTGCATTAATAAACAATTCGACGCCAATCAACACTAACTAGGATTTAAAACAAGAAGTTCCGTGACGAACTAAAGAACCTACTTTTCTTAAAATTTAAGATTCATGCCAATGTTTAATCTAAATGGATCTATCTAGAATAATGACGAAATTAAGTTGGTAATATCGAAATTTCTAATTAGTTCGAAATACTGTATACCTGGCATAATGTAGCCTAATAGAGAACTACAGTTGGCAACCCTGGTGACTGAGTATATTCTTAGTTCCATCTCTTAAGGTACAGAATACAAAATTTGGTTGAAGTCCAATGGATAGCATGGACGTTCCATGCAGTTAAACATTGCATATAACAGCGCGCGTAAAATCATGTTGGCATCAATGACATACATGTATTGGTCAGAAATATTCTGAAATAATATGATCTATTGTTGTGTCAATTTAGAATGAAATCCATTAGTTAGTAGAGAAGTTACATGCATTTTAAAATTGGACCTATCAGCAGGCTTAGAATCATGTTGGCAGCACTGGCGTAGGCCTATATTAGTTACTCCAAATTAATCTAGAATGCCAGGTACTATACGTGCGCAAAGTTTAGAGCTATTGGCTTGCATACTTTATGATATATTGATATTAGGGTAACAAAAATAGAGACAGTATTTATTGACAGTTGGCAGCCCTGGTTACGCTTAAGACTCGGCATAGTCATATCTGTTATGGTACACATAGCACACACGAAATTTGGTTGAAATCCAAATGATAGTATAGAAGTTACGTGTATTTAAATTTGGACCTCTCAGCAGGCTTAGAATCATGTTGGTAGCACTGACGTATATAAGTTACCCCAAATTAATATAGAATGCCAGGTACTATGCGTGTGCATAGTTTAAGGCTGTCGGCTTGCATACTTTCTGATATATTGGTATTTGGATAAAAACAATAGGGAGTGCATTTATTAACAGTTGGTAGCCCTGGTGGCTCTTAAGAATATGCTCATTCATATCTGTGTACGTACACATAGTACATACGAAATTTGGTTGAATTCCAATTGCTAGTGTAGAAGTTATATGCATTTAAAAATTGGACCTATCAGCAAGCTTATAATCATTTTGGCAACACTGCCATATATGGCCTCCTGGAAATTAAACTGTAATATTATTATCTATACGTGTGCCAATTTTGAAATAGCTCCCATTCATACCTTCCCAGATATCCAACATGGAGCTCAAATTTCAATTGCGATTTTTCAGCAGTTGGTAGCACTGACATCATTTTCAAATATGGCCGTGAGATATTCATGTATAGATCTTTACTCCTACCAAATTTTGTTTCGATTGCTCCAGCCGTTTAGCAGTTTATAGGGGGGACACACACACACACACACAGACAGACAGACAGAAGGACAGACAGACAGACACACATTTGCCCGATCTCATAAGTCTACTTTTTGCTCATTTTTGCAAAATGTGAAAAGTAGGCTACACATATTGGGTATGTGCAACTACGATGCTCGACGTAGTTCGAGGCTGTCCGCGAGTCCCTTCCTGTTGAATACCAGACATTCTGAAGACGTCAAACTGTCTGGTAGTGTCTCATTTTTAGCCTACTTTTCACATTTTGCAAAAATGAGGAAAAAGTAGACTTATGAGATCGGGCAAATGTGTGTCTGTCTGTCTGTCTGTCTGTCTGTCCTTCTGTCTGTCTGTCTGTCCTTCTGCCTGTCTGGCTGTGTGTGTGTGTCCTCCTATCAACTCCTAAACGGCTGCAGCAATCGAAACAAAATTTGGTGGGAGTAAAGATCTATACCTGATTATCTCACGGCCATATTTGAAAATGATGTCAGTGCTACCAACTGCTGAAAAATCGCAATTGAAATTTGAGCTCCATGTTGGATAACTTGGAAGGTATGAACGGGAGCTATTTCAAAATTGGCACACGTATAGATAATAATATTGCAGTTTAATTTCCAGGAGGCCATACATGGCAGTGTTGCCAAAATGATTATCAGCCTGCTGTTGGTCCAAATTTTAAATGCATATAACTTCTACACTATCAATTGGATTTCAACCAAAATTCGTATGTGCTATGCGTACATAAACAGATATGATCGAGTGTATTCTTAAGAGCCATCAGGGCTGCCAACTGTTAATAAATGCTCTCAATTTTTTAAATCCAAGTACCCGTATATCAGAAAGTATGCAAGCCGACAGCTTTAAACTATGCACACGTATAGTACCTGACATTCTATATTAATTTGGAGTAACTTATTTACATCAGTGCTACCAACATGATTCTAAGCCTGCTGAGAGTTCCGACTTTAAATACATGTAACTTCTATACTATCAATTGGATTTCAATCAAATTTCTTATGTGCAATGTGTACCATAACAGATATTACTATGCGCATTCTTAGGAGCAACCAGGGCTGCCAACTGTTAACAAATGCTGTCTCTATTCGTTTTTCTTAATATCAATATATCAGAAAGTATGCAAGACAACAGCTCTAAACTTTGCACACGTATAGTACCTGACATTCTAGATTAATTTGGAGTAACTAATATAGGCATACGCCAGTGCTGCCAACATGATTCTAAGCCTGCTGATAGGTCCAATTTTAAAATGCATGTAACTTCTATACGAACTAATGGATTTCATTCAAAATTGACACAACAATAGATCATATTATTTCAGATTATTTCTGACCAATACATGTATGTCATTGTTGCCAACATGATTTTACGCGCGCTGTTAGATCCAATGTTTAACTGCATGTAACGTCCATGCTATCCATTGGAATTCTACCAAATTTTGTATTCTGTACCTTAAGAGATGGAACTAAGAATATATTCAGTCACAAGGGCTGCCAACTGTAGTTCTCTATTAGGCTACCTTATGCCAGGTATACAGTATTTCGAACGAATTCGAAATTTCGATATTACCAACTTAATTTCGTCATTATTCTAGATAGATCCATACAGATTAATCATTGCCATGGACCTTTAATTTTAAGAAAAGTAGGCTCTTTAGTTCGTCACGGAACTTCTTGTTTTCTTTCGGGACAGAAACTTCTTATTATATGTGTTCTGGTTAGTTGATAAGCCATTTATAACTTTTTTAACTCGAGTTGATAATGCCCTTACTTCCGAGAGATTCGGTTCAAGCCATTCTCCTAGGTACCTATATATGTCAGTTTTCTTGATCTCTCCCTGGTCCAAATGCAGTGCACAAGGAGATTCACTGATGTTTGTGATGTACTGTGTTTTTCAAGTGACACATATAGTCCTACCTTAGCTGCTTGTTGCTTGAGAACATTAAGTTGTTTCACAGAAGTTTTTATTGAATGAGATAGAAGTGCCAGGTCGTCGGCAAATGCCAGGCACTCAACACTGAGCCCATTGAACTTGTGTCTCAAAGTGATCCCACTTGGTGCCCCCTGACTAGTTAGCTCCTTTCTCCACTCCCTTATCATCATTTCCAGGGCACAGTTAAAGAGGAGAGGTGGGAAACCATCTCCCAGTCTTACTCCTGACTTAATTTCAAAACTTTCAGAGAGGGCTCCTGTGAACTTGACTCGTGATCTGATGTTATTTAAGGTCTGTCCGATAAGGTTATGTGTCTTCTCGTCCAGTCCTAGTTCTGGCAAGATCTTCATGAGAGTAGGTCTGCCAACCGAATCATACGCCTTCTTAAAATCAACAAAAATGATGACATATTTCTTACTAGCCATTTTTGCTTGCCGCAGCACTGATTTCAAGTTGAGTATCTGTTCCGTACATGAGCGTCCTTTTCTAAATCCTGCCTAGTATTCTCCTAGCCGAGAATCTAGCTGGGGTTCAGCTCTGTTTAATAAGGCCTTATAAAGATCGTGTATGTCACAGGTACTAACGACATTCCCCGATAGTTTTTGATGTCGGTCAAGTCTCGTTTTTTATGTAGGGGATGAATCAAAGCAGAGGTCCAGTCACTAGACAATGTTTCAGTCTTTCAAATGTCATGGAAGATTTCTGTCAACTTGCCTATAGTCCTATTCCCAGCTTGTTTCCATAGTTCCGCTACAATTGAGTCTTCTCCTGATACTTTGTTGTTTTTCAAGGACTTGATGATGTCTATCACTTCATCTTTGATTGGTGGTTGAGAGTTTGGTTGCCTGGTGGTGTCTTGATAAGTGAAGATTGTGTCAGGCGATTCACAGTTAAGGAGATTCTCGAAGTACTTGGCCAGAAGGTGGCAATTGTTTATAACATTATAGGCTATCTGTCCATCCTGTCCTCTGAAGTGGAGGCTGGGGGGATTATAACGGCTGAGGTTCCGCTTAAAGCTTCTGTAGAAATTTCTGGTGTTGTTCTTCTTGAAATCGTCATCCAACTGAGTCAATTGGTCCTTTGTGAACTGCCCTTGTCGGATGATCCTGGAAGTTAACTTTCGATGCTCTATGAACTTATCCATGCTGTTTTGTGTCTTCTGTGAGTTCCACTTAAGCCAGGCTGCTTGTCTCTGTGTCACCGCTTCATCACAGGTAGTCGTCCACCAGGCATGTTTCTTCTGCTTCAGCAATGGCGCAATCTCCATGGCAACTTTCACTAGGTTCTCCCTCATTTCATCCCAGGTTTACGTTCCAGGGTTTCCATTTTCTCCGTGAACTGGTTGCAATTTGAAAGTTTTTCTAAATCAAACTTAGTAAGTTGGAGTGACTTTGTTTTTTTAGTATTCCGAGGTAGAAATTTTAGCTTGACCTAGGAGAGATATTGGTTGGAGTCCAAATTTGCTCCTCTTAACACTCGAACATTCTGGATCTCTCAATGGGACTTCTTTGAGATGGCAACATGGTCTATTTGGAATTCTCCCATGAGAGAGTTAGGTGATGTCCAGGTCTTTTGCTTCCTTGGCAGTCTCTTGAAAGCCGTTGACTTCATTATCAAGTTGAAGGCCTTACAAAGTCCTCCTAGGCGCTCTCCATTCCTATTTGTTCTTGTGTCTTTATTATTATTATTATTATTATTATTATTTAAACGACCATGTTTCAATATACAATGATAATAGCCTTTAACTCCCAACAATAATTTGATTAAAATGAAAGTACCAAATAATAAATAAATATTTTAAACATTAGAAGATGTTTTAAAACTGGAGTTGTGATGTATTGTGGTGAAATTATGGAACATTAGGGAATTGAGATTTCTACCTTCGACATCTGCCAAAGTCACAATCCTACAGAGGTGTGCAAATTATAAGAATAAATAAAGAATTTAAATCAGTCAGAATTGTTTATTCAAAATCATCTTTTGACCAACTCTTGTCCTACTTAGTAATGTTTTCTCCCCGTGGACTTACACCTTTTCCCATAAGGAATTGCATCTCGAAACTTTTACAATTGGGGATTCCGAGGGATACCTGAGCTGGATCCGTTTTGTATTTTTCACTGACTTTGGAATGTACCCCCTAAGTCAGGCGATTCCAATCCGTGGTTCATGAATCTTTGAATAGTTCAAGAGCGCATCATCAGGAAAATGAATCCTAAACCCTGGGCTCTAAATTCACACGAAAAGTAGAGTGAAGTAATCAAATCAAAACATGTGTCATTTTGCATTAGCAAAGCTCCTCTGTTTGTGGAAATTCTAGAAAATAATTTTTTACTTTGAATTTCTTAAAAGAAAATATAATTAACCCTCTTTGTTAAACATTTGAAGTAAATCCACCGCCTTGCAAACATATTTAGTGTATTAAGCCGCGAAAAGTATAAATGGAATTTTGTAAAACTACCATCAAGTCTAATAATTTGCACACCGCTGTATATTCTAGCTTATTCTAATTGTATTTGCTTGAACAGCCTCAAAAAACATCTATACACTTCACAAGGACCAAATCAATCTGCGTTGTCACATGAATGATTCCTTGAATTATAAGTTTCCCTCGAACCAATGCTATGCTCTCTTGTGTCCAGCAGGTTAAATGGTATGGTTCTGACGTTAAAATGTATCGTGAGAATCAGCTGGTCTTGGAGGTATTGCAATGTAGGACGTGGTTGTGACACCCATACCGGTATGGTATCTAGAGACCAGCGCCATCCAGTCATTGTGCTCGGAGAGCGCGGTCGCGCTCGGGGAGCACTGGCAGTCAGACTAGCGCTCCTTCCCCTACCACCACCACACTATGGCAGCGAGGAGACCTGACACAGACGGACTATGCTCGGACCGCACTGACTAGACACGTACGGTACGTACAGTCGTACGGCCGACGGCTTTTGTGGGTATGTTGACATCATATTGATAGGACTGTTTTGCCATAAAAAATACACCGCATATAGAAATCGAATGGCATTTCGATGTATGGAATGTGCAGAAAACGAACGCAAGTTTTAAGTAAATAATATTGCGATTTATTCCAAACTGAAATGTGAACATATAAGAGAGGAAAATGCAACAACATTTTACCAATATAGACAGATAGTACAGACCTTGAGTGACTTTTGCTCCGTCGTTTTTACGAGCTTTTAGTTTTGGAGGAAAAAATATTCTCCAAATTGGGTGCTATCTTTCTGGACACAGCTATTCGTAAACAATTGCGCAAGCTTCCATCGCTCATCGCTGAACGATGTTTACTTTTGGTAAGTTTAAGAACCGAAAAGAAACGCTTACAAATGTACGTTGAGCCAAATATTGCTCACTTTGGCGCGGTGGGCAGCCCGCGCGCTCAACCAGCCAAGCTCCTCCCACCACTACCGAAACTACCTTCCACCAAAGCACTCGGAGCACTGGTTTAGACCGCGGCCGGACGCTAGCGCTCAGGGAGCGCTGTGTGGATGGCCCTGCTATTAAATAGACCTATCATGTTACGTGTACTTACAAAATGCATCAAGTTGGTTGTATCATTTAGATGTGACTGGTAAATTATTCAGTGTTTTAATTATAGAGATACCCTTAACCCTTGAGGACTGGCGCCGAGTCATTTTGTCCCATAGTGTGTCCCTTTTTGTCCTGGTCGTACCTTTTTCAATTAAGTAATTTTACACCCGGTGTCTTCCTATGAACTATTCCCAACAAAAATGAGGTTTATTTATAATTTTTAGCCAGCCCTGTGGTGTTGGGGTAGCGCGCGTGCCTCTCACCTGGAAGCCCAGGGTTCGATTCCCGGCTGCGTCAGGAATTTTAGAAACTGACGTGGGGGCTAGAACGGGGTGTACTCAGCCTCGTGAGGACAATTGAGTAGCTGTCTTACAGTGAGACAGCGCCCCGGTCACGAAAACCAAGATTAACGGCCGATAGAACCCGATGCGCTGATCAATATCTGCAGGCCAAATGGCAGAACAGCGATCGCCTGGTAGGCTTAAGCCATTCACGGGCTGTAGTGTCAGTTTTTTTTAATTTTTTCAAATTTGACATGCAAAAAAATGGCAATAATTTTCATATCAGTATAATTGGCCTTGACAGTGGAGGCAAAACAGTCGTATCAATTTTTAAACCAAGATGTCCCTAGACCCTAAACATGGATCAACAAGAACGTGAGCTGTGTGATTGTGCTGTACCAAAATAGGTGCATTCTCCCTCTTATTTTTTACAGATTGTCCCGAATAACGAAAGCTGAAAATTGTCACGCGAGGAATGGCGCCATGGGTAAATCTGACCCGACCGAAAATAATATAGAAATAACTTGTGTGTTAAAACATTTATGTAGAGGAAAGTGACCAAAGTCGGACCCGAGTCCCTAAGTCGGACCCCTGCATTATTTTGCTTGGACAGTGCTGCCGCATGGTGGCACAATAATGAATGTGTAGATATGAAAGGAAATGTTAGGTTGTGGAAGTGGAAGCACTGGACTGTAGGGAGTATCCCGTCAGTTCCGCCATTACTGGTTTTCATGTGAGTGGATGTTTTTACACGTGCTCATGGAATAGAGATTGTTTTATATTTCAAAGAGGGTAAGTCACATTGTGTTTACAGTACTGTCTTTAGTAAGTGATACACTTTATAAATGTTGTATTTGCTTGTCGAAATACCTATTCATTTTTTTTTCATAGCCTCAAAAATATCAAGGAAAGTGGGGTAAAACCGTGTGGCTAGACTTTGACTGCTTCCTGAAGCTATGTTTATTTTCAGATAAGTATTGAATCCTGCTTACATGATCATTGAATAGTTTTATTTCATAATATAGCCATCATTAATAAACGAGAGAGTCATTCTGTTTATTATTATCAAAAATAGAAAAAAAGTCAATTCACACGGTTTTACCCCACCAGTGGGGTAGAACTGGGTACATATGTTGAGTATATGGAAAATTAGAAAACACATTTTTTTCTTCATTGTCTACCTTATATTTTTCTGGTCTCATGACTGTCTCTTTGATTTTCTCACTTATGTTCTTGGCATCTAATTTCAGCATAAAAATTATAACAAAAAAAATCTTAATGATATTAGCAACACAACTATTTTTGTACAGATTGAAAACTTAAATGTCTGGGCCTACACATTGTTAAGTTGTATTTGAAATAATAACACTTATCTCTCTCTCACACACACACTTATTTTTAAATCTATTTAATAGCTATTATTGTGGAGTGCTGAATAGATGGGGTAAAATCGGGCACCACCCGATCCTGCCCCACGCGTCATACCCGGTTTCACCCCACTGGTAGTTGTAGAGAAAAACATGGACTAGCCAAACAAAATCGATTTGAATCTTAAATACACCCATACCATCGTAAGCCTAAAGAAATAAGCTACATACAATGCACTTACCTCTACTCTTACTGTTGTAGTACTTTGGTAGTAATCGATGGAGTTTAATAGAAAGTTGAAACAAGAAATAACAAAAATACTATATCATTCGTCATAACTATACAAATCTCCACAGTGGAATGGCGAGCTTCACCTTGGTCTTGGGGGTTTTGTCAGGTAGAAGCAATAACAGAGCCAGAATTGGGGTACCCGGTTTGAACCCGACTACCCGGTTATGCCCCACTTTCCCCTACAAGATGTCCTAAGTAGGACCCCCGCGGCTTTCCTAAGTCGGACCCCTAAAAATCCTAAGTCGGACTCCTAATAACCCTGAGTTGGACTCCTGAAATTCAAATTCAAATTTCTTGGTTTTTATTTAAGCCATTCAAAATATTGTTTCAGATGACCCAAAGAAATATCAGTCCTCGCGTGAGAAAATGGGAAACTCTCAAAGTGGTCAGTTTCTGGATTTTGTGGTCATAACAATATGTTATGTTCCTAACAAGACATTATATAATGAAAAAATAAAGTATTTTCACGTTCTTCATTACTTTTCTAGTGGTTTTATGTGTTTTTACGTTAATTCTTAAGAGGGGTCCGACATTGGCATCCCTTTTCCCAGACGTCATTTTTGTTACTTTTAATGAAAACATTTCATACAAAAAAAAACTGGGCTGTTATAAGTTAATCTGAACCAGATACAATGTTATAAAACATATCAAAGAACTCATCGAGCTAAAATTCAAATTTAAAAAAGATGAAAATAATAACAATACAGGTAAAACACAAAATGGGGGTCTGACTTTGGTCACTTTCCTCTACATGTTTCTTTAGCAAGGTGAAGGAAGGAAGGAAGGTACAGTGAGCGATAGGATAACGGTATAGAGTCCATATGAGTTAGTTAGAATTTTATATCATCATCAGGCAGCCATTCAGAGAATGTCTCTTGTATGTAATAGTTTGCAGAAAGACTATAATTACTCCTCGAGGGCCACTGAATAAAGGAAAGTAATAAGTGAACTGACAGCACGCTTGAGCCAACCCCCAGCAATATTATACCCACCCATTCCTGTTTTAGAGAATAGTTCAACGCTATTAAATTATGAGTTTTAATTGGTAAATTTAAGACACGGTGCACAATAGTTACTGGTGCTGGCTTTTAATTACGGCTTCAATTATATATTCATTTTGTCATTTTTAATTACTACGCTAAATGGGTAGCAATTAACAGTGGTATGAATAGATTACATTTTAATTCGTACGCATAAAAGGTAGTTCTGTGAAAATAATATTACAAAGCGTTCTAAATTTCCGGTTTAGCCTCAGTGAATACAGCGCCAGGTGTTGCAATATTAATCTAACTCCTAGGCAAGTTCTCTGCGTTAGGCAGCTTTCTCTGCGATTTTCTTCTGTTTCTGTGATCATCAACTCTAGTTTTGTCTGGTTGGTAACGTGCTAGACTTCCGCCGAGTAGCACCGGGATATTTAATACTCCTGGCTCGGGGAATACCCTTTCCCACCAACAAACATAGCGTAGCCTACTTAAGCACCCGAACAGACGCTTATGCCTTGGCCTTGCACAGTTCTTGAATACGTCTGACACCAACAAAAGCAGCTTTGGTGGCGTAGTTGATAGCATGTTAAGTTTCTATGCCCATGATCGTGGGTTCGAACCCGGCCGAAGCCGTCAGACTTTTTAAGAGCGTTAAAATTTCCTCAGTATGCCTTTCTACGGAGGGAAAGTAAAGCCGGTGGGCACATGATTGTCATAGATTTATGGCATATAGAGGAACCTTCCACTAACTACAATTGGGTGAAGCTAAATGTGTAGGTTGGATTCGATTAACCCTTTATTAAGTTCCAAAGTTTGCCGCCAAGTGCCGGTTGCGGTGGCATCTAGTAGCCAAGTTCACAGCTAGGTGTCGTTGACGGTAGCATTTGGCACCAAAGTTAGGAATAACTTGAAATTGATCGTCTGCAGTTTCTACCTGAATTACAGATAACACACACTAATACAGGCATCACAATTAACGCCGGATATAAGAGAGATTCTACACACACCCAAAGTACACGGGGCTACATGACCGAGTTGTCGCAGCCCCTAAACTGAGGGGGGGGGGCGTGGTGGCGCAGCGGTCAAGCTGCATGCCTCTCACCGAGACGGACCGGGTTCGATTTTCGGTCAATGAATGTGAGCTTTTCGAAGTAAAATGCCATGTCCTGTGGTTCGGATTCCACGTAAAAAACGGAGGTCCCGTGGCTAATGATTGCGAGATTAACGGTCACGTAAAACTACAAGTTTCCTTTTCCTAAACTCAGGAACCAACCAACCGACATCAACATTTGGTTGTGTACAAGTGTTCTCAGCCATAATTGACTCTGAAAAATGATAAATAATTAATGAAACTCTGAGATCGGTGGCGTAGTCGGTAGCATGCTGAACTGCTATGCCCAAGATCACGGGTTCAAACCTGGCTGAAGTCATCGGATTTTTAAGAGCGTTAAAATCCTTCAGCATGCCTTCCTACGGAGGGAAAGTAAAGCCTGCGGGCCCATATCAGAGATGTATGGCATGTAAAAGAACCTTCCACTAACTACACTTGTGTGAAGCTAAATGTGTAGGTTATTTGGCTTGAAACTATCAGGTTCCAATGTTGGCCACTATGTGTCAGTGAGAGTGGCATCTCTGGTAGCCAAAATTGGAACTAATTGACATTGAACTTGATGGAGGAGCATATGGGCGTTCAATTGAAATACCCTGCTATGGTCATTGGCTGCATTCAAATATAATAATAGCAATAATAATAATAATAATAATAATAATAATAATAATAATAATAATAATAATAATAATAATGGGTCCCAGGAATCAACCTGGATGGAGTCCTTACGGCTCTGGGCTAATGGGAGTGAAATGCGTTGTTGCATGTCAGCTGCGACTTAAACATATTGGATTCATCAAGAGAATCCAACTTAGCCACTTTCACTCCAACTCCAGCATGTAACCTACAAGAGGTGCCCCCGGCTAAGCCGAGCAACCCAGTGGAAGGTTGGGTAACCAATCCCAGCAGGAAGCTGGGTTGGCGAGCCGATCAGTGCTGGGGACTCCAAGGCTCACAACCTTGGCAGCACATTGGTCAGTGTGCAATATCACTGGCCCCCTATCTACAGTTTTTCAACTGTGAAAAGCAAGGAGGAGACGTCTGCTGAAGCAACTACCCCAGGTGGTAACCAATCCACCGTCGTCTTGCACGACGCATGCAGGCCTTCGGACTCTGGGAAGCCTGCAACGACATGCTTGGAGGTATCGGAGACTCCTACAAACAAGATCAGACACAAACGACGCAACTTCTTCGCAACTTTCAACATGAACTCCCTTATGAAGGTCGGTAAATTGAAACAACTGATTGACACCCTACAACATCATCAAATCCTGATCGCAGCAATTCAGGAAACAAGGTTTGTTGATGCAGAAGCTTATGACTCCCAGGGGTATAGAATCTTCAAAGGTAAAGTCGGAAAACGTGTAGTAAAATCCATCCCCCACCTTGGCACAGGATTTGTGGTCAGTAAGAAGATTTTAGAGTCCATCACCAACTTCACGTCCTCCAACAGTCGAGTCTCGATCCCTTCGTTTCGAAGCACAAATAAAATCTACACCATGGTGAACGTCCATGCCCCAATTAATCAAGCTAACAGAATCGATCCACAAGGGTCGGAAATATTCTGGGAAGAGCTTGAAGATATTCTATCCAAGATTCCCAAGGAACACATCATCGTCCTTCTTGGGGACTTCAATGCTCAGCTCGGTAAGGAAAAGAAATTCAAGAATATTATCGGAGAATACCCGGCCCACAGAAGAACAAACCGCAATGGAGAAAGGTTAGTGGAGTTGTGCAAGGCGTTCAACCTAGTGATGAAGTCAGCCGCTTTCAAACGACTTCCTGCAACAGAAAACATGGACATCCCCAAATCCCCATCTCGGCGAATTCCAAATTGACCACGTTGCTATTTCTCGTAAATCTCGTAGAGAAATCCAGAATGTAAAAGTCTTAAGAAGCGCGAATCTTGACTCTGATCACTATCTTTCAAAGATAAAATTAAAACTTCTTCCAAGATCCACCAAGAGATTTCAGGGAAGAAATATCAACAGGTTTGATGTGGAAAAACTGAAAACACAAAGCGAATTCAGTCAGAAACTTGAAACACTTGAGCCACGGAATTGGGAACAACTCAAAGAAGCAATTCTTGAAACGGCACAGGAAACCATCCCACTGACAAAGTTCAGGTGGCATCCTTGGTGGACTAATGAATGTGACGATGCCATTCACCAAAGGCGGCTTGCCTGGTTGTGATGGAACAAACAGAAGAATGAAGAAAACAGAGAGAGATTCCTGGTCGTGAGAAAGCAGGCTGATAAAACCATACGCGGCATAAAACGAGCATTCTAAAAAAATCAGTTGGTACAGATAGACCAAGATTTCAAAAAGAACAACACCCGTGATTTCTATAAAACTTTCAAGCAAAATCTTAGTAAATACACACCACCCAGTCTTCACTTTAGGAATCCCGATGGGAAAGTTGCTTACAATGACAAAGACAACTGTCAGATCCTGGCGAAATACTTTGAGTCCCTGCTCAATTGTGAGGCTCCAACATCGAAATTTTCCTTTCAGAATAATGTGCTCGTCAATCCATACTCAAGTTCACCAACTATGGAAGAAATCAAGCAGATCATTCACTCACTTAAGAACAATAAAGCACCAGGTGAGGATTGAATAGTTGCCGATCTCTGGAAATACGCACGTGAAAAACCAGTCGACAAGCTAACGGATATCATCCGGGAGATTTGGGAAACAGAGAAACTGCCCAGTGATTGGACATCGGCCCTAATTCATCCCCTGCACAAGAAAGGTGATAAAGCGGACGTAAAGAACTATTGTGGCATATCACTCCTCTCGATAACATACAAGATTATCGCGAAAGCGCTTCAAACGAGAGCGGAAGCACAGCTCGATCAACACCTGGGCGAATACCAAGGTGGATTTCGAAAGGGGCGCTCTTGTGTTGAGCAAATCATGAATCTAAAATCAATTCTATCGTACATGAATCTGAGAAGTAAGAAATTTGTTGTGACCTTTGTTGATTTCAAGAAGGCTTACGACTCGCTGGATCGAAGTACCCTGATCCAGGTTTTAAGAGAATTTGGTTTAGATAATAAGACAAGAGCATTCATTCACCAATCCCTATTGGATACGGCTTCCAAAGAGAAATTCAGGGAAGAGATTTCTGAATCCTTCGCAATACGGACAGGGGTGAGACAGGAGATGGGCTCTCGCCTCTTTCATTCAACTGTGTTCTTGAGAAAGTTATTCGAGAATGGCGTAAAGAATTGTGTAAGGATGGTATAGAGAATGGGTTCAGACTAGGTTGTAAGAACAAAAACCTGACAATCGACTGTTTAGCTTTCGCAGATGATGTTGCAATTTTCTCTAATTCTCTTGACACAGCCACACAACAAATCAATCAATTACAGGTGCAAGCAGCAAAGGCAGGTCTTCAGATTTCGTTTGAGAAAACGCACTTTATAACGAACATCAAGTCGGAACCCAGAGAACTTACGGTGAATGGAGGACAAATAGCACAGGTAGAGAAATTCAAATACCTGGGTGAATGGATTGAGCCCAACGTTCGAGAAAAGGAAGCCTTCGTGGCACGGATTAACAAAATGAAAATGGCTTACCATTTAACCAAAGACATTTACAAATCACGATCAATGTCTTTCAAGGCCAAACTGAGGCACTTCGTTACCGTTATTCGCCCGGAGGCGTTATATGCATCAGAATGCCTGGCGATGAATAAGAAAAGCCTGGCAGAACAACTCGAAGCCAAAGAGAGGAAGATTCTGAGAAAGATCTTGGGCCCGGTCAAGGAACGAGGAGAGAATAGAAGACGACACAACGATGAACTCTATCTACATGTGGAGAAAATAACGGACACCATTCGCAAAAGAAGACTCTCCTTTTATGGCCATTTAACACGAATGAACTCCGGAAGATTGTCCAATCGAATCTGTGCCTACTTTGTGGGAAAGAAAACCAAAGGGATCTGGTTTACAGAGGTGGAAAAAGACCTACAAGAACTGGGGATATCACATGAGGACATCTTCGAACGTGACTCTTTGAAGAAGAAACTTGGGGAGATACAGAGTTTTCAGCCAAAACCTATATTGAAAACCGGCAAGAAGTGGACCGAAGAACGAAGGGAAGCTCACCGAAGAAGAATGCGCGAATACTGGGCCAATGTGAAAGAACGAGGGAAAAGGCAGTTGAAATAACGTGGTCCATAGACGACCGTAACGATTAAAAAAATAATAATAATAATAACTAGCATTACCCGTCGCGGCTTCGCCCGCGAATATTCTAGTTGTCAAGATGTCAAGCAAAATCTCAATCATGAATGCTACGACTGATTTATCCTTGGTATGAATAATCAGACTTTATCAATTCAGCTACTGGTACAGGGGTTATGGGTTTGTCATTCCTTCATAGGTATATCAGAGCGAAGTTAGTTTTCTGGGAATATCACAGACACTGTTAATTTAAGGGCCTTTAAATGTGGTTTTCGGAGACCCTTTATAGTCGGGTGAAAAAGACCTTTCGTACGGTACCACACTCACACGTGAAAATTGCGTGAAAATATTCTAGAGTGCCCCTTGACCCCCTTAAGCGCATTAAACTGTCTGTATGTATTGATGAATTTTACAACTTAATTTGGTTCAGTGATAATCTTATAACCGTCTGGAAACTTTCACAGTAATGCAATAATTGGAATTGCATTACGTCTTACATAAACAGATGGACCTGTGAGATTCTGTAACCATGGTTACCTTGTTGCATTCTTTCATTATTTCATTGAAAATATACATGTTTTAAGGTATTTATTTAATTGTGAGGCATTTTAAGAGTATGTGAGTGCGTTTCGCTTACGCATTGGGTTATGGTGAACCTGTAGGTACCCCATATGTGTAGGTTGGTGTCAATAGGACCTTATTTTCGGTACAAAACTGTAATGGGATCTTAGAAGAATAATAATAGGGAGGGATAATGAAACCCTCTCAAACTTTCTGGCATTAGACCTATTGAATGTTTGGGTTAAGTATTTTTTTCTTTCCTCATTTATTTTATTGTATTTAACCGGCCTATGGATGAAAAGAGCTGTATAAAGAGGCTTTGTAACCATAGTGGCCAACATAAGAGAAATAATAGTCTATATTCAAATTTAAATTTTTTTTCCATTATGTATTCCGATTTGCAGCTCTCCGAGATTTTCGCATAAGTTTAGTTAGTTAGTTATTGAGGTTTTAAGGGGTGGAACTACGAGGTCATCTGCCTCTTCGCATAAGTTTGTTTGTGCTGCTATGTCACACGCATGTGGCCTAATGCCATAAATGCAAATAAAAGGAAAGAAGAAGGAAACCATGGTAAACCACTTCTATGATGGCGGAGGTGGGATTCGAACCCCCGCTCTCCCGATGCCAGCGACGCACTCAGCCACCGTGGCCAGTTGTGATAATAAATACATGATGCCCACTTCATGGCTTGGTGACTAGCATTCCTGCCTCTCATCGTGGATATCAGAGTTCGATCCCCGGTTATGCCAAATATAATTCTAGCTTAGGGGCTAGAACTGGGTAAACTCAAACTCGTGAGAAGAGGTGGGTTCGATTCTGAACTCAGCAATTCTAGAGGTGGTTTGCTGTGGTTTCCGACTTCTACTCCAGGCAAATGTCAAGGCTGCCACTTTCCCAAATTATAAGTAGCCTGCAAGTACAGGCATCACAACGATATAGCCGTCGAGTCCTGCATGGATAAACAGAAATTTATCCGTATCCGCCCCACATCCGCACGACTGTTATCCGCATCCGCCCCGCAACCACACGACTGTTATCCGCATCCGCCCCACAACCGCACGACTGTTATCCGCATCCGCCCCGCAACCACACGACTGTTATCCGCATCCGCCCCACAACCGCACGACTGTTATCCGCATCCGCCCCACAACCGCACGACTGTTATCCGCATCCGCCCCACAACCGCACGACTGTTATCCGCATCCGCCCCACAACCGCACGACTGTTATCCGCATCCGCCCCGCAACCACACGACTGTTATCCGCATCCGCCCCACAACCGCACGACTGTTATCCGCATCCGCCCCGCAACCACACGACTGTTATCCGCATCCGCCCCACAACCGCACGACTGTTATCCGCATCCGCCCCACAACCGCACGACTGGTATCCGCATCCGCCCCACAACCGCACGACTGTTATCCGCATCCGCCCCACAACCGCACGACTGTTATCCGCATCCGCCCCACAACCGCACGACTGTTATCCGCATCCGCCCCGCAACCACACGGCTGTTATCCGCATCCGCCCCACAACCGCACGACTGTTATCCGCATCCGCCCCACAACCGCACGACTGTTATCCGCATCCGCCCCACAACCGCACGACTGTTATCCGCATCCGCCCCGCATCCGCCCCGCATCCGCACGGCTGTTATCCGCATCCGCCCCACAACCACACGGCTGTTATCCGCATCCGCCCCACTACCACACGGCTGTTATCCGCATCCGCCCCACTACCACACGGCTGTTATCCGCATCCGCCCCACAACCGCACGACTGTTATCCGCATCCGCCCCACTACCACACGGCTGTTATCCGCATCCGCCCCACAACCGCACGACTGTTATCCGCATCCGCCCCACTACCACACGGCTGTTATCCGCATCCGCCCCACTACCGCACGACTGTTATCCGCATCCGCCCCACAACCACACGGCTGTTATCCGCATCCGCCCCACAACCGCACGACTGTTATCCGCATCCGCCCCACAACCACACGACTGTTATCCGCATCCGCCCCGCAACCACACGGCTGTTATCCGCAAACGCCCCGCAACCACACGGCTGTTATCCGTATCCGCCCCGCAACCACACGACTGTTATCCGCATCCGCCCCACAACCGCACGACTGTTATCCGTATCCGCCCCGCAACCACACGGCTGTTATCCGCATCCGCCCCACAACCACACGACTGTTATCCGTATCCGCCCCGCAACCACACGACTGTTATCCGCATCCGCCCCACAACCGCACGACTGTTATCCGCATCCGCCCCGCAACCACACGACTGTTATCCGTATCCGCCCCACAACCACACGACTGTTATCCGTATCCGCCCCGCAACCACACGACTGTTATCCGCATCCGCCCCGCAACCACACGACTGTTATCCGTATCCGCCCCGCAACCGCACGACTGTTATCCGTATCCGCCCCACAACCACACGACTGTTATCCGTATCCGCCCCACTACCACACGGCTGTTATCCGTATCCGCCCCACAACCACACGACTGTTATCCGCATCCGCCCCACAACCACACGACTGTTATCCGTATCCGCCCCACTACCACACGACTGTTATCCGTATCCGCCCCGCAACCACACGACTGTTATCCGCATCCGCCCCACAACCACACGACTGTTATCCGTATCCGCCCCACAACCACACGACTGTTATCCGTATCCGCCCCGCAACCACACGACTGTTATCCGTATCCGCCCCGCAACCACACGACTGTTATCCGTATCCGCCCCACAACCACACGACTGTTATCCGTATCCGCCCCACAACCACACGACTGTTATCCGTATCCGCCCCGCAACCACACGACTGTTATCCGCATCCGCCCCACAACCGCACGGCTGTTATCCGCATCCGCCCCACAACCGCACGACTGTTATCCGTATCCGCCCCGCAACCACACGACTGTTATCCGCATCCGCCCCGCAACCGCACGACTGTTATCCGTATCCGCCCCACAACCACACGACTGTTATCCGTATCCGCCCCACAACCACACGACTGTTATCCGTATCCGCCCCACAACCACACGACTGTTATCCGTATCCGCCCCGCAACCACACGGCTGTTATCCGTATCCGCCCCACAACCACACGACTGTTATCCGCATCCGCCCCGCAACCACACGGCTGTTATCCGCATCCGCCCCGCAACCACACGGCTGTTATCCGCATCCGCCCCGCAACCGCACGACTGTTATCCGTATCCGCCCCACAACCACACGGCTGTTATCCGCATCCGCCCCACAACCACACGACTGTTATCCGCATCCGCCCCACAACCACACGACTGTTATCCGTATCCGCCCCGCAACCGCACGACTGTTATCCGCATCCGCCCCGCAACCACACGACTGTTATCCGTATCCGCCCCGCAACCACACGACTGTTATCCGCATCCGCCCCGCAACCACACGACTGTTATCCGTATCCGCCCCGCAACCACACGACTGTTATCCGCATGCTCCTCGCAACCACACGACTGTTATCCGTATCCGCCCCGCAACCGCACGACTGTTATCCGCATGCTCCTCGCAACCACACGACTGTTATCCGTATCCGCCCCGCAACCGCACGACTGTTATCCGTATCCGCCCCGCAACCGCACGACTGTTATCCGTATCCGCCCCGCAACCACACGACTGTTATCCGCATCCGCCCCACAACCACACGACTGTTATCCGTATCCGCCCCGCAACCGCACGACTGTTATCCGTATCCGCCCCGCAACCACACGACTGTTATCCGCATCCGCCCCGCAACCGCACGACTGTTATCCGTATCCGCCCCGCAACCAAACGACTGTTATCCGTATCCGCCCCGCAACCGCACGACTGTTATCCGCATCCGCCCCGCAACCACATGAGTAGGATATAAATGCCGGTTCTAGCACAGGGGCTAATGGGCAAGATGGCCGCCGCGCGCAATCAGCCCTATGTTATTCTTAAGGAGGGGTCATTCAGAGTTGGCACAGGGGCTAATGGGCTAGATGGCTGCCAAGCCCTGAGACCGTGCATGACGTCACAGGGAGAGGTCGGCCGTGTAGTTGTAAAATGGAATATTTATTATTATTATTATTATTATTATTATTATTATTATTATTATTATTGGAGCAATAATTGTAGCTGGGGATTTCAATGCCAGAGCAGTGGAATGGGGTATGCCACATAGCAATTCCCGAGGTAAGTTCATTCTGGAAATGGCATCAAGGACAGGGCTTTTGATCTTAAATGTAGGTGCAGTGTCTACTTTTCGGCGTCCGGGTTATACAGAGACCATTCCGGATATCTCCATGGCTTCAGAGACGTTAGTACCACACATCAAGGAATGGAAGGTTATAGAAGACTACACTGGTAGTGATCATCAGTATATTAATTTTGATGTGTGCAGTAATATAAGTGGGAAGAACTTATCTACTCATAAACAACGGAGATGGAATTTGAATAAGATCCATCTTGATGCATTTAAGGAGGCGTTAGCCAGTGGTGTAGAACTAATTGAGGATTTGGAGCCTGACGGAGAGGCTGATGTTTAGAATCTCGTTTCCTCAACTATGAATCTTATTACATTGGCTTGTGATACCTCAATGCCAAGTTTATGATCACGCCATCGGAAGAGCCCTGCATATGGGTGGACACATCAAATTGCAGAATTTAGGCGGAATTGCCTTAGACTCCGACGTGCTGCACAGCGGACAAGAAATCTGGATGATGCCAATGTCTTATCAGCCAAACATAGAGATGCAAAGAAGCTACTTCGGAAAACCATAAATCAAATCAAAGCTGAGAGCTGGAGGAAGCTATGTGAGGATATTGATACTGATCCATGGGGATTGGGTTATAAAATTGTCAGAAAGAAGCTTGGGTCACAAAGAACACCGTGCGTCATGGATGCAAACAGTATGGCCATTTTTGTCCAAACTCTTTTCCCAACACATCCAACAATCCCTGAGCAGAATTTCGATGTAGATGTTGAAATTCCTCTTTTTATTGAGGATGAGTTGAGTAGGGCTACTCAGTCTCTGCGAAGCAAAAAATCCCCTGGTCCTGACGGCGTCTCAAATGAGATTCTCAAATTAATAATCGAGTTACATCCACAGTTAATATTACGAATGTTCAACGAGTGTCTAAAAGCAGGAGTGTTCAGCATCTGCTGGAAGGTCTGTCGTCTGGCGCTCATTAATAAGGGTAAGGGAGAACCGGATTTACCATCATCATACCGCCCTCTGTGTATGCTCGATACAACAGGGAAGCTCTTTGAGAAGCTTCTGAGGGTCAGGTTGCGCCAAGCGATCATGACAGCGGGCGACTTATCACCAAGACAATATGGATTTCGAACAGGAAGATCGACCCTGGATGCGATACAAGAAATTGTTGCAGCAGTCCAGCGGGCGGAGAATTACAATCACCACTCCCGTCGTGTGGTTCTCTTTGTTACTCTTGACGTAAGAAATGCATTCAACTCTGTCAAGTGGAGTGACATGCTGAATGCGTTGGAGAATACATTTCGTGTTCCAAATTATCTCTTACGGATGATAATTTCCTATTTGAAAGATCGTTCGTTGATTTATAACACGACAGAAGTACAACGCAGGGTACGGGTCTCAGGCGGAGCAGCACAGGGTTCGATTTTAGGACCAGATCTATGGAATATCACATATGATAACTTGCTGAGATCTGAAGTCCCTGATGAAACTATCCTAGTAGGTTATGCAGATGATGTTGCTGCTCTTGTAGCAGGAAGAAGTGTCGAGCAGGCACAGTTGCGACTCAATATGGTAATGCGTACAATCAATAGTTGGATGGAGGAACATGGTCTGTCTCTATCACTTAGTAAGACAGAAATTGTAGTCCTAACAAAGAAGAGAATTCAGACAATACTCCCAATACAGGTAGGAGACATACAAGTAGAGACGCGGCCAGCAGCAAAATATCTGGGCCTCATGATCGACAATAAACTGAATTTTGGAGAACAAATTAGACGGACTGCAGATAAGGCGGCAAGAGGAGTAACGACTCTCAGTCGGCTAATGGCCAATGTTGCTGGGCCAAAATCTAGTAAGAGGAGATTACTGATGACAGCCATCCATTCAGTTCTGCTGTATGGAGCGGAAATATGGGCGGATGCCCTGGATAAGGAAATTTATAGGAAGTCACTAGCACAAGTGCAGAGGCGGGGTGCTCTACGCGTGGCATCTGCTTATCGCACGGTCTCTGAAGAAGCAGTTCTTGTTATTGCTGAGATAATTCCATTTTTTTTTCTAGCGAAAGAACGCAAGAACATTTACTGGAGGAAATCCGAAGTAGGTTTACAAAATGCAAGACGAACAGCAAGAGCACAAACCTTTCATAATTGGCAGATCAAATGGGAGCAAGGACACCGAAGCCAGTGGACTAGGAGAATGGTACCCCAGGTGCAGGTTTGGACAGAGAGGAAACATGGTGAGGTTGGTTATTATCTGACTCAGTTCTTGACTGGCCATGGGTACTTCTGTTCTTATCTTAAGAAGATGGGGAAAGTGGATTCACCAGATTGTATCTACTGTGTTAATGAGGTAGATAGTGCTAATCACACCTTCTTCTCTTGTGGACGGTGGGTCCAAAATAGGCAGTCTCTTCAAGATCAAATTGATGTAGAGATATCTTCCGAAAATATTGTTGCGGTAATGCTACAAAATGAAGAATATTGGAAACTTGTAGCAAGTTTTGTTGAAGATATCCTCCGAACAAAGAAGACGGATCTGGATCGCCACTGAAGTTGATTCATTACGGAAGAGTGCCCTACGGGCAAATATAAAACGACTCTAGCCTGAAGTAATGTGCTAAACGGTTCCAGGCTAGTGTTCAGAAGTAAAGGGGGAGTTTTAGTCGGTAGTCTGCTACTCAGGAACAGGAGCCCGACACTCTGTGCGTAAATGCATTTCTTCCCCTAAAAATATATATATATATATATTATTAGGTAATTATTGATTGATCGTGTACAATCAAGACCAGTCTTACATTGTCCACTTTTTGGTGTAGTGACTAGCATTCTTGGTGGTCATTCCTGAGGTTTGAATCCCGGCTCTGCCAAGAAATTTAATTCTAGGCTGAGGGTTGGAATGGGGTACACTAAACCTTGTGAGGCAAAACTGACAGGAGCTGGCTTTTGATTCATACCGCAGCCATTCTGCCTAACCCAACTTCACTTAACCTAACCTAACCTAACCTTACTTAACCTAACCAAATCCCACCTTACCTAACCTAACCTAACTTCAAAGTCAGAATGTACAATACATCTATTGTTTTTATACCCTCATAAATTAGATATAGAGAATGTCCACCACGATTTAGATCCTCGAGCACTTTCTGACATATTATTAAAACGTGTAGAAAGGAATGTCTGAAAATTTTCACTAACACATAATACACGTTCACCATACATTGTGTCCACTTTTTGAATGCTAATGATACGGAAAAGAGTATGCATTGGTAATTCAGTGAGCTTTTTTCTCTCTAATGAACAGTTCTGCCCCCCATAGCATTGGGAATATTTATTGTAGTAGCCTATAAAGAAACAAAAAGATCATATCTATTACAGTTTAGCTATAAGTGACCAGAACCACTATAACATTTTATTCTAATAAGAAGATTTCCATAATGATAAGAAAAAAAAGCTTACCATAATGATGGATTGTGTGTAAGTAAACGTCTTTAACTGCTTGATGCCACTACTAAACTGATAGTCATACAACAGGCAAGTGAGTTCATGTTTCGCTGACGTAATCGTATGTTCCCACGCACTTCCTGTGTGTTGCACGCGCCGTAGTGGCTAAATTTGAAACTAGATGAGATGATTTGCTGATGTAATCGTATGTTCCCCCGCACGCACACGCGGGCCTCTGTGGACGGGTCCTTGTGAACGAGTCCCTGTGGACGGGTCCCTGTGGACGGGTCATTGTTGACGGGTCATTGTTGACGGGTCATTGTTGACGGGTCCTTGTTGACGGGTCCTTGTGGACGAGCCCCTGTGGACGGGTCCTTGTTGACGGGTCCTTTTTTGACTAATCCCTTTAGACCGGTTCCTTTTGACTGGCTCATGACCCCTAATGCTATAATGAAATTAAACGTTGTTCCTCATGTTACGCAAGCAAAGAGCAGATCGCTACTATGAATTAACATGTTTGTTTTTGTTTTGTTTTTACGCATGTACACTTGGGGTTTTTGTAAGAGGGCGGGCTTTTTGAATACAGATATATAGATGAGTTATTTTTTTAAATTACCAAAAGATCCAAAACTAATAGGTAATTAGCTTTTTAACATCTCATGAACCAATAAGGCTATGGGACTTGTATTAGAGGTCGTTGGACTTGAGGTGACATTTTGTTTTTGAATGTATTTTTTTTTGTTTTGTTAAAAGGGCCTAACTACACTTTTGTTAATATCTCGCTAACAAATAATCAGAGAGGGTCAAGTGAGGTGTCATGGGACTCAGGATGGTCAACCCTTTTCCATGACCAACGAATTTACCCAAAAGATTCAAAACAGCAAGGTCATTGACCTAAGATTTTATAAACTAATAATTTAAAATTAACATGTGAGGTGTCATAGGACTTAGAATGGTCAACCCTTTCCCATGGCCAATGCATTTACCAAAAATACCCAATACATCAAGGTCATTGACCAGAGATTTTATAAACTAATAATCGGGTACGAACATGTGAGATGTTTACCATGTGTGATGAAACATAGCTAGGTAGAGAAAGAATTAGTGTAGGCTACATGTATGGTGACTGACAAGTATTTTACCATTGAAACTTGTTTTCAGATCAAACTGCAGTATAGAGAGAGAGTATAGGTTGCAAGTATGGGTTAATAAATGAGAAACGGTGTACGCAAACTCTGATTTATCAAGAATTAAGAGTAGGCTATCTTTATTTGATTGGTTAAAGAGGATAGCTAAAAACACAAAAATGCTCAGTGGTTACCGAGACAAAATGATCGCTACACACAACAAGCTTTAAATACTTGAGGCTAATAATCACTACACACACACACACTCGCTTGTTCTAAACTAAACTGTGTTGCTGTCAGTGCTCAGACAGTAGGCTGATGACGAAATGCATTGCTAACAGAAATATAATAATTTACGGTTGTCTAATGTTACCAGCTATCCATTTCTTTATTTTTGTGTTGCAGTGGTAAGCACTTTTAGCTCTTGTATTGGTAGTCTTAACTCGATTTCCAGGTCTGAGGCCTAGAACGAGTCGAACTAAGAAACAAGGGCATGGTGGTGCAGTGGTTAAGCTTTTAGCCTTTCACCAGAGGGTTCAATTTCAGGTCAATATGCATGTCATAAACAAATTAAACAAAACAAAACAGAGATAACGTTTAACTGATTACATTTGTGACTTTTCAAATTATTACTTGGATTACAAATACAAAGGTGAACTGGGTTTGATATACAGTTAATGCTGTCTATCACACACTCGACTGTAAGAAAGCCAAAAGAGCAAAAGGCTTAGGTAGAGCAGTGGTAAAATTGCTATATGTAGAGAACTACCTGGCAAAGCTATATCGCATAAACAGTGCAGGATACAATCCAGCAATCAAATTTGTAATTTGTGGAACAGAGAAATGCACTTACGTGAGAAAATGCAAGTTCATGTGTAATATGACCTAACACACAAGTGTTCACCTGTGCACGTGCACAATAAGAGCTAACAAGTCACATTCTGTTTAGTTCGTACGTAACGTTAGGTTAGGGCTAATGCACACACCCTAGTACACGAGGCACATGCCTTTTGAGAGCAGGTCAAGGGATCTAACTTGGTGGATGGATGTGTTCTAACGAGCCATTTGTATTTGAAAGAGAATAATACTTGTTCTTAAGATGTTAAAACTGAGGAGATGGTATGTACAGTAAGACGTCTTGTTATTTCCTGTGTAATATTACAGACATGGCAGAGAGCACACAGTTCTGTTGCTATGACTACGCTGCAGTAATTTGAAACCCTACGTGTTCATTAAGACAATGGGTGATGATTATACAAAGTTAGCAGTCATTGGATATTACACAGGTGTTCCTTCCGGTGTCATGTTGCTGACAGTTCTATTGCTACGACTAACGCTGCAGTAATTTGAAACCCAAGGTGTTGATCAAGACAATGGGTGATGATTATGCAAAGTCTGCAGTAATTGGATATCACACATCAACATTGACTAAATCATAAACGTGTTGTCATAACCAGCAGAAACCTCATTTAAAGATTTTAGATTTTACATTTTAAATTTAAGATTTTTTTGATTTTTAGATTTTACTTTTTTACATTTTCCTAAAGGAGTAAGCAACAAGGTCACATACCTAACCTCATTAAACCTAACTTTACCAAACCTAACTTAAACTAATCCAAAGGCCAATGCACATACCCAAAGCATATAAGGTACATGCAACTATCCTTATGCTAGTCTTACAGGTTACTGTACAACATGATCACTACCCCCCCCCCCCACTGGATATTTCTTTTTCATTTTTGTTGTTTACACATATGCCAATTTTCCAATTTACCATTTTCAGTTTTTTATATGTCAGTTTTTAGTTTTTTCAATTTGATAATATGGAAAACATGGATTTTGCATTTCACAATTTCCCATTTTCAGTTCTTAAAATGTCAGTTTAAAGTTTTTCAATTTCATGATATTGAAACATGGATTTTCCAATTTGTTGTTTTCACATTTGTCAATTTACCAAATTCACATTTACAGTTTTTTAAATTTCAGTTTAATGTTTTTTGTTCTATTTGTTAATATGGAAACATGGATTTTTTTACAATTTGTGTTTTTTACATGTCATGCAACTATCCTTATGCTAGTCTTATAGGTTACTGTACAACATGATCACTACCCCACTGGGTTTTTTTTTCATTTTGTTGTTTACACATATGCCTATTTTCCAATTCCCCATTTTCAGTATTTTTAAATCAATTTTAAGTTTTTCAATTTCATAATATGGAAACATGGATTTTGCAGTTTGTTGTTTACACATTTATCAATTTCACAATTTCCCATTTTCAGTTCTTAAAATGTCAGTTTAAAGTTTTTCAATTTCATGATATAGAAACATGGATTTTCCAATTTGTTGTTTCCACATTTATCAATTTACCAAATTCCCATTTACAGTTTTTAAAATTTCAGTTTAATATTGTTGTTTTTTTCTATTTGTTAATATGGAAACTTGGATTTTTCCAATTTGTGTTTTACATGTTCATTTTGCATTAGGAGTGGAGAGAGGTGGGTAGTAATTAAAAATGTGCAAGCAGTGTCCATTGTTGACTGGTCATGGTTGACGAGTCCTTTTCATACAACAGAAAAGTGAGTTCATGTTTCGCATGCATTACTTAAATGTAATACCATGCAAGTGTTTAACATTTTACAACTAACCTGTTAGTATGATTTGCACACTACAAAGGTTATATCTGTTCTGGTAATAGAATTATTTAGCGTTGGCTTTTTATTTAATATGTACAGTTTAAAGTGATAGAAAAGTGGTAGAAATGTGGTAGCAAAGTGGTAGACAAGTGGTAGACAATTGGTAACAAAGTGGTAGCAAAGTGGTAGCAAAGTGGTAGAAAAGTGGTAGAAAATTGGCAGAAAATTGGTAGCAAAGTGGTAGAAAAGTGGTAGCAAACTAGAAAAGTGGTAACAAAGTGGTAGAAATGTGGTAGCAAAGTGGTAGCAAAGTGGTAGAAAAGTGGTAGCAAACTAGAAAAGTGGTAGCAAATTGGTAGCAAAGTGGTAGAAAATATTACATGCATTGTTAAGAAATAGTTGAAACGGTTACATGGATTCATTACACAATAATTTTAGCATGACAAAGCTCATTTTCTATATCCAATAGTTCTTCCTCATATTTAGTATGACCAGTTTACACATTTATCAATTTCACAATTTCCCATTTACAGTTCTTAAAATGTCAGTTTAAAGGTTTTCAATTTCATGATATAGAAACATGGATTTTCCAATTTGTTTTTTCTTTTTCATTTATCAATTTACCAAATTCCCATTAACAGATTTTAAAATTTCATTTTAATGTTTTTTTTTTCTATTTGTCAATATGGAAACATGGATTTTTCCAATTTGTGTTTTACGTGTTCATTTTGCATTAGGAGTGGAGTGGGTAGTAATTAAAAATGTACAAGCCGTGTCCATTGTTGACAGGTCATTGTTGACGAGTCCTTTTCATACAACAGACAAGTGAGTTCATGTTTCACATGCATTACCTAAAATGTAATACCATGAAAGTGTTTAACATTTTACAAATTAGCTTATGTGTTAGTTTATGTGTGGGGTCTTATGTTGGGCATTTTGTGTTGGCTTATTTAACAAGTTATTTTGTTAATGCATTTAGTGGATTTTTCTCTTGGTCTTGGAAAGTAAATCAGTCCATTTTATCACAACATAATTCTTACTGCCATGTTTGTAAGCAACAACAACACACTAAACTTTCAAAAAAAAATAGAGTACTCTAAGGTACTCTCAACTCGTACTCTCACCTCTATCCCATGCCAAGTCAAGAACATTATTTTTTTTCCAAAAAAAAGGTTAATGGGGACAGTAGACTATATGTTTAAACAGAAAAAAATCATATAAAGTCATATGTTAACTCTAACACCTACGTTTATCCCATTCTTAGTCGAAAAATATTATATTTTTTAAAATTTTTCTAAAAAATATTTGGAAAGTAGGCTATATTTTTGATAACTAATCATTCTATAAAGTCATTTATAGACTCAACCAATGGCTTTTATATCCTTAATCGTTAGAACCAAATATGGAATTTTTGACATTTTTTCCAAAAATGTTCAATTTTTAAATGGATTATATTTTGGAAACTAGGAATTTTACAAAAACGTGTGTTTGACATAAATGACAGGTATTTACCCCCTCTACCCACAAACCAAGTCCCAGATCTCTGGTACAAAATCCAAAAATGTTTAATTGTGAAAGTAGGCGATATTTTGAAAACGTATCATTCTAAAAAGTCATATATAGACTCAAACAAATGTTCTTTAAGTTATCTAACGTTAAAACAAAACTTGAATTTATTTTCATTTTTCCGAAAAAAGTCCAATTTTCAAAATTGTCTATATTTTGGAAACTAAGAATTTTACAAAAATGTTTGTTTAACGTAAATGAAAGGTCTTTACCCCCTCTACCCCAAATATAAATTTCAGGACCCTAGGACATAAACTGTGCAGTAGTGTGTTTGTAACAATTCTATACCCACCGCCACCGCTCCACCGCCAAGATGGCGACCGTAGCTTAACTTAACCTAGCCTAACCTAACAAGATGGCGGCCGTAGCTTAACTTAACCTAGCCTAACCTAACAAAATGGCAGCCGTAGCTTAACTTAACCTAACCTAACCTACGAGGTGTGATCAAAAAGTTCCAAAAAGGTGCCTGCGACTTAACCAAACCTAGCCTAACCTAACCTAACATACAAAGTGTGTTCAAAAAGTTTCAAAATGGCGGCCGTATCTTTACTTAACCTAACCTAACTTAACCTAAACATACGAGGTGTGATCAAAAAATTTTCAAAAATAGTGGTCATAGCTTAACTGAACCTAGCCTAACCTAACCTAACCTAACCTAAACCTACGAGGTGTGATCATAAAGTCCCTAGATGGCGGTCGTAGCTTAACTCAACCTAACCTAGCCCTACGAGGTGTGATCAAAAAGTTCCAAAATGGCTGCCGTAGCTTAACTTAACCTTTGATTTATCCCTGTTGATTAACCCCTTTTGATTGATCTCTGTTGATGTATCCCTTTGGACTGGTCCCTGTTGACTAGCCCCCTTTGGACAGGTCCTTTTTGAAGGGAGTCATTTTTTTACGGGTCCCGGAGGACGGGTCCTTGTTGACGGGTCCCAGAGGGGCCAGTCCTTTGGACTGGCCCCAATGGACTTGCCCATGTATTTTATCCAAATTATGTCAAAGGGATAGTTGCATGACATGTAAAAACACAAATTGTAAAAAAAATCCATGTTTCCATATTAACAAATAGAACAAAAAATATTAAACGGAAATTTTAAAAAAACGTAAATGTGAATTTGGTAAATTGACAAATGTGAAAACAACAAATTGGAAAATCCATGTTTCTATATCATGAAACTGAAAAACTTTAAACTGACATTTTATGAACTGAAAATGGGAAATTGTGAAATTATAAATGTGTAAACAACAAAATGCAAAATCCATGTTTTCCATATTATCAAATTGAAAAAACTAAAAACTGACATTAAAAAAAACTGAAAATGGTAAATTGGAAAATTGGCATATGTGTAAACAACAAATATGAAAAAAAAATCCAGTGGGGGGGGGGGGGAGGGTAGTGATCATGTTGTACAGTAACCTATAAGACTAGCATAAGGATAGTTGCATGACATGTAAAACACAAATTGTAAAAAAAATCCATGTTTTCATATTAACAAATAGAACAAAAAACACTAAACTGAAATTTAAAAAACTGTAAATGTGAATTTGGTAAATTGACAAATGTGAAAACAACAAATTGGAAAATACATGTTCCTATATCATGAAATTGAAAAACTTTAAACTGACATTTTAAGAACTGAAAATGGGAAATTGTGAAATTAATAAATGTGTAAACAACAAAATGCAAAAATCCATGTTTTCCAAATTATGGAATTGAAAAAAACTAAAAACTGACATTCAAAAAACTGAAAATGGGAAATTGGAAAATTGACATATGTGTAAACAATAAAATGAAAAAAATCCGTTTGGGTAGTGATCATGTTGTACAGTAACCTGTAAGACTAGCATAAGGATAGTTGCATGTACCTTATATGCTTCGGGTATGTGCATTAGCCTTTGGATTAGCTTAAGTTAGGCTTGGTAAAGTTAGGTTTAATGAGGTTAGGTATGCGACCTTGTTGTTTACTCTTTTAGGAAAAAGTAAAAAAGGAAAATCTAAAAATCAAAAAAATCTTAAATTTAAAATGTAAAATCTAAAATCTTTAAATGAGTTTTCAGCTGGTTATGACAACACGTTTATGATTTAGTCAATGTTGATGTGTGGTATCCAATTACTACTGACTTTGCATAATCATCACCCATTGTCTTGATCAACACCTTGGGTTTCAAATTACTGCAGCGTTAGTCGTAGCAATAGAACTGTGCGCTCTCTGCCATGTCAGCAACATGACACCGGAAGGAACACCTGCGTAATATCCAATGACTGCTAACTTTGTATAATCATCACCCATTGTCTTAATGAACACGTAGGGTTTCAAATTACTGCAGCGTAGTCATAGCAACAGAACTGTGTGCTCTCTGCCATGTCTGTAATATTACACAGGAAATAACAAGACGTCTTACTGTACATACCATCTCCTCAGTTTTAACATCTTAAGAACAAGTATTATTCTCTTTCAAATACAAATGACTCGTTAGAACACATCCATCCACCAAGTTAGATCCCTTGACCTGCTCTCAAATGGCATGTGCCTCGTGTACTAGGGTGTGTGCATTAGCCCTAACCTAACGTTACGTACGAACTAAACAGAATGTGACTTGTTAGCTCTTATTGAGCACGTGCACAGGTGAACACTTGTGTGTTAGGTCATATTACACATGAACTTGCATTTTCTCACGTAAGTGCATTTCTCTGTTCCACAAGATACAAATTTGATTGCTGGATTGTATCCTGCACTGTTACTGCGATATAGCTTTTCCAGGTAGTTCTCTATATATAGCAATTTTACCACTGCTCTACCTAAGCCTTTTGCTCTTTTGGCTTTCTTACAGTCGAGTGTGTGATAGACAGCATTAACTGTATATCAAACCCAGTTCACCTTTGTATTTGTAATCCAAGTAATAATTTGAAAAGTCACAAATGTAATCCGTTTTAAAAGTTATCTCTTTTTTGTTTTGTTTTGTTTAATATGTATATGACATGCATATTGACCTGAAATCGAACCCTCTGGTGAAAGGCTAACAGCTTAACCACTGCACCACCATGCCCTTGTTTCTTAGTTCGACTCGTTCTAGGCCTCAGACCTGTAAATCGAGTTAAGACTACCAATACAAGAGCTAAAAGTGCTTACCACTGCAACACAAAAATAAATAAATGGATAGCTGGTAACATTAGACAACCGGAAATTATTATATTTCTCTTAGCAATGCATTTCGTCATCAGCCTACTGTCTGAGCACTGACAGCAACACAGTTTAGTTTAGAACAAGCGTGTGTGTGTGTGTGTGTATTGATTATTAGCCTCAAGTATTTAAAGCTTGTTGTGTGTAGCGATCATTTTGCCTCGGTAACCACTGAGCATTTTTGTGTTTTTAGCTATCCTCTTTAACCAATCAAATAAAGATAGTCTACTCTTAATTCTTGATAAATCAGAGTTTGCGTACTCCGTTTCTCATTTATTAACCCATACCTGCGACCTATACTCTCTCTATACAGCAGTTTGATCTGAAAACAAGTTTCAATGGTAAAAGACTTGTCAGTCACCATACATGTAGGCTACACTAATTCTTTCTCTACCTAGCTATGTTTCATCACACATGGTAAACATCTCACATGTTCGTACCCAATTATTAGTTTATAAAATCTCTGGTCAATGACCTTGATGTATTGGGTATTTTTGGTAAATGCATTGGCCATGGGAAAGGGTTGAACATTCTAAGTCCTATGACACCTCACATGTTAATATTCAATTATTAGTTTATAAAATCTTAGGTCAATGACCTTGCTGTTTTGAATCTTTTGGGTAAATTCGTTGGTCATGGAAAAGGGTTGAGCATCCTGAGTCCCATGACACCTCACTTGACCCTCTCTGATTATTAGTTAGCGAGATATTAACAAAAGTGTAGCTAGGCCCTTTTAACAAAAAAAATAATACATTCAAAAACAAAATGTCACCTCAAGACCAACGACCTCTAATACAAGTCCCATAGCCTTATTGGTTCATGAGATGTTAAAAAGCTAATTACCTATTAGTTTTGGATCTTTTGGTAATTTAAAAAAAATAACTCATCTATAAATCTGTATTCAAATAGCCCGCCCTCTTACAAAAACCCCAAGTGTACAAGCGTAAAAACAAAACCAAACATGTTAATTCATAGTAGCGATCGGCTCTTTTGCTTGCGTATCATGTGGAACAACGTTTAAGTTCATTATAGCATTAGGGGTCATGAGCCAGTCAAAAGGAACCGGTCTAAAGGGATTAGTCAAAAAAGGACCCGTCAACAAGGTCCCGTCCACAGGGGCTCGTCCACAAGGACCCGTCAACAATGACCCGTCAACAATGATCAGTCCACAGGGACCCGTCCACAGGGACTCGTCCACAAGGACCGGTCCACAGGGGCCTGCGTGTGCGTGCGGGGGAACATACGATTACATCAGCAAATCATCTCATCTAGTTTCAAATTTAGCCACTATGGCACGTGCAACACACAGGAAGTGCGTGGGAACATACGATTACGTCAGCGAAACATGAACTCACTTGTCTGTTGTATGACTATCAGTTTAGTAGTGGCATCAAGCAGTTAAAGACGTTTACTTACACACAATCCATCATTATGGTAAGCTTTTTTTTCTTATCATTATGGAAATCTTCTTATTAGAATAAAATGTTATGGTGGTTCTGGTCACTTATAGCTAAACTGTAATAGATATGATCTTTTTGTTTCTTTATAGGTTACTACAATAAATATTCCCAATGCTATGGGGGCTAGAACTGTTCATTAGAGAGAAAAAAAAGCTCACTGAATTACCAATGCATACTCTTTTCCGTATCATTAACATTCAAAAAGTGGACACAATGTATGGTGAACGTGTATTATGTGTTAGTGAAAATTTTCAGACATTCCTTTCCACACGTTTTAATAATATGTCAGAAAGTGCTCGAGGATCTAAGTCGTGGTGGACATTCTCTATATCTAATTTATGAGGGTATAAAAAACAATAGATGTATTGTACATTCTGACTTTGAAGTTAGGTTAGGTTAGGAAAGGTGGGATTTGGTTAGGTTAGGTAAAGTTAGGTTAGGTTAGGTTAGGTTAAGTGAAGTTGGGTTAGGCAGAATGGCTGCGGTATGAATCAAAAGCCAGCTCCTGTCAGTTTTGCCTCACAAGGTTTAGTGTACCCCATTCCAACCCTCAGCCTAGAATTAAATTTCTTGGCAGAGCCGGGATTCGAACCTCAGGAATGACCACCAAGAATGCTAGTCACTACACCAAAAAGTGGACAATGTAAGACTGGTCTTGATTGTACACGATCAATCAATAATTACTTAATAATAATAATAATAATAATAATAATAAATATTCCATTTAACAACTACACGGCCGACCTCTCCCTGTGACGTCATACACGGTCTCAGGGCTTGGCAGCCATCTTGCCCATTAGCCCCTGTGCCAGCTCTGAAAGACCCCTCCATAAGAATAACATAGGGCTGATTGCGCGCGGTGGCCATCTTGCCCATTAGCCCCTGTGCTAGAACCGGCCTTTATATCCTACTCACATGACTGTTATCCGCATCTGCCCCGCAACCATACGACTGTTATCCGCATCCGCCCCGCAACCACTCGGCTGTTATCGGCATCCGCCCCGCAACCGCACGGCTGTTAATCGCACCCGCCCCGCAACAACAAGACTCTTATCCGCCCCGCAACCACACGACTGTTATCCGCCACGCAACCACACGGCTGTTATCCGCCCCGCAACCACACGACTGTTATCCGCCCCGCAACCACACGACTGTTATCGGCCCCGCAACCACATGATTGTTATCCGCCCCGCAACCACACGACTGTTATCCGCCCCGCAACCACACGACTGTTATCTGCCCCGCAGCCGCATGACTGTTATCCGCCCCGCAACCACACGACTGTTCTCCGCCCCGCAACTACACGACTGTTATCCGCATCCGCCCTGCAACCACACGGCTGTTATGCGCCCCGCAACCACACAACTGTTATCCGCCACGAAACCACACGGCTGATATCCGCCCCTCAACCGCATGACTGTTATCCGCCCCGCAACCACACGACTGTTATCCGCCCCGCAACCACACGACTGTTGTCCGACCCTCCAACCACACGACTGTTATCCGCCCCGCAACCGCATGACTGTTACCCGCCCCGCAACCACACGACGGTTTTCCGCCCCGCAACCACATGACTGTTATCCGCCCCGCAACCACACGACTGTTATCCGCCCCGCAACCACACGGCTGTTACCTGCCCCGCAACCACACGACTGTTATCCGCCCCGCAACCACATGACTGTTATCCGCCCCGCAACCACACGACTGTTATCCGCCCGGCAACCACACGACTGTTATCCGCCCCGCAACCACACGACTGTTATCCGCCCCGCAACCAAACGGCTGTTATCCGCCCCGCACCCACACGACTGTTATCTGCCCCGCAACCACATGACTGTTATCCGCCCTGCAACCACACGACTGTTATCCGCCCCGCAACCACACGACTGTTATCCGCCCCGCAACCACACGACTGTTATCCGCCCCGCAACCACACGGCTGATATCCGCCCCGCAACCACACGGCTGATATCCGCCCCGCAACCGCATGACTGTTATCCGCCCGGCAACCGCATGACTGTTATCCGCCCCGCAACCGCATGACTGTTATCCGCCCCGCAACCACACGACTGTTATCCGCCCCGCAACCACAGGACTGTTTGCCGCCCCGCAACCGCATGACTGTTATCCGCCCCGGAACCACACGACTGTTATCTGCCCCGCAACCGCATGACTGTTATCCGCCCCGCAACCGCACGACTGTTATCAGCCCCGCAACCACACGACTGATATCCGCCCCGCAACCGCATGACTGTTATCCGCCCCGCAACCACACGACTGATATCCGCCCCGCAACCACACGACTGTTATCCGCCCCGCAACCGCATGATTGTTATCCGCCCCGCAACCGCACGACTGTTATCTGCCCCGCAACCGCATGACTGTTATCCGCCCCGCAACCGCATGACTGTTTTCCGCCCCGCAACCACACGACTGTTATCCGCCCCGCAACCGCATGACTGTTATCCGCCCCGCAACCACACGACTGATATCCGCCCCGCAACCGCATGACTGTTATCCGCCCCGGAACCACACGACTGTTATCTGCCCCGCAACCGCATGACTGTTATCCGCCCCGCAACCGCACGACTGTTATCAGCCCCGCAACCACACGACTGATATCCGCCCCGCAACCGCATGACTGTTTTCCGCCCCGCAACCACACGACTGTTATCCGCCCCGCAACCGCATGACTGTTATCCGCCCCGCAACCGCACGACTGTTATCCGCCCCGCAACCTCACGACTGATATCCGCCCCGCAACCGCATGACTGTTATCCGCCCCGCAACCGCACGACTGTTATCCGCCCCGCAACCACACGACTGATATCCGCCCCGCAACCGCATGACTGTTATCCGCCTCGCAACCGCATGACTGTTATCCGCCCCGCAACCACACGACTGTTATCCGCCCCGCAACCACATGACTGATATCCGCCCCGCAACCACACGACTGATATCCGCCCCGCAACCACACGACTGTTATCCGCCCCGCAACCGCAAGACTGTTATCCGCCCCGCAACCGCACGACTGTTATCCGCCCCGCAACCGCACGAAGGTTATCCGCCCCGCAACCGCACGACTGTTATCCGCCCCGCAACCGCATGACTGTTATCCGCCCCGCAACCACACGACTGTTATCCGACCAGCAACCGCATGACTGTTATCCGCCCCGCAACCACACGACTGTTATCTGCCCCGCAACCGCATGACTGTTATCCGCCCCGCAACCACACGACTGATATCCGCCCCACAACCGCATGACTGTTATCCGCCCCGCAACCGCATGACTGTTATCCGCCCCGCAACCACACGACTGTTATCCGCCCCGCAACCGCATGACTGTTATCCGCCCCGCAACCGCATGAGTGTTATCCGCCCCGCAACCGCATGACTGTTATCCGCCCCGCAACCACACGACTGTTATCCGCCCCGCAACCGCATGACTGTTTGGGCCCCGCAACCGCACGACTGTTATCCGCCCCGCAACCGCACGACTGTTATCCGCCCCGCAACCGCATGACTGTCATCCGCCCCGCAACCGCATGACTGTTATCCGCCCCGCAACCGCATGACTGTTATCCGCCCCGCAACCGCATGACTGTTATCCGCCCCGCAACCGCACGACTGTTATCCGCCCCGCAACCGCATGACTGTTATCCGCCCCGCAACCGCACGACTGTTATCCGCCCCGCAACCGCACGACTGTTATCCGCCCCGCAACCGCACGACTGTTATCCGCCCCGCAACCGCACGACTGTTATCCGCCCCGCAACCGCATGACTGTAATCCGCCCCGCAACCGCACGACTGTTATCCGCCCCGCAACCGCACGACTGTTATCCGCCCCGCAACCGCATGACTGTTATCCGCCCCGCAACCGCGTGACTGTTATCCGCCCCGCAACCGCACGACTGTTATCCGCCCCGCAACCGCACGACTGTTATCCGCCCCGCAACCGCACGACTGTTATCCGCCCCGCAACCACATGACTGTTATCCGCCCCGCAACCGCACGACTGTTATCCGCCCCGCAACCGCATGACTGTTATCCGCCCCGCAACCGCATGACTGTTATCCGCCCCGCAACCACACGACTGTTATCCGCCCCGCAACCGCATGACTGTTTGGGCCCCGCAACCACACGACTGTTATCCGCCCCGCAACCGCACGACTGTTATCCGCCCCGCAACCGCACGACTGTTATCCGCCCCGCAACCACATGACTGTTATCCGCCCCGCAACCGCACGACTGTTATCCGCCCCGCAACCGCACGACTGTTATCCGCCCCGCAACCGCATGACTGTTATCAGCCCCGCAACCGCATGACTGTTATCCGCCCCGCAACCGCATGACTGTTATCCGCCCCGCAACCGCGTGACTGTTATCCGCCCCGCAACCGCACGACTGTTATCCGCCCCGCAACCGCACGACTGTTATCCGCCCCGCAACCGCACGACTGTTATCCGCCCCGCAACCGCGTGACTGTTATCCGCCCCGCAACCGCACGACTGTTATCTGCCCCGCAACCGCATGACTGTTATCCGCCCCACAACCGCATGACTGTTTGCCGCCCCGCAACCACATGACTGTTATCCGCCCCGCAACCGCACGACTGTTATCCGCCCCGCAACCGCACGACTGTTATCCGCCCCGCAACCGCATGACTGTTATCCGCCCCGCAACCACACGGCTGATATCCGCCCCGCAACCGCATGACTGTTATCCGCCCCGTAACCGCACGACTGTTATCTGCCCCGCAACCGCATGACTGTTTGCCGCCCCGCAACCACACGACTGTTATCCGCCCCGCAACCGCATGACTGTTTGCCGCCCCGCAACCGCATGACTGTTATCCGCCCCGCAACCGCACGACTGTTATCCGCCCCGCAACCGCATGACTGTAATCCGCCCCGCAACCGCACGACTGTTATCCGCCCCGCAACCGCATGACTGTTATCCGCCCCGCAAACCGCATGACTGTTATCCGCCCCGCAACCGCACGACTGTTATCCGCCCCGCAACCGCATGACTGTAATCCGCCCCGCAACCGCACGACTGTTATCCGCCCCGCAACCGAACGACTGTTATCCGCCCCGCAACCGCATGACTGTAATCCGCCCCGTAACCGCACGACTGTTATCCGCCCCGCAACCGCATGACTGTTATCCGCCCCGCAACCACACGACTGTTATCCGCCCCGCAACCGCACGACTGTTATCCGCCCCGCAACCGCATGACTGTAATCCGCCCCGCAACCGCACGACTGTTATCCGCCCCGCAACCGAACGACTGTTATCCGCCCCGCAACCGCATGACTGTTATCCGCCCCGCAACCGCACGACTGTTATCCGCCCCGCAACCACATGACTGTTCGCCGCCCCGCAACCACACGACTGTTATCCGCCCCGCAACCACACGACTGTTTGCCGCCCCGCAACCGCATGACTGTTATCTGCCCCGCAGCCGCATGACTGTTATCCGCCCCGCAACCGCATGACTGTTATCCGCCCCGCAACCACACGACTGTTATCCGCCCCTCCAACCACACGACTGTTATCCGCCCCGCAACCGCATGACTGTTATCCGCCCCTCCAACCACACGACTGTTATCCGCCCCGCAACCACATGACTGTTCGCCGCCCCGCAACCACACGACTGTTATCCGCCCCGCAACCACACGACTGTTTGCCGCCCCGCAACCACACGACTGATATCCGCCCCGCAACCGCATGACTGTTATCCGCCCCGCAACCGCACGACTGTTATCCGCCCCGCAACCACACGACTGATATCCGCCCCGCAACCGCATGACTGTTATCCGCCCCGCAACCACACGACTGTTATCCGCCCCGCAACCACATGACTGTTATCCGCCCCGCAACCGCATGACTGTTATCCGCCCCGCAACCACACGACTGTTATCCGCCCCGCAACCGCATGACTGTTATCCGCCCCGCAACCGCATGACTGTTTGCCGCCCCGCAACCGCATGACTGTTATCCGCCCCGCAACCACACGGCTGTTATCCGCCCCGCAACCGCATGACTGTTATCCGCCCCGCAACCACATGACTGTTATCCGCCCCGCAACCACACGGCTGTTATCCGCCCCGCAACCGCATGACTGTTATCCGCCCCGCAACCACACGACTGTTATCCGCCCCGCAACCACACGGCTGTTATCCGCCCCGCAACCGCATGACTGTTTGCCGCCCCGCAACCACACGGCTGTTATCCGCCCCGCAACCACATGGCTGTTATCCGCCCCGCAACCACATGACTGTTATCCGCCCCGCAACCACACGGCTGTTATCCGCCCCGCAACCACACGGCTGTTATCCGCCCCGCAACCGCATGACTGTTATCCGCCCCGCAACCACACGGCTGTTATCCGCCCCGCAACCACATGACTGTTATCCGCCCCGCAACCACATGACTGTTATCCGCCCCGCAACTACATGAATGTTATCCGCATCCCTATACCAAAGAAAGTGGGAGCTGACAGATGTGAAGATTACCGTGCAATCAGTTTGATTACTCATGCTTCAAAGATCCTGTCTAGAATAATTTACAAGAGGATGGAAAGCCAGTTAGAAACGGAGTTGGGTGAAGACCAGTTTGGTTTCAGGAGAAATGTGGGATCAAGGGAGGCGGTACTAAGTCTTAGACTGATTTTGGAAGCTAGAATAAGGAAAGAGAAGAGAACGTTCATGGCATTTGTAGACTTAGAAAAGGCTTTTGATAACGTTGATTGGACTAAATTGTTTGACATTTTGAAATCTACTGGAATAAAGTACAGGGATAGGAGGGTGATATACAATTTGTACAGAAACCAGACAGCAGTCATTCGAGCTGAAGGACATGAGAGAGAAGCTGGTATTCAGAAAGGTGTAAGGTAAGGCTGCAACTTATCACCCATACTTTTCAATCTTTACATTGAACAAGCAATGAAGGAAATAGGAGAAAAAATTAAAGTGGGAGTGAAGATTCAATGAGAAATAATTTCAACTCTGAGATTTGCTGATGACATCGTCATCCTGGCCGACACGCCTGAGGATTTGAATGAGTTTTTGAATGGTATGGACTCCGTCTTACGAAAAGAATACATTTTTTTTAGCGTATGGCTTTTATTGCCGGGAGTGTCCGAGGACATGTTCGGCTCGCCAGTTTTTGTAGCTGCTTCGAGACGGACACCCAATGGGTGAGCTTCAAGTACCGTTGGGGAGGAAAGTTGGTGGAGTGGAAGGTCGAGGAGTTGGAAGGTAGCGGCTGTGGCCTATAGTTAGGGACCAACCCCGGCATTTGCCCGGAAGGAAGATGGGAAACCAGAGAAGACCATCTTCAAGGTTGCCGGCGGGGGGATTCGAACCTCCTCGCCTCCCGGATGTGAGCGACTGCCAGCAGTCATGCCGTAACGACCACGGCTAACTCACCCGGTAAAGAATACATGATGAGAATTAATAAATATATAAAACAAAAATACTGGAATATAGCCGAAATAAATCAGAAACCTCTATGGACATCAAATTGGCAGGTGAAAAGCTGAAGGAAGTAGGAGACTTCTGTTACTTAGGGAGCAGAATAACCAGTGATGGACGACGCAATGAGGATATAAAAAGTAGGTTGGCTCAGGCAATGAAAGCATTTCTACAAAAAAGGAATCTGTTGACATCGAATATAGATTTAGGTATTAGAAAGACATTTTTGAAAACCTTTGTCTGGAGCGTTGCGCTCTATGGAAGTGAAACCTGGACTATTGGTGCAGCAGAAAAGAGGAGAATTGAAGCATTTGAAATGTGGTGTTACAGGAGAATGATGCAGATCAGAAGGGTAGATAGGGTTACAAACGAGGAGGTATTAAGACGAGTGGGAGAGGAGAGATGTTTCTGGCGACTGCTAATGAAGAGATGAGATAGGTTGGTAGGACACATACTAAGACACCCAGGAGTAACAAGCTTAGTGATGGAAGGAAGGGTCGAGGACAAGAACTGTAGGGGTAAACCAAGGTTAGAATATGTTAAGCAGATTGCCTCGGATGTAGGGTGTGGTAGCTATGTAGAGATGAAACGATTAGCACAGGACAGGGAGGCATGGAGCGCTGCATCAAACCAGTCAAAAGACTGAAGACTCAAACAACAACAACAACAACAACAACAACAACAACAACAACAACAACAAGAACAACAACAACAACAACAACAATACTAATTGAGGGTATTTGCATGACTGGCTTCTCTTCAGTCTCTATTATTCTCATACAATCCTAGCGAGAGGAAATAGTGAAATAACAAGAAACGTGAATGACGCACATCTTAGGAAATATTAAAATTACTTTAAAAATTCAGTTCAATTTGCTATCCGCAAATTTACTCTAAACATTATCAGCAGCTTATCCGCTATCCGCAGAGCCATGCAAACTATATCCCCATCCGCGTCCGTACAGGGCTTTAGATATAGGTCATCAGACAGATACCACACATCCCAAAGTACGTGAGGCTACATGACACGAGGTCGCTCAGCTCTAAATCCTTCAACAACATCATTCGGTAAGACTTTCACGGCTTTTAATGCACTTATTATTACCCAACATTATACGTAACAATCGACCGGGAGTATTGCTGTGTTGGTAAATAAATTATAAAATGGACATGATACATTACGTACGGCATCCCCTCATTTTTAATGGAACTAGCAACCCGACCCGGCATCGCCCGGGAACAGTTATCAATGCATTACGTGATAAGCGTTTTTTTTCCAATGTCAAAGAACAACGACCAATATCCGCTTTAATTCTCGGCATGATGGGTTAAAACCACTGACTGGACTATTAATTATATTATCATGGAGATGCATGTGCAACAAATACTTGACAGACGTAATTTAAGAATGGCGTGGTGCATGAAACACAAATCCCCCTTCCGTCCAATCTTAACTTGACTGTTAATTTTGCGGAACGAAAAGTTCACAGGCGAAATGAAGAGAAGCCGAGTTGCACTTCCAGGGAAACTCCAAACACAACCACTCTTCTCTAAAGTTTTTAACTCAACACCACCCGAGTTTGCCGCTGGCTGTATCAGGGGCAATAAGCTCGTCCGCTAGCTAAGCTGTAACTGGGGTGATAGACTCACCCCTAGCTACCTCGTAAACTGTCGCACCAGTAACTAAATGGAGATCGTTGGAAAAATTGAAAACGTAAAAACACTTATTATGGGCGATGTAATGAAGATAGAGATATGCTCTCCCGGGCTCTTTTGTAGAACTTTTCATGCTGAACAATTCTTACACTCATAGTATACAGATATTTTAAACGGTTTGCCCAGCGTAAGCTTAAAAAGCGCACGGACGCCAGTTTTTTCGACCTTTTCACTGAAATCGTTAGTACTTGACTTTCTTTGGTCATAAATAAATAATTTTCTACAGAAACCTTCCTCGAGAAATCCTTTACAGAATGGTGAAAACCGCATCAAAATCCATTCAGTGGTTCTCGAGATTACCCGTGACATCCAAGAATCGGGGCTTTGTTTTATACTAAGTAGAGATTATACGCCAATCAGTATAATTTAATATAATATAAACCCCCTTCCGTCCAATCTTAAATTGATTGTGAATTTTGCGGAACGACAAGTTCACAGGCGATATGAGAGTTGCACTTCCAATGAAAGGCGAGGCGAATGAAACTCAAATCCCCCTTCCGTCCAATCTTAACTTGACTGTGTTTCACAGGCGAAATGAAGAAAACCCGAGTTGCACTTCCAGGGAAACTCCAAACACAACCACTCCTCTCAGAAGTCTTAACTCAACACAACTCAACGGTTTGCTGCTGGCTGTATCTGGGGCAATAGGTTCACCCGCTAGCTAGGCTGTAACAGGGATGATAGACTCGCCCTTAGCTAGCTCGTTAATTGTCCCTTCAGTAGTTGAATGGACATGGTTGGAAGAAATTAAAACGTAAAAACAGTTAGAGTGGGCGATGTATTGAAAATAGACATATGCTCTCGCGGACTTTTTTGTAGAACGTTTCAAGCTGAACAATTCTTACACTCGTAGTATTTAGATATTTTTTAACGGTTTGTCCAGCGTAAGCTTACAAAGCACTCGGACGCCAGTTTTTTTTCGACTTTTCCACTGAAATTGTTACTGCTTGGCTTCCTTTGATCATAAATAAATTATTTTCCGCAGGAATCATCCTCGAGATATCCTTTACAGAATGCTAAAAACCGCATCAATCCATCCAGTGGTTCTCGAGTTGACCCGTAACATCCGAGAATCGGGGACTTTGTTTTATACTAAGTAGAGATCGTTAGCTTTTCAAAGGGGATAATCGCAAGACTCTAAATCAGTCATGGGCAAAGTACGGCCCGCGGGCCAAGTGCGGCCCTTGAGTTAGTCTAATCCGGCCCGTGACATGGTTTCGAATTATTCTATCTACAATAATTACATATAGGTTTTACCTTCTGTTCGGTACACCTAGTGTACCTAGAAGTGAAAATCTATTTCAATCTCATTGTGTTTATGCATGTTGTATAACAGAGTTGCAGCTAAAACTGATTGAGTTACAATTTAACAATTAATTGAAGCAACTATTCCTCAACGTTTCGAAAATTGAGTTCTACAAGTCCCTACCAAAATCAAGCTTCCCAAACTTAAAATCTCACACAGAAAAAAATAACTGCCATGTTCGCATCTTACTATATCTGTGAACAGGTCATTTCTACAATGAAGCTCCGCAAAAATAGAATCAGAAATAGATTAACGGACCACCATTTAGCTGCGCTTCTAAGAATAAGCTTATCCCAGTTTCAACCAGATTATGAAAAACTTTTCGAAGCACAGTCAAAGTTCCACTTGTCACATACTCCTTCCTCTTGTAACAAGTAATGAAGGTGTGTTCATAGAGCAAAGATGAAGGAATACTGTACTGGGTTCAGACGAATGCTCGCCATAGTTAAAAATTAGGAACCACAAGGTCCAACGGGCCTCAACGAACCAAGAAGAAGAAGGTGTGTTCTTTTTTTCCTAAGTTTTCTACCATTGTAGCCAATAAGTTTTGTTTGGTTTAAAATTCAAAAATAATAAGTTTATAATCTATACTAATATAATAAAGCTGAAGAGTTTGTTTGTGTGTTTAAACGTGCTAATCTCTGGAACTTCCAGTCGGATTCGAAAAATTATTTTTGTATATGATAGACAGATTCAAGAGGAATAGTTTAGGCTATGTAGCACTAGGCTACATCTCTGAGGTAACCTTAAAGATTGATTTCTGTTCAGTAAGTCGGAAGAACGATGTCTCCCGAACAGCTTCAATAATACCTAAAGTCTATTTTTGCCTGGCAATGCGGGCTGCATCACGGTGCACCTACCAGTGTTCTGCTGCAAATTGCGAGCTGCTTATAAATTGCAGTCACGGGGAGTAATTAGTGCAAAAATATTTCTTAGGCCTTTTAAAACAGTTATCATCATGGCAATAGTAAGCCTCTGTATAAGAGCAATGGTGTTGGTGCAGTACACTGAGGTTATCAGCTGCAATAAGCGTTGGTGCTTTCCGATCCTTATCCTTGAGCGCTCCAGTTCTGTAGTAGTATTCATTATCATCCATAAAACAAATAAATCCACCGGGCGAAGCCGGGCACTACTGCTAGTCTACCTATAAACATGTGTTGTTTTTCTTTTCAGCCCGCCTAGATTAATTGTATACCATCTGGCACTGTCCCTAAAAGGTTTTCCCATGTCTGCTCTGTACCAAGGAACACAGAACACTGAGATGAGCCGCTTGTCACTGCTGGGGATTCTCCGTCTGTCAGGGGAGCGGGTTCGATTTCCAGATTGCGTGGGTGCGCGGGTAAATCACCTGAATAGAACAAGCTGTTACAGCAATGAGATATGGGCAACAGCTGCGTCAATGAGACATGGCTCCAGGTGGACTGGTTACAGCCTGCGTCTGCTCTGCTACCATCAAACAATACATTCATGTTTCCTAGAAGACATAGCCTACTTTAATAATGAACGAAGGATTATTTTGCTTGCAGTTAGGGTAGATAGGGTTACGAATGAAGAGGTAGGCTATTAAGACGAGTGGGAGTGGAGAGATGTTTCTGGCGACTGCTAATAAAGATAAGAGATACGAGCAAAGCTTTTGAAAACAACATTTAAACTTGGCGTTTCCTATTATTTTTGTGTAAAATATACTGTATTAAAAAAACCAGATCTGTCACAAATGTGGGATTGAATTTTATAATATAAAATAATTTCGTGAAGAAAGACATAAATCCAAAAATCATTTGTGTTTGTATTCCCATAAATAGACTAAAACTGTTCGTTAAAAAATCTTCATATGGTGTTTCTATGAGATGAAAAAACTCTTTGCTGAGTGGAGCATAGGTTGGAATGTTTGTTGTAATTAACCTCTGCTTCAATGACACAGAAACACAGAACAGTTATTTGATGGGTAGTGGCTCGCCATTGTTTGAATGACAACAGTCAAATATGTATGCACACAAGAGAAGTATTTAATCCTGAAAATAAATATTTTTTCGTTGACTTTTGAATAAATGCAATCCTTTTCCTGTACTATTAAGACTCTTTGGAAGATTTAGGTATAAACCACACCTTCTGACTCCCTCTGGTTTAAAACCTTGGGTTTTGGGAAACATACACCTTAGCGGGCGCGGATCAAGGGGGGGGGGGGGGGGTCACGGGTGTCATAACGACCCCCCCCCCCCCCAAACGGAGACCATTTTTTTGCAAACTCAAAAAACGAAAACACAATAACCAGACAAATAAAACTTAACGAATTTTAACTGAAAAACAGTCTGTACATATTTACAACTTCATACCTGTTATATAAAAACGATTATTTATATAACAAAATCAACTCTTCTATTTTGTTCAGCAAACCTTGTGATTACCGAATCGATGTCTATAGTGATGTCACGATGAATGTGCAGCAATGCACGGATAGGAATTTGGGGCTTTTTTTCGCACCAAAAAATTTTGCCGACGTCCAAACTGCAAGCTTGGTTGGCAATTTAAGCTGTGACATTCTCTCTTTGTCGGTACCAACTTGACTTGCCGAAACTGTAACGTACCTTGATACTTTTCTCGAAGCTCGATGTAAAAGTCGCAAAACACGCCGTTGCAATTTGTGTGATTAATTTTGGTCAGATAAACGCATCAAATTTCTATCCATGTAGCTTCCAAAAAAATTGGTCTGTTTTTGTACGTTTGGTTATTTTGTGATTGCGTTGTTAGTGATACCATTTTTCTTAACAATTTCGATTCTCTGACCGACCCCCCCCCCAAAGCCAAACTCTAGATCCGCGCCTGCATCTTAGCGTTTTATATATACGGTATGATGATGATTATGTTGGCATATTTGTACTGACTTGAGTTTCCAATTTTGAAATGCTATGCGTGTTAATGTGAAGTTATACATAGCGCTCCAGTGGTCAGAAATCGCATCACCCTGGCGACAATGGCTATGAAGAGAACGCTACGAATGAGTAGGCTTTATTATTATTGGAGGCTAAGGATAAAGTACGGTAACATTAACAACAGCCTATATGCAGTAAATGACAGCTTTAGTTTATTTCACAAGCTGCTAGAGATTGTAGGAACACATTAACTGCTAGTCCCGTTTGATCTAATCGCAACTTCATGATGCCGGTGTAATTAACCATTTACAGCACCATAACAAATCACATGTATGGTGAGCGCCGTGAGATCTCACCCAATGATATTACTAGCTCGACAATAACTACTCTTACACCTGGTTTCCTCTTGTTCGCATTACTCAGGGTTTCCTTGGTATTTCAACAGTTCAGGAGATATTTGAGATAAATACTTAGTTGGACCAGAACACCATTCTGGATGAATACATACACAATATTAGTAGCTATCCACCAAACGTCAATAAATTCAGACTAGAAGTTCTTTAATGGTGTGCTGTACTAGTTTCACCCAAATTGCGGTCTTCTTGTTGGATGAATGGCTAAGGTTGAATATGTTAACACCTAATTATTCAAAAACTGTCTGCATTATGGTACCGTATATTGGCTTTCACGGCCAGTGAATTAAAACCCGCCGATAAGCCAGCTTGGTGTCCTAGGCGAAACCCCACACAAGACACGGCACAAACCTGAAAGAATTGCTGAGTTTTGTCTGCATGATGTTCCATAAATGTGAATATGATTTAATTGCAACAACAAATATCTCGTTTGGCATGACTAGACTTAAGTGGGTGAAGGAGGTTAAATATCTTGGCTTGATAATAGATAATACTCATTCTTGGGCACCACATATAACGAATATAAAAAATAAAATGTCAGCTTTAGTTGGAATATTTGCACAAAAAAAACAAGTATTATGTAACAACACAGACACTTCGTGTAATATACTTCACTATGATTCAGTCTCGGCTCTCATACCTACGTTTAATCTGGGGAAGGGCTTCACAAGCTAATTTGAATAATCTTGAGATTCAACAAAACAGGACTCTTAGGTAAATGTATGGATTTCATTGCTTATACCCTCGCTTTAGAATGTACACTGAAACTAATATACAGCCTTTGAAACTGCTTGTGTCTTTCAATTCAACTTTAATTATTTATAAAACTTTTCATAGTCTCGTGATCTCTAACATTACATTCTCTTTCGTTAATTAAATTCACATGCACTGCACAGTACAAACAAGATGTTCAGTAAAGAACATATAGCCTACTTTCTCTTAAATGCATGGGTATTGTTATAACTCTTTGTCCTTTTCAAGGAGTATAATTGAATGTTGGTTGTAGTAGCTTGTTGAAATACAACGTGCTATACGGATATTAAACATGAATATCAGGTGCCCTTTGCTAGTGCTAACTCTGTTTAAAAAAAGACCATTTAATTCGGTTTCACAGTGTTTGAATTAATATGGGGAATCGATTTGCACACATACATGGCCGCTATCTCCAAACTATTGGGCTTATGACCTTGTAGTTCAGTCAAAAGATGCTTCCCACAAAGAGGTATGTTGTTGCAAAATTTGGTAGAGATCAGAAGATTAGGTTGGTCGTAATTTGATTTAAGCTCTTTACAATTGGGTGGCCACCATTTCGTTTCTGTCAAAATGGAGGCGATATAAAACAATACACTGAGGTGCCCTTTACTAGTGCTACCTCTGTACCAAATTTCATTCAATTCGGTTTCACCGTATTCGAATTGATAGGGCGGGGGGGGGGGGACGACAGACATTCAGAGTACACTCACTCACTCACACACACACACACACACACACACACAGACACACAGACAGACACACAATTTTTCCCCTGTGTGAATCTCATAAGTCTACTTCCAATTTTTGCAATAATCGAAAGTAGGCTAAAATAAGTTAAATGTAGTCAGCAATAGAACGACTAAATCTGGAGTCAATGCAATGCATCACTCTCTCATCACTGTATGCAAATACAACCATGTACCACTTGATCTAGCAAGAATCTCTAAAGTTGGACATATTGTGAAAAGTTGAAAAGGTACTATTTGTTGACTCTGAATGTGTAATAATTTACTCTTTTGATACCAGATTCTTCCAAATATGTTTTACGTTTTTCAGTACTTTGTATTGCCCCCGTAAATTGAATTATATTGAGACCACGATGGCTGTATCAGCATAAATGAATAAAGTTATGGATGTCATAGTTGTGACGTGTATATTCATGACGTAGGCACGGATGACGTAGACTTCATGCAAGTAGGCTGGTGGAGCTGAGATTCTTGGTGACGTCATGATTTTTTTCGAGAAAGATCTGAGATTTACGACGCAGTCGCAGGAAGCAAGGTATTGTGCTAAGGAAGAAGTTACGCTATTGGAGGAAAGGCTCGAACCAATGAACGATAGTTTGGAAGGAAGACGGAGATTGCTGAAACTACGATATTTGATTACTTATGGCATGCAGAATTGTGGAAATCTATTTTCAGTTATGGCATTGATTTGGAATTTTGAAGAAATTAATTTTGAGTTTTTGAAATTTGAAAATCCGTCAAGTATAGCCAAAGTTAAAACTTCTAGCCATGACGGAGCAACAGGCTATGGAAGGGATGGATACGCCCCTTAAGAAGTTGATAAAAGGTCGTGCACAGGAGAGAAGAGCTCTCATATATCTCATACCGCTCATATCTCATATCTGATATTCTGATACCGCATATATATTTCAGAGGTCATATAGTCATTTTCGAGTGAATAAGTGAAGCAAGTCGTCTTTAGCGTGTGGTTAAAGCCCGGTGCATCGAACGAACACGGAGCAGTTCCATTTTACGGTGTTCGAAACTAGGCAAAGTTGAAACGCTCACATTAACGTTTCTACCAGATAAGGCATAAAGAGTTAACTTCTGCCTTTATTATAAATCTATTGGGCAGTACAACATTGAGGTGTGTAGAAGATTTGAACAATTTCACAGTTATAATTCGAAAGATATTGGCATTTTAAGGCTGCAGACAAAAGTGATTTTCTCGCCACCTGAGAAGCACTTTTAAAATTCCACATTATACACTACGGCCGACACGTGTTTCGCAACCGTGATATTGAAGAATACGTTTGGTAATACAACGATACATTCGACTATGGAACATTATAATCTTGCAGTGCTTTCAATGATTATCACAGAAGTTGAGATGGAAGGCTAAGGCTTTAATGCAATTGGGACATATATCGATGGAGTGAAATAGCAGCATGGAACTTCGTTAATCGTCATTCTACAAAAGCGAGCATGTAGTGAACATCCAACTACACTCATGCATCGTGAATCCATCGCTGAATTATATCAAATGACAGTGGAAATATTTTCATACTCCACGATTATGAATATTTCTGCGGATATAACTGCAATAAACTTCATGACGAATTGCGACCAGAACTTCAGGGAACTTTCAAGAGAGGCCAGGGTGGACCCGGCTCACAAAGAAGAGTTTTGCCAGAAGGATGTCTTTCGTATACATGGAGCAGTGCAATTTCCGGAGGAGGAAGCAGTTCGATTCTCCGAGGGCGCTGATTCCAGGTTCGAGGTCGGAGCACATCTTCACGCTGGTGAAATGGAACCAACAGCAGTTTTCTTTGAAAACTTTCCTCTAGAACTTCAATCAACAGATAAGGTAGTCGTGAACGTTTCTTGTATTATTTGAGTCATGTAGCGATAAATGAGCAACCATTTTTTTCCATATTTTCTGTCCCATTTATTTTTGTGCCCCATTTTCTTGCTTGATATTTTGTACTCAGTACACTTCGATGATTTATGCCTTTTTCTACGATTTGTTGAGACATTGTTATGTCATTGGCATACTTAAATAATTTTGGATCAGTTGAGACTGATAATTTATATTCTTTCAGTAATTTGCATATTTTTGTAGTCACGATTTGACTGTAAAGTTAACGAATTTCTATGACAGATTTGAATTCAGACAGCGTGTCATTTTATTAAAGTAATTCTATTCAGTAAATTACTTTGACCAATTTTCTGTCATCCTCAAGAAAGAAGAATGATTAAAAGATTTTAGAGCGTTAAAATCTATTACGTTATCGACGATCTTTGAAATACTAGTCGTCTTATGAACATGATTGCAACATAGACATTTATCATTGCATTATAGACAATTTTATGAAATATGAACTTTGATTACGATTTATTGAATACACTATAGTAATGAACATTTGATAGGAGTTTTTTCTCAATTATAGATTGGAACAATAATGTTTGCATTCCACAGTCTAATTGTATTCTATTCGACTATTTATGCAGTTTAGATGAACTTTGATTGAAGATAGTATTTTTATACTGCGTTACTTTGATGATATTAATCTCAATTTTGATAGACCAGGGAGGAGTGTCTAATCGTATTTGCTATTAAATTTATTTGTGATTGGCAAATTTTTACTTCATATCGATTCATGAATGAAACCCACGAAGGTTAAATAATAACAGTCATTAATACAATTGATGAATATAAGAATTTTTAAAGAGGAACAATGGATGTATAATCGTTAGTTCAGTGGACGTGTAAAAGTCGCTGATGAATAATGCCCTTGAATAGTGAAGGAGGTACCCACAGTAAGATGGATGAGGTTGTTGAATTTATAAGTGGAGGTTTTTTATATGTAGTGTGGAAGATTTTGATGCGATATATATGAAGATATATGATGAATTCTGGGCCAATTGTTGTGCAATTTTGTGCGTTTTGAGCGAAGTATTTTTCCGCTGAATGTATTGTCCTGGTTCTTTGAAAGTTATTCATATGAAGACACTGTTAAAATTAACAAGAGTGTTAGATAATTTGAGATGAAGATTTTGAATGGAGGTTACCGTTACAAATAATAATAAAAATTATTAAACCTTATTAAACCTGAATTTGACATTTAAATATAACTAACCTTCATTGGTCGATTATATCACTACGATTTAAGTAATTATCAACCGGATAAACGTGTGGTTTAATGTATTTCTTCTATAAATAATATAAACAATATTAATATTGTAAATAATTTTGTAAATATCTTTGATAATAATTTGAAATGAAAGGGATTAATAGAGGCGTGTATAAGTTTTTCAATTGTCATTTGACATTGTTATAAACAATTTATAATTGTTATAAATAATTAATGAACTTTTGTCATAAACATTAAGAGTTTTGCTATTATACTCTAAACAACGCTAATTAAACAAGTGGATTGAACAATTAAACATGATTTGGGAGTGTTAGAGTATTCCACTGGTGTTTGAATGGAGCATTTAAAAGATTTGCGTGATAATATTTCAGTTGAGATGTGGACATTTAACGTGTTTTGAAAGGAGAGCTAAGCTCTGATGTAACTCGCATATGCTGGGGTTGAACGGACGGGTGAGTCCACTTTGACGGTGCAGGTGCATTGCAGCTGGCCCGGACAACTGTATGATAGAGGCCAAGGACGTCTCCATAATAGCCTTGTGGCTATAAATAAAATGTGAAGTATATAAACACGCAAAACAATTGCTATATGTGTCTCGTCCCAAATCCCGTTTCCATTCCAAGTGCATTATTATTTTTACGTTACTATGAGCTTGAGAAAGCTGAAACATTGTATGTAGAGTACACAAGTCCTACAGGAGGACATGGTTATATGGACGATGGCTTCTGATTGCCACGTGGATTTTGTTGTTTATTTTGTTAAATCATTCTTTATGTGAAATAAATTATTGTGCAGTTTAAAGTTTCTCGTCTTCGTTGTGGTTCATTTTAAATATCACGGTGGAGGTTATTGTGAGGGCATACTTTAAGTGATCCAGTTGACAACCCAGTCCCCGAGATAAATTGAAGAGGTAAGTAAAGGTAAGTATGAACCCCCGTATATTTTGGTGTGTTCCACAATAATTTCTTGTTAACTATTGTGCCCTAATCTCGATAGTATCTGTCAGTGCCATTTTCATTGATGTAGTTGTGCCGGTGCGATTGATTATTGGCAATCCGATTGAGGGGGCGGATATCTGACAGCCTACTATCCGGATATCGGGGACAGTAGGATTGGCGACCCTATAACGTGGGGCATGTTCAACAAAACTGGATTACCAGGCTGAACACCAGTAGGATTGGCGCAATCAACGTGTGGGGTACGATTGGCTCGATTGGCACGATTGACACGATTGGCACGTTCGACTGAATAACATTGGATTACCAAGTTATTGCAGTAGAATTGACACCGCAATTTTTGTGGAGTGTTCGAATAACATTGGATTACCAAGTTATCGATGTCAAAGGGATTGTGAAGACTCAAATAAAGAGGTTGATTCTTTGTTAGATGTCTTAGCCAATTGTAGAATTTGAGAGTGTGATTATATAGGAATAAAATGTTGTATTGTATTAGGAAAATTACACTCAGAAAAGATCAGATCTTATACAACTTGAGAGAGGTTAAATAGGCTGGAACCTTAGAAAAATCGCCTATGATCTGGAATCGTATTTTATTTGACCGGCTTATGACATGTTTAGTCATATTAAAGATAAAATTAAACTATTTGGATTGTAAATGTAAATTATTTGTGTTAGGATATTTTAAAATGAACCAAAGAAACTTGAACATGTGCTTGAGTTTATTTCAACATGAAGTGTCTACGAAGGTTAATTATAAGGTAATTATAAGTTAGATTTAAGACAGAAAATTGCTCAAAACTTATATATGGTGAAAGATGTTGCTCAGATGTTGTTATTTTGCTCTGTTTGATGTATGTCCCTAAAGCAGTTTATTATTGAAATATTATTGAAATGGCAGATGAGAGTCTGAGAATGATGTTGGAGGAGATGAAAGCTAGCATGAATAGCAGTATGAAGCAGATGATGGAGGAGAATTCTAGTAATATGTCTATTAGGCTGGATGAAAGTGCGAGGGAGATGAAAGCTAGCATGAATGAAAGTGTAAAGCAGATGCTGGATGAAAATTTGAAAGTTCTTCAGACCAGTTCTGCAAACCTAGAAAATAATGTGTCGCGTTTACAGATCAATACCCAGGGAATCGAGAATGCTGTAACTGACATGCGCACAGACGTGTCCAATGTCCATAAAGATTTATCCAATGTGCATAAAGATGTGTCTGATGTTAAAATAGATGTTTCTAAGGTACAGAAAGATCTTACTATGTTGAATCTTGATGTTGCTAATGTCCGGGGTGATATTTCATGTGCTAGAGCTGAAGTAATTGTTGTTAGGAATGATGTTGCTACTGTACAAGACAAAGTAGAGGAAGTTCAAAAAGAGGTTAGAAATGTTCGAACTGATGTGTCAAATGTTCAAGTAGACATCAATAATATTCGTTCAGATGTTAACGATATGCAAAGCGATATCAATAAAATACAAGTAGAAGTCAACACTGTTTTTGTAGACATTGCTAAAGTTCAGACTGAGGTTAACAAAGTTAGAGAGGAAATTGAAACTTCAAAAACGCTTTGTACTCGTAACATTAGTGCATTAACAACTCGATTAGTTGACGAGTCTGTTAGGACAACAGCTTCTTTAGCTGGTTTAAAATACGATGTAGAGGTCATGAGAACCCAAGTATTAGATCACAATCGTTTACTTAAGGAAGACATTGAAGTAGATATCGCGGAAATGTTAACTGCAAATGTAGCGGTGTGGAAAGATGAATGGAACAGGTCAAGTGGGGAACATGTCGATCAGATTCAGGAGCGAATTGAAAGAAAACTTGCCAGTACACAAGTAGACATTAATAATGAAGTAGTTCAGATTAGGAAAGACTTGAATGTTAGGATGGATTCGCTATCCGAAAAGCAGGTAGAGGATAGAACTCAAATAGGTCAGGACGTGCAAGCATTAAAAACTGCGTTAGAGGAACAGATTCATAAGGTTGTCTCTGATGTTAATGAAACTACGAGCAAACTTCAGAATTTGAAACTAGGAGAAGCTAGCATGATGGAAACCTATAAGGAAGAGTTGATTAGGAAAGTCATCACGGAAATCACAGACAAGGATACTGAAGGATTGACTGGTGAAGAGGAGAGAAATTACGTGAGAAGATGTAACCTTACTACAGAAGAGAGAGATATTAGTCCTGAGGAACGTATATCCAGATTCAGGGAAGAAGAAGAGGATAGGAATATTGAACCCGAATGGAAATATCGTGATAGTGGGAAACATTATATGGATTCATATCCGAGAAATGTGACAGTCATCCGGAACTTTGAAGACAAACCTCAAAAATTTAGCAACACTGATAGTCTCACACCGATAGAATATATCAGGAATCTTAAAGACTATTTTATAGAAGCCCACATTCCTAGAGAGAGAGAGATGAGAATCGTAGAAAGATTTCTAGCTGGAGGAACCCTCGAATGGTTTAGAGCATTTCGGTACACTTTCAGCAATTTTGACGAATTTGCAGAAGCATTGATAAAACGATTCTGGTCAATAGAAGCTCAGAATTCATTAAGAGCTGAGGTATACTCGAGGAAGTATTCAGGTACTCTTCCAACACGGTACGCTGATTTCTTCACGAGCCAGTTATCACGCTTGAGATTTTTGCAACCCCCATTGTCAACAGAGCAGTTGATAGATGCGATTTCACGTATGCTGCCTGTGGAGGTAAGAAGACTCATCATATCGTCAAATATCAGAGATTTGACCAGTATGGACGAATTATTGAGAAGGCTTGACTACACGAGTCCAATGCCAAATTTGGTACAAAAAGGTCAGAGGCACGAATTCAAAGACGTTAATACAGTCTACATGGATCAAGTGCAGCAAACTGATAAGCCTGATGAAGAAAAAACTGAAAATGTAGGTCCTCCCAGGAATAATTATTTCCGCAACCACAGATCCCAAGGTTACCGTCCATATCAGCAAAGACGAGGCTGGAATAATAATAGAGGGAATTATAACAACGGAAGAGGTAGATACAACAACAATGGTTATAATAGAAACTACAATAGAAATAACCAGTACCAGAATCAGAATCAGAATTCTCAAGGTCAGGTTATGACACCCGACAAGTATCAAGAAAGAGAGAAAGAAAGTCAGCAGTATCTGAAGGAATTACGAGAAAAGGAAGCTGAAAACCAAAAGAAAAGACAGGATGTAGTGATCGATCCTGGTCCTTCTACAAGTCAGCAGAATTTAGAAAAAAGGAATTCAGGACAGAAGAGAAAGTAGAGAGGAGAGAATGCATTAGCCACACACAACCCAGAGAAGAAGAGACTTATGATTAAGGAACATAGAAGAAATATCATATAAGAGTAAGCCAATAATAATTCAATTTCGTGTTCAAGTGAATTGAGATATTTATAACACAGAGTTTAAAAACAATTTGCAACTGTTTTTAAAACGTGGTGAAGGGAGAATGCCCCCGTAAATTGAATTATATTGAGACCACGATGGCTGTATCAGCATAAATGAATAAAGTTATGGATGTCATAGTTGTGACGTGTATATTCATGACGTAGGCACGGCTGACGTAGACTTCATGCAAGTAGGCTGGTGGAGCTGAGATTCTTGGTGACGTCATGATTTTGTTCGAGAAAGATCTGAGATTTAAGACGCAGTCGCAAGAAGCAAGGTATTGTGCTAAGGAAGAAGTTACGCTATTGGAGGAAAGGCTCGAACCAATGAACGATAGTTTGGAAGGAAGACGGAGATTGCTGAATCTACGATATTTGATTACTTTTGGCATGCAGAATTGTGGAAATCTATTTTCAGTTATGGCATTGATTTGGAATTTTGAAGAAATTAATTTTGAGTTTTTGAAATTTGAAAATCCGTCAAGTATAGCCAAAGTTAAAACTTCTAGCCATGACGGAGCAACAGGCTATGGAAAGGATGGATACGCCCCTTAAGAAGTTGATAAAAGGTCGTGCACAGGAGAGAAGAGCTCTCATATATCTCATACCGCTCATATCTCATATCTGATATTCTGATACCGCATATATATTTCAGAGGTCATATAGTCATTTTCGAGTGAATAAGTGAAGCAAGTCGTCTTTAGCGTGTGGTTAAAGCCCGGTGCATCGAACGAACACGGAGCAGTTCCATTTTACGGTGTTCGAAACTAGGCGAAGTTGAAACGCTCACATTAACGTTTCTACCATATAAGGTATAAAGAGTTAACTTCTGCCTTTATTATAAATCTATTGGGCAGTACAACATTGAGGTGTGTAGAAGATTTGAACAATTTCACAGTTATAATTCGAAAGATATTGGCATTTTAAGGCTGCAGACAAAAGTGATTTTCTCGCCACCTGAGAAGCACTTTTAAAATTCCACATTATACACTACGGCCGACACGTGTTTCGCAACCGTGATATTGAAGAATACGTTTGGTAATACAACGATACATTCGACTATGGAACATTATAATCTTGCAGTGCTTTCAATGATTATCACAGAAGTTGAGATGGAAGGCTAAGGCTTTAATGCAATTGGGACATATATCGATGGAGTGAAATAGCAGCATGGAACTTCGTTAATCGTCATTCTACAAAAGCGAGCATGTAGTGAACATCCAACTACACTCATGCATCGTGAATCCATCGCTGAATTATATCAAATGACAGTGGAAATATTTTCATACTCCACGATTATGAATATTTCTGCGGATATAACTGCAATAAACTTCATGACGAATTGCGACCAGAACTTCAGGGAACTTTCAAGAGAGGCCAGGGTGGACCCGGCTCACAAAGAAGAGTTTTGCCAGAAGGATGTCTTTCGTATACATGGAGCAGTGCAATTTCCGGAGGAGGAAGCAGTTCGATTCTCCGAGGGCGCTGATTCCAGGTTCGAGGTCGGAGCACATCTTCACGCTGGTGAAATGGAACCAACAGCAGTTTTCTTTGAAAACTTTCCTCTAGAACTTCAATCAACAGATAAGGTAGTCGTGAACGTTTCTTGTATTATTTGAGTCATGTAGCGATATCTGAGCAACCATTTTTTTCCATATTTTCTGTCCCATTTATTTTTGTGCCCCATTTTCTTGCTTGATATTTTGTACTCAGTACACTTCGATGATTTATGCCTTTTTCTACGATTTGTTGAGACATTGTTATGTCATTGGCATACTTAAATAATTTTGGATCAGTTGAGACTGATAATTTATATTCTTTCAGTAATTTGCATATTTTTGTAGTCACGATTTGACTGTAAAGTTAACGAATTTCTATGACAGATTTGAATTCAGACAGCGTGTCATTTTATTAAAGTAATTCTCTTCAGTAAATTACTTTGACCAATTTTCTGTCATCCTCAAGAAAGAAGAATGATTAAAAGATTTTAGAGCGTTAAAATCTATTACGTTATCGACGATCTTTGAAATACTAGTCGTCTTATGAACATGATTGCAACATAGACATTTATCATTGCATTATAGACAATTTTATGAAATATGAACTTTGATTACGATTTATTGAATACACTACAGTAATGAACATTTGATAGGAGTTTTTTCTCAATTATAGATTGGAACAATAATGTTTGCATTCCACAGTCTAATTGTATTCTATTCGACTATTTATGCAGTTTAGATGAACTTTGATTGAAGATGGTATTTTTATACTGCGTTACTTTGATGATATTAATCTCAATTTTGATAGACCAGGGAGGAGTGTCTAATCGTATTTGCTATTAAATTTATTTGTGATTGGCAAATTTTTACTTCATATCGATTCATGAATGAAACCCACGAAGGTTAAATAATAACAGTCATTAATAAAATTGATGAATATAAGATTTTTTAAAGAGGAACAATGGATGTATAATCGTTAGTTCAGTGGACGTGTAAAAGTCGCTGATGAATAATGCCCTTGAATAGTGAAGGAGGTTCCCACAGTAAGATGGATGAGGTTGTTGAATTTATAAGTGGAGGTTTTTTATATGTAGTGGAAGATTTTGATGCCATATATATGAAGATATATGATGAATTCTGGGCCAATTGTTGTGCAATTTTGTGCGTTTTGAGCGAAGTATTTTTCCGCTGAATGTATTGTCCTGGTTCTTTGAAAGTTATTCATATGAAGACACTGTTAAAATTAACAAGAGTGTTAGATAATTTGAGATGAAGATTTTGAATGGAGGTTACCGTTAAAAATAATAATAAAAATTATTAAACCTTATTAAACCTGAATTTGTCATTTAAATATAACTAACCTTCATTGGTCGATTATATCACCACGATTTAAGTAATTATCAACCGGATAAACGTGTGGTTTAATATATTTCTTGTATAAATAATATAAACAATATTAATATTGTAAATAATTTTGTAAATATCTTTGATAATAATTTGAAATGAAAGGGATTAATAGAGGCGTGTATAAGTTTTTCAATTGTCATTTGACATTGTTATAAACAATTTATAATTGTTATAAATAATTAATGAACTTTTGTCATAAACATTAAGAGTTTTGCTATTATACTCTAAACAACGCTAATTAAACAAGTGGATTGAACAATTAAACATGATTTGGGAGTGTTAGAGTATTCCACTGGTGTTTGAATGGAGCATTTAAAAGATTTGCGTGATAATATTTCAGTTGAGATGTGGACATTTAACGTGTTTTGAAAGGAGAGCTAAGCTCTGATGTAACTCGCATATGCTGGGGTTGAACGGACGGGTGAGTCCACTTTGACGGTGCAGGTGCATTGCAGCTGGCCCGGACAACTGTATGATAGAGGCCAAGGACGTCTCCATAATAGCCTTGTGGCTATAAATAAAATGTGAAGTATATAAACACGCAAAACAATTGCTATATGTGTCTCGTCCCAAATCCCGTTTCCATTCCAAGTGCATTATTATTTTTACGTTACTATGAGCTTGAGAAAGCTGAAACATTGTATGTAGAGTACACAAGTCCTACAGGAGGACATGGTTATATGGACGATGGCTTCTGATTGCCACGTGGATTTTGTTGTTTATTTTGTTAAATCATTCTTTATGTGAAATAAATTATTGTGCAGTTTAAAGTTTCTCGTCTTCGTTGTGGTTCATTTTAAATATCACGGTGGAGGTTATTGTGAGGGCATACTTTAAGTGATCCAGTTGACAACCCAGTCCCCGAGATAAATTGAAGAGGTAAGTAAAGGTAAGTATGAACCCCCGTATATTTTGGTGTGTTCCACAATAATTTCTTGTTAACTATTGTGCCCTAATCTCGATAGTATCTGTCAGTGCCATTTTCATTGATGTAGTTGTGCCGGTGCGATTGATTATTGGCAATCCGATTGAGGGGGCGGATATCTGACAGCCTACTATCCGGATATCGGGGACAGTATCATATCTTCAAAGCACCTGAATGCTCGTTTGCTTGTACTCTCATTTTCTCGAATTATATTGAAACACGGTTTCCTTAGTCATGTATTGTGAAACTATAAGTTGTCAAAAGCATCGCTTCAATTGTATATTTGTATACTGTAAATGTATTATAATTTAGCCTATGTAATGAACTGTGTACTGTTCCCCACGGCAGAGCTCTGCTCTCGGTAATCTTTTCCTAGACAAATAAATAAATACCGGTGCGTATTATTTTACAAGTGAGACAAGTGGTATTATTTAACATACCGGTCCATCAGTTGTATACCGACTTTCAAAAAGCATACGATAGCATTAAGAGGAGTTTTCTTAATGAAACATTGGACCATCTTGGAGTGTCTAAGAAGATTATCAGGCTAGTACGGATGACACTTACGAACACTAATTGTGAAGTAAAAGTTCAGCAAGAATATTCACGTGAGTTCAGTGCAAACCAAGGCTTGAGACAAGGTGACCCCCTCTCCTGTGTGTTGTTTAACCTAGTATTAGAGAGGCTTATTCGAAATATCACTATAAGTGATAAGGGTGCAATGCGCAGTTTCGTTGGATATCAGAGTGAAGCGGCAGGAACACTGTTTAATAGGCCAATCCAGTGTCTTGCAGATGCGGATGATGTTGCTCTGCTGGGAAGGACATCAGGAGATGTGAAGAGGGCATTTATTGAATTAGACAAGATGGCTTCAGGAGCTGGGCTGACAGTGAATAGCACGAAGACCAAGAATATGACCACCGTGAGGCAGGGTGAGTTACCTCAGGAGCTTGTTAGTGATAATAATAAGTCTTTCGCTAAGACCAGCACTATCAAATACCTTGGATCGACTATCACCGAGGGATCTGACTGTCTCGAGGAAATCAATGAGAGACTGCGCTCGGGGAACCAAAGCTACTTCAGTCTCTCCCATCTGCTGCGATCAAGAACGCTGTCACACAGTTGTAAGAAAACTATCTATAAGACAGTCATCCGACCTGTTGTCACCTAAGGGTGTGAGACATGGGTGTTGACTAGGAGGGATGAGGATTTGTTGAACAGGTGGGAGAGGAAGGTACTCCGTAAGATCTATGGGCCTGTGTGTGATCGTGGAGTGGGGCGCCTCCGCACCAACAAGGAGATCTATGATCTGTATGGGGAGCCTACTATCTTCGCAGAGGTCAAGAGTACCCGGATTCGGTGGCTTGGATATGTCGAGCGAATGCCGGAATCAAGGATGGTGTATCAGATCTTCAATGGGCGACCCACTGGAAAGCGAGGACGGGGGCGGCGAAAAAGCGCTGGCTGGACGATGTCGAGGAGGATCTCAGGATGCTACGTGTCAGAGCTTGGAGGAGGCGTGCAAGGGATAGGAAAAGCTGGAAGACTGTGGTGGAGCAGGCCAAGGTCCTTCATGGACTGTAGTGCCACGGGGTAAGGTAAGGTACGTATTAATATACAAGTGAGACAAGTGGTTTATAATTGCGAGAACGGTGTTGATATAAACTTATATAGCCTATAAAACTTATCGGTATTTACTACAAATTATATTTTGAAATATTCTTAAAACCTAGAAATATTAAAAGAACAGATCTGTTACAGTAATAATTAATGATAAGTAATAAATATAATGTAATGTAATGAGTTTTCTTGTTCTTTTTCTAGAAAAAGTAGTTAGGGCCTGGGAGAAAGAAGTTTAAGGAATAACCCTTGGCAGACTACGTGATAACAAAATTCATTTACGGTGTTTGGCCTTCGCTGATGATATCTCAGTCTTGTCCAATAACAGATAGGAAACGATTGCCTCCACGGAAATACTTCACGAAATTGCATCCAGAACAGGACTCCAGATCTCATACCAGAAAACATACTACAGGAGGGATCTCTTCGTCATCTAAATGGACTACCAATGAGAACCAATTTTGGCAAAATAGCTCAAGTGACTAAATTCAAATACCTGGGAGAAGTCATCCAAACTTCCGGACTGAATCGTGAAGCAAACAAAGAAAGGATCTCTAAACTGCAAAAGCTTACAGACTCACTTGGAACAGATGTAATAAAGAAACAATATCCAGAAATGAAAATTACTGCATTACAAAATTGTAATCAAGCCTGAAGCACTATATGCTTCTGAAACGCTGATTATTAGGGGCAGATCATTAGTTAAAGATGTGGAAAAGCAAGAAAGGAAAATCCTAAGAAAACTTTTTGGACCAGTCTGTAGAGGGGGAGTCTGGATGAAAAGAAAATCCCAACCAGCACTCGGAGAAAATCTCAGACACATTTAGGAAAAGGCGATTGAAATTTTACAGGCATATCCCCAGGATGGGCAATCAGAGACTGACCAAAAGGATTCTTAACCTTGCCCTGGCTGCTTGAAGTTGGAAAAGATCGTCAGGAAATAGGCATCACAGATCACATTGTACTAGACAGAGCTAAGTTCAGAGAATTAGTCGATAATCACCGCTTTGAAGACCTTCCAATCACCATCACCAACAAAACCTGGTCATAAGATCGCAAGAGAAGCCACAGCGAGAAGATGAAGAGATTTTGGGAGTAGAGAAAGACAATGCCATCAGCTAAATAAGGTCATTGTGCTCCTTAGTCGGGCATGACGAAGAATGAAGAAGAAATGTAAAGATTATATTTTAACACAGTTTGATTATAAATATATGTATCATTCCATGTTTTTCCTTTGCTTTTGTATGAACAATCTTATTTATCTTCCTCTGATTCAAGTAAATAAATAACACATTTTTAAACTTTCTAATAAAACTAACTTACAATGTTAACCTTCTGCTAATTTTACAAGTAAATCAATAATGATCTTTATATTCAACTTACCAGGTTAACCTTCTGCTAATTTTACAAGTAAATCAATAATGATCTTTATATTCAACTTACCAGGTTAACCTTCTGCTAATTTTACAAGTAAATCAATAATGATCTTTATATTCAACTTACCAGGTTAACCTTCTGCTAATTTTACAAGTAAATCAATAATGATCTTTCTATTCAACTTATCAGGTTAACCTTCTGCTAATTTTACAAGTAAATCAATAATGATCTTTATATTCAACTTACCAGGTTAACCTTCTGCTAAATTTACAAGTAAATCAATAATGATCTTTATATTCAACTTACAAGGTAAGACAGACAGACTTACTTACATTTTCATTTGAGACTGGTTTGCCATTCAGCGTCCAGTTTGCAAACTTCTGTTTGCTAACAAGACACTCCCATAATCCCCATATGCTGCATCCTCTGCTTCTACACCACTCACTTTTAAATCGTTCAGCACTGAATCCAACCATCGCTTCCTAGGTCTACCTCTGCTTCTCTTGCCCTCTACGGTCGAACTCATTAACCTCGCCGAGCGGATATAGTTCACATGGCTGTGTGGATAGCGGATAAGCTGTGGATAATGTTTAGAGTAAATTCGCTTGGATGTTGTTGTTTGAGTCTTCAGTCTTTTTACTGGTTTGATGCAGCGCTCCATGCCTCCCTGTCCCGAGCTAATCGTTTCATCTCTACATAGCTACCACACCCTACATCCAAGGCAATCTGTTTAACATATTCTAACCTTTGTCTACCCCTACAGTTCTTGTCCTTGACCCTTCCTTCCATAATTAAGCTTGCTATTCCTGAGTGTCTTAATTTATATGCCCTACCAAGCTATTTCTTCTCTTCATTAGCAGTCGCCAAAAACATCTCTCCTCTCCCACTTGTCTTAATACCTCTTCGTTTGTAACCCTATCTATCCATGAGATCATCATTCTCCTGTAGCACCACATTTCAATCGCTTCAATTCTCCTCCTTTCTGCTGCACCAATAGTCCAAGTTCCACTTCCGTAGAGTGCCACGCTCCAGACAAAGGCTTTAAAAATGAGGTCCTAATACCTAAATCTATATTCGTTGTCAACAGATTCCTTTTTTTTGTAGAAAATCTTTCCTTGCCAGAGCCAAACTACTATTTATATCATCTTTGCTTCGTCCATCACTGGTTATTTTGCTTCCTAAGTAACAGAAGTCTCCTACTTCCTTTTGCTTTTCACCTGCCAATTTGATGTCCATAGAGGTTTCTGATTTATTTCGGCTGCATTCCTATATTTTTGTTTTACATTTATAAATTTTCTTCATGAACTCTTTCCTCAAGACAGAGTATTTACCATTCAAAAAATCATTCAAATCCTCAGGCGTGTCGGCCAAGATGACGATGTCATCTGCAAATCTCATAGTTGAAATTATTTCTCCTTTAATCTTCACTCCCACCATAGATTTTTCTCCAATTTCCTTCATTGCTTGTTCAAGGCAAAGATTGAAAAGTATGGGTGATAAGTTGCAGCCTTGCCTTACACCTTTCTGAATACCAGCTTCTCTCTCATGTCCTTCAGTTCGAATGACTGCTGTCTGGTTTCTGTATAGATTGTATATCGCCCTCCTATCCCTGTACTTTATTCCAATCGTTTTCAAAATGTTAAACAATTTAGCCCTATCAACGTTATCAAAAGCCTTTTTAAGTCGACAAATGCCATGAACATTCTCTTATCTTTCCTTATTCTACCTTCCAAAATCAGCCTAAACCTATAGAAGTACAGCCTCCCTTGTTCCTATATTTCTCCTCAAATATCTAAATGTATTGCTTTAATACTTTTTGATGTGTAACATCTTTCCGCTTGGTTGCTGGATAGTTTTGTGGGAGTGATTTTGAAAATTGGGGACGGATGTGAAACGGGCGGAAGTGGATCGAATGGAAGTGGATCGGACGGAAGTGAAGACGCCCTGCCAGAAAAATGGGACGGAATTGAATCAGGCGGAAGTGGATCGAACGGAAGTGGATCGGACGGAAGTGAAGACGCACTGCCAGCTGGATGTACAATTGAAAATGTGTGTATTGGAAACTAGGCAGTGTGTGCTCTGTAGCGCGAGAATGTTAAGGCAATACAGTAGGCAGTGCATTTAGCAGGCACTGGTTTGACGAGCACAGTGGCAAATGTTTCACCGACTTTCATTTGTCATTGAGCAGTTTACGAAGCTTCACGTTCAAGGTTGAATATCACATGGGGTAGGACAAAGACGACAAATGACATTTAAGTAAGCGGCATTATTGTCAAGCTGTGGGTGAGTAGTCAAATATTAAATGCATAACGGAATGTTGTTATATGAGTGGAATAAAAGCTGTATTTTCATCATATGTGAGACTAGGTCATTTCATGATTGTAGGAAGCCATGTTTTGATTGTTTACGACGAACTGTATGAGAGCCTTGAGAATAACGAATGTTATAGTTACTGAGGAATGTGCTCACAGTATTTGAGAGTACTGTCGACGTTGTATGTCACTTTGTTATTATGAATTATTAATGTAAAAGGAAGGAAGCTTGTAGTTTTGCGTGTCCGTTAATATCACGATCATGATCCATGGTACCTCAATTTTACGTGGAATGCGAACCACAGGACATGGCCTTTCAATTCGAAAATCTCACATGTATTGACCGGGAATCAAACCCGGTCTACCTTGGTGAGAGACTAACAGCTTGACCGCTGCGCCACAAATGTGACAGTAGCATTTCTCCAATTAAATCTATACATTCATCATAGTACCAGTATGAAAATGGAGTGTAAATTAACATTTTAAGAAAGCCCAAGCTGTGTAGTATACGAGTAGGATAACATGTCACATGTTACACATCATATGCGACTACTGTAAGGCTCGTATCTTTATTATTTTACCTAATATACACACATCAAAAAAAGTTTTGCATCACCTCGGTTCCAAGAGTTCCGGAACCTTTAAATACAAAGGGAATAGAGATCAACACAAACAACATTTCAGCTCGTTTTATTGCTCATGAGACCCACACATTGCATGTTGTACCATCATACAGCTAGACTTTCAGCATTTGTGGTCCAGATTGCAGTACACACCACTACCTCTAATACCCAGTAGCACGTCCTCTTGCATTGATGCATGCCTGTATTCGTCGTGGCATACTATCCACAAGTTCATCAAGACACTGTTGGTCCAAATTGTCCCACTCCTCAACGACAATTCGGCGTAAATCTCTCAGAGTGGATGGTGGGTCAAGACGTCCATAAACAGCCCTTTTCAACATATCCCAGGCATGTTCGATAGGGTTCATGTCTGGCGAACATGCTGGCCACTGTAGTCGAGCGATGTCGTTATCTTGAAGGAACGCATTCACAAGATGTGCACGATGAGGTCGAGAATTGTCGTCCATGAAGACAAATGCCTCTCCAATATTCTGCCGATATGGTTGCACTATGGGTCGGAGGATGTCATTCAGGTATCGTAAAGCCGTTTCGGAGCCTTCCATGACCACCAGTGGCGTACGTCGGCCCCACATAATGCCACCCCAAAACATCAGGGAACCACCACCTTGCTGCACTCGCTGGACAGTGTGTCGAAGACGTTCAGCCTGACCAGGGTGCCTCCAAACACGTCTCCGACGATTGTCTGGTTGAAGGCATATGCGACACTCATCGGTGAAGAGAACGTGATGCCAATTCCGTGGGGTCCATTCAGCATGTTGTTGGGCCCATCTGTACCGCGCTGCATGGTGTCGGGGTTGCAAAGCTGGACCTCGCCATGGACGTCGGGAGTGAAGTTGCGCATCATGCAGCCTATTGCGCACAGTTTGAGTTGAAACACGACGTCCTGTGGCTGAACGAAACGCATTATTCAACATGGTGGCATTGCTGTCAGGGTTCCTCCGAGCGGCAATCCGTAAGTAGCGGTCATCCACTACAGTAGTAGCCCTTGGGCGGCCTGAGCGAGGCCTGTCATCGACAGTTACTGTATCTCTGTACCTCCTCCATGTCCGAACAACATCGCTTTGGTTCACTCTGAGACGCCTGGAAACTTCCCTTGTTGAGAGCCCTTCTTGACACAAAGTAACAATGCGGACGCGATCGAACTGCGGTATTGACCTTCTAGGCATGGTAGAACTACAGACAACATGAGCAGCGTACCTTCGTCCTGGTGGAATGACTGGAACTGATCGGCTGTCGTACCCCCTCCGTCTAATAGGCCCTGCTCATGCATGGTTGTTTACATCTTTGAGCAGTTTTAGTGACATCTATGAACAGTCAAAGGGACTGTATCTTGGATACAATATACACAGTCAACGTCTATATGCCGGAGATCTGGGAACCGAGGTGATGCAAAACTTTTTTTGATGTGTGTATTAAAAATATTATTGTAATGTCAGCGGATGCGGATAACAGGGCTCTACCCATATTTTCTTCAAATGACCCCACCATTTGAGTCGGCTCATGCGAACTGCTTCTAGCGTGTTCATTTCTAACTTAGCCTTTAACTCTTCATTACGAGTACTTTCCTACCATTGCCCCCATCTATTTGTCCCTCACATCCACCTCATATATCGGATATCCTGAATCTGCCCAGCTCTCACTTTCATGGCAAGGCCGGTTTATATACTGAGCAATGTAGGGAGAGTAAACGTAAAACTAAAATGACCGGGGAAATAGATGTTATTGTTGCTGTTGTTACCTGTTAAATAATTACGCTATCATTTCGTTTACTCCGCCCCGCACGTCATTAACGGTATCATAAGATTTGTTATCACGTTATCATATGATTATGTAATATGTGGACGGCCCCTTCACCCCAGGGGCTCACATCTAGTGGAACGTTGTGTTGGCCACCCTAGCCGAGTCCGGCATTGCTTTCCTCTCCGTCTTCCTTCCTGTCTACCTCCCTTGGTCAACTCTTGTTCTCTTCAGACCCCGACGGTATTAGGGTATCCGAGTCCTAGGGAATCATTCACTTCCCCCCTTAATTGGCCCTTGTCTCTTCTTTTCTGATACCCTCCTTCTTTTTCTTTTCTTGTTATCTCCTGTCTTCTGCACAAGACCCTCAAGGAGGCAGGGTGAGTGTAGCCCCACCACTTCTGGTGCACCCTGCCTGGATAGTGCTACACCCTCAAGGGCTCACGGCTGGCTAGTTTGGGGGTTGGCGACCCCAAGGGATTCCTGAGCTGTGTCCGTTTAGTCCCCTTTTTCCTCTGACCTTGGGGTGGGCCCTCCCCCCTTTCCCTTTCATATCTGCCTTTTATGGCTCTCCTTCCTTCCAAGTCCCCCAATCCTCATTCATCGAGGGTTGAGGGCATTTCTTTTCTTCCTGTCCTTTATTTGCCTTATCGTTTATTTGTTTACCATTTCTTCTTCTAGTTTGTAAGTCTGTAGTTAGTATTAGTTATAGTTTTCATTCTCATCTCATCTTTCACTAACACCCAAACCCTTAGGCGCCGATAACCTAGATGTTAGGCCCCGTAAAACAACAATTATCATCATCATCATCTATATTTCACCGGATGTGGGTTGTTGGTCAAACATGGCTTGACTTGGAGCTGGAATAAAGTTTGCTATTCTGAACGTTTGTGTTGTGATGTGTCATTACTAGGTAGCAATTTGGTGGATGGCTGTCTAATTATTAATAACGTGATCTAGTGCATTATGGAGGCCCACAGATGTTACGTAGCGCGGCAGATAGACTTGTCAGACGACTGACATGCCAGGCACTAGCCTAATAAACATGCGACCTCATTCATCAGCGCTGGAAAACTAATCTGCAAGATCGTAAATCAGCTGCGCAGTCATTATTAGGAATACAAATAAATATGGGAATCTAAATATATCAGAGCGGTTTAATTAAACTCGTAGATCGTGGACAGGGTAAAGTTGGGGCTGGTGTGGTTAGTTTTGTCATGTGCGGCTTATTCCTGCGCAAGGAAAGATTCCTCAGGCGTCGCAATAAGCGGTTATTGTTCTTGCTTATTTTAGAGGCTGCGAGATCGTGGTCATATAGCCCCGTGTATTTGGGTGTGTGTGGAATTTCTGTGATAATCTGTGCATTGGCGAAGCTACATTCATGCAACTGGGTATTCTGAAGTTCATACCTTATACAGGGTGATTCTTTTGCTAGAGCGGGGACGGCGGGCGGCTTCCGCCAGCCAACCGATCTCGCACCGCGGATTGCGCGCAGGAGGAAACCGTAACAAAGTACATTAATTAATGGTAAATTTACCAGAAAATCATGATTAAAGAACTTACCTATCCACAGGAGATGTTGAGAGTGGTCTCCTTCGGCTGACAGACAGGCGTTGTACCGAGAAATTAAATTAGCGTTTACACGTTGTGATTCCCTTCTGTTGTGAGGGATATCTGCTGCCGTATATTGTTCTCCAGCTCCACTTGAGTACGGGTAATTGAACAGCACACTTTGTATTTTAAATTAACCCACAATTGAAAATCAAACGGGCTTAGGTTCGTGCTTCGATTAACCACAGTAAACAAGCAGGGTGGAACAGGAGTAGCTACATAATGTAACGATGTAACTTCCAAAGTTACTGTCTGTCAGCTGAAGGAGAACATTTTTAGTACCTTCTGTGGGAAGATAAGTTTTAACCGTTAGCTGGTGACGTGATGTCATCCAGATTCTCAAGAAATACAATAAAAACATCTGTGCTTCTTTAATTAAATATTGCAGCTGTTGTTTATGCTACCTTCTTATATGTGCGATGAGACTACACTCCCTCGTTGAAGTAAGTTTAGTGACTTAATCACTTTAATGACCCTGGTGAGCTCACCTCCGCCTCGCGCAACCCTGCGGATGGAGCGCAGTTGGCTGGCGGAAGGCGCGCGCGCCCGGAAGTCGGCCGCTGGTCCCGCTCCAGCAAAGGAATCTCACTGTAGTTTTTTATGGATTATATCCAGTCGTCATGTTTTTCCCTCAGCAAATATATCAATGACGCGTTCTTGGAAGATGTCATCCCTGGAAAGAGTTCACCAACCTCTTCTCAATAGCCAGACTACTCATATTGCTCAGTCTAGAATCTTAACTCTTTTCAATGCACTCATACTTGGTTCACTCGAAGCAGTAGAAACACGAAAGGCAAGAATCAGTCTATGAGGTGCAGTGTTTCTTGATATATTTTTATAGGCCGTTGTTCAAACCATATTCTTTTCATAGGACAACCAAGAAAATGGTCTTGATTTTAAATACACTATTAAATCATTGCACTGATCCATGTTTTAAAACTCACAAACGAACATGCACTTGGCCGAAATACCGCTCGCCTCACTAATGCACTGCTTGGAGCCTAGGCTCTCTGTTGACGCATTCAGCTATCGACCATCTGCTTGACGCATGCGCACTTGCCTTGCGCTACCCACAGAGACGTGAGCCTAATTCGAAGGAGACTCACTGGCTGCTCAGTCCCGCGCTGAGAAGCTTGCGTCAATCCCACGGTGGTTAAAGAGAAAAATAGAGATTCAATTTGCCTATGTTAATGACAAATAGGGAAATGTAAATGTGCCTATTCCTTGGGAATGAAATGGGTATTCTAAGGCTCAAAGATTCCCCTCCAGCTTCGCCACTGGATCTGTGTTATAGTGATGGCTGTACTAGGAGGCGGCCGTGGTCTTAATTTAGGAACCAAGCGAAATTATATGTTTATTATATTATGATATGTATGCCGCAGAATGCTTACAGATGACTAACAAAGGCCCATTGAGAAAATTAGAACTTGAGGATCGTAAAATTCTAAGGAAAATATTAGGACCTGTTAATGATAATGGTACTTACAGAAGAAGACATAGCAATGAGTTATTTGAACATATAGAAGATTTGGTGAGTGTGATGAGAGAAAGGAGAATGTCTTTCTTTGGACATTTGGAACGGATAGAGCATCATCGACTTTCATATCGAATACACTCATCAATATCTTTAAAAAAATCCTACTGTAAATGGTCGATGTCAGTTAAAAATGACCTAACAGAAGCTCGAATCAGTCAAGCTCTGGTTTGGGATAGGAACCTGTTCAGAAAGGCGGTTAAACCAACCAGTAATCTACACCCTTTAACATCTGCGATGCCTCGCCCTCACTGCAAGTGGACGGAAGAATGGAAAGCAGAACATTCGTCAAGAATGAAGATCTACTGGCAGACAAGAAAACAAGCATTACAGTGATCATATGAGTGAAGAACATCGTGGTCCATTGATGGCCGAAACGACTCAAAAAAATACATTATGCAACGAGCCTATACTGGCAATAATTAAGACACGAGTATGTTTATAAAACGAGCGTAGGGAGTTTTATAATTTCCATGCGAGTGTCTTAATTACCATTATAGGCGAGTTGCATACGACTGTTTATGTTCGACGATAATTATAACTTTATTTTATGTTTTAACATAAATATTCATAAATATCTGTGGGATTCAGTAACTTCAGTTAGTGAACAGAGCGCGCTGGGTGGTTTGCTGACTGAACAGAGCGAATGCGTGGGTCAAAGAATTTCGAAAGCAGAGACCATTTACTTTCCTTAGCAATGCTATTGTTTACAGGCTGCATGATGTCTAGTGCCGATCAAGACTGGCATTCACTAATATTGTCACTGAAGTCGTTTGAAAGCAATGCACTGTGAATAAATAAAATTGGAGTTGGGGATATTAAGTTACAATGCTATTTCTTGTCTCATATTTGCCAGTTTATTTACGCGAAAATATAGGACGTTGCACTTTCCATGTCGGTAATTTATGTAGAAGGATGCTGTTTTGCTAACTTCTGGACGTAGATTCATAAATTTATTCCATATGTCATAGTATTTTCTTGTTACCGTAAAGGCTCGTGCTGATTTTGTCTTTGTGTTTGGGATTGTAACTACAATGGTTGATCCGATATCCAATTTGAACTTTCAAATCATGTAATTCATGTCCGACATGTTGGATTTTGAGCGCATGCGCGAAGCTATCCTTACCTAATTGGGCAATGAATGAGCTCTGTTTAGCAGGAGAAACTGTTTCATAATGAAGAATAGTCCTATAATGACCCTCATTATGATAAGTTTTCTGACATATAATATTTACATTTCGACTTCGTCGAACATAAATGCAATATTTTAACAAGAGTTTAGTGCTTTTCAGTCGGTCAACACGAATGTACCCAAAAGAGATGGGTTAAGCCCTAAATTACATGAGATTAATAAATATAATTTATTTCAGAATTAGGGCTTAACTCATCTCTTTTGGGTACATTCGTGTTGACCGACTGAAAAGCACTAAACTCTTGTTTTTAAGGCAACACTGACAAAATGGCTTCAAACACCACAATGCAATATTTTAAAGCATTTTGGGTAATTTATTGGTTTATAATCCGCATCCAGGAAAAATTCCAAAAGTTTTAGCTGAATATTCAGAATGTACAGACAGAAATACGGGTTTAGTGGAATATAGCAGAGAGTTCATAATTTAGGTGTCCTTACAAGTTAACTTTATTTCGCTCTCAGTGCGGTATAGTATGTGATACTCTGGTTTTAAATCGTGCGCCCGAGTGCACAGGGCCCATGTTTATTACGACATTACGCGGAGAATTTCTGTAGCATTGAAGCTGTAAAATATGCAAGCATTGTGTTCCTCTGAAATAACAGGAACACTTTGTTTGGTAGCGCCTATTCGCACGTCCCCTAATCGGTATGCGTCACATTACACTCTTCATTTCAGAGCACAAACACGTAGATTTAATTAAATCTTAATACAGTTCCTTTTCTCATAAACAAACATCAGACGTTATTTAAAATAATTATATTCAATGCGTGGAGGCTTTGCGTTTGATGTGAGCGTTCGTGGACTGAAATACTGCCTCTTTATGGCTCGCTTTATTAAATATTACTTTGTGTGTATCCTTTAACATAACTTAACCCGTTGTGTTGTGCAGCATTTCATAATGTTTTCATCTCATGGTTTGTTGACCTCGGACAGTGTGAGCATATAAATACGCGGGTGGTTGAATAAGTAATGTAACAGGAGCCCTGCTGCCCGTAATACTCAATATCAACATCATCATCATATACAGGGTGGCGCACGAAATGTCATACACTGGAAATTATTTATAGAATATTTAATATACAACATATTTAATAAAAATTGACATTGCGACATTCAGTGAAATGTGCATGATTAGTCAGTATGCAGGACATGTTCAATATGCACACCTCCTCGGCGTACAACAGCTTCGAGACGAACCTGCATGCCTGTGACCACTCTACGACACATGTCCTCACTCAACCCTCGGACGAAAGTCACGATGGCCGCTTGCAATTACAGTACATGTTCTGGTTTCTGGCGGTAGATTGTCTCCTTCAAATATCCGCACAGGAATAAGTCGCAGGGATTCAGATCGGGCTATGTGGTGGCCAGATTGACCCGCTCAGAAAACGTTCGGGATATCGATGGGACATCACACGGGGCCCGAAATGTTCATGCAGAAAGTTCAGAACAACATTTCCTGTGTGCGGACGAGCTCCATCTTGCATGAACCATTGTGTGTCTATTGATAGTCGTGATGCAAAGAGTTGTGGAAGGAAACTGTTTTTTCAACATGCACGACAAGTGCTGCTCTCTGTCGAATCACGCATAAAATAGGGTTTCTGTTCATGAAAGGACATGGTTGTGAGCCCAGATTTACACATTTTATAAACCATTTTCGATGTATGACATTTCGTGTGCCACCCTGTATATTATTTCAGCAGTATAGATCCCTCCTGTTGCGCTCAAAAGCGAACGATCGTGACAAATGAGCATTCAAATGAAAGATAATAGACATTAGCAGTGACTTATTGCACTATAATGTCATAAATATCTAGAATTTCTTTAAAAAAATACTTTAAAAAATGTACGAAGTTTGCGATTTGCAAACACCGTTTCTGTAGGAAAATACGCTCCATAATTGCTGTCCACGGGGCGCTGTGACGCCTGTTTCATGTCATATTAACATTCTGAGGTCTTGCCCTTACCTGAAATGTAAATAGTGTTCTATAATCATTTGGTTGAAACAAAAACATACTGTAACCTTTCTCCTTAAGTCTCACATAATAAACCTATTGGGGAAAGTGTGGTTTATGAACATGTGAGATTTCTCACACGGATCCGCTAGTCAGTAGTATAGATCCCTCCAGTGGCGCTCACAAGCGAACGATCGTGACAAATGAGCATTCAAATGAAAGAGAATAGGCATTAGCAATGACGAATTGCTCTCTCATTAAATACATTTCTATAATTTCTTTCAAAAATGACTTTGTGAGATTTGCAGATACTGTTGTTGTAGGAAAATACACTCTGAAATGCTTTCCACTTCACATTTTGGCCGCTGTGGCGCTTGTTTCATGTCATTTTAACATTCTGAGGTCTTTCCTTTATCATTTTGCATGGATTTCAGAAACAGTGAATCAAAGAGTAGCCTACTCAGATCGTATAATTTAATAAATATCGAATAACCGGCGAGTGTTGCAGCTAAGCTGTCAATCAATGGACTCAGCACACGAATTACATTAGCAGTGACAATTTGCATTCTAATTCCATAAATATCGATTTTTGTAATAAGTGTGCGATTACAAATCTATTAAAAGTGAATTCTTTTTCAGGTTTTGCTTCTGCGTTCTAATTTCAACAATCGCCTTTATGGTCCAAAATTTACAGTAGCCTCTTGCCAAAAAACATTACAGTGAAGGATGATCCAATTTTCAGTGATTGCCTTCTTAAGTTAGGGAACGTGGAACTTGGAATTCTAACTGAAATTTGGTTGAAATAAAAACATAACAACCTTTCTCTTTAAACCTATTGGGGAGAGTGTGGGTTATGAACATGCGAGATTTCTCTCACGGGTCCGCTGGTTTCATTTTAATTTCCAGAGCAAGTAGATCACTAAGATAAGATAAGATAACATAAGATACGAAATGATAAGCCCGTAGATCCCTGATGGGCAAGGGCCTCCTACCGGAGTGGTAGGGGGCGGCTCAAGTAGTCTCCCTAGAGGAGCCAGTTCTTGAGAGATGTATTTCCTAAATACATATTGACACACATTAATAACAAGTAGTTCCGTGAAGAACTATACAGCCTATTTTCATATAGCCCACTTATTGCAACTATCAACATACACAATTTCAGTTTGATTGCTGTAATAGATTCGTAGATATTGAGAACCGACTAAATAATTCGGATGGTCGCCATGTTGGATTTTATATATGTAGGTCCTAGAGTTATGTACTGTTACATGCAGATTATTGTGTACGTGTAGTATTCAAACTTCAATCGCATAATTAGGACACTAGAAGTTACAAGGAGATTTTAAAATTTCGCACAGCTGCCATATTTAGGTTATGGAAACAATTGAAATAAATTAGATGCTAGTGGATTACCATTCGTATAAGAATTCACTGTACCAAGTTTCACTGCTCTCGGATGGTTTAATTGCGATAAACGTCCATGTGATTATTTATACTTCGCGTCGCCGACATGTTGGATTTTTGATCACCAGGTTATTTAAAGTCCTGTAAGTGAACTTGAGTTCATAGCCCCTATGAACAATAAAAAATTCAGTTTGATTGCTACAATAGATTCGTAGATATTGAGAGCCGTCTAAATATTTCGGATGGTCGCCATGTTGGATTGTTAAATGTATAGGCCATAGAGTCATGTACCAATATAGGAAAATTATTGGGTAGGTTAATTATTCAAACTTTTACTTCGATCGCATGACTACATCACAAGAAATAAAAACTTAATTTTAAAATTCGCACAGCCGCCATCTTGAGGTTATGTAAACAATTGAACTAAATTAGATACCAGTGCATTACAATGTGTATAAATATTTCCTGTACCAGATTTCAGTGCGTTTGGAGCATTAAATCGCGAGAAAGATCTATTTCAAATTTTCTAATTCGCTTGGCCACCATGTTTGTTTTGTATATAACCGGTTTTTTAAAGTCGTATAAATGGACTTCCAGTAGTGCCCTTTATCTCCGTACAAAACGTCAGGTAGATACCGCTAATAGTTTCAGAGATACAGAATGCCGGTGAAATATTTCGCACATCCGCCATTTTGTGGTTATGTAAACAAATGAACGAAGTTAGATGTCGGTGCATTACAATGTATATAAACATATACTGTACCAAGTTTCATTGCGTTTGGTTGGATAAATCGCGAGAAACTTTTATTTAAAAGTCGCAACTTCGCTTGGCCGCCATGTTGGTTTTGTAGTTACCAGGTTTTAAAAGATCACATACGTGAACATATAGTAGTTCCTTTTATCACCATACATGATGTCAGGGTAATATCGTTAATCGTTTCGGAGATATTGAATGCTGGTGAAATATTTCGCACAGCCGCCATGTTGGATTGGTGAGTCGTAACAAAATTTGAAGGGCACGGTCGAGGTCACCCGGAATAGTGCTATGAACTTACCGAGTTTCATTGAAATCGCTCCAGCCGTTTAGATTTTATTAGGGGGGGACACACACACGAATCACACACACACGCACACACACACGGACAAAAGGTGATCTCATAAGCCTATTTTTTCAAAATTGAAAATAGGCTAAAAAATAAATTAACACACGTCCTTACTACGGTATTTACATTGTTGCACTATTACACTGATCTGAATTTCCTTCCATAGCTTCCTATCACTGGCATTTCTGGTCCTCGTAACACCTGCCTCGAACCTAAATTCGTCCGACCATCTGCGACGGGAGCGTCCTCTGCTTCTCTTGCCAGCTCTTGGATCCCACATAGTCGTGGAGTAGGCCCATCTATCCTGGTTCAATCTGGATATGTGTCCACCCCAGCGTCATTTCAGTTGCCGAGCTCTTGTTGCTGTGTCCTCCAACCCACTTCTTTATCTCAGATCCGTGTTACTGATTCTGTCGCTTAGCTTAACGCCTAGGATTCTCCTTTCCATTTTCCGTTGGCTGATCTGGAGCAGTCTTGTCAGTAGATCACTGCTTCCCCTAAAACACGGGTTCTTATCTTGAGAGGTGCGCCTCCCCAGGAGATGTGTAAAAAGATTAGTGGGTAGATGTGACTGCCCTCTATAATCTATCTATATATATAACAAGAAGTTCCGTGAAGAACTATACAGCCTACTTTTCATGCCAATGATTATTCTACGGTATATGAACCTATCTAGAATAATGACGAAATTAAGTTGGTAATATCGAAATATCTAATTAGTTCAAAATATACCTGGTATAATGTAGCCTAATAGAGCACTACAATTGGCAGCCCTGGTGACTGATTATATTCTTAGTTCCACCTCTTAAGGTACAGAATACAAAATTTGGTTGAAGTCCAATGGACGTTACATGCAGTTAGACACTGGATCTATCAGCACGCGTAAAAACATGTTGCCAACAATACCATGCGTGTGCTGGTCAGAAATAATCTGAATTATTATGATATCTTGTGCCAATTTTGGATGAAAACCATTTGTTAGTATAGAAGTTACATGTATTTTAAAATTGGACATATCAGCAGGCATAGAATCATGTTGGCAGCACCGCCTTCTATTAATTACTCCAAATTAATCTAGAATGTCAGGTGCTATACGTGTGCAAAATATAGAGCTGTTGGCTTGCATACTTTCTGATATATTGATATTAGGGTAAAAAGAATATAGACAGCATTTATTAACAGTTGGCAGCCCTGATTGCTCTTAACAATACTTACAGTCATTCTGTTATGGTACACATTGCACATACGAAATTTGGTTGAAATCCAACTGATAGTATAGAAGTTACATGTATTTAAAAATTGGTACTATCAGCAGGCTTAAAATCATGTTGGTAGAACTGACGTATATAAGTTACTCCAAATTAATCTAAAATGTCAGCATATACGTGTGCATAGTTTAAAGCTGTTGGCTTGCATACTTTCTGATTTATTGGTATTTGGAGAAAAAAAAATAGATAGAGCAATTATTAACAGCTGGCAGCCCTGGTGGCTCTTAAGAATACGCTCAGTCATATCTGTTTATGTACAGATATTACATACAAAATTTGGTTGAAATCCAGTTGATAGTGTAGAAGTTATATGCATTTAAACATTGGACCTATCAGAAGGCTTAAAATTATTTTGGCAACACTGTCATGGTTGGCCTCCTGGAAATTAAACTGAAATAGTATTATCTACATGTATGCCAATTTTGGAATAGCTCCCATGCATACCTTGCAAGATATCCAACAAGGAGCTCAAATTTCTAGTGCGTTTTTTTAGCAGTTGGTAGCACTGACATCATTTTCAAATATGGACGTGAGCTATTCCGGTGCACATCTTTACTCATACTAAATTTGGTTTTGATTGCTGCAGCCGTTTAGGAGTTGATAGGGGGGGACACACACACAGCCAGACAGACAGACAGAAGGACAGACAGACAGACAGACAGACACACATTTTCCCGGATCGATCTCATAAGACTACTTTTTCCTCATTTTTGCAAAAGGTGAAAAGTAGGCTAAAAATCAATGTTACGTGATAGTTTGTCTGTCTGTCTGTCTGTCTGTCTGTGGGTATGTCTCCTATGCGTTCATATACCATTCATCCGATTGCGATGAAACTTGGGTGAGATGTTGCGTACACTCCAAGGAAGGTTTCTGACTTAGTAAATCCATTTTACAATAGGTAGCGCATGCGTAGATTCAACAAATGAGCGACGATGCGCGAAGCGTTTCAACAAAGTCCCGTATGTGTTCATATACCATTCGTCCGATAGCGATGAAACTTCGGTGAGATGTTGTGTACACTTACGTGAAGGTTTCAAAATTAATGAATACATTTCACAGTAGATAGCGCACGAGTAGATTCAACAAATGAGCGACGACACGCAAAGCGTTTCAACAAAGTCCCGTATGCATTCATATACCATTCGTCCGATAGCTATGAAACTTGGGTGAGAGGTTGTGTACACGTCATGGAAGGTTTCTGGCTTAGTAAATCCACTATACAATATGCAGCACACAAGTAGATTCAACAAATGAGGGACGCCGCGCGAAGCGTTTCAACAAAGTCCCGTATAAGGTCATATACCATTCTGCCGTTAGCGGTGAAACTTGGGTGAAATATGGTGGACACTCCAAGGAAGGGTTCTGGCTTAGTAAATACATTTCACAGTAGGTAGCACACGAGTAGATTCGACAAATGAACGACGACACGCGGAGCATTTCAATACAGTCCCCTATGTTTTCATATCCCATTAGTCCGATAGCGATGAAACTTGGGTGAGATGTTTTGGACACTTACGTGACGGTTTCTAACTTAGTAAATACATTTTACAGTAGGTAGCGCACGAGTAGATTCAACAAATGAGTGACGGGGCGCGAATCGTTTAAACAAAATCCGGTATGCGTTCATATACTATTCATCCGATTGCGATGAAACATTGATCAGTTATTTTGTACCCGCCAGGGAAGGGGACTTAGTAAATCCATTTCACAATAAGTAGCGCAAGAGTAGATGCAACAAATGGGTGACGACGCGCGAAGCGTTTCAACAAAATCTCCTATTGCGTTCATATAACCTTCTTCGATTGCGATGAAACCTTGATGAGTTATTGTGTACACGCCAGGGAAGGGTTTTGACTTAGTAATACATTTCTCAATAGGTAGCGCACGAGTAGATTCAACAAATGAGTGACAGCGCACGAATCGTTTAAACATAACCCCGTATACGTGCATATACCATTCATCCGATTGCGATGAAACATTGATGAGTTATTGTGTACACGCCATGGAAGGGTTTCGACTTAAAAATCCATTTCACAATAGGTAGCGCACCAGTATATGCAACAAATGAGTGACGACGCGTGAAGCGTTTCAACAAAATCCCATATGCGTTCATATAACCTTCTTCGATTGTGATGAAACCTTGATGAGTTATTGTGTACACGCCAGGGTAGGGTTTCGACTTAGTAAATCCATTCCTCAATAGGTAGCGTACAAGTAGAATCAACAAATGAGTGACAGCGCACGAATCGTTCAAACAAAATCCCGTATACGTTCATATGCCATTCATGCGATTGCGATGAAACTTTTGAAAGTTGTTGTGCACGCTCCCACGAATGGTTCTAAATTAGAAAATCCATTTTACGATAGCTTAGAGGCAGTTAACGGAAATTGAAAAACATGTTGTGTATCCAAAAGCACTTCAAGAAACAGAATTTCAACGCCAACACTTTCTTTGATAGGCATTGCAACGCATGCCGGGTACAGCTTGTTTGGTAATATTTATGTTCAGAATTTACACCAGTCTGAACGTGAAACATAATGATACAAGAGTTTCTTCTTTATACAAATTATTCTGATCACAACAATAGATCTAATGACATACGGATGGTAATAGTTATTGTTAAGAGAATTTTACTTCAGCCTGGACTATTTATTGTTAGGTTTACATCCTTTGGGGTCGTTGGTTCCTCAGTTTAGAGGCTGCGACAACGCGGTCATGTAGCCCCGTGTTCTTTGGGTGTGTGTAGAATCTGCCTGATAACCGGTGTTAATTGTCATGACTGTGTATCTCTTTTAATTCAGGTAACTGCAGACGATCAATTTTCAATTAGTTCCTACTTTTGCCGCCAAACGCCACCGTCAACGACCAACTAGTTCAGAAATTAGTTACCAGATGCCACCGCAGTCCTCTCCTGACGACGAACGTAGGAACCTAAGAATGTTAGTCAAATGTTTAACCTATATTAATTTAGCTTTACACAGGTGTAATTAGTGGAAGGTTCGTTAACATGCCATAAATCTAAGACATGGGACCGCCGGCTTTACTTCCCCTCCGAAGGAAGACGACTTTGGCCGTGTTTGAACCCGCGATCTCGGGCATAGAAACTCAGCATGCTACCAACTACGCCACCGAAGCCGATCCTTTGTGGGTGTGTTCCTTGGAGCGCTATGAAAGTCATGGAAGTTAGATATCTAAGCTCCTAAGCCGCCACTCATTTCTTTGTAAAGCATCGTCAGCAGATAGGCCCAATACCCTCATGTCCCTCTGGACATTCGTCATCCATGTTGTTTAAGGTCTGCCGCTCCCTCTCTTTGGGTAGTCATGGAAAGGCACTTCTTCACTACATGATTCTCCGGTCTTCGCATAAAATGTCCATACCACCTTAGCCTGGTTTCTACAAGTTTCTCTGTTATAGGCGCTACTTTGAAACTGCCCCGCACATGTTCATTAGGGATTTTATCTTTGAGAGTAACTCCACCTGCCCAACGTAACATACACATTTCAGTGGTTTGTAGGTTTTGCTCATGTGCCATTGTAGTAGCCCATGTTTCACTACCATAGAGGAGGATTGGTCTTACGGCAGTTTTATAAACTTTACCCTTCGTTCTTATGGGTATTTTCGGATCACATAAAACTCCTGTTAGTTCGCGCCATTTGTTCCACCCAGACGTGGCCCTATGGATTATATCGACGGTTATCGTGCCATCTTCAGCAATGACAGAACCTAGATATTTGAAGTTTGTTACCCTTGTAAGGTTTCACCATCTAGTTTAAGTTCAATATTTGTCATACTGGGTTTATTGTGGTGGAAGTCCATACCATATATTCAGTCTTGGTTCTACTAATGCGCAGTCCATTAGACTCTAGAGCTCTCCTCCATTGGTCTAAACTCTCCTGTAGGTCATAAATACTGTCAGATATTAGTGCCACATCGTCAGCGTACAAAAGATTCCACGGTAAGAGTTTCTGAAATTGTTTTGTTAGATAGTTTATAGTAATATTGAATAACAGTGGACTCAGAGCACTTCCCTGATGAACCCCCGCTTTGATATCAAAGCTTTCGGACAAACCAGCTGGGCTTCTGACACATGTCTTTACATTGTTATACATATTCATTAAGAGTTTTATGTATAGTGTGTTGCCGAAAAATCCCGAGATTAATTTTGCCACTATGAATACGGCCTACTGAATTTAAATAGATTTTTAACCCGCCAACATCGTATGACATGCGTGCCGTGAATTTTGTTGCCTTTCAAAAATTACTTAACACAGCCAGGAGCAAACTTGCAAGCTTGTGTTGGTAGTCTGACACGATAACCACTCACCCAGCGTGGCAAGCTACCATACCTACTACTACCTGAGCTAACAGTCTCGTGTCGGAGCTGGTCTGAGAACACATCCGATACTCTCAGCATGTAGGTTTGAAGGATGGGGGTGCCGGGAAGATTATCTGACGGGCACAGTATATAGTTTGAATAGCTACAACACTGCATTTCTACAAGTAAGAAAGCTTAGTATTTCTCTGTGTTGAAACGCACAATCTGCATGAGTGTAACAATTCTACAAATTTACTCAACAACAGTTTGTCTTGACTACCGTACTTAAAGTAGGAGGTTCTTTCATCATTATCTCTGTGTCTTAAGAAAACAAATGTCAAAGAAAAGGAAGTACGGTGATGAATATGTTAAATATCAAGCCCACGATGGAAATAATGATAGCTTGCTATATTAACCCATGGCGGAGTACCTGAAAATTGGATGAGATGGTTACCGGAAGTCACAACCATATGGACGGGGCCAGCCGGATTTTATCACCCCAAAAGTCGAAGCCAGAACTCCAGCAAACTGTAACATGTGAGTGAATCATTTAAACTTTCGTGTAGTTATTGTTACCATATGGAAAGGCTTGGATTAGTACAAGGAACCACATCAATGACATTTGGTATATAAGTTTAGTTTAACCTTTGATTACACGCACAAGTGGTGAATTTTGTACACCAAGACCATAATGTCACGAAATCACTTAGCCTAAACATTTTATGTTAGTAAACACATTAAATGAACTGTTCTACAAGCAGAATACTGAAGGATATTCTGTATCGTGATCATTTTACTCAATAAATTCTTCCTTGGAAGTATATGCGTCACATCAAACTTCTTCTTCTGATTCTGCTAGCGCTATAGCTTCGAATTTTTAGCTTGTATACAAGCCAACACAGAACCGTACGAGACACGGAGATAGATTCTAATTCTATTGAAATATGATTTAAAAAATAAGAGTAGGTTAAATAACTGATTCAATATTGTACTTATATAGATACACGCATGGAGTACTTTGTGCTCCATACCACGCAACAGCTCTATGTTTATCGTATTCCTGTGGATAAACGAATCCAGCAACAATGACACTGCTTGTAGTCGTTTGGGAACATTTTAGGGATATGGTAGATGGCATCTAACAGCCTGCAGAAATATTGCAACAAAAAATATACCATGTTTAGTACTATATACACCAGCGCATGTACTTAAAGGTTAATGCATACATTTATCTAGTGCCAAGCAAGGAGGATATACGGCTAGAGCTGCATCTTAATGCAACATTTCGACACCAACCTATTGCTCGGCGCAAGTAGTTCCAACTGACAATATGAGATGGCGCGACGATGGACTTTCGAGCGCAATCCGTCCCCGACCTGGCCTACTGGCCCCTCTCCCCTCCCGGCCCGTGCCTACTCGACACTTTCCCGTATTCTATCCCCCTCCCCCACCTCTACTTTATATTCCTTTCTTTATTTCTTTCTTTCATTCTTTCCCCTGCCTTATAATGGTCATATTTTAGTAATTGGTCTAATAATAGGCGATTTCTTCCCCCTGTGATATCAGGTAGAGAAGAAAACACAGGCTCTATCAGAATAGTTGTGGATGTTTCAAGGTTATCAGCCCATGTTTCCACAAAGCACATAGCATGACATAGGCCTACCCCATAGATATGTACAAATAGAAAGAGTAGGCTACTATGCTACAATATTAAACATGTATTTATTGTAAGACAAAATTACAGCTGCACTTATCACACACCAGTATTATTTAATTGTCAGTGCGGTACTTCCTATCAATCGACTTAAGAAATATCACGTTTAAATTACGGGAAGCGTTGGAACAACCAGCTCTTATTTTGAATTATATCGACAGTATCTGAAATCGTTTTCGAGCGCAGTGTATCGACCAAAATCGATGTATGATTCAATATAATTCAATTTCTTCGTATAATATTGTTCGAAACCAATTGTATTATTTTCTAAGCACTGCAATATGTATTTACTATGATATATATTCAAATATTAATTAAAAATACAACATTAACAAGAATACTCACCAAAATTCCGATTTTGCTGCCATCTATTGAAGTACAACTCAACTACATCGTCGTACGCGATGACTGCTAGCGTTTTTAACGTTGTCAGCAGGTACTACTACAAGGCAAGCTAGCGTTGGTACCAAAACATCCTATCAAGTTTCACCCACTCGGTGCCAAGTGTAGCGCACTATTCTGTTGGGCTGTAAGAACAGCAGTTTTTGCGTACGAGAGCGCAGATCGCTAATGTCACGAGATGCCTGAGGTTTAGCATGCGCGCTGTGATTGTAAAGTGTAGGATGGATTGTGAATTTCACGCCGGACTAGAAACATGTTACGCCAGAAGCGTTGACAGACTGATGCATACTGCAGACCCGAATGACATGAAAGATTGATATAATTTTGATTGAATGTAGACTGAGAGTAGTTGGTTCGATGATTTATTTATGAGTTCGTATTTGAAGACTCCACGGGAAGAATTGGGTAAGTCACATTGTGTAATTTTTTCTGGAGAGAGAATTTAAACTTTCAACACCAAAATGGAATACTTAAAACACCCCAATTGAGGGTAAGCAATATAGTTTTTTTTGCCAAATTTTTAAAGGAAGTACAGGACATGTAAAACAAATAACAACTAAAGTTAAATTATGATGAAGTGAGAGGCCGTTTCCACTAAAAATAAAAACCTCTGAATCTCGGTGACATTCTGCTGTATTTGAAATTAATTTGTAGTGACGATGGCTGGCCACCAGATTTCGCCATAAACTCATTTCTGAAAAAAAAATGGACTTTCCCCGTTCTTTCCGCGGGGTCTTCATTAATTGTCAATGCTCCTCTAGCGCTTGGATTTAAAGAGATCCAGGAGTGATTTGGTAGAATGATATTGAAATGAAAGATACATTTCATAGACGGTCATTGCGTCTTTAACCATTGGTAAATATATTACAATGTGTGTAGCCTATATAGCGTCGGTTATGACGAGTTTTGAGACGACAGTGGTCTTGAGAGGTGATATGGGATGCTACCATATCGGCCAGTTGGATTTTCACTCTTTACTGTAGTTAAACAACTAGAAAATCGGTTATCAAAACATTTGTCTGGAGTGTTTTGTTATAAGGATGCGAAACTTGGATTCTAAGGAAACAGGACATACAACGCCTGGAAGCAGCGGAAATGTGGATGTGGAGAAGAATGCTGAAAATAAGCTGGACGGAGAAAAAGACTAAGGAATGGGTCCACAAGGAAGTAGATGAAACAAGGAAATGTATCACTACTATAGAAAAGAGGAAAACAAAATTGGTTGGCCACATCCTGCGTCATAATGAGTTCCTGACCATCATACTGGAAGGGAAAGTTCCGGGGAATAAAGGAAGAGGAAGACCGCGGAAGACTCATCTGTGTTCTGTGATCCATGGTCTTCAATTTAAACAGTTTGCTGACTTAAAACGTTAAGCAAGTGAGAGACAAATGCGGTGATGATGATGATGACTGTAGTTAACCTGTGATATTGTGTTGTCCACAATTAAGGGAGTGCACATGTTTGAATGCAGACTGAGGTCGCAATGTTTATATGATGTATTAGTGATTTGTTGCTACACAAGTTGATGGTGATGATAATAATAATAATAATTACCAACTAAAATTTAATTCAAGTGGGAATAAAATAATAAATATGATATTAATAATCACAAATCGTAGAACTTTGATAAAATTGGATTTAACCACACTGCCAACCCTAAGATTACCACTGCTTTTTAAAAATGTAACTAAACTAATAGCTTACCGACTCGACGTTTCTTCGATGGTTTGTATTTTTGAGAGTTAAGATTTTTTTTTTCATTAGACAAATCCCACGGCGAAAGATCGTGACAGCCATCACATAGAGTGAGCGCTTGGGTAGGAAGAGCACTAATTGTGCAACTATAATACATATTTATTACATCCAATGGCCAAAGAAAATTAAATTACAATAGTACCGTACATTTCATACTAACATGGAGGATCATTGTCGCTACACAGTTCCTTGAGCGACAGCTTCCGTTCGCATTCTAGGGCGTGATACCGTTCACAACGTTTCCCACAAAGTTTGCAGATACACTCTGCAGCAGGCGAATGGTAAACTTCCGTCTTACAGACTCGAAAATGAAAACCATGCACTGCAAATCTTGTCCATGTGTGACGCAGCTTATAGTCTGGTCTTTTCCATTCTGCTGGGTTCAACATAGTTTGTGTGGAGTAGAAATCTAGCCAAATCGCCTCACGCTTGGTTTGAATCTCTTCCAGTAGTTCCTGGTAGGCACCTGTAGCTGGCATGAGCAGCTTTACACTGAGTTCTTCTATGAAGAATGGCTCACCAGTAAGCTCGTAAGTCAGTCTGGATGGTGTGTTTTTGGAAACACAGAGAATCTTCTTGAGAAACGTCGATTTAATTGTCTCAATTTTCTTAAGGTTGGTTTTATTAAGGTAGCCCCAAAACAACTCAATATCATAGGTCACAATGGGAATTATTTTACTGCAGAAAATCTTCATGGCTGTATTAATAGACATTCTTCTAAAGAGTTTGATGTCATTCATCGCTATTGTCGCTGTTGTTATTCGATTATCGAGATGTTTCGTGAACGTATTACCAGAAGTCTGTAGCATGTGCAACTATAGGACTCTTAGTTATTTGATGTGGATTATGATTGCAAATCCCTCACGATGGTATCCTTATCTTGACGTGATGTGGGGGTTTGAGAGTCCTATGCCGGCGGGAGAGTAAGCTCCTGGTAGGGCCTCCCATGCCGGACAGGTCAAAGGCGATGGGCCAGACTAACGGGGATACCCTGGTCCTCCTGGTTGGGGGTTCGGTGTAGGGTTAACAACGCTACCATGTAAAAAAATTAAATGTTACGGATACCTTACAAGTGCCTCGAAATGCTGATCACCCGATGACGAACCGGCAAAGGAAAAGGTTAATGAGAAGGAAAGCGGATATTATGTTAGTGGAGAAAGACCCAGGAGACGGTGGGTAGATGACGTGGAAGACGACCTTAGGAGTCTGGGAATCAGGAACAGGAGAAGGAAGGCAGAAGATAGAGATGAATGGAGGCAGTTCATAAAGGAGGCCAAGGTTCTTCAGCGACTGTAGCGCCGACCAGTAAGTAAGTATGATTGCAATATTAATATAGGAAATGTTACTGTTTTTTATCCATTTATTTTTATTTTTATCCTTACGTCAGATAAGGACTAGCTAGGCGGCTTCGGTGTCGTAGTTGGTAGCATGCTGAGATTCTATACGCAAGATCGTGGGTTCAAACCAGGCCGAAGTCATCGGAGTTTTGATGTGTAACATCTTTCCACTCGGTATCTGGATATTTTTGTGGCGCTCGGTAGCTGGACATGTTTGTGGGAGTGATTTTGGAAAAGGGACGGAAATGGATGGGACGGAAATGCATGGGACGGAAATAATAAGCGCGCGTGGTGGCGGAAATCGGTACAACGACGTACTCTAGGCCATGTGGCTATGGGGAATGTATATCGCATACAGTTTAGTTCAAGGTTTGGAGACCCCATTTAAGATATTCCTACAATAAATCATCTTCAAGTTGTCGTTCTTTGGTGTGAAAATATTCATTTTATCATATTTGCTGAAAACAATTACGATTTATTAAATCCTCATACTTTTGCTGTATTCATATTAATGTAAGCACTCGATGTACTGTCGGCCATGTGGCTATGTGGAATCTATATCGCATCAACAAACACTCCAAACAACGTAGGAATTCATTATATTAACGCCGACTACTAACAATAAATGAAACTTCGTTGGTCTAAACATATCACTGGGAGAAATACATTTAATATACTTTCAGCACACCTAATTTTTAATCGCGCCTGTACTTGGCAGTGCGCTCTATCGGCTAAACGAGGCCATTTTCAATAACATCGCTGGCATGGGTTCACTAACTGGCCGGTATAGAGCGCAGCTCTCATCAAGTAGGCAGTGGATTGCTTCCGCCACGGCAAATAGCAATTATGATTCACTACGGTCAGGATTTGGCACTGGAGTTTTACAAGTAGTTATTTCAATGACCAAGAGATTTCACTGTCAACAAGGGATTTGCGCTCCCGGGACACACATAGTAGGATAACATGTCACATGTTACATATCATATCGTCCCCCCTCTGGCAAACTAGCGAAAGTGAAAATTCTTAATTTTACAGGAGAGCTAAAACAAGTTTCATCTACTTGTATAAAATCCAGTTATTTTCTTTTTCGGTCACTTTCAATACTCAGTAGACTCATTAACCAACATGTTTATAGGGTGCATTGATGTTAGCTCTTGTCTTATTATTAAGGGCATAAATGGCAGTTTCGTTACTTTGCCAGAGTGATTTTATCCTAATATCTCTAGTATTACTGTTCCAAAGTATCGAATCTGCAATACAATTACAAAAGAAACAATTATTTGAATTAATTTTTAGACCATTAGACTTTTATTTAAAGGGAAAAAAGTCGAAATTCCTATAATTTTCTTCAAAATTTGAACACAATAAAAAAAGAAGTTCCGTGACGAACTTAAGAGCCTACTTTTCTTAAAATGTACGATTCATGCCAATGATTAATTTATATGGACCTATCTAAAATAATGACGAAATTAAGTTGGTAATATCGAAATTTCTAATTAGTTCGAAATATACCTGGTATAATGTAGCCTAATAGAGCAGTACAGTTGGCAGCCGTGGTGACTGAAAATATTTTTATGTCGATCTCTTAAGTTAGAGAATACCAAATTTGGTTGAAGTGCAATGGAGAGCATGGACGTTACATGCAGTTAGACATTGGATCTATCAGCGCACCTAAAATCATGTTGGCAACAATGTTGTGAATGTGTTGGTCAGAAATAATCTGAAATATTGTGATCTCTTGTTGTGCCAATTTTGGATGAAATCCATTTGTTAGTATAGAAGATACATGTATTTTAAAATTGGACCTATCAGCAGGCTTAGAATCATGTTGGCAGCATTGACGTATTAAAAATTAATCTAGAATGGCAGGTATTATACGTGTGCAAAGTTTGGGGCTGTTGGCTCACAAACTTTCTGATAAATTGATAATAGGGTAAAAAAATAGAGACAGCATGTATTAATAGTTGGCAGCCCTGGTGGCTCTTAAGAATACGCTCAGTCATATATGTTTATGTACACATAGTACATACGAAATTTGGTTGAAATACAATTGATAGTGTAGAAGTTAAATGCATTTAAAAATTGGCCCTATCAGCAGGCGTACAATCATTTTGGCAACACTGCCATGTATGGCCTCCTAAAAATTAAACTGAAATATTATTATTTACATGTGTGCCAATTTTGGAATAACACCCATGCATACCTAAGCAAAAATTCATTCGAAAATCCAAATATCCAGTATGGTTCTCACGAGATATTATCCAAACCATAAAAATTAAGAAAAAGTGTGCCGCAAAAAGACGTTTTTCGAAATATTATGATGAAAGATTTAGACAGCTTAGATCGGAACTAAAAACAAAATTACCAATGGCTTATGCTGTTTACATTCATAGTCTGGAAAATGGAGTTAAGAATAACATTAATCAGTTTTGGACGTATGTTAAAAGCAAGCGGGAATCACGTACACGCGACTACACATTTATACTAAACGGAAATCATTATACAGCTGGAAGTATTGCAGATGGGTTTGCTGAGTATTTCTCTTCATTATATATCAAAACGAATTTTACTTATAACGCGGATCATTTGTCTTTGAATGAATTTCCTGTTTTGCCCAGGGTTGATATGCTGAACGTGACTCACATAACGGTGAATGAAGTAAGAACAACTATAAATAGAAAATTAAAGCCTAAGAAATCCGGTGGGCCTGATGGCATACCACCTTACATAATCAAGGGCTGTGTGGACTTATTGGTTTCTCAGTTGGCCTTCATCTTTAATCTTTCTTTAAAGACGTCAAGCTTTCCTGGAAAGTGGAAAATGTCTATAATTATTCCAATCCTAAAGGGAGGGAACTCTGAAATGATATCGAACTACCGCCCTGTCTCAGTGATAAATGCTATAGCAAAAGTATATGAGCACATTTTATATTCTAAGATTTACAATCATATTAAGGTTGAGCTCTCACAATATCAGCATGGCTTTATGCCCGGCAGATCAGTTATTACAAATTTGCTGGGTTTTACCCAAAAGGTTTACAATGCATTAGATACCAATAGAAGAACTGACGTAATATACATGGATTTAGAAAAGGCCTTCGACAAAGTAGACCATAAAATTCTGGTGACAAAGCTGTACCAGTTTGGAGTTGCTAAACCATTACTTCAATTATTATGCTCCTACTTAGAATTTAGACAGCAATTTGTTTGTTTCAGAAGTGAAATTTCAGGTAATTTTGTTAGTTATTCTGGTGTCCCACAAGGATCTAATCTTGGGCCTCTTCTATTTCTAATTTTGGTAAATGATTTGCCTAATATTCTATGTTACTCTGACTGCTTATTGTTTGCTGACGATGTAAAGCTATATAAGACCATATACAACTTGAGAGACGAGAATGACCTTCAGAGGGATGTTAATAGTATTGTAGCTTGGTGTGTTAGTAATAATTTAGTCCTTAATGTAAAAAAATGTAAAATCATGGTATTTGCAAGGAAGAAGGAGTATAAAAATCCTAAATATTGTATTGGAGAAACAGCACTCGAAATTGTACCGTCGATAAATGATTTAGGAATTATTTATGACAGCAAATTAACCTTTAATAACCATATTGCAAATATAATTAGTTCAGCCAACAAGATGCTCGGTTTTGTCATTAGAAACTCCAAATTATTTACTAAAACTGGAGTAATTGTTAAGTTGTATGAAAGTTTAGTTCGAAGCAAGTTAGAATATTCAGCACTAATCTGGGATCCCTTTTATAAAGATCAAATTCATCACATTGAGATTGTGCAAAATAAATTTCTAAGAAACATGTATTATAGGATGTTCAATGTATTTTGTCCATTTGATACTTCGACTCAGTTTTTACGAAATTTGTTCAATTTCAAGTCCTTGAAAAGTAGAAGGTCGTTAAGTTCTTTGCAACTGCTGAGGAAAATTTTAACTGGAAAAGTTGACTGCCAAGAATTATTTCAATTCATCACTTTTCATGTACCACAAGTAAGATCTCGACAGCAAGCACTCTTTCACATCCCAAGATCTAAAAGTGTTCACCATTCTAATTCGCCTTTAGTTAAAATATTATCATTTTATAATTCAATTGATGTTCAAGTAGATTTATTCGCTGGCGCTAACTTATTCAATAAACAAGTAAAAGCAGCTGTTCCTTGAATACTGGGTACTCTTTTCTCCTTTAATTTTGTATATTCTTTTTTTCTACTTTGTACAGTTTTCTTTTCATTTTATGGTTTATATTTTCACGATCTCCTTTGTAGTATTTATGTTCTGTTCTTCATTTGTGTAATTTGTATAATCTGCTTTCTCTATTTTTCATTGATACATGTTGTTGTTTAATCAGATAATGTCAAGAAGGAATGTATTTGGGCTGGTGCCTGTGTTCCTTCATATTGATAAATAAATAAATAAATAAATAAATAAATAAATAAATATCCAACATGGAGATCAAATTTCAATGGTGGTTTTTCAGCAGTCGGTAGAACTGACATCATTTTCACATATGGGCTGGAGATATTCAGGTGTATATATACACTCATACCAAATTTGGTTTCAATTGCTGGAGCCGTTTAGGAGTTGATAGGAGGGGACACACACACAGAGACAGACAGATATACATTTGCCGGGATCGATCTCATAAGTCTACTTTTTCCTCATTTTTGAAAAATGTGAAAAGTAGGCTAGTAACAAATAAATTAATACATAAATTAGCATACCACAATCAACTCAAAATCTGATTCTTCTGAAACATTCGGTTCGGGGAGTGTATGTCTCACTGTTTCTTATGACGGAAAGGTTTCATAAAATGCATGATAAGCCTTTGGAATTTGCAGGTTATAGCAAAGTTTTTTCTGATCCTTTAATTTTGCACCGGAGATGCAGAATCTTGGAGGGTCAGGTTTCACTACTTGACAGTCTGATTGGCGGCCTCTTCGATGCCTGAGAACGAACCTACTAAACATAGCATCTTCATAAGCAGTCTTTATCTGAACTGTACCTGGTTCGTCCTTTATTTATCAAAACCAAACAGCTTTTCGGAAAGGCAAAGGATTCTTACCTTCAACCGACATAAAACTCTTCTTTTTCGGGTTGAATTCAATAAAGACAGTGTGTACCAATGAAGAAACATTGTAGGGTGATGGATTCATGCGTGCATTTCGTATCTGTTGAACCCATCCTTCAGGAGTGTACACTGGGAGGTTCTTTGCAGACATATATAATTTTTGAAGAATAGAATCACATTCCATTAAACTGTGCCCTGGCTCAAAATAAATGTGATCAATCTGCTGGAGCTTTTGGTGCTTCTTGATTGTTTCTAGACACTTACAACCAAAGTTCGCATTTTTTTTTGTTGTCCCTCGCAGCTATCTGACATCATTACATTCTCAATATCAAGGGAATCTGACACATTCGTTATTTTGCTGTAGTAAACTTTGTTGTATACTATTGTGTTGACTACGGCAAACTAACCAAAGTGCAGATTCGCTACTTTTCCATTGTCAAAATCCCATTGTATGCAGTTTCGTAAATAAAGAAGAGCTAATTGTTGCCAAACGGAACGAGCTACAGATACAATACTTTGCCAGACTGTAGATCTTATATTAATAGTAATTCTATGATATAAATTGCAGATTCGCTATTTTTGCACTTTCGCTAGTTTGCCAGAGGTGGGACGATATGCGACTACTGTAAGACTCGTATATTTTTTTAAGAGTGTTAAAATCCCTCAGTAGCCTTCCTTCGGAGGGAAGTAAAGCCGGCGGGCCCATGTCATAGATTTATGGCACGTGAATGAATCTTCCACTAACTGTGTGAAGGTAAAATTTGTGAGTAAGATTTGATTTGTTCTAAGTTCCAACGTTCGTAACCAGGTGCTAGTTGCGATGGAATCTAGTATCCAAGTACGCACCTTGGTGTCGTGGATGGTAGTATTTGGTAGCAAAGTGGGAACTACTTGAAAATTGATCGTCTGCAGTCCTTACCTGAATTACAGATAACACACACTAATACAGCCATCGCAATTAACACCGGTTATCAGACAGATTCTACTCACACCCAAAGTACACGGGGCTACATGACCCCAAAACTGAGGAACCAACCAACCAAGCTGCAAGTAAAGTAAATGTACATGTTGAAGTGGCACCATCATATCATAGCTTATAACCTACTTATTGGTGCTTTAGGAGAATTCGGATCTTCTCAATCCTTTTAAAAGCCGTGTTTACACCAAATGCTGGCAACAATGTTGGCGAATATCGAGATTTGGTTTTTCGTGCGGTTGTTTTATCCTTTAAAAACTGCATGGCGTTAAAATCTTACCACTTGCTGTTGTACTCTTCAGCCCCCGAACCACTTTTCTTCTTCTTAAGCTCCCTTAAGGAACTGTGCGACGAAAGATCTAACCTTTGTTTGAACTTCAGAATTGGTGGTTTTCATTTCCCGCGAAATGTCATTCCAGCAATAGTTCTTCAGGTTTTTGTTTTTAAAGTCTGGGTACATCGGGCTCCAGAGAACTGGTTGCTCACGATAGAGCTCGATCAAATTTAGGACATTATCCCGCGACCAATAAAAATCACTTAAAAGGTTGTCCATATTGACTTGCACTTCGACAGTTCGACACCACAAACAGAAGTCCAGTACTACCAGCAACAGGGGTGACTAGAGTGCAGCCACGTCAGCCAACCACGAGCGCTGGACAGTTGAAGGGGAATTGTTGCTAACATTGTTGCGGGTCACTTCAAGTCCCGTCAACATTGCTGCCAACAAATGTTAACAACACTCCTTGATCCTAACCGACTGCTGGTGGGTAATGTTGCCAACTCTTTTTCGGTGTTGACAGCATTGTCGGCAGCAATGTTGACAAAAAAATGAGTACGATTTTTAGCCTATTTTCAATTTTGAAAAAATAGGCTTATGAGATCACCTTTTGTCCGTGTGTGTGTGAGGTGTGTGTGTGTGTGTCCCCCCCTAATAAAATCGAAACGGCTGGAGCGATTTCAATGAAACTCGGGAAGTTCATAGCACTATTCCCGGCGACCTCGACCGTGCCCTTCAAATTTTGTTACGTCTCTCCAATCCAACATGGAAGCTGTGCGAAATATTTCACTAGCATTCAATATCTCCGAAACTATTACCGATATCGCCCTGAAATTGTGTACGGTGATAAAGGGCACTACTAGAAGTTCACCTATGAGACTTTCAAAAACCTGGTGACTACAAAACCAACATGGCGGCCAAGCGAAGTTGAGACATTTAAATAGACTTTTCTCGCGATTTAACTATCTAAATGTAATGAAACTTGGTACAGCAAATGTTTATACACATTGTAATGCACTGGAGTCTAATTTACTTCAATTGTTTACATAACCTCAAAATGGCGGCTGTGCGAAATATTTCACTGACATTCTATATCTCCGAAACTATTACAGATATCACCCTGCAATTTTGTACGGTGATAAAGGGTACTGATACAGGTATACCTATGTATATTTCATAAACCTGTCAAGTACAAAACGAACATGGCGACCAAGCGAATTCAAAATATTTTAATAGACTTTTCTCGTGATTTAACTCTCTGAGCGCAGTGAAATGTGGTACAGTAATTGATTTTGCAGATTGTAATGCACTGCCATCTAATTTTATTCAATTGCTTACATAACCTCAAGATGGCGGCTGTGCGAAATTTTAAAATTAAGTTTTAATTTCTTGTGTCGTAATCATGCGATCGAAGTGAAAGTTTGAATAATGAACCTAGGCAATAATTGTCCTGGAATGGTACATAACTCTATGGCCTATACACATAACACTCCTAAATGGTGAGCTCCCGAAATATTTAGACGGTTCTCAATATCTATGAATCATTTACAGCAACTAAACTGATTTTTTTTATGTTCATGGAGACTATGAACATATGTTCGTTCACCTATAGGACTTTCAGGAACCTGGTGAGCACAAATCCAACATGGCGGCGACGCGAAGTATAAATATTTAAATGGACGTTTCTCGCGAATTAACTATCCGAGTGCCGTGAAACGTTGCACGTTAAATGCTTATACAAATGTTGATCCACTGGCATCTAATTTATTTCAATGGTTTGCATTATCACAAGATGGCTGCTGTGCGTAATTTTAAAATCTCGTTTTTACTTCTTGTTGTCTAATCATGCGATTGAAGTTTGAATACCACACGTACACAATAATCTTAATGTAATAGTACAAAAATAAAAATCCAACCTGGCGACCATCTGAAATATTTAGACGGTTCTCAATATCTACGAATCTGTTACAGCAATTAAACTGAAATTTTGTATGTTGATTGTGGCAGTTAACATAAGTAGGATATATGAAAATAGGCTGTATAGTTCTTCACGGAACTACTTGTTGTAAATGTTGTCAACATTTGTTGGCAACACTGTTGTCAACTCCGGTGTAAACGCGGCTTTTACGAAAGACGAGATGGCAGCCTTCAGCTACTGAAGTAGATCGAGTGTAGCTATTATCACTTAAGGGGACATTGTAATTTGCATTTTTACTCAGTCAGATTGGGGCAGATAACTTAGCCCCGCAGGTTCAAACCCGGCCGAAGCCGTCGGATCTTTTAAGAGCGTTAAAATCCCTCAGTAGCCTTCCTTCGGAGGGGAAGTAAAGCCGGCGGTCCCATGTCATACATTTATGGCATGTTAAAGAACTTTCCACTAATTACACCTATGTGAAACTGAATAGTATAGGTTAAGAATGTAAACAACGCTCTTAGGTTGCTACTTTCGTTGCCAAGAGCCGACTACGGTGGCGTCTAGTAGCTATGTTCTGAACTAGGCCTAGTAGTCGTTGACGGTGGCGTTTGGCGGCAAAAGTAGGAACTATTTGAAAAATTTAAAGTTGCAGTCCTTACTTGAATTTAAAAAAAAAAACAGATAAACACACTAATACAGTCATCACAATTAACACCGGTTATCAGACAGATTCTACACACACCCAAAGTACACGGGGCTACATGACCGCGTTGTCGCAGCCCCTAAACTAAGGAACCAACCAACCTAACTTGGCCCCTTTTAATTGAAATTCCATCAACAACTCAGAAGCAATGAGCATTCAATCTTACGGAGAATGATTGCTTACTCATTTATCATTGGTTCATCTTTTGCATCCTAGAAATAACGGTCTTTTACAGTAAGAGTTTCATAGCATTAGACTTGAATAGTTTCTGATTATCAAGACAGATATGAGGGAACTCATTCATATTTCAAGACAAGTCTCCACAGTAATTGGCGGGAATTGAAGTCTACAGCAGTACATTGTTGTAGCTGAGGTGGCGCTCAGAATACATACCGAATGTTTTGAAACTCTGACCTACTTCTCATCTCTCTGGAAACAATTGCTCTTAATTGCCTTCCTCCATGTCGTAATGGCCTTCATAACTCTTCATAGCCCCCTATTCGGACTCAACTATTCTTCGCAATCAGATCTGTAGAATTGCCGTCAATTTGATGAAAGTGTATGTTTAATGCGATGTCTATTAAGGACAATCAGTAAATGAGTAATTTGTAATGAGGATTTCTTATTATTATCTATATATTTAAAACACTAAGGTGATTTTTGTTACCGCGAGATTGAGAGAACGGCTGAACTGATTGACTTCGTGAAGGAGTCTGACGGAAGCTCTTGGCCTGTAGATTTACAGTGTGTCCTTAAAGTGAAAAAATATGTTACCGTATATTTTAGCCTACTTTCGATTTTTGCAAACAATGAAAGTAGACAACACAGGGCGAAAGATTGTGAGTCTGTCTGTGTGTGAGTCTGTGTGTGAGTGTGTGTACTCTGAATGTCTCCCCCCCCCCCCCTATCAATGCGAACACGGTGAAACCTAATTGAATGAACATTGGTACAGAGGTAGCACTAGCAAAGGGCACCTCAGTGTCATGTTTTATATTGCCGCCATCTTGACGGAAACGTAATGGCGGCCACCCAAATGTTCAAAGCTTAAATCAAATTACGACTAACCTAATCATCCTATCCCTACCAAATTTTGCAACAACATACATTTATATGGCGAGCGTCTTTTATCTAAACTAAAAGGTCATCAGCCCAATGGTTTGCAGATGGCGGCCATGTGTGTGTGCAAATCGATTCCCCCCATCAATTCAAACACGGTTAAACGAATCGAACGACATTTGGTACAGAGGTTGCACTATTAAATGGCACTCCAGTGTCATGTTTTATATCGCTGCCATCTTAACGAAAGCTTAAATTAAATAACGACCAACCTAATCATTTGATCTTTACCAATTTTTGCAACATTACACCTTCATGTATGAAGAATCTCTTGACCAAACTACAAGGTCATCAGCCCAATAATTTGCGGATGGCAGCCATGTATGTGTGCAAATCGATTCCCCCTATCTATTCAAACACGGTGAAACCGAATTGAACGAAATTTGGTACATAGGTATCACTAGCAAAGGGCACATCATTGTCATATTTTATATCGCCGCCATCTTTACGAAAACGTAACGGCGGCCACCCAAATGTTAAAAGCTTAAATCAAATTACGACCAACCTAATTATTTGATCTCTACCAAATTATGCAGCAACATACCATTTTGTGGGAAGCATATTTTATCTGAACTACAAGATCATCAGCCCAATAGTTTGCAGATAGTGGCCATGTACGTGTGCAAATCTATTCACCATATCAATTCAAACACGGTGAAACCAAATTGAATGAAACGTTGTACATAGGTAGCACTAGCAACGGGCACCTCATATTCATGTTTAATATCTGTATAACACGTTGTATTTCAACGAGCTACTACAACGAACATTCAATTATACTCATTGAAAAGGACAAAGAGTTATATCAATACCCATGCATTTAGTAGAAAGTAGGCTATATGTTCTTTACTGAACATCTTGTTTTAATTAATAAAGATAAATGCAAATTTCTCGGCACTCGCGCATGCGCAGAATCGCCTTGGCTTATGGCACATGGCGGATAGATTGCCACCGCTTCTTAATGCGATAGTTATTTATGATAATTATAAAGGAGGGGAATATTTTCCATGATGTTTACACGATATATATATATATATATATAGATTGTATATCACCCTCCTATCCCTGTACTTTATTCCAATAGATTTCAAAATGTCAAACAATTTAGTCCAATCAACGTTATCAAAAGCCTTTTCTAAGTCTCCAAATGCCATATACAGTATATACTGGAATTGAATTAAAAAGAAGGGAAAATATTGAAAACATTATCTAACAGTTGAATGTGTGTGTTGTTTATGTAGCTTATTATTGCGTTTCGTTTTGTTTAGTTCGGTGGCTAAAGCGGTAGCGCTGCATAACCCATTGGCCCCGGATTTTACCGGTTGGGGTAGTTTTCGAACGTTTAGCAACCATCATGGTAGTTGTGTGCTATAGCACTTGTGGGGGAGAACAATGTTCTGTCCAAGAATAATACCAAGTTGGAGTCAGTTCTTCAGGCCTGCTCCTCTCCCGCCTTAGGGACCGTTGACCATTCTCCCTTTTGCCTGAGTTGATCCGCGGGTGCTAATTTGGCGACACGGGGTAACAGACAAATTCAACACACGGGAATGATGGTCGTGACGTCAAAACAAAACAAGCCTCGAAACAAAGCAACTCCTCTTGATGGTGGATCATGAGTTTCAACGAACATACGGAATGTTTTGCTGAAGCTCGAATGTACAAAAAGGGAAGCGGACACAACATGAACTTATGTTCCGTTACACCTGCACTTGGCGAATTGCTTTACGTTCCCAGTGGGGCCCCGTGCTATCAGAGCGTGACTGGCCTGAGGGTGATTAATCTGCGTGAGGGGCCCGATCACCTCTCAATCAGCATTACAGTCGACTAATTCTGCTCGGAGAACGAGTGGCGATATGGAGGGTAGGTTTTTGTTGCTGTGATGGTATTAATGCCAGTGATTGATTGCAGATCGGAGAGTCCATTCAGCATGAGCCATTGAAGTAGGATTGGCTTCAGCAGGGGAACTGTCTGATATAACACCGGGTTACACAGGTATCATTCTATTGAGCGCTGTCTGCGAGAATACAGCAAACAAACAAACAAGCATTGTACAGTCCTGGACAAACAGACTGCATATAGGTTTGTTGTACAGTGCTGGACAAACCTAGTGCATATGGGGGTGCATTGTACAGTCCTGGACAAAACTAGCGCATATGGGGGTGTATTGTACAGTCCTGGACACAACTAGCGCATATGGGGGAGTATTGTGCAGTCCTGGACAAACGTAGTGCATATAGGGGTGTATTGTACAGTTCTGGACAAATCTAGCGCATATGGGGGTGTATTGTACAGTTCTGGTCAAAACTAGTGCATATGAGGGTGTATTGTACAGTCCTGGACACAACTAGCGCATATGGGGGTGCATTGTACAGTTCTGGTCAAAACTAGCGCATATGAGGGTGTATTGTACAGTCCTGGACAAAACTAGCGCATATGGGGGTGTATTGTACAGTTCTGGTCAAAACTAGCGCATATGAGGGTGTATTGTACAGTCCTGGACACAACTAGCGCATATGGGGGTGCATTGTACAGTTCTGGTCAAAACTAGCGCATATGAGGGTGTATTGTACAGTCCTGGACAAAACTAGCGCATATGGGGGTGTATTGTACAGTCCTGGACAAAACTAGCGCATATGGGGGTGTATTGTTCAGTCCTGGACAAAACTAGCGCATATGGGGGTGTATTGTACAGTCCTGGACAAAACTAGCGCATATGGGGGTGTATTGTACAGTCCTGGACAAAAATATCGCACGTAGGGGTGCATTGTACAGTCTTGGACAAACCTAGTGCATATAGGGGTGTATTGTACAGTCCTGGACAAACCTATCACTTATATGGGTATTTTATATAATCCTGGACAAACCTAGCGCATATAGGGGTGTATTGTACAGTTCTGGTCAAATCTAGCGCATATGGGGGTGTATTGTACTGTGCCCAACTCTAGGAATGGGTATTCCAAGTTTCAGACACCTAGATATCAAGGGAAAGGCTGTAGCCGCTTTTGAAAGTTGAGATATTTGAATATCGCGCTACATTGCTTCGAGAAGCATTTGGAAGGAATTTACCGATAGTTGGATGTCAAGTGACGTAGCGAGTAATAGCAGAGGTGGAGGCTATTTATTGATTAAATAGTTAACTATTGAGTAGAGACTTGAGACTTGGATCAGATTACTGGCACGGCCAAATGAAAGAGAATGCAATTAGTATCAAGTAAATCGGACCAGGGATTCAAGAGATATGAGGATTTCTAGATATCAGGTGATGACGCGTGACCCTGACAGTTTTGAATAAAAGCCAGCTGGGCGAGGCATGGTCAGCTCACTCTAACACAAGCACTTGGCGAGCAAGTTGCATCTACGCTGAGCCAATGCACATGGTTGCCGTATCTACGCAGAAGTTCTTTTCAAGTCGTGATAGTCACGAAAAGTGCTGCGCTACGAGTTGGACTTAGTAAGTTTCTGGTGAGGAGAATCACTGAGGTGATTGATATTTCTACAGATATTGGTGGAAATATTTATATTTCTACAAGGACATATGCTAGACTTTGTCTAGAAAATAGTATTTTGTCACAGTCCAGTAGTAACTTAATACTTGGATGTTTAAATCCATTTCAAGTCAGTTTTCACATTTGTAACTAGTTAACCACTTCGATCTGTCAGTACACTGAAGACTAGTCTATAACGGTGGCGTTCATTAGTCTACGCAAGGGAAACTACAGGTTGCTTAGCGCATGGTAGATGGCGAGGAGCCATGCCCAGGGAACGATCTTCAGAACAGCCGTTAATTGCTTAGACTGTCAATGTTTTTCTTGTACTGATGAGATTACAGTGAGTTATGTTACAACTGACATATTTAAGAAGAGATCACTTAGATCTGACCCTATTTAATCAAACTGTTATGGCTTTGATAGAAGCCCATATTAAAATGGAACCACAGTTTATTCAAACGTCGAAAGATACTACCACTATGTCTGACTAGACGATTTGTGGGTATATGATGGCGGCCGATACAAGGATTATACGTGCTTGTCCGATAGGGCATGTCTATGGATAAATCTGGTACAGACCAGGTTTACTACACTTCAAGACCATCAAGAAATGTAAGCCACATTTGAATTATATTATGCCTAGCTAATTGGAACAAACTATTTTTTCTGCAGATGACCAACACATTTTTTTCGTCGTGTTTGAAGCTTGCAATGATTTACGCAAGACTTGTTAGAGTTATTCTGAGTATTTTCAGCACTCAGAACAGTTTAGGATCGATGACCGAGCATTTCGAAGATTTATTTGAATTTTTCATATTTTAAGGAAACCACGGAAAACCCAACCGATGTAACTGTAAAAGTTAAATTTATTTTTGTTGAGGAATGGATATTTTTTCCATATTCGAAGGTTCGAACATGTGGATTCTCACATAATGAGATGATAATTAAACATATTTAAAATAATATAATTAATAATAATAATAATAATCCACTAAGAATAATAATAATAATTTTCATAATTTTTCTAATTAATTCTTGGATATTATATTTTCTAATAATCATATGTATTGAGAAAGACCCTATGAAGTAGTTTAATCATTTCTAATCTGGAACAGGAGATTTTCCGAAGGAGAGTGGTTAGCGCAAGCCCGCATTCAACCAACATTTCAGTTCTGGTTGAACAGTTGATATTTGCATTGAGCAAAGTATATTTTTCAGATAACACGGAGAGGCATGAAACGGGAAGCAAATGATATTTGTATCAAATAGGATATTTTTGTATTTATATAAAATCATGACGTAAATACACTCGAAAGTGAAATAAAGATTTTCATAAGTATGGTAAATTCACGGGTTGAACTGAATGGTAAAATAAAATAAACTTGTAAGTTTATTAATCTTCCAGTGTTGATAACAAGCAGAGGCTTGATTTATTGTATAAATTTTGGGAAGATAATTTATGTGTGGAGTAGTTGAAATGCCATTCCCAGGTGCGCATGTTTAAGTCGCAGGAATGAAGAGGTTTTTTCGAGCATCAATCAAATAGCAGGTTCGATGGCTCAGGTTTATAGTAGGAGTATTGGAACTACACATTTCGTCGGATGAATGACCCGAAGGTTATTTCTTGAAACCATCAGTTCTTATTTCAACCTTGTTTACTAATTCCATTTAGACTTTGATTTTGCTAGAACCCGGATTTGTCATGATAGTAATTTATTCTTCTTCAGAGGAAGACCTTTGCCGTTGTTGTTATAATATTGTGTTCTTACACAAATAATAGAATGGGCCACTGCCAATTAAAAATAATTCTTTAACCACGAATAATTTGAAGGATATTTTCAATCCTAGTGCCATGAACTAAATGAATTCATTATGAAACTACAATTCTAATTTCCGCATTCTGTCGAAGAATTGCAAGTTGTGAAAGTTGATAAAAATGGCCATAAATATAAATATTTTTATAATAATGATTCCAAGTGGAAAATTGAATAGTTGAATGGTTCAACCATTTATTGATCAAGTTGATGATTCAGAAATCATGCATTTTGTTTGGATCTTGAAGTTCAGAATCGAGTCACTTCTCGAATGTTTAATGTCAGAAGAACAATTAATTGTTGTTGTGCTTCGCACAGTTCTTCGATGCTATGCTCAAGGTCAAATACTTTTCAGATGTTATTAATATGTGTTAATAATTTGTGTTGCTTCTATGATAATAATATTTTCGACGATATATTTTTGAAACTGGAAAAACAAGTGAAAGTTTAAAATTCTATGAACATTTATTCTACGAGTGTTAATATCATGTAAATATTCAAACAGTGATCTACGCTATTTCCAGTATAGACAATTAACTTTGAACTGGAATTAAATATTAATAATTTTGGAACACAGTCCACAGGACTATTAATCGGACTTGTGTTTCCAAAAAGATTGTCAAATGTGTTTGGAAAATTTCTGTATATTGTGTGTAAATAAGAGTGTGGATCGCCACACGTGGAGTGATGCTGCTTTGAGCATCCTTGCAGTCAGATTTTAACTTTAAAATAAACTGAGATAATTTTACCAGATGTGTTTCTCCCAATTAAATCTCCTTCTATCCTTATTGTTGCATTGAGCCAAAAATCAGTAAAGCATTTTCTCAATTTGATGTCGTTTTTGCGATTTGCTTTAACCCATCTGGCGCTCCGGGATATTTTGACTCTCGTGCTGACTGATTATTGGTAAAATGCATATGTGGTCGTGCGGACTCCGGTCTAAACGGGCACAGTACAGTTCTGGGGAAATCTAGTGCATATAGGGGTGTATTGTACAGTCCTGGACAAAACTAGCGCACATATGGGTGCATTGTACAGTTCTGGAAAAAACTAGGGCATATAGGGTTGCATTGTCCAGTCCTGGACAAACCTAGCGCATATGGGGGTGTATTGTACAGTCCTGGTCAAAAATAGCGCACATAGGGGTACATTGTACAGTCCTGGACAAAACTAGTGCATATAAGGGTGTATTGTACAGTCCTGGACAAACCTAGCGCATATAGGAGTGAATTGTACAATTCTGGGAAAGGCTAGTGCATATAGGGTTGCACTGTACAGTTATGGACAAAACTAGCGCATATAGGGTTGTACTGTACAGTTATGGACAAAACTAGCACATAGAGGGGTGTATTGTACAGTCCCAGACAAATCGAGCACATTTAGTGTGAAGGTAAGCTAAGCAGTTCCAACATCCTCTTACAACAACCTATCCTGAAAGCAACATTCACTCATTTTCATTTGAGACCGACAACATCCAGAGAAATCTATATATATCTCTTTGCGAGCGAGTCATGTCTATGACCCCTACTAGCAGTTAGCACTGCGGTATTCTCAGCTTTACACTTCATACATTGAAATCGTTAATCACTGAATCTAACCTTCGCATCCTCTGTTTCTCTCACCCTCTGTAGCGTAACTAATACAGCCATCACAATTAACACCGGTTATCAGACAGATTCTACACAAACCCAAAGTACACGGGGTTACATGACCGCGTTGTCGTAGCCCCTAAACTAAGGAACCAACCAACCTCTGCAGCGGAGCTCATTAGCCTCTTAGTTAATCACTCCTTCCACATGACCCTACCATCTGAGTTGGCGATTAGGGCAGATGACCTCACTATTCCTCCCCTTATAACAACAATAACTAACTATAAAATGACATACAATGACCATGATATTGTAATTTAGTAACGTACTGGTTTCAGTCACATTGTGAACTTCCTGAGCGTAATTTAGGACAACTAAATAACCAATATATTTCTTCCCCACTGCATACATTACCTCGTAACAATTATTCCAACGTTTTCTTTCCATTATATCGCCAATACTTCGCAAATACACACCAAACTATCAGTTGTAACCTTGCTATTTCCGCTTATCTAGTTTCACATCCACATCTCTTCTATTCCGCGCTGCTTTTATCAATACTTTTTTTCATGTCTTTCTTACTTAACACATTTTGTAACAGATCTGTTTTATTTTATTTCAATTTTAATGTGTGAGCTTTTGGACGAAGAAAGTTTTTAGAATTTTTGATAACATCCTCGGTTAGGGCAAATTCATATTAAGTTTATGTTCTTGCACCTTTTCATGTCCTAAATTACGCTCAGGATAGTCACAATGTGACTTGAACCGGTACAGTATTAAAGTACAATATATATTGACTTACAGTATGATTATATACATTTTATTATAATAACTAACTATATGACTAACTGACTTGGCGCATAAGAATAGCCTCATCTAACGTGTATATTTAGCCTCTATATCTGCATTACGAGTAGACCTACTCTTCCAGCGTCTCGGGCGTGAACCGTCCGCTGGTCAATGGCTTCATAATGAACATGGCTCCTCGGAGATATGAATGGTTCAAACACAACATTAAAGACACACACTCATAGATCCAGGTAACATAATATTTAATTCACTATACATGGAACTGAGCCCTTAATTACGATGGCTAATTGGACAGAAATTGTAAGATTTTAAAAGCAAGTCGAGAATTGGATTTACCTTTGGACAACGCTCTCCATTCCCTGCGTTTAGAATAACAGACCAAAATGAACTTGAAAACCACGTATAAAGGCCCTAGATCCATTCATGTCTGTAGTAGTTTTTTTTTGTCGTGTGGCCTCCTCAAAGGCCGAGTGCAGGTCTTTCTAGTCGACGACCGTGGGCGACCTGCGCGTCGGGATGAGAGATGGAATGGATGAAGATGAATGAAACTGGGCAAGGATGTGAAAGGAAGCGGCCGTGGCCTGTCAGAAGGTACTGTCCCAGCATTTGCCTGATGGTGAAAATGGGAAACCATGGAAAACCATTTCAAGGACAGCCGACGGTGGGGCTCGAACCCACGCGTCTACCGAGTCAGTAGAGAGCTTGGCCCCATGGCCTAACGCAGCGTAGCCACTACTGTCTGTTCCGTAGTAGTGTAAGTCTATTGTTGACGGGCAGTTCGGGCTGCATCACGTCACCCCTACCAGTGTTCAGGTGCAGAATTACGAACATAGTTGCATCTTGCGCTGTTTATAAATTGCATTCACTTGGAGTAATTAGTGCAAAGAGATTTTTAGGCCCCTTAAAACAGTTATCATCATGAAAATATTTTGCCTGTGTATAAGTGCAATGGTGTTGGTGCAGTACATTGAGATTAACAACTGCAATAAGCGTTGGTACTTTCAAATTTACCTTTATTTATTCCGAACCTTATCGTTGAGCGCTATGTGGCGATAAATGATACTATTGCTACCTCCGTAGCTCGGGGCAGCCGAAGTTTTCAAAAGTGTTCTGATTATTTTCCGACGGCGTTATTCGACAACAGCCGACCTTATTGGTCTCTACTTTTCTAACAGTCAATGAGATATAGGCCCTAGGCAGTGTCTTTTATTTCAATTACTCCACTTTCTAATATTTTTTAGCCTACTTTTCGCATTTTGTAAAAATGAAGAAAAAGTAGACATGTGAGATCGATCCGGGAAAATGTGTGTCTGTCTGGCCTTCTGTCTGTCTGTCTATCTGTGTGTGTGTGTGTCCCCCTATCAACTCCTAAACGACTGTAGCAATCGAACCCAAATTTGGTATGAGTAAAGATCTCTATCTGAATATCAAAATGCCTTATTTGAAATTGATGTCAGTGCTACCAACTGCTGAAAATTCGCAATTGAAATTTCAGTTCCATGTTGTAGCCTATATCTTGGAAGGTATGCTATACCAAAATTGGCACATAGATAATAATATTTCAGTTTAATTTCCTACAGGCCATACATGACAGTGTTCCCAAAATGATTCTAAATCTGCTGATAGGTCCAATTTTTAAATGCATATAACTTCTACATTATCAATTAGATTTCAAACAAATTTCGTATGTACTATGTGTGGAGAGACAGATATGACTGAGCGTAAACTTAAGAGCCACCAGGGCTGCCAACTGTTAATGAATGTACTCTATATTGTTTTTATCCAAATACCAATACATCAGAAAGTAAGCAAGCCGACAGCTCTAAACTTTGCACACGTATAGTACCGGACATTCTAAATTAATTGGGAGTAACTAATGGACCTCAGTACTACCATCATGATTCTAAGCCTGGTGATAGGACCAATTGTAAATACATTTAACTTCTATATTATCAATTGGATGCCAACCAAATTTCATATGTGCTATGTGTACTATAACAGATATGCGTATTCTTAAGAGCAACCAGGGCTGCCAACCGTTAATAAATGCTGTCTCTATTTTTTACCCTAATATCGATATATCAGAAAGTACGTCAGTGTTTCCAACATGATTCTCAGCCTGCTGATAGGTCCAATTTTCTATACTAACTATACTATACTAACAAATGGATTTCATCCAAAATTGACACAACAATAGATCATAATAGATCAGATTATTCCTGACCAACACATCATGACATTGTTGCCAACATGATTTTACGCGCTCTGATAGGTCCAATGTCTAACTACATGCAACGTCCATGCTATCCATGGGACTTGAACCAAATTATATATTCTGTACCTTAAGAGATGGAACTAAGAATATATTCAGTACCCAGGGCTGCCAACTGTAGTGATCTATTAGGCTACATTATGCCAGTTATATTTCGAACTAATTTGAAATGTGGATATTACCAACTCAATTTCGTCATTATTCTATTTAGGTTAGTATAGATTAGTCATTGGAATGGATCTTACATTTCGAGAAAAGTAGGCTCTTTAGTTCGTCACGGAACTTCTTGTTTCAAACGTGTTAGTAAATTACATGTGTCAGTTCTGTAGTTAGTAAATAGTTGTTTCCTTATTGATAATTATCAATATTATCATTACGGGAAAATGACCTGAATGTTACGTCCATTATACTGTACTATTTATCACCCCCACTACAACCACCACCATCCCCCACCACCACCACAAAAAGTTTTATTTTTATTTTTTTCCTGATAGATTAAGTATCATGTGCAGTTCTGTAGTAGTATTCATTATCATCCATAAAACATATAAATCCACCGGGGAAAGCGGGCACTACTGCTAGTATTTTATATTCTGTAACAAATATTGATCTCCTGATATCCATGAACTTATCTTAGGTAGGATACCCCCACGACCATTCAAGACTGTTGGTTGGTTCCTCAGTTTAGGGGCTGCGACAACGCGGTACTTTGTGTGTGTGTAGAATCTGTCTGATAACCGGTGTTAATTGTGATGACTGTATTTGTGTGTCTTATCTGCTTTAATTCAAGTAAGGACTGCAGACAATAATGTTAAGTAGTTGCTACTTTTGCTGCCAATTGCTACCATCCACGACACCTAGCTTGCGGACTTGGCTACTATATGGCATTGCATTCAGCACCTGGCGGCAAACGTTGGAACAAATAGAGCGTTATCAATTCTAACCTACAAATTTTGAACCCGCGATCTTGTGCATGGAAGTTCAGCATGCAACCAACTACGCCACGGAAGCTACCATATTCAAGACTAATAGACTGGATTGGTGTATTATTTCACAAGAACAGACCAGTGGATCCTGCCAGAAGGAATTCTGAGAAAAGGTGTAGAGTATCATATCCCACACAGCTCCCTTTCACTCGCCACCCACAGCGATATCTCCTCACCAAACACTCAACAATCACTAATGACAATAAGCCGCTTGACAATGTGACCACCACCTCCTTACAATGAAGCCATTGTCGACTTGAATACTGCCAGGCCTTCGCAGTCGGTCAAACATCAATTCCCCTCAATTTGCCTTAATTCCACTCGGTCCTCCAAGGGACCCAGAAATTAGTTCCTCAACTCCGCTCAGGCTTTGACAAGGGGTCGGCAAAGGGGTTATCCCCAATGACGTAAACAAATGTCATAAACCCTCCTGCTCGCATACCAAGGGCCGGGTCAAACACCTTCTGCAGTGCATGAGCGAATTCTTGAATGCAGCTGAAGTCAAGTCCGCTCATTCGTTAAATCAGGTATGAAGTGTTTGGCACATTATAACTTATATGGCATAAAATACAAGTGGTTTAAAATTAATCATAACATTCTTTTAAATAAGTCTGCCAAGTTTTCTATTTTTTTCTACAAATTTTATGCATTGTTTTTAACATGTGAATAATTAAATGTTCGTATTTTTTACCAAGTCAGACACTATAAAATTAAATTTAGATAATAATAGGTGTATAATTTGTACCTAAAAGAATACTTTCGATATGAGCAGCGGATGCTGAAAATACCGTTTTCCAACCTAGAACGGAAATATCAGCTGCATTCCCAAACAACAAATTACTTATGAATTCTAACTCTTAAAGAGTTTACCGTAACAACTATTCGGATTTAAGATATCATCTGCACACCACTTTTTCCATGCGATCGTCTCGTCTGTTCTTAAGTGATAAGAAATTGTTAAATGAGGAGTAGACTAAGTAATAACAAAAAGTTAAACAATTCTACTCTATGTTTTGAAATTAGCTGTTCCACTTATTTTAGTAAACTTAAAAATGTAAACACTGAGCAGTGGTTATTGTACTGCTGGTATATAACTGACCACGGTAGGTTATTTTGAGAAGTTATTCTTAATTTGTTATAATTATTAGAAGTTATGTTAGTTATATCAGAAGCATTGATTATAATCAATGGTAGAATTGAGCATGGAAGACTTGGTGTCGTTCTAAGAATGCATAAGGATAAAGAGACCGCGACAGAGCGGAATTGAGGGACTCCTCTGGCGACTACCTGGCTACCTGACTCATGTACCCGAGTGGAATTGATGCCCACCCTCGCAGTGAGTTTAAAGACAGTGAGTGAACAGGTGAATTCTAGTGCGTATTCAGTGAAAGTGGTTAGCCCGAATTACAATGAACTGATACAAGTGAAACCTATTAATGTCCTACGCATTCTTTTGCTCGCCTGGAAGAGGCAGGAATGAGATGCGGGTAGTATCTGCGCGAGCCCGCTTAGGGGCAAGGTGCGCGGTAGATCGTCACGCGTTCAATGTGTATTTCGCAAATTTTGGCTTTAGCCGAGCCCAGAAATACTGTATATCCATGTTAAGAAAGTTATGATCCTTTTCCTAACCTGCGCACAATCTGCGCCTGACATTGTTACCAAACGTTCTGATTATTATATCTGATTTCCTACTATGATACACAGCTCCAGACAACATTTTTGACATAACCAATGTTTTCATTAGAGTTGTGTGTAATTGAATAGCGTGTACATATAAAAGTAGCGTTGTGATGTTGTAAGCCCTACATTTCGTTTGTGTGCCAATATTGATTATATCAGCGCTGCAGGGGCTTTGTTGGCTAAATATCGGCCATGTCACTCATTCGGAAGGCTGAGGATATTGTAGCAACCCTTCTAAAATATATCTCGAGCCTTTGACGAGGGTAAATTCTGAACCGGCTTTGATCTGTCGCTGGAAATACTCGCTGACTAGGCTTTATACACTCACTTCTATTGTATATTGCAATCGTATCCTTGCGCTGCTTCTGTGTTTCGAACAGTAATTCTATTTTAGGAAGCTCGATAAAGACTCCACTGAAACTGTCGCGGCAGGAACATTGTCTACTATGAACTTGCTATCTACAGTAAAATTAAAACTTCCGATCCGGTATATAATTCCTGGCTATTTTTAACACTACCGAACTTGTTCACTGAGCTTCTTGACATCTGAGAATCTCAGTTGGTAGCTCATACTAATCCCAGTAAACTGAAAGCTATTAGATGATCAACCAGCGTTTGGCGGACTATCTGACCATATTATTATGATGTCTCATAACATAAGTAATGTCCTTTCTAACCAATTTTCATTTATGAACAAGTAGTTCCGTGAAGAACTATACAGCCTATTTTCATATAACCTACTAATGTTAATTGCCTCTTTCTACATACAAAATTTCAATTTGATTGTTGTAATAGATTCGTATATATTGAGATCCGACTAAATATTTCGGTTGGTCGCCATGTTGGATTTTATATATGTAAGTCCTAGAGTTATGTATTGTTACATGAATAATATTGTGTACGTGTAGCATTCAAACCTCAATCGCAAGATTAGGACACAAGAAGTAACAAGGAGATTTTAAAATTTCGTACAGTTGCCATCTTGTGGTTATGGAAAAAATTGAAACAAATGAGATGCCAGTGCATTATCATTCGTATAAGGATTTACTGTACCAAGGTTCACTGCATTAGGATGGTTAAATTGCGAGAAACGTCCATGTGAATATTTATACAGGGTGTATTTGATATAATGGAAGTCCGTTACACGGGTGATAGAAGAGACTATTCTAAGCTTCCTAGGTAAAAAATGTGTCACCCATCTTTAAATTGAAAAATAATCATTATAAAGTCAATGTTTTTAGGTTTTTCAGAAACTCTTCAAACAGAAGGTAGGATGGCAGTCGGGGGGAAACAAGGCGGGGCGAGTTGGGACGACGCGGGTGAGGGGAAGTTGTTACGTAATCGAAGCATTGACCTTACCGGTTGAGGGTCGTATCAGCTGTTATGAGGAAGCGATACCCGTCTCGAAAGAATATGTATATTGCTGTTCTTGTTGTTGTTGTTGTTGTTAAAATTGCACGCAATGGCTTGGGACATTAGGACCGGTAGTATTGTGTAGCCTACTTTGTAAGAGCAAGTAGGCCTATAATATAATTTCGATAATCAGCCCTGGTGTGTCATAGGCGCCCGGCACGTTAATGAAATATGGGACAAAATTCCGACATCCCGTAGTCGGTTCAGAACTAGCATTTAAGACAGAAGTAAAATACTTGATGTTATGTTTGAGGGGCTTGGCGATGATTTTGGTCATTTAGCCCCATGTAGTTGGGTTTGAGTGGAATTTGTCTGATAACCTGCGTTTTTGTGGTTTCTGTAGTAATGTGGGTATTTTTATTCAGGCAAAGATTGAGAAGAAGGCGGCCGTGGCCTTAAGTTAGGTACCATCCCGGCATTTGCCTGTGGTAGGAGTGGGCAACCATGGAAAATAAATTCCAAGATTTAATACTAGTACGGTACCACATGTAACTAATAATAATTATAATAATAATACTAACCATAAAGCAATTATAGGGAGTTGGTCGGCCCTATCAAAAGGCAATGGCATGTAAAAGGCATACAACGTTTAGAATGAAGCACTGGTTAGACAGAGATATTCTTCTCTCTTCCTGTTGCACGTGAGACATGTATGACGCTGTCATTTTCTAGCAATCCACTGTTGCCATATCAGTCGAAAATTTTTCTTTGTCGAAAAAAAAACAGCATATTCGGGTAGAACTATGTTTTGCTGATCTTTTTTGTCCTATATTAGAACTACGTAAACTTGATAGAAATGCTAGAAAAATTAGATATCCATATTTTTTTAAACGATAAAATGTGTCCCCTTTTTAGTAAAATCGATCTTATATCATGTTGCATTGACTTTGTGATGCCAATTTTTCACACACGTGTAGCTAAATGTGCCGTCTTGATGATGGATTATTGAAATATTTTATACTGGCAATATTACAATTTTCATGTAGGTGAAACTTCAGAATATTCTCTCATAACCACATAGCAGCATTGAAAAAGTTCGTATGCTGCCAACTTTTCTATATTTAAAGATAACCATGTCATGTCAGTTTGAGAGTTGTAGAGCAATGTTGGAAGAAGTTTTCTACCTGATTACCCAGAGTGTAGGTTTAATTGTTTACACAGGGCGGACTGTTCATTGACCGCGGATTATAAGAATGAAGTTTCGAAGGACAGCGGGGTGCAGCTTGCTACTCACAACTTTATTACTGTGCCCTTTGATCTTTTATTTCAGTAGTTCAGCTGTCTCTATCTTGAGTGTGTGTGCAGCAGTTCTGTTAGATTTAACGTGTTGTATTTTACGTATTTCACGTACAACAATGGATAGTTTTGTGAAAAGAAAGCGTTGTCAAGTGCTCAGAAGGAGGGAAAAACAGGTCGTAATTAATGTGTTCAGTTATTTTAAGAATCTTAAGCCTAACGAAAGTATAAATCATGAAAGGTAAGCCAATGAGGAGTATTTTCTTTAATAACGTACTTCAACTTTTACTGCAGTCGAAACTTCACACATTTCCTTGTGCTTGTACTTTATTTTTTTATTTTGATAGTTTTCTTTATGTTACATTCAACATACGTTATAGTTAATTTAATTTAATGTCGTTGTATGTGTTATGTTAGCCTATTATTAGTATTATTATACAGTACTTAATTCAAGTCTTCGTCACTGCACAATCGTTGAATGTGTGGAAAGTGTACGGGAAGTGCTTTTTACTGCCTCCTCTCATGGAGTGGCAACCCTGTCGTAACGCGCCATAAGACCAATGCTTCATTCTAAACGTTGGATGCCTTATAGAACGGGTAAAGACCATACCTATCATTGTCTCAGGTACGGGCGTGATCCCAAGTACCTTGCTCCAAGGCCTTAAAGAAAGGCTTGAAAAGCTTGTTGTGATGGTTGTTAATTCAGTTTAGGGGCTTGGGACATTTATTTATCAGCCCCGTGTAGTTGGTTGGGTGTTGGATTTGTCTGATGAACTGTGTATCTGTGGTGACTGTAGTAGTATGTGTAGCTGTGGTTATTAAGGTCGAGAATGAGGTTGGTGCTTCGGGACTCCAAGTACCACAAAATCCCAGCATGTGCTTGGAAAGCGCGTGGAAGAATCCGGGGAAATCCAAACTCAGGATAGCCACTTTCGGTGCTGAGTTTGGACCTCCAATCACCGGACTTGCTGCGATCGTGATGCACGATTAAATGCGCATGCCTACACCACGGAGGTAGGAAAGAAAGCAGCCGTGGTCTTATGAAGGGACATCCCAACTATGTCCTCGTGGGATGTCACGGTAAATCATCTTGTGGCTGCCAATGGTGGGAAGTAAGGAAGCTTGTGGTCTTACATGACCGTAAATATCGTGTTCATGAGCTACTGGACCACCTTTTCATGTGAATCCGAACCACAGGACATGGTATTTCACTTCGGAAATCTCACATGCATTGACCGGGAGTCAAACCCGGTCCGCCCTCGTGAGAGGCCAACAGCTGGACCGCTGTGCCATTACGCCACGACTTGCATATCGGCCGGTGATGGTAAGCTGTCTCAATACTAGCACCACATGTAGATGATGATTAAAGAAAAATAATAATAATAGTTTAATAATAATAATAATAATAAGAGTCAGCCTGTGTAGCTCTGGTGGTATAGTGCTAACCTTCCCGAGGGTGCGATCTACGTTCAGTCATGTAGTAAATGAATGTGAGCTAATACGATCATGTCCACGGATTTCATGGCACATACAAGAAATCCTGCGTACATAAAAGTCTGGCAACTCGACATACCAGAAAAAACATAAAAGAAGTTAGTGTGTCTAAAAGTCTATTCTTACTATTATCAGTAGTAGTAGCCTACTATAATAATAATAATAATAATGATAATAATAATAACTTAATATTAGTATTTTTATTACAGTTGTTGCACTGTCTTCACACAAAGGTAGACCAACAGTTTCTTACATTAATTTACCAAATCTTTAGGACTTCCATTTTCTACGCATAGGCCATGAGGCTGGCAAAATCCTAAACAGGTCCACCATCACTAATCATGTAGCCACTCCCCATGAAGGTGTGAATCAGCTGTTCATAGACTTGGATTTGTGTATTTCAATGCCATTGGCAGACAAGACGAGGAGGTCACTCAACTCCAGACTCTTGTCAATATTCCTCAGCGTTGGAGGGGAGGGCGACGGGGAGAAGTCAGCTGTGCTGCTGAGGGAAACACAGTCCAAGCCCTTTTCCAAGACATTGACCAACTATTTTTGTGACTTTATTCCACCCACACTAATGAAGATACGACTAAATTTCATGAAGATATTTGCTTAGAATAGTCGCTTCTATCACCAGTGTAACGGACTTCCATTATTTCAATTACACCCTGTATTTCGCGTCGCCGCCATATTGGATTTGTGATCACCAGGTTACTTAAAGTCCTATAGGTGAACTTATGTTCATAGCCCCTATGAACATAAAGAAATTCAGTTTGATTGCTATAATAGATCCGTAGATATTCAGAGCCGTCTAAATATTTCGGTTGGTCGCCATGTAGGATTGTTAAATGTATAGGCCATAGAGGCATGTACCATTAAAGGAAAATTATTGCGTAGGTTCATTATTCAAACATTCACTTCGATCGCATGATTACGACACATGAAATACAAACTTAATTTTAAAATTCGCACAGCCGCCATTTTGAGGTTATGTAAACAATTGAACAAAATTGGATACCAGTGCATTACAATGAGTATCAACATTTTCTGTACCAGATTTCATTGCGTTTGGAACATTAAATCGCGAGAAAGGTCTATTAAAAATTTTAATTCGCTTGGCCGCAATGTTCGTTTTGTAGTTAACCGGGTTTTGAAAGTCTTACTGATGAACTTGAAGTAGGCCTAGTGCTCTTTATCTCCGTACAAGATTTCAGGGTGATACCGCTAATAGTTTCAGAGATATAGAATGCCGGTGAAATAATTCGCACATCCGCCATCTTGAGGTTATGTAAACAATTGAACGAAGTTTGATGTCGGCGCATTACAATGTGTATAATCATATACTGTACCAAGTTTTATTGCGTTTGGTTGGTTAAATCGCGAGAAACGACTATTTAAAAGTCGCAAATTCGCGTGGCCGCCATGTTGGTTTTGTAATTACCAGTTTTGAAATAGTCACATAGGTGAACTTCTAGTAGTTCCCTTAATCACCGTAAAAATCCAGGGTGATATCGGGAATAGTTTCGGAGATATTGAATGCTGGTGAAATATTTCGTACAGCCACCATGTTGGATTGGTGAGACGTAACAAAATTTGAAGGGCACGGTCGGGGTAGCCCGGAGTAGTGCTATGAACTTACCGAGTTTCATTGAAATCGCTCTAGCCGTATAGAAGTTATTAGGGACACACACACACACACACACGCACGCACACACAGACACGCGGACAAACGGTGATCTCATAAGCCGTATTTTTTCAAAATTAAAAATAGGCTAAAAATAGGCTTATGAGATCACCTTTTGTCTTTGAGTGTGTCCAGGCCCCCCTAATAACTTCTTAACTGACTGGAGCGATTTCAATTAAACTCGGTAAGGTCATTTACCTATTTATTTATGTACTCATTTATTTAGAGTCGCCTCCGTAGCGTAGCGGTCAGCATGGTTAGCTGCCGCCCCGGAGGTCCTGGGTTCGATTCCCGGCTCTGCCACGAAATTTGAAAAGTGGTATGAGGACTGGAACGGGGTCCACTCAGCCTCGGGTGGTCAAAATGAGTAGAGGGGGTTCGATTCCCACCTCAGCCATCCTCGAAGTGGTTTTCCGTGGTTTCCCACTTCGTCTTCGGGCAAATGCCGGGATGGTACTGCCCCCGTAAATTGAATTATATTGAGACCACGGTGGCTGTATTGGCATATATGAATAAAGTTATGGCTGTCATAGTTGTGACGTGTATATTCATGACGTAGGCACGGATAACGCAGACTTCATGCAAGTAGGCTGGATAAGCTGAGATTCTTGGTGACGTCATGATTTTGTTCGAGAAGGATCTGAGATTTACGACGCAGTCGCAGGGAAACAAGGAATTGTGCTAAGGAAGAAGTTACGCTATTGGAGGAAAGGCTCGAACCAATGAATGACAGTTTGGAGGGAGACGGAGATTACTGAAACTACCATATTTAATTACTTTTGGCATGCAGAATTGTGGAAAACTATTTTCAGTTATGGCATTGATTTGGTATTTTGAAGAAATTAATTATGAGTTTTTGAAATTTGAAAATCCGTCAAGTATAGCCAAGGTTAGAACTTCTAGCAATGACGGAGGAACAAGCTATGGAAGGGATGGATACGCCCCTTAAGAAGTTGATAAAAGGCCTTGCACAGCACAGAGGAAGCTCTCATGTCTCATCTCTCATCTCTGATGTCTCATGGCTCATTTTTCTGATTCTCACATTGTCAGACTTCGAGTTTATATTATTCAGTGAAGCAAGTCGTCTTTAGCACGTGTGGTAGAGCCCACAGCATCGAACAAGCATTGAGCGTGCAGCAGTACAATTTTACGGTTACTGAAACTAGGCGAATTTGGAGCGCACACATAAACGAGTCTACAAGATCATCTATCAAGAGTTAGCTACTGCATTTATGCTAATTCAATTGTGCATTACAATATTGAGGCGTGTAAGAAAGTTGAACATTTTCACTATTATACTTTGGAAGATATTCGCATTTTAAGACTGCAGACAAAAGTGATTTTCTCTACACCTGAGAAGCACTTTTATAATACCACATTCTACGCTACGGCTGACACATGTATTGCAACCGTGATACTGAAGATTACATTTGGTGATACAACGATACATTCTACAATGGAACAATTTAATCTGGCAGTACTTTCGACTATTATTATAACGGAAGTGGAGATGGAAGACTAAAACTTTAATGCAATTGGGACATATATCAATGGAGTGAAATAGCAGCATGGAACTTCGTTAATCGTCATTCTACAAAAGCGAGCATGTAGTGAACATCCAACTACACTCATGCATCGTAATCCATCGCTGAATTACGTCAAATGGCAGTGGAAATATCTTCATACTCCACAATTATGAACATTTCTGCGGAAATAATTGCAATAAACTTCATGGCGAATTTCTACCAGAACTTCAGGGAACTATCAAGAGAGGCCAGGGTGGACCTGGCTCACAAAGAAGAGTTTTGCCAGAAGGATGTCTATCGTCTACACGGAGCAGTGCAATTTCCGGAGGAGGAAGCAGTTCTATTCTCCGAGGGCGCAGGTTCCAGGTTCGAGGTCGGAGCACATCTTTACGGTGGTGAAATGGAACCAACAGCAGTCTTCTTTGGAAATTTTCCTCTAGAACTTCAATCAACAGATAAGGTAGTCGTGAACGTTTCTTGTTTTATTTGAGCCATTTAGCGATATCTGAGCAACCATTTTTCCCATATTTTCTGTCCCATATATTTTGCCCCATATTCTTGCTTGATATTTCTGTACTCTGTACACTTTGATGAGTTATGCCTTTTTCTACGATTAATTGAGACTTTGTTATGTCATTGGCATATTTAAATAATTTTGGATCAGTTGAGACTGATAAATTATACTCTTTCAGTAATTTGCATATTTTTGTAGTCACGATTTGACTAAAGTTAACGATTTTCTATGGCAAATTTGAATTCAGACAGCGTGTCATTTTATTAAAGTAATTATATTCAGTAAATTACTTTGACCAATTTTCTGTCATCCTCAAGAAAGAAGAATGATTAAAAGATTTTAGAGCGTTAAAATCTATTACTTTATCGACGATCTTGGAAATACAAGTCGTTTTATGAACATGATTACAACATAGACATTTATCGTCAGTTCTGAAATACCATTGCATTATAGACAATTTTATGAAATATGAACTTTGAGTACGATTTATTAAATACACTATAGTAATGAACATTTGATAGGAATTTTTCTCAATTCTAGATAAGAACAATAATGTTTGCATTCCAAAGTCTAATTGTATTCTATTCGATTATTTATGCAGTTTAGATGAACTTTGATTGAAGATAGTATTTTTATACTGCGATACTTTGATGATATTAATCTCAATTTTGATAGACCAGGGAGGCGTGTCTAATCGTATTTGCTATTAAATTTATTTGTGATTGGCAAATTTTTACTTCATATCGATTCATGAATGAAATCCACGAAGGTTAAATATAATAACAGTTTTTGATACAATTGATGAATATAAGAATTTTTAAAGAGGAACTATGGATGTATAATCGTTAGTTCAGTGGACGTGTAAAAGTCGCTGATGAATAATGCCCTGTAATAAGTGAAGGAGGTTCCCACAGTAATATTGATGATGTTGATGAATTTGTAAGTGGAGGTTTTTTGTATGTATTGTGGAAGATTTTGATGCCATATATATTGAGATATATGATGAATTATGGGCCAATTTTGGTGCAATTTTGTGCGTTTTGAGCGAGGTATTTTTCCGCTGAGTGTATTGTTCAGGTCCTTTGAATATTATTCATGTGAAGTTACTGTTAACATTAACAAGAGTGTTTAAATAATTTGAGATAACGATTTTGAATGGAGGTTACCGTCACAAATAATAATAATTATTAAATCTTATTAAACCTGAATCTAAAATTTAAATATAACTAACCTTCATTGGTCGATTATATCACCACGATTTAAGTAATTATCAGCCAGATAAACGTGGGGTTTAATGTATTTCTAATATAAATAATATAAATTATATAAATAATGTAAATAACTATGTAAATACCTTTAATAATAATTTGAAACGAACGGGATTAATAGAGGCGTGTATAAATTTTTCAATTGTCGTTTGACAATGTTATAAACAATTTAAAATGTTATAAATAATTAATGAACAGTTTGTTATAAACATTAAGCGTTTTCGTTAGTATACTCTAAACAACGCTAGTTAAACAATTGGAATATACAATTAAACAAGATTTGGGATTATTAGAGTAATCCATTGATGTTTGAACGGAGCATTTAAAAGATTTGCGTGACAATATTTGAGTTGAGATGTGAACATTTAACGTGTTTTGAAAAGGAGCTAGGCTCTGAGGTAACTAGCATATGCTAACGTTGGCTGGACAGGTGGGTCCATTTGACGATGCAAGCATGCGACATGGTGCAGGGTGTATCGCAGGTGGCCAGATAACTGTATGATAGAGGCCAAGGTCATCTACATAGCAGCCTTGCGGTTATAAATAAAATGTGATGTTCATAAACAAGGAAACAATTGCTGTATGTCTCGTCCCAACTCCCTTATCCATTCCAAAGTGCATTGTTATTATTATTACGTTCTTTTGAGCTAGAGAAAGCTGAAATTTTGTATGTAAAGTCTACAAGTCCTACAGGAGGACATGGTTACATGGACAATGGCTTCTGATTGCCACGTATATTTTGTTGTTAAATTTTGTTAAATTAATTTCTTTATGTGAAATAAATTGTTGTGCAGTTTAAATTTTCTTATTTCCGTCTTGGTTCATTTTAAATATCGTGGTGGAGGTTATTGTGAGGGCATACTATTAAGTGATCCAGTTGAAAACCCAGACCCGAGATTAATTTGAATAGGTAAGTAAAAGGTAAGTATGAACCCCCGTATATTTTGGTGTGTTCCACAATAATTTCTTGTTAACTACTGTGCTCTAATCTCGGTAGTATCTGTCAGTGCCATTTTCATTGATGTAGCTGTGCCGGTGCGATTGATTATTGGCAATCCGATTAAGGGGGCGGATTTCTGACAGCCTACTATCCGGATTATCGGGGACAGTACCTACTGGAAGGCCACGGCCACCTCCTTCCCTCTTCCTAGCCTATCCATCCAAATCTTCAATCCCTTCCCATCCCTCATGAGGACCCTGTTCGCTTTGCAGGTGAGGCCGCCTGGGCGAAGTGCTGATCACACCTCCTCAGTTATATCCATCCCGACCAGATGTTCCAAGGTCCAGGACACTGCCCATAGAGGCGGTAGTGGTGAGTTCCCTCGCTGAGTCCCTGGGAACCACCAACCTAGAGGGTAAATTGACTAAAAAAAACAAAAACATTTATTTAGTTTTTGATGTGTAACATATTTCCACTCGGTTGCTTCATATTTTTGTGAGAGTGATTTTGAAAAATGGGACGGAAGTGGATCGGACGATCCAGCTGGCAGTGGTGGATCGAACGGAAGTGTGTAAGACGCACTGCCAGCTGGATGGATCGATCGATCCAGCTGGCAGTGGTAAGATCCAGGAAACAATGAGCGCGCGGTGTCGGAAATTGATACCATTTCTGACGGTAAACGCTCATGCGCACTCTTGTGTCAACTGATTGAAGCACATATTATACGGGAACTAGGCAAGCCTTCATGAACTATTGCTTAATACAGTCTCTTTACTCACAAGAGGGCCTATTCATAAGGCATTTTTAACTCAATGTCACGCAGGAACATTATCGAAACAAGCAAAATACATGGGTTGGTTTTTTAGTTTTAGCACCTTCGTTATAACTAGATTAATAACTCACTTAGATGGTTCCAAGTTTTACAGGCCCTCGATGTAGTCCCCACCGTTGCGCACAACGTGTTCCCAGCGATGCGGAAGTCGTTGGAACCCGTTGGCACTGCCCAATCTATTGATGGTACGAAGAGAGCGCTCGGCAGCCTGCTTAACGTCTTCAATGGTACGGAAGCGCTGCCATACTGTTCCCCGAGGGCAAACCGTTAATGCGGCGTACTATTGTTCGTTTCTGCAAGACCATCTCCGAGGAGCTCTGAGAAGGAAACGGCGCCACCACATGGTTACACCGCCCATCGTTCTGAATGACAATGCTAGGGCACACACAGCAGGCGTTGTGTCGGCATTGTTGGATCGCTGGGGCTGGGAGGTCCTCTATCACCCCCCATATTCTCCCGACATCGGTCCCTGCGACTATGATCTCATCCCAAAGATGAAGATGACAATGGCGTTAAGCAGGCTGCCAAGCGCTCTCTTCGTAACATCAATAGATTGGGCAGTGCCAACGGGATCCAACGACTTCCGCATCGCTGGGATCACGTTGTACGCTACGGTGGGGACTACATTGAGGGCCTTTGAAACTTGGAACATCTAAGTGAGTTATTAATCCAGTTACAACTTAGGTACTGTCCCCGTTTACCTGGATAGTAGGCTGTCAGATATCCGCCCCCTCAATCGGATTGCCAATTATCAATCGCACCGGCACAGTTACATCAATGAAAATGGCACTGACAGATACTATCGAGATAAGAGCACAGAAATTCACAGGAAATCATTGTGGAACACACCAAAATAGACGGGGGTTTATACTTACCGTTGCTTACCTCTTAATTATCTCGGGGTTTGAGTTGACAACAGGATCACTAAAAGTCTGTTCACACAATAATCTCCGCCATGACATTTAAAAATGAACCAGAAACGAAGACGAGAACTTTGAACTGTACAAAAGCTTTATTTCTAATAAAGGGTATGATTTTCCTAACACAACAAAATATACGTGGCTATCAGTAGCCCAAGTCAATCTGACTACGTCCTCCAGTAGGACTTGCAAAATTATTATACAACATGATATATAAAACATTTTAGCTCCCAAGAGCTCCAAATACCGTAATATTCATAACACTATTGGATTGGAAAAGGACGTCAGGGTGTGACATATATAGAGCATTTGTTTCCTTTTAATAAACAAGAGAATGATATTTATAGTCGCAAGGCCAGAGTGAACGACCTCACTCCCTGAAAACCATATGTTGACACAGCTGCGGGCTAACTTCCAGCCTGCTGCATACCGGTCAAATGCACTCCCTTCTCACACGCTATGTTACGTAAGAATCCAGCCTGCACTCTCAAGCTTTTAAATGTCTTACAAGACAACTCACATTATATTTACGCAAATCTTTCAAGTACTTTGATCACATCCTAATGGATCATTACATAAATTTCTTAAACTTGTTAACTTCAATCCAATGTTGAAATAGCTCTTAAATGTTTATAACAAAATCACATAAATTATTTATAACAATTAGAAATTGTTTATAATATTTGTCAAAGACAATAAAAATATTATAAGCACGCCTTTAACATTACTCTCGTTTCATATTAGTTTCAAAATATTTACAACAATTATTTACAATATTAACATTTAAATTGTTTAAATTATTAATTTAATAAATACATTAGCCACATGTTCATTCGGTTGGTAATTTTATAATCCTGTTTAATATAATCGACCAATGAAGGTTAGTTATACATGTTAGTGTCACAATCTGTTTTAATAAAGTTTTTAATAACGATTTGTGACGGCAACCTTCATTCAACATCTTGTCTCAAATTCTTTCAAAACTCGTGTTAATTATAACAGTAAATCACTTGATTAATTTTCAACGAACTATAACAATCTTACTCCAGCGGAAAATCCTTCGCTAACAAGTTAATGCACAATCTGCATTAAAAATATGCCCAAAATCATCATATATTAATCTATATGGCATTTACAACTTTCACATCACTTACAAAACTTCCACAAATAATTCTTTAACATTTATCCCTGTGGGAACTTCCTTCATATTCAAGGGCATTATATTTCAGCGACTTTCAACACGCGCTACACTAGCGATTATACATTCATAGTTCCACTTAAAAATTTTATAATCATAAATAGTTTCAAAACTGTTTTTCTATTTAACCTTCGTAGATTTCATTCATGAACTGAAATGAAGTCAAAACTTGCCAATCACAAACAAATTTAATAGTGAATACGCTTATATACGCCTATCTGGTCTATCAAAATTTAAGACTAACATCTTAAAAGAAATTGTAGTATGAAAATACTATCTTCAAATAAAGTGCGACTAAACTGCAAAGTAGTCGAATAGAATCCAATTAGACTGAGGAATGCAAACATCGTTATAGAATTTTCTAATTGAGAAAAACTCCTAACAAAAGTACTTGACTTTAATGCATTCAATAATTCATTATTAACATTACTCTTTCACAAAATTGTCTATGATGCAATGTTCATTCATAACTGACGATAAATGTCTGTGTTGCAATCAATACAAATAACGACTAGTATTTCCAAGATCGTCGATAACGTACGATTTTAACGCTCTAAAATCATTTAAATGTTCTTCCTTCTTGATGATGACAGAAAATTGTTCAAAGTAATTAAACTGGGGTTGAATTACTTTAATAAAGTGACACGCTGTCTGAATTTAAATCTGCCATAAAAATCATTAACTTACAGTCAAATCGTGACTACAAAAAAATTAATTACTGAAATATCTAAATATCAGTCTCAACTGATTCAAAATCGTTAACTATGCCCATGACATAACAATGTCTTAATAAATCGTCGAAAAATGCAAAACTCAACAAGGTGTACTGAGAATAAGAATCTCAACAAGAAAATAAGGCAAAATACATGAGGATAAAAAAATATGGGAAAATGGTTGCTCAAACATTACTAGGTTACTCAAATACAATAAACGTTCACGACTACCTTATCTGCCGATTGACGTTCCAGAGGAAAATTCCCCAAAGAAGACTGCTGATGGATCCATTTCACCACGTTAAAGCTGAGCTCCATCCTCGAAATAGGAAATAGCACCCTCGGAGAGTCGAACTGCTTCCTTCTCCGTGAATCGCTCTGCTCCTCGAAAACGAATAGACATCCTTCCGGCAATAATCTTCTTTGTGAGTCGGGACTACCCTGACCTCTCTTGAAAAATTCCCTGAAGTTCCAGTAGACAGTCATCATGACGTTTTGTAGAAATTTCCGAAGAAATTATTCATATACTGAGTATGAAATTGTTTCTATGGCTGTTCGATGATATTCAGCCTTTACTTACGAAACATGGGTGTAGATGGTATTCACCGCATGTTCGCTTGTGTGGAATAGCAATTAGCGAAGTTCCATGTCGCTATCTTACTCCAATGAAGTATGTCCCAATTGCAATAAGCCTTCTTAGCCCTCCATCTGCACTTCGGTTGTAGTGTCAGAAGAACAAACTGCCGTATTCAAATGCTCCATTATACTGTATCGTTCTGTAAGCAAGCAAGCTGAAGTCTTTCTACTCCACTCACAGCGTTAGCCTTACGTTGATTCTGGCTTATACAAGAGTGTTTCTCTAGTGGCGAGATAATCACTTTTGCCAGTCGTATAAAACAGCTAATATCTTTTGAAGTACTCGGTCGAAATTGTTCAGCTTTTCTCTATAATTGCATGTAGTACTGCACAATACAATTATGTTATCGTAGACCGCTAACTGTTTGAAGTTAAACTTATATAAGCTTTCTAAGGTCCGTTTCAACTTCACCTAGTTTGACCTGGTTCTCGTTAACAAAGTGGCCTCGCCACGCGTTATAAAAACGATTCTTTTCACTTGCTGTTCACTTTGATGTCTCACTATATTGAATATATAAGAAACTGACTTTCACAAATACTTCGATGATCTGAGCATTAGATCTCAGAATGATCAGCGAACGAAAGAGAAGAGAAGAGAAGAGGCTCCTTTCTTCTGCGCAAGCCCTTTTATTACCTTCTCGAGGGGCGTTACCATCCCTTCCAAAGCGTGATACTACGTCATCGCTAGAACTTCCAATTTCGTTAATACATGACGGATTTTCAAAATTCAAAAACTGAAAATAAATTTCATCAAAATTCCAAATCAATGCTTTTACTGCAAATGTATTTCCACAATTCTGCATTCAAAAAGTCATAAAAATACCATAGTTTCAGCAATCTCCGTCTTCCTTTAAACTATCGTTCATTGGTTCATGCCTCTCCTCCAATAGCATAGTTTCTTCCTCAGCAGAATTCCTCGTTTCCTGCGACTGCGTCGTACATCTTGGAACATTCTGGACTAAAATGCTGACGTCACTGAGAATCTCAGCTCAAGTAGCTTGCTGGCATAACATTTACGTCATCCGTGCTTACGTCATGACTACCCACGTCATAACTATGACAGCCATAACTCTAATCATAATTTCAAATATAGCCACCGTGGTCTCTACATAATTCAATTACGGGGGCAGTACCAAAACTAAAAAACCAACCTATGTATAAATGAAACTTAATTCCGTAATGCAGTATTATTGGATCGTGGAAATAAGTCACCATTTTGTGCATTATATTTGCATGCTCAAAATAGCCGTGGTGTTAGCGCCTTTGACTGTGAATCTAGAGATCTCGGGTTCGGATCCCGGACGGGATAGATAGTTAGTTAGTTATTGTTGTTTTGTTGTTTTAAGGGGCGGAACTACGAGGTCATCTGCCCCTGACGGGATAGATATTTTTTGCTAACAGATTATCACTTTAAACGATATTTATCATATCAATATGACTCATTTTAACAGAATCCATATGAAATTACGTGTTGATCTGTGAATCAAGAAGTTCGAGAACTGGGCAAGCCTTTCATGATCTACTGCTGTGCACATTGCTTTTACTCGCAAGTTGGCCTATTTATAAGAAATTTAAGGTTATGAGCGGTGTCGCGTCTATTAATCTAGTCGATCCTTATCGTATTCTTTATTTAGGCTAGTGCTGGTGGAAGCTACATATCATCTAATAAAATGAGTTCCGTATTATAAACTACAATATCGGTAAAACACTCCCTTTTACAATAGATTAATATTTGTGCCAATAATAGTATGAAATACCGGTGTATCGACAATTTCACGAGTGGTTTCTTCTATGTCAGATATTACACATCATATGCGACTACTGTAAGGCTCGTAATTTTAGCCTACTTTCGATTTTTGCAAAAAATGAAAGTAGACTTATGAGATCAACACAGGGCGAAAAAAGTGTGTCTGTCTGTGTGTGTGTATGTGTGTGTGTGTGTGAGTCTGTGTGTGTGTCTGTGTGTGTGTGTGTCTGTGTGTGTGTGAGTGTGTGTACTCTGAATGTCTGTCCCCCCCTATCAATTCGAACACGGTGAATGCGAATTGAACGAAATTTGGTACAAAGGTAGCACTAGCAAAGGACACCTCAGTGTCATGTTTTATATCGCCGCCATCTTGACGGAAACGTAATGGCGGCCACACAAATGTTCAAAGCTTAAATCAAATTACGACTAACCTAATCATCCGATCTCTACCAAATTTTGCAACAACATACCTTTATAGAGGAAGCATCCTTTGACCAAATAACTAGGTCATTAACCTAATAGTTTGCGGATGGCGGCCATCGTTGTGTGAAAATCGATTCCCCCTATTAATTCAAACACGGTGAAACCAAATGGAACGAAATTTGGTACAGAGGTAGCACTAGCAAAGGGCACCTCAGTGTCATGTTTTATATCGCCGCCATCTTGACAGAAACGTAATGGCGGCCACATGAATGTTCAAAGCTTAAATCAAATTACGATTAACCCAATCATCCGATCTCTACCAAATTTTGCAACTACATACCTTTATGGAGGGAGCATCCTTTGACCAATATAATAGGTTATTAGCCTAATAGTTTGCGTGTGGCGGCCATCTTTATGTCAAAATTGATTCCCCCTATTAATTCGAACACGGTGGAACCGAATGGAACGAAATTTGGTACAGAGGTAGCACTAGCAAAGGGCACCTCAGTGTCATGTTTTATATCGCCACCATCTTGACTGAAACGTAATGGCGGCCACACGAATGTTCAAAGCTTAAATCAAATTTCGATTAACCTAATCATCCGATCTCTACCAAATTTTGCAACTACATACCTTTATAGAGGGAGCATTCTTTGACCAATCTAATAGGTCATTCGCCTAATAGTTTGCGGATGGCGGCCATCTTTGTGTCAAAATCGATTCTCCCTATTAATTCAAACACGGTGAAACCGAAAGGAACGAAATTTGGTACAGAGATAGCACTAGCAAAGGGCATCTCAGTGTCATGATTTATATCACCGCCATATTGACAGAAACGTAATGGCGGCCACACAAATGTTCAAAGCTTAAATCAAATTACGATTAGCCTAATCATCCGATCTCTAGCAAATTTAGCAACAACATACCTTTATGGAGGGAGCATCCTTTGACCAAACTAATCGGTCATCAGCCTAATATTTTGCGGATGGCGGCCATCTTTGTGTGAAAATCGATTCCCCTTATCAATTCGAACACGGTGAAACCGAATGGAACGAAATTTGGTACAGAGGTAGCACTAGCAAAGGGCACCTCAGTGTCATGTTTTATATCACCGCTATCTTGACGGAAACGTAATCGCGGCCACCCAAATGTTAGAAGCTAAAATGTAATTACGACCAACCTAATAATCTAGTCTCTACCAAATTTTGCAACACCATATCTTTATGTGGGAAACATATTCAGACCAAACTGCAAGAACATCAGCCCAATAGTTTGCAGATGGTGGCCAAGTATGTGTGCAAATCGATTCCCCCTATCAATTCAAACACGGTGAAACCGAATTGAACGAAATTTGGTACAGAGGTAGCACTAGCAAAGGGCACCTCATATTCATGTTTAATATCCCTATAGCACGTTGTATTTCAACAAGCTACTACAACCAACATTCAATCATACTCCTTGAAAAGGACAAAGAGTTAAAACAATACCCATGCATTTAGGAGAAAGTAGGCTATATGTTCTTTACTGAACATCTTGTTTTAATTAGTTATTTAATTACTTATTTATTTAGTTATTTATTTATTTACTCATTCATTTACAGTCGTCGCCTCCGTAGCGTAGCGGTCAGCATGGTTAGCTGCCGCCCCGGAGGTCCTGGGTTCGATTCCCGGCTCTGCCACGAAATTTGAAAAGTGGTATGAGGACTGGAACGGGGTCTACTCAGCCTCGGGTGTTCCAAGTGAGTCGAGGGGGTTCGGTTCCCACCTCAGCCATCCTCGAAGTGTTTTTCCGTGGTTTCCCAGTTCGTCTTCGGGCAAATGCCGGGATAGTACCTTCTTCAAGGCCACGGCCGCCTCCTTCCCTCTTCCTTGCCTATCCATCCTGACCATCCATTACCTTCCCTGATGAGGCCCCTGTTCGCTTTGCAGGTGAGGCCGCCTGGGCGAGGTGCCAATCACACCTCACCAGTTGTATCCACTCCGATTAGATGTTCTCAGCTCTAGGACACTACCCGTAGAGGCGGTAGTGGTGAGTTCCCTCGCTGAGTCCGTGGGCTCCACCAACCTGGAGGGTAAACGACTAAGAAAAGAAGAAAAAAATTCATTTACATATTTATTTATGTACTTATAATTTACTTATTTTTTACATTGAATGCTGCAAGATAATTTAAACATGCATCTCACGCAGTTGGTGTCAATACAAATAAATCCTCAATCAAATTACACAATGGTCAGTCTGATGAACATGCCAGAAAAATAAGGTCTCCAAGAAATAACCCCGAAAGGACCCATGACAGGTCTACACGTCTACAGACTCCACAATAACACATAATTTTATGTATAAAATATTTACATATACACCCAAGTTAAAGGGGCTAAATAATCACTGTATCCAAGCCCATCAAAGGAAGCAACAACAAGAATGCATTACTTGGCCAGCTGTTGGCGTTCAGAGGTGTAGGTTGCTTAAGGAAGGAAGGAAGGAACGATCGTCATCTATTAGTACATAACTGTATGGCCTACTTATATAGAAATCCAACATGGTGTTCATCCGATATATTTAGATGGTTCTCAATATCTACTAATCTATGAAAGCAATGTAACTGAAATTTTGTGTTCACTTATGTGGTTTTCAATAACCTGGTGAGCACAAATTCAAAATAGCGGCCTATGAAATAATCGTCATGCAATAGTACATAAATCTATGGACTACATATATAGAAATCCAACATGCCAACCATCCAAAATATTTAGACGGTTCTCAATATCTACGAATCTATTACAGCAATCGAACTGAAATTTTGGATGTTGACAGAGGCAATTAACATAAGTATGATATATGAAAATAGACTATTTAGTTCTTCACGGAACTACTTGTTTCTCTTTTCATGATAATGCCCTCTGTTCAAGGCCCTACAGGAGGCAGAGTGTGTGTAGCCCCACTCTGGAAAGTGCTTCACCCTCAAGGACCCACGGCGGGTGAGTTCGGGTGTTGGCGACCTAGAGGGATTCCTGAGCTGGGTCCAGTTTCTACCCTTTTCCCATTGCCTTTAGGAGGGTCCTCTTCTCTTTGCCTTTTCTATCTGCCTTCCATGGCTCTACTTATTTACGAGTCCCTCATTCATAATTCTTCAGGAATTACTCTTCCCGGTCTGTTTTATTTTCATCCTTCCTTATTTTTATGTCCTTCTTCTACTAGGCTAGGTAAGAGTTTGTTATTAAGCCAACAGTTAGGTTTAGTTGCGGGTTTCAAGTCATAATCTTTCAGTTCCACTATCACCCAACCCATTATCGGCCGATAACCTAGATGTTACGCCCCTTAAAACAACAATTATCATCATCCATATTGTGTGGGTGCCGGCCCCGTGGTGTTGGCGCAGTGCGCCTGCCTCTCACCTGGAAGCCCTGGGTTCGATTCCCCGTTGCGTCAGGGATTTTAGAAACTGACGTGAGGGCTGGAATAGGGTGCACTCAGCCTCGTGACGACAATTGAGTAGTTGTCTGACAGTGAGGCAGCGCCCCTTTCACGAAAACCAAGATTAACGACTGAGGGATCCGATGTGCTGACTACGCGTCACCCCAATATCTGCAAGCCAAATGGCTGGGCAGCGGATGCTTGGTAGGCCTAGGCCCTTCATGGGCTATAGTCCGAGGGATTATTATTATTATTCCCGGGTGTGTCCTGCTTTATGCTGACTATGATAGCAAGTAAGAGTGCCTAGATATCAAAGAATTCGAACCATCGTGATCGTGGATCGAATCACCAGTATGATGAACACATCGAAAAGAAGGCCAATTTGAATTCACTAACGCACATTATAAAGTCTTCAAGAAATAACCCTCCAAGGACTTATGATTGGCGCACGAGGTCCTGTCCTGAAACAATAGCATCAGTTTTGGATGCATCAAGGAGCTGCTAATTACTGCACATACTGTGTTTAACTTGAGAACCACCCTCATGCTGTAAGATACCGGTTTTTAATTTGGACACTGCAGTGACAATTTAAAGTTATTGTCATAGGTTCCTTATTTTATTAGTTTCGTTTAATTACGAGGGCTGTTTTGTTTTCAAGTTCCGATGCACTGAAAATCATTCAGTGCTGGTTTGGACTAAACGGCGGATGGTCCAAACTTCACACTTTAACTTCTGAAAAAGTCTATCGTAACGTTGGCACAGTGCGATCGTGAATGATTTTCACCTTTTTCGAGAATTGAAGGTATGGTTGGGCGGCAACGCCTCGCCAAAAATGGAAACACTTCAGGAGACTGTTCAGACGTATCCAACTCAGTAGCGGCAGAATGTTTTGCCGAAGGCATGGGAAAGCTGGTGTAACGGTACGACAAATGTTCCAATCGTTTTGGCGATTATATTGAGACATAAGAAAGAAACAAGCAATCATTTAGCAGTAAAATCAGTTTGGTATGTCAATCTGTTATTTGTATACCGTCCATCGGAACTTGAAAAAAAAACAAGTAGTTCCGTGAGGAACTATACAGCCTATTTTCATATATCCTACTCATGTTAACTGCCACTATCAACATACAAATTTTAATTTTGATTGCTGTAATAGATTCGTAGATATTGAGAACCGACTAAATATTTCGGATGGTCGCCATGTTGGATTTTATATATGTAGGTCCTAGAGTTATGTACTGTTACATGAAGATTATTGTGTACGTGTAGCATTCAAATTTCAATCGCATGATTAGGACACAAGAAATAACAAGGAGATTTTAAAATTTCGCACAGCTGCCATCTTGTGGTTATGGAAACAATTGAAATAAATTAGATGCCAGAGGATTAACATTCGTATAAGGATTTAATGTACCAAGTTTCACTGCACTGGGATGGTTAAATTGAGAGAAACCTTCATGTGAATATTTATACTTCGCGTCACCGCCATGTTGGATTTGTGATCACCAGGTTATTTTAAGTCCTATAGGTGAACTTAAGTTCATAGCCCCTAAGAACATCAAAAAATTCAGTTTGATTGCTATAATAGATTCGTAAGTATTCAGAGCCGTCTAAATATTTCGGATGGTCGCCACCTTGGATTGTTAAATGTATAGGCCATAGAGTCATGTACCATTAAAGGAAAATTATTGCGTAGGTTCATTGTTCAAACTTTCACTTCGATCGCATGATTACAACACAAGAAATAAAAACTTAATTTTAAAATTCGCACAGCCGCCATCTTGAGGTTATGTAAACAATTGAACTAAATTAGATACCAGTGCATTACAATGTGTATAAACATTTCCTGTACCACATTTCACTGCGCTCAGTGAGTTAAATCACGAGAAAAGTATATTAAAATATTTCTAATTCGCTTGGCCGCCATGTTCGTTTTGTACTCTACAGGTTTATGAAAGTTACATAGGTAAACTTGTATCAGTACCCTTTATCACCGCACAAAATTTCAGGGTTATATCTGTAACAGTTTAGGAGATATAGAATGTCAGTGAAATAATTCGCACTGCCACCATTTTGAGGTTATGTAAACAATTGAACTAACTTAGACTTCAGTGCATTACAATGTGTATAAACATTTGCTGTACCAAGTTTCATTACGTTTAGATGGTTAAATCGCGAGAAAAGTCTATTTAAAAGTCTCAAATTCGCGTGGCCGCCATGTTGGTTTTGTAGTAACCAGGTTTTTGAAAGTCACATAGGTGAACTTCTTGTAGTGCCCTGTATTACCGTACTCAATTTCAGGACGATATCGGTAATAGGCTCGGAGATATTGAATGCTGGTGAAATATTTCGCACAGCCGCCATGTTGGATTGGTGAGACGTAACAAAATTTGATGGACGGTCGGGGTCGCCCAGAATAGTGCTATAAACTTACCTAGTTTCATTGAAATCGCTCCAGCCGTTTAAAAGTTATTAGGGGAACACCCACACACACCTCACACACACACACACACACACGCACACACACACGGACAAAAGGTGATCTCATAAGCCTATTTTTTCAAAATTGAAAATAGGCTAAAAACAGCCCTCGTATTTATGTCTGTTTTCTTGTTTTGTTTATGACTTAGTTTTTATCTTGATCACATAATGAATTATGACAGATTTATTTTTTCTGTGATTTCTTTTGTAAATTGCTTATTTTTTCTGTGTTAATAATGATTTATAGTTCGTGCTGTATTCATGAAAGCCTTCTGGCGAGTGAAGTTATTAAATCTAACTTGAAAACCAGCAATTTATAGAAATGTTACTAAGAAGGCCTATACTTAAATACTTCGTTGGAACACGAACCGAAGTCGGTTCATTGCCTCACTCTTGAGCTTCTTCCATTGTTCTCTGTTGCTAGCCATGTTCTCGTTGGCTCCCAGTGTCTCCAGGTCTTTCTTGACTCCATTCATCCACCTCAGTTTTGGTCTACCCAGGGGTCTCGTACCTTGTGGCTTCCCTTCTAGCACTGTCTTCACCATTTTCTCTTCTCTTCTCAGGACATGTCCCAGCCAATCAATTCCTTGCCCTTTATTACAGCTGTCACATCGGGTTCATTAAACAGCGTGTGGATTTCAATATTTTTTCTTCTTCTAAAGATTCCATTTTCAGACACTGGCCCAAAAACCTTTCTTAACACCTTGTTTTCAAAAGTTATAATTTTTATCTCCATTATCTTGCTCAGTGTCCATGTTTCCGCCTCATACATTAATACTGGTCGCACGATTGTCTTGTAAATGCGGAGTTTTGTTGTTTTCGTTAATAGCCTGCTGGTAAATAGTTTATTCATTGAAAAGAGACACCTCTCTGCTGAGTTTAGCCTATACTTTGTTGAAAACTGTTATTCATGCATGACTATAGTTTAGCATGTGTACCGTGCATGTTACGTAGTGACGCACCGTGTATCCAACAGACGCACAGTAAATGGATATTTCAATTAGTCAGGTACTTTACGAACCATCCAAATGCCAATAGCTATTAAACGATGTGATTACATATTATTGTCAGGATGAATTGGAAATGAGAATAAACGATACACAGTATTTAAAAGTCCATTTCAAAGTTGACTCATTAATGTCCCTATTTTTCTCGTTCCCTTTACGCTAGTTTTGATTACAGCATATCTCATGCAAACTTTCACATCATTCTTATCGCAACGAGGGTTCACAACATACCGTACACATTTCCCATTTTGCGTCAGAAACCATAACGTTAGGACTCAGGAGGCCATTCAAAAATTGCAGACATTGAAAAGCAAGAACGAAAATATTTAGAAAAATATTCGACCCTACACAAGAAAATGGGCATTTGGATCAAGATACGAACTGCAGACCTCACAGGCAGTTTCACCAACACTGTACGCAGGAGATGGTTAAAATTTAGGCTGACAACAATAGACTGACAACAAGATTATCTCTACTTAGTTTAAAACAAAGTCCCCGATTCTTGGATGTCACGGCTAATCTTGGGAACCACTGGACGAATTTTGAAACGATTTTCACCATTCTGTAAAGGATATCTCGAGGAAGGATTCTGTTGAAAGTAATTTATTTATAATCAAAGGAAGCTAAGCAGTAACGATTTCATTGAAAAGGTCGAAGAAAACCTGGCGTCCGTGCGCTTTTTAAGCTTACGCTGGGCAAACCGATTAAAAGTATCAATATAGCCTCTATGAGTGTAAGAATTGCTCAGCATGAAATGTTCTACAAAAAAGTCCGCGAGAGCATATCTCTTTCTTCAATACATCGCCCACTATAAATGTTTTTACGTTTTTATTTCTTCCATCAATCTCTATTCAATTACTGAGGTGACAGTTTACGAGCTAGCTAAGGGCAAGCCTATCACCCCAGTTACAGCCTAGCTAGCGGGTGAGCCTATTACCCCAGACACAGCCAGTGGCAAACTGTTGAGTCGTGTTGAGTTTAGACTTCAGAGAAGAGTAGTTGTGTTTGGAGTTTCCCTGGAAGTGCAACTCGGCTTTTCTTCATTTCGCCTGTGAACTTTTCGTTCCGCAAAATACACAGTCAAGTTAAGATTGGACGGAAGGGGATTTGTGTTTCATGCACCTCGCCATTCTTAAATTACGTCTGACAAGAATTCGTTGCACATGTATCTCCATGGTAATATAATTAATAGTCCAGTCAGTGGTTTTAACCCATCATGCCGAGACGTAAAACGGATGTCGGTCGTAGTTCATTGACACAAAAAAGCGCATATCACGTAATTCATTCATAACTGTTCCCGGGCGAACTGACGGTGGGCTTCGGGTCTGGGGGATGTGAGACGCGAAGATATGTCGAAATTTTCTGGAATTCGGAACATGGTACTTATTGAAATATATAGCTTTCTATTGAAATCTACCTAACTTAGCACTTTCAGTGTAGAAATTTCAAAATGTTACCCATGGGGAACCTCAATTGTTTAGGGAATCAATTACAGTGGAACGTGGCTAATTCGAACTTCTATAATTCGAATTTTTCCCTTGATACCAAGCATTTTATATACAATCAATGCTAAAAAATCGTGGTTAATTCTAATTATATTTTGGATATTTTTGGATATTTTTTTACATGTATAAAGCCGATCGGAAGCCAAACAGTTGGGTCAGGAATTCTCGAAAAACGACGTTTATCATTGGCATGCGGCCCCTACTCGATTGTTAGGCATTTTTTGGAAAGTAGGAATGGCGTAAGTGATTCTGTTTTCCGTTCCTTAAATTTGGTAGAATCTTTTGTGATGGCCTAGAGACTTAATTGTAGGAAACAGGAAAAATCTCAAACTTTATTGAAAAACAGATGATTTCTCTATGACTTAACTACATTGCTTGATTGCTACTATCTTTAAATAGCTGAATAGTACATTTTGGTTTTATTTTATAATTTGAAACCTTTGAGGTTATTCACGATACAGTCATTATACAGCTTAATAAAGGTTCTTGGATGAAAACTTAATATTTGAATATTTTCTCTACACCTTTCAAAGAACTTTCTTAATACAAATTTTTGGATAATTCGAATCTTTTTTCTGGCCCCTTCAAGTTCCACTGATCTTGTTCCCCTGCCAGGCAATCTACTGTAAAGTTTACAATTAGCCAAGAGTCCCCTTTACTGAATCAAGTTAAGTTATTCATTCAGGCAACGTTTTTTCCATAACAAGTTTGTGGTGTGGCCTGTAAAGAAGGTTACAGTATTGGTGCAGATGTATTCTGTCAAAGAGGCAAAATTAAGCGGAATGCGAGACGCCCCTTTAATCGAGCATATACTGTATTTGAAATAAAAAAGGAAAAACAAATGTCGATTGTTGTAAAAGAGTGCATGTCCTTAAAGTAATTTAGTGTGGGGGTTAGATTTACACCCACGTGTAGCTGCTGCATTCAGTCAATTACATCGGCTCTGCTCGGCAGGGGAAGGGGTGGGGGATGTAAATGTAATCTTGCCGGACGAGGGGATGAACCCGCCCACGCCCTCCCACGCTTGCTTGGCTGGACTTTGATTCCTCTCCGTGTGACATCCACCCCAGCATGGACCTAATCCCAGTCTCGCAATAGACATCACCTGTTCAACATCCCGCCTCTCTTGGGGGAATTAGATTTAATTACAAATAAATTATACTTGAAGCACAGGTAAATTGAACTATATGAGGCTACCTTTGAGTCTAATAGTATTTCCACAAGCAATAGCCTACCCTTAGATGTACTCCGACATATTGGCTGCCACTGCTATGTCACATTCCACCTCCAAGTATGGGACGAGAACATGGACTTATGAAGGTGTACAGCGCCATCTACAGAAATCCTCATCTTCCCGTGCACCATTATTTTCCTGATATTAGTAGGAACATACTTCGCTCTCACCACCCTCCTCTGACTACTGCACAAAGGCTCGTTGAAAGTGAGTTCAATGTGACTGCCTGTTGGAAGCAGTTCTGGTCGATGTCTGCCTCACCGGAACAACAAACTGAGCCATGAATTACAACCAAGTCTCCAGGTTTTGAGCTCCCTAGAAAAATTTGGTCCACCCTAAATAGAATAAGAACAAATTGTGGCAGATACGCGGACTTTCTTCACAGTTGGGGGAAAATTCCGTCTCCGAAATGTACCTGCGGTTCTGAAAAACAAACTATTCAGCATATCACACAAGAATGTCCACTAACAGCCTTGTCTGGATGCATCAACTACATAAAGGATGTAAATCTGTCATTGTGACCCTTATCTGAGTTCAGCCTTGTAAATAGTTTTTTTTTCCAATGCTGTTTTAATTATCTTTATGTTCGACCTTCACTATTATGTGTCAGAAAACTGTATCATTATGATGGTCATTATAACACTGTTTTTCATTATGATACAGTTTCTCCAGCCAATCAGAGCTCGTTCATTGACCAATTAGGTAACGATACCTTCACGCATGTGCTCAAAATCCAACATGTCGGACATAAACACAACATCGAACTATAATAAATTACCGACATGGAATACGCACCGTCCATATGTTCACGTAAATAAACTGGCGAATATGAGACAAGAAATAGCACTGTACCTTAATATCACCAACCCTAATTTCTACACAGCGCATTCATTTCCTTCAAACGACTCCGGTGACAATATTACTGAGGGACGGCAGATGTAAACATATGGCCTGCATATGGCATTGCAAGCACACAGAGCGCATGCGTCCGTCGTTCAGAGATCTTGAAAGACAGAGATATACCCAGCGCTCGCTCTTCGATCACAAAATTCAAGTGGCTGACTCTCAACAGATATGTATGAATATTTATGTTAAAACAAATAATAAAGTTATAATTATCGTCAAACATAAACAGTCGTATGCAAGTCGCCTATAATGATAATTAAGACACTCGTATGGAAATTATAAAACTCGCATACGCTCGTTTTATAAAAATACTCGTGTCTTAATTATAGCCATTATAGGCTCGTTGCATAATGTACTATTATGTTATAACATGTATTGTGATGTGTTTTGTACCATACGCTAAATCCCTATATCCCTATATCCCTATATCCCTATATCCCTATATCCCTATATATCATACTAATATATAAAAATGAGATGGTGTGTGTCTGTCTGTCTGTCTGTCTGTCTGTTACCTAATAACGCAAGAACCACTGGTCCGATTTAAATGAAATTTTGCATGGATGTAGCTGAAATACCAGGTTTACATATAGGATACTTTTAATTTCGATATTTTGCACTATTAAGAAATGGCGACCATTTTAGTGACGTCACTACACCCTTTGGTTTCAAAATTTCATATTTCCATTTCAAATAAAAAGGGAACGCTAAGAAATAGCAAACTTTTGATGGTATACACGAGCTTTAGCATTTAAGTTTCTATCCAAAAGGTTCTTATCACTTTTCGTGTATCTCGGACGGTTAGCGAGTAAAACCTAAATTTGTGCAATAAAACAGTCACATCGAGCGGTGCAGTATATCTCTACATATATAAAAAAGAAAATTTGTCTGTTTTTTCTGAATTTCTATGGAAATTTGAGTTATTTACACGTTTCAGACTGTTTTATGATAGATGCGCGCGAAAATAATGTTTTGGTCCGTCTGTCTGTTTGCTTGATTTTCTGTGGACAACTTCGTTCCCTTATAACTCGAGAGCGGCTGGGTGCATCAACGTAAAATTTGGTACAGATATCCATCAGAGGCACGACACTAATCATTGATGTAACTCTTCTCTATACCTCTCATAAAAGGGGCATACCCCCTTAAAATACATGCTGAAATAGGAGTAGAAGGACGAGACAAAATTCATTTTCAGCCCCTCAATGTGAGAGACAAAACTCGGTGGCCCTAAAAGCACATTTTAAGGTCCTACGTCCAACCGTTTTTGAGATATTCCCAGAAAACTAATTTAATTTAATAAACTATGAACGAATGCAAGCCGATAACCATGGCAACAGATTCTCAGAGATCCATCTATTGCTGTAAGACGCAATACAATTCCATTAATTACATTAGTGTGAAAGTTTGCAAACGGTTAGATGGTTATTATGGAACCAAATTAAGCTGTAAATTTCATCAATACGTAAAATGCGCTTAAGGGGGTCAAGGGGTAGTCTAGATTTTTTCACGCGATTTACATCTGCGGGTGTGGTATGGCAGGTCTATTATATTCCTATCCCTATGTTATATTATTATTATTATTATTAGTATTATATTATGGCGTACAACGACGAGACAAAGCCCCTCGGTGCCAGAAATAAAACTCGAGGGTCCTCGAAAACTACATTATAAGGCTCTAAAACCAACAGTTTCTGAAACATTCCCAGAAAACTAATTAAGTTTAATTTAACAAACTAATGAAGGAATGCAAATCGGTAACCATGACAACATTATCTCAAGGGGTGGCATCCAACTTTCCATCTATTTCAGTAAGAAGCAATTTATTACATTTATTACATTTCTGTGAATGTTTGCAAATATAAGGTTATCACGGAACCAACGTAGACTGTATAATTCATCAATGCAATTAAGGGGGTCAAGGGGTAACCTAGGATTTTTTCATGCAATTTTCACGTGCGACATATAGTGCAGAAGGTCTATTATATCTCCAAACAACAGCATTATTTTCAAAAATTCCTGAATTGAATCAGCATTTTTTGCGGCTTTTAGGAATTTGGGCCATTTGAGACTAAAGAACCTGAATTTTCATGCACCACAAGCTTTTATAATTTATGAAAGAGGTCTTCCTGTGTATGGGGACCTAACACAACGTAGAGGGTCAGTTTTTATGTGACGTGTATTGCGTTTCATCTACAAGGCTTTCAATTCTATTTCATGTCAGGAAGTACACGTCAGGTGAATTTAGTTTGAGAGCACATTTCAACTAATCTTTTTTTTTTTTTTTTGTCGACATACGGGTTCATCGTAAGGATGATTTTCTTTGATACTGTGTGGTAGATATACCCATATTTGGATTTCTGGGTGATATGTTGTAGACAATAGTATTGTCTGTCTGTCTGTCTTTCTGTGTATCCTTATGTACGGCTATAACTCATGTTCGGATGCTTGGTGCATCGTAAAATTAGGTATGGTAAACATGAGTCAATACACCAATCATTTATAAAACTCTTCACCGTTCATTTCATACAGTAGAAGGGTGGATGTAGGGAAAAACTTCTCAAAATACATGCTAAAATAGGCGAAATATAAAAATTATCCTAGAAGGACGACCAAAGCATATGTTGCACTTCTCAATGTGAGACACAAAATTCGCGAGTCTATAAAGGGTCTCCGAAAACCACATTATAAGGCCTTTAAATTAACAGTGTGTGTGATATTCCAAGAAAACTAACTTCGTTTTGATAAACTTATGAAGGAATGACAAGCCGCTAACCATTGCAACAGTAGCTCAATTGATAATGTCTGGTGCGTCTCTAAAAGCAACAGTACTTTAAAGGGACGTAACACCAATAACATTATTATTATTATAATGTCTGGTGTTAACACCGAACACCGTTCGAAGAACGGGTACTTCTGCTAGTACTAATATATAAAAATGAGATGGTGTGTGTCTGTCTTTCTGTCTGTCTGTTACTCAATAACGCAAGAACCACTGGTCCGATTTAAATGAAATTTTGCATGGATGTAGCTGATTTACCAGGTTTACATATAGGATACTTTTGATTACGATATGTTGCACTATTGAAAAATGGCGACTATTTTCATATTTCCATTTCAAATAAAAAGAGAACGCTATAATATAGCAACCTTTTGATGGCACTACAAGCTTTGAAATTTAATTTCCTATCCGAAAGGTCCTTATCACTTTTCGTGTATCTCCAACGGTTAGCGAGTAAAACCTACTTTTGTGACGTCCCTACACCCTTTGGTTTCAAAATTTCATATTTCCATTTCAAATAAAAAGAGAACGCTAAGAAATAGCAAACTTTTGATGGTATACACGAGCTTTAGCATTTAAGTTTCTATCCAAAAGGTTCTTATCACTTTTCGTGTATCTCCGACGGTTAGCGAGTAAAACCTAAATTTGTGCAATAAAACACGGTCAAAACCGAGCGGTGCAGTATATCTCTACATATATAAATAGAAAATTTGTTTTTTTCTGAATTTCTACGGAAATTTGAGTTATTTACACGTTTCAGACTGTTTTATGATAGATGCGCGCGAAAATAATGTTTTGGTCTGTCTGTTTGCTTGATTGTCTGTGGACAACTTTGTTCCCTTATAAATCGAGAACGGCTGGGTGTATCAACGCAAAATTTGGTACAGATATCCATCAGAGGCACGACACTGATCATTGATGTAACCCTTCTCCGTACATCTCATAAAAGAGGGCCTACCCCCTTAAAATACATGCTGAAATAGGAGTAGAAGGACGAGACAAAGCTCATTTTCAGCCCCTAAATGTGAGAGACAAAACTTGGGGGCCCTAAAAGCACATTTTAAGGTCCTACGTCCAACCGTTTTTGAGATATTCCCTGAAAACTAATTTAATTTAATAAACTAATGAACGAATGCAAGCCGATAACCATGGCAACAGATTCTCAGAGGTCCATCTATTGCTGTAAGACGCAATACAATTGCATTAATTACATTTGTGTGAAAATTTGCAAACGGTTAGATGGTTATTATGGAACCAAATTAAGCTGTAAATTTCATCAATACGTAAAATGCGCTTAAGGGGGTCATGGGGTAGTCTAGAATTTTTTCACGCGATTTACATCTGCGGGTGTGGTATGGCAGGTCTATTATATTCCTATCCCTATATTATATTATTATTATTAATATTATATTATGGCGAACAACGACCAGACAAAGCCCCTCGGTGCCAGAAATAAAACTCGAGGGTCCTCGAAAACTACATTATAAGGCTCTAAAACCAACAGTTTCTGAAACATTCCCAGAAAACTAATTAAATTTAATTTAACAAACTAATGAAGGAATGCAAATCGGTAACCATGAGAACATTATCTCAAGGGGTGGCATCCAACTTTCCATCTATTTCATTAAGAAGCAATTTATTACATTTATTACATTTCTGTGAAAGTTTGCAAATATAAGGTTATCACGGAACCAACGTAGACTGTATAGTTCATCAATGCAATTAAGGGGGTCAAGGGGTAACCTAGGATTTTTTCATGCAATTTTCACTGCGACATATAGTACAGAAGGTCTATTATATCTCCAAACAAGAACATTATTTTCAAAAATTCCTGAATTGAATCAGCATTTTTTGCGGCTTTTAGGAATTTGGGCCATTTGAGACTAAAGAACCTGAATTTTCATGCACCACAAGCTTTTATAATTTATGATAGAGGTCTTCCTGTGTATGGGGACCCAACACAACGTAGAGGGTCTGTTTTTATGTGACGTGTATTGCGTTTCATCTACAAGGCTTTCAATTCTATTTCATGTCAGGAAGTACACGTTAGGTGAATTTAGTTTGAGAGCACATTTTAACTAATCTTTTTTTTTTTGTCGACATACGGGTTCATCGTAAGGATGATTTTCTTTGATACTGTGTGGTAGATATACCCATATTTGGATTTCTGGGTGATATGTTGTAGACAATAGTATTGTCTGTCTGTCTGTCTTTCTGTGTATCCTTATGTATGTCTATAACTCATGTTCGGATGCTTGGTGCATCGTAAAATTAGGTATGGTAAACATGAGTCAATACACCAATCATTTATAAAACTCTTCACCGTTCATTTCATACAGTAGAAGGGTGGATGTAGGGAACCACTTTTTAAGGCCCTAAAACCAATATTTTCAAAGATATTCGCAGAAAACTATCTTCGCTCTGATAAACTGAACTAATGGAAAGTCCGTTTCCATGGCAACACTACCTCAAGGTATGACATCCGATTTTATATAAATCCCTGTAGGAGGCAATGCCAATCCATTTGTTATCTTTTTCAAGATATATATAAACACAATAAGAACAGGGTAGCGCGCCGGCCTCTCAACTGGGGGCCCTGGGTTCGATTCCCAGCTCCGTCAGAGATTTTTGACACTGACGTGAGGTTTGCAACGGTGTGCATTCAGATTCGTGAGGACAATTGAGTAGCTGTCTGATAGTGAGGCAGCGCCCCGGTCACGAAGAACAACATTAACGGCCGAGGGATACGATGCACTGACCACGCGTCACCACAATATCTGAAGGCCAAATGACTGGGAAGCGGTCGCATTATAGGCCTAAGCCCTTCATGGGCTGTAGTGCCAGGGGTAAAAAAAATAGAGGAAGCGCCTTCTAATACCGCCTTTAAGTTTTAAACACTACAGTAGCGGCTACTAAATAAAGGTAGCGATCAAGCTACGTTCAATTTCATAAACACTGGGCTCACAAAACCCGTATATTTCAGTACAAATATCACTCTGGTCGTTATGTCAGTAGCAACGAAGCTCTGTGGCGGCTATTGCCGTTTCCGTAACACTAAAGGCATCCCGCCGTCTCATAGTCGGTGGCGTAGTCGGTAGCATGCTGAACTGCTGTGCCCAAGATAGCGGGTTCAAACCCGGCCGAAGTCGTCGGATTTTTTTAAGAGCGTTGAAAATCCTTCAGTATGCCTTCCTTCGGAGGGGAAGTAAAGCCGGCGGTCCCATGTCATAGATTTATGGCATGTAAAAGATCCTTTCACAGACTAAACTTGTGTAAAGCAAAATTGTTAGGTTAGATTTCGTCAGAACGCTCTATCAAAGTTCCAACGTTTACCACTACGTATCATTGATATCTTGTGGCGAAAGTTGGAACTACTTGAAATTGAACGGAACTTGTAGCTCACCCTTTAGGGTGTCCGCTGGAAGCAGCTACAGACTCAGGCGAGCCGAACATGTCTTCGGACACTCCCGGCACTAAAAACCATACGATAAATAAATAGGCAATGTGCACTTATAAAATTGTGAACTAACGTTTGCAAAATTTACACAAGACGTGATTTTGAAAGCACTCTTCTGTATGTTGAGGTACAGATATATACCACATGGAAAGATACAATAAAATGTTGGCAAATCTGAGTTTAAGTAACTGCTGTTCAGAATAGGCATTGTGTTAAATCTGCAGAAGCTTTCGGAACAGGTTATGCATCCCATGTTCGTAACATAGAATGTTTTCCTTTGACAATGCATCTACACCATGTGCGAGGGCAACGCATTTCAAAGATCTCTAAAAACACAGTAATCAGGAAATTGGAGAAAATGTATAGTGGGAGAGAAGATTCAAGGAGAAATCACTTCGACTCTGTGATTTGCTGATGACATCGTCATCTTGGCCAATACGCCAGAGAATTTGAATGAGTTTTTGAATGGTATGAAATCCGTCTTGAGGAAAGAATTCATGATGAAAATCAATAATTGTAGAACAAAAAAATTGGAATGCAGCCGAAAAAGATCAAAAACCTCTATGGACATCAAATTGGCAGGTGAAACGCTGCGGGCAGTAGGAGACGTCTGTTACTTTGGAAGCAAAATAACCAGTGAAGGACGAAGCAAAGAGGATATCAAAAGTAGCTTGGCTCAGGCAAGGACAGCATTTCTACAGAAAAGGAATCGTTTGACATAGAATTGAAGCGATTGAAACGCGGTGTTACAGAAGAATGATGAAGATAGATGGGTAGATAGGGTAACAAATGAAGCGGTATTAAGACGAGTGGGAGAGGAGAGATGTTTCTGGCGATTGCTTATGCAGAGAAGAGATAGGTTGGTACGACACATATTAAGACACCCAGGAATAGCAAGCTTAGTTATGGATGGGAGGGTCGAGCCCAAGAACTGGAGGGGTAGACCAAGGTTAAACAGATTGCCTCGGATGTAGGATGAAGTAGCTATGTAGAGATGAAACGATTAGCTCAGGAGAGGGAGGCATGGAGGTCTGTATCAAACCAGTCAAAAGACTGAAGACTCAAACAAACAACAACAACAATCAGGAATTTTAATTACCCACAGAGGCAACTGGAGAATTTCAATCCCAGGGATGTAACACTGGAAGAGACTGCATAATGTGCTCCAGCGGCCAAGGTGAGAGATATTTCACTATGGGTCTATTAATAGCGACATGTTGTCGTTCAAACCATCAATAATTATGGCAAAATTACATTGTGAATAGCTTAAGGAAAAATACTTTTAAATCCCCATATTCCGATAGATTTGCCATTCCAGTGTGCAAGAGTGCAGTTCCCTTTTCCAACAATATTAGCAATTTCCATTAACAAAGCGCAATGACACACTTAACAGCAGCAGGTGTACATTTAGGCAAAACCTTTTTTTCCCATGAACAACTGTATGTGGCCTGCTCACGAGTATCCGGACAACATAATTGTTATGTCTCAGCAGAAGATGGCAAAACCAAAAAGTAATTTTCAAATGTGTTCACATAAGGTAACATCATACCCTGTGGACTTTCTCAACTATATGAAAGTCCCACTTTGCTGCTCATATCAATACACTGTATGTATTAGAATTTTCAGAATTAGAATGGACCCACCTGTAGCCGCGATTGATGTGATAGAATAGACCAATTTTCAGCAATAATGCATCGTCCCAATTGTCTTTATCGCGAGCGAAGCCGCGGGTACCTGCTAGTATATTATAATTGTGAAAATCTGTGTGTCCGTGTGTGTGTGTGTGTGTGTGTTAGTTTGTTACCTCTTGACACTAAAACGGCTGGACGGATTTGGATGAAATTTGAAATGGAGACAGCTTATACCATGGGATAACATATAGGCTGCCTTTCGTCCGGAAATAAATCATTGTTCCCGTGGAACGGGCAACATAACTGAAAAGTCACCAAAAATACTCAACCAGGACAAAATATCGAAGTTGTCGCATAAAGACCGGACAGAGCTCATTTTACTCCACTCGATGCAAGAAACAATACTCGGTATGTCCCTACGGGACACCGAAAACTACATTTTAAGGCCCTAAAACCAACAGTTTCAAAGATATTCGCAGAAAACTATCTTCGCTCTGATTGATGAACTAATCGCAAGTCGGTTTCCATGGCAACACTACCTGAAGGTATGACATCCGATTTTCTATATATCCCTGTAGGAGGCAATGCCAATCCATTTATTATCTTTTTCAAGATATATATAAACACAATAGGAACAGTATAGCGCGCCTGCCTCTCGTCCGGAGGCCCCGGGTTCGATTCCCGGCTCCGTCAGCGATTTTAGACACTGACGTGAGGGCTGCAACGGGATGCACTCAGATTCGTGAGGACAATTGAGTAGCTGTGAGGCAGCACCACGGTCACAAAGGACAAGATTAACGGCTGAGGGGACACTAAGCACTGACTACTCGTCACCACAATATCTGCAGGCCAAATGGCTGGGAAGCTGTCGCATGATAGGCCTAGGCCCTTCATGGGCTGTAGTGCCAGGGGTAAAAAAAAAATAGGGGAAGCGCCTTCTAATACCACCTTTAATTTTTAAACACTACAGTAGCGGCTACTAAATAAAGGTAGCGATATAGCTACGTTCAATTTCATAAACACTGGGCTCACAAATCCCGTATAGTTAAGTACAAATATTAGTCTGGTCAGGTCATTATTTCAGTAGCAACGAAGCTCTTATTTATTTATTTGTTTATTTATCGTATGGCTTTTAGTGCCGGGAGTGTCCGAGGACATGTTCGGCTCGCCTGAGTCTGTAGCTGCTTCCAGCGGACACCCTAAAGGGTGAGCTACAAGTTCCGTTCAATTTCAAGTAGTTCCAACTTTCACCACCAGATATCAATGATACCTAGTGGTGAACGTTGGAACTTGGATAGAGCGATCTGACGAAATCTAACCTAACAAATTTTGCTTTACACAAGTTTAGTCTGTGAAAGGATCATTTACATGCCATAAATCTAAGACATGGGACCGCCGGCTTTACTTCCCCTCCGAAGGAAGGCATACTGAAGGATTTTTAACGCTCTTAAAAAATCCGACGACTTCGGCCGGGTTTGAACCCACTATCTTGGGCATAGCAGTTCAGCATGCTACCGACTACGCCACCGAAGCCGCTTAACGAAGCTCTGAGGCGGCTATTGCCGTTTCCTTAACACTTAAGGCATCCCGCTGTCATATACCTCAATGTCCAATTACCAAATTGTGAACCAGTCTATTTTACTTAAAAGAATTTCTACCAGCGAGTATCCACTCCGGCAAAAACCACACTCACTACCTTTTCCAAAATTTACACAAGACATGATTTTTAAAGCACTCTTCTGTATGTTGAGGTACAGAGACATACCACATGGAAAGATACAATGAAATGTTGGCAAATCTGAGTTCAAGGAACTGCTGTCCAGAGTAGGCTTTCGGTACAGGTTATGCGGCCCATGTTCGTAACATGGAATGTTTTCCTTTGACAATGCATCTGCACCATGTGCGAGGGCAACGCATTTCAAAGATCTCTAAAAACACAATAATCAGGAAATTGGAGAACAATTTAAAGTCGGAGTGAAGATTCAAGGAGAAATAATTTCATCTCTGAGATTTGCTGATGACATCGTCATCTTGGCCAATACCCCAGAAGATTTGAACGAGTTTTTGAATGGTATGGACTCCGTCTTGACGAATGAATTCATGATGGAAATCAATAAATGTAAAACAAAATTATTGGAATGCAGCCGAAATAAATCAGAAACCTCTATGGACATCAAATTGGCAGGTGAAACGCTACGGGAAGTAAAAGACTTTTGTTACCGGTACTTAGGAAGCAAAATAACCAGTAATGGACGAAGCAAAGAGGATATAAAAAGCAGGCTGTCTCAGGCAAGGAAAGCATTTCTACAGAAAAGGAATCTGTTGATATCGAATATACATTTAGGTATTAGTATGTCATTTTTGAAAGCTTTTGTCTGGAGCGTGACACTATAAGGAAGTGAAACTTGGACTAATTGTGCTGCAGTAAAGAGGAGAATTGAAGCGTTTGAAATGTGGTGTTACGGGAGAATGATGATCAGATGGGTAGATAGGGTAACAAATGAAGAGCTATTAAGACAAGTGGGAGAGGAGAGATGTTTCTGGAGACTGCTAATGAAGAGAAGCGATAGGTTGGTACTGTACCCGTTCGTCCTGGGGATGCGATGACCCATCTGCTATAACATCACATCCCTGGAGTTCCAGGACAGAGCGGAGTTAAATGAACCTCTAGTCAAATAAGGAATGTGTCGGAAATTCAGCTGAGTTCTTGAAAAAGCAGTGGGTTTCACGAGACAAAGTATCTCTAGGGTCGTTACGGGCTTAAGTTAATAAAAATAATTCAAATATAAATGGGCGCCATCAACTGAATTCCTAGCAAAACCACTTCCTTTCCGGATAAGCCTTACTCAAGACAAGGAAAGAAAAAGGAACATAACATCATCATCATTATTATCAAAATTAAATATTTCTCACATTAATTCTCACTTCAAAATTCTAAATATTCCTGTCAGAATCGTTGATTCATCACCATTACATCATTTAAATTCTCAATTCAAGTTGCAATTCCTTCGAATAATCTCTCAATTAAATTTATTTAACTCCATAAAAATTCATTAATCATAAGCTTTTTTAATTAATCATCACCTTCTAATTCAGTTATTCATCATCATTACAATCGTCTAATAATTCATCTCAATCAGTTTAATTTATTCAATCTTTAATTCATCCATCTATTTAATTCATTGATTTATTCAAAAATTTAATTTATCAACTTATTTAAATTTCAATCATCTGGTTATTTAGTTTTTATTATTTCATCTAGTCATTCTGATTTTTATTTCATTAGGTCAGATCGTTAATATGCTTAAATCTCAGATTATTATTTCATTAATTATTATTTTCAGAAAATCTTGTATTATCAACTTCATTTATTTGTTTAATTTCCTAACAAATTGTTTAATAAGGTTTATAGAACGTTGTCTTACAGTTTTATTACTTCCAAGTTATATCTCGTGTTTAATTTATCATGCCAAAAAATATTATTGTCTCCACGACATCACGTTGGATCTAACTATTCACAACGACATTACATTTCTTCATTATTCCAAATATCACATTTGAATATAAGAATTACTCCAAAAACTCCATAAATATTCAGCACATACAGCATGAATCTCAACAATAACGCTAGACTGGGTACGACGACCTCATGTCTGCCTTCAAAATACATTATTAACGATGCAACTATCACATGGCAAATTCCACAAAATGCCTATCACAAACTCCACTTAACCACGTTGCATGTTCTACAAAAATTATATAAATGGCTTCAAATTATTAACGCACATAATCTCCAATGACTGTAATTACTCTGATCACATCTAGACAACTTCTTAAACAATTGGAAAAACATTACTTCAGTAATATATGATCTGCTTTCAAATAGCATAAATTCTTTTACAATTCTTATTAAATTCACATCGCAGAAAAACACCAATGTGCTATAATCTCTCACATCAAAATCTGCAATACTTATCTGCCTTCAAAATAATTATGACCATTAATGATTAATCTTACAAGATTCAATTACTTTAAATCCTTCTCAAAGGTATCAAACACAATTATAAAAATCATCAAAGCATCAGCTGTAACAGCTGTTAAATTGAAATTACTCTCAAAAGAGTATAGCAACAAAATATTGGATTGGCAAACAAGAATTACTAAATGCAATCCTGTTGACATTTATCGTTACTTTATTTAACAAAATTTCGACTGATATGTGACCAGTAGTTCCTTGTTTAATTCACTTACATCTCGTGTACATTCGGATGATAAAATGAGTCCCTCAATGGCGAGTAAGATGTGTAACCACCGTGCAATCGTATAAATACGAAGGACCTCGCCCCGTCGACTTGGATGATAGTTCCCTGAACGATGGGTAAGGTGAGTAACCACCATACAATCGTATAAATACGAAAGACCCCACCTCGTAGAATTATATGAGTGAATGCACTAGAAAGGAATCAACAAGTTTCTAGTTGTCATATAAAAGCGACGTTCATTCACTAAAGTGAATAACTTCTTAATATCTCCAAACAATCCAATGGAAAAAATCCCTACTGATGAATAATACACACTCGCTAGTATGCAATGAACTGACGAAGTAGTTTCTGATAATCAATTGCAGATCACGAGTTAGAAATACTCGTTACTCAAAAAAAAACTATTCATGAAAAATATCCTAGCTGGAAAAATGTCTAAAAGACCAAACATCTGCTTAATAAAGCCAAACAACGGTGAGAATTTCGTATAATGATGCCTGCCATATCATATGGTCACTCCATATTCTAGCAAATTCGAAGTATATAAATTCAAACCATGTCTTAATAATCAAATCACTCCTATTAGAAAAATATACATGTGTGCCCAGTATTCATGAAAATAATCGAATCAGGTAGTTAGAACTCTTACAATACCTTTCATTATCAGTTGTAATATAATTTCCAAGATCGTCGATTTTCCCTACCTAAAGATTTCTCGTAAGATCGGCGTGAATATCATTTCATCCATGAAATGAAGATTTCCTTCCAAATCCCAAGCGAATCAGCTGTTGGACTCCTCTCGTCAGGAATCGAATCTATCGCTCTGTGGTGCCATCTTGTCTCTATTCCCGTTTACTCGATCATGTTGAACCTCGGATTACCCATAGCGGATATCGTCCAACTCCTTCTCGAAAAGTTCATGGAAACAGCGGACCCCCTACTCCTCTTCTGAGATACGCCACTGTTCCGATAAATGTTCAGTTTGAGAATTGTAAGTCCACTCTCAACTTACTGCAAAGTTCCACTTGAGTAAAATAAAAATTTTACTAGATAGTGTTCAAGATTACGATACACCCTGTATCTGTTCGTAATTGATAATCCATGAAAATGGCATAAGATATAAATCTTATAAATGCACGATATAATGTTCATCAGAGCCTATGTTAACATTCAGTTTACTTGGAATATTAAAAGTCGCTTTGAATGTATTATATAACAGCATGGTTATAAGTTTCCTATGTGAAAGCCTGTGCTCGAACAGCGTCGAAATGAAGCTTGAAATAAAGTCTTCAAATGCGATCAGTGTGGTTTTGAAATACCCCGGCTATCTACAATTGTCTCCTCGGCCAGGTCGCCTGGATCAACGACCCTCGCGGCCTTCGTTGCTCGGTGATACGAGAACTGTCGCCTACTCCTGCCGTGATGGTTTACGTAAGTTGCGTGACCTTCAATGCCCGTCTCGCTGTGCTATAGAGCTGCTCTGTACTGCTCGTCTCCCAGAGCCCAACTGACTTGATAGTGCTATGTTCCGGCTTTTTGTGCTCCGCTCGGCACGTGGCTTATTCTCCCCACCACTGCGCTCCTGCGTCATGAACATAGTCTCGAACCCGAATCCTCTCGGCTGTTCTGTTATAATATAACTTATTTCCATAAAATTATTTCCACATATAATGCATGTTATATATCCTCTTCTAAGTTGTTTTAATTGCTATAATCCCATATATGTTTCAATAAAGCTTTATATCTCCATTCATAATTCTATCTTCTTACAGATTTCAATGCCTCCTTGATACTTGACCTGCTACGTCATCTTGGCTTTCTTCTTGACGCGATCGATGCGCTATCTTTTCTTATTGCTTCTCAAAACCTCAACTACAGCTTAATGTCTGCTGGCGTAGCCGATAGCCTAAAATAGGTATCGGGTACAGTACGACACATATTAAGACACCCAGGAATAGCAAGCTTAGTTATGGATGGGAGGGTCAAGGACAAGAACTGTAGGGGTAGACCAGGGTTATACAGATTGCCTCAGATGTAGGGTGCGGTAGCTATGTAGAGATGAAACGATTAGTTCAGGAGAGTGAGGCATGGAAGGCTGCATCAAACCAGTCAAAAGACTGAAGACTCAAACAACAACAATCGGGAATTTTAATTACTTAGACAGGCATGTGAGGCAAAAGGGTTGTTGGAGAATTTCAATCCCTGGGATGTAACACGGGAAGAGACTGCATAATGTACATCAGCGGCCAAGGTGAAAGATATTTTACTATAGGTCTATTAATAGCGACATGTTGACGTTCAAATCATCAATAAGTGTGGCAAAATTATACCCAGAATAGTTTAAGGAAAAATACTTTTAATTCCCCATATTCCGATAGATTTGCCATTCCAGGTGTACTGTACGTTTAGACAAAACCATTTTTTCCCACGCGCAACGGTATGTGGCGTGCTCGCGATTATCCGGACAACAAAATCGTTATGTCTCAGCAGAAGATGGCAAAACCAAAACCAAAATTTTCAAATGTGTTCACATAATGTAACATCGTACCCTGCAGACTTTCACAACTCTATAAAATTCCCACTTTTGCTGCTCATATCAATATACTGTATGTATCAGAATTTTCAGAATTAGAATCGACCCACCTGTAGCCGCGATTGCTGTAATAGAATAAACCAATTATCAGCAATAATGCATCGTCCCCATTGTCTTGATCGCGAGCGAAGCCGCGGGTACCTGCTAGTATATTATAATTGTGAAAATCTGTGTGTCCGTGTGTGTGTGTGTGAGTGTGTGTGTTAGTTTGTTACCTCTTGACACTAAAACGGCTGGACGGATTTGGATGAAATTTGGAATGGAGACAACTTATACCCTGGGATAACATATAGGCTGCCTTTCATCCGGAAATAAATCATTGTTCCCGTCGAACGGGCAACATAACTGAAAAGTCACCAAAAATACTCAGCCGGGACAAAATATCGAAGTTGTCGCATTAAGACCGGACAAAGCTCATTTTACGCCCCTCGATGCGAGAAACAATACTCGGTAGGTCCCTACGCGACACCGAAAACCACATTTTAAGGCCCTAAAACCAAGAGTTTCAAAGATATTCGCAGAAAACTATCTTCACTCTGATAAACTGATGAACTAATGGCAAGTCCGTTTCCATGGCAACTGAACCTCCAGGTATGACATCCGATTTTCTATATATCCCTGTAGGAGGCAATGCCAATCCATTTATTATCTTTTTCAAGAGATATATTAACACAAGAACAGGGTAGCGTGCCTCCCTCCCATCCGGAGGCCCCGGGTTCAATTCCCGGCTCCGTCAGAGATTTTAGACACTGGCGTGAGGACTGCAACGGAGTGCACTCAGCTTCGTGAGGACAATTGAGTAGCTGTCTGATAGAGAGGCAACGCCCCGGTCACGAAGAACAAGATAAACGGCCGAGCGAACACGATGCACTGACCACGCGTCAGCACAATATCTGCAGGCCAAATGGCTGGGAAGCGGTCGCATGATAGGCCTAGGCCCTTTGTGGTCTGTAGTGCCAGGGGTAAAAACATTAGGGATAGCGCCTTCTAATTCCACTTTTAAATTTTAAACACTACACTAGCGGCTACTCAATAAAGTTAGCGATATACCTACGTTCAATTTCATAAACACTGGGCTTACAAATCCCGTATAGTTAAGTACAAATATCAGTCTGGTCGTTATTTCAGTAGCAACGAAGCTCTGTGGCGGCTATTGCCGTTTCCATAACACTTAAGGCATCTCGCCGTCACATACCTCAATGTGCACTTACAAAATTGTGAACTAGTCTATTTTACTGAAAAGAATTTCTACGAGCGAGTATCCACTCTGGCAAAAACCCCACTCACCACCTTTTCTAAAATGTACACAAGACATGATTTTTAAAGCACTCTTCTGTATGTTGAGGTACAGAGATATACCACATGGAAAGATACAATAAAATGTTGGCAAATCTGAGTTCAAGGAACTGCTGTCCAGAATAGGCTTTCGGTACAGGTTATGCGGCCCATGTTCGTAACATGGAATGTTATCCTTTGACAATGCATCTATACCATGTGCGAGGACATCGCAATTCAAAGATCTCTAAAACCACAATAATCAGGAAATTGGAGAAAAAATTAAAGTGGGAGGGAAGATTCAAGGAGAAATAATTTCATCTTTGAGATTTGCTGATGACATCGTCGCCTTGGCCGATACGCCAGAGGATTTGAACAAGTTTTTGAATGGTATGGACTCCGTCTTGACGAATGAATTCATGATGAAAATCAATAAAGGATACCTATCAGTAGAAAGGTGCTAAGTGCCATTTTTATGAACATTGAGTATTATAGTAAACAGTGTTTAGTCAGTTTATTTGTGAGTATTTATTCTTCTAATTTGAATAACATACAGATATAGTATTCCTTACTATCCAGTGGCAGATACAGGTTCATAATATGAAAACTGTGGAATTCTGTTTGAGTGAAATGTTAGAAGTTGTGAAAGGTGCAAAGTCCACTAGTCTTTACGAATGTGCTACGTGCTAATTAAACAAAGATAACGGCTTTCCGTCACGCAAACACGTAACATACAGTTGTCCATGCATGAAACACGGAAACTCCAAGTTGATTCCACAAATTTCCAACGACTGACCTTGTGGCACGTCCGGTGGAAACATTGGGATGTGCGGAATCAAAACAACTTCTCCATCGATGACGTTGTTCATTTGTTTTTCCACAGCCAGTCGTGTTCCATTGCATAGTCGAAGTTGATTGATGTTACGCAACATGATGATGAGCCTACTTTCAATTGCAAATTGTGAGGTGGTAATCCAGGCAATTCCAGCGAATTCAAAAATTCTGTGAGATGGCTGACTACCTCATCCAAGTTGATAACTAAGTCAACCGATTTGAAGGAAAACAACTGTCCCGGAATGAAATTTTGAATGGACTTGTTGGGATCTTTATTTTTCTCTGCCAATATGGCTCGTTTGCTCAGCCAATTATGGTTTTTGAAGTTCTGCGCTACGTTCGGAAAAACACGCCGAATGAGCTCCTTCTTTGATTCGGTCAACTGACGTTCCAGGTTCATAGGAGCATCGCGTCGGCGCAATCGGTCATGCCCATTGTGTCGTGCTCGCTGGCGTTGTGTTTGATATTCACGAACTCATTGCATTCTGAATCTATTCGCTGTTCGTTCATTTTCAGTCGCTCTCGAACGTAAGTCAGACATGCTCATACGACTATTTTCATTATCCGTCGCTCTTCGTTCATCAGTGTGGTTTGCACGTCAAGTAGCTCGCCGCGCATTTAACTGGCTTCGACGACCTCTGTCAGCTCTTCCTCTCCTTGGCATTGCAATGGACACTGTAAAACGACACGGAATTTGAGTAATGTAATGGACACTGTAAAACGACACGGAATTATTTTCATAGTAACTCAAATCTATCGAACTTACCTTGAGAACTTGACAATATTGACATCCTTTCCGTTAGTAGTACGTTCTCACATTAGATATGTTGGTCGAAACACATTAATGTGAATTGTAATTGGATTATACAGTATGATTCTGTTACGTTAAGTATTATTTTATTGCACGTATTGATCAAAGGGTATGGTATGGGATGTTATCTTTGCTCACAGAAGATTTTGAAGTGGATGCACTGTGTCACTATCTGCCCGTCAAGTTATTAGATTCAATATTGACGTGGCTTTTTAATGTAAATTAATTTAAAAATACTGCCAATTTGATTTCGTTCAAACCACTTTCTAAACACTGTCTACCATAATGACAACAAACTGTAAAATTTTCACTGAAATCGGCGCAGTAGTTTTCGAGATTTTGCGAGACTAATGCACGGCAAAGCCGCGTGTCCAACAGGAAACAAACTGTGCTATCCGTACACAGGTTCCCACCAGACGAACTGCTAATAATTGAGTATTCTAAGTTCTTTAAACAATTCTGTCAACGATGCACATATTGGAGGGAAATGAGAACAAATGATTGGCACATTGCACCTTTCTTCTGAAAGAGCTGCAGGACTTACCACTAGTGCCATCTTGTGATGCTCTTGGATGGTCCTTCGAAACCACTGAGGAGTTAGCCCTTTTGATAAGTAATGCTACATCGCACATAGCACCATTTTAGCAAAAAAAAACGCTTTTTTCAAAAAATGGCACTTAGCACCTTTCTACTGATAGGTATCCATTTGTAAAACAAAATTATTGGAATGCAGCCGAAATAAATCAGAAACCTCTATGGACCTCAAATTGGATGGTGAAACGCTACAGTAAGTAGGATACTTATGTTACTTAGGAAGCAAAATATCCAGTGATGGACGAAGCAAAGAGGATATAAAAAGCAGGTTGGCTCAGGCAAGGAAAGCATTTCTACAGAAAAGGAATCTGTTGACATCGAATATACATTTAGGTATTAGGAAGTCATTTTTGAAAGCTTTTGTCTGGAGCGTGACATTATAACGAAGTCAAACTTGGACTAATGGTGCAGCAGAAAAGAGGAGAATTGAAGCGTTTGAAATGTGGTGTTACAGGAGAATGATGAAGATCAGATGGGTAGATAGGGTAACAAATGAAGAGGTATTAAGACGAGTGGGAGAGGAGAGTTGTTTCTGGCGACTGCTAATGAAGGGAAGATATAGGTTGGTAGGACACATAAATAAGACACCCAGGAATAGCAAGCTTAGTTATGGAAGGGAGGGTCGTGGACAATAACTGTAGGCGTAGACCAGGGTTAAACAGATTGCCTCGGATGTAGGGTGTGGTTGCTGTGTAGGGATGAAACGATTAGCTCAGGAGTGGGAGGCATGGAGGGCTGCATCAAACCAGTCAAAAAAACTGAAGAATCAAGCAACAAAAACAACAACAATCAGGAATTTTAATTATTTAGAGAGGCATGTGAGGCAAAAGGGTTGTTGGAGAATTTCAATCCCTGGGACGTAACACTGGAAGAGACTGCATAATGTACGAGTACATCAGCAGCCAAGGTGAGATATATTTTACTATAGGTCTATTAATAGCGACATGTTGACGTTCAAATCATCAAAAGTGTGGCAAAATTACACCCGGAATAGCTTAATGAAAAATACTTTTAATTCCCCATATTCCGATAGATTTGCCATTCCAGTGTGCAAGAGTGCGGTTCCCTCTTCAAACAATATTCGCAATTTCTTTTAACAAAGCGCAATGACACACACTTAACAGCAAGCAGGTGTACATTTAGACAAAACCATTTTTTCCCATGGGCAACAGTATGTGGCGTGCTCGCGAGTATCCGGACAACAAAATTGTTATGTCTCAGCAGAAGATGGTAAAACCAAAAACGTAATTTTCAAATGTGTTCACATAATGTAACATCGTACCCTGCAGACTTTGACAACTCTAAAAAAAATCCCACTTTTCTGCTCATATCAATATACTGTACTGTATGTATCAGAATTTTCAGAATTAGAATTGACCCATTTGTAGCCGCGATTGCTGTAATAGAATAGACCAATTAATGCATCTTCCCCATTGTCTTGATCGCGAGAGAAGCCGCGGGTACCTGCTAGTAATAAATAATGCAACAAAATACATGACTAGCGTAGATGCAAACGAATAATAACAACAATATTTGAAAGTGAAAATATACTGCCCGAACACCTTTCAGCATGCTATTTACTACCCACAGATCTAATAGCATTTTCTTGTTTAGTTGACAGTGTCTGATTCGCTTCTTAAATCATGGAACATTTGGAGACTTTCAGGGCTGGATTTACCAATAGGCCCCAAAGGGCCCGGCCTAGGGGCGCGCCATGCTGAGAGGCGCAAAATTAATCCGCAATTTTATATGATTTAAATTATACCTTCCAAAATATTGACACTTTTCCAATTTATATTGTGGCCATAATTTTTCAACAAATGTTTTTGCAACAGCCCATTTTTCGACTTCAGCTTTAGAACAGGAATGTTTTATGATTTATTAGGAGAAAATTTAAGTCTTGGATATTAATATCAGTTTAGGCAGTGGGTAAGAGAGGGGGCTATGCCCGAGTTGAGTGAGAGAGAGAGGGGGCTATGCCCGAGTTGAGTGAGTGAGAGAGGGGCTATGCCCGAGTTGAGTGAGAGAGAGAGGGGCTATGCCCGAGTTGAGTGAGAGAGAGAGGGGGCTAAGCCCGAGTTGAGTGAGAGAGAGAGAGGGGGCTATGCCCGAGTTGAGTGAGTGAGAGAGAGGGGGCTATGCCCGAGTTGAGTGAGTGAGAGAGAGGGGGCTATGCCCGAGTTGAGTGAGTGAGAGAGAGGGGTGGTGTATTCTTTGAATACACTGTACCTGAGATATAATGTCTACTGCTCCTTGCATGTTCATTTCTTTCTTCCTCTTTGCCAAACACCAACAGTGATCATTTGTTTTCTCCTTTATGTGCAAATCTCTTATATTTTGTATGAGTCTGTTCCAGATATATATTCTGTGACCCACCTAGCGTCATATAACAACGAATCTCTGAAGCTCTTCAACTCTTCCTCGCGCAAGAGGAATTCCATATCCATTTGGCTACCAGATACTGTTGTCAACTCTTTGAAGACCAGCTCAGCAAGAGAAGATTATTTTGTTGCTTTCAAGTTGGTTATGCTGATATGTATACCTTTTGTTTCCTACCCCCACTCTCTCCCCTTCCTAGGACTTTCCGTGCTCCGCTGAGCTGCTCTCACTTCTCAGTCTGCAGTTGACTCGGCCAGTCAAAGCTCTTCTTGAGCTTAGCCTCCTCAAACCAAGAGGCACACCCTCTTCTACTCCATGTTGGCTAAGTAATCATCATCGAAATCTTCGACTTCAACATGAAATCAAGATAAGTACCTTTTTAAAAGTTTTAACCTCATCTTCATGGTTTTAACTTCCACGTGCTTTTAATTATAATTTATAGGCAGTGTGAAATTATTTACTTTGGGGCAATAATCATTCTTCGTGGGATTTGCCATGTTGAGCTTTTTCTTGTATAAGCCAACCTTACTAAAAAGAGCTTTTCTTAAGCTATTCAAACGAGAAATCCTCTCGCTACGTGGGATATTATCTAATACCCGCTGTCTATAATTATAAAGCTATTTCCTCCGTTGGATTTTCTCAACCCCATTTTTCTGCTAAGGTCGTTCTGGAACCTTCGAGATCTTGTACTCGATCTGCGAGTCTTGTCGTCAAGTGTTTTTCGCTCACTTGGGACAATGATATTTAAAATGAGGAATCTTCATTATAAATTTTTGCAATAGCTAACTTTCCTCCACCGCTGGAACCTCTAGAACATTCTATGGCGCATTTAATTGTAAATCACAACTTTTTCAAGAAATAGACTCTCACCTATATAGTGCAATCAGTTATTTCCATAATTGCAATAACTTTTTTTCTCATAAACTTCAGTGTTTCTATAGTGAACTTTGCATCCATTTTCATAGACTACAGTGATAAACAGTGCTTGCTCCACGTTTCTACCGCGTCGCGATCGTCCGGTTATATTAAATACGGCCATGAACATTGATCCTATATCCCAATGATCTTTCCTTAACCTTCTACTAACAACCATTATTTATAAAATTGTAACTTTCTATAAGGTGTTACTCACGAAGTGCCCTTCCAACTTTGCTAGTTTAACATTAATTAAATTCTGCATAATTGCTTGTGTGATACAAGTTTTAAATAACGTTGTCCCTTTCCTATACACAGGGAAAACAATTCTCTAAACTCTTGAGCGAGTCATGTTCAGGTTTCACGAAATGGAAACTGTCCCATTTGGCGAGTGATTCCTGCTCAAACTTGGGAAGTCCAGAACTTTCCCTTTCACTTTCTTCAGGTTTCACAGTAAGTGACCTGCCCTCTTTGTATAATTCTCATATATTAATTCTGTATAAATATAAGAAGTTGTAGGAACTTCTATCTTATTTTTCATGTTGTCATTATTGTTATTTTCAAAGTTGTCACTTTCTCTAGAACATTCTCTCCTGAATTTCTTAAGGTGCACTTTTTGTACTCTAATTTACGTTAAAGCTTTAATTATTTCATTGCTCATTTGTTTAAATCTTATGAAGATTTTAGAAACATGTAAGGTTTGAAACCTTGTAAATTGTCAATTGCCTGGAGCAACCGTTTAATGTTGTCGGAGGTCTGCGACCTCAAATTGCTAATAAGATTAAAAAATATTTATTTGTTAAAAAGATTAATTAATCCTGAATTGTTAAATAAATTAAATATTTGTTTTTGGATTCATCATTTCTCTGATACTACAGTTAGGCAGGATCCTGGCTTTCCTAGCTCTTCCTAGGTTTATGCCCTCGTTCATATACAATAAATCGTTCCTCTCAGTTTTGTCAGACCATCACCCTTCCCTATAGTACTTTTATTTGTGCTTGGAAGGAAATACACTAAAGCCTTCCTCTGGCAAACTGCCCAAATCTTAGCTGCGGTTCCCGTTAGCCTCGACCAAGCTCGTACCTATTTTAGATATCAGGAGGTTAAGTTTCTGTGGCAATTGCCTTTAAGTGTGTTTAAAGTGGAACTCATTAATTTTGTGGGACTCTCCTCCTATTTTTCTATCCTTTTTCTCCAATCCCAAATCTACTTCCTTCTCTTAATCATCTTCCCTTGGTGGGTGGGTTATTCCCTAGCCTATAATCTACCCAAAAATTGGTCCCAGAAACCCGGGAGAGTCCATTTGCTATGTCCATTGTTTGTCAAGTGTCATTTGACAATACTTGGCAAATTGTTATCATCTGCTTTGGATTTTTCAGCTATACCTACGTCGTGCAAAGCCTGTGAACGGGGAGGAGGCCACTCCTGTCTCCTTTGGTGTGTCCCGTTCTTTCGACCCATTCTCTGCTGCAAACCTGACAGCATCTCCAAGGTTCTACAGTTTCGTGAGTTGTATTTCAATTTATTCTTTTTGTCATGGCTCCTGCTGAAAAAGATGAAACTCTCATTGCTAGACGTTCTTCTTATAAAGGGCAACTCACTAGATTCCGAAATTTTATCAACAAGTTAAATCCCGCCGAGTGTGATTTAGATATCTTAACACATCGTCTTAAGTTGTACGAACGGTCTTATGATTATTATGACCAAATTCAAACCGAGATCGAATCCGCTTGTCCAGAACTGCAATCGGATCGGGACGAGGTCGAACCCTTGTACTTTGAAGGAATTGCAAAGGCCCACCAACTGATCCGCAATATCTCAGAACCGGACACTAGGGTCATCAATCCGGCCCAGTTCGCACCCGCTTCAGTTCCCGAGAACAAACCGAAACCGTTACTTCCTAAGATAAGCCTACCGCACTTCTCAGGCAAGGAAGGTGAATGGTATTCTTTTTACGAACTTTACTGCTCCCTAATTCATGAAAATATCGAGATCCCAGACATACATAAATTTTACTTCCTCCGTACGTCTTTGGAATCTGAGGCTTTGGCCTTGGTGGAGTCACTGCCTTTAAGCGCAGACAACTACCACATCGCCTTTAATCTCCTTAAAGAGAGATATGGCAATTTACGTTTGAGTATAGCTCGTCATATCCGCTGTCTCTTCAACTTACCAGCCGTCAAACCTAATGACGTCACATCTTTAAGAGACCTCTTAGATTCTATGCAGTTAAATGTCAGAGCGTTATACCAACTAAAACAGCCTGTCCAAACATGGGACACCATACTTATTCACCTAGCTACATCAAGATTCGATTTTTCGACACTGAAGGCCTGGGAGATCGAACTCGCTCGCAAGGAAGAATTTTCCTTCGAACACCTTATCTCGTTTCTCAACAGTCGATGTCAATTCCTTACAGCACTCGCATTTCAGTGCGAAAAAGTCGAAACGAATCCTCAGTGTCAAATTTTTGAAAAAAAACTTGCTTCTTCAAAGGGACATCAGCCCTCATTTGTCGAAAACAAACAAACCCGTTCTTCTTTCAATAATCCAAGAGAACATATCAGGCCGCTTAACAAATCATTAAAATGCACGCTCTGTAAAAAGCTTCACACATTGTATTTGTGCAAATCCTTTAAAGAATTGTCTGTCGAAGATCGAAGGAAGTTTGTCTTGAATAGCAAACATTGTTTCAACTGCTTGTCACCTAAGCATTCTTCTTCGAACTGTACGTCATCAAATCTCTGTTTCCATTGTAAAAAACCGCATCATTCTTTATTGCACGTTCACGATAAATCGAGGTCATCAGTACCTGCCTCTTCAAGCTCCATGCAGAGCAACTCCGATCAAACTAATGCTTCTTCCTGCATTTCCAACGCCGACACTTCTCATAGTGCGCAAACCCTGTTGACCACTGTACAATTTGAAATCCAAGATAAATTTGGAAATTGGTTGCGAACCCGTGGTCTTCTCGGTTCCGCTTCAACGCACAACTTTGTTTCGCAATCGTTGATTAAAAAACTAGGTCTTTCGTCATCGCCTACTTCTATCAATGTGACCGGCATTGACAATTTGAAAACTCAAGTTTTGCAGTCTTCAAAATTGAAAATCAGAGACGTTTGCCAAAGAAACACCAATCTTAATTTAAACTGTCTCATTCTTACCAGTATTGGCAAGGACACTCCAAGTCACTCCATTAATACTTCCGGTTTAAACATTCCCTCGCACTTAAGGTTAGCCGATCCTCAGTTTAATGCTCAAGGTCCCATTGATGTGCCAATATTTTTTGGAAGTGCCTTCGCAAACAAACACGCAAGTTATCCTCAACCGTGGTCGCCAGAGACACCGATTTTGGTTGGGTTATTACTGGTGAAATCCAATATCCCAGTGTTCAAACCAAAGCGCAATGTCATTTCGTTACAGCTGACATAAATCCCATTTCTGAAAAAGTGAACGCTCATGTTTCAGATTTCAATATTTTTGAAAACCACTTGTCGAAACGATGTCTTACCGTGAACAACTGCGCTACCTCTGTAAGTTGTTTAAATGGTTTTTCCTTCTTCCCGCACAAGATGGCCATTCAAGTTCGCCTTGCTTTGTGTTATTTCGTCTATATTCTTATGTCATTTTTTATAGCAGTTAATTGCTTAAACTTTTTTTCGAAAACTATCTTCCCCTTGTGTAAAACCATGGCTATCAGTCACCATCACTTTGCTGTACGCTATGTTTCACTTCTTTCGCTATGTAGAAGGATGGCCACGGCCGGCTCCTCCCTCCTTCCTCACAATTGGAAGTCGCTTTTGAAACCGCTTGAAACTCTGAATTCTATAGCATCTAGAATAACTATTCTTATGCATAACCTTCGTCTCAATGTCCCAGCTTGTCTTCTTTGCTCGGAAGAATTAAGCTTCTTTTTGTTGAAAATTGTCCGATTTCGTGATCCTCTCAATTATGCGAAATTGATCTCCTACTTTATTTCATATAGCTTTAAATTGCTTGTTCACGTCCAAGTTACGATTGACTGCACTCCGTTCAACCTGAATATCTGCTTTAAGTTACAGCTGACTCAATTAGTGTGTGTGCACTTTGAACTGCTTGTTTTTCAGACTTGTTTGTATACCAGTCTGAGGAATGCCCAGTTGTTGTTTATTTCCTGTACGCTTGACACAGTTCAAAGCAAGCTTCTCTTATCTCAACTCTGGCTGATTGCCAAGCATTGTCTGGCGAGTTGCTACTACAAGTACAGAAGCCGTTTACCTACTTCCCAAAATAAACTTGTTCCGCTTAAGGACTCTGTCAGCTATTTATATGTATCATCTCGTTGTACTATGTGTGTCAAGGCCGTGCTTGTTTACGTCTCTCACTTACTTATGCTCGTATTCTATAACTGCGTCGATCCCTGTTTCAAAACTTCGTTGCGTATTTCTCACGCGCTTATGTATTGCAATTTGCTTGCATATGTTGCGATCTTAATGTTCATCGATGAACAAACTTGTTTTTTCTCGACGTCACATTCGATGTGTTTTTGTATTCATACTTGTCATGTCCCGTTTTTCGCTGACTTAAGTATTTTTCTGAGTAACCCCTTTGATACTCATTATAACCTGAGGTCATTGTTTATGGCTACTCGTTTGTTACCTATGGCGTTCTTGCTTTCTACTCGCATAGTTCCTTTGTTTATTTGGTATATTCTTATCCTGAATAGATGTACTTGTTTCTATACGCTTTGTTTAAACTTGCCAATTCTTCTTTCTCATCGTATCGCAATCTTTACTAGTGCTTTATTTCTCTCAGCTTCCAGCTATTTCGTGATTGAAAGTGTCGATAATTCTCGCCTTTTAACTCCGCTTTTCAATGACCCTGATAACCTCCTTCCACTTACACCTGGTCGCTTCTTTACACGCGCTTCTCTCTCTACCCCTCCTCCCCTTCCTAATTCTTACAGGGATGTTGATTTCCCTATTGTTTGGCGTAAACTTGAAGCCCTCCGTAATTCTTTTTGGAAGAGATGGAACTTGGAATATTTAACTTCCTTGCAACGGAGGCAGAAGTGGTTTCTTTCCAGTCCCGACATTCAAGTGGGGGACTTGGTCTTAGTTAGGGATGTTTCACCCCCCCTAGTCTGGCCCTTTGGAAAGGTGACCGAGTGTTACCCTGGAAGAGATAGGAGAGTCAGGGTATTCAGAGTCTTGACCAATAATGGTCAGATCACAAGACTACTCTTCGGCAATTGTTTATTACTGTACTTGTTTTTCTTGCTCGCTGTTGGTGCCTGCCCCGCCAGTATGGTGTATTCTTTGAATACACGGTACCTGAGATATAATGTCTACTGCTCCTTGCATGTTCATTTCTTTCTTCCTCTTTGCCAAACACCAACAGTGATCATTTGTTTTCTCCTTTATGTGCAAATCTCTTATATTTTGTATGAGTCTGTTCCAGATATATATTCTGTGACCCACCTAGCGTCATATAACAACGAATCTCTGAAGCTCTTCAACTCTTCCTCGCGCAAGAGGAATTCCATATCCATTTGGCTACCAGATACTGTTGTCAACTCTTTGAAGACCAGCTCAGCAAGAGAAGATTATTTTGTTGCTTTCAAGTTGGTTATGCTGATATGTATACCTTTTGTTTCCTACCCCCACTCTCTCCCCTTCCTAGGACCTTCCGTGCTCCGCTGAGCTGCTCTCACTTCTCAGTCTGCAGTTGACTCGGCCAGTCAAAGCTCTTCTTGAGCTTAGCCTCCTCAAACCAAGAGGCACACCCTCTTCTACTCCATGTTGGCTAAGTAATCATCATCGAAATCTTCGACTTCAACATGAAATCAAGATAAGTACCTTTTTAAAAGTTTTAACCTCATCTTCATGGTTTTAACTTCCACGTGCTTTTAATTATAATTTATAGGCAGTGTGAAATTATTTACTTTGGGGCAATAATCATTCTTCGTGGGATTTGCCATGTTGAGCTTTTTCTTGTATAAGCCAACCTTACTAAAAAGAGCTTTTCTTAAGCTATTCAAACGAGAAATCCTCTCGCTACGTGGGATATTATCTAATACCCGCTGTCTATAATTATAAAGCTATTTCCTCCGTTGGATTTTCTCAACCCCACTTTTCTGCTAAGGTCGTTCTGGAACCTTCGAGATCTTGTACTCGATCTGCGAGTCTTGTCGTCAAGTGTTTTTCGCTCACTTGGGACAATGATATTTAAAATGAGGAATCTTCATTAAAAATGTTTGCAATAGCTAACTTTCCTCCACCGCTGGAACCTCTAGAACATTCTATGGCGCATTTAATTGTAAATCACAACTTTTTCAAGAAATAGACTCTCACCTATATAGTGCAATCAGTTATTTCCATAATTGCAATAACTTTTTTTCTCATAAACTTCAGTGTTTCTATAGTGAACTTTGCATCCATTTTCATAGACTACAGTGATAAACAGTGCTTGCTCCACGTTTCTACCGCGTCGCGATCGTCCGGTTATATTAAATACGGCCATGAACATTGATCCTATATCCCAATGATCTTTCCTTAACCTTCTACTAACAACCATTATTTATAAAATTGTAACTTTCTATAAGGTGTTACTCACGAAGTGCCCTTCCGACTTTGCTAGTTTAACATTAATTAAATTCTGCATAATTGCTTGTGTGATACAAGTTTTAAATCACGTTGTCCCTTTCCTATATACAGGGAAAACAATTCTCTAAACTCTTGAGCGAGTCATGTTCAGGTTTCACGAAATGGAAACTGTCCCATTTGGCGAGTGATTCCTGCTCAAACTTGGGAAGTCCAGAACTTTCCCTTTCACTTTCTTCAGGTTTCACAGTAAGTGACCTGCCCTCTTTGTATAATTCTCATATATTAATTCTGTATAAATATAAGAAGTTGTAGGAACTTCTATCTTATTTTTCATGTTGTCATTATTGTTATTTTCAAAGTTGTCACTTTCTCTAGAACATTCTCTCCTGAATTTCTTAAGGTGCACTTTTTGTACTCTAATTTACGTTAAAGCTTTAATTATTTCATTGCTCATTTGTTTAAATCTTATGAAGATTTTAGAAACATGTAAGGTTTGAAACCTTGTAAATTGTCAATTGCCTGGAGCAACCGTTTAATGTTGTCGGAGGTCTGCGACCTCAAATTGCTAATAAGATTAAAAAATATTTATTTGTTAAAAAGATTAATTAATCCTGAATTGTTAAATAAATTAAATATTTGTTTTTGGATTCATCATTTCTCTGATACTACAGTTAGGCAGGATCCTGGCTTTCCTAGCTCTTCCTAGGTTTATGCCCTCGTTCATATACAATAAATCGTTCCTCTCAGTTTTGTCAGACCATCACCCTTCCCTATAGTACTTTTATTTGTGCTTGGAAGGAAATACACTAAAGCCTTCCTCTGGCAAACTGCCCAAGTCTTAGCTGCGGTTCCCGTTAGCCTCGACCAAGCTCGTACCTACTTTAGGTATCCGAGAGTTAATTTCCATTGGCAACTGCTTCTAAGGGTATTTAAATCTCAACTTATTAATTTTGTGGGACTCTCCTCCTATTTTTCTATCCTTCTTTTCCAATCCCAAATCTACTTCCTTCTCTTAATCATCTTCCCTTGGTGGGTGGGTTATTCCTCATCCTATAATCTACCCAAGGGGGCTATGCCGAGATTTTGTCAAAATTGAGTTCTTGGTACCATTGTGTAGGGCATACATTCATCTTTCAGTGTGCAAATATCAAAGACATAAACAGGCTCCTTTCCTTGTTTTGTGAAGAATGTAGTTTCGGCCAGTCAAAAGTGACAATAAATTCTCAAAACATGATGTATCTCCGATTTTTTAGTATGTTGTTTGGACACATTAGGGCTATGTATACCCAAGTTTGCAACTCTCAAAAAGTTGTGAAAAAAGTTTTACACACCAAACACCCGCAAATTTTTGGACTTGTTTCAGATTCTGCTCTATATCTCCTAATCCATGCTTTCTTCGTCGAAAGCTATTCAATACATTTGTTAGAAGAATAACATGTTTGACAAATTAAGCCCAATCGGAGCTCTGTAGGCCAATTGGTTAGCGAATTACGACACTTTGAAAATAGTGTCTTTTTTTCTAAAAATTGAAAATTTAGATTTAGACCTCTTTTGGACCTAAACTGCGTCGAAACCATTGATCCTACGAATAGAGCTTGCAGAATATAATTTGTAAGTCTTGAAGTTCTCTCCAAATCTCAAAACAATCCATATAAGGTAAAATCGAATTTTTCAAGAAATGTAGTTTCTGTGAATCTCGTTTATGCTGCGAGACAGCAACCCGCAAAGCTCCAAATATCTCAGTTCCATCCAACTCGGGCATAGCCCCTCTCTCTCTCATTCAACTCGGGCATAGGCCCTCTCTCACTCACTCAACTCGGGCATAGCCCCTCTCTCTCTCACTCAACTCGGGCATAGCCCCACTCTCACTCACTCAACTCGGGCATAGCCCCTCTCTCTCTCACTCAACTCGGGCATAGCCCCTCTCTCACTCACGCAACTCGGGCATAGCCCCCTCTCTCTCACACTCAACTCGGGCATAGCCCCTCTCTCACTCACTCAACTCGGGCATAGCCCCCTCTCTCTCTCACTCAACTCGGGCATAGCCCCCTCTCTCACTCACGCAACTCGGGCATAGCCCCTCTCTCTCACACTCAACTCGGGCATAGCCCCACTCTCACTCACTCAACTCGGGCATAGCCCCTGTCTCTCTCACTCAACTCGGGCATAGCCCCACTCTCACTCACTCAACTCGGGCATAGCCCCTCTCTCTCTCACTCAACTCGGGCATAGCCCCTCTCTCACTCACGCAACTCGGGCATAGCCCCCTCTCTCTCACACTCAACTCGGGCATAGCCCCTCTCTCACTCACGCAACTCGGGCATAGCCCCTCTCTCTCTCACTCAACTCGGGCATAGCCCCACTCTCACTCACTCAACTCGGGCATAGCCCCTGTCTCTCTCACTCAACTCGGGCATAGCCCCACTCTCACTCACTCAACTCGGGCATAGCCCCTCTCTCTCTCACTCAACTCGGGCATAGCCCCTCTCTCACTCACGCAACTCGGGCATAGCCCCCTCTCTCTCACACTCAACTCGGGCATAGCCCCTCTCTCACTCACTCAACTCGGGCATAGCCCCCTCTCTCTCTCACTCAACTCGGGCATAGCCCCTCTCTCACTCACGCAACTCGGGCATAGCCCCTCTCTCTCTCACTCAACTCGGGCATAGCCCCTCTCTCTCTCACTCAACTCGGGCATAGCCCCCTCTCTCTCTCTCACTCAACTCGGGCATAGCCCCTCTCTCTCTCTCACTCAACTCGGGCATAGCCCCCTCTCTCACTCACTCAACTCGGGCATAGCCCCTCTCTCTCTCACTCAACTCGGGCATAGCCCCACTCTCACTCACTCAACTCGGGCATAGCCCCTCTCTCTCTCACTCAACTCGGGCATAGCCCCTCTCTCACTCACGCAACTCGGGCATAGCCCCCTCTCTCTCTCACTCAACTCGGGCATAGCCCCTCTCTCACTCACTGCCTCAGAATAATTTCAATAATTCATTTTGTATAGTTGTAGGTTGTATGATGTAGTGTTTATGTATATCTGAATATCTATAAGTGTATAATGAGTTCTAAATGTTTCAAACTTATTTTAATATCTCGTTGACCTATTTATTTATAGTTTATATACGAGGCACGTCCAGAAAGTATGTTCCGTTTGGTAATAAAATTAAATTGTGTACAGATACAGAAAAATTATTTATTGCACAAGATTCTACACCTCTTAAACTACTTTTCCACATAACTGCCGAACTTTTGCAGGCATTTGTCTTAGCGTGGCACAAGTTTTTGGATACCTTCATCATAGAAGTTTGCCGCCGACCGTAAACGAGAGTGAAGACTCCCCTGTAAGATATCCAACCGTTTGGCCACCACTGTTAGGCAAATTGCGTATGTGGTCAGGAGAACTCCTAAACATACGCAGTTCTCCTGGTAAGCACGCAATTTGCCTAACAGTGGTGGCCAAACGGTAGAATATCTTACAGGGGAGTCTTCACTCTCGTTTACGGTCGGCGGCAAACTTCTATGGTTTCCAAAAACGTGTGCCACGCTATGACAAATGCCTGCAAAAGTTCGGCAGTTATGTGGAAAAGTAGTTTAAGAGGCGTAGAATCTTATGCAATAAATATTTTTTCTGTATCTGTACACAATTTAATTTTATTACCAAACGTAACTTGCTTTCTGGACATGATTCGTATACAAGTTTAGAAACGTTGAATCTCTTATTACAGTGGAACTTGGATAATTCGAACCTCAAGGGACCAGTAGAAATATTCGAATTATCCAAAAATTCGAATTAAGAAAGTTCTTTGAAAAGGGTAGGGAAAATATATTGTATTACGTTTACATAATGATGTACGTTCAACAAAGCAGATTAACAGACAACGGTGCTGTATAATGACTGTATCGTGAATAACATCAAAAGTTTCAAATTAGAAAATAAAACCAAAATGCACTATACACCTATTTAACGACAGTAGTAATCCAACAATCTAGTTAAGTATTAGAGAAATCTACTGTTTTTCAAAAAAGTTTGATATTTATACCCTTTTCCTGCAATTAAGTCTCTCGGCCATCACAAAAGAATCTAACAAATTTAATGAATGGAAACCAGAATCACTACGTCATTTCTACTTAAGAATAACGCCTAAGTTCTGTGATGTGGTTTGTTGCTTGGGCTGCACTCGGGACAGTTTTTTCGGGAACTTCCTCGACGAGTTCATCGCCAGATGCGTCGTCACCATCTTGTTTTTCGGAGTTCAGTACATTGGCGATGATTTCTGCGTCGGTCAGTTTACCACAAACTGAGACATTTTCGTCCGGTCGGCTTTTTACACGTAAAAACTTCGAATTATCTAAAATATAATTCGAATTAACCACGATTTTTTAGCATTGATTGTATATAAAATGCTAGGGACCAAGAGAAAAATTCAAATTAAAGAAGATTTCGAATTAGCCACGTCCCACTGTATGTCAATTTTTAAAATTGATTTTACTTCACGATACATTATAATAAAATAAAAAGATTACCTTCACAAAGACCTATCTCAGGTCTAAATTCTCCCCCGTTCATGATGGTATGAAGAAGGGCGGCAAAAACCCACGGGCCTAAGAGCGCATAGGATCTAAATCCGGCCCTGGAGACATAAGGCTTTTATTATTTTATTTAGCGTATGGCTTTACAGATACACAGATGACAATTACTTTTGGAAAGGAATACAAACTATATATTTATATCTACAATTGTTTATGTAAGTAATTGTCTCTGGTGATCCACGAGCGACATCAGTGACGTTGCACTGTACTTTCTTTTACGACACTTGGTGATGATATGCTGGATGGTCTGCTTATGGGCACCACAATGACAGTTAGGTGAAGAAATAATTTTCCATTTATAATGGAAGTCTGTACAGTTGCCATGACCAGTACGAATCCTGTTGAGAGTTCACCATGTTATCCGAGGAAACTCAAATCCAGGTGGGAGCGATGATCTAATGCGTTGTAAGGTTGATCCAGGCCTAGTATCCTGCCTTCCCTGCCATTCTTTTCTTATGCTGAAGTTGGTATTCTCCAAGTCTATTGCAGTCCTTGTTGATGGATTTCGAGATCGTAGACGATTCAGGCGAACATCAGCAATGCCACAGTGTATAGGAAGTTGTGGGTTATCCATTATTTTCTTGAACTCCCAGACGAGAGCGTTTTTACGTCGAAGATCTGGTGGAGGGATGTGGCTGAGGATTGGTAGACAATGGGTGGTTGTAGACCTTATTGTGCCATTCGTTAGGCGCATGGTGGTGTTGAGCTGGGTATCTATGAGGTTAGTATGAGGGCTATTCAACCAAACTGGGGCACAGTACACTGCAGCTAAAAACACAAGTCCCAAAGCTGTACAGCGACCGGACATAAGGCTAAAAAGCTCATATGACAAACAATTCCATTCTACAGAGATACTTACACGTGTTTGTAGAGAACTGACTTGGGATTAGCGTTAAATGTTCAATGAATAAAGAATGTTGTGTATCCTAGGTCCATGGAGTCATGCCAATGATGTCATAAAATATTACTGACTCTGTACTTTGGAAGGAAGCCATTTTGGGAGCCATATTGAATGACTAAACAAATGAAATACTAGCAGTCAGTTAGCTAATGTTTCAAGGATACAGTACATGAGCAGGAGGTTAAACAGGAGGTTAAACTTAACCAACATATTACTTTGAAAATTCGTGTTTATTAGTAAACAGGAGTCTCCGATGTCTCTGTCTCATTTATGGCTGTGATTATATGGAAGCTACTGAAGTATGGGTGGTGCTGAGTAATGACATTTAGGGCACAGTCAGTGCCTGTGGATGCTTTGAAAGGCTCTGCTCCTACTGTTAGTACAGCTGTACTGACTCAGTGAGGAAAGCAATGACAAACTACGTCATTCCTCACCTTGCCTAGTACGACTCAATATAGTGCTGCCTCGGTTTTGTGGGTTTCTACCACATAACCTATGGTGGTGCTATTTGAGGATCCAACCAACCACCAGGCTGAATACCTAACAGAATACAGGAGTAAAGATTCAAGGAGAAATAATTTCAACTTAGCCGATTCACCAGAGGACTTGAATGAGTTTTTAAATGGTATGGACTCTGTCTTGAGGGAAGAATTCATGATGAAAATCGATAAATGTAAACAAAAATATTGGAATGCAGCCGAAATAAATCAGAAACCCCTATTGATCTCAAATTGACAGGTGAAAATCTAAAGGAAGTAGCAGACTTCTGTTACTTAGGAAGCAAAATAACCAGTGATGGACGAAGCAAAGGCGATATAAGAAGTAGATTGGCTCAGGCAACGAAAGCATTTCTACAGAAAAGGAATCTGTTGACATCGTATATGGATTTAGGTATTAGGAAGTCATTTTCGAAAGTCTTTGTCTGGAGCGTGGCGCTCTATGGAAGTGAAATGAGGACAATAGAAACATTTGAAATGTGGAAATACAGGAGAATGTTGAATATCGGACGGGTAGATAGGGTGGCAAATAAAGAGGTATTAAGGCGAGTGGGAGAGGAGCGATGTTTCTGCCGACTGCTAAAGAGAAGAGAGAGGTTGGTAGGACACATAAGTTACTAAGACTCCCAGGAATAGCAAGCTTAGTTATGGAAGGACGGGTCGAGGACAAGGATTGTAGGGGCAGACCAAAGTTAGAATATGTTAAACAGATTGCCTCGGATGTAGGGTGTGGTAGCTATGTAGAGATGAAACAATTCGCTCAGTACAGGGAGGTATGTAGAGCTGCATCAAACTAGTAAAAAGACTGAAGACAACACAGTACACAAGATGTTCGGGAAATAGGTTCCAATATTTACAGAGGAGCTAGTATGCAACTAAAGAACAAGAAAAGTTCATATAAGCATGCCACGGAGGTTGCTGAGATTGGATTTGGGCAAAGTAACCAGTGATGGACGAAGCAAAGACGATATAAAATGTAGATTGGTACAGGCTTTGAAACCGTTTCTACAGAAAATAAATCTATGGACATCGAATATAGATTTAGGTATTAGGAAGTCACCTGGAGCGTGGCGCTGTATGGAAGTGAAATTTGGACGGTTGGTGCTGTAGATAAGAGGATAATAGAAAGGTTTGAAATGTGGTGTTACAGGCGAATCCTCTGGTGAATCAGCTAATTTGATAATGCCATCAGAAAATCTGAGAGTGACACCACACCGCTATAAAAGTTTACAATATTATAATCTCTCTTAAGTTGTTAGTTGACACTCGCTCTTGGAGCCGGGGCTGCATTTACCAGTAGGCCCCATAGTCCCGGGCCTAGGTGCGCGCCATGCTGAGGGGCGCAAAACCAAGAAGGAAGGTTTTATAAACGGACTTTGTAGGATTATTCTCTCACATCACTCATAAAAAAACTGTAACTCCTACTTTTTTATCAAGTGGTTTTCCGTATTTCTTTTGTTATACGCTCCTTTTTAATCTTGTTGCACTTCAAAATGTTCTTTTTCGAGTTCAAAAATAGATTAAATAGACTTTTTCCTCTTGTTATTTTTTAAAAACAATTTCGTACAATTTTATGATTTAAATTAAACTTTCCAAAATGTTGACACTTTTCCAATTTATATTGTGGCCATTAATTTCCAATAAATGTTTTCAACAGAAGATTTTTCAACTTCAGCGTTAGAACAGGAATGTTTTATGATTTATTAGGAGGAAATTTAAGTTTTGGATATTATTACCAGTTTAATTTGAATAATTCATTTTGTATAGTTGTAGGTTGTATGATGTTGTGTTTATGTGTATCTGAATATCTGTAAGTGTATAATGAGTCTTAAATGGTTTAAACTTATTTTAATATCTCGTTGGCCTGTTTATTTATAGTTCATAAATACAAATTTATAAACAGTTGATCCTCTCATTATTATAATTTATTAGAATAAAATTAAAATACTTAAGTATTTTTTCGTTAGTCAAATTTTGGTATTTAATGGTTAGTAGAATTGCTCTTTACTTATTGTGAAAGGGAGTAGCAGCCTTCCAGAATAAATCAATTCTTTAATTGTCTTATAGACGGTTAAGCTATTGGTAATATAAGCCAACTAATGGCTTTACTGCGTTCAGCAGCACGGCTGAAAGGGAGTAGCAGCCTTCCAGAATATATCAATTCTTTAATTGTCTTATAGACGGTTAAGCTATTGGTAATATAAGCCAACTAATGGCTTTACTGCGTTCAGCAGCACGGCTGAAAGGGAGTAGCAGCCTTCCAGAATAAATCAATTCTTTAATTGTCTTATAGACGGTTAAGCTATTGGTAGTATAAGCCAACTAATGGCTTTACTGCGTTCAGCAGCACGGCTGAAAGGGAGTAGCAGCCTTCCAGAATAAATCAATTCTTTAATTGTCTTATAGACGGTTAAGCTATTGGTAATATAAGCCAACTAATGGCTTTACTGCGTTCAGCAGCACGGCTGAAAGGGAGTAGCAGCCTTTCAGAATAAATCAATTCTTTAATTGACTTATATACGGTTAAGCTATTGGTAGTATAAGCCAACTAATGGCTTCACTGCGTTCAGCAGCACGGCTGAAAGGGAGTAGCAGCCTTCCAGAATAAATCAATTCTTTAATTGTCTTATAGACGGTTAAGCTATTGGTAATATAAGCCAACTAATGGCTTTACTGCGTTCAGCAGCACGGCTGAAAGGGAGTAGCAGCCTTTCAGAATAAATCAATTCTTTAATTGTCTTATAGACGGTTAAGCTATTGGTAGTATAAGCCAACTAATGGCTTCACTGCGTTCAGCAGCACGGCTGAAAGGGAGTAGCAGCCTTCCAGAATAAATCAATTCTTTAATTGTCTTATAGACGGTTAAGCTATTGGTAGTATAAGCCAACTAATGGCTTTACTGCGTTCAGCAGCACGGCTGAAAGGGAGTAGCAGCCTTTCAGAATAAATCAATTCTTTATTTGTCTTATAGACGGTTAAGCTATTGGTAATATAAGCCAACTAATGGCTTCACTGCGTTCAGCAGCACGGCTGAAAGCAACGGGAAACTACAGTCGTAATGCTATTCCCGAGGATACGCACCTCTCTATCCATAATTACATGTGATGATGGCCTCCTCCCTTGTAAAATTTCTATCCGGAGTTTAACTAGTCCTCCGTTCGGATCTCCGGTTTGGGACTACTCGAGAGGGGGTTGACAACACATCACGCTCCGATCCGTAGAATGTCAGAAGTCTGATAGGAAGTGGAAGGTTAGAAAACTTAGAATGGGAAATGGATAGGTTGAGGTTCGATTTGGTTGGGATCAGTGAAATGCGCTGGCAGGAAGAACAGGACTTTTGGTCAGATGACTAGAGGGTTATTAGCACTAAATCAAACAATGGCCAAACAGGGGTTGGTCTCATATTGACTAGGAAACTTGGACAGCGGGTGTAATATTATGAGCAATATAGTGAACGGATCATTGTAGCAAACAATACTAAACCTACGTGCACCTCAGTGGTGCAAGTCTGTATGCCTACCAGTCAAGCTAATGATGAAGATGTTGAAAAGGTCTACGAAGAAATAGATGAAATTCTGAGTTATATGAAGGGTGATGAAAATGTTATAGTAATGGGAGATTGGAATGCTGTGGTAGGAAACTGGAGAGAAGGGAAGATAGTAGGAAATTTCGGATTAGGTGAAAGGAATGATCGAGGAAGCAGCCTGATGAAATTCTGCACCGAGCATGTGTTGGTCATAGCTAACACCTTACACAATAACCACAATAGAAGAATATACACATGGATGAGACCAGGAGATACAGAGCGTTACCAAATTGACTTCATTATGGTCAATGAGAGGTTTCGAATCCAGATTTTGGGTTGTAAAACATATCCTGGTGCTGACATAAACTCTGACCACAATCTGGTTGTTATGAAATGCAGATTAAAGTTGAAGAAACTGAAGAAAAGTCAAAAGCCAAAAAGGTGGGCAATAGACAGACTGAAAGTGAAGGATGTAAACGAAAGATTCAAGAAGAGTATAAAGGAAGGACTAATGAAAAACCCTAAACAAACTTCAATTGCAGACGAATGTGCACTTTTGAAGAATGAAATAACAAAATCCGCAGAATAAAACATTGGTAGGAAAGAAAGAATAGGTTAAAAACCGTGGATCACTCAGGATATACTAGAATCGTTGGATGAAAGGCGGAAACACAAAAATGTAAGAGATGAAAAGGGGAAAGCAGAATACAGACGTCTGAGAAATGAGGTTAACAAGAAGTGCAAGGAAGCGAAAGAAGAATGGTTGAAAGAGAAATGTTCAGGTATAGAAAATCGTCTGAAATTAGAAAAAGTAGACACAGCTTATCGAAGGATTAAGAATACTTTTGGGGAAAAGAAGACTAAGTGCTGTAATATTAAGGACACAAATGGGAAGCCTCTAACAGACAGGGAAGAAAAGGTTGAGAGATGGAAAGCTTACATAGAGTGTTTGTACAAGGGGAAGGAGATTGAGAATCATGTAATGGAAAGCGAGGAGGAAATTGATGAGGATGCAAAAGGTGGTTTAATATTGAGATCAGAATTTGGCAGAGCATTGGAGGACTTAGGCAGGAACAAAATACCAGGCATGGATGATATACCGATTGAGTTGCTACGCTGCATAGGAGATGAAGGTCTGATCAGGTTATTTCACTTGGTGGGTAGGATTTATGAGACAGGTGAGGTACCCCCTGATTTCAAGAAGAATGCTATTATCCCTATACCAAAGATAGTGGGAGCTGACCAATGTGAAGATTACCGTACAATCAGCTTGATTACTAATGCTTAAAAGATCGTGTCTAGAATAATTTACAAGAAGATGGAAAGCCAGATAGAAACGGAGTTGGGTGAAGACCAGTTTGGTTTCAGGAGAAATGTAGGAACAAGGGAAGCTGTACTAAGTCTTAGGCTGATTTTGGAAAGTAAAATAAGGAAAGATAAGAGAACGTTCATGGCATTTGTAGACTTGGCTTTCGATAACGTTGATTGGAGTAAATTGTTTGACATTTTGAAATCTATTGGAATAAAGTACAGGGATAGCAGGGTGATATACAATCTATACAGAAACCAGATAGCAGTCATTCGAGCTGAAGGACATGAGAAAGAAGCTGGTATTCAGAAAGATGTAAGACAAGGCTTCAACTTATCACCCATACTTTTCAATCTTCACATTGAACAAGCAATGCAGGAAATTGGAGAAAAATTTAAAGTGGGAGTGAAGATTCAAGGAGAAACGCTGATGACATCGTCATCTTGGCCGACATGCCTGAGGAATTGAATGAGTTTTTGATTGGTATGGACTCCGTCTTACGGAAAGAATAGGCTACATGATGAAAATTAATAAATGTTAAACAAAAATACTGGAATGAAGCCGAAATAAATCAGAAAACTCTATGGACATCAAATTGGCAGGTGAAAAGCAGAAGGTAGTAGGTTACTTCTGTTACTTAGGAAGCAAAATAACCAGTGATGGACGATGCAAAGAGGATACAAAAATTAGATTGGCTCAGGCAAAGAAAGCATTTCTACAAAAAATGAATCTCTTGACATCGAATATAGATTTAGGTATTAGGAAGTCATTTTTGAAAGCCTTTGTCTGGAGCGTGGCGCTCTATGGAAGTGATACTTGGACTATTGGTGCAGCAGAAAAGAGGAGAATTGAAGCATTTGAAATGTGGTAATACAGGAGAATGATGAAGATCAGATGGATAGATAGGGTTACAAACGAAGATGTATTAAGACGAGTGGGAGGGGAGAGATGTTTCTGGTGACTGCTAATGAAGAGAAGAGATAGGTTAGTAGGACACATACTAAGACACCCAGGAATAACAAGCTTAGTTATGGAAGGAAATGTTGAGGACAAGAACTGTAGGGGTAGACCAAGGTTAGGATATGTTAAACCGATTGCCTCGAATGTAGGGTGTGGTAGCAATGTGCGAGATGAAACGATTAGCTCAGGACCTGGAGGCATGGAGGGCTGCATCAAACCAGTCAAAATACTGAAGACTCAAACAACAACAACAAAAATTACTTTCACAAAGACCTTTCTGAGGTCTAAATTCTCCCTCCTTCCCGACGTTATGAAGAGGGGGCGGCAAGAACCCACGGGCCTAGGAGCGCATAAAATCGAAATCCGGTTCTGAATATGCATGAGTATTGCAAAATATTGCAGAAGAAACGAATGTGCAGATGCGGATGACCTGCAACTAGATTGATGTGCGTCACTTGAATGTACAGTAATTGTGATTTGAGTAGAACTGAGGGAGTTCAAACAGCACGGCAATGTGCCATGTTGTTACCTCGGACAATAAACATCCCTCTCTTCCAGGGGATTGGCAGTGACGAGGCTTTTTACATCCTCGACATGCAAATCGCCGTCAGGACTACCAACCATCCCGTCCCAATTAACTCGGACCATTACTCTGCAGCAGCTCAGCGAGGGGACAAATTGGTGAATTCCTATCTTGCTCCCCCTCCCCCCACCTCCCCCCCCCCCCCCCCGCTATTCGTACACGTCATTGCTCAAGAATGATGACCAGCGGCCAGCTTATTAGAAAAACAGCTCTGTCATGTGAAATCCCGTCTATTTATTTTGCACCATCCAACTCTTCATTCGCGTTCTAGCCAAGTTAATATGGGTTCTATTCTCTTATCAAGTTAACTGAGCTGAAACCAAAACAGGTGAGTCACATAGACCGCTTGTTAGCTTATTTTTATTTTATTTCTTGTGTTCTAATCATATGATTGAAATCTACGTTTGAATAATAATAATATTTCTATGGCCTACAAATATTAAAATCCAACATGGCGACCATCTAAAATATTTACTAATCTATGACAGCAATCAAACCGAATTTTAAGTTGATAGAGGCCTGCTTGCCACGGTGGGTGAGTGGTCAACATGTCGGTCTACTAACCCCAAGCTTGCAGGTTCGCTCCAGTGGTAAGTAATTTTTGAAAGGCGGCAAAAATTGTGACACTGGCATGTCAAAGAACCCATTTGAATTCAGTAGGCCGTGTTCATAATGGCAAAATTAATCTCGGGAGTTTCCGCCAACACAAAGTTCCTCATTTCTCTACTAGAAAGCGCTATAGTGTTCAAGGAGGTTAGATATCTAACTTTCAGGGAACAACGAAATTCGACAGGCAAGCTACCCTTTGGGTGTCAAATAACAAAGCTTGCACCCGGCATCCGACGCCATACGATATTATTATTATTATTATTATTAATATAGGCCTAAGTAGAATATATGAAAATAGACTATATAGTTCTTCACGGCACTGCTTGTTGTTGTTGTTGGTGTTGGTGGTGGTCTTTGAGACTTAAGCCTTTATACTGGATTGATGCAGTCTCCACATGTCCCTGTCCTGAGCTAATTGTTTGATCTCTACATAGCTACCACACCCTACATTCAAGGCAATCTCTTCAACATATTCTAATCTTGGTCTACCCCTACAGTTTTTGTCCTCGACCCTCTCTTCCCTACCCCAGCTGAGTACGGCATTACTTCCACTTACTTGTGCCGGGCTCCTTCAACTTCTTTCCTGTCAACCTCTCTTGGTTAAATCTTGTTCTCTTCCGACCCCAACGGTATTAGAGTATCATGGCCTAGGGAGTCTCTTCCTTCCCCGCCTTAATTGTCCCTTGTCTCATCGTACCTGATAACCCCCTTCTGCGAGGGGTCAGCCTTCCTTTTCTTTTCATGTTATCTCCTGCCTTCTGCTCAAGGTCCTCAGTGGGGCAGGGTGTATGTAGCCTCACCACTTCTGGTGCGCCCTGGATATTGCTACACCCTCAGGGGCTCACGGCTGGTGAGTTTGGGAGTTGGTGACCCCGAGGGATTCCTGAGCTGGGTCCGTTTTGTCCCCTTTTCCCTCTAACATTTGGGTGGACCCTCTGCTCTTTCCCTTTCACTATCTGCCTATCCCGGCTCTCCTTCCTTCCAAGTCCCTCAATCCTCGAGGGTTGAGGGCTTTCCTTTTCTTTTCTTCCTGATGATCATCATCAACCTGCCTTCCTGGGTAGCGAATTCAGTGGCGTAGTCGGTAGCATGCTGAACTTCTATGCCCAAGATCGCGAGTTCAAACCCTGCCGAAGTCGTTGGATTTTTTAAGAGCGTTAATATTCTTCAGTATGCCTTCCTTCGGAGGGGAAGTAAAGCCAGCGGACCCATGTCATAGATTACAATTAAAATTGGCATGAAAAAGAACCGACCACTGCAATTGGTAGTGTAGCCAAATTTGTAGGTTATAATTCGTAGGAATTGTCTACTACAAAGAATCATGGAAGGAAAAGAAGATAGAAAAAGAGGGAGAGGAAGAAGCATATTTGGAATGTTGACAGACGTGAAGAGGGATGAAAGAAACGAAAGATGCTTAGGACAGAGAGAAATGGAGGACGTCCTGTTGAAACCTGTCTGCGGACAGATCTACCGAAAGAGAGAGAATAAGTTAGAAACGCTCTATCAAGTTCCAACGTTCGTCACTAGGTGCAGTGGTTTCTCGTAGCCAAAGTTGGAACTACTTTAATTTGAACTTCCTCTTTCTTCTTCAACCATTTCATCTCATCCACACGCGACGGTACTTGTAGCTCACCATAAAATCAGCTACACATTCTGGCGAGCTGAGCATGTCCTCGCACACCCCCGGCACTAAAAATCTGCCAACCTATCTCTTTTCTTCATTAGCAGTCACCATAAACATCTCTCCTCTCCCACTCGTCTTAATACCTCTTCATTTGTTACCCTATCTACCCATCTGATCTTCATCATTCTCCTGTAACACCACATTTCAAACTATGTAATTCTCCTGTTTTAAACAGCACCAACAGCCCAAGTTTTACTTCCATAGAGCGCCACGCTCCAGACAAAGGCTTTCAAAAATGACCTCCCAATACCTAAATCTATATTTGATGTCAACAGATTTCTTTTATGTAGAAATGCTTTCCTTGCCTGAGCGAACCTACTTTTAATATCGAGTTTGCATCGTTATTTTGCTTCCTAAGTAACAGAAGTCTCCTACTTCCCTTAGCTTTTCACCTGCCAATTCGACATCCATAGGGTTTCTGATTAATTTCGGCTGCATTGCATTATTTTTTGTTTTACATTGATTTTTATCATGATTTCTATCCTCAAGACGGAGTCTATATCATTTATAAACTCATTCAAATCCTCTGATGAATCGGCTAAGCTAATACATTGTACTATTAGTTATGAATGAAAATCCACAGCCTGCTTCCAGTCAACCGACCGGGACAGGGAATAGAATGAATGAATGGAGCCCGCTTCTAGCGGCGAGGATATGAACTGTACCGGCCGCCGAAGCCTGTCGCATTCCCCTGGGGCAATGATTAAATGAATGACAGATGAAATGAAATGACAGTGGAGAGTGTTGCTGGAATGAATTGGTGACAGGGAAAACCGGAGTACTCGGAGAAAAACCTGTCTGTCTCCGTTTTTTCCAGCACAAATCTCACATGGAGTGACCGGGATTTGTGCCACGGACCCAGCGGTGAGAGACCGGCGTGCTGCCGCCTAAGCCACGGAGGCTTTGTATTATTATTATCATCCCTCCCTATATTATTCTGCTAAGGTCCTATTCCAGTTTTGTACCGAAAATAACGTCCCATTAAAACCAACCTACACATATGGGGTACCTACAGGTTCAGCATAACCCAATACGTAAGCGAAACGCACTCACTTATTATTTAAATGCCTCAAAATTAAATAAATACCTTAAAACATGTATATTTACAATTAAATAATGAAGGAATGCAACACGGTAACCATGGTAACAGAATCTCACAGGTCCATCTATTTCTCTAAGACGCAATGCAATTCCAATTATTACATTACTGTGAAAGATTCCAGACCGTTATAAGGTTATCACTGAACCATGGCGAATAGAAGGACCTAGTGTGAGGACTCCGCCATTTTAGCACTGTAGTTTTTGGTCCCGCCGCTACAAGCACTGCAAGCGATTATGTCCAACACGTGCTGTGTTTCCGTCGAGCCGGGCCATAGAAAGTGCGCGAGAAGTTACTGTGTGAGATATTTGTGTGAATTAAATTGAATTTTCTTTGCTTTCAGTTCTTAAATTCAGTTCATTGTGCCTTGTGTACATCAGCGTTTTGTGTTTTGTGTACTTCAAACATATTTATTATGTGGCTTTGTTCATTTAATAGTTCAACATGTCTTACTGTTTTGTGCCTGGCTGAAAGTCAAGGTATGGTCGAGTAGTTGAGGATATACGATTTTTTTCACCTCCGAAGGATACAAATCAATTTGAAAAATGGGCCAGAGCTATTCCACGAAAGGATACGGAGTTAACGCGTAGTAGTAGAATTTATCAAATTCATTTCTCTGATGATTTGATAGTAAAATCAGATAATTTTATAGTGAATGGTGAAGAAGTGAAAATCTCTCGTGTGAGGTGGAAGTTACGTCCTGGAGCAGTGCCTCATATTTTCCCTAATTTACCGAAGTACCTGTCAAGTGAGAATAAGTCCCGTAAAGCTCCTAATAGGAAAAAGAATCTCGATACCACCAGGAAGAGAAGAAAGAAGATTGAAGATGGGAGTGAAGCAACGAATGAGGCATTAAAAGGTCAGTCTAATGTTGATAAGAATTTGGGTCATTCTAGTGTACTTACCGATGCTGAAAAGACTATAATATTGCTCAAAAGGCACCTAAAGAATGCTAACCGTAATTTAATTCGCGTTAGATCCTGCCTCAACTCAGCAAAATCGAGAATTAATTTGCTGGAGAAGCAGGTTCGACATTCACAGGCATTTACTTACAAAGATAAGAAACACCTTAGCAAGAAGGAAAAGATGATAATAGACACTATGCTCAAGAAATGCCAGGTAAAATCTACCAATGGTATGAGGTACAGCAATGAATTCATTTTAGAGAGTTTATTGTTGAGAATAAAATCACCGAAAGGATTTCGTCATTGTCGGCGACATAATATCTTGCCTCTGCCCTCAGAAAGTCACTTGAGAAAACGTTGTAAAGGACTTAAGTGCCCTTATGTAGTTAATACGCATAGTATAAATGCCATTTCAGACTATTTTAAGGAAGAAAAGAATGATAATTCACGTTACGGTGTTGTAATTTTCGATGAAGTGAAGCTAAGAGAAGAAATCCAGTTTAATAGTTTTTCTCATAAAGTTGATGGATTAGTTGATTTAGGTGAACACACACCTGACCTCCAGAAGAATGTACTTGCAAATCACGCTCTAGTGTTTATGTTCGTACCATTCATGCATAATTGGGTGCAGCCAGTTGCTGTTTATGCAAGCAGAAATGCTACTCCAGGGGACATTCTCGCAAAAAATTTAATACAGGTGATTTTGCAGTTAGAAGAGTCTGGGGCGAGGGTGGTTGGCTTTACTTGTGATGGTAGTCAGACAAATAAAAAGGCCTGGAGATCGTTAGGAGTTAGTGGCAAGACAAGCTCTCTACAACCTCACATCCTTAATCCTGCAGATGTTACGAGAAAGATCTGGGCTTTCTCCGACTTCGTTCATGTATTGAAATGCATAAGAAACCACTTTCATGATAAAGTAGAACTTCTCTATAATGACAAAATTATTAATTTCAATTTTTATAGGGAACTGTTCAAAGAAGATCTCTCAGGGTATGCTGGGCTTAGAGCATGCCCCAAGCTGACAGTTGCTCATTTAGACCCATCATCTTTCCAGAGAATGAACGCTAGGCTTGCATTCCAACATTTCAGTGACAGTGTTTCCAAAGGTATTAAATTTTATCGAGAAATGGGACTGGCAGGATTACAAGGTAGTGAGGACACTGAGACATTTACCAGTGATATAAATGTTGTTGCTGATGCACTAAATGCATTCATTCCGTCTCAGGCTCTTCGTAAAGGTTCACCCTCTCATACAGCTATTGTTAATTTTCTTCACACCGTGAGATCAACCAATAACACCTTTGCCTCCAATAGAACCTTGGAATCACTAGTAGTAACCCTACAGAGTACTTTGGAGCTGTGTGAATGGCTTTGGGAGAAAGGTTATAAGTATGTGTTGACAGGAAAGCTCACCCAAGATCCCTTGGAACGGCACTTCGGAATTATGCGGTCTTTCAGTTCAGATGATCATCCATCGACAATAGATTTCCTTCATTTGCATCTACTTCAATGTATATACGTCCCTATAAAAGAGGTTTTAAATGTTGGTGGAAATTGTGAACCTAAACGGGAGCAGATCTTGACCTCGTATGTTAATCAGATGCGTATATTAGCCCGGAATGTGGAAGTGCATAACAAGACAGTGAAGGAATCAGTGGAAACTTCCATTAAGAAAAAAATTGTGGTTCGAGATGCAGTAAATATCGAAGACTGAGAAAGCTCTGTACCTGAATTTGACAGCGCAGTTCGAAACTCTTCGATTGATAAGTGTTTAGTGTACCATTTGGCTGGCTATGTTGTTAAGCACTCTTCTAAATTTATTAAGTGTTCGCCTTGTGCTCATTCTCTACGTGACAATAATCTAAATACATTTTCAGTTCTTTCCGAAATAAAGGACTACGGCTCAATGAACAATGATTTGTTTCTAACACGTCCTTCGAGAAGTGTATGTGATATTCTTTTCCAGGCCGAGAAAGTAATTACCGGAAAATTAAACTCAAAATCGATGTGGAGCGAAATATTTTTTGATTGCATCGATTCCATAGAAACAATTTCAGTTGATCCTTCAGGAGCTGGCTGTTGTCTTCAGCATGTCATGGATGTTATCCCCAGACTTGTTTATCATTATATAAAGTGCCGATTTTTCTTCAGAACGAAGGAAATCCGCCGAGATTTGCAATCTCTAACATCCGCCAAGTCTTCACGCAAGCTTTCGAAAGTCCAGTAGCCGATAAAATGAATTGGTAAGAAGAGTGTTACTTTAAATAGTTTATGAGTGCTTGTTTTAATATGCTAGGGATTATGTTTTTTAAAAATCTGTGTCGATATACTCCAGGAATCTGTGCTTTTCGTAACATGTAATGAAGACCGTAGTTCCTATTTCCGTGAATTATATTTTCCATTGTGCCTTGCCGTGCTATTTTAATTGTAATCGCTAATTACTTTTTAAAAGATTATTAGTTACAAAGTAATTCGTTTCCCTTAGCAGCATCCCTAAGACCAGCTGACACCGGCAGCGTGGGACTTGCCCCCTCCAACGATGCCTGGCGGGACGCGCTTGAACTTGAGGAGTCTTCTCACTTTCTCTTTCATTCGTCATGACTGAACCAAATTAAGCTGTGAAATTCATCAATACATACAGTATAATGCGCTTAAGGGGGTCAAGGGGCACTCTAGAATTTTTTCACGCAATTTTCTCGAGTGAGTGTGGTACGAAAAGTCTTTTTCACCCGACTATAAAGGGTCTCCGAAAACCACATTTAAAGGCCCTTAAAAGAACAGTGTCTGTGATATTCCCAGAAAACTAACTTTGCTCTGATATACTGTGCTCAAATCCAGTTGCCTAGATTGAAGGGTACAAGCCGTGAGCCTAGATTTGAGGGAACAGGCCATGATTCTAAGTTCGGATATGGATGTTTGAATAGCGCTCTCCAAACCTTCTTAGAAGCATTTCGAAGGAATTTACAGCCAAGAAGTGGGTAAGTGACGTAGGAGGAGAGCTTCATAGTCGAGGCTATATGTCACTAAATATTTCCCATTGAGATGGAAACATGAAACCTATATCAGATTACTGGCATGAACAAGAGAAGAATAATGAGCTTTGTTTCAAAGAAATTGATCGAACAGAAGCCGAGTTATGAGCTGTTTTAGTTCCAGCGTTTTCGCCGCAGTGACCTCGAGCCAGCAAGCGGATGGGTATATAAGGCGAGCCTCGCAGGCAGAGGTATGTTCACTTCATCACAAGCACTCCGTTGACTCGGTCGTGCTACGCTACGTAAGTGCTCTAGCCGCTTGACTATCACCGAACTTCGAACATCGTTATTATCACCGAGCACATGGTTGCATTTAAACTTCAACTTACAGCACAAGCTGTGGACTTAGAATTTTCGACAGTACATGGTTACTGAAAGTGTTAAACTATTTCGAGTGAGTTTAGAACTTTTCTTCGATTTCACAGAAGTGAAATAAGTCTGTGGCACTTGGTAATTTTTACCGCTACAACTTGGACGTATGGTAGACTATGTCTACAACTTTTTCTTCAGTCCACATTCACTTAGAGCTGGATTATTTATATCCAATAGTTGGACCAGCCAAGATAAGTCAGTAACTTCAAAACCAGTCTTGCATATTACAATTCGAAAGCCGAATGGGAATACAGGTTTAGCCTTGTGCGATCTGAAAAGTGAGAAGCTTTGCCCAGCCAACTCGACAGAATTTGTAATTGTGCTGAAAAGATTGTAAGAGTATTGGAATACTGATTGTATCACAGTGGGTCTTGGTAATTATTTCATCATGGATCGCTTAGATCAGACCCCTGTCAACTACACTTCAGCTCTTGAAGTTGCCAACATTTTTCTGCAAGACATTATAAACGCCACTATATCTGCGTAAACAGCTTGTGGGCATGACATGGAATCTGATACGAGAATATAAGTACGCGTCATAATGGGACAGACAACAGGAAGATTGAGTAGTCTGGTTCAGTCCAGATTTCTACCATCAAGACCTACAAGAATCTAAGCTGCAATTTACATTATTTCTATGCGAAGTTAGTTGGATTTTCTCGTATTTTCTACAGTCTTGCCAACACATATTTTTAGCCTACTTTCGATTTTTGCAAAAAAATGAAAGTAGACTTATGAGATCAACACAGGGCGAAAAAAGTGTGTCTGTCTGTGTGTGTGTATGTGTGTGTGTGAGTCTGTGTGTGTGTGTGTGTGTGTGAGTCTGTGTATGTGTGTGTGTGTGAGTCTGTGTGTGTGTGTGTGAGTGTGTGTACTCTGAATGTCTGTCCCCCCCCCCCATCAATTCGAAAACGGTGAATGCGAATTGAACGAAATTTGGTACAAAGGTAGCACTAGCAAAGGACACCTCAGTGTCATGTTTTATATTGCCGCCATCTTGACGGAAACGTAATGGCGGCCACACAAATGTTCAAAGCTTAAATCAAATTACGACTAACCTAATCATCCGATCTCTACCAAATTTTGCAACAACATACCCTTATAGAGGAAGCATCCTTTGACCAAATTAATAGGTTATTAGCCTAACAGTTTGCGGATGGCGGCCATCTTTATGTCAAAATTGATTCCCCCTATTAATTCGAACACGGTGGAACCGAATGCAGCGAAATTTGGTACAGAGGTAGCACTAGCAAAGGGCACCTCAGTGTCATGTTTTATATCGCCGCCATCTTGACTGAAACGTAATGGCGGCCACACGAATGTTCAAAGCTTAAATCAAATTACGATTAACCTAATCATCCGATCTCCACCAAATTTTGCAACTACATACCTTTATGGAGGGAGCATCCTTTGACCAATCTAATAGGTCATTCGCCTAATAGTTTGCGGATGGCGGCCATCTTTATGTCAAAATTGATTCCCCCTATTAATTCGAACACGGTGGAACCGAATGGAACGAAATTTGGTACAGAGGTAGCACTAGCAAAGGGCACCTCAGTGTCATGTTTTATATCGCCGCCATCTTGACGGAAACGTAATGGCGGCCACACAAATGTTCAAAGCTTAAATCAAATTACGGCTAACCTAATCATCCGATCTCTACCAAATTTTGCAACAACATACCTTTATGAGGGGAGCATCCTTTGACCAAACCAATAGGTCATCAGCGTAATAGTTTGCGGATGGCGGCCATCTTTGTGTGAAAATCGACTCCCCCTATTAATTCGAACACGGTGCAACCGAATGGAACGAAATTTGGTACAGAGGTAGTACTAAGAAAAGGCACCTCAGTGTCATGTTTTATATCGCCGCCATCTTGACGGAAACGTAATGGCGGCCACACAAATGTTCAAAGCTTAAATCAAATTACGACTAACCTAATCATCCGATCTCTACCAAATTTTGCAACAACATACCCTTATAGAGGAAGCATCCTTTGACCAAACCAATAGGTCATCAGTGTAATAGTTTGCGGATGGCGGCCATCTTTGTGTGAAAATCGACTCCCCCTATTAATTCGAACACGGTGCAACCGAATGGAACGAAATTTGGTACAGAGGTAGTACTAACAAAAGGCACCTCAGTGTCATGTTTTATATCGCCGCCATCTTGACTGAAACGTAATGGTGGCCACACGAATGTTCAAAGCTTAAATCAAATTACGACTAACCTAATCATCCGATCTCTACCAAATTTTGCAACAACATACCCTTATAGAGGAAGCATCCTTTGACCAATCTAATAGGTCATTCGCCTAATAGTTTGCGGATGGCGGCCATCTTTATGTCAAAATTGATTCCCCCTATTAATTCGAACACGGTGGAACCGAATGGAACGAAATTTGGTACAGAGATAGCACTAGCAAAGGGCATCTCAATGTCATGTTTTATATCGCCGCCATCTTGACTGAAACGTAATGGCGGCCACACGAATGTTCAAAGCTTAAATCAAATTACGATTAACCTAATCATCCGATCTCTACCAAATTTTGCAACACCATATCTTTATGTGGGAAACATATTCTGACCAAACTGCAAGAACATCAGCCCAATAGTTTGCAGATGGTGGCCAAGTATGTGTGCAAATCGATTCCCACTATCAATTCAAACACGGTGAAACCGAATTGAACGAAATTTGGTACAGAGGTAGCACTAGCAAAGGGCACCTCATATTCATGTTTAATATCCCTATAGCACGTTGTGTTTCAACAAGCTACTACAACCAACATTCAATCATACTCCTTGAAAAGGACAAAGAGTTATAACAATACCCATGCATTTAGGAGAAAGTAGGCTATATGTTCTTTACTGAACATCTTGTTTTTCTATAGTCATCGATATGTTTATTTGCTTTTGCAAATATTGTCTTTCGAAACCTGAGTTGATTTTGTACTCAGATTTATACGATTCGATATTTATGGACGAGCATTTATTTTATTTCGATATTTTGAGATTTAAGAATTAATCTAAGTTGAGGAATGGATAGTTATCATTTTGAAGTCGAGGGTGATATTCCCCGTACAGTTTGATAACTTTAACCTAGTTTTGAACATAATAATAATAATAATAATAATAATAATAATAATAATAATAATAATAATAATGGGATTTAATAATAATTTTATTTTTTTCTATTTTTCTGGAATAATAATAATAAACATTTGTAGTTTATAATAATCATTTTCTGATTGTATGATTAATACAGTTGACATTTGAAGTCAGACTCTAAATCGGATGTTTGTTAATTCCGAAGGTTAGTGGTTAACACATGCCCACTTATAATGAATAGTTAAATTCAGTGAAATTGTTTCACGTTTGCATTTCATATTTAAAGCTTTGATAAAGACACGGAAAGAAGTGAAATGGGAACCTAAGCATGTATAAAGCAGGGTTTTTGCTAGAGTTTATATAAAATAAAATCATTATGACGCAGCTTCTTTCACAACGTTTGCTAATATTAACACTGTGTGGAATTTCTGATGGTGAAATTATATTGTCGTAAACTCATTGGTGAGGTTTACTGATTTTGAAACTTCCATTTGTCATAACAAGCAAAGGCTTGATTATTTTGTATGATTTGGGAAGATGTCATTGTGTGTGTGCTGATAATTATATGCCATTCTGAGTGCGCAATTTAAGTCGCAGGAATGAGGTTGTGTAAAATGGAGCACCAATCAAATTGTAGGCTGGATGTTTTTGATGTAGTAGGAGAGTCGTTTTTCGCCACACTTTCGTCGTAATATAACCACAGGTTATTTTGTGAACCATCATTATTAAATTACTGTTGATCCACGTGTTTGAAAATATTTCTAGTAATTGCTTACCCGGAATATTATTATTCTACTGGTTCCTTTCATTCAGGAAAGCTTTACCGTTGTCTAAATGTTGATTTATAATTCTGTGATTTTTATCACGTGTCAATCATATGGGCCAATGCTGTTGTTTGAAATTGTTACTTATTAACAACCTCTATAAGCTGAAAGGATTTTCAGATCCTATAAAAATAAATATACATTTTCTTTAATAAGTTGATGCTGAACATATTTGACATTTTTTTCAAAATCACTTTGATGATAATAATAATAATGATTTGTTTCATTATAAAACATGTTAAATGATATTTCAAATTTCCTAATGAATGTTTTCAACGAATAATTAATTAATTCGTTAACTGAATCCATATGGAATGGAAGTTATATTTGGGATAATTATATTTTTGATTTAAGCCTCCGTGGCTTAGGCGGCAGCACGCCGGCCTCTCACCGCTGGGTCCGTGGTTCAAATCCCGGTCACTCCATGTGAGATCTGTGCTGGACAAAACGGAGGCAGACAGGTTTTTCTTCGGGTACTCCGGTTTTCCCTGTCACAATTTCATTCCAGCAACACTCTCCACTATCATTTCATTTCATCTGTCATTCATTTAATCATTGCCCCAGAGGAGTGCGACAGGCTTCGGCAGCCGGCACACTTCATATCCTCGCCGCTAGATGGGGCTTCATTCATTCCATTCCTGACCCGGTGGGAGACTGGAAGCAGGCTGTGGATTTTCATTTTCATATTTTTGATTAAGTCAAAATTATTTTTGACAGACTTTGGATTGAGATCTATGTTTCAATAGATATTTTCTGTTTATTTAATCCACAAAAATGCTCAAAGTCCATGTAAATCATAGTGTATTTCACTTATTATGAACAACTTTGTATTTGACAAATCCTAATATTATTATTGCCTAAGAAGTGTTAGTCGAAATGTTACGATAATAGTTTTGAGAAACGAACAGTGAAAGTGATTTTCCAACCAGTGATAAATTTTCTTATTGATCTTCAACGTGTGAATGCTAAATAATTTAGGGATCAGTATGGACGATTGACTTTGCTTTGATAAAACCCTACCCTTGTACATAATTATGTTGAACGAAGTCAACAGGACTGATATTCTGACCTCTCGTTTCAACTATGTTAGTGTTCATGTGTTGGCGATATTGTATATTGTGTAAATAACTTATTCCTTTCCAGTCATCTATTATGCCATTTTGGGCATATTTTCTTCATGTCATTTTAAAGTTTTAATAAAAATGAGATAATTTTATGGTATTCAATCACCGTTTTCATGAATCTCCTTCTATCCTTATTGTTGCGTCGAGCCGAAAATCAGTTAAGCATTTTTTTGTTGGGTCTTTGCATTCGACTTTAACCCATCTGGCGCCTCGGGATATTTTGATTCTCGTGCTGACTGATTTTTGGTGAAATGCATATGTGGTCGTCCGGACTTCGGTCCAAACGGGCACAATACCTATGAAGGAATGAGAAACCCCTAACCACTACACCAGTAGCTGAATTGATAAAGTCTGATTATTCATACCAAGGATAAATCAGTCATAGCATTCATGATTGAGATTTTGCTAAGTGTACTCTTTACAACTAGAATATTCGCGGGCGAAGCCGCGACGGGTAATGCTAGTAAATATTAATTCAGGCTTGTACAGTAATACCTGCCTAAAGCGGAAAGCAAACGTTCCGGATTTATTTTTCCGTTTTCACAGGTTTCATCTTTACAAAGGGTTGAGTTTTAATATGACAAAATACAAGGAAATACCGTATTATAGCACAACCGACAGTAGTGGCTACGCTGGCTAAGGTGCAGCATTAGGTCATGGGGCCAAGCTCTCTGCTGACTCGGTAGACGCGTGGGTTCGAGCCCCAACGTCGGCCGTCCTTGAAATGGTTTTCCGTGGTTTCCCCATTTTCAACACCAGGCAAATGCTGGGACGGTACCTTCTGACAGGCCACGGCCGCTTCCTTCCACATCCTTGCCCAGTTTCATTCACCATCATTCATTTCATCTCCCATTAACTCCTCTCCTGAGGTTGGCGTCAGGAAGGGCATCCGACCGTAAAAACCATCGCCACAAAGACTTCCATCGCATCTCATCCCCGACCCCGTTGGAAAACGGGAATAATAAGGGGTAGACATACACCCTGTATTATAGCACAGGATTACAATGAAATAATAATTTAAAATATAGGTCTGTAAATTGTAAAAAGAAGATAGATTCACAGGTATTTCAGTGTATTTTCAACTTACGTACAACAAGATGATCAGTAAAGAACATATAGCCTACTTTCTCCTAAATGCATGGGTTTTGTTATAACTCTTTGTCCTTTTCAAGGAGTATGATTGAATGTTGGTTGTAGTAGCTTGTTGAAATACAACGTGCTATAGGGATATTAAACATGAATATGAGGTGCCCTCTGCTAGTGCTACCTCTGTACCAAATTTCGTTCAATTCGGTTTCACCGTGTTTGAATTGATAGGGGGAATCGATTTGCACACGTACTTGGCCACCATCTGCAAACTATTGGGCTGATGTTCTTGCAGTTTGGTCAGAAAATGTTTCCCACATAAAGATATGGTGTTGCAAAATTAGGTAGAGACTAGATTATTAGGTTGGTCGTAATTACATTTTAGCTTTTAACATTTGGGTGGCCGCGATTACGTTTCCATCAAGATAGCGGTGATATAAAACATGACACTGAGGTGCCCTTTGCTAGTGCTACCTCTATACCAAATTTCGTTCCATTTGGTTTCAGGGTGTTTGAATTAATAGGGGGAATCAATTCTGACACAAAGATGGCCGCCATCCGCAAACTATTAGGCGCTTGACCTATTAGACTGGTCAAAGGATGCTCCCTCCATAAAGGTATGTAGTTGCAAAATTTGGTAGAGATCGGATGATTAGGTTAATCGTAATTTGATTTAAGCTTTGAACATTCGTGTGGCCGCCATTACGTTTCAGTCAAGATGGCGGCGATATAAAACATGACACTGAGGTGCCCTTTGCTAGTGCTACCTCTGTACCAAATTTCGTTCCATTCGGTTCCACCGTGTTCGAATTAATTGGGGGAATCAATTTTGACATAAAGATGGCCGCCATCCGCAAACTCTCAGGTGAATGACCTATTAGATTGGTCAAAGGATGCTCCCTCCATAAAGGTATGTAGTTGCAAAATTTGGTAGAGATCGGATGATTAGGTTAATCGTAATTTGATTTAAGCTTTGAACATTTGTGTGGCCGCCATTACGTTTCCGTCAAGATGGCGGCGATATAAAACATGACACTGAGGTGCCTTTTGTTAGTACTACCTCTGTACCAAATTTCGTTCCATTCGGTTGCACCGTGTTCGAATGAATAGGGGGAATCGATTTTCACACAAAGATGGCCGCCATCCGCAAACTATTACGCTGATGACCTATTGGTTTGGTCAAAGGATGCTCCCCCGATAAAGGTATGTCGTTGCAAAATTTGGTAGAGATCGGATGATTAGGTTAGTCGTAATTTGATTTAAGCTTTGAACATTTGTGTGGCCGCCATTACGTTTCCGTCAAGATGGCGGCGATATAAAACATGACACTGAGGTGTCCTTTGCTAGTGCTACCTTCGTACCAAATTTCGTTCAATTCGCATTCACCGTGTTCGAATTGATAGGGGGGGGGGACAGACATTCAGAGTGCACACACTCACACACACACAGACACACACACACACAGACTCACACACACACATACACACACACAGACAGACACACTTTTTTTCGCCCTGTGTTGATCTCATAAGTCTACTTTCATTTTTTGCAAAAATCGAAAGTAGGCTAAAAATGTCAGTTTCTCTGCTCGTTTCTTTGTTTCCACGTGTCTTTCAAAGTGCATCGTCGCGACTCCTTTACAAGAGAACGTTGTATGGTCTCCTCTTCATCCTGCATTAACTCCAGGAGTTCTGGAACATTCTAGGAAGCTGAAAATTCCTGAAGGTCACTCACAACAGATAGTGATTCTCCAAACGTTTGTATCTTTAGCTCCCTTTCGCTGCATTCAATATCGTCGTCCATTTCTTCCATGATTTCGCCCCGGGTTTTTGCGACTGCACTTTGAATGTCGTCAGTCGTTAATGTTTCCTACAACTTTGGTGCATGTGCAGCGAGTTCCGATTCAACACGGAACTATAAAATGGGTTGCCTACCCACCCGCAATCGGCTTGAAATTTGTTCGCAGCGCGCTAGCGACGGGGCGGAGTTCAATTTCACTGATTACCGCTTTCACATGCAGCATTGCAAAGTATTTTGCTCTTTCAAAATATATTTACACAGGCTTCACAATTAGTTTGAACGATTTCTGTTTCAGAACTTGTTATTTTACGCTTCTAATAATGGCTTTTGCAGAGCATTTCTATGAAATTAAATGTTATTTTACAACATAGTTTATTACAACAAAATGTACTGCTTTTTAACCCAATACCACAAAACAACAATTTGGAAATTATATGTTACAAAATTGAGTTTAGTTAAGAATATATTTCAACGATTTCTATTTCAGAATTATTTACCTGCAACAATGTAAAATGATAGGAGGACGAACACAGGCAGTTTAGTCTTACTTCATACTCCAGGACATCTTGGATGATTTTACATTGGCGTAGTTGAACAACATGCTTTTTCAACAAGATGGTCATCCAGCGCACTCCTTCAGACTGGCGGGAGAAGTTTTAAACCGTTTGTTTCCTGGCCGGTGGATAGGAATGGTGGCATTATAGAAATCCCACCACGTTTACCTGATCTGACCGTCCTGGATTTCTTCATTTGGGGCTACGTCACGTCGAGAGTATTTTTAAGATCACCACAAACACCCGAAGAAATGGAGCTCGTCATTACGGAAGCCTTTGCGGAAATTACTCCCCAGATGATGTCGATCGCAAGAGAGAACTTCATACGGCGAGTGACCCTCTGCTTAGAAAATGATGGACGCCACTTCGAACACCGTATGTAAATGTCCATTTGCAGTAGATATAACGTCTGTGATAAATTAACTTTTTAGTTGCACCGAAGACTGATTACAATTTTGTAACAAATCATTTCCAAATTGTATCTCGTTTTGTGGTATTGGGTTAAAAGCATAAAATTGTGTTGTAAGTAAAATACAACACAAAAAAACATTGTGTCGTAATAAACTATGTTGTAAAATAAAATTTTATTTCATAGAAATGCTCTGCAAAAGCCATTAACAGAAGCGTAAAATAACAAGTTCTGAAACAGAAATCGTTCAAACTAATTGTGAAGCCTGTGCAAATATATTTTGAAAGAGCAAAATACTTTGCAATGCTGCATAAGAAGGCGGCAAACAGTGAAATCGAACTCAGCCCCGTCGCTAGCGCGCTGCGAGCCGATTTCAAGCCGATTGCAGGAGGGTAGGCAACCCATTTTACAGTTCCGTGTTGAATCGGAACACGCTGTACAGTCTATAGCTTTGTATTATGGATAAGACAATCCGTCTCATTCAGGTTATTTACGCCTACAGTTCCGGAATTTCTTTCCGTTTCCGTGTTAGGCAGTTTTCCAGTCTACAGTATCATTTTATAAGGTGCGTTCAAAAAGTAACGAGCCGTAGGCTGGAATGTGCAAACCGGTGACGACATGTGCTAATCGTGGCGTGTGTAATGAGGTGTTTCGGACCAGAGCGTGGAAGATCACAGCCCGTCGCTAGAGGGCACGTGTGCACGTCACGTGACGATACAAAGCAAGCAGCAGCATGCATCAATCGTCCAACCAAGACAAAGACAGTGGGCCATTCGACATTCTTCCTGGTGTGGTAGAAGACTGTGGGGAACCCATTGGGCACACACTTTCCGCAAGTGCAGTCGTTCTTTCATGATGGTGTGCACAATTCCGACGCTCAATCCGACCACGGCGGCTGTGGCGTTCACTGTCACTCGGCGGTCCTGGGTAATGAGTGGATCACCCAGCTGGACGTTGTCATCGGTAATGCAGGGGGTGCCCCAGAGCGGGCATCATCGGCTAATGACACCCGTCCTTCCCTGAAGCGCTTGTGCCACACCTTGACCCTTGCAAGAGACATGCAGTGTTCGCTGTACACTTGTGACATTCGGTGATGAATGTCCGTTCCCCCTACTCCTTCAACTGTCAGAAACCGATCAACACCTCTTTGTTCTTCGTTTGACGCCTCCATGCCACTGTTTGCAATGCGACTGGCAACGTTGGACGATTGATGCATGCTGCTGCTTGTTTTGTATCGTCACGTGACGTGCACGCGTGCCCTCTAGCGACGGGCTGTGACCTTCCACGCTCTGGTCGGAACCACACCTCGTTACACACGCCACGATTAACCGATGTCGTCACTGGTTTGCGCATTACAGCCTCCGGCTCGTTACTTTTTGTACGCACCTTGTACATAGGAAAAACCCCCGTTCCGAATTTTGTTTTCCGTTTGTTCAGGTTTCCGGTTTATAAAGAGTCCGGTTTAGGCAGGTTTCACTGTAATAGAGAAGGTGACGAGTCCCATCGTAGTTAGAAAAACCGTTCGTCACACGCACGAACTCACTGTGGACTCGATCAGATATACTCCAATAATATCACATGTGCAACACGAGGTAGGAGATCGCTATTATCTGGTTACGTTAATTACTTCACACGCTGGGATCCTTTCACTTTTATTCGCACACGATAAAGAGCCTGGCTCTAATCCTCTTCGCACCAAGTAGACTATTGTTCATAAGCCTTTAGAATCTGCTCCCGTGAACGTGTTAAAGCTCTGATTTCAATAATACTCATATGCCAGTAATAACAACAAACCGAGTCTTGGTGATGTTGGATTATATTGTTTATGAACTTGTGACCCGGTATTGGTGTAATAAAATAACAGAAACGCTATTCACATCATTTTCCATAACTACATTCCATCATAATTAATTTACCGGAGGTCACCTGGGGACAGCATGGTGTTGGTAATTCATTCCTAGGTTAGTGATCGCATTCGATGTAGCCTACATCATTTCAAATATGACTGTAGCACAACTTTGGGGACTTGGCGCACCGTAGACAGCAGCCCTATGCAATATGTGCATTAATAATAATAATATCGTTCTAGCATTCCCCGTCGCGGCTTTGCCCGCGAATATTCTACTTGCAAAGAGTACACTTAGCAAAATCTCAATCATGAATGCTATGACTGATTTATCCTTGGTAGGAATAATCAGACGTTATTAATTCAGCTACTGGTTCAGTGGTTAGGGGTTTGTCATTCCTTCATAGGTATATTAGAGCGAAGTTAGTTTTCTGGGAATATCACACACTGTTAATTTAAGGGCCTTTAAATGTGGTTTTCGGAGACCCTTTATAGTCGGGTGAAAAAGACCTTTCGTACCACACTCACACGTGAAAATTGCGTGAAAAAATTCTAGAGTGCCCGTTGACCCCCTTAAGCGCATTATACTGTATGTATTGATGAATTTTATAGCTTAATTTGGTTCAGTGATAACGTCATAACCGTCTGGAAACTTTCACAGTAATCTAATAATTGGAATTGCATTCCGTCTTACAGAGATAGATGGACCTGTGAGATTCTGTTACCATGGTTACCGTGTTGCATTCTTTCATTATTTCATTATAAATATACATGTTTTAAGGTATTTATGTAATTGTGAGGCATTCAAAGAGTAAGTGAGTGCGTTTCGCTTACGGATTGGGTTATGCTGAACCCGTAGGTACCCCATATGTGTAGGTTGGTGTTAATGGGACCTTATTTTCGGTACAAAACTGGAATAGGACCTTAGCAGAATAATATAGGGAGGGATGGCCTCGGATGCCGGGAGCAAGCTATGTTATTTGACGCCCAGAGGGCAGCTTACATGTCGATTTTTTTTCCCGAGGAGCGCTATGAAAGTCAAGGAGGTTAGATATCTAACCTCCTTGACGCTTTCTAGTAGAGAAAGGAGGCAATTTTTTGTTGTCGGAAAATTCCGAGATTAGTTTTGTCATTATGAACACGGCCTGCTGAATTCAAATGGTTTCTTTAACATACCAACAACGTATGACATGCGTGTCGTGATTTTTGTCGCCTTTCAAAAATCCCTTACCATGTCCAGGAGCTAATCTGCAAGATTGGGGTTGGTAGTCCGACACGGTAACCACTCACCCACCGTGGCAAGCATCTGTCCAGTAACCAGTGTTATTATGTTTGTGTGTAAACATTTGAAGGGAGATCGTCGCGGAATTTTCTTCCATGCCAGCATATCACTTGAGTAGGAGTAAAATGCCCGAGAAAACCTCTTGTAAGATGGATGAAGCAGGAATCGAACCTACCTCTTTTCATTTGTCTTCTTGAAGTTAAATCAGTTTTGTTTCGACATCTCAGTCCAATTACTTTTTTTTAAATAGCAGTGGGAACTGAACTCAGGACATTGACACGGCAGTAAGTACTACCCTGTGTTGATGATGATGATGATGATAATTGTTGTTTCAAGGGGCCTAACATCTAGGTTATCGGCCCCTAATTGTTTGGGTAATAGTGAAGGATGAGATGAGAATGAAAACTATAACTAATACTAACTACAGACTAGAAGAAGAAATGGTAAACAAATAAAGGATAAGGCAAATAAAGGACAGGAAGAAAAGAAATGCCCTCAACCCTCGAGGAATGAGAATTGAGGGACTTGTAAGGAAGGAGAGCCATGAAAGGCAAAGAGGAAAGGAGAAAGAGGAGAGGGCCTGCCCCAAAATCAGAGGAAAATGGGGGATAAACGGATCCAGCTCAGGAATCCCTCGAGGTCGCCAACTCCCAAACCCACCAGCCGTAGGCTCCTGAGGGTGTTGCAATATCCAGGGTGCACCAGAAGTGGTGGGGCTACACACACCCTGCCTCCTTGAGGGCCTTGTGCAGAAGGCAGGAGATAACATGAAAAAAAGAAGGCTGACCCCTCGAAGAATGAGGGTATCAGGAAAGATGAGACAAGGGCCAATTAAGGTGGGAAAGTGAAAGACTCCCTAGGTCTCAGATACCCTAATACTGACGGGGTCGGAAAAGGACAAGATTTGACCAAAAGAGGTCGACAGGAAAGAAGACGGAGAGGAGCCAAGCACAAGTAAGTGAAAGCCATGCCGGACTCAGCTGGGGTCCCGTGGTCGCCAACCCACATCCCACTAGATGTGAGCTCCTGGGGAGATTCTGTGAGATTCCGAATACAAAGGGCCTGTATTCGATTCTTGGCTCTGGCAATACATTTTATTCTGGACTGATTGTGAGGGTTGAAACAGTGTAAACTCAGCTCTGGGAGGCAAAACTGAGAGGAAATGGGTTTGATTTCCATTTCAGAATTTCAACTCCAACAACAAAATGCTGTTGGTTTCTACGGTCGCCTCCTTCCAAATCCTAGCGTCTACCACAGCCATCATAATGACTCAGGTTATCAGGCTGTAACACCCATTAAAATAAACAACAATAACTAGCCTGTGTCATCTGCCCCTGCTGTGTTAGTGGGTATACTATTATACTAAGTCTCGATGTAACGAAACGAAACTCTAAAAGGAAATAAAATCTTGGTGTTGTTGTTGTTTCATTTTAGGGTCTATTCTTAAGGAACACACTCCGAATTATTGATTAATCAAATAGCCCTCGATACCATCAAGTTCTGATAGTTGAGACTACAGTGTATTCATAACAATATTTCATCTGATAAAATCACACAATTATGCTTCAATAACGCAAACATTATCGCTGTTTATAAAGTCTCCTTTGACTAGGACAGGGGTTCCCAACCGGTGGTATGCGTGGGTGATACAAGTGATTACGAGCGATAGGCTAGTATACTAAGGGCCTCTGTGTGCGTGACCACGCAAACTTTACTCTGCTACCCGTCTGCCGGGCTTTTTTGCTTTGTTTTCACTAATTATATAAATTATATGTTTTTAGACCTATGATTAATAAATTAAACTGTAATTCACAATAATCGTTTTATTTTTTCCTTTATTATAAAATGTTATTAATATACTGTATTTAAATAAAAATTTGCAAGAAAAATTGATAAAAATCTACATATATCAATTGTTGTCTTGATAGAAGGTTGAAAAAAAAAAACAAATACCAGTGCATTAAGGGAGGATGTAACCGATGAGGGGACAAATAGCAAAATGTTGAAATACGTGTTTTTTGTATGTATTGCCTATTTTATACTTTGTGTAAATATTTCAAGTTCATTACTCTACTGGAAGTATTTTTAAAATAATGTATATCTGATGCTGCATTCCTAGAGACCAAATTACTTAAATGTGAGTGAAAGAACATATCCGACTTTCAAATGTTATTTTCTCTACATTATATCAACTTTTCCACCAAATAAGTACACTTTTCTCTGAAAACCTAAATGCTACATAATTGAAATTTTCAGGAATTGTTTATTGAGTGATTATACACGTATACACCGAGTGAGAAATGAAGATATACGGAAAGAACTGTGAGTAAAGGAACTAAATGACAAACTGTAGCAAAACAGATTGAGATGGTTTGGACATGTCAAACGGATGAATGAAGTAAGGCTACCAAGACGAGCTCTGGAACGACGGATGACAGGGAAGAGAGGACGAGGAAGGCCAAGAATGCGTTGGATGGACTCGGTGGAGAATAGTATTAGAAAACGGAACCTGGATTGGAACACTGTGTCGGAAGAGGAATGGTGGAACAACAGAACAAAGTGGAGAGGAAACATATTTGCCCCCACCCAGTGTCAACTGGAAAAGGGGAAATGAAGATGATGATGTATACACATATTTATGTATAATTATGCTTCTATTTAACCATTTGTGGAATTTGCATGCATTTGCGTTCATATGTTCACTGAGGTTTATATCCTCCAAAATAAAATAAAAACTTTTTTCACGGTATTTGGATAATTCTACATAAAGTTAGAGATAGTGACATATATTTAAACTACAGTAGTTAAAAGCTCAGGCTAGGATCTGTTATAGGTATGTTGTAAAATGTACCTAATTAAGAGGATGTAACAAACTATTTGCTGTGACTATACTCGTGCCATTTTACCACCCACGACAGCTGTTGCTTGCCACGTAATAGATCAAACACCAGTAGACAACTGTACAAAGTATCAATGTTCTAAGTCTTATATTGTGCACTCAGTGAACTTTTAAAGCCAGCTATGCATTTTCAGTTACATCACCCCTTAATAGTTAAATATGAAGTATTCTCAGTAATTTATTTACAATAAAACAAGCCATTGGGCATTTTTCCGACAGTAAATATATGTTTATAAAAAGATAAGGTCTGTTGGTAGCCGACGCCAAAATGTCTTAAAATTTCAAGTGGTATGCAGTTGGTAAAAGGTGGGGAACTCCTGGTCTAGGAAGTTCATAAGCAATTCGGAGGAGTCATTTCTTGTGAGAGCCGGGAATGGATCCCGGACCACCGCCAGGAATGCTAGTTACTACGCCACGAGGCGACTGAAGCCGATAGAACCCAAGCGTTGCCTCAAGAGAGATGAACGAGAAGAGCCCACAAAAGTATGTGGTAGATATGTTGGGCTCAGCTTGGGACCCTGTGGTTGACAACCCACGTAGCTCCAGTTTTGAGCCCCTGGGGGATCAGGAAACAAGAGATGTAGTATGAATATTTGCCGCCAGTTGGGCCCGACGCCCACCGGGACGCCATTGATATTCAAGTCATATTGCAGTGCGTGCTCGGCGCCTCTAGCATAATGCAATGAAATTCTCCAGAGGATCCTCACTCCACGCTCATACTGATACATAAGCTGAACCGTAAAAAATATATTCGCACTAAGAGTCGAGCCAAACAACGCAGCAACTACCAGCGTTTCGCTTTTGTGGTCTACCGTGTCAACATGGCGAACTTTCAATGCTTAAGAAATTTTCAGTAATATTCACTGTGTCGGAGAGCGAATTCAGTAGCACCTTCCTTCAATAGCGATGTTGGTAATGGATAATTCTTAGTCATCATCATCATATATATCATTTCAGTAGTAGGCTAGAGATCCCTCCTGCGGCGCTCACAAGCGACCGATCGTGGAAAATGAGCATTCAAATGAAGGAAAATAGACATTAGCAGTGACGAATTGCACTCTAATTTAATAAATATCTATAATTTCTTTGAAAAATGACTGTTAAAAATTTACAAAGTGTGCGATTTGCAGATACTGTTTCTGAAGGAAAATACGCTCTATGATTGCTGTCCACTTAACTTTTTGGCCGCTCTGACGTCTGTTTCATGTCATTTTAACATTCTGAGGTCTCTCCTTTACCATTTTACATGGATTTCAGAAACAGTAAATCAAAGGAATGAGCAGGCCTACTCAAATCGTATAATTTCATAAATATCGAACAACCGGTGAGTGTTACAGCTAAGCTGTCAAACAATGGACTCAGCACACAAATGACATTAGCAGTGACGAATTGCATTCTAATTTCATAAATATCAATTATTTTAAGAAGTGTGCGATTTGCAAATACTGTTGCTGTAGGAAAATACGCAACATCCTTGCTGTTCAGTTCGCATTTTGGCCGTAGGGACGCATGTTTCATGTCCAAACTATTAAACGCTAATTCATTTACAGGTTCGCTGTCAATCAATGGACTCAGCACACAAATGACATTCGCAGTGACGAATTGCATTCTAATTTCATAAATATAGATTTTTGTAAGAAGTGTGCGATTTGCAATTACTGTTGCTGTAACATGCTGCAATTAGGACTTGTCGTCCAAAAACGTAAAACTATCAACCTTTCTCCTTAAGTCTCTCATTATAAACCTATTGGGGAAAGTGTGGTTTATGAACAGGCGAGATTTCTCGCACAGGTCCGCTAGTTAGTATTATACACGTCGCGGTGAGGTGGATAGTATTGTTGATTTGTACTCACGTCTCACGTTCGAGTCCCAGCTAATTAGGTAAAAGTTTCCCAGTCCCCTGATGTCTAATTGAAACCTACGTCCCTGGTGGATATTCCTGGTTAGTGGTCAGTTGTCACTCATGAGAAAGCATTCGATCGAATACAACTCACTAAATTATAGAACTCCTTCAAAGTGTTGGTGTTAATAATAATGATGTTAGAATATTACCAACGTCTATTGGAATCAAGGTGCAACAATTCGAATAGATGGCAAGTTGTCTGATGAAGTCAAAATTTAGCGTGGCGTTCAACAAGGTTGCGTACTAATTTCAGTGCTCTTCAACTTATATTCAGAAACAATCATGTCTGAAGCCTCGGATGGATTTCATGGAGACACAGTCATCAATGGCACAGTCATCAACAATTCACGATAAGCAGATGGCACAGTTCGGATCAGTGACGAGTCCTCCATGTAAGACGTGAGGATCATCCTACAGTCAGCTCTCAGCTGAAACTGTTTAAAAAAAGTTAAATTGATTGTTTAGTAAAAATAATAGTATTTGAAGCTACCTTGCGCGCCCTCTCGATAAGTTATGTCTCACTGTCACTGTCAGTACTTGTAGCTAGGTCTATATTTCATCACTAGATGGGTAAAGTGTGACCTTCACCGCCCGGAGTAGAAAGCTGAGGAAGGAAGCCTTGCATCCTCAAAGCACGCGCTTATAGCTTTAAAAATGTATGGAGCCCTTGAGGAGGCAGGGGCAGGTTTGCTCTGTTTAATGGCGCTCTGAATTTCTCGACTGAGATCCTGAAGTCACGCTAATGGTTGAATTTAAACCAACACTACGGGCTTATTGGTTACGATTTCGCGCGGTCAGAATGTATAGTTAGTTCTCATCGTGTGCACATCTTTGGAGCGGTATCCGATTGTATTGTATTGTGTAATGTGTTCGTAATAGTGCTGTGCGACTGAATAATTAATATTAGACTGAGTCTAATATCTCAATTTAGCCCAGCTATAATAATCTTAAGTTAAGCCTATCATATTACCTCCTACACTTTATAAATATCAGCAGGTGCCACTGGTTCTGATTGCCGGAGCATTGAAGATCTCAAAACATTACTGTATCGTGTGCACGTAGTAAGCAATAATTATGGTTTGAGAATGAGCATAATTTGGAAAACAAAATTCATGGTGTCAGCAAGGACGCTATTAAAACGACATTATCGGTTGCTGGTGCAGACAATGATCGGGTGCTACTTTAATGACAAATGGGAATGTAGCCAGGAAACCAAAGCTCGCATTGAGCAAGCCAAGAGTGTCTTTATTAGAATGAAGTGTCAAAGTGATTTTAGGGCCCTTACACACGATCGTTTTCTGTCGACTACAAAAATACGCTTCTTTGTCGCCGCCCCGACCACACCTATAGTTTAGTATTGCCACATTTTGTGGCTAGGCCAGTGTCAATAATGTAGTTCGGTCAGCTTTACCGCCGATGGAATAATATAATGGGGTTTATTAATGTTGTTCGGCAAGTGGAACTTCGGTCATTCACAGTATGGATTCTGAAGAGGAGGCTCATGCGAAGACGAAAAAAAAAAGAAGGAAAACTCGAAAAATGTAGATACATCCAATTGTAGAAGTCCGGCAACAGTTTGGGCAGTTTCATAGTTTATATCACGAATTTTACAATTGAGTCGTCCAGTTGCAAAACTCGTTTAATCCACTTGTGAATAAGGATAATGTCGTAAAATTATTTATTTAATTATTTTATTTTATTTTTCATGTTTCGTTTTATTTTGTTTTAAATTATTTTGTATAATTTTTTGTTTTATTTTTTATTTTTTATTTATTTTATTTTGTTTTGTTTTGATTATTTTATTTTATTTTATTTTGTTTTGTTTTGATTTTCCAGAAAACAAACACAAAACCAAAAACAAAAAACACGAAGCAAAAAGCAAAATTCAAAAACTAAAGCAAAAGCTGAAAACAAAAAACATGAATCAGAAAGCAAAAACCAAAATTTTAAAAAAGCACAAGAAGAAAACAAACACAAAACCTAAACCTAGAAAGAAAAGCAAAAAGTAAAATTTAAAAGCAAAAGTACGAAGCAAACATAAAACCAAAAACACAAAGCAAAAAGAAAAAAGTGGAAAACAGCAAACACAAGAGATACGTGAGGCAATGTCCAGAGAAACGTTTCTCGTGAAAATGATCTTATTCACAAGTGGATTAAACGAGTTTTGTAACTGGACGACTCAATTATCCGGATAAGTATTTACATTTCTTCAGAATGTCTAACATTTTTTCAATGAGTTAATAACGGAAATTAAACCAATTATTTAAAGGACAGATACTGTGATGAGGAAGGCCATATCGATAGAAGAAAGCCGGCACCATCATGATTACTGCGAGCGGAAACTTGCTATGATCTGGCTGACATGTCGCCCGTCTGAAAAGGAATGCACTGCAGTCATGATGCGGTCAGTGGACGGGATCGGCTACAACTAGCGACAGTGGTTTACATGTGGTCGGGAAAGCGATCGTCTGTAAGGGGAAGTATTTTTCCCATTGCATTATATGATAACGACACGGCGGTGACAAGCGACCACACATGAACCTTTTTTTCGCAGCCGACAACGACGACAGAAAAATGCTCGTGAGTAAGGCCCCTAAGTCTGAGAACGAGAATCCGAGTCCTCAGGTGGTACGTAATTCCCGTTTTAATGTATGGTCATGGAAGGATGGACTTTAACTAAATCCTTGGAGAGGAGGCTGGAAGCGTTTGAAATGTGGATGTATCGTCGGATGCTTCGCATACCATGGACCTATAAGGTGAGAAACAACGAGGTGCTGGATCGGATGGGCTAGAATATGGAGATACTCCCAGGGCTGGATTTACCAATAGGCCCTGGTCTAGGGGCACACTATGCCGAGGGTCGCAAAATTAATCCGCAATTTTATTTTGTCAGAAAATTTCCATAAAATGTTACAGACTACAATACACGTCCACGTCCAAAAATGTTTTGCAGCAGCAGAATTGTCGACTTCAGATTTAGAACAGGAATTTTTCATGATTTATTAGGGGAAAACACTGATAGTCAGTCTGAAAGACTAGACTTTATATCACTATGCTACAAATGCTACAAATGCTGCGTGAACTCAAAGTCCGTTAGCAAAATAAAACTAATAAAAAAAAAGAAGTGCAAACCATGGTCAAAGTAGGTAGCTGACTGGATGACGTCACGCTCACCGGAGCCCACGGGGAAAGGAGGAAGCTCAAGGAGTACTATGACGTCACTTCTCGATACATTACAATAAAATAAAAAAAGATTACCTTCACAAAGACCTTTCTGAGGTCTAAATTCTCCCCCCTTTACTATGGTATGAAGAGGGGGTGGCAAAAACTCACGGGCCTAGGAGCACATGAAACCTAAATCCAGACCTAAATACTCTACAATATCAAGGAACAGAAACGAATATATTTGGGCCATATGACTCGTAACTCCAAGTATCGCCTCCAACAGCTCATCATAGAAGACAAACTAGAGGGACAACGCAGACCAGGGAGGAGGAGGATCTCCTGGCTCAAACATTTGTGAGAATGGTTTTACCTTGACTCAGCATCTCTGTTTCAAACAGCAACATCAAAGGAAAGGATAGCAGTGGTGATCGCCAAACTCCGTCATGGAGGCGTAAAGAAGAAGAAGATTAAACCTGACTGTCTTTGATAAAAAGGTCGAGGGCAGCTTTGATGGGGTACTTGGTAGCATGCTCAGATTCTATGCCCAAGATCGCAGGTTCAAACCCGGCCGAAGTCATCGGATTTTTTGAGAGCGTTAAAATCCCTGAATATCCCTTCCCTTGGAGGGGCAGTAAAGACAGCGGTCCCATGTCATAGATTTTTGGTCAAACTAAATTATAGGTTAGATTTGACTGACGCTCTTAGGTTCCAACGTTCGTCGCCAGGAGCCAACTGCGGTGGCATCTAGTAACCAAGTTCAGAACTATTCGGTCGTTGACGGTGGCGTTTGATAGCAAAAGTACGAGCTACTTAAAAATCGAATGTCTGCAGCCCTTACTTGAATTAAAAACATACAACACACACACACTAATACAGTCATAACACCGGTTATCAGACAGATTCTACACACACCCAAAGTATAGCCTACGGGGCTACATGACCGCGTTGTCGCAGCCCCTAAACTGAGGAACCAACCAACCAAAAAGATCGAGAGTTTGCTCAATGGTAACATTAAAATCGGTCGGCAAGAACGTAACAAATATCTGAAAGAAATGCACGATGCGATGCGATGTGCAGGCAAACTTAATAATCAATGGCAATCTGTCATTGGTACGTGTTTAGACGTCCCATCTTCAAACAACAGGATAATCGTGTAAAACAGCATAACATCGGTAAGTTCTGCCATCTTTTAATTCCAAGTGTTAAATCAGAAATTACAGTAGTTCGTTTCCTCCAGTTTTGAAGTATTTCAGTTATTCTTTCTTCAGAATTCAACCTGCTAATGTTAATTCTTAATTTTAAACCAATCCTAAGGAGATGTGTAGGCAAGGCGTGGAAAAAATATCCTTGTTAGTCCAGAGTCATATTTGGTCCTATCGGATCCCTACTATGTCTGCGGCAATATATGTATGTCTTTATTATTCGTCTTCAACGACTTTCTCCAACGCTAAGAATTTTTCAGTGATTAAATACTGGTATGATTGTTCTCCATCCACCATTTCATGTCACTCTCAGTCTTCATATATCTGATATCAACAAACAAAAATACAACCATCATGGCCAACATTAAATCCCGTACTCCTCGCTTTCAAAACACTAGAAAATCCAAAATTGCCATCATTTCCACTGCCTACTTCACTCACACAGCAAGGGGATAGAACACACCGACGATCACAACCGCCACACATGTGATTGTCTAGTTGTGGGAACAGAATCGAGCTGATCCTGTTGGAGAGAAAGTTGATCGCGATAATGTAATACTGTTGCGTTTAGACGTCCCAACTTAATCTGGATCGGGACCTGATCGGGATCGCAACCGAGACGTCTAAGCGGGGTATAACCGCAGCACAATCACCCATGTTACCTGAATTTAAATGTTCCTATATTGCGATATTCAAAATCGTATTACAATACCATTCTAAGTAAAGGCGATTAAAATTACATCAGGTGGAAGTATCACCGCGACGTGACACAGTATTAGGTGCGTCATTAAGCTGTATGTATGATTAAAATCCTCCAATCTGCAGTGATGTGGCTGTTCAAAATGCGTGAAGTGAATTGAATCCCATAATGTGAAATACTAAAAGATCAATGCGTACCAGATATATGTGAGCAACCCCATATGATCAGAGAATAGAAAACCCTGCAGTTTTGTTTATATTTTCTACGTGTACCAATTGACTATAATTTCAGATTTAATGTACATCGGCTACATTGAATATTAAATGGAATAGAATCGCAGTTCTGACAGTTTTTTTATCCTTATTTGTATTTTATTATTTAACTCACTAATAGGCTCCCTAAGTAAGCTCCTTTTGGGAGAAATACAACAATTTTCAAGATTATTTGAAGTGGCTAAATTGAAAATATCAAACGAGTACACACTTAGAGTGCATTGAGCTTAGATCTTTTATTGTAGGTTTAGCACTCTATATATTTTTTTTTTTTTGTACATTAAAACTACATTCATAACATTCTGTCAGGGCATCAATAATAATAATTTTCGATTACATCAATTATCACGGTAGTTCGTTAACTGAACAGTTTAATCACAGAAGAATTACAGATTTAACCCGCGAGAGATGGCGCGGGGGACTTTGTGACTCAATGCAGTTTCGTTAAGCTGGGGTTTCTACATTTTACTACACACAGACCAAACCGGCCACATACTTTTCCCCACACGCCTTATCTATTGTCTGAGGGCAGTAGCCTATTAGTGGAAGGGATGAGGGCCGAGACAAATGTATTTTTATGGAGCCATGTTGCAATGTGTTCTGAAATACCCCGCGCCACCAGTCCCGCTGGCAGAGTGAACAACTGTTCCAGTCTTACGTGTACTCCTTGAGAATGTAGCTGTCTCATCGCGAAATACAATTGATGGTAGTTAAGTGTTAAAATAAAATATTATGAATCGTCTGAGCTAGGAAGAACAAGAATCCACGGTGTTATCTCTTCTGCAAGACGTCGAAGAGGAAGCCATATTAGGAGGTGAAAACACTGATAGTGAAGATGAATTAGAAATAGCAGAATCTTAAAGTGATACTGAGCCGAGTGCAGACGATGAAGAAAATTAAGAAAGTGACGATGATATGCCTCTCTCTGAGCGGATGTGTACACTTACTGACAAAATGGAGCACAATACCTAACGACAATACAATACAACAAGAGACTTCTCTAAAATGTGTCATTGGTTAAACACTAGAATCCTACATTTTCTAAAACTTGTCTAATCATTGAATTCGATATTGTTAACAGGCAAACTGAAGTAGGAATTATCAGATATTTAATAAAAATTGATGATTATCTGTCAGATCCGCACCGTTGATAATATGTGCATGATTTTCATTTTAGGCAAATATACTTTCTCATTATTTCAGTGAATGTTTTCATGCCATATCAGTAACATAAACGAAATAATTGTCTTTGTATGTCTACCCCTTATTATTCCCGTTTTCCAACGGGGTCGGGGATGAGATGCGATGGAAGACTTTGTGGCGATGATTTTTACGGCCGGATGCCCTTCCTGACGCCAACCTCAGGAGAGGAGTTAATGAGAGATGAAATGAATGATGGTGAATGAAACTGGGCAAGGATGTGGAAGGAAGCGGTTGTGGCCTGTCAGAAGTTACCGTCCCAGCATTTGCCTGGTGTTGGAAATGGGAAACCACGGAAAACCATTTCAAGGACGGCCGACGGTGGGGCTCGAACCCACGTGTCTACCGAGTCAGCAGAGAGCTTGGCCCCATGACCTAATGCTGCGCGTTAGCCAGCGTAGCCACTACTGTCGGTAAATAATTGTCTTTATTACTGAGAAATAATTGGGAGGGGTCAAAATGACACCGCGCCACCTCTCCCGGGTTAACACTAGTGTTCATAAGAAAGTCATGAATGAATAAAATACGTGCCAAAGTGAGTCCTTTGTGTGCTTTATGTGGACATATGTGCAAGGTAGCACCAAATAATATTTTTCAAAACATATCATTTATATTTAAAACAGTTACAGCTGAGGGCTGACTGTAGGATGAGCCTCACGTCATACCTGGAGAAATCGCCACCGGTTGGTGTACACTAAGAATGTACTTGCAAATGATCTGAACGATTAATCTACACAATTTAAAGTTTTGAATCAATACCGTACGCTAAACTAAGTTCTAGATCCACTAGTTGCAGCTTTATTCCCTCCGAGTTCAGTCTCATTTACTGTCTAATGACTTCTTAGAAGTTCATCCTTTCCAATACTGTTGCCAACTGTTATCGTCCTGGTCTCCAGCCATTCATCTGCGGGGATGAAATATACGGAAAGTTCTGGCTTATCTGCGTCTTGCCATCAGTTTCCTAATGAGAGGGAACATAAGCGCTGGGGACTTAAAATTACATTAATATACAGTTATCTGTCTCGAGCAATTATGTGGTAGTTGGCTCCCGTTCTTCTCCATACAATGGCAGTTTAATAATCTGGTAACTTACTTTCTTCATGTTCAGCTATTGTAGCGCCCCTGGTCAAGGCCGTGCCGAAGGGTGACGAGATCAGGGCCAGACTAAAGTACTCAGGCCCTTTTATCATTATTTGCCACGTGACATTAAGCTGGTAGTATCAGCTGTGCATTTCATATCCTCCCCCTATAAAAAAAACTCGTTATGGTGTTTGAAGCCGTTTTTCAGTGTTGCCCTAGTAAACAAAAGTTAGGTGCTATTCAATAAACCTAGGCTGGTATTCATGGCAGTATTAACAAGTAGTTCCGTGAAGAACTATACAGCCTATTTTCATATATCCTACTTATGTTAACTGCCACTATCTACATACAACATTTCAGTTTGATTGCTGTAATAGATTCGTAGATATTGAGAACCGACTAAATATTTCGGATGGTCGCCATGTTGGATTTTATATATGTAGGTACTAGAGTTATGTACTGTTACATCAAGATTATTGTGTACGTGTAGCATTCAAACTTCCATCGCATGATTAGGACACAAGAAGTAACAGGGAGATTTTAAAATTTCGCACAACTGCCATCTTGTGGTTATGGAAGCAATTGAAATAAATTAGATGCCAGTGGATTCACATTCGTATAAGGATTTACTGTACCAAGTTTCACTGCACTCGGATGGTTAAATTGCGAGAAACGTCCATGTGAATATTTATATTTCGCGTCGCCGCCATGTTGGATTTGTGATCAACATGTTATTTAAAGTCCTATAGGTTAACTTAAGTTCATAGCACCTATGATCATTAAAAATTCAGTTTTATTGCTATAATAGATTCGTAGATATTCAGAGCCGTCTAAATATTTCGGATGGTCGCCATGTTTGATAGTTGAATGTATAGGCCATAGAGTCATGTACCATTAATGGGAAATTATTGCGTAGGTTCATTATTTAGTCTTTTACTTCGATCGCATGAATACGACAAAAGAAATAAAAACTTAATTTTAAAATTCGCACAGCCGCCATCTTGAGGTTATGTAAACAATTGAACTAAATTAGATACTAGTGCGTTACAATGTGTATAAATATTTCCTTTACCAGATTTCATTGCGTTTGGAACATTAAATCGCGAGAAAGGTCTAATTAAAATCTTCACATTCGCTTGGCCGCCATGTTCGTTTTGTAGTTAACCGGTTTTTAAAAGTCTTATAGATGAACTTCCAGTAGGGCCCTTTATCTCCGTACAAAATTTCAGGATGATACCGCTAATAGTTTCAGAGATATAGAATGCCGGTGAAATATTTCGCACATCCGCCATCTTGTGGTTATGTAAACAATTGAACGAAGTTAGATGTTGGTGCATTACAATGTGTATAAACATATAGCCTACTGTACCAAGTTTTATTGCGTTTGGATGGTTAAATCGCGAGAAACGTCTATTTAAATGTCGCAAATTCGCGTGGCCGCCATGTTGGTATTGTAGTTATCAGTTTTTTAAAAGTCACATAGGTGAACTTCTAGTAGTTCCCTTTATCACCGTAATATGGTAAATGATATAATGAATAGGTCCTTTTCAGGACCAAAGCTAACTATTGTCTCGATTAACATCGAAGGAATCTCCTACAGCAAGGCAGACCTCTTATCTGCTCTCTGTCACGAACATCAGTGTGATGTACTCTGTATCCAGGAAACCCACAGAAGTAACCAGCAGAGACTACCAGCAATTCCAGGAATGATACTAGTCGCTGAAAGATCTCACGAGCAATATGGGAGTGCCATCTTTATTAGATCAGGTATCACAGTATTGTCCACTGACTGTTCTGATGAAGATAATATAGAGATACTAACAGTGGAGCTATCAAGTTGCACAATATCTTCAATATATAAACCACCCAATTCTCCGTTCTCCTTTAAGAAGACTAAAAATATGGACAACAAAGACACTCACTTTGTAATTGGAGATTTTAATAGTCATAGTAATTTATGGGGTTACCTTCATGATGACGAAAATGGTGAAGCTGTAATAAATTGGGCTGAATCAAATGAGCTGTGCTTGTACACGACCAGAAGTTGCCTCCGTCATTCAACAGTGGAAGATGGAAACGTGGCTACAACCCCGATTTAATTTTTTCAAGTGAAACCATTGCTGGGCAGTGCGTAAAGACCGTAGCAAATCCAATCCCAAATACACAACATAGACCTATTGTGTGCCAAGTTTTCGCTGCAGTTCGCCCTCAGTGCTTGCCATTTCGAAGAAGATATAACTTCCAGAAAGCTAAGTGGAACAAATTTACGGCATTACTTGATGAATCTGTTCCTGAGCTGGATGCATCTCCAGAGAATTATGAACAGTTTGTGGCTACTGTCCAGAAATGCTCCCGTCGGTGCATTCCACGGGGTTGCAGAACAGTATACATTGCAGGTCTTACCCCAGAGATAAAAGACTTATACTCAGAGTACATTTGTTCCTTCAATATGAATCCATTTGGAAACGAAACAATTCACCTAGGTCGTCAACTCAATACTGCTCTGGCAGAAAGAAAGCGGAACAAATGGGCTCAAACAGTATCTAACATCAACATGTCACAAAACAGTCAAAAAGCTTGGAGCCTAATGAAGAGATTAAATAATGAACCATCCAACAGAAAATTGCATTCTAACATATCTCCCAACCAAATAGCCCATCAGCTAGTGTTGAACGGCAAAGTCGAGGAGCGCATGAAGAAAACCAAAATCCAAAGAGACTACGACAATGAAACAAGTGACTTTTCGTGTGTCTTCAGCTTAAAAGAACTGGAGATGGCCATACAAATGAGCAAGAATGGTAAAGCTGCTGGTCTTGATGACATCCGCATAGAACAAATAAAAAATTTTGGTAAAAACACAAAGGAGTGGCTTCTACAACTTTTCTACAACTTCTTTTGCCGCAAACAAATTCCAAAAATATGGCGGAAAGCAAAAATCATAGCCATCCTGAAGCCTGGCAAAGATCCATCTGATCCTAAGAACTACAGACCAGTTTCGCTGTTATGCCATTTATACAAAGTGTTTGAGAGAATGCTCCTTAACAGACTATCTCCAAAACTTGATCCACTTCTGATCCCAGAACAAGCAGGCTTCAGACCAGGAAAGAGCTGTACTTCACAGATATTGTGCCGAACACAGCACATCGAAGATGGTTTGGAGAACAGGAAGATAACTGGTGCAGTTTTGGTGGATCTAACGGCTGCCTATGATACTATTCAACATCAAATCCTGCTTGGTAAACTGTACCAGATTACCAAAGATTTTGGACTCACAGAAATTGTTGCTTATCTTCTACAAAACAGAAGGTTTTTTTGTCGAGTTCCAAGGAACCCGCAGTCGCTGGAAAACCCAACGAAATGGTCTACCACAGGGCAGTGTTCTATCACCTTTTCTGTTTAATGTGTACACTAATGATCAGCCTACATCTCTGCATACCAAGAGATTTATCTACGCAGATGACCTCTGTCTGACAGCACAAAGTGAAAAGTTTGAAGAAGTGGAGCAGATTCTCTCTGATGCACTGGAGGACCTTTCACTTTACTACAAGAGAAATCAACTCAAACCTAATCCATCCAAGACACAGGTTTGTGCTTTCCACCTCAGAAACAGGGAAGCAGCAAGGAAACTCAATATTAGCTGGGGAGGAGCTCACCTGGAACATTGTTTTACCCCAAAATACCTAGGGGTAACTTTAGATCGCACCCTATCTTACAAGAAACATTGTATGAATGTTAAACAAAAAGTATCTACACGAAATAACATACTCCGTAAGTTGATAGGGGCCCATGCTGAAACACTACGTATGTCTGCATTAGCTCTGTGTTATTCAGCTGCTGAGTATGCTAGCCCTGTATGGTATCTCTCAGCTCATGTAAAACAGGTTGATGTTGCCCTCAACGAGTCCTGCAGAATAATTACTGGTTGCCTGAAACCTACACCTGTCCACAAACTACATTCCTTGGCAGGAATAGCCCCTCCTGAGGTACGCCGTGAGGTCATAGCACAAACGGAACGAAAAAAGTCCGCAGAGGACCATGCTCACCCTCTTTTTGGTCACCAGCCTCCAAGAAGGCGGCTAAAATCAAGGAAAAGCTTCCTGCAAACTACATCGATGCCTACTACAAAACCCGAAGTAGCCAGGATACAGCTATGGCAATCCACCATACCACCAGATTGGATGAAGGCCATGGAAAGGCTTCCAGCAGGCCACAACAACAACTGGGAAACTTGGCGGTCACTCAACAGACTTCGGACTGGTGTTGGGAGATGCAAAGTTAATCTCCACAAATGGGGATACCTACAGGAATCAGAACTCTGTGAGTGTGGGGAGAGACAGACCATGATACACCTGTGTTCCTGTGAACTGTGCCCGTGCTCTTGCACAACGCAGGAGTTAATGGAAGGTCATGAAAAGGGTGTGACAGTGGCCCGTTTCTGGGCAAAGACAATCTAATTCGAGACATTGTTGTATGTATTATTTCTTTTTAATATTCTGCGTCATCCCTCTGCGTATGTTGTAATGCTTTTGACTCGAATAAAAAAAAATCACCGTAATAAATTCCAGGGAGATATCGGGAATAGTTTCGGAGATATGGAATGCTGGTGAAATATTTCGCACAGCCGCCATGTTGGATTGGTGAGACCTAACAAAATTTTAAGGGCTCAGTCGGGGTCGCCCGGAATAGTGCTATGAACTTACCGAGTTTCATTGAAATCACTCCAGCCGTTTAAATGTTCTTAGGGGGGACACACACACACACTCCTCACACACACACGCACACACACACGGACAAAAGGTGATCTCATAAGCCTATTTTTTCAAATTTGAAAATAGGCTAAAAATGCCGGGACATTCTCATAGACCGGACAGCGCGTATATGCCTACTAGCTTATGCGTGGTGAGAATTGAATTCACGGTCTTTAATAGTTGAAGATTATCCTGAATACAGTAACAAACGCCACATTTTAGGGTCTAGACTTGGCAACGCACTACAGGTACACTTGCACCAGGAGCACAGAGCACTTAGTAATGCGGGGAGGGGGAACAGCACAGCGAGGTAACAGACCCTCACACACAGGAATTTCCAGTCAGTCGAGTGCAATAAGTGTCCAAGTGATCTGTTCTCAACAGGATAAGAAGCCTGTACAATACAGTACAATCAGAATTGACCATTTACAACAACCACATATTGTTAGGGCCTCAATCTTATACAAGGGTTGTGCCTATTCCTACATACAAGTATTTAAATGTTAATTGAAGAAACTACGGAAGTACCGACATGGAAACATAACTGCAACAGGGGCATGTCAGGTCATAGCCCCACGGTCGCCAGCCTAGCAGATTAAGGAGGTCATACAGGACATTACACCTATGCATACCGCTGAGTGGACTGACACCGCAGTATTACCTTATAAATACAAGGTACGACCACGCAGCCGGCCTATTTTTTCCTTTGGGGCTCTTGCCGCTTGTCTCTTTTATCAGTGCTTCGCACGGGCCACGAGGAGCGCTGCCCTCGGCGGACCCCAACGCCATCGGCACCATGGACATCCGTCATCGGTAGGGTGAGTGAGTGTGTCTGTTACATTCCTTTTTCCATTATTAATCATCCCCCCTTTAATCTAAACCTAATCGCCACCCCCGCTAGTAATAATAAAACCCTTTTGCAGTCAAATTCTTTATCTTTTATTTCACGTAGCTATAAGAAGCCTGCCCCCTTAGGTTAGAACTTAGATTAGGATCTACACTGCATGCTGTCGAGCAGTAGCCGCTGTACAGCAAGCGCTTGGCTTGCTAAGGCTCCCCAGGTAAGTCTGGTGAGTATGTCCCCGCAGCTCGTCGCAAAACACCATGATTATACATCCTAGTAAATCTCCGAAAATGCTAAGGATGCCAACTAATCAACACCCCTTTCAAATGGTGGTTGGGCACCAATGAAATCCCCAACAATATTCACTCCAAACAGGCGAATTATGGAGGTCAATCACCACTTCCAGTATCTCAACAAACCATCAGATAGACTATTACTAACAAATACTGACGAGTTGCATACTAATACTGCAACTAAATAGTGTACATATTGTAAATATTTCCACCCATATTTTCAGACATAGATTTTATAGCCTAAGTGTAATGGATCTGATGATGATCGCTTGACGATCGAAACTGGTCATCCAAGTGTATTTATTATCAATTTTTCAGGGTTAGAGAATAACCCTTCTCATAAGGTACAATCGTGTTGACCGACTGAAAAGCACCATACTTTTGTTTAAAAAGAATCTCCTTACAATTGAGGACGAATATCATTAAATAGGAAATGACTTGTCCTTGCGTTATTGAGACCTTTGTTAATGTCTGTTAATGATTGTTGATTTAGATCAAAGAACAGGGTGGGCGAAAAGTCCCTATCCACTACTGGGGTAACTAATAAAACAACACAATGCTTACAAGATTACGGATCCAAAACATCTCTGTGCATCCCATCAGCATCAACGCACACTTGGATTCGGCGCCATATTCGTTTATTTATCATATTCAACAAATCTGGTGTGACTGTTGTAAAGGCAGCACGAACTGAGTCCTTTAGGTCATTGTGGTCCAACCCGCGGCCCGCCTGTTCATTTTTGTTGTCCCTTGCCCTTCTTAGTGCCCTTGACTCTTCGACAGTTATAATCCGTGGCGTGCCTACTTTAATTTTCAGTGATGTTACGAAAGAGCCAGGTGGGAAAGGAAAGATCCCGAAAAATACACCAGCAATCAGAATTGTCTTTCCACGAATACCTACGGCACGAGAAGCTGCCCCGCCTCCAGGCGACAACTGGTTGGCTGCCAGTGATTGGCTGCCGATAAGTTCGCGCTAGTTCGTGTGCTGCGGCAGATTTCCCTATAAAAGGGAGCGCAGGGCTGTTCGGAGAGGTTGTTTTTGACGATAGAGGTTGTTCGAGAGATATAGTACGACGAGAGTTTGTTGTCATCGTTGTTGCGAGAGCGGTACCTAATATGGCGGGACTTAATAAACGGCGTGTTGAAGATGAGAAACGACAATTTCAGTCAAAGTGGCAGGAAGGTTACTTTGTTGTTGATCATAGTGGAAAACCACAGTGTGTTATCTGTTCTCAAGTCCTAGGTGTTTCGAAGGATTATAACGTGAATAGACACTACACCAGCTTGCATAAATCAAAATAAGATCAATACCAAGGAAGTTCCAGAAGTTGTGTGTTTAATGATTTGAAGCTGAAACTAACATGACAGAAGAATATATTTCAGCAACCATCAACACTGCCGGTTTAAATGCATCTTATGAGGTATGTTTAGAGCTACCGAAACTAACAGTAAAAAGTATTTTAGGGATGGTGAGCTCATTAAGAGATATGTACTGTAAAAATGGCATCTTCATTTGGAGATAATAGGATGGCTAAAAAATTTTAAACAGTTTCCTTATCTCATCAGACAGTTAGTAGAAGAATTAATGATATGGCTTGTCAAGTTTCAGGTTCTCTCAAGAGCATTTTGGAAAAATGTGAATTTTACTCTTTAGCTCTAGATGTGAGCACAGATATAGCTGACATCGGCCAGCTCATTATCTTTGTCAGAACAATAAACGAAGAATTTGAAAATCATGAAGAACTGTTGGAATTAAGATCATTAGAAACCAGCAAAAAAGGCACTGACATATTCAACGCACTGGATGATGTCGTTTCTAAAAATGGAGGTTTTGTGAAGTGCTCTGGCATTACAACAGATGGAGCTAAAGCAATGGTTGGTCCTAACATTGGTTTAGTAGGACAGTGTAAAGAAAAAGGATTGCATTTTTTTCCATTGCACTATCCACCAGAAGGCTCTCTTGTGGAAAAATTATAAGGCTCAGTGAGCCAATGAAAATTGTTGAAAATACTGTACATTTAATAAGAGGAGGCAATAAAGCTTGTAGACACAGAGCATTTTTTTGCATTCCTGGACAATTTGGATGCTGAGTATGGTGACATTTCATTCTTCTGTGAAGTGCGTTGGCTAAGTGCTGGAAATTGCTTGCAACAGTTTTTTGGGTTGATGAATGAAATTCTTACTTTTCTCAAAAATGAAAACATTGGGCATGAGTATCAAGAATAACTGGAGGAAATCCAGTTTTTAAATACTCTTGCTTTTCTGACAGATTTGACAACCCATCTAAATGCTTTAAACCTGAAACTACATGGCAGGAAACAAAATACCTACCAGCTTTATGGACATATTGAGGGCGTCCACAAAAAACTTGATGTAATGCAAATTGCATTGAAGGCAAATATTATGGCACCCTTCACATCTTGTCAGTAGTTGAAATAAGAAACAAGTGACATAAATTTTAGTATGTTCCATGAAATAATAATAATAGATAGCAGGAAAGAGTTCCAGAACAGAATCCAGGATTTTGACTCCCTAAAACCAAAACTTGAACTGTTCAATAACCCCATGGATATTGAAGTGAGTGAGGTGCCCTGCGACCTTCAAATGGAAATTTGTGATCTTCAGGCAGACCCATTCTACCAGACTAAAGAGTGTGATGTCCCTGAAAATTTCTGGAAACTGATTTCTAAAGAACGTTTTCCTAAACTGCTTAAATTCTCTCTGCAAGTGTTATCGCTGTTTGGCAGTACGTATGGCTGCGAAAGTGCCTTTTCTGCTCTCAAACAAATTAAATAAAAAACGAGAAATCGAATTGAAAGTGCTTCACTGGAATCGAGCCTGAGACTTTCCCTTACTGAACTTACAGTGGGCATTGATACACTTGCATCAGGAAAGCAGTACCAATCACCACATTGAGTTCTCGACTGTAAAATGAAGTGGTATATTAAACCAGTAACATTAAACTTCTTTTAATATAAATTTTAATAAATGTTTTTGAGTAAAATATGTAATACGTTTACTTTCTGGAATGTCTCTGGCCCTCACATTCCTATACTAAAATTTGATTGGCCCTCGGGTAACTAAAGGTTGGACCACCCTGCTTTAGGTGATCATTTGTGGTGTACCGATGTTTCCGCCCCTCTTCTTTAATACAAGTAACACCCCAGAGTGCATTATCCGGTGCGGTGAGGTCTGATCCTCGACCAGTCCAGCGGTTTGGAAAAACTTGGTTAAGGCACCTTCGAACTGACAATGCAAAATGTAGTGTAGCACCGTCCTGTTGAAACGCTGGCTCTCAGTTTTGGAAACAACCACTCGTTCAGTATCCTCAGATGTTGTTGTTTGAGTCTTCAGTCTTTTGACTGGTTTGATGCAGCTCTCCATGCCTCCCTGTCCTGAGCTAATCGTTTCATCTCTACATAGCTACCACACCCTACATCCGAGGCAATCTGTTTAACATATTCTAACCTTGGTCTAGTCCTACAGTTCTTGTCCTCGACCCTTCCTTCCATAACTAAGCTTTCTATTCCTGGGTGTCTTAGTATGTGTCCTACCAACCTATCTCTTCTCATCATTAGCAGTCGCCAGAAACATCTCTCCTCTCCCACTCGTCTTAATACCTCTTTGTTTGTAACCCTATCTACCCATCTGATCTTCATCATTCTCCTGTAACACCACAGTTCAAATGCTTCAATTCTCCTCTTTTCTGCTGCACCAATAGTCCAAGTTTCACTTCCATAGAGCACCACGCTTCAGACAAAGGCTTTCAAAAATGACTTCCTAATACCTAAATCTATATTCGATGTCAGCAGATTCCTTTTTTTGTAGAAACGCTTTCTTTGCCTCAGATAAGTTTCTTGATTTACACACCCATCAAAAAAGTTTTGGGCCAAACTGATGTTAACCGGTCACTCCTGCCCAAATCATCACATGATTTCTCCTGAGAAATGCGGTTTTCTTTTGCCCAGAAATAGACGTTTCGATTAAGGGAGCTTCGCTAAATTGCACATTCATTAGAGAGCAAGACGTTATATTTAACTGTTTCTGTACGAAAGTGCTGGAGTAACAAGTGACATGCTTCGACACGTTTTTCCACACCACCATCACTTAACCCATTAACTGACACCGGACGGAAACATTTCATTTTTAAGTCTTTTCCAACATGATCTATCATTGTCGACCTTGGAATGTCTAATTCTGCTGAACGTTTACGTGTTGATTTCATTGACGATCGCTGAATTGACTCCTCCACAGCAGAACAAGTCTTGACACAAGTGCACGGCCTCGTGGCGCATTAAGAGCATATCCCATTGCAAAAGCTTTGATTCCAACGTTAATTAAGTTCTTCTGATTGGAGATGGTTTTCCAAAACGCACAACAAAGTCCTCCATAAGTTCATCCATAGATTTTCCACTTCTTGGACGCTCGCGAACCCAAACACAAGCCACCAGACGCTTCTCAATAGTAAACACCCTTGTACAGGGATAGGAGGGTGATCTACAATCTATACAGAAACCAGACTGCAGTCATTCATGCTGAAGGACATGAGAGAGAAGCTGGTATTCAGAAAGGTGTAAGGCAAGGCTGAAACTTATCACCCATACTTTCAATCTTTACATTGAACAAGCGATGAAGGAAATTCGAGATAAATTGAAAGTGGGAGTGAAGATTCAGGGAGAAATAGTTTCAACTCTGAGATTTGCCGATGACATCATCATCTTGGCCGACACGCCTGAGGATTTGAATGAATTTTTGAATGGTATGGGCTCTGTCTTGAGGAGAGAATTCATGATGAAAATTAATAAATGTAAAACAAAAATATTGGAATGCAGCCGAAATAAATCAGACACCTCTATGGACATCAAATTGGCAGGTGAATATCTGAAGGAAGTAGGGGACTTCTGTTACTTAGGGGGCAAGATAACCAGTGATGGAGGAAGCAAAGAGGACATAAAATGTAGGTTGGCTCAGGCAAAGAAAGCATTTCTACAAAAAAGGAATCTGTTGACTTCGAATACCGTATAGATTTAGGTATTATGAAGTCATTTTTGAAAGCCTTTGTCTGGAGCGTGGCGCTCTATGGAAGTGAAACTTGGGCTATTGGTGCAGCAGAAAAGAGGAGAATTGAAGCGTTTGAAATGTCGTGTTACAGGAGACTGATGAAGATCAGATGGGTAGATAGAGTAACAAACGAAGATGTATTAAGTCGAGTGGAAGAGGAGAGATGTTTCCGGCGACTGTTAATGAAGATAAGATATAGGTTGGTAGGACACATACAGTACTAAGACTCCCAGGAATAGCAAGCTTAGTTGTGGAAGGAAGGGTCGAGGACAAGAACTGTAGGGGTAGACCAAGGTTAGAATATGTTAAACAGATTGCCTCGGATGTAGGGTGTGGTAGCTATGTAGAGATGAAACGATTAGCTCAGGACAGGGATGCAAGGAGAGCAGCATCAAACCAAACAAAAGACAAAAGACTCAAACAACAACATCTGCCATCCTCACGCTCTCCAGACTGGCAGACAGTGCAGCTTGAAAAAGATGGTATATTGGCTTTCACGGCCAGTGAATTAAAACTCAGCAATGTTTCTAGGGTTATACTGTGGCTTGGGTGAGGTATCGCCTAGGACACCAAGATGGCTCATCAGCGGGCTCTTGATGATTAGAGTGGTGTGCCCGCCCGGACCCCCCCCCCCCCCACAGGAGTAGAGGACGTTCCAATGGACAAGCGCCATATCGAACCATTCATAAAAAATCTTTATGTTCGACCCTGACTATTATATGTCAGAAAACTGTACTATAATGAGGCTCATTATAACCCTATTTTTCATGATGAAACAGTTTCTCCCACCAAGAAACAGTTGTTTGACCAATTAGATAAGGATAGCATCGCACGGCCTTCTAATTTAAATTTCACTGCGTGGCCTAGTGTCATAGGAGGGTAATCGAGGAGGCCATGGTCAAATACAAGGCATTCTCTGCGTCTCATGCGCTCTGTTCAGTACATTAAAATGGCGAAATCTCGACAGATATTTATGAATATTTATGTTCGAACATAAAATAGTTATAATAATTATCGTCGAACATATACAGTCGTATGCAAATCGCCTATAATGGTAAGTAAGACTCTCGTATGGAAATTATAAAAACTTGCATACGCTCGTTTTATACACATACTCGTGTCTTAATTATTGCCATTATAGGCTCGTTGCATAATGTACTATTGAAACTGCCAACCACAGTTGGTGGATAAACACCACGTGTAACACGGCCTATCTCCGTTCAGATGATTCTCACCCAGCCATGAAAGTCTACATCAGCATAGGATGTTTAACTTGAGTCTAATTAAATACTGGGCGCAAATGCAAATTCTTGGAGCCATTGATTCAGTTGCCAGTTGTGGCTTTTCAATCGGTCAATACGAATTCGCCCAATGACTGGGCGGGGTGCAATTTAGCCTATCGTCTACAGCAGGGGTCTCCAAACTACGGCCCGAGGGCCACATCCGGCCCGCGGACAGATTTTGTCCGGCCCGCGGAGAGCTAGCATACTTGAAAACTCCTTTTAGAGAACATATTTTTTATAGCAAATTAAATTTAGTTTACTGAAGTATTCTAATTTTATGTTGAATAATTATTAATATGACATCTACATTGATATGGTCATGGGCTAACTACTCATAACATTGCTGTAGGCTTATTGTTATTGTTTTTGTGATAAGTTGGATAAAGAAACACAGAATTGTAATGAGTAAAGACATGTATAACATGCAGACATATGAAATACTAATGAGATTTATGTAATTGAGATTTTCCACTGACAATAGTTTGTAGTTGTGGACTAATTTTACTTGTACCAATTATTAAAAGAGATTTAAGATGCTCATCAGTTAATTTAGATCTGTAAACATTTTGTGTGTACTTCATTTTGGAGAAGGTCTTCTCACACAAATAAGTAGTACCAAAAACAGAAAACAGCCCACGAGCAAATTTATGCAAATTATCAAATTGTGTCAGTGGAAGACTCTTATAAAATTCCAACAAAGATGAGTTTTGATATTTGTTCTTAATTATATCACTGCACTGTAGTTCAATCATTTCCATTTGAAGTTCCGGGGCTAGGGTTTCAATGTCAGTATCAAAATGATCCTGAAAAATCTTAATTTGATTCGCAAAGGCATCGAAGTCCGAGAAACGAGTATCAAAATTTATTTTCAAAGCACTCAAAGTTTCGATTGCAAAATCGATAGGAAACTCAGTCTCAGTGGTGTGGCTGAATATTTCACATGTTTTAAAATGTGAAAAACATTTACTTCAAGTTGTGATTGAAACAGTATCAATTTCTTCCGGAATGATTTGATATTAGTGTATAAATCAGGAAGATGCTGGTTTTCTCCTTGCAATCTCAAATTCAGTTCGTTCACATGTTTTGTCAAATCAACATAGAATGCTTACTTCCACAGCCATGCGTTGTTTTGTAATTCAGTAAGAGGGCGATGTTTTTCATTCAAAAAAAATTCGATCACTGCTCGAAGTTCAAAAAAGCACTGAAGGACTTTCCCACAACTAAGCCAACGTACGGCAGTATGATAAGGTAAGTCATTTTCTCCAATCTCTTCAATAAATTGTCGGAATTGTCGGTGATTCAGCCCAAAAGATCTCATAAAATTAACAGTTGATATGACCGGTTTCAGAACTTCAGACATATCCAAACATTTTCCGCACAAAGACTGTTGATGAATGATACAATGTAAGACTAATGGTTTTGAACCACCGTCATTTTCTACAGCCTTTGACACAAGAGCGACCACTCCTTTATCTTTCCCACTCATGTTTTTGCCTCCATCAGTTGTAATACATTTCAAGTTTTTCCATCGAAGGTTCTTTTGATTAATGGCCATTTCAACTCCTTTAAAAATATCTGTACCAGTAGTTGTGCCATGAATACTATACATATCAAGAAGTTCTTCATGCACTTCATAGCTTTTATCTACTCCTCGAATATAAATCAACACCTGAGCAGTATCTGACACATCCGTTGACTCATCCAAGGCCAAAGAAAACCACTCAACATCTCCATTTTTGTCGAACAGTTGAGAGGATATATTTTCAGCGATGTTTTCTACCCTTCGAGCCACAGTGTTTGCTGACATACTGACAGTTTTTAATAAATTTACCTTTTCAGGGCACATTTCTTCGGCTGCTGCAATTATGCATTCTTTGATCATTTCTCCATCGGTGAATGGTTTTCCACGTTTTGCAATTTCAAGAGCCACACGAAAGCTGGCACGAGTTGCAGCCTCTTGTTCGGTTTTGAGTTTTGTAAATGAAGATTGCTGCGATTTCAATCCGCGCTTCATAGCTTCGAATTTTTCTGTCCGCAAACTTCCTGTATATTTTGAGTAATTTTGAAAATGTTTTGTTTCATAATGACGTTTAATGTTATATTCCTTGAGAACGGCTATGCTTTCATTACAAATCAAACATAGCGCCTTGTTACTGGACTCGATTACGAAATACTGAATGTTCCACTCATCTTTGAATTTTCTGCATTCACTATCAATTTTTCGCTTCTTTTCTATACTACTAAATCACACACAAAAGCAACAATTCAAATCAAAATACTGTTACAAAGATGTCTTAAACTTAAACACGCACAAACACGTTTTAAGGAGGTACGCACTATTTTATTTCACAACAGTGTCATAAGAACTGACTTGTGGTTGCGCAACTAGCCTTCTTATATATTCTAATTACTGCCATCTAGAAGTGAGTGGAAGACACCAGAACTCTATCGAACCAACGAGATTACTCTGTACGTGCTATTAGCGCCATCTGTTAGCGATAGAAGGTACTACCTATTTCCGCTTGTGTCCACCAGATGTCGTGTCACGTTACTCCTCATGGCTCGTACTCTACGACTAATCTAGAAATTACAGATAATGACAGGGAAATTAATAATATGCAGTGTTGCCGTTTTGCGGACTTTAGTCCGATTTGCAGCCTTTTTTCAACGTTGCGTACTTTTTCGGACTTTTTTTTTTCATCAGTGGACTATTTCACTTTTTACCACCGGCAACAATGATAATATGGTTTTGGCCCTCGGAACTTACTGGAGTAATCAGTATGGCCCTAAGGCTGGAAAGTTTGGAGACCCCTGGTCTACAGTATATTAAAAGTAAATAAGACTTCAGGAAAAACATCATGTAATAGTTATGATCACTGTTATAATATTATTTATAAATATTATCTGGATCCTTAATTTAGTGGCTGCAACAACGCGGTCATGTAGCCCCGTGTACTTTGGATGTGTGTAGAATCTGTCTGATAACATAACCCCTAGCCTTAACAAGTGACTGCTGCTCAGCCATTTGGCCTGCAGATATTGGGGTGACGAGTGGTCAGCGCATCGGGTCCCCTCGGCCGTTAATCTTGGTTTTCGAGACCAGGGCGCTGCCTCACTGTCAGACAGCTACTCAATTGTCCTCACGAGGCTGAGTGCACCCCGTTCCATCCCTCACGTAGGTTTCTAAAATCCCTGACGGAGACGGGAATCGAACCCGGGGCCTCCGGGTGAGAGGCAGGCTCACTACCCTAACACCACGGGGCCGGCAGAATCTGTCTGATAGCCGGTGTTAATTGTGTTGCTGTATTAGTGTGTGTTATCTGTAATTGAGGTAAGGACTGCACACGATCAATTTCAAGTAGTTCCTACTTTTGCTACCAAATGCTACCGTCAACGACACCTAGCTGCAAACTTGGCTACTAGATGCCACCACATCTGGCAGCGAACATTGGAACTTATTTTATTTATTGTATGTCAATCAAATCTAACCTACAAATATAGCTTCAAACAATAGTAGTTAATGGAAGGTTCTTTTACATTTCATAAATCTATGACATGGGCCCGCCAGCTTGACTTCCACTCCGAAGGAAGGCTTACTGAGGGATTTTTAACGCTCTTAAAGAATCCGACGACTTTGGCCGTGTTCGAACCCGCTATCTTGGGCATAGAAGCTCAGAATGCTACCAATCACGCCACCGAAGCCGTTCAAATATTATCCAATTATACTCAGTGTAGTGTAATTTAATTGGTGTTTATAGTCTATTATGATTCGTAGTTTAAATCTCGTAATATAAGGTTAATCTGTTTTTTATACGGCATTGCGAATTAAGTGTGCGTATTGTGCACGATTATGCATATGAGAACAACACAATACAATAAATAGCCTAATAGAACATTATGCAACAAGCCTATAATGGCAATAATTAAGACACTCGCTTCGCTCGTTTGATAATTTCCATACGAGTGTCTAAATTACCATTATAGGCTTGTTGCATACGACTGTTATTGTTCGACGATAATTATAACTATTTTATGTTCAAACATAAATATTCAAAAATACCCGTCGAGATTTCACCAGTTTTATGTACTGAACAGAGCGCATGGGACGCAGAGAATACCATGGCCTCCTCGAATACCCAACTATGATACTAGGCACGGAGTGAAATTTAAAATAGGAGGCCGCGGAAGTCATCACAGTGAGCGATGCTTTCCTCAACTAATTGGTCACACAACTCTTTCTTGAGCTCTGATTGGTGGGAGAAACTGTATCATAATGAAACCTTGTACTATAATGAGCCTCTGAGTTTTCTGAGTGTATATTATTTTCATTTCGCCATAGTCAAACATAAATAAAATTAGAGCATGCACCGAAGTTCGTCAATGTATTGCACGGGCAGATGGTACAGTACACCAGGTGACACAACAATCCACACCCGTGGCTGGTTCAACAATGGAAGTAGCGTCAGCGGAGGGGGAATGACGCATGCGCAGAGAGAGAAGTAGCAGACCGGCGTGACCGTTCTCATTCGAGTACAACTCACCATGTACAGACGTGTACTGACAATTTGGTCACCAAAGGAAGTGCGGTATGAATGGGCACGTGGGACCAGTGTATCAGTCTACAGACCGTGTGTGGTGAAGCGGTTATGTTTCGTCAAATGGTCGCTTGCTGGTGTTGCATGCACAGTGAAGGACAGCAGAGATACTATTGCTCGAGTACAGAACAGTTCATTGTATCGCAGGGCATCGAATTTCACCACAGTGGTTTCTTGGAGCTGATTGCACGCTACGACAAGTATCTCAATGTCGGTGGCATCTATGTCACAGCTCATGATGTCATGGTGTATGCCAGTTTGGCAATAAACGCTCCCTGGGAACAAAATGCCGAAACTAATTTTTGGAACCTCCCTCGTATAAGGTTACTTAACTCTTGCGGGTCGCTCTCGATTGCCCACTTCCGAGCGAGGCACGCCATGATGCATTATGGGCTCCATTTCGGCAACGCTGTCCAGCTTTTCCCGGAGCGGCTAACTGGTGAACCATGTCTTATTTCCCCCTACAAATACAAACTGACATAAAATAAGTGAATTAATTTACGTATTTCACAGTCGTACAGCATAACTTTTCGATGCATAAGGATTACAACGCGACCAAGAACTATATTTTCCAACCATTCCGAGCCGAGAAAAAGTTACCTTACAAAAATGATAACAACTTTGTTTCTTGGACACACAAAATTTTGAAATTAATAAACCAGTTATACAACTTTCCAATGTATATTGTGTTAAAATTTGGATTCGATCTGATGACGGGTTTCTGAGATAATAATTCTTAAATGTGACGCATGGTTGAAACACGCTTAAAAACGTGCACTTTTTGTGCTCCAACTGCGATTTAAAAAAATATTGAAATATAAATTAAAAATTCCAAACCTACATGAACTAACGTACAATAGAACGACAAAAATGATGATGTTATTGGATTTTATGAAGGTCTATTGGTTACTTCACAAACAACCGTCAAACTCGAGTGCACATAATACTTTGGTCGACAGTAGTTCCTACGGGAGTGATCAGGATGTGATGATGACCACTTGAAGGTCGAAACGCGTAATCCTAAAATTGACCCAGTAAATTGTGACCATAAACTAATACATGCAATGTTTTCCAGGAGCAACCCGCCCTGACTTCGCCCGGGAATAGGTATGAATGCATTGCGTGATAAGCGCTTTTTTTTTTCGAAGTCAATGAAGTACGACCTATACCCGTCTTACGTCTCGGCTTGATGGACTCTGGACTATTAATTATATTATCATGGAGACGCATGTGCAACGAATTCTTGTCAGACGTAATTTAAGAATGGCGAGGTGCATGAAACACAAATCCCCCTTCCGTCCAATCTTAACTTGACTGTGTATTTTGCGGAACGAAACGTTCATAGTCGAAATGAAGAAAAGCTGAGCTGCATTCCCAGGGAAACTTCAAACACAACCACTCTTCTTTGAAGTCTTAACTCAATACGACTCGATAGTTTGCTGCTGGCTGTATTTATGGCAATAGGCTCGCCCGCTAGCTCGTGAACTGTCGCCTCAGTAATTGAATGGAGATTGTTGGAAGAAATGAAAACGTAAACACTCTTATAATGGGCGATGTATTGAAGATAGAGATATGCTCTCCCGGACGTTTTTGTAGTTGCTGACTAATTCTTACACTCATAGTATATAGATATTTTTACGATTTGCCCAGAGTAAACTTAAAAACGCACGAACACTAAAATCGTTACTGCTTGGCTTCCTTTGATTATAACTTAAATAAATTAATGTCTACAGAAACCTTTCTTGAGATATCCTTTACAGAATGGTGAAAACCGCATCGAAACCCATCCAGGGGTTCTCGAGATTACCCGTGACATCCAAGAATCGGGGACTCTGTTTTATACTAAGTAGAGATATATACATTGTACGCCGCCCAGTCATTGGTCAAATTCGTGTTGACTGACTGAAGAGCTACATCTGACAAAATACTGAACGAGCTGTGAAATAAGAGCACTTTAATGCGACACAAACGCCAGAGTATCGCATTTTAAACGCGAGAGGATAAGTGGACTACAAACACACACAAATCAATTTATATGCTCTGCGGAAATTGAATTTCATTATGTACTGGCCCAACACCTGTTCAATAATTGGTTAGACGCAAAAACCCGACGGATCCTGGTGTGGTTGTAAACACTGGGGACCGGAATGAGCAACTATCATATCAGCTGCACCATCAATATTCCCTCAGCATTCAATTCATACAGATATTTCAATTCTAACAGGCGAACAAAAATGCGATATTAATATGGTGTATTGTCAGCCTCGTGAGGAAACGTGAGAAAATGCTTGATAAGATAAATAGCCAGTTATGTGTCTGGGTTGCCAGACGTTCAGTTTTACGAGGAACAATTCCGTTTCTTCTTGTTTTGTTCCGCGTTTTAATCTTTAACGGGACGCCAAATATTCCGTTTGTTTGGATAATTTGATAATATATTCAATTTCGCACCAATTTTCAAATGTCCCGGTCCTTAATTGATTATAATACCGGGTGAGTTAGCCGTGGTGGTTACGGCATGACTGATGGCAGTCGCTCACATCCGGGAGGCGAGGAGGTTCGAATCCCCCCGCCGGCAACCTTGAAGATGGTCTTCTGTGGTGTCCCATCTTCCTTCCAGGCAAATGCCGGGGTTGGTCCCTAACTATAGGCCACAGACGCTGCCTTCCAACTCCTCGTCCTTACATTCCAACTTCCCTCCCCAACGGTACTTGTAGCTCACCCGTTGGGTGTCCGTCTCGAAGCAGCTACAAAAACTGGCGAGCCGAACATGTCCTCGGACACTCTCGGCACTAAAAGCCATACGCTAAAAAAAAATGATTATAATATCTAGTTTTTTTTCTGGTGGTACAGGGGAAAGTTTGAAAGAGGAAACGATTTCTATGCCTGTGTGATAGATGGGGACATGTTATCGATTTATTAGGGGCAACAAAATTAAGGAATATCTTAGTCCTTGTGAAGTTAATACTCAGCATTTTTCCCCTCCAATGCATTTAAGGAGAATATCAAATGGAGAGATGATAGAAACAGAAGCTCGATTAGTTTGATAAAACAAGAAATATTCACATATTACAATTATGACGAACATTGTTGTGAATTTTATCAGAAGGTACTTACAAATAAAACATCCTTGCAAAGGGTCGTTCAAATGAAAAGCATTTATAAGTTGCTGGTGTCATGGGCCTATATGATATGTCAGCAATATCTAGTTTTAATTCTGTGTATTTGATTATGTAATACTTATTTAATACACACCGTATGTGTATTGTTTATTACAACATTAAACAATCATAATTAAAAAACAACAATGTTTTGGGACGTGTGTTCCATTGTTGAAATCTGGCGACCTTACTGAGTGAGGTACAGCTAATGGTTCCTCAGTTTAGGGGCTGCGACAACGCGGTCATGTAGCCCCGTGTACTTTGGGCATGTGTAGAAGCTGTCTGATAACCGGTGTTAATTGTGATGGCTGTATTAGTGTGTGTTATCTGTTTTTTTTAATTCAAGTAAGGACTGCAGACATTTCGATTTTCAAGTAGTTCCAACTTTAGCTACCAAACGCCACCATCAACGACCAACTAGTTCTGAGCTTGGTCACTAGATGCCACCGCAATCGGCTCCTGGCGACGAACGCTGGAACCTAAGAGCGTTAGTCAAATCTAACCTATAATTTAGCTTCACACAAGTGTAATTAGTGGAAGGTTCATCATGCCGTAAATCTATGTCTTGGGACTGCCGGCTTTACTTCCCCTCCGAAGGAAGTTATACTGAGGGAATTTTAACGCTCTTAAAAAAATCTGACGACTTCGGGAAACCGCGACATTAGGCATAGAAGCGCAGCATGCTACCAACTTCGCCAGGAGACACGGTGCACCACAATTTGAGACAATCTCGTGATGTAGAGGCTAGCATTCTTGGGTTCGATTCCCGGCTCTACCAAGAAATGTAGGCTAATTCTGTTCTGAAGACTGGAACGTAGTATACTCAGCCTTGTGAGGTAAAACTGAGAAGAGTTAGGTTAGATTCCCATTAAATCCATCTTGGAAATGGTTTTCCGTGGTTTCCCACTTCTACTCCAGGCATATGCCGGGATGGATACTAACTTAAGGCCACGGCCGCCTCTTCCCAATCTTCATCTGAATTACAAATATAGCTATCAGACAAATTCCACACTACACAGTGCTACATGAGCACAATGTTGCAAAGCCCCTAAATCAATCAAAAACAACAACAACTTGTGGTTAGCGGCAGGGACTGGCTCCACATAGCCAGCTTTGCCAAAGGTTTCAGGATCGAGTCCTGGCGCAGTCACTTGGCATTTGAGGATGTTTAAATGCGATACATTTACTGACACGTTAAAGATCCATTTCGGGGCAAAATTCCGGAACCCAGACGTCTCTAAATGCCAAAATAGTTGAAAAATGAGGCCATCTAGGACTAGGTTAGTCTTGCTTCACTTGCCAACTTTTTTCGTTTCCCACTGAGCCCAGAATTCCCTCATTCTCTGCAAAGCCCCTCCGCTCCGCTGTCCAGGTGGTACCTTGTCTTCTTTTCGGTTTCGGTGTCTGGTCTCGGGTTAGCCCATTAGACAGAATCTTTTTGCGGAAGAGATCGTCGTCGGGTTTTAGATGCAGCATTTTGAGATTGTCTCTGGTATTCATAAACCAGGACATTGTGGTTTTGGGTTTGGAGTAAAAAAAATGAAAAATCTGTTTAGTCAGCCTGTTTCCATCCATTCGTTTGAGATGACAGTAATACCGTGCCCGCCTCTTACGGATGGTTTCTGTAATTTTCTCTATTTCACTGTAGACGTCTTTGTTGTTTTTTTTATAATGGGTGCCATTCTTGTAATTTGATCCCATTATAGACTACCTCTAACGATTTTGCGCTCTTTTTTCTCCAGTTCTTCGAGGAGTCCTTTATTAGCATTTAGGGATAGGGTTTCGGCTGCATACATAACTACTGGCTTCAGAACAGTTTCATAATGACGTAGTTTAGTATTTTTGGACATGCATTTATTATTATTATTATTATTATTATTATTATTATAGCTTGCATCGACAGTAGTGGCTACGCTGGCTAACGCGCAGCATTAGGTCATGGGGCCAAGCTCTCTGCTGACTCGGTAGACGCGTGGGTTCGAGCCCCACCGTCGGCCGTCCTTGAAATGGTTTTCCATGGTTTCCCATTTTTTCAACACCAGGCAAATGCTGGAACGGTACCTTCTGACAGGCCACGGCCGCTTCCTTCCACATCCTTGCCCAGTTTCATTCACCATCATTCATTTCATCTCTCATTAACTCCTCTCCTGAGGTTGGCGTCAGGAAGGGCATCCGGCCGTAAAAATCATCGCCACAAAGACTTCCATCGCATCTCATCCCCGACCCCGTTGGAAAACGGGAATAATAAGGGGTAGTCATGCAATACATTATTATAGCTTGCCACGGTGGGTGAGTGGATAGCGTGTCGGTCTACTAACCCCAAGATTGCAGGTTCGCTCCTGGCCGTGGTAAGTGATTTTCGAAAGGGGGCAAAAATACGACACGCAAGTAATACGATGTTGGCATGTCAAAGAACCCATTTGAATTCAGTAGGCCGTGTTCATAATGGCAAAATTAATCTCGGGAGTTTCCGCCAACACAAAGTTCCTCATTTCTCTACTAGAAAGCGCTATAGTGTTCAAGGAGGTTAATTATCTAACCTCCTTGACTTTCATAGTGCTTCAAGGAACAACAAAATTCGACATGCAAGCTACCTCTGGATGTCAAATTACAAGTCTTGCACCTGGCACCCGAGGCCATACGATATTATTATTATTATTATTATTATTATTATTTAACCACGTATCTAGGCAACAACTGCTGGACGTCATCAATGACACTTATTTACACCCTCTGTCTGGAAAGTTTGATGAATGGTTCTACTGAATATAACCAACGGATTGTTGGCTTAGCTGAAACAGCCGTTACTGTCATTCGAAGTAATCCCCGTGGATGGTTATGCTCTTCTGAGAACGACTGAACAAGTCCTGGAAACTACTGGCGTAACTTAGGCTTCTTTAGGAATAGCCTTCAGTTTGGGTCGTCAAAACACAAAATTGAAAGCAAGAGAGAAGCGTGAATTTATGCAACCTGCCTTGCACACCTGATAGAGGGGCGGCAGTGAGAAGCGTGAATTTATGCAACCTGCCTTGCACACCTGATAGAGGGGCGGCAGTGAGAAGCGTGAATTTATGCAACCTGCCTTGCACACCTGATAGACGGGCGGCAGTGAGAAGCGTGAATTTATGCAACCTGCCTTGCACACCTGATAGACGGGCGGCAGTGAGAAGGGTGAATGTTCCGTGGAATGGAATGATCCTGAAAACCATCGTCACGGGCAATGAGACCTGGTGCCTGAGGAACGACCTCGAAGGCAAGCGTCCAAGTATGGAGTATCGGGGTCCAGAGTCGCCGAAATGCCCAGAAGGGCCAGAAGTTTTCGGTCATTTCGGACATCCAACTTAATGTGACGACCCAACTCAAGGCTATCCCTCATGAAGACTATGCCAGGACTTGTACATCCGTTCTCAGAAGTGCATAACCATCCACGGGGATTACTTCGAAGGACAGTAACGGCTCTTTCAGGTACGCCAAAAATCAGTTCGCAATATAGACCCAGTCACTGAACTTTTCAGACAGAGGGTATAAGCCGATTTCAGAACGTTCACTACCCTGTTAACTGCTTCCTTTGTTTATACTCCACGACGTAGCCGTGCGCGTTAAAGCGCGCACCTCGGCCGTGAGGGCAGGTGCAGCAAGTCCTGGAATCACAGGTTCTATTTCTGGTACTGACAGCGGCCATCTTGAGTGTGCTCTAAATTCAGTTTTTTTTAAAATCGCGTTTACCCTCCAGGTTGGTGGAACCCAAGGACTCAGCGAGAGAACTCACCACTACCGGCTCTACAGGCAGTGTCCCAGAGATGGGAACATCGAGTCAGAATGGATACAACTGAGGAGGTGTGATCAGCACTTCGCCCAGGCGGCCTCACCTGTAAAGCGAACCGGGGCCTTATGAGGGAGGGGAAGATTGTGAAGGAAAGGCAAGGAAGCGAAAAGGAGGCGGCTGTGGCCGTAAGTAAGGAACCATCCCGGCATTTGCCCGAAGACGACGTGGGAATCCGCGGAAATCCACTTCGAGGATGGCTGAGGTGGGAATCGAACCCCCTCTACTCGTTTGGGCCACCCGAGGCTGAGTAGACCCTGTTACAGTCCTCATACCTTTTTTTTCAAATTTCGTGGCAGAGTCGGGAATCGAACCCAGAACCTCCGGGCCGGCAGCTAAACACGCTGACCGCTACGCTACGGAGGCGACTAAATCCAGAATTATGCCAAAAAAAAGTTTGTAATCCATTTCCTCAGTTATAGAATATTAAAAACGGGTCTGTTATGTTCTCGGAACGAAATGAAAAGACGTGTTGTGTATGTGTGAGCAGTCGAGTGCCAGCCGTCTACAGACGACCGCAGCGTGTGGTGCGGCGATGTGTGAATACACTGCTGCCAACCGCACGGTGGTTACCCGCCAGGCTAGCCACACTTGTTACATGTGTAATGCTGAGCGCGCTACAGGGCTTCTCAATATGTTGACTTCTCCACGCTAACTCGCTTATGTTAACAATAGCTCTCAAGTGGAATGGCGGGGCGCCACACCTACATTCATCTTCAACAATTGATTTCTAAATTGGATTGAATTTTATTATTACTATACAACCTCTGAGCAGGGGCGTATATAAGGGGGCAGCTTTGGGGGCTCCAGCCCCCCCCCCCCGCCAAAAGAAGCAAAGAAATTAAGAAAGTCTTGTTTCAGTAAAAGCATAAATTAATTGTAAATTTGGTTGTACCCTAATCTTAACTTATTGGCTAAGTTATAAACAATATTAAGATTGAAATTACACTGGTACCTCGTGGTGTAGTGGCTAGCAATCTTGTTCCGAATTTGATTCCCGGCTCCGCCAAGAAATTTTATTTCTGATCTGAGGGCTGGAACGGGGTACACTCAGCCTTGTGAGGCAACACTGGGAATTCCATAGTACGGAACTTTTGAAAAATAATCTATCAATTTGTAAAAAAAAAAAAACTGTTTAACTTATCTTTCTGCTTAATAAATTTGACAAATATTTAGATATTTGCCATTCATACTCCATAGGGTAGTCCATAATAGAAAATTCATCTTATATATAAAAGTGAAAGTCTGTATGTATGTATGTATGTATGTATGTATGCGTGTGGGTCTGTTCCGTATACAAATCTACACCGTTCCACCATTCTCAACCAAATTTTGCATACACATAGTTTAGGACCCAGAAGGAACCGCTGGCTACATGATTTTTCGATAGTCTTTCTCATTCTTCTGATTTAGGCCCTTTTGCACTAAAGCACAGGCTAATCAAATCATAAAATATACTCATGAAGGAATGGCAAGGCGGATAGTTTCCATGGCAACATAGCTCAAGTCGAGACACGGCCGACTGGATGCCAGTTGCGCTCTGCACTACCGGTATAGAAAATTAGGATCTTTACTTGAAATCCCGTTAGTTACTCAACTGCTCACACAGCACTGTCAACCGAGTTTGGCATAACAAAGACTTGTCACTATCTACTATATATTTGTCAAATACCACTCACTCACTCACTCATTCATTCATCACGAAATCTCAGAAACCACCGAACGGATAGGAATGAAATTTGGTATGCAGCTTCCTCAAGGGCCGCAAATGCCCACTAAGAGAGGATTTTTGGATATTCAGGTTCTAAAGGGGTGTTAAGGGGGTAGACCTGCATTTCATTGAATAACAATATCCCCCGATTGGTTTCATTGGGGGATGTGATACTCGGCATATAAACTCAGCACTAAAAATAAGAAGACACGTGCCTGAGGGTTTTTCGATGTGGTGTATATTATGAGGTGAAAGGGGTGAAAAGTGGGGATTGAAAGATTCCTAACGGAGCGTGTATCTCATAAACGACATAGGCGAGGAGTTTGAAACTCAGCGGAAAAAAATCAACATAAAAAAGGAAATATGTGTTGGACCGTTTTTTCATAAATCCAATTTAAGGGGCCCATGAGGAGGGGTGAAATTCTGCAAAAAAAAAAATCAGGAAAAAAAGTGTCCTAGCTGATTGACTGACTCACTCATCAAACTCAGGGGGAAAATCTGCTTTAAAGTAAGTAAATAGCTGTTCGACAGTTTTTTTTTCATAAATCAAATTTAAGGAGTTCATGGGGAGGGGTGAAATTCTGAAGAAAAATAAATTGAAAGAAAATGTACTGACTCACTCACTCTCTCACTCATCATCGCCCAGCCAAAATTATTGAAGTTAGAAACGTGACAGTTTGGGGATATGTCATTGTATGTCAAAACCGTCTACTAAGGGAGGATTTTCGGATATTCAGGCTCTAAAGGGGTCTTGAATCAATTAAAACAATACCGGTTTCAGTCACATTCTGACCTGGCTCAGCGTAGTTTATGACATCTGAAGGGGCAAGAACATACGCTTAATATAAATTTTGCCATAACAGAGGATTCTACAAATATTCTTCTTCCAAAAGCTCACAATTTACATTTTAAAAACCAGATCTGTTACAAAATGTGTTAAGAAAAACTTCGTAACACTTATTTCCAACATTTTCATTCCATTATTTCTCTATCTCGCAAATACAAACCAAACTATCAGTTATAAGCTAACTATTTTGGGTAAAACAAGAAGTTCCGTGACGAACTAAAGCGCCTACTTTTCTTAAAATTAAGTTACATGCCAATGATTAATCTACAGTATATGAACCTATCTAGAATAAAGTCAAAATTAAGTTGGTAATATCGAAATGTCTAATTAGTTCGAAATATACCAGGTATAGAGCATTACAGTTGGCAGCCCTGGTGACTGAATATATTCTTAGTTTCATCTCTTAAGGTACAGAATAAAAGTCCAATGGACGTTACATGCAGTTAGACATTGGATCTATCAGCACGCCTAAAAGCATATTGGCAGCAATATCACGCGTGTGATGGTCAGAAATAGCCTAATCTGAAATATTATGATATCTTGTTGTGCCAATTTTGGACGAAATCCATTTGTTAGTATAGAAGTTATATGTATTTTAAAATTGGACCTATCAGCAGGCATAGTATCATGTTGGCAGCAATGACTTATATTAATTATTCCAAATTAATCTAGAATGTCAGGTGCTATACGTGTGCAAAGTATAGAGCTGTTGGCTTGCATACTTCCTGATATATTAATATTAGGTTCAAAATATATAGACAGCATTTATTAACAGTTTGGAGGCCTGATTGCTCTTAAGATTACTTACAGTCATATCTGTTATGTTACACATAGCACATACGAAATTTGGTTGAAATCCAACTGATAGTATAGAGTTACGTGTATTTAAAAATTGGCCTTATCAGCAGGCTTAAAATCATGTTGGTAGGACTGAAGTATATAAGTTACTCCAAAATTAATCTAAAATGTCAGGGACTATTCGTGTGCATAGTTTAAAGCTGTCGGCTTGCATACTTTCTAATAAATTGGTATTTGGATAAAAGAATAGAGAGAGCAATTATTAACATTTGGCTGCCCTGGTGGCTCTTAAGAATACGCGCAATCATATCTGTTTAAGTACACATATTACATACAAAATTTGGTTGAAATCCAATTAATTGTGTAGAATGTATAGGCATTTAAAAATTGGACCTATCAGAAGGCTTAAAATTATTTTGGCAACACTGTCATATATGGCCTCCTGGAAATTAAACTGAAATAGTATTGTCTACATGTGTGCCAATTTTGGAATAGCTCCCATGCATACCTTCCAAGATATCCAACATGGAGCTCAAATTTCTAGTGCGTTTTTTCAGCAGATAGCACTGACGTCTCAAATATGGACGTGAGATATTCCGGTTTACATCTTTACTTATACTAAATTTGGTTTCGATTTCTTTAGCCGTTTAGGAGTTGACAGGGGGGGGGGGGGACACACACACACAGCTAGACAGACAGAAAGACCGACAGACGGACAGACAGACAGACACACACACACTCATTTTCCCGGATCGAACTCATAAGTCTACTTTTTCCTCATTTTTGCAAAATGTGAAAAGTAGGCTAAGAATAGTTAGGTTATAACTGATAGTTTGGTATGTATTTGCTCACCCCACCACTCTCAGAACTTCAGTCCTTGGACTGAGCTTGTCAGCTGCTGAATATGCAGCACCAGTTTGGCTTTCTGCTACACATCGCTGGCATTTCTTTATGAAATTGTTATTTACTTTCTGAAGTTCCTCAGCACCGATTGACTGTAGTTCAGCTGTAATATAGCCTTTAAGCTCATTTATAGTGTGAGGGTGGCGGTGGATGTGTGTGAATGCTTTCATTTATCTACAGTATTTATGAATGGAAGCGAACTCGAAGCGAATGGGATCGTGATATGTCCATACTCTCTTTGTAGCGTTCCCTGTTGCATATTTGCTCATTCAGCTCAACTTACATCTTAATATCGAATATAGCTTCCCATATAACAATAATGACGAAACTCATTTTTGAAGGGTTATGAAGAATATCGGTGTTATAATGATCTCGGGATTATTTATTGAAAATCCCTCGTCGAAGAATATGGTTATAATACTGAAGAATGTTTGTATTCTCGCCTTCTTAAAAGTTCGAATGGTCACTTCAACTGCGAACTCAAATTCACTAAGTTCAATTATAACACTCGTCTTCTGTAGCAGATTCGATTGTAGAAATAACTAAGTTCTCAGACTGGAATAACGTTGCACTTCACAGAACTAAATATTTTACAAATCCATAACGGCGGCTTCGGTGGTGTAGTCTGTAGCATGCTGAGCTTCTATGCCCAAGATAGCGGGTTCAAACCCGGCCGAAGCCGTCGGATTTTTTAAGAGCGTTAAAAATCCCTCAGTATGCCTTCCTTAGGAGGGGAAGTAAAGCCGGCGGTCCCATGTCATAGATTTATGGCATGTTAAAGAAGCTTCCACTAATTGCACCTGTGTGAAGCTAAATTGGATAGGTTAAGAATGTAAACAACGCTCTTGGGTTTCAACGTCCGTTGCCAAGGGCCGACTGCGGTGGTGTCTAGTAGCTAACTTCTGAACTTGGCCTAGTAGTAGTTGACGGTGGGGCTTGACGGCAAAAGTAGGAACTATTTGAAAAATTCTAAGTTGCAGTACTTAAATTAAAAAACAGATAACACACACTGGGCCTCCGTGGCTTAGGCGGCAGCACGCCGGCCTCTCACCGCTGGGTCCGTGGTTCAAATCCCGGTCACTCCATGTGAGATCTGTGCTGGACAAAACGGAGGCAGACAGGTTTTTCTCCGGGTACTCCGGTTTTCCCTGTCAACATTTCATTCCAGCTACACTCACCACTATCATTTCATTTCATCTGTCATTCATTTAATCATTGCCCCGGAGGAGTGCGTCAGGCCTCGGCAGCTGGCACAGTTCATATCCTCGCCGCTAGATAGGGGCTTCCTTCATTCCATTCTCTGACCTGGTCGGTCGACTGGAAGCAGGCTGTGGATTTTCATATAACACACACTAATACAGTCATCACAATTAACCCCGGTTTTCAGACAGATTCTACACACACCCAAAGTACACGGGGCTACATGACCGTGTTGTCGCAGCCCCTAAACTTAAGAACCAACCAACCAAGTCCATACCAGGCTTAGTGCGCCTTCCCTCAATGCTTAACCGTCGTTGCACCCTCGATCGCCACCAACAATTTCTACACAGGACCGCGCCTGGAGCGTATCTTCTCAAAACTCACGAGCCAAGCCAGTTCTTCTTTGAAAACACAAAATAACGACCTCCATGATTCCAATGAAGTTTTAAAGCCTGCTTGATGTCACCAAACAGAATGACTGAGTTATACTTGGAGAATTTGGTCTGTAATAGGTTGAAACAATACAAACAAAATCCCGGGCAGTCACCGTACAGCTCATAGTTCCTGTGGTCATCACAGGCACGTGCTCTCCGGAGACGAATTAGAATGTTAATTCAGCTACTAGTTTCTAGTCGTGAGTTTTGATACTATTTGTTACTATTTTTAGCTCGTGAGTTTTGAAACGTAACCGCCAGGAGTCGAGTACGACAGTACGTCTTGCTCCTTCCAAGAACCAGAGTAAGAAGCCCCTCTAAAATGGCGCATCTCCTCACGAAGGAAATTGGCACTCATGCTTCGTGAAAATCGTGATATTTTCTCAAATACTTCCAATCTTAACAATCCAAATTCATAATAATCTTCGTCTTGAAATTCCCTTTATTCAAAGTGTAATCACATATCTTCTGTTATTTCTGCAACAATAATGTTACTCTAATTACCGACTTCAGTTTAACTTCGTAAATTGGTTAAAATCACAACCGGGTCATGTGATCTCCAAGCAGTCGTCATTGCCTCGTGCCGATCCATGCATCTGCTTTTAATTATTTTTGCTGCACGCGCCAAATTCCTATTTTCTTGTGTTCTGATTATGGACTGGCTCGATCATTTTTCATCCAAACCCTGTGCGATGATAAAATCTCATTCACGCCGTGTTAAAAATTGAAACATTTATAAAATCTGAGTCTCAGACTAGGAATTCGGGCTCAGTAGTGATATCGCCTCTTTTACAGGTCCGCTAACTCATTTCCCGTAATTCCCACGTGGCTTGGAAACCGCAGAAAGGTGATTCGAGTGTCAGCGTGGCACCATCCGGCTAGTAGGTTGTGTATTCGCTGAATTAGGGTGTGTTCCGGGAAACATGTAGCAATTGACTGCAACGAACTCAAAGAGTCAGTACACACGAGAAAGTGGATTTGAGCAAACTGCAAAACTTCATACATGGCAACGAGCTCCTCAGTAAACGCACTACAGGCCTCGGGCAAAGAGATTTTGGTATTTGCACTATCAATAACGTAAGCACAGCCCACTTTCTCGTCCACCTTCGAACCATCCGTGTATAGAATACCAGCATCCGGAAATTGGTGAACAATGCTGTGGAACTGCCTTCGATAGACGGAGGCATCCGTGTTCACCTTAGGACCTCGGTGCAGATCTAACCGAATATCCGGACGCGTGACTTGCCAAGGAGGTACCTCGCTAGGTGTCCGGATCATACAGGAACCTACAGCCACGCCTACTTCAGTACACGAGCTATCGAGTCTAAATACCAACCAGCCGAGTGGCACGAGACTGGTAGGCGTACCTCTGGTGATATTGGGTACTGTAGAGAACTCGATAGCTCGGATGTTGTGGCATTTTAGGCACATTGGCACTATATGCTAAAAGCATATGTTGGCGTCTATAATTCGGAGGTGGTACGCACGATTCGGCGAGTAGGCTGGATATCTGGCTCGTCCGGAAGGCACCGCTAGCCAGCCTAACGCCACTAAGGTGGATACTGTCGAGCATTTTCAAGGTTGCCGGCCTTGCTGAACCGTAAGCCGCAGAACCATAGTCTAGCCGGGACAAGACGAGAGCTTGGTAGAACCGTAGCAGCACCGCACGGTCAGCCCTCTACGTAGTGCCACTAAGAAACTTGAGCATGTTCAGTTTCCTGAGACACGCCGTTTTTAGTTGCCATATTTGGTGCTTCCACGTTAATTTGCTATCAAAATGGAGCCCCAGGAAGCTACAAGTGTCAACCAGCGGCAACGCAGCATCCTTGAGATGTAGTTAAGGGTGTAAATGTAGCCTCCGGAGCCGACAAAAATGGGGACGGAGGTTTCCGCTGCTGAAAAACGAAAACCCAGGTAGTGAGCCCACCTGACGACCCGGTTAATAGCTAGCTGCAATTGCCGTTCCACGATCTGAGCTGTAATGCAGTGCTAAATCGTCTACGTACAGTGATGGAACTACCGTGGACCCGGCGGCGGCAACAATACCGTTTATGACAATCGCTAACAAGGTGACACTCAGCACAGAACCCTGAGGAACTCCGTTTTCTGGGCTATAGTATTGCGATATTGTCCTGCCGACCCTTCCACGGAAGAGTCGGACGGATATGAAATTTGCAATGAAGTCGGCAGATTACCACGGAGTCCCCACTCGTGAAGGGTGGAAAGGATCCCGTAGCGCCATGTGGTGTCGTAAACTTTCTCGAGGCCAAGGAAAAGCGTGACTAGATGCTGTCTTTGGAGAAATGCTTTCTGTATGTCGCTCTCAAGTCACACTAAATGGTCGGTGGTGGACCTATGAGAGCGGAAGCCTCACTGGTACTCGCGCAAGAGGACTCTCTCCTCCAAACACCGCACCAGACGACGGCTAACCATTTTCTCTAGCAGCTTACACGGACCATTTGTCAGACATAGCAGGTATTGCTTGGGTTCCCAGTGCCTTGAACAGGCTAAGGCGCATGCTACTGAAAGGGCACATGGCGCACCCACCTGTCGGGAAGGGGCAAACCGTCTATGCTTTCTGGCCAGATGGCCAATTTGGTAGCCCTTCCCCTAATAGCATGCATTTTTATTTCTATGGGTCAAACCAGAACTGGGACCAGAACTTCTAAATCGACCTTTAAAAGGACTCCTCTTAGTCGCCTTTTACGTCAGGCAGGGGATACCATGGATGAATTCTTCCCTCTCCATCCACAGGGAGTCTTCACAAATCATAAAACTGTCAAAGTTATTCGGCCATGTCGGCCCTATTAGTCGCCTCCTACGACAGGCAGGGCATACCGTGGGTGTATTCTATCCCGCACCCAGTGGAGTATGAAGTATGAAAAAAAACAGACCCAGCTCTGGATAAGAAAAATAAGGCTGACCCCTCGCAAAAGGAGGGTATCAGGATATTTAAGACAAGGGCCAATTAAGGCGGAAAAGGAAGAGACTTCCTAGGCCTCGGATACCCTAATACCGTCGGGGTTGGAAGAGAACAAGTATTGACCAAGAGAGGTCGACAGGGTGGTGATAATAATAATAATAATGTTATTGGTTTTACGTCCCTTTTAACTACACTGGCTTTTAGAGACGCCGGGGTGCCGGAATTTTGCCCCGAAGGGGATCTTTAACGTGCCAGTAAATCTACTGACACGGCTCCCTCGCATTTGCGCACCCTCAAATGCCAGCTGACTGCGCCAGGTTTCGAACCTGCAACCTTGGGCTCAGCAAGCGAGAACGTTACCCCTGAGCCACGCAGCCAGACAACAGGGTGGTGAGGAGCCTGGCACAAGTAAGAGATTGCTGCCCTAACCCACTCTCACTATAAAGTGGATGACGAGATCAGCAGCCACCGAGTCAACGGCTAATATAAGTTCGAGTGTCATCTGCAAACCAAGGTTTCTTCGTACGTCAGCAAGATCCACACACGCGGTTAAATTGTGGACCACAGTGAAAACGGCTCCACAGGTACAAAGTGGGGGTCTTCCCTTCTCATTAGGTACGAGTGGGTGGATGTTGTATGACCTATCCATAGCCTACACAAAATGACTGACTCTCTCCGGGCCGGGAAGGAGCTCCGCCACACGCTAGTAGTTCCCTTGATCGCTTTCAGTTTACTGGGCAGTGGGTCAGCTAGCCACTGACTCTCCTAAAAAGCCAGAACTTGTAGGCGTAACTGAGAGCGAATATCTCTAGCGGGTACCTCCATTGGTCGAGGTGGTAGTGATACTGCCTCTTTTGCGGCTTGCTCTGCTAACTCATTTCCCGCAATTCCCATGTGGCTCGGAAGCCACAGAAAGGTGATTCGAGTGTCAGCGCGGCACAACCCGGCTAGTAGGTCGTGGATTCGCTGCTCTAGGGGGTGTTGCGGAAAATATGTAGCAATTGACTGCAACGAACTCAAAGAATCGCTATACACGATAAAGTTGATTCGTGCATCCTGTAGTGCAAACTGCAGAGCTTCATCAAAGACCTTGGTAGACAAAACGCGCCATATTAATTACAACGGCTGAAAGAGTACTGTAGTGAGAAAGGAGAGGGAAAAGGGGGCGGGGGTGGAATTAAGACACCTCGAAGAATGAGGATGTCCAAATAAGGGGAAAGGGCGGGGGGATGGATATAAGGAAACAGTGTATCTGTACGGTAGGCCCTATATAAGGTCATACAAGGCGGCTTCGGTGGCGTAGTCGGTAGCATGCTGAGCTTCTATGCCCAAGATAGCGGGTTTAAACCCGGCCGAAGCCGTCGGATTTTTAAGAGCGTTAAAAATCCCTCACCATGCCTTCCTTCGGAGGGGAAATAAACCTGGCGGTCCCATGTCATAGATTTATGGCATTTTAAAGAACCTTCCACTAATCGCATCTGTGTGAAGCTAAATAGGATAGGTTAGGAATGTAAACAACGCTCATAGGTTTCTACGCCTGTTGCCAAGAGCCGACTGCGGTGGCGTCTAGTAGCTAAATTCTGAACTTGGCCTAGTAGTCGTTGACGGTGGCGCTTGGCGGCAAAAGTAGCAACTGTTTGAAAAATTCTAAGTTGCAGTACTTATATTAAAAAACAGATAACACACACTAATACAGTCATCACAATTAACACCGGTTATCAGACAGATTCTACACACACCCAAAGTACACGGTGCTACATGACCGCGTTGTCGCAGCCCCTAAATTTAAGAACCAACCAACCAACCAAGGTCATACAGGCCTCGGCAAAAAAAAAAAAAAAAAAAAACAGATGGAAACTCCTCCAGTGACGAACAAAGGATATCAGTTCATGGCCCTGGAGCCATAGAGGACACCGTACATTTTGAAATAGGTGAAGACATGGAGAAACTGAGAGGAACTATCATCCCAGATATTTAATAACTGGCAGCCAAGTGTCACTTAGCTGATAGCCAGTGTCTCTGTTAAAATGATTGGGGTTTTTACGAATTTTAACTGCCTCCCTTACAGTATAATTTTAGACCAGTTGTGCTTAGCAAGGGCAAGCGCATGAGCCTCCTTGAAACATACATCGTACCCTGAAGACAGGGCATGTTCAGCTATAGCTGATTTGTCAGGTTGGTTTAGACGGATGTTCCTTTGATGTTCCTTGATGCGAGTTGCAATGGACCGTTTTGTTTGTCCAATGTAGACTTTTCCGCAAGTACATGGGACTTCATACACCTCAGGTTGTAGTAAGGGGGACAATTTACCTTTGTTAAATCCTAAACGTTGACCAATTGTTGTCACAGTGCCAAAAACTGTTTCTATCTTGTGCTTGCGGAGAATCTTAAGAACGCGGTTTGTGGTGTTGTGAATATAAGGAAGGTAAGCAGTTCCCCTCACGTCGGAACTCTGAGAAGGTTGTCTATCCCTCCTTCTTGGATGCAAGGACCTATATATAGTGGATTCATTATAACCATTACCTTTAAACATGGTTTGTAATGCATGTAACTCTTCCTGAAGAGTTGATGCATCATAAATACCTTCCACTCTTTCGGTTAGAGTTGTAATAATTTCTTGTTTTTGTGCTGGGTTGTGGTGGGAGTCTGCATGTAAATAACGATTAGTGTGTGTTGGCTTACGGTAGACGCTGTGCCCCATGGATCAATCCGCCTTCCTCCTCAGAAGAACATCCAAAATACGTAAGCATCCACCCGACTCCAGCTCTATTGTGAAGTGGATTGAAGGATTCAGCTGATTTAGGTGGTTCAGAATGTGGTTTAGTTTGTCAGAACCCACCGCCTACACTATGAACGTATCATCTACATACCTCTACCAAATCACTGGTTTGAAAGATGCTGAAGATATAGCCTCCTGCTCCTCAAAATGTTCCATGAAATAATTTGCCACGACGGGCGAGAGCGGACTTCCCAAGCCCACACCAACCGTCGGCTCGTAAAATTTACCATCCCACAAGAAATAACTGGAACACAAGCAGTGGTGGAATAATCGGACAATGTCCTCAAGAAACAAATCCTTGATGAGGGACACGACCGAGTCAACCGGCACTTTGGTGAACAAGGACTCTGGATCAAAACTCACTAAAATAGCATTAGGTTGACAATTTCTCGACGAAGTGGGTTGAATCCTTAATGTAAGACTGTGTGCGCCCCAAGTGCGGCTGAAGCAACTTGCTGAGATATTGCGCAAGAGCGTACGTTGGAGAACTTATTGTGCTAACAATTGGTCGAAGAGGGACGTCTTGTTTATGAACTTTAGGAAGATCATACAGTCTCGGAAGAACAACATCTCCCGGAATAAGACATTTTCTCTCTTCTTTTGGAATTGATGACAGTTTATCAAGCTTAGCAGTGGCATTGGATACACGAGTGGTTGGATCACGAGTGCACTGTCTGCAGACAGGATCAGATAACAGAACCAATATTTTACTTTTATATTCATCGGTATCCATCACTGCTGTCCCATTTCCCTTGTCAGCATGAAGAATAGAAATGGTGTCATTATTCCTCAGTTCTATGAAGAAGGGCTCCCCGGCGAGCTCATAAGCTAGTCTGGAGGGGTTGCATTTGGTGACACATAAGAGTCGATTCAGATATATCGCTTTGATTTTCTCGATTTATTTCAGGTTTGATTTAGTCAGATGTAGCCACATTAGGTCCATTCCATAGGTTACTGTAGGCATGATCTTGATGGTGAAGATCTTCATTGCAGTCGATACGGGTAGTCTACGAAGGAGCAGAATATTGTTAATGGCCAATGTCGCTGTTTCTGACGTGGTCGGTGTAAGTCTTTTCATGTCCCGGACGGAACCTCGTGCGAATGTGTATTGTGCGGGAGACTTTGTGAACGGTATCATGCTCTCTGGTGCCAAAAGAGACTTGTGACTCTGACACAGTTCTGTACTGACTAGTGTACTGATATGTATGCGCATTATGCGCTTCCTCTTATTAATTACGCTGCTTGTACTTGACAAACGTGGCCATTGGCTGCAATAAAAGTTTATTATTCCTCAGTGCCTACAATGCTCTCCTCTCGCCCCGAGTTAAATCGGGCGCGTGTAATTTAGAGCAGTGTTTCTCAATCTTTTTTGATGTGTAACATCTTTCCACTCGGTAGCTGGATATTTTTGTGGCATTCGGGAGATGGACATTTTTGTGGGAGTGATTTTGGAAAAGAGACGGAAGTGGATGGGACGGAAGTGCATGGGACGGAAACAATGAGCGCGATGGTGGCGGAGATCGGTACACCGACGTACTGTAAGGCATGTGACTATGTGGAATGTAAATCGCATACGGTTTACCTCAAGGTTTGGAGGCCCCAATTAAAGAAATTCCTACAATAAATCATCTTCATGTTGTCGTTCTTTGGTGTGAAAATATTCATTATATCATATTTGCTGAAAACAATTACGATTTATTAAATCTTCATACTTTTGCTGTATTCTTATTTAATGTAAGCACTCGATACCTCGAGTGCTATATCGCACCATCCAACACTTCAAACAACGTAGGAATTCAGTATATTATCACCGACTACTAACAATAATTGAAACTTCGTTGGTTTAAACGTATCACTGGGAGAAACGCATTTAATATACCTACTGCACACCTAATTTTTAATCGCGCCTATATTTGGCAGTGCGCTATATCGGCAATAAGAGGCCATTTTCAATATCACCGCTGGCATGGGTTCACTGACTGGCCGGTATAAAGCGCAGCTCGCATCAAGTAGGCAGTGGATTGCTTCCGCATACAGTTGCAAGTATATGTCACTACTGCAGATGCATTGGAGAATCCTTTCATGTTTGCTGGCACAAGGTAGCACTAAGAGTTCATTCTTTAAAAAATGCGAGTAAGTAATATGGAATTATTCGAATAACATGTCAGATGTTACACATCATATGCCACTTCTGTAAGGCTCGTATCTGTTTTTGTGTGTGTACCACTTTAAGACATGAGATTCTCGCGTACCACCTAATGGTTGAGAGATATATTAACTATAACCACCACTACGTAACAGACCAAATGATGGATTGTGAATTGTGTTTGTTTGAATTGGACTGTTGGAGTTGAAGTTCAAATAATAAAAAGTGTGTCCAGTTGTTTTATTATTTATTCAATTCAAACATTCAGAAATGACACTGTACAAATAATATTAATAAAAAAACTACAAAAGTTCATCTAACAACTTCAATGTGAAGGGTGAGCTTGAAGATTAGAAGCCAACTTAGAATGTCTGGTTTAAGATTGCTGAGTCTCAATCGAAGATCGTTTTCTACTGTAAGGAGCCTATTCAGGTATTTTCATTCTTGAGATGAACAAGTGAAGAAAATGCAGTCTCACACAAGTACGAATTAGTGAAATGCAGTACAATTCAAACTGCCTTGTCAGCTATGTCTACATAGTCTGCACGCCTCTCAACCCAAATGTTCACATGAGCCATTTTTGAAAAAGTTTTCCTTAGTTCTGAATCAGAATTCAATTCATAACACTGCTGCTTATCTTTGCCCTTAAAGTGCACCGTATCATTGTTTTTATATTTTAACATTTTATATTTTATATATTTATATTTTTCGTAACGTCATCGCGTACCACTGCAGCAGTACGAGCGTACCGCCAGTGGTACGTGTACCACAGTTTGGGAAACGCTGCTTTAGAGGATTTCAATATCCTCATACTTTCTTGTCTAACTTCTTCATCTTCATCCGGAGTTAAATTGTAGATGGCAAAAGGAAGGAAGCTTCTCAGTTTTACGTGATCGTTAATCATGCGATCATGAGTCACGGGACCTCCTGTTTACGTGGAATCCGAATCACAGGACATGGCATTTCACTTCGTAAATTCTCACATGCATAGACCGGGAATCAAACCCGGTCCACCTTGGTAAGGGGCCAACAGCTTGACCGCTGCGCCACCTCGCCGCTTTATAGATGGCAGCCTCAACGGATGTGATCGACTCCTCTGTAGGAATTTTGGAGGGTGTGAGAGCAAAGTTGAGACCTCTGCTTAGTAAAGCTGTTTGAAATTCATCTAAAGGGGTTTTAGAAAGATTGACTGCAACTTTAATAGTATCAAGAACAGTACGAGCAGCTGTTTGTCTCGAGGATGGTATTAAATATTCTCCGTGATGACTGATATTAATCTCAAATTATAATAGCCGCCTTGTTAAACAGTCTTCTTCTTCTTCTTCTCCTCAACATGCAGGTCTTCCTAAACGTGTTCTTTCTCTGTCATGTAGTTTCAAATAAGTTTGCTTGCCTTTAATACTGTCTATAAATTGAGTCCTTGGGCTTGCTGCTGATCGCGTTATCCGCTTTATAAGTGAGAGCGCTTTAGGGCCAGCAATCTAAATTTTCCAATATAAATTGACTCAACGACTAGTTCGTTTTTGAATGATAATTTTTCGTTTTTCCGTAATTTTTGTTAATTTTTATAATTTTTATTTTTATTTAATCTTTTGTTTTTGTTTTATTAATTTTTGGTGTCAACCTGAAAATTTTAAATTCAATTCCAAATTTGTATTCTTTAATCTGTGCGAAGAGGGGCATATGACCTCGTAGTTCCGCCCCTTAAAACAACAATAACTAATTCCTCGACTCCTCTTTCCTTCTAGCTTCCCTTCGAAGACTGTGGTGCACCAGGCATGACGAATCAAATGGCCAACAAAACTGTTCCTTCTTCTGTTTAAGTATTCAACCAATGTACTGTCCCCGCATATTCTAGAGGTGGTCTGTTGGATATCCGAAGCAACAGCTGGATTCGTAGACCCTGACTGCTCCGGTGCAAAATACTAGTCAAGGATCTACGTCCAACTAGACCCTCGCGAATATACGTGGCGGAAATTACAATACAACTGTGAATTACATGAAAAATACACTTAGCTCGCGGTAAAACACCTACCTTAATCTCGGGAATCTCGTGGTCAGCTTCTCTGGACCTAAAATGGGTTTCACATTTGCATCTCCTTATATCTAAAATAATTCACGACAACACGGCTTCTAATGAAACTAAACAATTTATTAACAAATGTAAACTACAGCTAAACATTCACACTACAAAATAAAATACACACTCCCATTCATTCATCTCCACTCTCATGCCACTAACAGAACAGCGTTCTATCAACCTAATGACAAAATTTGGTGTAGCTTGGATCCATACAACAAGCTGTACAACAATTACCCACCTCGGTGTATTAACATTCTTCTGGCACGCTTCCAAGCACACATGGGCGCTCGGCGCACGCGATCATTGCCACGTGTCCGATGACATCACATTCACCGCTACATTCCCAGTCTGACTGGTTTAAAAAAAAGAAAAAGAGCGAGCCGGGCGGTTCGCCACATCTCTCCCCATTTGCTCGGCCTGGCCGTGCTATGGCCTTGGTTGGAAACGAGTTTTTCATAACAATGAAAACTGTGCTAAATGAAGGCAGATTCACGTCGGACAAATACGTGAACTGCACTCAAATCCTACATGCTACTGGCATAAAACTTCTATACACACTAACATTCACACTCTCGCATTGTGACGTCCCAATGGAGTTCATTTCATTCGCACTGAACAAGAAACAAACCACATGCAATCACATACTCATTCACACTCTAATCATTACGTTAAACAACGAAAACTTCCTATTCTTAACACGTTATACACTCGATTGATAAATAATATAGATTAACACTAAAAGAATTTATAATGACGCTTATAGTACCAGCTATAGTCCTTCCAAAGTAATAGCGTCTAAATACAGTCGAGCCTGCGCTCTGATCTAGCAGTTATGTCAAATACAGTGAACTGTGATCTTTAATATCTTCTACATCACCAGAATTAATAACCACTAGTCTCTCCTATCTGATCTGGTGTCAAAATAAGTTTAATACATTCGACCACTGATGGTAAAACATATGCTGTTACAAGTCGGGTTTAATAATCTCGATAAAAGTATAGCATAACAGCTGTCATCATCAATTTCCTGTTCCAATTTCAACCGTGAACCATCCTGTCCTATCTAAATTCCATGTCGTGTATAACAAATAAGGAGTACTCTCTACTCAAAGTCTAAATGCCTTTGCCAACACTAGTCATGCCCACGCAATGCGTAACACACCTTCGCAATAACCTCGTATGCCAACTACATACGGAAATACACAAAAAAACACTATCAACGGGTTATCAACTCCACTTCTATCAACCTGGCATTCCTTCAAAAGGGCATAATTTCACAGCGTTGTCACCACAATCGCTGGTCTGATGAACAAAAACAACAATTGTTAAATTAATAATTTATACATCTTAACGACCTCTGGAATTCACGATACTGAACCTCCTCACTTAATACTCTTGATACGATACTCTGATAAGTATAAACTGTCGTGCATACATTTAATAAAAATACTGCATCTCATCTTCACACATCTGGGTTCGACTTTAATCGAAGAACGAATATTATGTCTACAACGTGACATGATATTACTCCTCGTAAGTAATTAATCACCACAACATATCTATGTGTTTGTGTCCAACAAGAATCTATCACGACGAGGATATCAAACGATAACTACCCCAACGTCGAATGATAATTAATCTTCCAAGAAGATTCTGGCTTCAAATAAATTAAATGACTGAAAGTTCAAAGCTTTCTTCAATAAAAACATACAGTTAGTCATATTCGTATTCGCTTCATTCAGAACGAATGTCTATGAGTTCTGACGATAATAATCGTCTCCACGTTAAATGTTTCTTTTCCACAATGTGACATGATATTTCACAATATATCACTACCAAGATCTTCTTTCTTGACGTCTCTTCTCGACGGATAAAATGCTTAAATTAAACTAATAAAAATTAATTTAATGGGTAACATAGACGAAAATGTCTATCACCTGTATTCAAAATTAATACAAAAACGTCGAAAATAAATTACTGTTCCTTAAAGGAAATGACAAAATCTTGTTCCTCGAACAAGTAAATAATCTCAGTTCAGAAACTGGTTTCCTAACAAACGAAGATAATAGCATCGCTAGACGATCACTATGATAAATTTCGAAGATAAAAAATGCTATACATGGAGTACATAAATACTGTATCGAAAAATGGATAAAGGATTTGCTCAGTAAATGTCACTACAAGCTCTAACTACAAGGTTAGTGAACACTGCACCTGCACTCGAAGTCTAGAAGATCAAGATAGAGTGTAACAAAATACTCTGATGTTACATCTCCCAAAGATCTGGGCTGGATCCTTGTTCGTCTCCACGAACTCGTGACCTCAGGAAAGGAACGAAGTCCCCCACTGGAAACAGCAAGCTCCGACCGGAATCGAACTGCGGGACTCCAATCATCATCTTCATTTTGACCGGGATAACCCTGGACCTCTTGAAAATCTTGATGCTTCTTCTATCTCTGTCACAGCACAGTCTCATCATAACAGTGAGTAGCGTCGAAAGATCTGCTTTCCACTTCAAAAAGCATTTGAAGAGAAAGTCTTGGACCTCACTCGTATAACGAACATTCATGTAAGTTAGATGGAATCTGAACATCCTTCTGTAGTCTCTGATGTTAATGTTGAGCTCACGTTTGACAAGAATGCACTAGAATGGAGTTGTGCATCAAGTCTCATGATCGCTCACTAAGTAGACATTCACGAACAGTCTGCTCTAACGAAGCTCCATCGCTGCCTATATTGCTTCTATCTGCCTATACTCCTGGCGCACATAATAATCTAGCCCATAATAATCTTCATAATGCTAGACTGAATATTGTTCTTCACTATGTAATACATCTCCATCCTAAGTGTTGTAATACAGTTCCACACAAGCAATAGTAATACACACTCGTACTCACGGGTGGCTGTTGCCTGAGCTGCAGTCGCTCGGACAAAGTGTCGTATCGCGCTGGAGAAAAACACTTTTCTTGCGCTTCACAAAACTGCTTATAATTGCTGAAATAATTCTTCCAAACTTCTCTAAGTTTGCAATATACAGTAGTAGGGGGGTAAGGCGGTTTCTAACCCACCCATTTTATTTGTACCAGACTGTACAAGTTAAAATAATTAATATCTCTCAAACGCATGGCCGGATGTTGACAAATGAGGTGTCCTAGGACTCGGGGTGACGTCCTCTTTCCTATGGACCATGTATTATATTTTTCAAAAAAATTTTAAAATTTTTCGTTTTCGAAAATAGACGATAGTTTGAAAACCAAACAGGATAGTACGTTGTGCCATGGCTCAAACGAATGGTCTTTATGACCTTTATTTTTGTAATAAAACTTTTTTAATTTTTATGTTTTTTTGAAAACACTCGAAATTTGAAATTCCTATATTTTGGAAACTAGGAAGTTTACAAAACAGTTTGTTTGACGTAAAGTAATGGTCCCTATGCCCTCTACCCCCACAACAAATTTCAAGTCTCTAGGATGAAAACCTGCAGTAGTGGGGTAACACGGGAGCTGCTTACAAAAGCAAGTGGTGAGCCCCTGCGACCTTGGAATGGAAGGAGTGATGCTAGGAGGGCGTGCTTGGATTCGTTTTTTTCGTCTCGTCGTGCTCTTTACGGGAATGTAGGTGTCGAAAAGGTGAAATGCTGGAAATACGGTTTTTTGGGGGAAAAAACGTGATTTTAAACTTTTTGCTATATTTCGCGAACCAAGTATGCTAGAGGCATGTACGACGGGTCCAAGGACTCGGGGTGACGTTCTCTTTGCTATGGACCACTCGTTATATTTTTAAAAAATTTTGGAAACTCGATTTTGGGGTAAACACGTGTTTTTTGTGATTTTGCCGATATCTCACGAACCAATAACGCTAGAGGCATGTACGACGGGTCCAAGGATTCGGGCGGACGTCCTCTTTGCTATGAACCACTCGTTGTAATTTAAAAAAAATGGAAACTCGATTTTGGGGTAAATACGTGTTTTTCGTGATTTTTGCAGATATCTCACGAACCAATAACGCTAAGGGCGTGTACGACAGGTCCAAGGACTCGGGGTGACGTCCTCCTTCGAGTGTGGTAGATATTTTTTCCAAAAAGTAATTCACAAAGGGCCTAATGCCATACATGTTGAAAAAAACTGTTTCTTTTTCTTTACCTGTTTATAATGTTCATGAAGCGTGGTGGTTGAGAGAGACGATACGGCTGAGTGTGTGTGTTTGACCGAACCTGTCGCTTAGCACAAGGACCATGCTTAATAGATCAATCGCTATTTCGACGGGTCGGTGTATGACAGACCGAGCGTGTGTTTTCCTGATATTTTACCTTTGACGTGTAAACGGTAATGAGAACTTGATTCTATGTTGGTCGAAGCGAGTACAGAAAACAAACTTACAGGAGGTGAAGGTCATTTGAGCTTATTGGAAGGCTCCGGTCTGACTTGACAACAGGTGCAATGGAAAAAATGACCAAGACGCTTGAAGGTGAAATAATCTGACCATCGTGGTGGCAGGGGAGTGTGAAAGGCATGCACACACATTTGTGAAACCACATGTATGCTAAACCAGTGACATCCTGTTTTGCTTCGTACGTGACAAAATGCAAGTTCATGTGAAATTTGATCTAACTCAGGTGTTCACCTGGGACGTTAACTGTCCACGTGCGCGATAACTGTTAACAAGTCACATCCTGTTTGCTTCGTACGTGACAAAATGCAAGTTGACGTGAAATTTGATCTACCGCAGGTGTTCACCTTGGACGTTAGCTGTCCACGTGCGCGATAACTGTTAACAAGTTACATCCTGTCTTGCTTCGTACGTGACAAAATGCAAGTTGACGTGAAATTTGATCTACCGCAGGTGTTCACCTTGGATGTTAGCTGTCCACGTGCCTGATAACAGAATCTTTAAAGCGTGGGAATCGCTGAATCAGTAAAAAGTATGATGCAACTTGTGGGAATGATGTCACAACCAATAGATAGGCAAGAGCTGCAAACAGCAGTGGTGGGAGGTGAAGGGAGGGAGAGGGGAGGGGGTGATGTATGAGAGAACACAGGAGGAAAGGGAAAGACAAACATGTATGAACATGCATGAAGCGCGGAGCGCTGTATACATAGAGCTATAGGTGGTGTACAACATGTGTGAATAAATAAAAAGTACACAGGTTCACACAACATGTAGTTTATTGATCCAAGAATTAAACGTAGAGTTAAACCCTAACCATTTGATGTAGAGTTTATTTCCTTTTTGTTTCAACACTTTTTCCACAAGATAATGCTGAGGAAATGCTGTTTTCTGAAGTTCATGTAGATAAAATCTACCTTTTATGGGTTGATGGTTGAGGTCCTCGAGTAAATAGGTGACTGGACTGTCCAAGCTGACTCGACGAATTCGAAATAGTTCAGTCCCCCACTGAGGCGTGTAGCCCTTATTGAAGGCAGACTTAAATTTGCTCACACGAACAAAATCCCCAATGTTCAGTCGGTGACGTTTAGGGTCGGCTGTTTTTATGGGGTTAAACAGTTTATCCAATCGCTGAATATTTTTAGTCACGAGGCGTGGCTTGGTCCCAATCGTTCTATGTTTGGTGTCATTGTAACGTGACACTAGCTCAGGTAACATGTCCAACCAGCGATACGTGCCCTGAGCGGTAAACGCTTTCCACATATGGGTTTTCAATGTTCGGTTGAACCGCTCGACCACACTGGCTTTGAGATTGCTATAGGTGGTATAATGGTGAATATCCTTAGATTTGAGAAAACTGGAGAAATCCTTGTTGAAAAATTCTTTTCCCTGGTCGGTTTGTAGCAGCTGAGGTTGACGTTTGGAGTGTTGAATAATATGTTGAAAGGCCTTAGTGACTAGTGGGCCAGACTTGCGACGCACAGGTTCAACAAAGGCCATTTTGGAATAGACATCAATGACGGTCAACATATAGCGTACACCGTCGTTAACGCTAGCATAGGGTATCATTTCAACCAAGTCAGCCTGCCAAAGTTCATCCACACCTCGTGAAATCACCTTCAGTCGCGGATAGTGACGTCTAGCTGGGCGATGCAACTCGTGAGCAATACCCATTTTAATGGGTGAGGGCTTAAACAATAATTTTGGCATTTCGAAGTTCTTGTTCAATTTCTTGAATTTCCCAATCGTGACCGGTATGGCCAGCTTGACGCGAGGCATGCAACAACTGTAGCCGCTGGACGAGCTTATTGGGATTGTGCCAGTAGGTAACATCCACAAGGGGTTTTAATGGTTTAAATGTCAATCCCGAAGCGGACACCTTACGACGAGTACTTTGACTGGTGGGAAACATTTTTGCAATGATGGTTTTATATTTTTGAGATATATTGGCATTCACTTGTTGCGTGGGATCATACTGTCTTTTGTGAGCATGGGTATCCAATAAAATGGATTTATATTTGTCAAGATCCTCTGACGTATAATCATGGGAAGAGGGGGTCCGAGAAAAGAGCAGTTTTAACAGTCCTGGCGTTAATTTATAGTTGATGTTTTTAATGACAGCTTTAGTACGAGCAAATTTAATGGATGAATCGCCAATTTTAAAACTATCATCCTCATAGCGAACACCATACGTGGTATCTGTGTTTCCAATAAATAGATCGGTGAAATAGGGTTCCAATGTTGATCCATAATATTTTATTAAAATGGTTTTCAGTTGAGCTTTATGTTGAGGGGTGGCCAAGAGTTGTGAAAACGGAGACGCACTGGAAGGGCAAGGTGTTTCGACCATGGCCAAGGATTTCCTTTTTCTCAAAACTCTGCAAGGGGTGCGGCCTTTTTTTGAGGCGTAAACACTTGTTCCTCCTCATCCTCAACTTCACTAACACTAGTCAAATCTTCCTGTTCCTCTTCCTCTTCCTCAGGGTCCTCGTGCAGCGTCTGCGTGGCTTGTGAAACGGTGGGTAGCGTTTCAGATGGCTTGAAAGAGGGTTTCAACATGGCTTTTAGTGGAGGTGCTAAATGTTGTTGAATAAACAAAGCATGATTTGCACGTGATTGTTTCAATTGACGAAACTTTTGGCGAATAGTATTTTTTGCTCTAATAATATGCTTTTTCAATTGACTCTCTGCTAACGCCATGGTGTCTTGACAAATGACTTGCCGGGGAATGAGACAGGGCCTTAAATAGCAATAAAATGATCAAACCCTAAGCGATACCGTCCTTGGTTGAGTTCACTTTGTTTGTCAATCACTAAACAGGCATGACGTTGAGTGTTCCAGCACTTGGCACACAATTCTGTAAACATTTGAAAGGTCATATCCGGATTCACATGTTCATTATAAATGTGACGACTGTTCCTCTCGTCCTGGCGAAATAAAACAATGACATTGGCATTGTCACGAATCAACTGTTTGGACATTTTTGAATACGTTTGTCCAAGATAGAAGCAATCGATATGTTTGTGGTGACCCATGCTGAAATAGCTTTGAATGATGCCTTGACGTTCAGTGGATACATCATCGAAAATCATGAGTGAATCAGGCTTTACCTCATCCGGTGAAATCACATTTTCTTGCATGGAATATGTAAAATAACCCATATTCTCTTTTTGTAATCCAGAGATGACTTGATCCAGAAACACGTAGAGGGGTTGGTAGAGAGATTTTGCAAAAATATAAATATTTTGAAAACGCAGACCATTGGGCGCTGTGATGAGCGTTAGCAAAAGATTTGTCTTTCCACAGCCGGAAGGCCCCACAATGATGCAGCGAATGGAAGATGGAAACAGTGAACCATGGCGTTGTTCACGTGATGTGGGACAGAGATGGGAAACCATGTCCCCCACGGGGAATGACTCTTGCTGCTTAATAATCTTCATTTCAACTAAGGCTTAGACAGGCTAGCAGGCTGTCTATATACAGGACACCGAACCTTGTCATAGAAACAGTAGACTGGTACTACAGGTTGACGATGGATGTCTTTGGACGTGCGTTGATGGCCAAAGCTAGGCCTGTTCCCATACATGATCCTAAACAAGAAACAGATCCTGCTAATAAACACTATGTGGATAGGTCAGTAGTGCCACGCACAAAACAGGGAGATTATGACTTTAAGGGAAAGCGGTTAACCCATGTAAAACATCCTCAAGTGTCTACAGACGTTACTACGAAAAAGTATATGGATAACAAAGTGTATGAGTTTTATGACAAAGTGCCCCAGCTTACGGTGAATGGCTATAGCGCTAATCACCATCGGATTATTCACGCGGAAGACCCGCAAGACGAAGACGATGTTTGTACCAAGCGTTACGTGACCCATGAAATGAAAAGGCTTTATAAATTTATCCCATGTGTATTTTTAGTGTATTTGACAAATGATAAACCTGTGAATGACAGAAACCATTTACCGCTAGTCCATGATCAGCACTTGACCTATGTGCTTGCTTCGCGTTTAAGCCACTATAGATTACACTATGATGGAACCATTCACATCAAATATGCCATACCTGATGAGAACCATTTACAAATAAAGATAAATGGTCATAGGATGTTGATCCAAGACCATGAAATGGTCAATGCAGGTGACGAATTATCCTTTCACCTTATGTTGACATGGGATGAAAAGCAAGCGGGAAAAACCATAATCGATTTCCCACTTTATGTGGAATTGGAATATACAGCCATGAAATAACCATCTGACGTTAGTTGTGATTTACACTTTCTTGTGAAAGGTTGTTGGTCATTATCATCATGGTGAAACAAAGGTATGCAGTGAGAAAGACTAAAAAAAGGACTTTGTCCTTGGCAAAGCCAGGGTTTTCAACATTCGTGGCCAAGCCCTTGCGAAAGAAAAAAAGAAAAAATAATGTATTGACCATAAGGAAAGCCTTTCGAGCAGCACAGAGACATGTTATTCCAAAACGTCGGCGACAGAGTTCAAACCAAGGGCGAGTGATTCCCGTCCCCAAACGAGCGGGATTTTTACCTGCATTATTTGCCGGTTTGGCTGCTCTGGGTTCACTTTTGGGCGGTGCCAGTGCAGTGGCGAAAACCATTAAAGCCGCGCAGCAGGGCAAGCAACAACTCAAAGAAAGTCAGCGACACAATGAAACGATGGAAGCGATTGCCATGGGGGCTAGAAATGCCAATTTAAAGCCAGCCTTTTATCAACAAGGATTTGGGATTTCACCATTTCGAAATATTAAAAAAAAAAAAAAATAACCTCAGCCATAGCAAGACATGCCCTGACGCATCAACAAGTGGAAAGCTATGCTAAACAACTAAAGCTTTCTCATTTTCGAGGTGTGTTTATGCGAAACCAATTACCCCCACGACCCTGGAAACAGGATTGTGCTGTTGTCAATTTGGATGATCACCGAGGACAAGGGACGCATTATGTAGCTTATGTCAAAGAGGGATCCACGGTATGGTACTTTGACAGTTTTGGGAATTTGCCCCCGCCCATGGAACTAATGACCTATTTTGGAAACAGGATCAAGATATATTATAATGTGAAACGTGAGCAAACGTTTAACAGCCAACAGTGTGGACGTTTGTGTTTAATTTTTTTATATAAGACGCAGCATAAGCAAAAACGCCACCAGTATGTCAGCAGAAAGTAAAACGTTTACAGTGCATGGACGTGGACCTGAAGTCAGCCTAGACTTTTACCCACCTATCGAATTGAGTGAAAAACCCTATGGTTTAGGACTTGTTTCTCTTGAAACGTACAATCGAATATACAACATACGTGAAAATGTAAACAACAAGTTTTACTATGATGATTCTGTGCTCACCTTGAACTCTGGTGGATACACGATCGATGACATTTATGAACACATTTATGTGGTGTTGATCAATCAATATGGTTTAAAGTCATTTCTCGACGGAACACACAAGTTTGAACTTGTAGGCAATACCAACACTCATCGCTGCAGTATTTTCTCTACCTTCAACATTGACTTTAAAACACATCCCGATTCCATTGGCCCATTACTAGGATTTAAACCACGTGTGTTGGAGCCAAACAAAAAACATGAATCAGACCATGAAGTGAAATTCATTGAGGACCATCATGTGTCGGTGACGTGTAATATTATTAGCCAAGTGTACACCAATCAAGAACCATCGCATTCGCTTTATGACTTTATTGTGACATCGCCCAATGGGTATATTATTCGTGAAAACCCTCCAGTGGTGCTTTTTCATTCTGTGGCTGTCGATAGTATTAGTAATATAACATTAAGACTGATCAATAGAGATCAACAACTCATTGATCTAGATTCTACCACACCAGTGACTTACAAGTTGGTGCTAAAGCCACTATGAAGTTTGTGTATAAAGCAACAACACCGTCTAGGAATGGTGTTAGTTGTTTGCCACGTGAATACACGTTAACATCTCAAGGCAAGCAGATTTTACAGCATTTGGGTTACCACGTCAACCCTCATAATGAATTCTATCCTAGAGATAGCGAACCACATCGAGGAGCAACCAGGAGTGGTAAGAATTGATCTCCATTCCTATCAAGCTCAAACACCTGGACTCAATAACAATGATGAAATTCAATTTGTTATCAACAACCAAGATATTTACACTCTACCTCATGAAAGTGTCATTCAGATTGAAGGTCGGCTCACGAAAGCCGATGGCTCTACACCTACCACATCCAAGTTGGCCAACCATGGTTTAGCCTTTCTGTTTTCTGAAGTGCGGTATGTCATTAACGATATCGTGGTGGATAGCACTCGAAATGTGGGCATTTCCAGTGTCATGAAACTATACCCCTCTTATAGTGAGGAAGAAGGTAAAACACTTTGCATGGCAGGTTGGTGTCCTGACTCGACCAATGACTGGATGGTACACACCGATGGGACCTTTACTGGATATTTACCTCTTAAACTGATTTTAGGCTTTGCCGAAGATCACCAACGCATTGTGGTCAACGCAAGGCAAGTGCTTTACCTAGTGAGAGACAGGAGTGATAATAATGCACTCAAGGGAGCCGACAATGCCCCCATCGATTCAAAAATTCAACTACAACGCTTGCTATGGAAAGTTCCCCATGTGACCCTTGAAGATAGCAAAAAACTGGACATACTCAAAATGGTAAAGAGAGATATGCCTCTACCCATGGAATTTAGAAGCTGGGCACTCCATGAGTATCCGCTATTGCCCACCACCAACACACACAGTTGGTCTGTAAAAACAGCTCGCTATACAGAGAGACCTCTCTACCTGATCGTGGGTTTTCAAACGAATCGCAAGTATCAACAAACCAAAGATGCCACGCAATTTGATCATCTGCAATTGAGAAATGCACGTCTTTTCCTCAACGGAGCTGTGTTTCCCTATGAAGGACTGGATTTGGATTTTTCAAAAAATAAGTTTGGCCCTCTGTACGACTTGTTTTCTAAATTTCGATGGTCGTATTATCAAAAAGAGAACGGCCCCATGCTACTACCCCAAGCGTTTAAGGCAAGAGCACCACTGATTGTTTTTGACTGTTCTTACCTGGAAGAGTCTGTCAAGCCATCCAATATCGACATTCGACTAGATTTTGAAACGCATGACAATGTACCAGCCAATACCACGGCCTACTGTTTGATTATTCATCACAAACAAGTCAACTATTATCCACTATCCAACCAAGTGACGAGTGTATAAATAACAGGTCATCCCACGTCAAGCCGCTCAGTCATGTCTTGCTTTAAAGCCTCAAGAGACGTTACATCCATGAATTTAAACTCTGAGGAACAACGTTTCAAGACTTTTGCCACATGGCCAGTGCCTTTCATAAACCCTCAAGCCTTGGCGGCCGCTGGATTCTACTATTTAAAAACAAGAGATGAAGTGAAATGTGCCTTTTGTCCCATCATCATAGACCAATGGCAGGAGGGCGATGAACCCATGCAGGAACATCAGCGCTGGTCACCCACCTGCCCCTACCTGCGTACAGTGGAAGTGGGAAATATATCCTGTCATTCAAGCTATCCCTCACTTGTGACTCTGGGTGATGAAAAGAAAACAAGTTACGATACGTGTGGACCGTATGGTGTCCATGGTGCTTCGGTGAGCAGCTCACCATCAAAAACGCCTAGTTTAGAGACATTGGGACATCATCGGTGTTATGGACGTTACAAACACAAGAGACTATATTGTTGTATCAGTTGCTATCGTCCTTATCCCAAAATGAGAAAAGCCTGTAAGACGTGTTATGATAATAAAATGATGTAATTCTTAAATTCTTATTTTTGCATGTCCCTCTGTCCTACCCTAACCTCAATTTGAAACTAACATGGAAGGTAAGCCCATGCCATGATCACACGTGATCGTCAGTCAGTCGTCAGTTGAACTTGGTCCAGGCAAGCTTCAACATGTTGCGCACACTCATTGTGGATTGCCAAGGGTTTAAAATTGGTGACAACAAATTTATATTTAAACAAGTGGCCATGATCGATTGTAACACCTTTTGGATATCGCAAGCTACGCATTTGCTATTTAAACCATCCCATGCTTTTGATTTGTTGTGTTCATTTATTATGTGGCCGCCAACGCGGTCAAAGAAATCTGGCAACATGTACCAAAATCATGGACTCAAGACCCTGTGTTGAGTGAATTGCAACCCTGTACGGATTACGATCACCATAAGCAAGTGGCCATGGCAAAAATACCGTCTATGCGTCAGTGTGCGACTTGCCAGCTAGTGAAACTGTATCACGGTCATAAAAGTCCGTGTAAAGACTTTGTTGAATCATTCCACGGGTGTCATGGCGAGAAAAAGCAACAACAACAACAACAACAACAAACACAAACATCGTCCACAGAGGCAGAGGAAGACCAAACCTTTTTACCATCGATGGAAAAGGATATGCCAGAATTGTACTGGCAATGGCGTCATTGACAAAGTGATTCAATACTTACCTTTCGAAATCCATCTTCCAGGTTATCGTTTTTGCGGGCCTGGAACTCGTCTCGAAAAACGTTTACAACGTGGTGATGTACCCATTAATCTTTTGGATCAAGCTTGCAAGGAACATGACCTTTCTTATCGCCATAGTCATCCTGGTTTAAGAGATGTGGCAGATAAATTGTTATTAAAGAAAGCTGAACAACGTTTCACATCCAGTGATGCCTCAGTGGGTGAAAGAATGGCAGCCCTAATTGTCATGAGTGCTATGAAAGGAAAGTTGATGATGCATGGACATAAACATTGAGGAGTGAGGAATTGGGATTTGTTTGTCTTCTATTTTTCTTTTGTCAATTCACTATGACTATGAAATAAAAACAAAGGTTTACCAGAGCACAATGATTTGTTATTTTTAATTTTAAGAAATCGTGATGTTGATGGCTGATTTTTTCATTTTACACATTTCACACATAATGAATTCCACACACTGTCATTTGCCAATTTGCAATTTACAGTTTTTGAAAACGTTCGTTTCAAGTTTAACGTTTTTTGATGATATGGATTTTTCCATTTTGCTGATGACACTTTTTAAACAATGACCGTTTGAAGTTTTTGAATTTTCATATTTCACATATGGCCATTTCCAGTTTTTTTAAAATGTCCGTTTTAAGTTTTGCGTTTTTGGTGATATGGAAACATGGATTTTCCATTTTGCTGTTTTCACATTTTTCCATTTAGTGTATGTCGAAAGTTGAGATTTGACAATGATGTTGATGCGAGTGCTTGACCTTGATAGTACTGCAATGTGCTGATGCGTGTTTGGAGAAACGTTGAGGTCTACGACTACTGCAGGTAAGACTGTTTTTACAAAATAATGTCTATTGTCTGCCACATTTCAATGAAAAACAAAACTATTTAAAACAAAATGAGTATATAAGTGACCATTTACCCCCTCCCCACCCACCCACCCTACCTCATCGTGTTTGCTCTGGTCAATCATACACACCAGTTTTCTCTCTCCACTCATACATTCACACCTGTCTTTGGGAACAAACACAACCACTTTACTTATTCCCAAAAGCACATTCTCGACATGCTCACTCATCCCAAAAGAACTTTTTAGTTTATCATTTACATTACGAAAAATAATTAAATACTAGTTATTAAAGTTACTAAAAATCTTACTTATTTCATATTTACAAAAAAACTCAACTTTGTACAGCGTTAAAAGAATCGAACTATTTACCAATCAAAAAATTAAAAAATAAGATTGCATAGAACTTTTTAAAGAGCAAAAGGTCCAAGTGGGTTGTCACTATTTACAAAATCTACTATTTACAACGACAGAAACCAATATTTACAACATTCTAAATCTACAAGTTACAAAAAGCCATGTCCCATAAACGATTAAACAGTGAAATCACACCTCCTCCTCGTTGCGATCATAACCCCAGGGCAGGCTAGTGAGCAGGTCATCAGCCCACACACGCTTGTTATCCATGGAGGCGAGGGTGCGTTTTCTCTGTTCCACAAGATACAAATGATGGTTGCTGGATTGTATCCTGCACTGTGTATGAGACATAGCTTTGCCAGTGCGTAAAACCGCTAGGTAATCGTCTACACGTAGCGATTTTACCACTGCTCTACCTACACCTTTTGCTCTTTTGGCTTCCTTACAATCGAGTGTGCGGTAAGCATACATTTTCGAAGCCAAACCTACGAATTCCGTCATAATGGAATCACCGCATTCATCTTTTAAAACGCCCATTTCCTTCTTGTTTTTTATGGGCAGCTGAAACACGTTGTCAGCGCTATAGCAAGAAGTGTCGAACCAGCCACTATGTTGCCTCATGACGTCATAGGGGTTGCAGTGGCGAATGTGGTAAATGAATGAGTCCGTGTCCATATACAAAAGAGAGACGTCCTCAAAATGGCGTTTGGCAAACTCATAGTGGAATCGATACATGACCGATTTAGAAAAGTCTAAAATGACTTGACCCAAGTAAATGGGCTTATCCATGGTCACGCTGGTCTTACTCATTTCAATAGTAGCCAAATCCTCATCGATAATTTTGATCGATTTGAAATTTGGCTTGGCAATGTACCGCCGGGCACCCCACCGCCCCTCCCAGACATTCACCAATTTAATGTCACGGTATTTGCGGACATTCTCCATGGACTTGCCATAGATGCAGTTGTTCATTAATTTAAAAAAATTAATTTCAAACTGCTGTGTTGCCATTTGTCGGTGCTCTGTGTTGAGTCGCATGTATGGCTCAAGCCATGCTTTTTGAGCAAAAGAAATACCCCTGTGGATTTTCTTCAACACCAAGCCTTGGGCGAGGCATTGCACCAACATTTGGATATGTAGCACATACCGATTTTTGTTGTAAAGTGTGCCCATGAGTTTTTCAATCTTCACTTTACTGACAGGGGGAACCATTTGCTCAAGACAGAATGGGAAATCGGCATGTTCATCATACAAGGATGAGGGATATTCAATATCCACTTCTAGCACATATCCACGGCCTGTTTCTTGGCTAGCCTTGATCACATCAAATTCTGACACTTGTTTCTCTGTCAGCCAAGCAAACTTCCCATAGGGCAAAGGCTGACTCATGGCGTAACCGTACAAATTATTCACGTCATAGTACATTAAGTATGATTCTTGTTTGTCTGGTGAATAATCAGGCATGTAGACATTGTTCGCTTCAGCATGGCGTTGGTTAAGCGACACAAAGCCGCCACGAATGCCTTTTTCAAAAAATAGAACCATGTCTACATCAGTGAGTAAATCCAATTCCACTTGAGTGTATTTCAAAGCGGCATCGAACGAGAGCCCAGGACTCATATAATAGTGAGCCGGGTCAAGACCGTAAATGTGTTGACACAACTCACGGGATTTTTCAAACACATCAGTGAGCAGCAATACATCCAGTTTTAGGTAATGCAAAGCATATTCACTTAGCGTGTTCATGCCAAACACTCGCCAAACTTGACATGCATGTGCATAGTCTTCATCGGAAACGGTACTGCGTGTTAGTTTCGAGTAAAATTTATCTTGTGGTGGGAGTTTTCTTTGCTTTAACACGTCCCAGCTATTGCAGAAATCATACGGGAATATACCTTTCCGAATGCACAATTGAAATTGCTCAGGATCATTAAAATGCATTCTAGTATTTTTTAATTCCTCCTCATTCAAGCCATTCACAAGGCTGTCTAGCGAGGATGCCATAAACGTAAAGGAATCCAAAAATCGAATGCTTAAGTCGCTCAACCTCCATGTCAGGGCTGTAAAACGCTCATGGTTTTGGGGAATAATGGTAAACGAGCCCTTGTTGACATGACCCAATTCACGAATCAAAAACTGAATGTCATAATTTGCCAGATTGTGGAAAAAGACACTGATGAAGCGAGGAGCTGGAAAGTTCAAGTTACATTTACTATGTGCAGCTCCACGAAACTCCCCCGTAAAGTGCGAGTGGTCTCTGACTTTTTTCTCTCCACTTAAAATAGGCTTTTCGCAAATATGGCATGTCGTGGCATGCTCATACTGCTGCTGCTGTTCTGGAGATAGGCTCATGGGTACTGGGTGGTTTAGTAATTCCTGTACATGATCGACCAACTTGACAAGTTCATCCAAGAACCATCTGGCACAATCTGGCCCCTCGCGGTATTTGTAAACGGATTGTGTTGGGTCATAGGCACACACCACATTAAATCCTATGGCAAAAGGTTCATGTTTTTGAATGGGTGTGGTTGAGCTGATGGTGGGATCTGGTTCACATCCCGCCATGGGTGTGGTGAGTGCTTCGAAATCTGCATATACCACATAGGGAACAGTGTCACGCTTATGAATGTCTTTAAAGTTTAACACAGCCTTGTCCCCTTGTGGCAATATCAATCTCACCGCTTCCTGAGTAATGCAATCTACCCTATGATGTTCCAAAAGCGTAGGGGTTTTAAAATATTGCAAGCAACGGTCACAAATATGTTTTGGACGCTTGTCCTTTGACATTTGACTGCTTAGCAATCTACTCAGGCTTTTAATCAGGCAATAGTGATTCACCTCACCTACAGATAAATATAAAAGATGAATGTGGTGTCGTTTCGGTTCTTTTGTGGCATAAAAAGGACCCACAATCTCATCACCATCAAGGCCATACACCATGAACGAAAAGTCCTGGTTATCTTGTTCAAACCTATGGATCTCGGTTAAGTCCATAGGGAACGATACTCGAGTTAAATTTAAAGTCTGTTTCAATTCTTCAAACTTGGCCTTGTACTTCCCCGGTCGACAACCATGATGTTGTACCGGCTGCAAATAGGCAGCCACAGACCACAGAAAGCAATCATTGTCATGGTTCTCAATATTGACCACTGCCTTTTTCGAAGCTATTGCTGGTGGTGTTTCAATAAAGCTAGACCCAGCATTCAACGGGTTGAATTGACAAATGTTGATTTGCAAATAATGAATTTTGTCTAAGGCTAGACCACTCGGTCCTTGTTGCAGTTTATCAAATTTTGATAGCAAGGCATTCACCACGTGGGTTTCATACCACTGTTCCAAATTATGGGCTATGAATAGCTCTTGCATTTTACTGCAAATATAAAATGTCTCTTTATGCTCTACATCCTTCTTTTTATATATGAAATCGCACACCAGTTCTGTATTCACCTTTAAAGCCGTATGCAACCTTTGCGCTGTACAAATTTCAATTTTAAAAATTTCAAAACAAGATTCTAAAAATTCTTTGGGAATCAAACTTTTTCTAACATTGACCACGCGGCCAGAGCACACACGTGATTTGAAACAAGACTCAAGGGGCTCCCAAGTTAACGTATCTGCAGCAGTAAAAGACATTATTTTAGAAAGAACACTCTCACCTGAGTTTTCAGCTGTAGACTGCTTAACAAGGGTTCCACTCTAAAGCCACTTGGTTTTCAACTGTATTTGCTATAGCAGTGAACCCCTTTTTTTTTCTCCAAATATCTAAAAAGAAATAAAATAAACCACCATAAGTATATCCATTCCATATAGTTTATGCATTTCATAAACAAAAACAAAATCAAACAGGTTATATTATATAATAAAACAAATCTCACCTTCACGTGTAATGCTTTGCTATATTCCCGTCTCGTGGGCTAGTGTGGAAATGGTTTCCTCTTCTATCGGTCTGTCTTTCTCTTTCTTTAATATATATTTCCCACAGACACACGACAGGTAGGCTATACACGTTATCTGCAAACAAATAAATAAATTAAAATCATTAATTACCTAATCAATAAATAATTGCATGTATTTATATAAAAATCAATAAATATATAAATAAATATATACCTACCCCACAACAAGGTTAAGTATTATCCACCAACACCAAAACTGATAAACAAGACCAGGGGTTTCTTGCAACGCAGTGTGTTCAAAGGTAGTCACCTAAGTGAGTGTGGAAATGATAACGACATGTCTTTATACATGCTACGTTGCATGTATAATCTTTTTTTTTCCACGCTTTGAACAATCTCTTATCGTGCACGTGGACAGCTAACGTCCAAGGTGAACACCTGTGCCGGATCAAATTTCACGTCAACTTGCATTTTGTCACGTACGAAGCAAAAGAGGATGTGACTTGTTAACAGTTATCGCGCACGTGGACAGATAACACTCAAGCGAACACCTGTGGAAGATCAAATTTCACATGAACTTGCATTTTGTCACGTACGAAGCAAAACAGGATGTCACTGGTTTAGCATACATGTGGTTTCACAAATGTGTGTGCATGCCTTTCACACTCCCCTGCCACCACGATGGTCAGATTATTTCACCTTCAAGCGTCTTGGTCATTTTTTCCATTGCACCTGTTGTCAAGTCAGACCGGAGCCTTCCAATAAGCTCAAATGACCTTCACCTCCTGTAAGTTTGTTTTCTGTACTCGCTTCGACCAACATAGAATCAAGTTCTCATTACCGTTTACACGTCAAAGGTAAAATATCAGGAAAACACACGCTCGGTCTGTCATACACCGACCCGTCGAAATAGCGATTGATCTATTAAGCATGGTCCTTGTGCTAAGCGACAGGTTCGGTCAAACACACACACTCAGCCGTATCGTCTCTCTCAACCACCACGCTTCATGAACATTATAAACAGGTAAAGAAAAAGAAACAGTTTTTTTCAACATGTAGGCCCTTTGTGAATTATTTTTTGGAAAAAATATCTACCACACTCGAAGGAGGACGTCACCCCGAGTCCTTGGACCTGTCGTACACGCCCTTAGCGTTATTGGTTCGTGAGATATCTGCAAAAATCACGAAAAACACGTATTTACCCCAAAATCGAGTTTCCAATTTTTTTAAAATTACAACGAGTGGTTCATAGCAAAGAGGACGTCCGCCCGAATCCTTGGACCCGTCGTACATGCCTCTAGCGTTATTGGTTCGTGAGATATCGGCAAAATCACAAAAAACACGTGTTTACCCCAAAATCGAGTTTCCAAAATTTTTTAAAATTACAACGAGTGGTCCATAGCAAAGAGGACGTCACCCCGAGTCCTTGGACCTGTCGTACACGCCCTTAGCGTTATTGGTTCGTGAGATATCTGCAAAAATCACGAAAAACACGTATTTACCCCAAAATCGAGTTTCCAATTTTTTAAAAATTACAACGAGTGGTCCATAGCAAAGAGGACGTCACCCCGAGTCCTTGGACCCGTCGTACATGCCTCTAGCATACTTGGTTCGCGAAATATAGTAAAATGTTTAAAATCACGTTTTCCCCCCCAAAAAACCGTGTTTCCAGCATTTCACCTTTTCGACACCTACATTCCCGTAAAGAGCACGACGAGACGAAAAAAACGAATCCAAGCACGCCCTCCTAGCATCACTCCTTCCATTCCAAGGTCGCAGGGGCTCACCACTTGCTTTTGTAAGCAGCTCCCGTGTTACCCCACTACTGCAGGTTTTCATCCAAGAGACTAGAAATTTATTTTGGGGGTATAGGGCATAGGGACCATTACTTTACGTCAAACAAACTTTTTTGTAAACTTCCTAGTTTCCAAAATATAGGAATTTCAAATTTCGAGTGTTTTCAAAAAAACATAAAAATTAAAAAAGTTTTATTACAAAAAATAAAGGTCATAAAGACCATTCGTTTGAGCCATGGCACAACGTACTATCCTGTTTGGTTTTCAAACTATCGCCTATTTTCGAAAACGAAAAATTTTAAAATTTTTTTGAAAAATATAATACATGGTCCATAGGAAAGAGGACGTCACCCCGAGTCCTAGGACACCTCATTTGTCAACATCCGACCATGCGTTTGAGAGATATTAATTATTTTAACTTGTACAGTCTGGTACAAATAAAATGGGTGGGTTAGAAACCGCCTTACCCCCCTACTTACAGTATCTGCTAGTCAGCTACAATACGTAGTTGAAATGAATTCTCTGAAGTCGATCAGACCGAAGTTAATGCGGTAAATGTAAACCTCGCAACTTCACCTAGATTCAAGGCGCGGTCGTCTCCTGATTCCTCTCTCGCTCAAGCCTTGTCTCCACGGGTCACCTTCTACTAGACCGGTGAAACACTCGGAACTCCTTTTCTCCTCCAATTTCACACGTCTGACCTCTTCGACGTTCAGATACACAAGAGCCTCGGTGCTTGGCGTCTCCCATCCAAGTCTACCGATTCTAGCCGCCTTTTCGAGTTCCCTCTCGAATTCGCGCGGGCTCTAGCAAATCGCTTATTTCTTCCAATAGCAACCTGCTATTGACTTATAAAATATTTCCTATATTTTATTATCATATTCTTCTCTTTTCCAATATGTAAATTCATTCTTTAAGGGCTTAAATGAATTAAATATCCATAAAAATGTAGTTGCTGGAACTCCCGTCTTCTCTAAAACTTCTTCCTATTGGCTGTAAGCTCATAGCCAATGGGATAATTTATAACAATATCAAACAAATCCTGGGAATATTCACTGTTGCTAGGTCAATTCCAAGCTTCTCGAAACTTCCATTGCGCAATACTATCACGTGACGGAAATTCCCTCCTAGCTCGACGTCGCCTCACGACTGGTTTCTGCCAAGTTCCAGCCATCATATTCCTTGGTTAAATTTTTTCATGGGCTTCGAAAAAAAAATGTATTATTCCCATTTTCATCCCTTATAATTCATTTTAAGGGGGCAGTATGTGTCTCCTTTCCTCTTTTGAGAACATTCTTATTCGTGACTTTATCAGTCCAATGTATCTTTAGTAGTCGTCGCCAGCACCACATCTCGAATGCCCCAAGTTTTGATACATCAGCTTGTCGCAGAGTCCATGTTTCAGAGCCATAACTTGCAATACTCCATACAAAACTTTTCACGAAATATTTTTCTACTTTAAGTTAACAGTCTTGGATGTTAGTAAAGACTTCTTTTTTGAGAAGGCTTCTGTTGCCTGTGAGATTCGAGCACTTACTTCTCTCGTACACTTTCCATTTGATGTGATCAAGCTCCCCAGATAATTGAAATCCTTTACTTGGCCTAGTTCGTCACCATCCATTAGCACATTTACTATTTGGTCGCCATCCCTATTGCATGCCATTCCTTTGGATTTATTTTTATTTATCCTCATACCACACTTCTCTTGCAATAATTCATTTATGTGATTCAGAGCATTTTCCATATCACTCTCATTTTCAGTTAACAGGGCTATATCATCTGCAAATCGTATGGTACGGTACACCTTGCCATTAACTTTTATGCCATGACTGTTGGTAGCTAAGAATTCTTGAATGGCTTCTTCAATGTAGATATTCAATAACAGTGGTGATAGTCCACATCCGTGTCTTACTCCCTTCCCAATTCTTGCTTCCACTCTTTCCTGGCCAATTAATGGTGTCTGGTTCTTGTAAAGTTTTTAGAGAATCCTTTTGCCCCTATAGTCTATCTGCAGATTTCTTAGGGTTTCAAACAGCACCTTCCAATTTACATTATCAAAAGCTTTCTCTAAATCAATGAAAGCAATATTACAACAAGTTTGCCGATTTCCAGGGATTTTTCAATAATTATTCTGAGACTTAGGATGGATTCTCGTGTACCTCTTCCCTTCCTAAATCCAAACTATTCTTCTGAAATATTTTCTGTTACTTTTCTCTCGATCCGATGATAGATGATTCTTGTTATAATTTTCGAGGCATGGGAGAGAAGGCTCAAAGTTCTATAATCTTCGCACATTTGTGCTCTGTGCTTTTCTGGTATGGGAATAAGAATAGTTTGCTCAAAGTCCTTTAGCATTTCTCCTGTTACATATATTTCATTTATTAGATTGCAGAAAGTAGTTTAATAATTATATTAACACGTAGATGTTTCGTTATACCAATGATGACTTCGTCAGCGTTAAATTATCTTAGCAACTATCTTAACATAAACCCAAAAGAAAATGGATAAACTTACAAAAAGTCATTAATTTAAATAAATGTAAGGTCACAATAAAGAATTAAACAAGAAGTTCCGTGACGAAATAATGAGCCTACTGTTCTTAAAATTTAAGATCCATGCCAATGATTAACCTAAATGGATCTATCTAGAATAATGACGACATTAAGTTGGTAGCATCGGAATATCTAATTAGTTCGAAATACTGTATACTTGGCATAATGTTGCCTAATAGAGCACTACAGTTGGCAGCCCTGGTGACTGAATATATTCTTAGTTCCATCTCTTAAGGTACAGAATACAAAATTTGGTTGAACTCCAATGAATAGCATGGACGTTACATGCTGTTAAACATTGGATCTAACAGCGCGCGTAAAATCATACTGGCAACCATGGCATGCATGTATTGGTCAGACATAATCTGAATTAATATGATCTATTGTTGTGCCAATTTTGAATGAAATCCATTTGTTAGTATAGAAGTTACATGCATTTTAAAATTGGACCTATCAGCAGGCTTAGAATCATGTTGGCAGCACTGACGTATATTAGTTACTCCAAATTAATCTAGAATGCCAGGTACTATACGTGTGCAAAGTTTAGAGCTATTGGCTTGCACACTTCCTGATATATTAATATTAGGGGAACAAAAATAGAGACAGCATTTATTAACAGTTGGCAGCCCTGGTTGCTCTTAAGAATACATATAGTATAGTCATATATGTAAAGGTACACATAGCACCCATGAAATTTGGTTAAAATCCAAATGATAGTATGGAAGGTACATGTATTTAAATTTGGATCTCTCAGCAGGCTTAGAATCATGTTGGTAGCACTGACGGATATAAGTTACTCCAAATTAATATAGAATGTCAGGTTCTATACTTGTGCATTGTTTAAAGCTGTCGGCTTGCTTACTTCCTGATATATTGGTATTCGGATAAAAGAAATTGAAAGCATTTATTAACAGTTGGCAGCCCTGTTGGCTCTTAAGGATACTCTCCGTCATATATGATTATGTACACATAGCACATACTAAATTTGGTTGAATTCTAATTGATAGTGTAGAAGTTATATGCATTTAAAAATTGAACCTAACAGCAGGCTTATAACCATTTTGGTGCCTCTGCCATGTATGACCTCCTGGAAATTAAACTGAAATATTATTATCTATACGTGCACCAATTTAAAGTAGCTCCCATTCATACTTTCCAAGATATCCAACATGGAGCTCAAATTTGAATTTCGAATTTTCAGCAGTTGGTAGCACTAACATAATTTTAAAACACGGCATTGAGATATTCGGGTAAAGATCTTTACTCCTAAGAAATTTTGTTTCGATTGCTGCAGCCGTTTAGGAGTTGATAGGGGGCAGACAGCCAGGCAGACACACAGAAGGACAGACAGACAGACAGACACACATTTACCCGGATCGATCTGATGTGCAAAATGTGAAAAGTAGGCTAAAAGTAATTATAGGATGTGTGAAATACTTGTACATTGATATTCCAACCGTAATGAAATGATAAGTTGTGAAATTCACTTAAGTAACATCATGAAACAGTGCATCAAAAGTGGAACAAGTACTGAATGTAATGTGACAATAACGAGAATCAAAGTGAAACAAGTAGTTCCGTGAAGAACGATACAGCCTATTTTCATATATCCTGCTCATGTTAATTGCCTCTATCCACATACAACATTTCAGTTTGATTGTTGCAATAGATTCGTAGATATTGGGAACCGTCTCAATATTTCAGATGGTCGCCAGGTTGGATTTTTATTTATATACTATTACATATACATATTACATATATGTACTATTTCATATTGTGTACGTGTGGTATTCAAAATTCTATCGCACGATTAGGACACAAGAAGTAACAGGGAGATTTTACAATTTCGCACCCCTGCCATCTTGTGGTTATGAAAACAATTGAAATAAATTAAATGCATGTGGATTAACATTTGTATACGCATTTAACGTGCAAAATTTCACTGCACTCGGATGGTGAAATCACGAGAAACGTCCATTTAAATACTTATAATTCGCGTCGCCGCCATGTTGGATTTGTGCTCACCAGATTACTGAAAGTCCTATAGGTGAACATATGTTCATAGCCGATATGAACATAAGACATTTCAGTTTGATTGCTGTAAAGGATTCGTAGATATTGAGAATCGTCAAAATATTTCAGATGCTCGCCATTTTGGATTTTTATATGTATAGGCCATAGAGTTATGTACCATTAAAGGAAAATTATTGCGTAGCTTCATTATTCAAACTTTCACTTCGATCGCATGATTACGACACAAGAAATAAAAACTTAATTTACAAATTTGGCACAGCCGCCATCTTGAGGTTATGTAAAAAATTGAACTAAATTAGATGCCAGTGCATTACAATATGTATAATCATTTACTGTACCACATTTCACTGAGCTCAGATGGTTAAATCACCAGAAAAGTCTATTAAAATGTTTCAAATTCGCTTGCCTGCCATGTTTGTTTTATATTTAACAGGTTTTCGAACGTTACATATAGATATACTTGTAGTAGTGCCCTTTATCAACGTACAAAATTTCACGGTGATATCATAAATAGTTTCGGAGATATAGAATGCCAGTGATATATTTCGCACAGCCGCCATTTTGAGATTATGTAAACAATTGAACTAAATTAGACGCCAGTGCATTACAATGTCTATAAACATTTGCTGTACCACGTTTCATTACGTTTGGATGGTTAAATCGCGAGAAAAGTCTATTTAAAAGTCTCAACTTCGATTGGTCGCCATGTTGGTTTTGTAGTTACCAGGTTTTTGAACGTATCATAGGTGAACTTTTAGTAGTTCCCTTTATCACCGTACATAATTTCAGGGTGATATCGGTAATAGTTCCGGAGATACTGAATGCTGGCGAAATATTTCGCACAACCGCCATGTTGGATTGGTGAGACACAATAATCTTTGAAGGGCAGGGTCGGGGTCGGCCAAAATGATGCTACGATCTTACCGAGTTTCATTGAAATCGCTCCAGCCGTTTAGAATTTATTAGGGGGAACACATACACACCATCACACACACGCACACACAGACAGACACACGGACAAAAGGTGATCTCATAGGCCTATTTTTCTCATAAAATGAAAATAGGCTAAACATGATGGGATTATAGAACGATCTAAAAAGCCGAGTGGTCGCAAAATAATTACATGGAGTAAAATCGCTCATGTTTAGTTGTCTTGGAGATTGTTGTGGCGCTATTATATTCCTGAAGCGCCAATATGTATTAGAACGATCGTTTAGAAATATATCGTGTTATAAAACAAGTAGTTCCGTGAAGAACTATACAGCCTATTTTCATATATCCTACTCATGTTAATTGCCTCTATCTACATACAAAATTTCAGTTTAATTGCTGTAACAGATTCGTAGATATTGAGAACCGTCTAAATACTTCAGATGGTCGCCAGGATGGATTTTTATTTTAGTACTATTACATTAAGATTATTATGTACGTGTGGTACACAAACTTCAATCGCATGATCAGAACACTAGAAGTAAAAACGGGATTTTAAAATTACGCACAGCAGCCATCTTGTGATTATGCAAACAATTGAAATAAATTAGATGCCAGTGGATCAACATTTGTACAAGCATTTAACGTGCAACGTTTCACGGCACTCGGATAGTTAATTCGCGAGAAATGTCCATTTAAATGTTTATACTTCGCGTCGCCGCCATGTTGGATTTGTGCTCACCAGGTTACTGAAAGTCCTATAGGTGAGCATATGTTCATAGTCTCTATGAACATTAAAGAATTCAGTTTGGTTGCTGTAAAAGATTCATAGATATTGAGAACCGTCTAAATATTTCGGAAGCTCGCCATTTAGGATTGTTATATGTATAGGCCATAGAGTTATGTACCATTCAAGGACAATTATTGCCTAGGTTCATTATTCAAACTTTCACTTCGATCGCATGATTACGACACAAGAAATAAAAACTTAATTTTAAAATTTCGCACAGCCGCCATCTTGAGGTTATGTAAACAATTGAATTAAAATAGATGGCAGTGCATTACAAACTGCAAAATCATTTACTGTACCACATTTCACGGCGCTCAGAGAGTAAAATCACGAGAAAAGTCTATTAAAATATTTCAAATTCGCTTGGTCGCCATGTTCGTTTCGTACTTTACAGGTTTATAAAATATACATAGGTAAACTTGTATCAGTACCCTTTATCACCGTACAAAATTGCAGGGTGATATCTGTAATAGTTTCGGAGATATAGAATGTCAGTGAAATATTTCGCACAACCGCCATTTTGAGGTTATGTAAGCAATTGAACTAAATTAAACTCCAGTGCATTACAATGTGTACAAACAATTGCTGTACCAAGTTTCATTAAGTTTGGATAGTTAAATCGCAAGAAAAGTCTCAAATTCGCTTGGCCGCCATGTTGGTTTTGTAGTCACCAGGTTTTTGAAAGTCTCATAGCTGAAATTCCAGTAGTGCCCCTTATCACAGTACACAATTTCAGGGCGATATCGGTAATAGTTTCGGAGATATTGAATGCTAGTTAAATATTTCGCACAGCCGCCATGTTGGATTGGTGAGACGCAACAAAATTTGAAGGGCACGGTCGAGGTCGCCGGGAATAGCGCTATGAACTTACCGAGTTCCATTGAATTCGCTCCAGACGTTTAGATTTTATTAGGGGGGGGGGGGCACCCACACACCTCACACACACACACACACACACACACACACGCACACACACACGGACAAAAGGTGATCTCATAAGCCTATTTTTTTTTTCAAAATTGAAAATAGGCTAAAAAAGTCCTCTCGGCACGCCGGAAGGCGGAGGTAGATTTCACCGGACGAAATTGGGGATAGGCTAAAAAAGGCAGAATATGCAGGTTTTCGAAGAAGGATCAGACCTCATTTATTGCGAGAAAGTATTTTATAATTGGAGCTTAATTAACTTTGTTTTTCGTCATTTTATGCATATTTTAAGCATTTTATTGTCTTATGGGGACGGTAACCTTCTTGTCGTTTGGGGTCCATTTTTATACTTGTGGTCACACTGTCCTTATGCAAGGTTTCGACACTGATGTGTAACTATGTAACGGTCTGTTACTTCTTCACGCAAAATTATATCTCCCGCAGAGATTTTGGTTGGTTCCTCAGTTTAGGGGTTGCGACAACGCGGTCATGTAACCCCGTGTACTTTGGGTGAGTGTAGAATCTGTCTGATAAACGGTGTGAATTGTGATGGCTGTATTAGTCTGTAATTCAGGTAAGGACTGCAGACGGTCAATTTCAAGCAGTAGTTCCTAATGTTGCTACCAGATACTACCGTCAACGACACCTAGCTCTGAACTTTGCTACTAGATGCCACCGCAACCAGCAACTCTCAACGAACGTTGGAACTTCCCCTCCAAAGGAAAGCATACTGAGGGATTTTTAGCGCTCTTAGAAAATCCGACGACTTCGGCCGGCTTTGAACCCTCGACCTTGGGCATAGAAGTTCAGCATGCTACCAGTTACGTCACCGAAGCCGCTTCACACTTAGTCAGATGAAAATCTGAATCTGATCTTGTGCAAGTGCTTTGTCATGGCAACGGCTTATGGCTCATCCCTCATCAATTTAGTAGTGTTGCCATGGCAACCTCTGATAGCTCTTGGCATTTTCTTATAATTCCGAAATCATTTTTCTCATCCCTTGGCGTAATGGTGAGTGATATCAAAAATTCTTTCAGACAAAAGTTTTAGGTAATTATTAGGGGAATATTTTCCCTTTTGTACGGTTTTTATATTATGCCTATTAAGAGAGATATGATTAATGTTTCCAGAAAACCCCACTTTTTCCCACCCCTTTGGTCAATGGTTGGTGCTATAAAAAAACTCTTCAAACATAAATTTTTGGGCTTTATCCGACACATAGTATGAACTTTGAACGGATTCGATATTTCACTTATTAAGAGAGTTATAGCAATATTTCACTTTTTCGAAAAAAAAGCCCTCCATTTTCACCCCCTTCGACCGATTTAGCCCAGTAACGGACTCGACCGAGATTTTATAGGTATACATATTCGGTAAAAAAATTCAAAGTGATTGGTACAAAATTACGGCAGTTATCGTGTCCACAAGAAACTGATATACATATATATATATATACGGGGTGTAAGGGGTAGGAATATTCCTTCTCAAATGTCAACCTCACCTGCTCGTGGTGCACCCTGATATAGACTGACGGGGCTCTGACGACCGAGTGACTCCCGGGATAAGTTCCCCTCCATTATATCAACGGCTTCCTTGGAAGGTGGATGAGTATTTGGAGGTTAGGGCACTCTCATGCCCTTGAGATGGGAAACTACCTCTAAAGGCGGATGAACCAAAATGGTCAACGGCATAGAATAAGTCCTCAACGGCGGACCAGGCGTACGGGCGACTAGTACAGACCCAACGGCTGGGAAGACGGATGAAGGCTGCAGCAGGTTCGGAATCTCTAGTCGTCGTAGTTACTATGCCACTAGTTAAAGGCTCTGTATCTGTCGAGGATCGTGTGATTGTTGATGTGCAGCAGCATTCCCACGTAAAATGAAATCACGCACAGGCGTCTTCTGAAGGAAATAACATCTCTTCTTGCACGACTGCAAGCCCTGCGGCGATCGGGGAGTTGTGATGGGAGCAGGATTGTGTTATCTGGGAGCTTCTAGTGACAAACCGGCACGTAGGCGGCGGATGTGTGATCTTCGCTTTGCTCGAGGATGGGCTGTAGAGCAATTCGTATGCTGCATTCGTGACTAAGCAGGCCTATTTAGGATCCGCTCTGCTTACCCCGAATGGGGAGGGAGCTATAAAAGGTGCTCTAAACATAGCCAGCCTAAATACTACCTGACTGGATAGCCGCGACCAGAGGGTACACCATATGCGGTCGAAATAAAATAAATATGAATTTTGCCACCTGGAACATCCGCACTCTAATGGACACTAACACAGAAAACCGACCACAAAGACGAACAGCAAATTGTTGCTCGTGAACTGAGGAGGTTTGGCATTGATATTGCTGCACTCAGTGAAACGAGATTCGCAAATGAAGGACAATTGAAGGAACATGCAGGAGGCTACACCTTCTTTTGGAAGGGGAAAGAGGCTAATGAACCACGTATTCATGGAGTTGGTTTTGCCATTAAGAATGAACTCATTGATCATCTTGATGAGCTTCCATTTGGCGTAAATGAAAGGCTTATGACCCTACGCCTCAAGCTCAGTAATTATCAAAGAGCAACTATAAAAAGCGCATATGCTCCAACTCTCACCTCTGAAGAGGACCAAAAGGAAGAATTCTACTCCCAACTCGATGAGCTTCTGAAAAATATACCACAGTCTGATAAGATCATTCTCCTCGGGGATTTCAATGCCCGTGTTGGTAGGGAATCAACACTGTGGACAGGTGTAATTGGGAAGGAAGGTGTGGGTAACAGCAATCATAATGGGACTCTTCTCCTAACTAAATGTTCTGAATATAACCTTGTCATTACAAATACACTCTTCCGACAGATGGACAAATTTAAGACATCATGGCAACATCCAAGATCAGAACATTGGCACCTAATTGATTATGTGATAGTGCGTGCCCGAGATCAGCGTGATGTACTCATCGCAAGAGCTCTGACAAGTGCTGATGACTGTTGGACTGATCACAGACTGATCCGATCTGTTATGGCCGTTTGCGAATTCCCCAGAAATGTAGAAAGCAGGGAAAGCTCGTAAGACGTAAGGTCAATACCGAACTTCTTAAAGATGATAATGTTAAATCAAAGTTACATAAACTACTTGGTGAAAGGCTGCCTGATGATTATCCAGAAAATATAGAAGAACACTGGCAAATTTTCAAGTCAGCAGTACTCTCAGCCTGCGAAGAGTCAGCTGGTTTTGCTAAGAAAAAGCATCAAGACTGGTTTGATGAGAATGACCAAGAAATTCAATTTCTTATAGATGAGAAGAGGAAAGCGCTCAATGCATGGAAAAATAACCCTAAATCTGCATCCAAAAAACAACTTTATCAAGATGCCAAGGCTGAAGTCCAAAAGAGAACTCGAGCCATGAAAAACCTTTGGTGGGTATCTAAATCACATGAAATGGAGTATCTAGCTGTGACCAACAATACACATGCTTTCTTCAGTGCAACAAAAGTTGTCTATGGACCATCCCGTCACACCGTAAATCCTCTAAAATCAAAAGATTATACTGAACTTCTCCGAGACACTTGTTCAATCAACTCCCGCTGGAGGGAACATTTTGACGAACTACTGAACAGGGATACCCACGTCAATGATAACATTTTAAGCAAAATTCCTCAGAGACCAGTACAAACTTAGCTTGATGAAGGTCCCTCCCTACTAGAAGTTGAAATTGCTATTAATCAACTCAAGAATAATAAGACAGCAGGCATAGATGGGATTCCAGCTGAACTATTTAAAGATGGGGGCACTGTACTAGTTCACCACACTCACAAGCTCGTTGACAAGATATGGAAAACAGAAACGATCCCAGATGATCTCAGGGATGCCTTGATAGTAGTAATCTTTAAAAAGGGTGACAGAGCTCAATGTGGCAACTATCGTGAAATATTCCTGCTTTCTGTAGCTGGAAAAATTCTTGCCAGAATCCTGTCCAATCGTCTTAAACCTTTGGTTGAAAAATCACTACCTGAAACCCAATGTGGATTTAGACCCAATCGAGGAACAACTGATGTGATTTTCTGTGCTAGACAGATGCAAGAAAAATGTAGGGAACAAGATCGCCCTCTTTATATGGTCTTCATTGATATCGTCAAGGCTTTCGATTCAATCAATAGAGAAGCTCTTTGGAAAATCCTAGCTCGAATTGGATGTCCTCCAAAATTCATTCAGATCATTATAATACTTTCATGATAATATGAAGGGCTCAGTTCTTAACAGCAATGGTCCTGGGGAACCCTTTAAAATCACAACAGGTGTCAAGCAAGGATGTGTGATTGCCCCAACATTATTCTCAATTTTTGTTGGCGCTAGGCTGGTCAAAGGAAAAGTTCCGCAAGGTGTAGATATTGAATACAGGACTGACGGAGGATTATTCAATCTTAGCAGACTGCGAGCAAAGACAAAGGTATCGACAGGTTCCGTTCTCGAACTCCAATATGCTGATGACAATGTTATATTGGCAAAATCGCTAGACGATCTTGAGGCTGCTCTGAATGCTTTTAATGACGCGTATAAGTGCATAGGTCTGGAAATAAACACCAGTAAAACGCAAATTATCCATCAACCTGCTACGTCCAACTGTAATGCTGCTGGTTTTCCCATTATGATCAACGGGGACAACTTAAAATACATTGAACACTTCCCTTACCTGGACAGTCATCTCTCAGCAAATGCTAACATTGATGCTGAAATCCAATATCGCCTTAAATGTGCCAGTGCAGCGTTTGGGCGTCTACGAAAAAGGGTGTTTGACAACCATGACATCAGTACTCCAACCAAATTGCATGTGTACCAAGCTGTTGTAATACCTTCTCTGCTGTATGGTTGCGAAACCTGGACTACCTACAGAAGGCACTTAAACTGTTTGGAAAAGTACCATCAGCGTTGCATCAGGAGAATTCTTGGAGTTAAGTGGCCGGACCGACGCACCAACATCAGTGTCCTGGAGGAAGCGAATACTACCAGCATTGAGGCTATGATATTAAAGCATCAGCTTCGATGGGCAGGACATGTTGTTCGCATGCCTGAACGACGTCTTCCGAAACAAATCATGTACTGCCAGTTGCGGATTGGACAGAGAAAGCAAGGAGGGCAACGGAAACGCTTCAAAGACGTCCTAAAATACAATTTAAACAAATGTAAAATCAACACGGATAAATGGGAGACTACAGCATCAAATCGTCAGGTATGGCGTCGCTTCGTCCACCAAGATACACTATGTTTCGAACAACATCGACGAAGCCGTGAGACTGAGAAGTACAATGCGAGGAAAGAGCGTGAGGTTTATAGGAGGATCAACCCACAAGAACCAGTGGTTGCTCCGAACAACGTGTGTTGCTACTGTGGGCGAGTTTGTGTTTCCAGGATTGGACTATATAGTCATCTAAGAACTCACCTTTAGAAGACAATCTTACACGAGAACGAGTGATAGCCTATTATTATTATTATATATACATACATAAATTATATATAAACTTTGAACTGACGGTGGATTTGGGGTCTGGGGGATGTGAAACGCGAAGATATGTCGAAATTTTCCGGAAGTCGAAACATGGGACCCATTGCAATAGTTAGCTTTCTAATGAAATCTACCTAATAGAATTTGTAGAATGAACATTTGGCTATAAATGGAACTTAGTTAGAAGGTTTGATATCTCTCTATATAAAAGAAAGTCGTGTTAGTTACACTATTTATAACTCAAGAACGGCTGAACCGATTTGGCTGAAAATTGGTGTGGAGGTAGCTTAGAACCAGGAGACGGACATAGGATACTTTTTATACCGTGACGTGACATAAAACGTCAAAGAGAATACAAGTCATTATAAAACGCTTAGACCAAAAAACGTAACGCAAATGACAGCTAAGGCAAGTCGTTTCCAGGCAACATTAGCTCTTGACGAGACACGTCCGACTGGATGCGACTAGCGCTCTCCACTACCGGTATAGAAAATAAGGCTCTTAACATGCAATCCCGTTAGTTACTCAACGTAATTTGTATAGGGGTAGTAAATCCAATTTACGATAGATGGCGTGAGTAGCTTCAACAAAATGGCTGCGTTTGTTTCAAGAAAGTCTCACATGCGTTCATATACCATTCATCCCATTGCGATGAAACTTGGGTGAGATGTTCTGTACACTTCAGGTAAGGTTTCTGGCTGAGTAAATCCACTTAACAATTGGTAGCGCACGAGTAGATTCAACAAATGAGCGACGACGGGCGAAGCGTTTCAACAAAGACCTGTATGCGCTCACATACCATTCGTTCGATAGCGATGAAATTTGGGTGAGAGGTTGTTATATACTACAGGCAAGGGTTTTGGCTTAGTAAATCCATGTTATAATAGGTAGCGCACGAGTGTATTCAATAAATGAGCGACGACGCGCGAAGCGTTTTAACAAAGTCCAGTTTGCGTTCATATACTATTCGTCTGATAGCGATGAAACTTGGGTGAGATGTTGCGTACACTTCAGGGAATGATTCTGGCTTTGTAAATCCACTTAACAATAGGTAGCGCACGAGTAGATTCAACAAATGAGCGACAACGGGCGAAGCGTTTCAACAAAGTCCTGTATGCGTTCACATACCATTCGTCCGATAGCGATGAAACTTGGGTGAAAGGTTGTGTACACTACAGGCAAGGTTTCTGGCTTAGTAAAGCCATGTTATAAAAGGTAGCACACGAGTAGATTCAACAAATGAGCGACGACGCGCGAAGCGTTTCAACAAAGTCCCGTATGCGTTCATATACTATTCGTCTGATAGCGATGAAACTTGGGTGAGAGGTTGCGTACACTTCAGGCAAGGTTTCTGGCTTACTAAATCCACTTTACAAAAGATATCGCACAAGTTGATTAAACAAATGAGCGATGACGCGCGAAGCGTTTCAAAAAAGTTCCATATGCGTTCATATACCATTCGTCCGATAGCCACTAAACTTAGGTGAGTTGTTGTGTACACTTCAGGGAAGGTATCTGGCTTAGTAAATCCACTTTACAATAGGTAGGCTATCGCACAAGTAGATTCAACAAACGAGCGACGGCACGCGAATCGTTTATACAAAGTCCCGTTTGCGTTCATATACCATTCATCCGATTGCTATGAAACTTTGGTGAATTGTTGTGCACCCTCCAGGAAAGGTTTCTGACTTAATAAATCATTTTTACAATAGATAGCGTACGAGTAGATTCAACAAATGAGAAACGGCGCGCGTATCGTTTAAAAAAAGTTCCGTATGCGATCATATACCATTAATGCGATTGCAATGAAATTTCGTGAAATGTTGTTTCCACTCCCGCGAAGATTTCTGATTTTGTAAATCCATTTTACAATATGGCAGCGCACGAGTAAATTCAACTAATGAGCGACAGCGCGTGAATCGTTTCAATCAAGTCTCGTATGCGTTCATATACCATTCATCCGATTGTGATAAAACTTTGGTGAGTTGAGTACAGTTCTGCGAAGGTGTATGAATTAGTAAATCCGTTTTTCAATGGGTGGCGCACAAGTAGATTCAACAAATGAGTAACGGTGCGCGAATCGTTTATACAAAATCCCATATGCGTTCATATGCCATTCATTCGATTGTGATGAAACTTTGATGAGTTGTTGTGTACACGCCAGGGAAGGTTTTCGAATTGGTAAATCCATTTTCCAATAGGTAGCGTACGAGTATATTCATCAAATGGGTGATGGCGCTCGAATCGTTTCAACAAAGTCCCGTATGCGTTCATATGCCATTCATTTGATTGCAATGAAAATTTTTGAGTTGTTGAGCTCGCTTCCAGGATTTATTATTTTTGAGATAGTAAATCAATTTTACAATAGATTAGAGGTGGTTAGCGGAAAAAGAAAAAATATTGGGAATCCAAAACACTTCAACAAACAAAGTTACAAAGTTTCAAAGTTTCTTTCATTGGCATTGCAAGGCATGCCGGGTACAGCCAGTGAAGTATATAATAAGGTATCAGGGCTGACAATCATAAAATATTAAATGATTAAAGTACAGAGTATAAAAACAGAAATTATTTCATAATGGCGAAATGTTTTATAGGAAGAATTATAGTCTATTAGTTACTGTATATATCAAGTTTAGATTGGTTTTGGTGAAATGAAGGAGAATAACGCATGAGAAAGGAAGTTTAATCTGTTCTCTATAGATGATGCTGTCTTGTTGGTCTGTAATGGGTAAAATTTAAAATCATTAATAGAAGGGCAATCGACAGAACAGCCCTCTGTCTATCTATCGCCCGACAATAATATCCTCAGCCTGAATTCTTGTGTTGCAAGACGTAGACTGTGAGCGCCATCTCTGGGCATAAGTCCCCAACAGCCTCGCCGCCATCTTGGTGTGAAACATTTTGTAAACATAGCGTTATAGTATGTGGCGCCTCATCTTTTTTATCGGGAATTATGGCATTTTTGGAGGATTACATCAAGAAATTGACTCAGTTTGATCGTGCCCGGTATGAGTTGAAGATTGATGAGCCTGGTATGGACCCGTACGAGTTACCGTGGGAGGATATGGGTGAAAATATGGAGGAGTGGCCAAAGGTCTCGGACATGGACCGGATAGATTACCTTGTGACGAGGACCAATTTCGCCCCTAAGGCCGCTATGAAGAATTTTAAGGCATTGGAATCCCACAATTTCTTCACTAGTGGCCTACTTTACCCCCCTCGGTTAAAAACCAATTTATAGTTCAATTTATACCAGCCTCCCTTTTCATCACTTTTAACACCTTAGCTTATTGAAAATATAACATTTATGATATGCATAACTTTCGGGGAGTTGTTGGGAGCCATTTCACAATCTCTTCATACTCAATAGCCACTGCTGCACCGCAATAATTGTTATTTAGCGGACATAATGCAATTTTCCTTCACTTACGGACGCCATCTTGGACAGCCATGTGACACCCGAAAGACGATCATGTGACTACGTTACCAACTTGAATAGAGAAATTCACCACACGCCTTCGCTACAAAGTTAGGTACTGCCTGGTCGAAAATGCTGGTACCACAAGCAAGGGGGTCAGGGGCGTAAGCCCCAGGTTAGGTCTGTTTTTGTATGTAAAACATTAATAAGATAGAATGTATGTCCGCTACTAGGTTAGGTACTGTCTGGTCGAAAATTAATGCTAGTAACACAAGCACGGGGGTCTGGGGCGTCGGCCCCAGGTTAGGTCTGTTTTTGTATGTAAAACATTATAAATATATAAATACATAAATAAACACTGTAATTGAGTTCACTTTCCATTGAGTATAGTGTTTTCATAAATCACGTGAGCAATAGTACCAAACGCTTGGGGTTGGCATTACCGACTCAGTGAGAAAGATGGAGGTCAGAACTTTGATTTCAACTATATAAGTCGTGTTGCTATTTGGGCGGGATGGTGGGTCTATGACAGCGGAGCAGTGAACATCTAATTCTCAATCCTCTCCTGATATCCTCCCGACTATTAAATCAGGTAATTTCAGTTTAAAGAAAATTATACAAAGGATGGTCTAATATGAACTCTTACCAAAACCCATTTGTAAGGGAAAGAGTGACGAACAAAGCGAGAGGAGAAAAGCCCACAACAAGGACATACAGTTGGTAGTGATAACATGGCCTATCAGGGGAAGGGGAAGAGCCACAGGCAGCTCTCTGTCACTTGCACTGCATTATGGTGCTTCTCCTGATGGTCGTGTCTCTTGCGAGTATTGCCCAGACTTTGGTGTTTTGGAAATTAAATGCCCTGGGATAGACAATCTCACCAAATGCCTTGGTGAGGATGGCCAGCTGTGCAGAGATGGTAAGTGGTACTTTCAGGGTCAAACTCACATGCTCGTGAGAGGAGCGATCTATTGTGACCGGAAATTGTGGGCTCAAGACAAGGCACCGCCCTGAAATTAAGTCTATAATATTACGAGTCCTGCCTGATTATGACCTGCACAAAAGCATGGTGAAACAAGATGTTCAGTAAAGAACATATAGCCTACTTTCTCCTAAAAGCATGGGTATTGTTATAACTCTTTGTCCTTTTCAAGGAGTATAATTGAATGTTTGTTGTAGTAGCTTGTTGAATTACAACGTGCTATACGGATATTAAACATGAATATGAGGTGTCCTATGCTAGCGCTACCTCTGTAGAAAATTTCATTCAATTCCGTTTCACCGTGTTTAAATTGATATGGAGAATCAGTTTGCACACATACATGGCCGCTATCTGCAAAATATTGGGCTGAACACCTTGTAGTTCAGTCAAAAGATGCTTCCCATAAAATGGTATGTTATTGCACAATTTAGTAGAGATCAAATGATTAGGTTGGTCGTAATTTGATTTAAGCTTTTAATATTTGGGTAGCCACCATTACGTTTCCGTCAAAATGGCGGCGATATCAAACATGACACTGAGGTGCCCTTTGCTAGTGCTACCTCTGTACCAAATTTCGTTCAATTCGGTTTCACCGTGTTTGAATTGATAGGGGGAATCGATTTGTGCACATACATGGCCACCATATGCAAACTATTGGACTGATGACCTTGTAGCTTGGTCAAAAAGGCTTCCCACTTAAAGGTATGATGTTGCAAAATGTGGTAGAGATCAGATGATTAGGTTGGTCGTAATTGGATTTTAGCTTTTTACATTTGGGTGGCCACCATTACGTCTCCGTCAAGATGGCGGCGATATAAAACATGACACTGAGGTGCTCTTTGCTTGTTCTACCTCTGTACCAAATTTGGTTCAATTCGGTTCCACCGTGTTCGAATTGATAGGGGGCACACACATTCAGAGTACACACACACACACACAGACTCACACACACACACACACAGACAGACAGACAGACAGACAGACAGACAGACATTTTTAGCCTACTTTCGATTTTTGCAAAAAATGAAAGTAGACTTATGAGATCAACACAGGGCGAAAAAAGTGTGTCTGTCTGTGTGTGTGTGTGTGTGTGTGTGTGTCTGTGTGTGTGTGAGTGTGTGTACTCTGAATGTCTGTCCCCCCCTATCAATTCGAACACGGTGAAACCGAATTGAACGAAATTTGGTACAGAGGTAGCACTAGTAAAGGACACCTCAGTGTCATACTTTATATCGCCGCCATCTTTACCAAAACAGAATGGCGGCCACTCAAATGTTCAAAACGTAAAATCAAATTACGGCTAAACTAATCATCCGATCTCTACCAAATTTGTTGACAACATACCTTTATATAGGACGCGTCTTTCACCCAAAATTCAAAGTCATCGGCCATGCCATTTCAGGATGGCGGCCATGTGAATTATGCAACCATTTTAATAAATAGCTTAAGACCCACCAATTCCGATTATCAAGCCTAGGGGGGTTTAAGCTATCCTGAAGGTCGTGATCCGTTATTTATTATAATTTAATATTACAATATTATACAGTATGAGTGGCTTAAAAGAGCTGAGCCGTTTGTGTCACACGACAAGATGGCAGCTGTCTTCATGTGCCTGTCTTATATTTCAGTAGTTTTAGTATGTTGTATGTGATATACCGTACTGATACAATAATATAAACTTTGTATGAAATGATCTTTAATGAAGATGTACTGCAGTGAAGAAATCGTTTATTTAAAGTCATTATTTGCCAACAGTTTGTATCTAATATGTCAGTTAAGAACACCTGACGTCATGGATACGGTTAGCTCTGGGCTAGCATGTTAGTCTGACACGCAGTTGACTGGGGATCGAATACTGCTACAGTTAGGTTTTTTTTTTCTTGAATTCTTTTACAAATGATGTGCACGAGCTTTTCCCACAGATACTGAATAAAATGTCATTTAGCTCAAAGGAGAGGATAAAGTATACACTCGTATATTAATAAAATCACAGTCCCAGCATCGCACATAAACAGAAGACATTAGAAAAAGGAGAATAGAAGAACTAGATACACGTTGTCATTAACCACAGCCTTCTTAATGCCTCTGTACGGTGCTGTCCTCTTGTGGGTTATGTGGGTAATATTGTTCCAAACATAACGCTGTGTAAATGCCTGAGCTGGCCTCCTGAAGTATGGCAATTTTGTAATACTGGTAGTTCAACTATTAGCCACGATCGCGCTCCGAATACCTTTAAACACTGCCAGCTGGATCGCCTCCCTCTTGGCTACTTTAAACTGCCTACTCATTCAACACCCATAGAACACTGCCATCGTAGTATATTACGATGGCAGTGCATAGGCGTACAAGATAAAGATTAATTCACTGATAGGTCGCAGCACCGCCTACTGTGATTGGGGCGGAAGATGATTGGGGCGGAAGATTCTTAATTTTGCAGGCTGGCTTAATATAGAGATTAACGGACGTGAATGCATTACAATAAGTTAGTAGTTTTGTTATTCAATCATCATAAAGTAGACTATATAATATTGATCTTGACACTTACTGGCTTATTATCAATATAAAAGAAAACAAACAATACATTGTGGTTGGGGTGATTGTTTTAGGGATGAGGACAAAGAGTCATAAAGATACCCATACATTTAGGAGAAAGTAGGCTATATGTTCTTTGCTGAACATCTTGTTTCCCCTGTAGTGATCTCATAAGTGTACTTTCATTTTTTTGCAAAAATCGAATGTAGGCTAAAAATGCAAGGACTTCTTCCTGTATGTGGTACTTCCAGAGATAGCTGTTGGTTCACCAGGGCATCTGTAGAACGGCAACCTCTTCAGCCACGGTCAGACAATGATGATCAAGATTTGCACATGTCAAATGCCACGTCGTGTCCGAATGGTCATATGTGAAGGTGAGAACTGCGTGGTTAAGGAATTCCACATGAGGTGTCTTGGCATGATTGCGAAACCAAGGAAAAAGGGGTTCTGCAGTGAGGTTCGTGAGAGGACGAAGACTGTTTTGTTTTATAAAAAAAAGAACGTTAAACATTATCCTGGGCTTACATACTGTAGTTATGTCAGAATAATAGCCATGTTATTTACTTGTAATGAAAACTACATTATGTTTATATGATTCACCTAGAATCAATCAGAGCACTTATATTTGACAGAAAGGTGTGCAACAGGGAGTTTATCAGAACTGAACAAAGTTGAGTTTAGAACAGGGTGTTCTGACGTTTTGATCTCCTGTAAAATTTGAATCTTTTGACTTGCACATTTATGTCAGATTGCTGGAGATTTGTGGGAAATAAATTATATTGACACAAGAGTAAGAGGCTTGGTATTTATTCCATAACTCACACGATTTTACAGACAACGGCGGTAAAGCATGGGATTTTGTTTCAGGCAACAAAATACTCCACTCTGGAATTTAATTCTATTACAGAATCGTACAATGCTTATTATGTGTAAGGAACAACACAAATAATAACTGCCTACTACACTGGACGTTAAGGAAGGCTGCCTGCTCCAGTTTATCAACATCAAGGTCTGGTATTTGATCTCGTAAGCTCCTGCATACTTTACGTAGTATATTTTCATATTCTTTGCTGAGATCTCTACGTTTACCTGAGACAAAATGAATGCAACACACTCTTGTGTAAGGCTTGACATCGGCGTCTCGAAGGTCTTTCCTATTAATTCTTGCAAGCCAAGTCGCACGTCGTCTTTCAGAGCGACTACGAGTTATTGGGTTATATAAAAAAAAACGCACACCTTTCTTATCATCAGCGCGATCCTTATTAGACCGGTTCGGACAGTTGAACATAGCACAAGTCACCATTCTCAAATTTGACTTCATGCTTTGCAAAACCACGGAATAAACAAGCACTGCTCTATGCCTAGCCGTTTATTGCGTTCAGGGGTCTCACACCAAGATGGCGGCGAGTGTGTTGTGGACGTCTGCCAAGAGATAACGCCACCATCTCAGGGGCAGGAAATGCAAACCGCGCTGCTGATGCACACCAAGAATAGCGGAGATACGTTCAAAAAACAGTCACAATTCCTCTGAGTGAATGCTACTAAGTAGCAGATATAAGTGTAAACTCAAGGGAAACTGCGCCCAGATCAGTACGAGAGTTCTGGATCCTCTCGATAACGAGTGCGTTGCTACCGCGCTCATAAATACTCATAGCTTTATGAGTATGTAGTCTATAGTTTGCTTCAATTTTACACACATGAGAATGGTGGTATGACCCCTGCATCTAAGAAAGAAGGCCAACGATGAAAGAAGAGAGATCCTCCTTCGCCTCAACTTACGGAATTTGGATGCTTGTCGAAGAACTTCCTCCCCATAGAGGCTTCCAATGTGCAGAAAAAAACATTTAAAATTCTAGACGTTTCGAGAGGAATCTTGTCTCCTTTTCCAATAGAATTAAACAATGTGTGTCAATGAAATCACAAAAAAACTAGAGCACAGATGGGCACAATTCGGGGCTCATTCAACAGCGCTCCGGCAGGAGAAAGAGCCGAGCATGCGCTCTCACCGAAGTTAACCTTGTAGCTGCTTGCACAACTTGCCGTTACAAGCGGCGTATTACAACAGCTATATACTTGTACCCTGTTTGGTGTGGAGGTGATTAGATTATGGTGCTACGTACATACGTTTAATTACAGATTCCTTTTATTAGGTTCTGTGTAGGAAACATAAATAAATACTTTGACAGCTGATAAGTACACATTCCTTTGCCCACTACCGATAGTCCTGAAACTACTATAAGCCAACCTAACAACGTGTTTAGAACACAAGCAACGAAAACTTGCTCTAGGAGCGCGGAAATAAATACATGAATAAATATAATTCACCATAAACAAAACATAGGCCTATGTGTTCTTATATATCTTATTTGTCATTCTGCAGATGATGAGGTGGTGTGCGTATCCTTTCGCTGAAGCAAACCGGTTATATTTGGAGCGATCGATCTTGCACTTGCAATTCGACGAACGGCAGTGAGATGTCATATAATGTGCTAAGCTTGTTCGCGATTCATATTTACCCTTCAGTTCACTATCACATTGAAGTGTGAGCACCTCGCACTTTAGCTCCAACGGAACGTCACCAGTTATAATAGCAGTTGAAAAGGGCGCAGCAAACACTTTAAGATCAATTGATAAATAAATCGCCCAGATCTCGAAATCGGATGGAAAATCATTTCACAAGACTCACAAGGGTACCAACAAATGTCTGCCATTGATCGTGTGGTACACTATATTTCCGCATTGACAATTTGATAAAATGGGCTAACTTATCTTTCAACATCTGACGCTGCCAAAGCTGCAACATTTGCTTGAAAGCAGTAATACCGTTTACAAAATGAATAATAAGGGTGTTGTTTCCCTGCAACTTAAGTTTCAGTTTGTTCATGTGGGATGTGATGTCCGTGAGAAATGCTAACTCATTAATCCATTTAGGACCAGTGAATTCATGGACGGGACGCTCCTTCATCTCCATGAATACGACTATTTCGTCCAACAAATCAAAAAAGCGCTTCAACATATTACCTCTACTGAGCCAGCGAACTTCACAAAGGTACACAAATGAAAATCCACAGCCTGCTTCCAGTTGACCGACCGGTCAGGGAATGGAATGAATGATGCCCCCATCTAGCGGCGAGGATATGAACTGTGCCGGCCGCTGAAGCCTGTCGCACTCCCCTGGGGCAACGACAAATTTAATGACAGATGAAATGAAAGGATAGTGGCGAGTGTTGCTGGAATGAAATTGTGACAGGGAAAACCGGAGTACCCGGAGAAAAACCTGTCTGCCTCCGCTTTGTCCAGCACAAATCTCACATGGAGCGACCGGGATTTGAACCACGGACCCAACGGTGAGAGGCCGGCGTGCTGCCGCCTAAGCCACGGAGGCTCTACAAAGGTACAAAATATCACCAAATTTACTCTCAATATGCGTCAGTTGAGCTTTAAATTGCCTATGGTTCAGTCCATGACTCTTAATAAAATTCAGTCAGCTGGCATTTGAGGGTGCGCAAATGCGAGGGAGCCGTGTCAGTACATTTACTGACACGTTAAAGATCCCCTTCGGGGCAAAATTCCGGCACCCCGGCGTCTCTAAAAGCCAGTGTAGTTTAAAGGGACGTAAAACCAATAACATTATTATTATTATTAATAAAATTCACTGTTCTCACTACGATGGTCATGGCTCATGATATTAGCCATTGTGACGTTTTTTGCGCACAGATTTTGTTGATGAATCAAACAATGCACAGGTATGAACCTCACGTCGTGTTGCAATAGTTTGTTTCTGAGTCAACCTACAAGCCCTGCTCTACATCCGACCATACAGGCTGCTCCATCAATGGCAATGGACACGATCTTTTCCCACGGTAGACCAAACCTGGTAAATACATTGCAGTATGTCCTCACATGTCGTTGTGTCTTTGAGAGGACATACATCAAGGAGCTCCTCCCTTACTACTAATAAATGTTGCCAGCTGGGCTGTGTCAGATAAGTCGGTACTCTCATCTAATGCAATGGGAACACTATGAAGTTCGAAATGAGCTCCATTAATTGCTCCTCAATATCACCTGACAAACGTTTCATACGACGCGTAATAGTGCGCCACGAAGTTCGAAATGAGCTCCATTAATTGTTCCACAATATCACCTGACTAACGTTTCATACGACGCGTAATAGTGCGCCGCGAAGTTCGAAATGAGCTCCATTAATTGTTCCACAATATCACCAGACAGACGTTTCATACGACGCGTAATAGTGCGCCGCGAAGTTCGAAATGAGCTCCATTAATTGTTCCACAATATCACCTGACAAACGTTTCATACGACGCGTAATAGTGCGCCACAAAGACTCAAACATGCGAAAGAACGTGACAATTGTGGACACAGTTCGTCTGCTACGACTTCCAAACTCTGCTTCAGAAATTCACCGTCATAAAATGGTCGGGAAGAGCGGGCGATCAGCAAAGCTACAGCACGAACAGCTGCATCGGAAGAGGCGGCATCACATTCCTGTGTAAGAAACAAACGGATTTGTAATTTCGAGAGACAATTGTGTTTATTAGGCACCGTAATTCAGTTGTATCGTATATGGGTCCAGCATTATAAAGCATAGGCCTACCTCTACTTTAGTTCCTTCCTCGCGTAGATTATTGAGCAGAGTAAGTCGCATTTCACCCTCTACACTTCCATTCTGGTTGAAGTAATGTTGTCTGTAGTGACGTTCTATATTGAACTTTTTTATGCCTAATATTTTTCCGCATACCAAATATTGTGTTCTTCCTTCGATGTCGGTGAACAGGTAATCACGTTCCCAGCTGGTGTTGAAGTGTAACGTAGACCGCCGCTTTTCCGCATTGCTTTGACTAGCCATGTTACTTGCACAACGCACTGTAAAAATCTGTGCTATATTGTATTGCGTTTAGCCGTACACATTATATACTCAGCCCGGTACAATGTTGTACCTATGCTTACGCCTTGACTGCACATATTGCCATCTAGTCGTTCCAGCACTAACTATTATAGAGAGCAGTCAGCTGGTCCCGGCTCCTTGACTCCGCTCCGGCTTATACAGTAGGCTCCAGGAGCTGCGCTCTCTCATTGCCCACCTATGAACTAGAGATTCGTCTGTTCATTACCAGATGGCAGCGAGAAATTCCTGTATGGACCTTGGTAGACAAAACGCGTCATATTAATTACAACGGCTGAAAGAGTACTGTAGTGAGAAAGGAGAGGGAAAAGGGGGCGGGGGTGGAATTAAGACTCCTCGGAAGAATGAGGATGTCCAAATAAGGTGAAAGGGCGGGGGGATGGATATAAGGAAACAGAAAAAAAAGGTAGCCAACGTCATGCAGGCCTCGGTAGAAAAACAGATGGAAACTTCTCCAGTGACGTACAAAGGAGAATCATGGCCGTGTAGCCTTAGCACATCGCAGACCTTTTTCAGTTTAGACCAGGTGACGGAAGATGGTGGACATGCAGTCACCATCCCGGTATTTGCATAAGACAGCCATGATATAGCCTATGACTCCTAAAAATTCTCTACCCTAACCACCTCCCTCCCTAACCACCAACGTAACTGCCACTATTTTTGGGGCTCAGCTACCCTCACCGCTGCTCCATAGCCATTTTTGCTCGACCGATTAAAGATACTCCCTGCTTGACTACCCTGACAAATAAATAAATAACTAATAAAGTGAATACATAATATTGTAGACAAGAAAACCAAGGGACCATGGTTCTCTGGAATCAAAAAAGATCTTATAGAAGTAGGGATTTCTTTTGAGGACATTCAAGAATGTCTTCCTCTCCAGAAAAAAAATTAGAGCACTCCAGGGGTTCCAAGAAAAGCCACAACTGAGAACAGGCGAGAAGTGGACGGCTGACAGAAAGGGGGCGCACAGGAAACAGATGAAGGCCTACTGGGAGAAGATTAACGCTCAAATACGGGAACAGTTGAAGTAACGTGGCCCATAGCTGGCCGAAACGGGCAAGAAGAAGAAGAAGTAAATAATAATACTAGCCTCACCGTCCCCTCTCTAGTCACCACCATCTTTGGTTGACCGGTTAGAGATTGCCTACCTCGCTCGAACACCACTTTTTGATCACACATCGTAGGTAAGGTTAGATTAGGTTAGCTTAGGTAAGGTTAGGTTAAGTTAAGCTATTGATTACCATTTAAAACTTATTGAACACACCTCGTAGGTTGGGTTAGGCTAAGTTAAGCAATGGCCGCCATCTTGTTAAGGACCTAACTACGGACGCCATATTGTTAGGTTAGGTAAGGTTAACTTAAGCTAAGGCCAGCGGCGGAGGGGTGGCGGTGGTTACAGAACACTCACAAAACCAGTACTGAGGGAGCCGTGTCAGTAGATTTACTGGCAAGTAAAAGTAAAAGATCCCCTTCGGGGCAAAATTCCGGCACCCCGGCGTCTTTTAAAGCCGCAGTTGTAACGAGGGACGTAAAACCAATAGCATTATTATTACACATCACCCAGAAGTGGGCGTCACCACGTTCAATGATTAAACTAGAAAATGATAATGACTTCACCACAAAAAAGCGATTTTTACAATGGAAATAAAATCGCGGCATCGAAAGAGGCGGATATACAGAGACGTCACCTGAGAATGACGTCACCGATAAACAAGATGCCGGTTTTGAACAGGAAAAAAACAAATGGCGGGAAAAAATGGTGAAAACAAAATGGTGGCTTCATAATGGGCGGAAACGAAATGACATCACTTAAGAATGATATCACCGAAAAACAAGATGGCGATTTTGAAAAAAACACGGATTATAATGTGGGCGGAAACGAAATCGTGTAAGGGAGCGAAAACAACATGGGGGAAGGGGCCGGGACAAAATGGCGTAAATACACTGCGACTATCTTGGATTGCGGTTGCACTTTTACTACGACTGCTATGAATGGAATAAACAAAGATAGCCTACTCATCAGAAAAGGTTAACAAAATTCGTCCCATTGTAAGTATCTACAATAATCCCCAACAATGACGTTTGCTAAAATGTAGATAACCATAGCGACTTCTTTTCTAGTCATTATCCTAGTTGCACGCACATCAATTCTGGCTATGTCGTTCACTGAGAGTTACCGAACTCTTGTTCGAGGCCCCGGACGGGGACTTAATTACAAATCTGTCACGTGAACGCACTGTAAGACAGGTGAAAAGATGTATTCAAACTGGAGCATCTAGTCTGAAGAAAGATGAATGCGGAAGGAATCTTCTATGGGTAAGATATGTACAGATCAACACTGCAATATCTGACAAAACACTTTTGGTGAGTTACACTACAATTGTGACGAACATATTTCCAGACTAAATAAGAGCATCCCCGTGCCGATGGAGATCATGGCGCTTTTCTCAGGTGCCATGACCGGAGAATTCAACAGGACTCAACGATACCAGGTAAGCTAATTGTTGTTTTAAGGGCACACTACATTTTTATCATCTTCAATGACGTTTCACTTAGATCTTTTAGATTATGAGAGGACCACCCTACACCATATGGGTACCTCTCACTTTTAGTCAATGGCTTGCAGTAGATTGTAGATTGCCTTGAGGGATCCTAACCTACCCATTTAATTTGTACGCGGCTTTTATCGATATCTATTAAACCATCAAACGGAGAAAGTTGTGTGAGGGCTCCAATTAAACGGTGTAACGTTCTCTTTCAAGAGGACTACTTATTTCATTTTCAAAATATTGGTTTCTAAACATTTTTAAAATTTGTATTCAATTAATTATTTATTTATGTATTTTTTTATCATTTTTAGATTTTGCCAAAGGACCTAACTAGTTGGACATTAACCTGAGATTTCCCAAACTAATAATGGTAGAAAGATGAGCGTGGATTTAAATTAATGCATATAATATGTAATTTATGCCAAGAGGGCAGAAGTAGCCTACTCATTTTTTATTTGGTAATTCATTATTTATTATTTATTTCATTGAGAGCTATGTATAGATAGGTGCCTGGCTATACCAACAGCTTTAGTGGGTTCTGCATTACCATTTTATTTGAATATGACTGTACCGTAGAATCAACTACTAGGTCATTGACCCGAGATATCGCGAGCTAATAATCGAACAGAGTCGCGCAAGAGCTCAAATTAAAGGGGGTTGTGACCCCTAGACAGTGCTTGATTTGTAAAAAAAAAAAAAAAAGAAGTTCCGGTACTGTGGACTACCGGGTGGTGGTGGGCGGCGGTGAGGTGGGGGCTTTATGGAATATTGAAATATAGAGTTCTAAAAAACGACATTTTACCCTTTTCTGAACACCTTTAAAATTTATCAGTGGACAAAATAGCAATCTAATTATGATTGCAATTTTAAATTAAATTGAGACTGCTGTAGCAATATTTTTCTTACCACAGCCGTTGGCCTATTTTACATTTTAATGTAGGCCAACTAGACTACCATTCAAATAATGTACATTATTTCTATTTAATTTTTTTACGTAATTTAAAAAATTAAATACACACAAGTTCACCAACAATCATTTATTTCTTGTTTAATATTTTTTTCTTTACAGTTTTCTGAAATAATTATCCAGTCAAAGACCAAGTTGATCTAGACTTACAACTAACGTTCCACAGTTCTAAAAATTATTTTATATATTCTACTTTTCCCCCGATCAGAGGTTTCGGTACGGCGTACCGGTGCGTCCCGTCACAAATCTAGCCCTGCCCCTATATATAAGATATGTTAGTTTCTAATTAGTGATTAATTAATTAGTGATTAACTACTAAGTCATTGACCCGAGATTACTCAAACCAATAGCCTAAATGGGGAACGTTGTGCATGGGTACAAACGAAAGGGGGTCACACTACCTTTTCCTAGGTCAAGTCATTTTAACCCCAAGGTAGAAACTACCCCAACCCTAGGAGCAAAATAAGTTTTTAAGGATTTTATGTGGGTTGGCGTCTTTTTCGCAATTGGTTCTGCAGCCTAGTAAGTTAAGAAATGCAACTTAGGGATTGCTTGTCAGGTAAGTCTGTACGCTCTCTGTAATTTTCTCACTCATTCTAGTGAAGAGCAGGGTGGACAAGTAACATATTTAAGAGCTATTTTTATTTAATTATCATTTATTTAATTAAATAATAATTTATTATTACTATCGTACATTCGCTTTTAAGAAGCGTCTTCGGTGGCGAAGTTGGTAGCATGCTCAGATTCTATGCCCAATATCGCGGGTTCAAACCGGGCCGAAGTCGTCGGAATTTTTAAGAACGTTAAAAATCCCTCAGTAGCCTATGTCTTCCTTCGGAGGGGAAGTAAAGCCGGCGGTCCCATGTCATAGATTTATGGCATGTAATTACACCTGTGTGAAGCTAAATTAATATAGGTTAAACATTTGACTAAGGTTCTTAGGTTCCTACATTTGTCGTCAAGAGCCGACTGCAATGGCATCTGGTAACTAATTTCTGAACTATTTGGTCGTTGTCGGTGGCGTTTGGCGGCAAAAGTATGAACTACTTGAAAATTGATCGTCTGCAGTCCGTACTTGAATTAAAACAGATAACACACACTAATACAGTCATCACAATTAACACCGGTTATCAGACAGTTTCTACACACACCCAAAGTACACGGGGCTACATGACCGAGTTCTCGCAGCCCCTAAACTGAGGAACCAACCAACCAACATCGCTTTTAAGAGAACTTTAACAATTCTCATGACAACCCAGTCTTGCATTGATGTTCTTCACAAATCCTCTTCATTCTTAGGGGCAGATGACCTCGTAGTTCCGCCCCTGTAAACAACAACAACAACAACTAACTCTTCATTCATGTACTATGTTCTTTCTTCCGTTCGTCCGTCCACTATTTTCCTGGCATCTTTGATAGCACTTCTTTATCAAATTTATGTTTCATTATGGTTTATCTAAATTTAACTCGATCATTCATATCATGCATCGAGATGTTTAGCTGCTTAAGGTCTTTTTCAGTTTCTGTATCCATTTGGACTTGTTTTTACTGTTGAGGGTGATGTTAAAATTTGTTGCAGAGTTATTTGTTTGAAATTAATATAGTATGTACACTGTTATATAGGAATATGTTTGCATAAAGCCCGACCCAGGAATGTATGCCGCGACGCAGTTACGCACTTTAATTCGTTCACACCTCCTCTGGCAAACGTAACACGTCTTGACTCGCCGAGTCCCGATGTAGCAACATCGTTCATTCTCTGCTTGGACTTGGCCGTGATAACATAATGCTACGCAATGTAGCTCACCCGCTCGTCATTGTGCAACGACTTGGCAACATTACATTGGCTCCCCAGCTCAGCAGCGGCTAGTATCGAAGCAGTTTACTCTTTACCTTGGTTGTCTCGGATGCTCTTTCTAGCCTAGTTAAAATCGCAGGTTTTGTGTATGTTTAAATCCTTCGCTCTCGACTGAATACGTGCGTAAAATTGATAATTTCAATCAAGAAGCAATACGACGATGTATATATGATTTTGCTTTGCACGAAATGAAAATTCCCACGCTTCGACTGTTACTTTCTAAGTTACAACAGGACATTAAATTTTTAGACAGTAGAGAGAGATTACGACGTCTCTTACGTAAAATGGGATTCAAGTGGAGGAAGACACTGAATAACAGAACAGTTTTGACGGAGAGGCAGGACATTCGTCCTCAAAGAACGAAATGCATTATTGAGCACAAAATAAATAAATTCCAGGTTTTCTATTCTTTGGGTTTGTCAATTTTCATGTACCGTACTTTTCTTTATATTTTATTTTATTTCGTGTGATGTGCTAACTGATCAGTTTTCTTGAAGGCTTGCTTCTATTATGACAAGACATGTTAAAATAAACTGAAAGTGTTTTGCAACAACAATATTAGTATAAAACCACGCTTACATTGCAGAAGGTTTTACGGGCAGTAATTTGTGAGTGAGTGTTTAATGATCGATGGGTGGTGTCCTCTTTCAAATAATTTTAAAATATTGTTATTTGTTCCACGCCCCTTTTAACTACTGCGGCTTTTAGAGACGCCAGGGTGCTAGAATTCAGGATTCGATCCTGCAACCTTGGGCGGAGCAAGCGAGAACGTTGCCGCTGAGCCACGCAGCCAGCCAATTTTAAAATAACATAGAAAATAAACTACTGGACGTAGAATTGTGATTCATGTTTCTATATATTCAGAAAAATACTGCCTTTCATTCTAATCATATGTAGAAACCGTATCCTGCCAAACTATACCCAGCGGTGGGCGTGACAATTCGTATCGCGTTCAAAAGTGACGCGAGCGATGAGTCGAGCATGAACAGTCCCACTCCTCCCACTGTTCAGTAGCCACGCCTCTCCGGTCATACCGCGGCAGAAATCGCTGTGTCGGGCTATACCATACAATTCTATTACATTTTGATGTTGGCACCTGTGGCGTCGACCAATCTTGTCAACGACCTGGAATGGAATCCACAGCTTTCTGGAGGAAGTTGTGTGGGACGTTGGTAAGAACATCCCGAATCCGTGCTTCCAATTCGTCCAATGTGCGAGGTTTCGTACACCTCCTCTCTTGCCCAGCCCCATAAAAAGAGTCTCAGGGTGTCAGGTCTGGACTTATTGCAGGCCATTCATGAGATGCACGTCTCCCCAGCTAACGTCCTGGAAAATTCCCATCCTACCTGTTCCGCACAACATTTGCAAAGTGATAATGTCAGCGGTATTTTCCCATCCAGATATCGTGGGCCAAACGTTATCCTGAAGCATTTGAAGGTAGCGTTAACCGTTAATTTGTTAATTGTGTCACGCGGGAGATATGGGCCGAGGGCATTTGTAGCCGTTATTCCACACCACACGGTCACCTTTGGACGAGACTGCATCTTCTCCACCGTAACACCAGGATCCTGTGCCACCCAGTAATGGCAATTGTGCCGATTGACAAAGAATGATCGAATTCCACACCTCATAGCGCGAAACATTCTATCCTCGTTCTTTGCCAGGCGATCGGCCAACTTTGTTATTGTTGAGTGTACCGCCTCTTGCGGCCACCGTCGGTACTACGTGGCATGAACAATCACTATCCTATTTAATGTTCTGTATGTTTCCGCTATTTCCAATATTATTCCATCAATATTAAACACTTAACAGCCATTTAATAATACCTAGTTACTTCTCGCCCATCCTATCCTGTATATGTGACCAAAACATTTAGCTCGACTCTTTCTAAAAGTGTGGGTGATAGTTTCTTTGGGCTTATAAATTTCTGATGTTGGTCTCTTAATCCATACTCCCTCTTTATTCTCTGGTCCATAAACTTTTCGGAGGATTTTACGTTCTTGTTTTTCTATTTATTTAATTTTTGAGTGTCCATGATGGTTCTGGGGCATAAAGTGCTTCAGGAAGAACTACTGTTTTGTAGTGGCTTAGTTTTGCATTAACTGACACAGATTTTCTATTTTAATGATCCAGGTAAGTCTGAACGCTCTCCGTAATGTTCTCACTCGTTCTTGATATGCTATTATCTTAGAGCATAAATACAATAGAGGGCGCATTGCCACACTGCGCCTGTACTGTGACGTGAAACCAACATCTCGATCAGCTGACTGAAGGGTAATGGCTCAAGACCGACTACAATTGGCTAATGGCGAATGCTAAGCAACGTCAAGGAATACAAAAGGAGCTCCATATTGGATAATTCTATTATCACTATCCGCAGTTCCCTTCAGTCAGCTGATCGAGATGTTGGTTTCAACAATGTGACGTCATCAGCCATCTATTGAATTTATGGTCTAAGGCTATTATGTTTAGGCCTGAAGGTTGGATGATTTCTCCTAAGCATTTAAATGGAAAACTCTTGAAATAAAACCATGTCGCGGCTTCAAGGGTAGATTGTCGGACGGGGATCGAGTTATGTACTGAGTTATTTCATAAGGCATCAAAAGACCATCCTTTTGTGAAATTTCCTGTAATTTTTCAATTGCATGCTTGCTTCTTGTCTGGTATTCGTTAATATGGCAAGGTCATCAGCAAACGCCAGACATTTGATATTAGCTCTGTACTCTCTTCTATTACCAAAATGTATTCCCTTAATCGCTTTTTCCCAAGTTTTTTCTTTTTTTTAAAATCGTATGGCTTTTAGTTCCAACGTTCACCACTAGGTATCAGTGACAACTAGTGGCGAAAGTTTGAACCACTTCAAATTGAACGGAACTTGTAGCTCACCCTATGGGTGTCCGCTTGAAGCAGCGGACACTCCCGGCACTAAAAGCCATACGATAAATAAATTAATAAATATCTTTATATATATAATCCTTCGACACGTGTGTATGTGACTGAACTCCTCCTAAACGACTGAACCGATTTGGATGGAATTTGGTATGTATATTAGGGTGGGTCCATGTATGGTTTAGATTCACAATCTGACCCGGTAGGTGGAATGAACACAATTTTAGAACCACAATTTACTCACAATTTTAGAACCACAATATACAGTCAAAAACAGTCGTCATGGAAACCACTAGCCTTGGCCTTCGTGAAAACTGATGTCTTTGGACGGTTTGTCTCTGCACGTTAGAGCCACCTGGTCGCAATCTGTGCAACTACCGCCTTTACATACACTCTGCCCGTGGCGAAAAGTTGTGTTTTATACCAAAGGTGGCAGTGATGTCGAATTCTACTGTTTGTCTCTGCACGTTAGAGCGTTTCAAAGTCCCGTATGCGTTCATATACCATTCATCCGATTGCCATGAAACTTGGGTGATATGTTGAGTGAGCTCCAGGGAAGGTGTTTGGCTTAGTAAATCCATTTTACAATAGATAGCGCACGAATAGATTCAACAAATGAGCGACGACGCGCGCAGCGTTTCAATAATGTCCCGTATGCGTTCAAATACCATTTGTCCGATAGCGATGAAACTTGGGTGAGACGTTGAGTACACTCCAGGGACGGCTTGTGGCTTAGTAAATCAATTTCACATTAGGTAGCGCACGACTAGATTCAACAAATGAGTGATGACGCACGAAGCGTTTCAACAAAATCCCGTTTAGTTTATATTCCATTCATAGATTGAGATGAAACTTTGATGAGTTGTTGTGTACACTTAAGTGAAGGCTTCTAACCTGGTAATCCATTTCACAGGAGGTTGCGCACGAGTAGATTCAACAAATGAGTGGCGACGTGCGAAGCGTTTCAACAAAGTCCCGTATGTGTTCAAATACCATTCATCCGATAGTGATGAAACTTGGGTGAGATGTTGCGTACACTTACGTGAGGGTTTCTAACTTATTAAATCCATTTTACAATGTGTAGCTCACGAGTTGATTCAACAAATGGGCAAAGACGCGCGAACTTTTAATCAAAGTCCCGTATGCGTTCATATACCATTCATCCGATTACAATGAAACTTGGGTGAGATTTTGTGTACACTTACGTGAGGGTTTCTAACTTAGTAAATACATTTCACAGGAGGTTTCGCACGAGTAGATTCAACAAATGAGCGACGACGTACGAAGCGTTTCAATAAGGTCCCGTATGCGTTCAAATACCATTCGTCCGATTACGATGAAACTTGGGTGAGATGTTGTGTACACCCTACGGAAGGTTTCTGGCTTAATAAATCCATTTTACAATAGGTAGCGCACGAGTAGATTCAACAAATGTGTGACGGCACGCGAATCATTTCAACAAAGTACCGTATGCGGCCATATACCATTTATGAGATTGCGATGAAACTTTGGTGAATTGTTGTGTACACTCCAGAAAATGTTTCTGTCTTAGTAAAGCCAGTTTTTAATAAGTAGCGCACGAGTAGATTTAACAAATGAGCGACGGCGTGCGAATCGTTTCCACAATGTCCCGTATGCGGTCATATATCATTCATCCGATTGCGATCAAACCTTGGTAAATCATTGAGTACACGCCAGAGAAGGTTTCAGGCTTAGTACATCTATTTTACAATAGGTAGCGCATGAGTAGATTCAACAAATGAGTGATGGCACACGAATCGTTTAAAGAAAATCACTTATGTGTTCATATGTCATTCATCCGATTCCGATGAAACTTTGATGAGTTGTTGTTGTGTACACGCCAGGGAAGGTGTTCAACTTGGTAAATCCATTTTACAATATTGGTAGCGCGCGAGTAGATGAAACAAGTGAGTGACGACGCGCGAAGCGTTCCAACAAAATACTGTATGCGTTTATATACTATTCATCGATTGCGATGCAACTTTGATGAGTTGTTGTGTACACTTACGTGAAGCTTTCTAACTTAGTAAATCCATTTCACAGTTGGTAGAGCACGAGTAGATTCAACAAATGAGTGACAGCGCACGAATCATTTAAACCAAATCCCGTATGCGTTAAATGCCATGTATCCGTTTGCGATGAAACTTTGGCGAGTTGTTGTGCACCCTCCAACGAATGTTTCTAAATTAGTTAATTCAATTCACGATAGTTTAGAGGCAGTTAACATAAATTGAAAAAGTATTGTGTATCCAAAAGCACTTCAAGAAACAAAGTTACAACACTTTCTTTGATTGGCAGGACAAAGTCTGCCGGGTCAGCTTGTATATATATATATATATATATATATATATATATAAAGATTCCTAAGTTCTGATTATTTCTTCCAGGACCATATTAAAAAGTAGGCTCTGAGTGAAAGTCCATCTCCTTGGCGGACTCCAGTGTGTATTTCAAAAGGTTGAGAAATTTCTCCTTCAAACTTACCGGTAACCTTCTATGTAGTTGAAATATTGCCCTGGTTTTCTTATCGACTTTAAACTATTCGATAATGCTGAAGAGAGTTGGTGTGTCGACGGAGTCTTAGGTTTCTTTGAAATCAAAGAAGGTAACCACGAAGTTTCTACATACAAGACTGTATTTGCAAGATTTTCTTCAGATTCCAAATTTGTTCCGTGCAAGAGCGCCTCTTACGGAAACCTGCTTGATATTCTCCTATCTGTGTGTCTACTTGACGTTCCAGTCTTTCCAAGAGAGCTATTGAAATAATTGTGTACGCTACTGGGAGGAGGAAAAGGCCTCTATAGTTGTTCGGGTCCATCTCATCACACTTTTTGTGAAGCGGATGTGTAAGTGCAAGTTTCCGTTCTGTGCGGATTTGTTCGGTCCTCCAAATATTGGCTATTATATTGTGTATTCTGTGAATGAGGCTGTCGTCAGCCAGGTTCCATAAATCTGGCAATGATTCCATCTTCCCCGTGCTTTGTCATTTTTCAATGATTGTATGATGTACGTTATGTGCTTGAAGGAAGGAGTCTTGATAGGATTCAGATTGTTCAAAGTGATACTTGATGTATGGGGTTCACAGTTGAGAAGATTGTGAAGTACTCAGCTAAAATTTCACAATTCGCATTCGTGATTGTTTCTATGGAGACATCAGATCGACGAAAGCACAGGGTGGATTGTCGGTATTCTTTTAGGTTCTCTTTCAAAATCTTGTAAAATTTCCTAGCATTATTCTTTGTAAAGTCTTGTTCTTCCTCTGGTCGTTTTTTAAAAATCATAATTACGTTTTTCTTTTCTGATTAATTTTGATGATTGTTTCCGAATGTGCAGGAACTCCTGCGTTCTTGTGTTATGGTGCTATTAACATTTTCCGAGCTTTCAGTCTGTCTTCTAATGCTTGGTCGCATATACTGTTCCACCATCTGTGCCTACGATTACGTGGGGGTTGGCCTATCCTCATAGCGTTCCTTAGAAGAACCGATGTTTGATGAGCTTGTTTGTGTGATTTCTTAAAAAATACTTTCCCTGTTTATTTTTAAATATTCAGGGTCAGGCTTAAAAATTCTTGGTTGTTGTGATCTTCTCCTGTTGAGTTGGAGTATAATTTTAATTTGTAACAGGTAGTGATCGGAATCAAAGAAACCTTTAAGGACCTCCTTTTGGTTTTTATGAGAGATGGCAACATGATCGATTTGAAATCCACCCATATTGATGTTAAGTGCCCTCCAAATGCGAAGCATGTTTTCAGAGCTGTTGAAGGTGCAATTTAAGTGATCTGTAATCACAAGTTAAAAATTAGGTTGGCAACACTAAATTACATTATTATTATTATTTTATATGTAGCAGATAGCGACCTGGAGATAGGTATCCAGGCAGGCTGGCCAAACGATATAAAAAAATGAAAATCCACAGCCTGCTTCCAGTCGACCGACCGGGTCAGGGAATGGAATGAATGAAGCCCCCATCTAACGGCGAGGATATGAACTGTGCCGGCTGTCGAAGGCTGTCGCACTCCCCTGGGGCCATGACTAAATGAATGACAGATGAAATGAAATGAAATGATAGTGGAGAGTGTTGCTGGAATGAAATTTGTGACAGGGAAAACCGGAGTACCCGGAGAAAAACCTGTCAGCCTCCGTTTTGTCCAGCACAGATCTCACATGGAGTGACCGGGATTTGAACCACGGACCCAGCGGTGAAAGGCCAGCGTGCTGCCGCCTAAGCCACGGAGGCTTGGCCAAACGATATATATTTTTTTAAATTGGTTAATCAAAGATGGTTGGTGACCTCGTTGTTCCGCCCCTTAAAACAACAATAACTAACTAACTAACTAACTAACTAACTAATTAACTAAAGATGGTTGCTGATAGATTTATTTATTTGTTTATTTATTTTCCAAACTTGGAAAGTAGGCTATAACTCTACCCTCAGTTACAAGTAAATAGTAAATATGACCAGAAAAACATATCGCAAGATGACCATTAACACTGACAAACATCTTTCTCTCTCTGACCTCTCTTGGTTAGTTCAAGTTTCTTTTCCATCCCAGATTCCAATTAGTGTGTTCTGTGACTTAGCAAAATGCACAAATTACTTAAATCTTACAATTTCCGAAAAATATTAACATTTACCTAAGACAGATTAGCGTTTCCACACCTGACTAACACGACAGCCTCCCCGAGCGGTTTATCCCAAAATTTTACACAGATTCCCACAAAAGCCCAGAATTGTTTTCACTTACCTGAGACAGGTGTTTTTCTGTGTTCATTTCCGTTATCCTCTCTGGATTAAAGCTTGCTCTCTTGTGAAACCGATAGTATTAGGATATCCGAGATCTAATGTATTCTTACTAAATATATTGGCATCCGGGGCTATCCGACCCACTATGGTGTAACAGTACATACTACTTAACCGGTGGTGACTCACAACTCTACATATGTTACACGGCGTTTGCTGTTATTGTTTGAGTCTTCAGTCTTTTGACTGGTTTGATGCAGCTTTCCATTTATCCCTGTCCTGAGCTAATCGTTTCATCTCTACATGGCTACCACACCCTACATCCGAAGCAATCTGTTTAACATATTCTAACCTTGGTCTACCCCTACAGTTCTTGTCCTCGACCCTTCCGACCTTAACTAAGCTTGCTATTCCTGGATGTCTTTGTATGTGTCCTGCCAATCTATCTCTTCGCTCCAGTAGCAGTCGCCAGAAACATCTCTCCTCTCCCACTCGTCTACATACCTCTTCGTTTTTAACCATATCTACCCATCTGATCTTCATCATCCTCCTGTAACACCACATTTCAAACGCTTCAATTCTTTTTTGTTTCTGCTGCACCAATAGTCCAAGTTTCACTTCCATAGAGCGCCACGCTCCAGACAAAGACTTTCAAAAATGACTTCCTAATACCTAATTCTATATTTCATGTCAACAGAATTGCTTTCCTTGCCTGAGCCAACCTACTTTTTATATCCTCTTTGTTTCGTCCTTCGCGGGTTATTTTGCTTCCTAAGTAACAGAAGTCGCCTACTTCCTTCAGCTTTTCACCTCCCAATTTGATGTCCATAGAGGTCTCTGATTTATTTCGGCTGCATTTCAATATTTTTGTTTTACATTTATTTATTTGCAAGGTTCTTAAAATCACTTAAAATGCTCTAAGATGCTCACAAATACCTCCAAACACTTATCTACACGGGGCTGATGACCGATATGTCCAAGCCTGTCAACTACATGCGACTAATATCTGGGAAGGTAAAAATCACACGCACTCGCAAGTACACGGGCCTGATGACCAATCTGCCCCAAGTTCCCAATACACTCAAGCACACGGGGCTGATGATTGAACTATTCCTTTAGCAAACTGCAGCAAAGTAGGCTGAACACAGCCAGTGCCCGGCGCAAAACGACAGGAAGCGGCTAAAATTTAATTCGCGCTTTCCATCAAGTTGGCCAGGGGTGCCCAACCTTCTTTAACTAAGGGCCACATTGTAAATAGTTGGGGGACCTTGCGGGTAAATAACATTCGGAGAGGGGGGCTGGATTTTCTTTTAAATATAGGTGCAATATGGTGGGTTTTGTGGCTGTCTGAGCTTAGTTTTCTTAGTATTGTTGTCGTTTTCTTGTATATTTATTTATAGTGGATAAGAAAATAAAACACAAAAGAAAATTAAACATGTTTCATAAATTCCCTTTAAAATAGAAGTACGATGATATTCAATACACTCATACATCATGAATGACAAAGAGTGAGTTTTTATGCTCATTTGACACAATTATTGATCAAATTATGAAATAAAGTTCATGATAATTTAGTGCGATGACTGGAAAAGTTTTGTACCGGTACTTAAAATTTCTCTCCACATGGGTTCGAACTTAGTTGTACCATTCATTTATAAGGATTTTAAGTGTTCATGAGTGAACCAATGACCTTGTGTTGGGGTGGGCGCCCACTGCTTTGTCCAGTTAGCTTTAGGCCTAGTTGTTTCAATGTTTTGGCGACACGGCGCGGACACCGAGCGGCGGGACGGACAAAATAATCTCGAGGACCATAGATTGGGCAGCCCCGTTTAGGCTACTAGCGATAACATGCCAGAGACTGCACCGGTGAATGTTAAGACTAAGAATCAATCCCCGACGCTTTTTAAATTTCTTTGCTCACTTGGAACTGGTTTTAAGTTGTTTTACATCCAAATTAACTTATTTAGACAGCATAAACTAAGTCCAAGGTTGTTTTTTCCCAATCCTAGCCTTAAATGTTACCCGCTACGACAGACACCACAATAACACGGGTTATTAAACACAAACCCATATTCAAGAGATTTTATCCCACACACTTGTGCCGAAGTCTTTTCTGTTATCTTTACTGTCGACCTCCCTTGGCCAACTTTTGTTCTCGCCTGACACTAACTGTATTAGGATATCCGTGCCCTGAGGAGTATTTTAATTTTTATAACTACTTACCTACTTGGCCCCTTACCCACTTATCCTTAATTGTTAAATTTAACTACTACTACAGACACCATAATAACACAATTTATTGATTTTTTGAACTGCGCAGATTAGTTTTGGAGCTGTGCGTTGACATTTTGAGATTCGCAGATTAGTTTGTTGAGCTGCGAATTGATTTTTTGAACTGCGCAGATTAGATTTTGATCTGCACATTCATTTTTGAGCTGCGCAGATTAGTTTTTGAGCTGACAAAATAAATTCTGTATTGGATTGTACCTAACAATTATTGGTCCAAGCAAAAACAATCGGTCTGGGTTAAAATATTCGGCTAAGCAAAAACCATTGGTTTTGATTAAAATTATTGATGTGTGTCTAGCCCCACTGTGCGTGCCAAACACAGGGGGTTTATATTGGCTGCGGGCCACACAACCTAACAGTTATGCAAAACATTAATCTGCGCAGCTCTAAGAGTCAATTCCCACTTCAAAAAACTAATCCGCGCTGCTCAAAAAGTCAATGCGCAGCTCAAAAAACTAATCTGCGCAGCTCAAAAAGTCAATGCGTATCTCAAAAACTAATCTGCGAAGCTCAAAAAGTCAATGCGCAGCTCAAATTCACAAAATTCCATTAAATTTATTAAATTTACACAGTCATCTAGATTAACGTAATTGACCCACACACATGTGGTTTCACAAACTCTATGAGCTGTAATGTCCTGTCTAATCTGTATGTCCCTGTTTGCAAACAAGTAGGCTCTGCGATTCCTATTAGCAGATAGCACTGGGCCTTTTGCGTTTTTACATCCCACTTTAAAATTGTTGAACACTGAATTTTACCATTATACTATAGGCTTAACAACACTTATGCTTTTGTTAGCCTGTATAGTCAAACTCGCTAACCTCTTACTCTTTACAGCACAAACCCCCACTATCCAAGTCGCTTTATACGAAGAGGTTTATCTAGTGTCTTCATTTTAACTTAATATTTCCCCTTTCTATTGTTACCACCTATTTGTTACAAAAATAATTTGTTTCAGCTATACTCATATCAGTCACTCAAAGCGTAGCCTATGTATTAAACATCCTAAATCTATCTAACTCTCACTACCATACAGCAAGGCAGTTGAAATTCTTGCATACTTACCCACTACTTACATACAACGTAACGGTAGACACACCTATTACTATCTAGAATAGAGAGTTTTCTAGCTCAATTAATTTATTTTCTTGCAGAATATTATAGATCACAAACAGAACATTTAACAATTTATACAGTACAAGTTGTACCCGGCATGCGTTGCAATGCCAATCAAAGAAAGTGTTGGCGTTGTAATTTTGTTTCTTGAAGTGCTTTTGGATACACAATATTTTTTTTCAATTTCCGTTAACTGCCTCTAAACTATCGTGAAATGGATTTACTAATCAAGAAACATTCGTGGGAGCGTGCACAACAACCACCAAAGTTTCCTCGCAATCGGATGAATGGCATATGACGCATACGGAATTTTGTTTGAATGATTCGTGCGCTGTCACTCATTTGTTGAATCTACTTGTGCTCTACCAACTGTGAAATGGATTTACTAAGTCAGAAAGCTTTACGTAAGTGTACACAACAACTCATCAAAGTTTCATCGCAATCGATGAATAGTATATGAACGCATACGGGATTTTGTTGAAATGCTTCGCGCGTCGTCACTCATTTGTTACATCTACTCGTGCGCTACCAATATTGTCAAATGGATTTACCAAGTTGAAAACCTTCCCTGCCGTGTACACAACAACTCATCAAAGTTTTATCGGAATCGGATGAATGGTATATGAACGCATGCGGGATATTCTTTAAACGATTCGCATGCCGTCACTGATTTGTTGAATCTACTCATGCGCTACTTATTAAAAATTGATTTACTAAGCCTATAACCTTCCCTGGAGTGTACTCAACGATTCACCAAATTTTCATCGCAATCGGAGGAATGGTATATGGACTCATACGGTACTTTGTTGAAACGATTCACGTGCCGTCACTTATTTGTTGAATCTACTCGTGCGCTACCTATTGTAAAATTTATTTATTAAGCCAGAAACATTCCTTATGGTATACGCAACATCTCACCCAAGTTTCATCGTAATCGGAAGAATGATATTTGAACGCATGAGGGACCTTTTTGAAACGCTTCGCGCGTCGTCGCTCATTTGTTGAATCTACTCTTGCGCTATCTATTGTAAAATGGATTTACTAAGCCAGCAACCTTCCCTGGAGTGCACTCAATATCTCACACAAGTTTCAATGCAATCGGATGAATCGTATATGAACGCATACGGGGCTTTGTCGAAACGTTCTAACGTTCAGAGACAAACAGTCCAAAGACATCAGCTTTCACCATTGAACTGTAGGCTTTCACTAACGCTAGCGGTTTCCATGACGACTGTTTGTGACTGTATATTGTGGTTCTAAAATTGTTTTCATTCCACCTACCGGGTCAAATTGTGAATCTAAACCATACACGGACCCACTAAAAATTTCATCGAAGTTGGCCCGGCCATTTAGGAGTTCCGTGACATACAAACGTGTCCATAATTATATTATAAAGAAGAAGATAACATTATTTTACTATCCATAGTCTACTAACATCCTGGGAGAATAAACGACCCCAATGTTCTACCTGATCTAATTTTACTATGCTGTATTTTTAAAGGTCAAAATCATTAATTGTCGGTTTGGCTGAGTGGCCTAAGGCTCTTGACTTAAGTTCGAATTTCCTGTATAGGAATCCATTACTCGACACTACTATTACCTCAACATTGGTTGCCAGCAATGTGTCATTATGGTTTTAAACAACATTTTGGTGTGGCGTTTATTACACAGTACACAAACCCGCAGATAGAGAGTATTAATATAGTGAGTTGCTAGCCAATAGACCTCACAGATTTTAGTTCGGAATGAGCAGTAAACATTCTCTCTAACAGGTTTGGGCTCAACCCCGGACGATACCCATTACTATTTTATTTTACCACAAAGCCTCTAAGCCGACCAGGAATGAGGCTAGAGCCAAATAATGACCCCGTCAACGTTATCCACACATTTTGTCCAGTGGTTGGAACACCACATCTCTATCCAAGACTTGTAAATTTAAAACATTTCACTTTTAGCCCATTTTTCTTGAGGGTTTTCGTAAAATATACGCTCTATTAGGGTCTGAACACTCTATAACCTCGTTTGGGTTTACTCGCTAGACCACAAGGAGGTCTCTTTTTTTTTCTTGCGTATGGCTTTTAGTACCGGGAGTGTCCGAGGACATGTTCGGCTCGCCAGTTTTGTAGCTGCTTCGAGGCGGACACCCAAGGGGTTTGCTACAAGTACCGTCGCGTGTGGAGTGTTGTCTGGGGAGGAAAGATTGAATGTAAGGACGAGGAATTGGAAGGTAGTGGCTGTGGCCTATAGTTAGGGACCAACCCCGGCATTTGCCTGGAAGGAAGATGGGAAACCACAGAAGACCATCTTCAAGGTTGCCGGCGGGGGGATTCAAACCTCCTCGCCTCCGGAATGTGAGCGACTGCCAGCAGCCACGCCGTAACGACCACGGCTAACTCACCCGGTGGAGGTCTCATAACTTGACCTAACACCAAAGGTATTAATAACTAGGGCTCGGATTTTTAGGTATATATTTTTTCTGTAAATACATATTTTAAACAATTTTTCTATAGTTTTGTAAATTCCTGTTTTTCACTAGCGCATAAAAAGACCTAATATTTACATTAAAAAATCAGTATGCTTCACCTTTCAGTTTATTGTATTTCTGTTCTGTGTTACTTAAACGGGGATGAACCAGTGAGCTATCTAATGTCAGCTTGCCGCTGTGTTTTAGGTAGATTTCATTAGAAAGCTAACTATTGCAATGGGTCCCATGTTTCGACTTCCGGAAAATGTCGACATATCTTCGCGTTTCACATCCCCCAGACCCCAAAACCACCGTCAGTTCAAAAGTTTATATATAATTTATGTATATATATATAGGCTATACATAAATTATATATATATATATATATATATATATATATATATATATATATATATGCATAAATATACATATACAGTATGTATATCAGTTTTTTGTGGACACGATAACTGCCGTAATTTTGCACCAATCACTTTGAATTTTTTACATAATATGTATCCCCTTAAAAACTCAGTTGTGTTCGTTAATGGGCAAAATCGGTCAAAGGGGGTGAAAATGGGAGGCTTTTTTTTTTCGAAAAAGTGAAATATCGCTTTAACTCTCTTAATATCTGAAATATTGAATTCATTCAAAGTTCATACTATGTGTCGGACAAGGCCCTAAAATGTATGTTTGAAAAGTTTTTTGATAGCACCAACCATTGACCAAAGGGGTGGGAAAAAGTGGGTTTTTCGGGAAACATTAATCATATCTTTCTTAATAGGCACAATATCAAAACCGTACAAAATGGACAATATTCCCCTAATAATTACCTAAAACTTTTGTCTGAAGGAATTTTTGATATGAGCCACCATTACGCCAAGGGATGAGAAAAATGATTTCGGAATTATAAGAAAATGCCAAGAGCTATCAGTGGTTGCCATGGCAACACTACTAAATTGATGAGGGATGAGCCATCAGACGTTGCCATGACAACGCACTTGCGCGAGATCAGATTCAGATTTCCATCTGACTAAGTGTGAAGCGGCTTCGGTGACGTAACTGGTAGCATGCTGAACTTCTATGCCCAAGGTCGCGGGTTCAAAGCCGGCCAAAGTCGTCGGATTTTCTAAGAGCGCTAAAATCCCTCAGTATGCTTTCCTTTGGAGGGGAAGTTCCAATGTTCGTTGCAAGTTGCTGATTGTGGTGGCATCTAGTAGCCAAGTTCACTGCTAGGTGTAGTTGACGGTAGTACCTGGTAGCAACATTAGGAACTACTGCTTGAAATTGAGCGTCTGCATTCCTTACCTGAATTACAGACTAATACAGCCATCACAATTCACACCGTTTATCAGACAGATTCTACACTCACCCAAAGTACACGGGGTAACATGACCGCGTTGTCGCATCCCCTAAACTGAGGAACCAACCAACATCTCTGCGGGAGATATAATTTTGCGTGAAGAAGTAACAGACCGTTACATAGTTACACATCAGTGTCGAAACCTTGCATAAGGACAGTGTGACCACAAGTATAACAAGTAGTTCCGTGAAGAACTATACAGCCTATTTTCATATATCCTGCTCAATTTAATTGTCTCTATCAACATACAAAATTTCAGTTTAATTGCTGTAACAGATTCGTAGATATTGAGAACCGTCTAAATATTTCATATGGTCGCCAGGATGGATTTTTATTTTTGTACTATTACATTAAGAATATTGTGTACGTGTGGTATTCAAACTTCAATCGCATGATTAGAACACAAGAAGTAAAAACGAGATTTTATAATTAGGCCTACGCACAGCAGCCATCTTGTGATTATGCAAACAATTGAAATAAATTACATGCCAGTGGATCAACATTTGTATAAGCAATTAACGTGCAACGTTTCACGGCACTCGGATAGTTAATTCGCGAGAAACGTCCATTTAAATATTTATAATTCGCGTCGCCGCCATGTTGGATTTGTGCTCACCAGGTTACTGAAAGTCCTATAGGTGAACATATGTTCATAGTCTCTGTGAACATTACAAAATTCAGTTTGGTTGCTGTAAAAGATTCATAGATATTGAGAACCGTCTAAATATTTCGTAAGCTCGCCATTTAGGATTGTTATATGTATAGGCCATAGAGTTATGTACCATTCAAGGACAATTATTGCCTAGGTTCATTATTCAAACTTTCACTTCGATCGCATGATTACGACACAAGAAATAAAAACTTAATTTTAAAATTTCGCACAGCCGCCATCTTTAGGTTATGCAAACAATTGAATTAAATTAGATGTCAGTGCATTACAATCTGCAAAATCATTTACTGTACCACATTTCACTGCGCTCAGAGAGTTAAGTCACGAGAAAAGTCTATTAAAATATTTCATATTCGCTTGGTCGCCATGTTCGTTTTGTACTTTACAGGTCTATGAAATATACATATGTAAACTTGTATCAGTACCCTTTATCACCGTACAAAATTTCAGGGTGATATCTGTAATAGTTTCGGAGATATAGAATGTCTGTGAAATATTTCGCACAGCCGCCATTTTGAGATTATCTAAACAATTGAACTAAATTAGACTCCAGTGCATTACAATGTGTATAAACATTTGCTGTACCAAGTTTCATTACGTTTGGATAGTTAAATCGCGAGAAATGTCTATTTAAAAGTCTCAATTTCGCTTGACCGCCATGTTGGTTTTGTAGTCACCAGGTTTTTGAAAGTCTCATAGGTGAACTTCTAGTAGTGCCCTTTATCACCATACTCAATTTCAAGGCGATATCGGTAATAGTTTCGGAGATATTGAATGCTAGTGAAATATTTCGCACAGCCGCCATGTTGGATTGGTGAGACGTAACAACATTTGAAGGGCACGGTCGAGGTCGCCGGGAATAGTGCTATGAACTTTCGAGCTTCATTGAAATCACTCCAGCCGTTTAGATTTTATTAGGGGGGGACACACACACACCTCACACACACACACACACGCACACACACACGGACAAAAGGTGATCTCATAAGCCTATTTTTTCAAAATTGAAAATAGGCTAAAAATGGACTCCAAATGACAAGAAGGTTACCGTCACCATAAGACAATAGAATGTTAAAATATGCATAAAATGAAAAAAAACAAAGCTAATTAATCTCCTATTATAAAATACTTTCACGCAATAAATGAGGTCTGATCCTTCTACGAAAACCTGCATATTCTGACTATTTTCGCCTATCCCCAAGATTGTCCGGTGAAATCTACCTCCGCCTTCCGGCGTGCCGAGATGACTTTTTTCTTATCTTGCCGCCCCGTCCCACTCACTGTGGAAGCCGGATATTTTACTAGTGCATAGCCATATTGCACCACGTGCTACCCCTCCCCCTAGCTACCTGGAACCAGTGTCACTCGCATGCAGTACATTTCTGGCACTGTGAAGGGTAAGGCAGTTCTATGATGCCTAATGTAAAAGCAATTAAGGATTATCGTCCGCAGCAGTATGTTAAAGAATTTAAGGATAATTTTACATCTGATGGGGGCGTTCTTTTCTGCCAACCATGTAATCAAGGATAAACAGCGATCTCAAGTTACACCACACCTCGAGGGCAAGAAACATATTGCCGCAGTTTTGCACCTTCAGAAGAAGTCTTTCGCGATAGTCGTTGCTCATTTGTGATGGACAACCTGAAGGTGTATCTCGTTGTGTATTGTAATTCTTCAGCAGTCGGTGAGACATAGCATAAATTGCTTTCGTGAGTGCTGCATATTGTTTATATTCACATTAATAAACTAAATTATAATTAAAAGTTTTCCTTTTTTGTCACAAATTTCAGGTATTTTTAATACATAAAAAATATATATTTTCTCGATTTTTAGCACCTAAAAATACGAGCCCTATTAATAACAGCCATTGGATACCAGTTCGATTTCCCAAGGAGTCTCTGATAAGTCAGATGGGACTGCGTTTGCATTACTCACATAGATATACTTACATCATTATAAGCATGTTTAAAAGGTATAAGTGAAGCAGGTTGCTATCTCATATATAGGGCCTACACAGAGTTCCCGAGAGTTGTATTCTTTAACAAGTAGGTGAGTTTACTCGCTTCACCACAAGGACGGCCAAGGCTCGGAATCCAAGATGTCAACTCTTAATCCATAGTCACAGACATTTCGATTGTCAGGTTTACTTACTAGACCACTCAACCGTTGATGGAGATTTATTTGATCGCTTTTATTTATCTGGATAGTTGCTTTTGATTGCTTTTGATCTGGATAGTCGCTTTTGGTTGCTTTTCGACCTGGATAATCGCTTTCGGCCGCGTTTTGATCTGAATGGTTGCTTTTCATTGCTTTTTTTGATCCGGATGGACACTTCTGCTTGCTTCTTGATATGAATGGCCGCTTATTTTGCTACATATTTTTATGGCGGGGGTGGGCGCTTTAGTTTTAGAAATCCCATATACCTCTCATATAGGCAATACATATTTAGCTAATTAGTTTTAGCTAGTTTTTAAACTTACTATCACAACTATCGCTAGAGATCACCAAAGCTTAACGATTGAAATAAGAGTGGGGAGGTAGGGATAGCAATTAAGAAAACCAGACGGTAGACATGTAGTATTTTTATTAATTTAAGTATAAAATGCATAGACATTAACCATTATGAGTATGGTATTAAATATTATCCGTGTTGACTGATATTAAAGCAGGCGGTCCCATGTCATAGATTTATGGCATGTAAAAGATCCTTTCACAGACTAAACTTGTGTAAAGCTAGTTAGTTAGTTAGTTAGTTAGTTATTGTTGCTTTAAGGGGCGGAATTACGAGGTCATCTGCCTATATGTGTAAAGCTAAATTGTTAGGTTAGATTCCATCGGAACGCTCTATCAAAGTTCCATCGTTCACCACTAGGTATCATTGATATCTGGTAGCGAAAGTTGGAACTACTTGATATTGAACGGAACTTGTAGCTCACCCTTTAGGGTGTCCGCTGGAAGCAGCTACAGACTCAGGCGAGCCGAACATGTCCTCGGACACTCCCGGCACTAAAAGCCATACGACAAATAAATAAATAAAGTAAAACCTCCAATCAACCTACACCTGGCTGGAAGCAACAACCCATAGCTCTCAGCAGCGACGTCCGATAAACAGTCCATCAAGGTATATTAACATTAACTTTTAATCTTGTTATTTTATGTATTTTCTAAAATTTTTGGGAACTTTCATTTATTTACATTCTAATGCTAATGTAAGGATATCCATTTTCTCTTTGTATTTGTTAACATATTTTTTAAGATTCTTTTTATTTAATCTACGCTGACGAAGGTATCATTGTTATGCCGAAACATGTACTTTTTATTTTAATTATTAAACTTCCTAGTGTTTGACAGGGTGGATTTTATATTTCGAGATTAATTTAAGTATATCTACATTTTTACAATACTTCCACACAAAATACAACTATCACTTTACGATTGCTTGGTATAGTTTTGAAAGGATGACTATAACTTACATGCAGTAGTAAAATCCCTAGATTGAATGTTAGCACTCAGTCCAAGCGGTCATGCTAAGCCATCAAACAATAACATTAGCACGATGAAGTTCATCCTAGCCAGTATAACCTGTGTTTTTTAAGGCATGCAAGAGCTGTAGGCGTTTAATCAATGTATGGGGGTCATTCTAGACGGTTACATCCACGAGTGGTTTTAATTTTTTAACGCAACTCTTGAGGTAGATGTTATTTCCATGGAATGAAATCACTGATGTTTTCAATAACTGGGGAAGCGGTGATGATTTTATATGTGTAAAAACCTCATCGCCATCATCATCAACATCATCATCATCTTCCTTTTACACTTGTCCACCATCCCATTGATGGTCTGTGTTCCATATGATAGTGTTGAAGCATGGCTACCTATAACCAAGCCTTGCCCATAGCAGAGCGGAAACGTGGCACACAGGCCTGTGTGAGGCGAGCAGTAAGCATGGTGGTGAACGGTGCTGACACGTGAGGCAGCATAAAATTGCATATATTCTTCAACACTCACAGATTCTTCAATAGTGTATCAGGTAGAACCGAGAGAGAAGGATAATCAACTGGGAAACGTAAGTACAGCTCCAAACACAACGTCGTTATTCTATAATATTAAGTGATAGTAATCTCTCGAATTCTATCACACGTGGTTGCTCGTCTGCATTGATCTAAAGCTTCATACATTATGATTTTTAACCTTCATTCACATGTTAAAAATTAAATGTGTTGTCTATTGACAATACACTACGTGAGAAGAGTTGCATTGTAGGAGTTCGTTTTACGATACAATACAATACCTAATAGTGTCCCTCTGCTCGTGTTCGTGTTGCATTACAATACACTGCCTGAGAGTGTCGCTCTGCTCGTGTTCGTGTTGCGTTAAAATACACTACCTGATAGTGTCACTCTGCTCGTGTTCATTTTGCGTTACAATACACTACCTGATAGTGTCGCTCTGCTCCTGTTCGTGCTGCGTTACAATACACTTCCAGAGAGGTCTCGCTCTGCTCGTGACCGTGTTGCGTCACAATACACTACCTGATAGTGTCGCTCTGCACGTGTTCGTGTTGCGTTACAATACAATAACTGATAGTGTCCCTCTGCACGTGTTCGTGCTGCGTTACAATACACTTCCTGAGCTCTGCTCGTGTTCGTGTTGCGTCACAATACACTACCTGATAGTGTCGCTCTGCACGTGTTCGTGTTGCGTTACAATACAATACCTGATAATGTCGCTCTGCACGTGTTCCTGTTGCGTCACAATACACTACCTGATAGTGTCGCTCTGCTCGTGTTCGTGTTGCGTCACAATACAATACCTGATAGTGTCGCTCTGCACGTGTTCCTGTTGCGTTACAATACAATACCTGATAGTGTCGCTCTGCTCCTGTTCGTGCTGCGTTACAATACACTTCCAGAGGGGTCTCGCTCTGCTCGTGACCGTGTTGCGTTACAATACACTACCTGATAGTGTCGCTCTGCACGTGTTCGTGTTGCGTTACAATACAAAAACTGATAGTGTCCCTCTGCACGTGTTCGTGCTGCGTTACAATACACTTCCTGAGATCTGCTCGTGACCGTGTTGCGTCACAATACAATACCTGATAGTGTCGCTCTGCTCGTGTTCATTTACGTTACAGTTCCCGAGCTGATAGTTTCGCTCTGCCCGTGTTCGTGTTGCTTTATAGTACACTACCTGATAGTGTCGTTCTGCTCGTGATCGTGTTGCGTTACAATACACTACCTGATAGATTCGCTCTGCCCGTGTTCGTGTTGCTTTATAGTACATTACCTGATAGTGTCGTTCTGCTCGTGATCGTGTTGTGTTACAATACACTACCTGATAGTGTCCCTCTGCATGCGTTGGTGTTGTGTTACAATACACTACCCGATAGTGTCCCTCTGTTTGCGTTGGTGTTGTGTTACAATACACTACCTGATAGTGTCCCTCTGTTTCCGTTGGTGATGTGTTACAATACACTACCTGATAGTGTCCCTCTGTTTGCGTTGGTGTTGTGTTTCAATACACTACCTGATAGTGTCCCTCTGTATGGGTTGGTGTTGTGTTACAATTCACTACCTGATAGTGTCCCTCTGTTTGCGTTGGGGTTGTGTTACAATACAATACCTGATAGTGACGGTCAGCTCGTGTTCGTGTTGCGTTTCAATACTAGATATTACCTATTGCTCGTGTTCGTGTTGCGTTACAATACAATACCTGATAGTGGCCTTCTGATCGTGTTCGTCTTGCGTTACAATACAATACCTGATAGTGTCCCTCAGCTCGCGTTCGTGTTGCGTTACAATACAATACCTGATAGTGGCCTTCTGCTCGTGTTAGTGTTGCGTTACAATACATTACCTGATAGTGGCCTTCTGCTCGTGTTCGTGTTGCGTTACAATACAATACCTGATAGTGTCACTCTGCTCGTGATAGTGTTTCGTTACAAAACAATACCTGATAAAATCTCTCTGCTCGTGTTTATGCTGCGTTAAAATACAATACCTTATAGCGGCGTTCTGTTCGTGTTCTTGCTGAGTTACAATACAATTCTTGATAGTGTCACTCTGCTCGTGTTAGTGTTGCGTTACAATACAATACCTGATAGTATCTCTCTGCTCGTGTTAGTGTTGCGTTACAATACAATACCTGATAGTATCTCTCTGCTCGTGTTCATGCTGCGTTAAAATACAATACCTTATAGCGGCGTTCTGTTCGTGTTCTTGCTGCGTTAGAACACTACCTGATAGTATCGCTCAGTTTGTGTTCGTGTTGCGTTACAATACAATACCTGATAGTGTCCTATTACTCGTGTTCGTGTTGCGTTACAATACAATACCTGATAGTGTCCTATTGCTTGTGTTCGTGTTGCGTTACAATACAATACCTGATAGTTTCGCGCTACTCTTGTTCGTATTGCGTTACAATACAATACCTGATAGTGTCGCTCTGCTCGTGTTCAAGCTGCGTTACAATACTGTTGCGTAACATCACACTATCTGATTTTGTCGTCTTACTCCTATTCGTGTTGCGTTACAATACTATACCTTATAGTGTCGTTCTGCTCGTGATCGTGTTGCGTTATAATACAATACCTGATTGGATGTGGTACTACTTGGGGTGCAAGTGCAACTACTTTACGTTGCTCAGCTCTTGGCCTGGTTTACTCTACTGCAGATTATTGTGCCCCTGTCTGGATAAACAGCCCTCATGTGAAGAGAATAGATGTTAAATTAAATGACACAATGAGAATGATCACAGGCACGATCAGATCAACTCCTATTCAGTGTCTGCCTGTATTAAGCCATATTCCCCCACCCCACCCCCGCAGATGCAATGCATTGAAGAATGAATACAAGAAGATCCAGAATCAAAGACTTCCCATTCATGAGGATATAGGTAGACTGAAGTCAAGCTATCCACCCATCTGCACGGCGGAGAATCTGGCAATTTGTAATTTCAACCTGACTGAGAAATGGCCTAATGAATGGAGACAATTCGCCCCCCAGCAGAGTCTTTGGAAATGCAGTGCATAACACAGAAGGTACCTGGCTTTGAACAACCACGGAAAGTATGGTCCGAGCTAAACCCGATCCGAACTAACCATGTTGTGTGTGCAGATCTGCTATACAAATGGAGGCAAAAGTCATCATCTTGTTGGGACTGTGGTGCTGAGAGGTAAACTGTGAAGCACATCACCCATGTATGCCCACTGAGCCGTTTCGACGGAGATAGAAGAGAATTTTTCCTGGGGACGCCAAAAGCGATTAACTATGTAAATAGTGTAAATATAAATCTGTAACTTATGTATACGCCATACGACAAAATTATTAAATAAATACCTGATAGTGACTTTCTGCTAGTGTTCATGTTGCGTTACAATATACTACCTGATAGTGTCGCTCTGCTCGTTTTCGTGTTGTGTTACAATACAATGCCTGATAGTGTCTTTCTGCTCGTGTTCGTGTTGCGTTACAATATACTACCTGATAGTGTCGCTCGGCTCTTTTTCGTGTTGCGATACAATACAATACCTGATAGTGTCTTTCTGCTCGTGTTCGCGTTGCGTTACAATTCACTATTTGATAACGTCACTCTGCTCGTGTTCTTGTTGCGTTACAATACACGACCACATAGTGTCGCTCTGCTCGTGTTTGTGTTGCGTTACAATACACGGCCAGAGCGTTTCGCGCTCCTCGTGTTCGTGTTGCGTTACTATGCACTACCTGATAATGTCATTCTGCTCGTGTTCGTTTTACCTTACAATACACTACCTGAGGAGAGTTGTATTGTACGTTTGTGTGTGACGATACAATACCTGATAGTGTCCTTCAGCTCGTGTTAGTGTTGCGTTTCAATACTCTACCTGATTGTGTCACGCTCCTCATGTAAGTGTTGCATTAGAATACACTACCTGATAATTTTGCGCCCCTCGTAATCGTGTTGCGTTACAACACAATACCTGATAGTTTCCCACTGCTCGTGTTCGTGTTACGATACAATACACTACCTGATGAGAGTTGTGTTGTACGTGTCCGTGTTACGATACAATACACTGCCTGAGGAGTGTTGTATTGTACGTGTTCGTGTTACGATACAATACACTACCTGAGGAGAGTTGTATTGTACTAGTTTGTGTTACGATACAATACACTGCCTGAGGAGTGTTGTATTGTTGGTGTTCGTGTTACGATAGAATACACTACCTGAGGAGAGTTGTATTGTACTAGTTTGTGTTACGATACAATACACTACCTGAGGAGAGTTGTATTGTACTAGTTTGTGTTACGATACAATACATTACCTGATGAGAGTTGTATTGTACTAGTTTGTGTTACGATACAATACACTGCCTGAGGAGAGTTGTATTGTACGTGTCCGTGTTACGATACAATACACTGCCTGAGGAGAGTTGTATTGTACGTGTCCGTGTTACGATACAATACACTACCTGAGGAGTGTTGTATTGTACGTGTTCGTGTTACGATACAATACACTACCTGAGGAGAGTTGTATTGTACTAGTTTGTGTTACGATACAATACACTACCTGAGGAGAGTTGTATTGTACTAGTTTGTGTTACGATACAATACATTACCTGATGAGAGTTGTATTGCACTAGTTTGTGTTACGATACAATACACTGCCTGAGGAGAGTTGTATTGTACGTGTCCGTGTTACGATACAATACACTACCTGAAAAGAGTTGTATTGCACTAGTTTGTGTTACGATACAATACACTGCCTGAGGAGTGTTGTATTGTACGTTTTCGTGTTACGATACAATACACTACCTGAGGAGAGTTGTATTGTACTAGTTTGTGTTACGATACAATACACTACCTGAGGAGAGTTGTATTGTACTAGTTTGTGTTACGATACAATACACTGCCTGATGAGAGTTGTGTTGTACTAGTTTGTGTTACGATACAATACATTACCTTATGAGAGTTGTGTTGTACTTGTCTGTGTTACGATACAATACACTGCCTGAGGAGAGTTGTATTGTACTAGTTTGTGTTACGATACAATACATTACCTGATGAGAGTTGTGTTGTACTTGTCTGGGTTACGATACAATACACTGCCTGAGGAGAGTTGTATTGTACTAGTTTGTGTTACGATACAATACATTACCTGATGAGAGTTGTGTTGTACGTGTCCGTGTTACGATACAATACATTACCTGATGAGAGTTGTGTTGTACGTGTTCGTGTTACGATACAATACACTACCTGAGGAGAGTTGTATTGTACTAGTTCGTGTTACGATACAATACACTGCCTGAGGAGTGTTGTATTGTACGTGTTCGTGTTACGATACAATACACTACCTGAGGAGAGTTGTATTGTACTAGTTTGTGTTACGATACAATACACTGCCTGAGGAGAGTTGTATTGTACTAGTTTGTGTTACGATACAATACACTACCTGAGGAGAGTTGTATTGTACGTGTCCGTGTTACGATACAATACACTACCTGAGGAGAGTTGTATTATACTAGTTTGTGTTACGATACAATACACTGCCTGAGGAGAGTTGTATTGTACTAGTTTGTGTTACGATACAATACATTACCTGATGAGAGTTGTGTTGTACGTGTCCGTGTTACGATACAATACATTACCTGATGAGAGTTGTGTTGTACGTGTTCGTGTTGCGATACAATACACTACCTGAGGAGAGTTGTATTGTACTAGTTTGTGTTACGATACAATACACTGCCTGAGGAGTGTTGTATTGTACGTGTTCGTGTTACGATACAATACACTACCTCAGGAGAGTTGTATTGTACTAGTTTGTGTTACCATACAATACACTGCCTGAGGAGAGTTGTATTGTACTAGTTTGTGTTACGATACAATACACTACCTGAGGAGAGTTGTATTGTACTAGTTTGTGTTACGATACAATACACTGCCTGAGGAGAGTTGTATTGTACTAGTTTGTGTTACGATACAATACACTACCTGAGGAGAGTTGTATTGTACGTGTCCGTGTTACGATACAATACACTGCCTGAGGAGAGTTGTATTGTACTAGTTAGTGTTACGATACAATACACTACAAGAGAACAGTTGTATTGTACTAGTTAGTGTTACGATACAATACACTACCTGAGGAGAGTTGTATTATACTAGTTTGTGTTACGATACAATACACTACCTGAGGAGAGTTGTATTGTACTAGTTTGTGTTACGATACAATACATTACCTGATGAGAGTTGTATTGTACTAGTTTGTGTTACGATACAATACACTGCCTGAGGAGAGTTGTATTGTACTAGTTTGTGTTACGATACAATACACTACCTGAGGAGAGTTGTATTGTACGTGTTCGTGTTACGATACAATACACTACGTGAGAACAGTTGTATTTTACTAGTTTGTGTTACGATACAATACACTACCTGAGGAGTGTTGTATTGTACGTGTTTGTGTTACGATACAATACACTACCTGAGGAGAGTTGTATTGTACTTTCCGTGTTACGATACAATACACTACGTGAGAACAGTTGTATTTTACTAGTTTGTGTTACGATACAATACACTACCTGAGGAGTGTTGTATTGTACGTGTTCGTGTTACGATACAATACACTACGTGAGAACAGTTGTATTTTACTAGTTTGTGTTACGATACAATACACTACCTGAGGAGTGTTGTATTGTACGTGTTCGTGTTACGATACAATACACTACCAGAGGAGAGTTGTTTTGTACTAGTTTTTGTTACGATACAATACACTACCTGAGGAGAGTTGTATTGTACGTGTCCGTGTTAGGATACAATACACTGCCTGAGGAGAGTTTATATTGTACTAGTTTGTGTTACGATACAATACACTACCTGGGGAGAGTTGTATTGTACGTGTTTCTGTTACGATAAAATACACTACCTGAGGAGAGTTGTATTGTACTTTCCGTGTTACGATACAATACACTACCTGAGGAGAGTTGTATTGTACGTGTTTGTGTTACGATACAATACACTACCTGAGGAGAGTTGTATTGTACGTGTTTGTGTTACGATACAATACACTGCCTGAGGAGAGTTGTATTGTACGTGTCCGTGTTACGATACAATACACTACCTGAGGAGAGTTGTATTGTACGTGTTCGTGTTACGATACAATACACTGCCTGAGGAGAGTTGTATTGTACGTGTCCGTGTTACGATACAATACACTACCTGAGGAGAGTTGTATTGTACTAGTTTGTGTTACGATACAATACTCTACCTGAGGAGTGTTGTATTGTACTAGTTTGTGTTACGATACAATACACTACCTGTGGAGAGTTGTTTTGTACTAGTTTGTGTTACGATACAATACACTACCTGAGGAGAGTTGTATTGTACTAGTTCGTGTTACGATAAAATACTCTACCTGAGGAGAGTTGTATTGTACTAGTTTGTGTTACGATACAATACACTACCTGAGGAGAGTTGTATTGTACTAGTTTGTGTTACGATACAATACACTACCTGAGGAGAGTTGTATTGTACTAGTTTGTGTTACGATACAATACACTACCTGAGGAGAGTTGTATTGTACTTTCCGTGTTACGATACAATACACTACCTGAGGAGAGTTGTATTGTACTTTCCGTGTTACGATACAATACACTACCTGAGGAGAGTTGTATTGTACTTTCCGTGTTACGATACAATACACTACCTGAGGAGAGTTGTATTGTACGTGTCCGTGTTACGATACAATACACTACCTGAGGAGAGTTGTATTGTACGTGTCCGTGTTACGATACAATACACTACCTGAGGAGAGTTGTATTGTACTAGTTTGTGTTACGATACAATACACTACCTGAGGAGAGTTGTATTGTACTAGTTTGTGTTACGATACAATACACTACCTGAGGAGAGTTGTATTGTACTTTCCGTGTTACGATACAATACACTACCTGAGGATAGTTGTATTGTACTAGTTTGTGTTACGATACAATACACTACCTGAGGAGAGTTGTATTGTGCGTGTTTGTGTTACGATACAATACACTACCTGAGGAGAGTTGTATTGTACTTTCCGTGTTACGATACAATACACTACCTGAGGAGAGTGTATTGTACTAGTTTGTGTTACGATACAATACACTACCTGAGGAGAGTTGTGTTGTACTTTCCGTGTTACGATACAATACACTACCGGAGGAGAGTTGTATTGTACAAGTTTGTGTTACGATACAATACACTACCTGAGGAGAGTTGTATTGTACTTTCCGTGTTACGATACAATACACTACCTGAGGAGAGTTGTATTGTACTTGTTTGTGTTACGATACAATACACTGCCTGAGGAGTGTTGTATTGTACGTGTTCGTGTTACGATACAATACACTACCTCAGGAGAGTGGTATTGTACTAGTTTGTGTTACGATACAATACACTGCCTGAGGAGAGTTGTATTGTACTAGTTTGTGTTACGATACAATACACTACCTGAGGAGAGTTGTATTGTACTAGTTTGTGTTACGATACAGTAAACTACCTGAGGAGAGTTGTACTGTACTAGCTTGTGTTACGATACAATACACTGCCTGAGGAGAGTTGTATTGTACTAGTTTGTGTTACGATACAATACACTTCCTGAGAAGAGTTGTATTGTACGTGTCCGTGTTACGATACAATACACTGCCTGAGGAGAGTTGTATTGTACTAGTTTGTGTTACGATACAATACACTGCCTGAGGGGAGTTGTATTGTACTAGTTTGTGTTACGATACAATACACTACCTGAGGAGAGTTGTATTGTACTAGTTTGTGTTACGATACAATAAACTACCTGAGGAGAGTTGTATTGTACATTCCGTGTTACGATACAATACACCACCTGAGGAGAGTTGTATTGTACTAGATTGTGTTACGATACAATACACTACCTGAGGAGAGTTGTATTGTACGTGTTTGTGTTACGATACAATACACTACCTGAGGAGAGTTGTATTGTACTAGTTTGTGTTACGATACAATACACTACGTGAGAACAGTTGTATTGTACTAGTTAGTGTTACGATACAATGCACTACCTGAGGAGAGTTGTATTGTACTAGTTAGTGTTACGATACAATACACTACCTGAGGAGATTTGTATTGTACGTGTCCGTGTTACGATACAATACACTACGTGAGAACAGTTGTATTGTACTAGTTTGTGTTACGATACAATACACTACCTGAGGAGTGTTGTATTGTACGTGTTCGTGTTACGATACAATACACTACCTGAGGAGAGTTGTTTTGTACTAGTTTGGGTTACGATACAATACACTACCTGAGGAGAGTTGTATTGTTCTAGTTCGTGTTACGATACAATACACTACCTGAGGAGAGTTGTATTGTACTAGTTTGTGTTACGATACAATACACTACCTGAGGAGAGTTGTATTGTACTAGTTTGTGTTACGATACAATACACTACCTGAGGAGTGTTGTATTGTACTAGTTTGTGTTACGATACAATACACTACCTGAGGAGAGTTGTATTGTACTAGTTAGTGTTACGATACAATACACTACCTGAGGAGAGTTGTATTGTACTAGTTAGTGTTACGATACAATACACTACCTGAGGAGTGTTGTATTGTACGTGTCCGTGTTACGATACAATACACTACCTGAGGAGAGTTGTATTGTACTAGTTTGTGTTACGATACAATACATTACCTGAGGAGAATTGTATTGTACTAGTTAGTGTTACGATACAATACACTACCTGAGGAGAGTTGTATTGTACGTGTCCGTGTTACGATATAATACACTACCTGAGGAGAGTTGTATTGTACTAGTTTGTGTTACGATACAATACACTACCTGAGGAGAGTTGTATTGTACGTGTTTGTGTTACGATACAATACACTACCTGAGGAGAGTTGTATTGTACTTTCCGTGTTACGATACGGTACACTACCTGAGGAGAGTTGTATTGTACGTGCTTGTGTTACGATACAATACACTGCCTGAGGAGAGTTGTATTGTACTAGTTTGTGTTACGATACAATACACTACCTGAGGAGAGTTGTATTGTACTTTCCGTGTTACGATACAATACACTACGTGAGAACAGTTGTATTTTACTAGTTTGTGTTACGATACAATACACTACCTGAGGAGTGTTGTATTGTACGTGTTCGTGTTACGATACAATACACTACCAGAGGAGAGTTGTTTTGTACTAGTTTGTGTAACGATACAATACACTACCTGAGGAGAGTTGTATTGCACTTTCCGTGTTACGATACAATACACTACCTGAGGAGAGTTGTATTGTACTTTCCGTGTTACGATACAATACACTACGTGAGAACAGTTGTATTTTACTAGTTTGTGTTACGATACAATACACTACCTGAGGAGTGTTGTATTGTACGTGTTTGTGTTACGATACAATACACTGCCTGAGGAGAGTTGTTTTGTACTAGTTTGTGTTACGATACAATACACTACCTGAGGAGAGTTGTATTGTACTTTCTGTGTTACGATACAATACACTACGTGAGAACAGTTGTATTTTACTAGTTTGTGTTACGATACAATACACTACCTGAGGAGTGTTGTATTGTACGTGTTCGTATTACGATACAATACACTACGTGAGAACAGTTGTATTTTACTAGTTTGTGTTACGATACAATACACTACCTGAGGAGTGTTGTATTGTACGTGTTCGTGTTACGATACAATACACTACCAGAGGAGAGTTGTTTTGTACTAGTTTGTGTTACGATACAATACACTACCTGAGGAGAGTTGTATTGTACGTGTCCGTGTTAGGATACAATACACTGCCTGAGGAGAGTTTATATTGTACTAGTTTGTGTTACGATACAATACACTACCTGGGGAGCGTTGTATTGTACGTGTTTCTGTTACGATACAATACACTACCTGAGGAGAGTTGTATTGTACTTTCCGTGTTACGATACAATACACTATCTGAGGAGAGTTGTATTGTACGTGTTTGTGTTACGATACAATACACTACCTGAGGAGAGTTGTATTGTACGTGTTTGTGTTACGATACAATACACTGCCTGAGGAGAGTTGTATTGTACGTGTCCGTGTTACGATACAATACACTACCTGAGGAGAGTTGTATTGTACGTGTTCGTGTTACGATACAATACACTGCCTGAGGAGAGTTGTATTGTACGTGTCCGTGTTACGATACAATACACTACCTGAGGAGAGTTGTTTTGTACTAGTTTGTGTTACGATACAATACACTACCTGAGGAGAGTTGTATTGTACTAGTTCGTGTTACGATAAAATACTCTACCTGAGGAGAGTTGTATTGTACTAGTTTGTGTTACGATACAATACACTACCTGAGGAGAGTTGTATTGTACTAGTTTGTGTTACGATACAATACACTACCTGAGGAGTGTTGTATTGTACTAGTTTGTGTTACGATACAATACACTACCTGAGGAGAGTTGTATTGTACTAGTTAGTGTTACGATACAATACACTACCTGAGGAGAGTTGTATTGTACTAGTTAGTGTTACGATACAATACACTACCTGAGGAGTGTTGTATAGTACGTGTCCGTGTTACGATACAATACACTACCTGAGGAGAGTTGTATTGTACTAGTTTGTGTTACGATACAATACACTGCCTGAGGAGAATTGTATTGTACTTGTTAGTGTTACGATACAATACACTACCTGAGGAGAGTTGTATTGTACTTTCCGTGTTACGATACAATACACTACGTGAGGAGAGTTGTATTGTACGTGTTTGTGTTACGATACAATACACTGCCTGAGGAGAGTTGTATTGTACTAGTTTGTGTTACGATACAATACACTACCTGAGGAGAGTTGTATTGTACTAGTTTGTGTTACGATACAATACACAACCTGAGGAGAGTTGTATTGTACTTTCCGTGTTACGATACAATACACTACGTGAGAACAGTTGTATTGTACTAGTTTGTGTTACGATACAATACACTACCTGAGGAGTGTTGTATTGTACGTGTTCGTGTTACGATACAATACACTACCTGAGGAGAGTTGTTTTGTACTAGTTTGTGTTACGATACAATACACTACCTGAGGAGAGTTGTATTGCACTTTCCGTGTTACGATACAATACACAACCTGAGGAGAGTTGTATTGTACTAGTTTGTGTTACGATACAATACACTACCTGAGGAGAGTTGTATTGTACGTGTTTGTGTTACGATACAATACACTACCTGAGGAGAGTTGAATTGTACTTTCCGTGTTACGATACAATACACTACCTGAGGAGAGTTGTATTGTACGTGTTTGTGTTACGATACAATACACTACCTGAGGAGAGTTGTATTGTACGTGTTTGTGTTACGATACAATACACTGCCTGAGGAGAGTTGTATTGTACGTGTCCGTGTTACGATACAATACACTACCTGAGGAGAGTTGTATTGTACGTGTTTGTGTTACGATACAATACACTGCCTGAGGAGAGTTGTATTGTACGTGTCCGTGTTACGATACAATACACTACCTGAGGAGAGTTGTATTGTACGTGTTCGTGTTACGATACAATACACTGCCTGAGGAGAGTTGTATTGTACGTGTCCGTATTACGATACAATACACTACCTGAGGAGAGTTGTATTGTACTTTCCGTGTTACGATACAATACACTACCTGAGGAGAGTTGTATTGTGCGTGTTTGTGTTACGATACAATACACTACCTGAGGAGAGTTGTATTGTACTTTCCGTGTTACGATACAATACACTGCCTGAGGAGAGTTGTATTGTACTTTCCGTGTTACGATACAATACACTACCTGAGGAGAGTTGTATTGTACGTGTTCGTGTTAAGATACAATACACTACCTGAGGAGAGTTGTATTGTACTAGTTTGTGTAACGATACAATACACTACCTGAGGAGAGTTGTATTGTACTAGTTCGTGTTACGATACAATACACTACCTGAGGAGAGTTGTATTGTACTAGTTTGTGTTACGATACAATACACTACCTGAGGAGAGTTGTATTGTACTAGTTTGTGTTACGATACAATACACTACCTGAGGAGAGTTGTATTGTACTAGTTTGTGTTACGATACAATACACTACCTGAGGAGAGTTGTATTGTACTTTCCGTGTTAAGATACAATACACTACCTGAGGAGAGTTGTATTATACTAGTTTGTGTTACGATACAATACACTACCTGAGGAGAGTTGTATTGTACGTGTTTGTGTTACGATACAATACTCTGCCTGAGGAGAGTTGTATTGTACTAGTTTGTGTTACGATACAATACACTACCTGAGGAGAGTTGTATTGTACGTGTTCGTGTTACGATACAATACATTACCTGAGGAGAGTTGTATTGTACTTTCCGTGTTACGAAGCAATACACTACCTGAGGTGAGTTGTATTGTACTAGTTTGTGTTACGATACAATACACTACCTGAGGAGAGTTGTATTGTTCTTTCCGTGTTACGATACAATACACTACCTGAGGAGAGTTGTATTGTACTAGTTTGTGTTACGATACAATACACTACCTGAGGAGAGTTGTATTGTACTTTCCGTGTTACGATACAATACACTGCCTGAGGAGAGTTGTATTGTACTTTCCGTGTTACGATACAATACACTACCTGAGGAGAGTTGTATTGTACTAGTTTGTGTTACGATACAATACACTACCTGAGGAGAGTTGTATTGTACTTTCCGTGTTACGATACTATACACTGCCTGAGGAGAGTTGTGTTGTACTTTCCGTGTTACGATACAATACACTACCTGAGGAGAGTTGTATTGTACTAGTTTGTGTTACGATACAATACACTACCTGAGGAGAGTTGTATTGTACTTTCCGTGTTACGATACAATACACTACCTGAGGAGAGTAGTATTGTACTAGTTTGTGTTACGATACAATACACTGCCTGAGGAGTGTTGTATTGTACGTGTTCGTGTTACGATACAATACACTACCTCAGGAGAGTTGTATTGTACTAGTTTGTGTTACGATACAATACACTGCCTGAGGAGAGTTGTATTGTACTAGTTTGTGTTACGATACAATACACTACCTGAGGAGAGTTGTATTGTACTAGTTTGTGTTACGATACAGTACACTACCTGAGGAGAGTTGTATTGTACTAGCTTGTGTTACGATACAATACACTGCCTGAGGAGAGTTGTATTGTACTAGTTTGTGTTACGATACAATACACTTCCTGAGAAGAGTTGTATTGTACGTGTCCGTGTTACGATACAATACACTGCCTGAGGAGAGTTGTATTGTACTAGTTTGTGTTACGATACAATACACTGCCTGAGGAGAGTTGTATTGTACTAGTTTGTGTTACGATACAATACACTACCTGAGGAGAGTTGTATTGTACTAGTTTGTGTTACGATACAATAAACTACCTGAGGAGAGTTGTATTGTACTTTCCGTGCTACGATACAATACACCACCTGAGGAGAGTTGTATTGTACTAGATTGTGTTACGATACAATACACTACCTGAGGAGAGTTGTATTGTACGTGTTTGTGTTACGATACAATACACTACCTGAGGAGACTTGTATTGTACTAGTTTGTGTTACGATACAATACACTACGTGAGAACAGTTGTATTGTACTAGTTAGTGTTACGATACAATGCACTACCTGAGGAGAGTTGTATTGTACTTTTCGTGTTACGATACAATACACTACCTGAGGAGAGTTGTATTGTACTAGTTTGTGTTACGATACAATACACTGCCTGAGGAGTGTTGTATTGTACGTGTTCGTGTTACGATACAATACACTACCTCAGGAGAGTTGTATTGTACTAGTTTGTGTTACGATACAATACACTACCTGAGGAGAGTTGTTTTGTACTAGTTTGGGTTACGATACAATACACTACCTGAGGAGAGTTGTATTGTACTAGTTCGTGTTACGATACAATACACTACCTGAGGAGAGTTGTATTGTACTAGTTTGTGTTACGATACAATACACTACCTGAGGAGAGTTGTATTGTACTAGTTTGTGTTACGATACAATACACTACCTGAGGAGTGTTGTATTGTACTAGTTTGTGTTACGATACAATACACTACCTGAGGAGAGTTGTTTTGTACTAGTTTGTGTTACGATACAATACACTACCTGAGGAGAGTTGTATTGTACTAGTTCGTGTTACGATAAAATACTCTACCTGAGGAGAGTTGTATTGTACTAGTTTGTGTTACGATACAATACACTACCTGAGGAGAGTTGTATTGTACTAGTTTGTGTTACGATACAATACACTACCTGAGGAGAGTTGTATTGTACTAGTTTTTGTTACGATACAATACACTACCTGAGGAGAGTTGTATTGTACTTTCCGTGCTACGATACAATACACTACCTGAGGAGAGTTGTATTGTACTTTCCGTGTTACGATACAATACACTACCTGAGGAGAGTTGTATTGTACTCTCCGTGTTACGATACAATACACTACCTGAGGAGAGTTGTATTGTACGTGTCCGTGTTACGATACAATACACTACCTGAGGAGAGTTGTATTGTACGTGTCCGTGTTACGATACAATACACTACCTGAGGAGAGTTGTATTGTACTAGTTTGTGTTACGATACAATACACTACCTGAGGAGAGTTGTATTGTACTAGTTTGTGTTACGATACAATACACTACCTGAGGAGAGTTGTATTGTACTTTCCGTGTTACGATACAATACACTACCTGAGGATAGTTGTATTGTACTAGTTTGTGTTACGATACAATACACTACCTGAGGAGAGTTGTATTGTACGTGTTTGTGTTACGATACAATACACTACCTGAGGAGAGTTGTATTGTACTTTCCGTGTTACGATACAATACACTACCTGAGGAGAGTGTATTGTACTTGATTGTGTTACGATACAATACACTACCTGAGGAGAGTTGTGTTGTACTTTCCGTGTTACGATACAATACACTACCTGAGGAGAGTTGTATTGTACTAGTTTGTGTTACGATACAATACACTACCTGAGGAGAGTTGTATTGTACTTTTCGTGTTACGATACAATACACTACCTGAGGAGAGTTGTATTGTACTAGTTTGTGTTACGATACAATACACTGCCTGAGGAGTGTTGTATTGTACGTGTTCGTGTTACGATACAATACACTACCTCAGGAGCGTTGTATTGTACTAGTTTGTGTTACGATACAATACACTGCCTGAGGAGAGTTGTATTGTACTAGTTTGTGTTACGATACAATACACTACCTGAGGAGAGTTGTATTGTACTAGTTTGTGTTACGATAAAGTACACTACCTGAGGAGAGTTGTATTGTACTAGCTTGTGTTACGATACAATACACTGCCTGAGGAGAGTTGTATTGTACTAGTTTGTGTTACGATACAATACACTTCCTGAGAAGAGTTGTATTGTACGTGTCCGTGTTACGATACAATACACTGCCTGAGGAGAGTTGTATTGTACTAGTTTGTGTTACGATACAATACACTGCCTGAGGAGAGTTGTATTGTACTAGTTTGTGTTAAGATACAATACACTACCTGAGGAGAGTTGTATTGTACTAGTTTGTGTTACGATACAATAAACTACCTGAGGAGAGTCGTATTGTACTTTCCGTGTTACGATACAATACACCACCTGAGGAGAGTTGTATTGTACTAGATTGTGTTACGATACAATACACTACCTGAGGAGAGTTGTATTGTACGTGTTTGTGTTACGATACAATACACTACCTGAGGAGAGTTGTATTGTACTAGTTTGTGTTACGATACAATACACTACGTGAGAACAGTTGTATTGTACTAGTTAGTGTTACGATACAATGCACTACCTGAGGAGAGTTGTATTGTACTAGTTAGTGTTACGATACAATACACTACCTGAGGAGATTTGTATTGTACGTGTCCGTGTTACGATACAATACACTACGTGAGAACAGTTGTATTGTACTAGTTTGTGTTACGATACAATACACTACCTGAGGAGTGTTGTATTGTACGTGTTCGTGTTACGATACAATACACTACCTGAGGAGAGTTGTTTTGTACTAGTTTGGGTTACGATACAATACACTACCTGAGGAGAGTTGTATTGTTCTAGTTCGTGTTACGATACAATACACTACCTGAGGAGAGTTGTATTGTACTAGTTTGTGTTACGATACAATACACTACCTGAGGAGTGTTGTATTGTACTAGTTTGTGTTACGATACAATACACTACCTGAGGAGAGTTGTATTGTACTAGTTAGTGTTACGATACAATACACTACCTGAGGAGAGTTGTATTGTACTAGTTAGTGTTACGATACAATACACTACCTGAGGAGTGTTGTATTGTACGTGTCCGTGTTACGATACAATACACTACCTGAGGAGAGTTGTATTGTACTAGTTTGTGTTACGATACAATACATTACCTGAGGAGAATTGTATTGTACTAACTAGTGTTACGATACAATACACTACCTGAGGAGAGTTGTATTGTACGTGTCCGTGTTACGATACAATACACTACCTGAGGAGAGTTGTATTGTACTAGTTTGTGTTACGATACAATACACTACCTGAGGAGAGTTGTATTGTACGTGTTTGTGTTACGATACAATACACTACCTGAGGAGAGTTGTATTGTACTTTCCGTGTTACGATACGATACACTACCTGAGGAGAGTTGTATTGTACGTGTTTGTGTTACGATACAATACACTGCCTGAGGAGAGTTGTATTGTACTAGTTTGTGTTACGATACAATACACTACCTGAGGAGAGTTGTATTGTACTAGTTTGTGTTACGATACAATACACTACCTGAGGAGAGTTGTATTGTACTTTCCGTGTTACGATACAATACACTACGTGAGAACAGTTGTATTTTACTAGTTTGTGTTACGATACAATACACTACCTGAGGAGTGTTGTATTGTACGTGTTCGTGTTACGATACAATACACTACCAGAAGAGAGTTGTTTTGTACTAGTTTGTGTTACGATACAATACACTACCTGAGGAGAGTTGTATTGCACTTTCCGTGTTACGATACAATACACTACCTGAGGAGAGTTGTATTGTACTTTCCGTGTTACGATACAATACACTACGTGAGAACAGTTGTATTTTACTAGTTTGTGTTACGATACAATACACTACCTGAGGAGTGTTGTATTGTACGTGTTTGTGTTACGATACAATACACTGCCTGAGGAGAGTTGTTTTGTACTAGTTTGTGTTACGATACAATACATCACCTGAGGAGAGTTGTATTGTACTTTCCGTGTTACGATTCAATACACTACGTGAGAACAGTTGTATTTTACTAGTTTGTGTTACGATACAATACACTACCTGAGGAGTGTTGTATTGTACGTGTTCGTGTTACGATACAATACACTACGTGAGAACAGTTGTATTTTACTAGTTTGTGTTACGATACAATACACTACCTGAGGAGTGTTGTATTGTACGTGTTCGTGTTACGATACAATACACTACCAGAGGAGAGTTGTTTTGTACTAGTTTTTGTTACGATACAATACACTACCTGAGGAGAGTTGTATTGTACGTGTCCGTGTTAGGATACAATACACTGCCTGAGGAGAGTTTATATTGTACTAGTTTGTGTTACGATACAATACACTACCTGGGGAGAGTTGTATTGTACGTGTTTCTGTTACGATACAATACACTACCTGAGGAGAGTTGTATTGTACTTTCCGTGTTACGATACAATACACTACCTGAGGAGAGTTGTATTGTACGTGTTTGTGTTACGATACAATACACTACCTGAGGAGAGTTGTATTGTACGTGTTTGTGTTACGATACAATACACTGCCTGAGGAGAGTTGTATTGTACGTGTCCGTGTTACGATACAATACACTACCTGAGGAGAGTTGTATTGTACGTGTTCGTGTTACGATACAATACACTGCCTGAGGAGAGTTGTATTGTACGTGTCCGTGTTACGATACAATACACTACCTGAGGAGAGTTGTATTGTACTAGTTTGTGTTACGATACAATACACTACCTGAGGAGTGTTGTATTGTACTAGTTTGTGTTACGATACAATACACTACCTGAGGAGAGTTGTTTTGTACTAGTTTGTGTTACGATACAATACACTACCTGAGGAGAGTTGTATTGTACTAGTTCGTGTTAAGATAAAATACTCTACCTGAGGAGAGTTGTATTGTACTAGTTTGTGTTACGATACAATACACTACCTGAGGAGAGTTGTATTGTACTAGTTTGTGTTACGATACAATACACTACCTGAGGAGAGTTGTATTGTACTAGTTTGTGTTACGATACAATACACTACCTGAGGAGAGTTGTATTGTACTTTCCGTGTTACGATACAATACACTACCTGAGGAGAGTTGTATTGTACTTTCCGTGTTACGATACAATACACTACCTGAGGAGAGTTGTATTGTACTTTCCGTGTTACGATACAATACACTACCTGAGGAGAGTTGTATTGTACGTGTCCGTGTTACGATACAATACACTACCTGAGGAGAGTTGTATTGTACGTGTCCGTGTTACGATACAATATACTACCTGAGGAGAGTTGTATTGTACTAGTTTGTGTTACGATACAATACACTACCTGAGGAGAGTTGTATTGTACTAGTTTGTGTTACGATACAATACACTACCTGAGGAGAGTTGTATTGTACTTTCCCTGTTACGATACAATACACTACCTGAGGATAGTTGTATTGTACTAGTTTGTGTTACGATACAATACACTACCTGAGGAGAGTTGTATTGTACGTGTTTGTGTTACGATACAATACACTACCTGAGGAGAGTTGTATTGTACTTTCCGTGTTACGATACAATACACTACCTGAGGAGAGTGTATTGTACTAGTTTGTGTTACGATACAATACACTACCTGAGGAGAGTTGTGTTGTACTTTCCGTGTTACGATACAATACACTACCTGAGGAGAGTTGTATTGTACTAGTTTGTGTTACGATACATTACACTACCTGAGGAGAGTTGTATTGTACTTTCCGTGTTACGATACAATACACTACCTGAGGAGAGTTGTATTGTACTAGTTTGTGTTACGATACAATACACTGCCTGAGGAGTGTTGTATTGTACGTGTTCGTGTTACGATACAATACACTACCTCAGGAGAGTTGTATTGTACTAGTTTGTGTTACGATACAATACACTGCCTGAGGAGAGTTGTATTGTACTAGTTTGTGTTACGATACAATACACTACCTGAGGAGAGTTGTATTGTACTAGTTTGTGTTACGATACAGTACACTACCTGAGGAGAGTTGTATTGTACTAGCTTGTGTTACGATACAATACACTGCCTGAGGAGAGTTGTATTGTACTAGTTTGTGTTACGATACAATACACTTCCTGAGAAGAGTTGTATTGTACGTGTCCGTGTTACGATACAATACACTGCCTGAGGAGAGTTGTATTGTACTAGTTTGTGTTACGATACAATACACTGCCTGAGGAGAGTCGTATTGTACTAGTTTGTGTTACGATACAATACACTACCTGAGGAGAGTTGTATTGTACTAGTTTGTGTTACGATACAATAAACTACCTGAGGAGAGTTGTATTGTACATTCCGTGTTACGATACAATACACCACCTGAGGAGAGTTGTATTGTACTAGATTGTGTTACGATACAATACACTACCTGAGGAGAGTTGTATTGTACGTGTTTGTGTTACGATACAATACACTACCTGAGGAGAGTTGTATTGTACTAGTTTGTGTTACGATACAATACACTACGTGAGAACAGTTGTATTGTACTAGTTAGTGTTACGATACAATGCACTACCTGAGGAGAGTTGTATTGTACTAGTTAGTGTTACGATACAATACACTACCTGAGGAGATTTGTATTGTACGTGTCCGTGTTACGATACAATACACTACGTGAGAACAGTTGTATTGTACTAGTTTGTGTTACGATACAATACACTACCTGAGGAGTGTTGTATTGTACGTGTTCGTGTTACGATACAATACACTACGTGAGAACAGTTGTATTTTACTAGTTTGTGTTACGATACAATACACTACCTGAGGAGTGTTGTATTGTACGTGTTCGTGTTACGATACAATACACTACCAGAGGAGAGTTGTTTTGTACTAGTTTTTGTTACGATACAATACACCACCTGAGGAGAGTTGTATTGTACTAGTTTGTGTTACGATACAATACACTACCTGAGGAGAGTTGTATTGTACTAGTTTGTGTTTCGATACAATACACTACCTGAGGAGTGTTGTATTGTACTAGTTTGTGTTACGATACAATACACTACCTGAGGAGAGTTGTATTGTACTAGTTAGTGTTACGATACAATACACTACCTGAGGAGAGTTGTATTGTACTAGTTAGTGTTACGATACAATACACTACCTGAGGAGTGTTGTATTGTACGTGTCCGTGTTACGATACAATACACTACCTGAGGAGAGTTGTATTGTACTAGTTTGTGTTACGATACAATACATTACCTGAGGAGAATTGTATTGTACTAGTTAGTGTTACGATACAATACACTACCTGAGGAGAGTTGTATTGTACGTGTCCGTGTTACGATATAATACACTACCTGAGGAGAGTTGTATTGTACTAGTTTGTGTTACGATACAATACACTACCTGAGGAGAGTTGTATTGTACGTGTTTGTGTTACGATACAATACACTACCAGAGGAGAGTTGTATTGTACTTTCCGTGTTACGATACGGTACACTACCTGAGGAGAGTTGTATTGTACGTGCTTGTGTTACGATACAATACACTGCCTGAGGAGAGTTGTATTGTACTAGTTTGTGTTACGATACAATACACTACCTGAGGAGAGTTGTATTGTACTTTCCGTGTTACGATACAATACACTACGTGAGAACAGTTGTATTTTACTAGTTTGTGTTACGATACAATACACTACCTGAGGAGTGTTGTATTGTACGTGTTCGTGTTACGATACAATACACTACCAGAGGAGAGTTGTTTTGTACTAGTTTGTGTAACGATACAATACACTACCTGAGGAGAGTTGTATTGCACTTTCCGTGTTACGATACAATACACTACCTGAGGAGAGTTGTATTGTACTTTCCGTGTTACGATACAATACACTACGTGAGAACAGTTGTATTTTACTAGTTTGTGTTACGATACAATACACTACCTGGGGAGAGTTGTATTGTACGTGTTTCTGTTACGATACAATACACTACCTGAGGAGAGTTGTATTGTACTTTCCGTGTTACGATACAATACACTACCTGAGGAGAGTTGTATTGTACGTGTTTGTGTTACGATACAATACACTACCTGAGGAGAGTTGTATTGTACGTGTTTGTGTTACGATACAATACACTGCCTGAGGAGAGTTGTATTGTACGTGTCCGTGTTACGATACAATACACTACCTGAGGAGAGTTGTATTGTACGTGTTCGTGTTACGATACAATACACTGCCTGAGGAGAGTTGTATTGTACGTGTCCGTGTTACGATACAATACACTACCTGAGGAGAGTTGTATTGTACTAGTTTGTGTTACGATACAATACACTACCTGAGGAGTGTTGTATTGTACTAGTTTGTGTTACGATACAATACACTACCTGAGGAGAGTTGTTTTGTACTAGTTTGTGTTACGATACAATACACTACCTGAGGAGAGTTGTATTGTACTAGTTCGTGTTAAGATAAAATACTCTACCTGAGGAGAGTTGTATTGTACTAGTTTGTGTTACGATACAATACACTACCTGAGGAGAGTTGTATTGTACTAGTTTGTGTTACGATACAATACACTACCTGAGGAGAGTTGTATTGTACTAGTTTGTGTTACGATACAATACACTACCTGAGTAGAGTTGTATTGTACTTTCCGTGTTACGATACAATACACTACCTGAGGAGAGTTGTATTGTACTTTCCGTGTTACGATACAATACACTACCTGAGGAGAGTTGTATTGTACTTTCCGTGTTACGATACAATACACTACCTGAGGAGAGTTGTATTGTACGTGTCCGTGTTACGATACAATACACTACCTGAGGAGAGTTGTATTGTACGTGTCCGTGTTACGATACAATATACTACCTGAGGAGAGTTGTATTGTACTAGTTTGTGTTACGATACAATACACTACCTGAGGAGAGTTGTATTGTACTAGTTTGTGTTACGATACAATACACTACCTGAGGAGAGTTGTATTGTACTTTCCGTGTTACGATACAATACACTACCTGAGGATAGTTGTATTGTACTAGTTTGTGTTACGATACAATACACTACCTGAGGAGAGTTGTATTGTACGTGTTTGTGTTACGATACAATACACTACCTGAGGAGAGTTGTATTGTACTTTCCGTGTTACGATACAATACACTACCTGAGGAGAGTGTATTGTACTAGTTTGTGTTACGATACAATACACTACCTGAGGAGAGTTGTGTTGTACTTTCCGTGTTACGATACAATACACTACCTGAGGAGAGTTGTATTGTACTAGTTTGTGTTACGATACATTACACTACCTGAGGAGAGTTGTATTGTACTTTCCGTGTTACGATACAATACACTACCTGAGGAGAGTTGTATTGTACTAGTTTGTGTTACGATACAATACACTGCCTGAGGAGTGTTGTATTGTACGTGTTCGTGTTACGATACAATACACTACCTCAGGAGAGTTGTATTGTACTAGTTTGTGTTACGATACAATACACTGCCTGAGGAGAGTTGTATTGTACTAGTTTGTGTTACGATACAATACACTACCTGAGGAGAGTTGTATTGTACTAGTTTGTGTTACGATACAGTACACTACCTGAGGAGAGTTGTATTGTACTAGCTTGTGTTACGATACAATACACTGCCTGAGGAGAGTTGTATTGTACTAGTTTGTGTTACGATACAATACACTTCCTGAGAAGAGTTGTATTGTACGTGTCCGTGTTACGATACAATACACTGCCTGAGGAGAGTTGTATTGTACTAGTTTGTGTTACGATACAATACACTGCCTGAGGAGAGTCGTATTGTACTAGTTTGTGTTACGATACAATACACTACCTGAGGAGAGTTGTATTGTACTAGTTTGTGTTACGATACAATAAACTACCTGAGGAGAGTTGTATTGTACATTCCGTGTTACGATACAATACACCACCTGAGGAGAGTTGTATTGTACTAGATTGTGTTACGATACAATACACTACCTGAGGAGAGTTGTATTGTACGTGTTTGTGTTACGATACAATACACTACCTGAGGAGAGTTGTATTGTACTAGTTTGTGTTACGATACAATACACTACGTGAGAACAGTTGTATTGTACTAGTTAGTGTTACGATACAATGCACTACCTGAGGAGAGTTGTATTGTACTAGTTAGTGTTACGATACAATACACTACCTGAGGAGATTTGTATTGTACGTGTCCGTGTTACGATACAATACACTACGTGAGAACAGTTGTATTGTACTAGTTTGTGTTACGATACAATACACTACCTGAGGAGTGTTGTATTGTACGTGTTCGTGTTACGATACAATACACTACGTGAGAACAGTTGTATTTTACTAGTTTGTGTTACGATACAATACACTACCTGAGGAGTGTTGTATTGTACGTGTTCGTGTTACGATACAATACACTACCAGAGGAGAGTTGTTTTGTACTAGTTTTTGTTACGATACAATACACCACCTGAGGAGAGTTGTATTGTACTAGTTTGTGTTACGATACAATACACTACCTGAGGAGAGTTGTATTGTACTAGTTTGTGTTTCGATACAATACACTACCTGAGGAGTGTTGTATTGTACTAGTTTGTGTTACGATACAATACACTACCTGAGGAGAGTTGTATTGTACTAGTTAGTGTTACGATACAATACACTACCTGAGGAGAGTTGTATTGTACTAGTTAGTGTTACGATACAATACACTACCTGAGGAGTGTTGTATTGTACGTGTCCGTGTTACGATACAATACACTACCTGAGGAGAGTTGTATTGTACTAGTTTGTGTTACGATACAATACATTACCTGAGGAGAATTGTATTGTACTAGTTAGTGTTACGATACAATACACTACCTGAGGAGAGTTGTATTGTACGTGTCCGTGTTACGATATAATACACTACCTGAGGAGAGTTGTATTGTACTAGTTTGTGTTACGATACAATACACTACCTGAGGAGAGTTGTATTGTACGTGTTTGTGTTACGATACAATACACTACCAGAGGAGAGTTGTATTGTACTTTCCGTGTTACGATACGGTACACTACCTGAGGAGAGTTGTATTGTACGTGCTTGTGTTACGATACAATACACTGCCTGAGGAGAGTTGTATTGTACTAGTTTGTGTTACGATACAATACACTACCTGAGGAGAGTTGTATTGTACTTTCCGTGTTACGATACAATACACTACGTGAGAACAGTTGTATTTTACTAGTTTGTGTTACGATACAATACACTACCTGAGGAGTGTTGTATTGTACGTGTTCGTGTTACGATACAATACACTACCAGAGGAGAGTTGTTTTGTACTAGTTTGTGTAACGATACAATACACTACCTGAGGAGAGTTGTATTGCACTTTCCGTGTTACGATACAATACACTACCTGAGGAGAGTTGTATTGTACTTTCCGTGTTACGATACAATACACTACGTGAGAACAGTTGTATTTTACTAGTTTGTGTTACGATACAATACACTACCTGAGGAGTGTTGTATTGTACGTGTTTGTGTTACGATACAATACACTGCCTGAGGAGAGTTGTTTTGTACTAGTTTGTGTTACGATACAATACACTACCTGAGGAGAGTTGTATTGTACTTTCTGTGTTACGATACAATACACTACGTGAGAACAGTTGTATTTTACTAGTTTGTGTTACGATACAATACACTACCTGAGGAGTGTTGTATTGTACGTGTTCGTATTACGATACAATACACTACGTGAGAACAGTTGTATTTTACTAGTTTGTGTTACGATAAAATACACTACCTGAGGAGTGTTGTATTGTACGTGTTCGTGTTACGATACAATACACTACCAGAGGAGAGTTGTTTTGTACTAGTTTGTGTTACGATACAATACACTACCTGAGGAGAGTTGTATTGTACGTGTCCGTGTTAGGATACAATACACTGCCTGAGGAGAGTTTATATTGTACTAGTTTGTGTTACGATACAATACACTACCTGGGGAGCGTTGTATTGTACGTGTTTCTGTTACGATACAATACACTACCTGAGGAGAGTTGTATTGTACTTTCCGTGTTACGATACAATACACTATCTGAGGAGAGTTGTATTGTACGTGTTTGTGTTACGATACAATACACTACCTGAGGAGAGTTGTATTGTACGTGTTTGTGTTACGATACAATACACTGCCTGAGGAGAGTTGTATTGTACGTGTCCGTGTTACGATACAATACACTACCTGAGGAGAGTTGTATTGTACGTGTTCGTGTTACGATACAATACACTGCCTGAGGAGAGTTGTATTGTACGTGTCCGTGTTACGATACAATACACTACCTGAGGAGAGTTGTTTTGTACTAGTTTGTGTTACGATACAATACACTACCTGAGGAGAGTTGTATTGTACTAGTTCGTGTTACGATAAAATACTCTACCTGAGGAGAGTTGTATTGTACTAGTTTGTGTTACGATACAATACACTACCTGAGGAGAGTTGTATTGTACTAGTTTGTGTTACGATACAATACACTACCTGAGGAGTGTTGTATTGTACTAGTTTGTGTTACGATACAATACACTACCTGAGGAGAGTTGTATTGTACTAGTTAGTGTTACGATACAATACACTACCTGAGGAGAGTTGTATTGTACTAGTTAGTGTTACGTTACAATACACTACCTGAGGAGTGTTGTATAGTACGTGTCCGTGTTACGATACAATACACTACCTGAGGAGAGTTGTATTGTACTAGTTTGTGTTACGATACAATACACTGCCTGAGGAGAATTGTATTGTACTTGTTAGTGTTACGATACAATACACTACCTGAGGAGAGTTGTATTGTACTTTCCGTGTTAAGATACAATACACTACGTGAGGAGAGTTGTATTGTACGTGTTTGTGTTACGATACAATACACTGCCTGAGGAGAGTTGTATTGTACTAGTTTGTGTTACGATACAATACACTACCTGAGGAGAGTTGTATTGTACTAGTTTGTGTTACGATACAATACACAACCTGAGGAGAGTTGTATTGTACTTTCCGTGTTACGATACAATACACTACGTGAGAACAGTTGTATTGTACTAGTTTGTGTTACGATACAATACACTACCTGAGGAGTGTTGTATTGTACGTGTTCGTGTTACGATACAATACACTACCTGAGGAGAGTTGTTTTGTACTAGTTTGTGTTACGATACAATACACTACCTGAGGAGAGTTGTATTGCACTTTCCGTGTTACGATACAATACACAACCTGAGGAGAGTTGTATTGTACTAGTTTGTGTTACGATACAATACACTACCTGAGGAGAGTTGTATTGTACGTGTTTGTGTTACGATACAATACACTACCTGAGGAGAGTTGAATTGTACCTTCCGTGTTACGATACAATACACTACCTGAGGAGAGTTGTATTGTACGTGTTTGTGTTACGATACAATACACTACCTGAGGAGAGTTGTATTGTACGTGTTTGTGTTACGATACAATACACTGCCTGAGGAGAGTTGTATTGTACGTGTCCGTGTTACGATACAATACACTACCTGAGGAGAGTTGTATTGTACGTGTTTGTGTTACGATACAATACACTGCCTGAGGAGAGTTGTATTGTACGTGTCCGTGTTACGATACAATACACTACCTGAGGAGAGTTGTATTTTACGTGTTCGTGTTACGATACAATACACTGCCTGAGGAGAGTTGTATTGTACGTGTCCGTATTACGATACAATACACTACCTGAGGAGAGTTGTATTGTACTTTCCGTGTTACGATACAATACACTACCTGAGGAGAGTTGTATTGTACGTGTTTGTGTTACGATACAATACACTACCTGAGGAGAGTTGTATTGTACTAGTTTGTGTTACGATACAATACACTACCTGAGGAGAGTTGTATTGTACTTTCCGTGTTACGATACAATACACTACCTGAGGAGAGTTGTATTGTACGTGTTCGTGTTAAGATACAATACACTACCTGAGGAGAGTTGTATTGTACTAGTTTGTGTAACGATACAATACACTACCTGAGGAGAGTTGTATTGTACTAGTTCGTGTTACGATACAATACACTACCTGAGGAGAGTTGTATTGTACTAGTTTGTGTTACGATACAATACACTACCTGAGGAGAGTTGTATTGTACTAGTTTGTGTTACGATACAATACACTACCTGAGGAGAGTTGTATTGTACTAGTTTGTGTTACGATACAATACACTACCTGAGGAGAGTTGTATTGTACTTTCCGTGTTACGATACAATACACTACCTGAGGAGAGTTGTATTATACTAGTTTGTGTTACGATACAATACACTACCTGAGGAGAGTTGTATTGTACGTGTTTGTGTTACGATACAATACTCTGCCTGAGGAGAGTTGTATTGTACTAGTTTGTGTTACGATACAATACACTACCTGAGGAGAGTTGTATTGTACGTGTTCGTGTTACGATACAATACATTACCTGAGGAGAGTTGTATTGTACTTTCCGTGTTACGAAGCAATACACTACCTGAGGTGAGTTGTATTGTACTAGTTTGTGTTACGATACAATACACTACCTGAGGAGAGTTGTATTGTTCTTTCCGTGTTACGATACAATACACTACCTGAGGAGAGTTGTATTGTACTAGTTTGTGTTACGATACAATACACTACCTGAGGAGAGTTGTATTGTACTTTCCGTGTTACGATACAATACACTGCCTGAGGAGAGTTGTATTGTACTTTCCGTGTTACGATACAATACACTACCTGAGGAGAGTTGTATTGTACTAGTTTGTGTTACGATACAATACACTACCTGAGGAGAGTTGTATTGTACTTTCCGTGTTACGATACTATACACTGCCTGAGGAGAGTTGTGTTGTACTTTCCGTGTTACGATACAATACACTACCTGAGGAGAGTTGTATTGTACTAGTTTGTGTTACGATACAATACACTACCTGAGGAGAGTTGTATTGTACTTTCCGTGTTACGATACAATACACTACCTGAGGAGAGTAGTATTGTACTAGTTTGTGTTACGATACAATACACTGCCTGAGGAGTGTTGTATTGTACGTGTTCGTGTTACGATACAATACATTACCTCAGGAGAGTTGTATTGTACTAGTTTGTGTTACGATACAATACACTGCCTGAGGAGAGTTGTATTGTACTAGTTTGTGTTACGATACAATACACTACCTGAGGAGAGTTGTATTGTACTAGTTTGTGTTACGATACAGTACACTACCTGAGGAGAGTTGTATTGTACTAGCTTGTGTTACGATACAATACACTGCCTGATGAGAGTTGTATTGTACTAGTTTGTGTTACGATACAATACACTTCCTGAGAAGAGTTGTATTGTACGTGTCCGTGTTACGATACAATACACTGCCTGAGGAGAGTTGTATTGTACTAGTTTGTGTTACGATACATTACACTGCCTGAGGAGAGTTGTGTTGTACTAGTTTGTGTTACGATACAATACACTACCTGAGGAGAGTTGTATTGTACTAGTTTGTGTTACGATACAATAAACTACCTGAGGAGAGTTGTATTGTACTTTCCGTGCTACGATACAATACACCACCTGAGGAGAGTTGTATTGTACTAGATTGTGTTACGATACAATACACTACCTGAGGAGAGTTGTATTGTACGTGTTTGTGTTACGATACAATACACTACCTGAGGAGAGTTGTATTGTACTAGTTTGTGTTACGATACAATACACTACGTGAGAACAGTTGTATTGTACTAGTTAGTGTTACGATACAATGTATTACCTGAGGAGAGTTGTATTGTACTTTTCGTGTTACGATACAATACACTACCTGAGGAGAGTTGTATTGTACTAGTTTGTGTTACGATACAATACACTGCCTGAGGAGTGTTGTATTGTACGTGTTCGTGTTACGATACAATACACTACCTCAGGAGAGTTGTATTGTACTAGTTTGTGTTACGATACAATACACTACCTGAGGAGAGTTGTTTTGTACTAGTTTGGGTTACGATACAATACACTACCTGAGGAGAGTTGTATTGTACTAGTTCGTGTTACGATACAATACACTACCTGAGGAGAGTTGTATTGTACTAGTTTGTGTTACGATACAATACACTACCTGAGGAGAGTTGTATTGTACTAGTTTGTGTTACGATACAATACACTACCTGAGGAGTGTTGTATTGTACTAGTTTGTGTTACGATACAATACACTACCTGAGGAGAGTTGTTTTGTACTAGTTTGTGTTACGATACAATACACTACCTGAGGAGAGTTGTATTGCACTAGTTCGTGTTACGATAAAATACTCTACCTGAGGAGAGTTGTATTGTACTAGTTTGTGTTACGATACAATACACTACCTGAGGAGAGTTGTATTGTACTAGTTTGTGTTACGATACAATACACTACCTGAGGAGAGTTGTATTGTACTTTCCGTGTTACGATGCAATACACTACCTGAGGAGAGTTGTATTGTACTTTCCGTGTTACGATACAATACACTACCTGAGGAGAGTTGTATTGTACTTTCCGTGTTACGATACAATACACTACCTGAGGAGAGTTGTATTGTACGTGTCCGTGTTACGATACAATACACTACCTGAGGAGAGTTGTATTGTACGTGTCCGTGTTACGATACAATACACTACCTGAGGAAAGTTGTATTGTACTAGTTTGTGTTACGATACAATACACTACCTGACGAGAGTTGTAATGTACTAGTTTGTGTTACGATACAATACACTACCTGAGGAGAGTTGTATTGTACTTTCCGTGTTACGATACAATACACTACCTGAGGATAGTTGTATTGTACTAGTTTGTGTTACGATACAATACACTACCTGAGGAGAGTTGTATTGTACGTGTTTGTGTTACGATACAATACACTACCTGAGGAGAGTTGTATTGTACTTTCCGTGTTACGATACAATACACTACCTGAGGAGAGTGTATTGTACTTGATTGTGTTACGATACAATACACTACCTGAGGAGAGTTGTGTTGTACTTTCCGTGTTACGATACAATACACTACCTGAGGAGAGTTGTATTGTACTAGTTTGTGTTACGATACAATACACTACCTGAGGAGAGTTGTATTGTACTTTTCGTGTTACGATACAATACACTACCTGAGGAGAGTTGTATTGTACTAGTTTGTGTTACGATACAATACACTGCCTGAGGAGTGTTGTATTGTACGTGTTCGTGTTACGATACAATACACTACCTCAGGAGAGTTGTATTGTACTAGTTTGTGTTACGATACAATACACTGCCTGAGGAGAGTTGTATTGTACTAGTTTGTGTTACGATACAATACACTACCTGAGGAGAGTTGTATTGTACTAGTTTGTGTTACGATAAAGTACACTACCTGAGGAGAGTTGTATTGTACTAGCTTGTGTTACGATACAATACACTGCCTGAGGAGAGTTGTATTGTACTAGTTTGTGTTACGATACAATACACTTCCTGAGAAGAGTTGTATTGTACGTGTCCGTGTTACGATACAATACACTGCCTGAGGAGAGTTGTATTGTACTAGTTTGTGTTACGATACAATACACTGCCTGAGGAGAGTTGTATTGTACTAGTTTGTGTTAAGATACAATACACTACCTGAGGAGAGTTGTATTGTACTAGTTTGTGTTACGATACAATAAACTACCTGAGGAGAGTTGTATTGTACTTTCCGTGTTACGATACAATACACCACCTGAGGAGAGTTGTATTGTACTAGATTGTGTTACGATACAATACACTACCTGAGGAGAGTTGTATTGTACGTGTTTGTGTTACGATACAATACACTACCTGAGGAGAGTTGTATTGTACTAGTTTGTGTTACGATACAATACACTACGTGAGAACAGTTGTATTGTACTAGTTAGTGTTACGATACAATGCACTACCTGAGGAGAGTTGTATTGTACTAGTTAGTGTTACGATACAATACACTACCTGAGGAGATTTGTATTGTACGTGTCCGTGTTACGATACAATACACTACGTGAGAACAGTTGTATTGTACTAGTTTGTGTTACGATACAATACACTACCTGAGGAGTGTTGTATTGTACGTGTTCGTGTTACGATACAATACACTACCTGAGGAGAGTTGTTTTGTACTAGTTTGGGTTACGATACAATACACTACCTGAGGAGAGTTGTATTGTTCTAGTTCGTGTTACGATACAATACACTACCTGAGGAGAGTTGTATTGTACTAGTTTGTGTTACGATACAATACACTACCTGAGGAGTGTTGTATTGTACTAGTTTGTGTTACGATACAATACACTACCTGAGGAGAGTTGTATTGTACTAGTTAGTGTTACGATACAATACACTACCTGAGGAGAGTTGTATTGTACTAGTTAGTGTTACGATACAATACACTACCTGAGGAGAGTTGTATTGTACGTGTTTGTGTTACGATACAATACACTACCTGAGGAGAGTTGTATTGTACTTTCCGTGTTACGATACGATACACTACCTGAGGAGTGTTGTATTGTACGTGTCCGTGTTACGATACAATACACTACCTGAGGAGAGTTGTATTGTACTAGTTTGTGTTACGATACAATACATTACCTGAGGAGAATTGTATTGTACTAGTTAGTGTTACGATACAATACACTACCTGAGGAGAGTTGTATTGTACGTGTCCGTGTTACGATACAATACACTACCTGAGGAGAGTTGTATTGTACTAGTTTGTGTTACGATACAATACACTACCTGAGGAGAGTTGTATTGTACGTGTTTGTGTTACGATACAATACACTACCTGAGGAGAGTTGTATTGTACTTTCCGTGTTACGATACGATACACTACCTGAGGAGAGTTGTATTGTACGTGTTTGTGTTACGATACAATACACTGCCTGAGGAGAGTTGTATTGTACTAGTTTGTGTTACGATACAATACACTACCTGAGGAGAGTTGTATTGTACTAGTTTGTGTTACGATACAATACACTACCTGAGGAGAGTTGTATTGTACTTTCCGTGTTACGATACAATACACTACGTGAGAACAGTTGTATTTTACTAGTTTGTGTTACGATACAATACACTACCTGAGGAGTGTTGTATTGTACGTGTTCGTGTTACGATACAATACACTACCAAAAGAGAGTTGTTTTGTACTAGTTTGTGTTACGTTACAATACACTACCTGAGGAGAGTTGTATTGCACTTTCCGTGTTACGATACAATACACTACCTGAGGAGAGTTGTATTGTACTTTCCGTGTTACGATACAATACACTACGTGAGAACAGTTGTATTTTACTAGTTTGTGTTACGATACAATACACTACCTGAGGAGTGTTATATTGTACGTGTTTGTGTTACGATACAATACACTGCCTGAGGAGAGTTGTTTTGTACTAGTTTGTGTTACGATACAATACACTACCTGAGGAGAGTTGTATTGTACTTTCCGTGTTACGATTCAATACACTACGTGAGAACAGTTGTATTTTACTAGTTTGTGTTACGATACAATACACTACCTGAGGAGTGTTGTATTGTACGTGTTCGTGTTACGATACAATACACTACGTGAGAACAGTTGTATTTTACTAGTTTGTGTTACGATACAATACACTACCTGAGGAGTGTTGTATTGTACGTGTTCGTGTTACGATACAATACACTACCAGAGGAGAGTTGTTTTGTACTAGTTTTTGTTACGATACAATACACTACCTGAGGAGAGTTGTATTGTACGTGTCCGTGTTAGGATACAATACACTGCCTGAGGAGAGTTTATATTGTACTAGTTTGTGTTACGATACAATACACTACCTGGGGAGAGTTGTATTGTACGTGTTTCTGTTACGATACAATACACTACCTGAGGAGAGTTGTATTGTACTTTCCGTGTTACGATACAATACACTACCTGAGGAGAGTTGTATTGTACGTGTTTGTGTTACGATACAATACACTACCTGAGGAGAGTTGTATTGTACGTGTTTGTGTTACGATACAATACACTGCCTGAGGAGAGTTGTATTGTACGTGTCCGTGTTACGATACAATACACTACCTGGGGAGAGTTGTATTGTACGTGTTCGTGTTACGATACAATACACTGCCTGAGGAGAGTTGTATTGTACGTGTCCGTGTTACGATACAATACACTACCTGAGGAGAGTTGTATTGTACTAGTTTGTGTTACGATACAATACACTACCTGAGGAGTGTTGTATTGTACTAGTTTGTGTTACGATACAATACACTACCTGAGGAGAGTTATTTTGTACTAGTTTGTGTTACGATACAATACACTACCTGAGGAGAGTTGTATTGTACTAGTTCGTGTTAAGATAAAATACTCTACCTGAGGAGAGTTGTATTGTACTAGTTTGTGTTACGATACAATACACTACCTGAGGAGAGTTGTATTGTACTAGTTTGTGTTACGATACAATACACTACCTGAGGAGAGTTGTATTGTACTAGTTTGTGTTACGATACAATACACTACCTGAGGAGAGTTGTATTGTACTTTCCGTGTTACGATACAATACACTACCTGAGGAGAGTTGTATTGTACTTTCCGTGTTACGATACAATACACTACCTGAGGAGAGTTGTATTGTACTTTCCGTGTTACGATACAATACACTACCTGAGGAGAGTTGTATTGTACGTGTCCGTGTTACGATACAATACACTACCTGAGGAGAGTTGTATTGTACGTGTCCGTGTTACGATACAATATACTACCTGAGGAGAGTTGTATTGTACTAGTTTGTGTTACGATACAATACACTACCTGAGGAGAGTTGTATTGTACTAGTTTGTGTTACGATACAATACACTACCTGAGGAGAGTTGTATTGTACTTTCCGTGTTACGATACAATACACTACCTGAGGATAGTTGTATTGTACTAGTTTGTGTTACGATACAATACACTACCTGAGGAGAGTTGTATTGTACGTGTTTGTGTTACGATACAATACACTACCTGAGGAGAGTTGTATTGTACTTTCCGTGTTACGATACAATACACTACCTGAGGAGAGTGTATTGTACTAGTTTGTGTTACGATACAATACACTACCTGAGGAGAGTTGTGTTGTACTTTCCGTGTTACGATACAATACACTACCTGAGGAGAGTTGTATTGTACTAGTTTGTGTTACGATACAATACACTACCTGAGGAGAGTTGTATTGTACTTTCCGTGTTACGATACAATACACTACCTGAGGAGAGTTGTATTGTACTAGTTTGTGTTACGATACAATACACTGCCTGAGGAGTGTTGTATTGTACGTGTTCGTGTTACGATACAATACACTACCTCAGGAGAGTTGTATTGTACTAGTTTGTGTTACGATACAATACACTGCCTGAGGAGAGTTGTATTGTACTAGTTTGTGTTACGATACAGTACACTACCTGAGGAGAGTTGTATTGTACTAGCTTGTGTTACGATACAATACACTGCCTGAGGAGAGTTGTATTGTACTAGTTTGTGTTACGATACAATACACTTCCTGAGAAGAGTTGTATTGTACGTGTCCGTGTTACGATACAATACACTGCCTGAGGAGAGTTGTATTGTACTAGTTTGTGTTACGATACAATACACTGCCTGAGGAGAGTCGTATTGTACTAGTTTGTGTTACGATACAATACACTACCTGAGGAGAGTTGTATTGTACTAGTTTGTGTTACGATACAATAAACTACCTGAGGAGAGTTGTATTGTACATTCCGTGTTACGATACAATACACCACCTGAGGAGAGTTGTATTGTACTAGATTGTGTTACGATACAATACACTACCTGAGGAGAGTTGTATTGTACGTGTTTGTGTTACGATACAATACACTACCCGAGGAGAGTTGTATTGTACTAGTTTGTGTTACGATACAATACACTACGTGAGAACAGTTGTATTGTACTAGTTAGTGTTACGATACAATGCACTACCTGAGGAGAGTTGTATTGTACTAGTTAGTGTTACGATACAATACACTACCTGAGGAGATTTGTATTGTACGTGTCCGTGTTACGATACAATACACTACGTGAGAACAGTTGTATTGTACTAGTTTGTGTTACGATACAATACAATACCTGAGGAGTGTTGTATTGTACGTGTTCGTGTTACGATACAATACACTACGTGAGAACAGTTGTATTTTACTAGTTTGTGTTACGATACAATACACTACCTGAGGAGTGTTGTATTGTACGTGTTCGTGTTACGATACAATACACTACCAGAGGAGAGTTGTTTTGAAATAGTTTTTGTTACGATACAATACACTACCTGAGGAGAGTTGTATTGTACGTATCCGTGTTAGGATACAATACACTGCCTGAGGAGAGTTTATATTGTACTAGTTTGTGTTACGATACAATACACTACCTGGGGAGAGTTGTATTGTACGTGTTTCTGTTACGATACAATACACAACCTGAGGAGAGTTGTATTGTACTTTCCGTGTTACGATACAATACACTACCTGAGGAGAGTTGTATTGTACGTGTTTGTGTTACGATACAATACACTACCTGAGGAGAGTTGTATTGTACGTGTTTGTGTTACGATACAATACACTGCCTGAGGAGAGTTGTATTGTACGTGTCCGTGTTACGATACAATACACTACCTGAGGAGAGTTGTATTGTACGTGTTCGTGTTACGATACAATACACTACCTGAGGAGCGTTGTTTTGTACTAGTTTGTGTTACGATACAATACACTACCTGAGGAGAGTTGTATTGTACTAGTTCGTGTTAAGATAAAATACACTACCTGAGGAGAGTTGTATTGTACTAGTTTGTGTTACGATACAATACACTACCTGAGGAGAGTTGTATTGTACTAGTTTGTGTTACGATACAATACACTACCTGAGGAGAGTTGTATTGTACTAGTTTGTGTTACGATACAATACACTACCTGAGGAGAGTTGTATTGTACTTTCCGTGTTACGATACAATACACTACCTGAGGTGAGTTGTATTGTACTTTCCGTGTTACGATACAATACACTACCTGAGGAGAGTTGTATTGTACGTGTCCGTGTTACGATACAATACACTACCTGAGGAGAGTTGTATTGTACGTGTCCGTGTTACGATACAATATACTACCTGAGGAGAGTTGTATTGTACTAGTTTGTGTTACGATACAATACACTACCTGAGGAGAGTTGTATTGTACTAGTTTGTGTTACGATACAATACACTACCTGAGGAGAGTTGTATTGTACTTTCCGTGTTACGATACAATACACTACCTGAGGATAGTTGTATTGTACTAGTTTGTGTTACGATACAATACACTACCTGAGGAGAGTTGTATTGTACGTGTTTGTGTTACGATACAATACACTACCTGAGGAGAGTTGTATTGTACGTGTTTGTGTTACGATACAATACACTGCCTGAGGAGAGTTGTATTGTACGTGTCCGTGTTACGATACAATACACTACCTGGGGAGAGTTGTATTGTACGTGTTCGTGTTACGATACAATACACTGCCTGAGGAGAGTTGTATTGTACGTGTCCGTGTTACGATACAATACACTACCTGAGGAGAGTTGTATTGTACTAGTTTGTGTTACGATACAATACACTACCTGAGGAGTGTTGTATTGTACTAGTTTGTGTTACGATACAATACACTACCTGAGGAGAGTTATTTTGTACTAGTTTGTGTTACGATACAATACACTACCTGAGGAGAGTTGTATTGTACTAGTTCGTGTTAAGATAAAATACTCTACCTGAGGAGAGTTGTATTGTACTAGTTTGTGTTACGATACAATACACTACCTGAGGAGAGTTGTATTGTACTAGTTTGTGTTACGATACAATACACTACCTGAGGAGAGTTGTATTGTACTAGTTTGTGTTACGATACAATACACTACCTGAGGAGAGTTGTATTGTACTTTCCGTGTTACGATACAATACACTACCTGAGGATAGTTGTATTGTACTAGTTTGTGTTACGATACAATACACTACCTGAGGAGAGTTGTATTGTACGTGTTTGTGTTACGATACAATACACAACCTGAGGAGAGTTGTATTGTACGTGTTTGTGTTACGATACAATACACTGCCTGAGGAGAGTTGTATTGTACGTGTCCGTGTTACGATACAATACACTACCTGGGGAGAGTTGTATTGTACGTGTTCGTGTTACGATACAATACACTGCCTGAGGAGAGTTGTATTGTACGTGTCCGTGTTACGATACAATACACTACCTGAGGAGAGTTGTATTGTACTAGTTTGTGTTACGATACAATACACTACCTGAGGAGTGTTGTATTGTACTAGTTTGTGTTACGATACAATACACTACCTGAGGAGAGTTATTTTGTACTAGTTTGTGTTACGATACAATACACTACCTGAGGAGAGTTGTATTGTACTAGTTCGTGTTAAGATAAAATACTCTACCTGAGGAGAGTTGTATTGTACTAGTTTGTGTTACGATACAATACACTACCTGAGGAGAGTTGTATTGTACTAGTTTGTGTTACGATACAATACACTACCTGAGGAGAGTTGTATTGTACTAGTTTGTGTTACGATACAATACACTACCTGAGGAGAGTTGTATTGTACTTTCCGTGTTACGATACAATACACTACCTGAGGAGAGTTGTATTGTACTTTCCGTGTTACGATACAATACACTACCTGAGGAGAGTTGTATTGTACTTTCCGTGTTACGATACAATACACTACCTGAGGAGAGTTGTATTGTACGTGTCCGTGTTACGATACAATACACTACCTGAGGAGAGTTGTATTGTACGTGTCCGTGTTACGATACAATATACTACCTGAGGAGAGTTGTATTGTACTAGTTTGTGTTACGATACAATACACTACCTGAGGAGAGTTGTATTGTACTAGTTTGTGTTACGATACAATACACTACCTGAGGAGAGTTGTATTGTACTTTCCGTGTTACGATACAATACACTACCTGAGGATAGTTGTATTGTACTAGTTTGTGTTACGATACAATACACTACCTGAGGAGAGTTGTATTGTACGTGTTTGTGTTACGATACAATACACTACCTGAGGAGAGTTGTATTGTACTTTCCGTGTTACGATACAATACACTACCTGAGGAGAGTGTATTGTACTAGTTTGTGTTACGATACAATACACTACCTGAGGAGAGTTGTGTTGTACTTTCCGTGTTACGATACAATACACTACCTGAGGAGAGTTGTATTGTACTAGTTTGTGTTACGATACAATACACTACCTGAGGAGAGTTGTATTGTACTTTCCGTGTTACGATACAATACACTACCTGAGGAGAGTTGTATTGTACTAGTTTGTGTTACGATACAATACACTGCCTGAGGAGTGTTGTATTGTACGTGTTCGTGTTACGATACAATACACTACCTCAGGAGAGTTGTATTGTACTAGTTTGTGTTACGATACAATACACTGCCTGAGGAGAGTTGTATTGTACTAGTTTGTGTTACGATACAGTACACTACCTGAGGAGAGTTGTATTGTACTAGCTTGTGTTACGATACAATACACTGCCTGAGGAGAGTTGTATTGTACTAGTTTGTGTTACGATACAATACACTTCCTGAGAAGAGTTGTATTGTACGTGTCCGTGTTACGATACAATACACTGCCTGAGGAGAGTTGTATTGTACTAGTTTGTGTTACGATACAATACACTGCCTGAGGAGAGTCGTATTGTACTAGTTTGTGTTACGATACAATACACTACCTGAGGAGAGTTGTATTGTACTAGTTTGTGTTACGATACAATAAACTACCTGAGGAGAGTTGTATTGTACATTCCGTGTTACGATACAATACACCACCTGAGGAGAGTTGTATTGTACTAGATTGTGTTACGATACAATACACTACCTGAGGAGAGTTGTATTGTACGTGTTTGTGTTACGATACAATACACTACCTGAGGAGAGTTGTATTGTACTAGTTTGTGTTACGATACAATACACTACGTGAGAACAGTTGTATTGTACTAGTTAGTGTTACGATACAATGCACTACCTGAGGAGAGTTGTATTGTACTAGTTAGTGTTACGATACAATACACTACCTGAGGAGATTTGTATTGTACGTGTCCGTGTTACGATACAATACACTACGTGAGAACAGTTGTATTGTACTAGTTTGTGTTACGATACAATACAATACCTGAGGAGTGTTGTATTGTACGTGTTCGTGTTACGATACAATACACTACGTGAGAACAGTTGTATTTTACTAGTTTGTGTTACGATACAATACACTACCTGAGGAGTGTTGTATTGTACGTGTTCGTGTTACGATACAATACACTACCAGAGGAGAGTTGTTTTGAAATAGTTTTTGTTACGATACAATACACTACCTGAGGAGAGTTGTATTGTACGTATCCGTGTTAGGATACAATACACTGCCTGAGGAGAGTTTATATTGTACTAGTTTGTGTTACGATACAATACACTACCTGGGGAGAGTTGTATTGTACGTGTTTCTGTTACGATACAATACACTACCTGAGGAGAGTTGTATTGTACTTTCCGTGTTACGATACAATACACTACCTGAGGAGAGTTGTATTGTACGTGTTTGTGTTACGATACAATACACTACCTGAGGAGAGTTGTATTGTACGTGTTTGTGTTACGATACAATACACTGCCTGAGGAGAGTTGTATTGTACGTGTCCGTGTTACGATACAATACACTACCTGAGGAGAGTTGTATTGTACGTGTTCGTGTTACGATACAATACACTACCTGAGGAGCGTTGTTTTGTACTAGTTTGTGTTACGATACAATACACTACCTGAGGAGAGTTGTATTGTACTAGTTCGTGTTAAGATAAAATACTCTACCTGAGGAGAGTTGTATTGTACTAGTTTGTGTTACGATACAATACACTACCTGAGGAGAGTTGTATTGTACTAGTTTGTGTTACGATACAATACACTACCTGAGGAGAGTTGTATTGTACTAGTTTGTGTTACGATACAATACACTACCTGAGGAGAGTTGTATTGTACTTTCCGTGTTACGATACAATACACTACCTGAGGTGAGTTGTATTGTACTTTCCGTGTTACGATACAATACACTACCTGAGGAGAGTTGTATTGTACGTGTCCGTGTTACGATACAATACACTACCTGAGGAGAGTTGTATTGTACGTGTCCGTGTTACGATACAATATACTACCTGAGGAGAGTTGTATTGTACTAGTTTGTGTTACGATACAATACACTACCTGAGGAGAGTTGTATTGTACTAGTTTGTGTTACGATACAATACACTACCTGAGGAGAGTTGTATTGTACTTTCCGTGTTACGATACAATACACTACCTGAGGATAGTTGTATTGTACTAGTTTGTGTTACGATACAATACACTACCTGAGGAGAGTTGTATTGTACGTGTTTGTGTTACGATACAATACACTACCTGAGGAGAGTTGTATTGTACTTTCCGTGTTACGATACAATACACTACCTGAGGAGAGTGTATTGTACTAGTTTGTGTTACGATACAATACACTACCTGAGGAGAGTTGTGTTGTACTTTCCGTGTTACGATACAATACACTACCTGAGGAGAGTTGTATTGTACTAGTTTGTGTTACGATACAATACACTACCTGAGGAGAGTTGTATTGTACTTTCCGTGTTACGATACAATACACTACCTGAGGAGAGTTGTATTGTACTAGTTTGTGTTACGATACAATACACTGCCTGAGGAGTGTTGTATTGTACGTGTTCGTGTTACGATACAATACACTACCTCAGGAGAGTTGTATTGTACTAGTTTGTGTTACGATACAATACACTGCCTGAGGAGAGTTGTATTGTACTAGTTTGTGTTACGATACAATACACTACCTGAGGAGAGTTGTATTGTACTAGTTTGTGTTACGATACAGTACACTACCTGAGGAGAGTTATATTGTACTAGCTTGTGTTACGATACAATACACTGCCTGAGGAGAGTTGTATTGTACTAGTTTGTGTTACGATACAATACACTTCCTGAGAAGAGTTGTATTGTACGTGTCCGTGTTACGATACAATACACTGCCTGAGGAGAGTTGTATTGTACTAGTTTGTGTTACGATACAATACACTGCCTGAGGAGAGTCGTATTGTACTAGTTTGTGTTACGATACAATACACTACCTGAGGAGAGTTGTATTGTACTAGTTTGTGTTACGATACAATAAACTACCTGAGGAGAGTTGTATTGTACATTCCGTGTTACGATACAATACACCACCTGAGGAGAGTTGTATTGTACTAGATTGTGTTACGATACAATACACTACCTGAGGAGAGTTGTATTGTACGTGTTTGTGTTACGATACAATACACTACCTGAGGAGAGTTGTATTGTACTAGTTTGTGTTACGATACAATACACTACGTGAGAACAGTTGTATTGTACTAGTTAGTGTTACGATACAATGCACTACCTGAGGAGAGTTGTATTGTACTAGTTAGTGTTACGATACAATACACTACCTGAGGAGATTTGTATTGTACGTGTCCGTGTTACGATACAATACACTACGTGAGAACAGTTGTATTGTACTAGTTTGTGTTACGATACAATACACTACCTGAGGAGTGTTGTATTGTACGTGTTCGTGTTACGATACAATACACTACGTGAGAACAGTTGTATTTTACTAGTTTGTGTTACGATACAATACACTACCTGAGGAGTGTTGTATTGTACGTGTTCGTGTTACGATACAATACACTACCAGAGGAGAGTTGTTTTGTACTAGTTTTTGTTACGATACAATACACTACCTGAGGAGAGTTGTATTGTACGTGTCCGTGTTAGGATACAATACACTGCCTGAGGAGAGTTTATATTGTACTAGTTTGTGTTACGATACAATACACTACCTGGGGAGAGTTGTATTGTACGTGTTTCTGTTACGATACAATACACTACCTGAGGAGAGTTGTATTGTACTTTCCGTGTTACGATACAATACACTACCTGAGGAGAGTTGTATTGTACGTGTTTGTGTTACGATACAATACACTACCTGAGGAGAGTTGTATTGTACGTGTTTGTGTTACGATACAATACACTGCCTGAGGAGAGTTGTATTGTACGTGTCCGTGTTACGATACAATACACTACCTGAGGAGAGTTGTATTGTACGTGTTCGTGTTACGATACAATACACTGCCTGAGGAGAGTTGTATTGTACGTGTCCGTGTTACGATACAATACACTACCTGAGGAGAGTTGTATTGTACTAGTTTGTGTTACGATACAATACACTACCTGAGGAGTGTTGTATTGTACTAGTTTGTGTTACGATACAATACACTACCTGAGGAGAGTTGTTATGTACTAGTTTGTGTTACGATACAATACACTACCTGAGGAGAGTTGTATTGTACTAGTTCGTGTTAAGATAAAATACTCTACCTGAGGAGAGTTGTATTGTACTAGTTTGTGTTACGATACAATACACTACCTGAGGAGAGTTGTATTGTACTAGTTTGTGTTACGATACAATACACTACCTGAGGAGAGTTGTATTGTACTAGTTTGTGTTACGATACAATACACTACCTGAGGAGAGTTGTATTGTACTTTCCGTGTTACGATACAATACACTACCTGAGGAGAGTTGTATTGTACTTTCCGTGTTACGATACAATACACTACCTGAGGAGAGTTGTATTGTACTTTCCGTGTTACGATACAATACACTACCTGAGGAGAGTTGTATTGTACGTGTCCGTGTTACGATACAATACACTACCTGAGGAGAGTTGTATTGTACGTGTCCGTGTTACGATACAATATACTACCTGAGGAGAGTTGTATTGTACTAGTTTGTGTTACGATACAATACACTACCTGAGGAGAGTTGTATTGTACTAGTTTGTGTTACGATACAATACACTACCTGAGGAGAGTTGTATTGTACTTTCCGTGTTACGATACAATACACTACCTGAGGATAGTTGTATTGTACTAGTTTGTGTTACGATACAATACACTACCTGAGGAGAGTTGTATTGTACGTGTTTGTGTTACGATACAATACACTACCTGAGGAGAGTTGTGTTGTACTTTCCGTGTTACGATACAATACACTACCTGAGGAGAGTTGTATTGTACTAGTTTGTGTTACGATACAATACACTACCTGAGGAGAGTTGTATTGTACTTTCCGTGTTACGATACAATACACTACCTGAGGAGAGTTGTATTGTACTAGTTTGTGTTACGATACAATACACTGCCTGAGGAGTGTTGTATTGTACGTGTTCGTGTTACGATACAATACACTACCTCAGGAGAGTTGTATTGTACTAGTTTGTGTTACGATACAATACACTGCCTGAGGAGAGTTGTATTGTACTAGTTTGTGTTACGATACAATACACTACCTGAGGAGAGTTGTATTGTACTAGTTTGTGTTACGATACAGTACACTACCTGAGGAGAGTTGTATTGTACTAGCTTGTGTTACGATACAATACACTGCCTGAGGAGAGTTGTATTGTACTAGTTTGTGTTACGATACAATACACTTCCTGAGAAGAGTTGTATTGTACGTGTCCGTGTTACGATACAATACACTGCCTGAGGAGAGTTGTATTGTACTAGTTTGTGTTACGATACAATACACTGCCTGAGGAGAGTCGTATTGTACTAGTTTGTGTTACGATACAATACACTACCTGAGGAGAGTTGTATTGTACTAGTTTGTGTTACGATACAATAAACTACCTGAGGAGAGTTGTATTGTACATTCCGTGTTACGATACAATACACCACCTGAGGAGAGTTGTATTGTACTAGATTGTGTTACGATACAATACACTACCTGAGGAGAGTTGTATTGTACGTGTTTGTGTTACGATACAATACACTACCTGAGGAGAGTTGTATTGTACTAGTTTGTGTTACGATACAATACACTACGTGAGAACAGTTGTATTGTACTAGTTAGTGTTACGATACAATGCACTACCTGAGGAGAGTTGTATTGTACTAGTTAGTGTTACGATACAATACACTACCTGAGGAGATTTGTATTGTACGTGTCCGTGTTACGATACAATACACTACGTGAGAACAGTTGTATTGTACTAGTTTGTGTTACGATACAATACACTACCTGAGGAGTGTTGTATTGTACGTGTTCGTGTTACGATACAATACACTACGTGAGAACAGTTGTATTTTACTAGTTTGTGTTACGATACAATACACTACCTGAGGAGTGTTGTATTGTACGTGTTCGTGTTACGATACAATACACTACCAGAGGAGAGTTGTTTTGTACTAGTTTTTGTTACGATACAATACACTACCTGAGGAGAGTTGTATTGTACGTGTCCGTGTTAGGATACAATACACTGCCTGAGGAGAGTTTATATTGTACTAGTTTGTGTTACGATACAATACACTACCTGGGGAGAGTTGTATTGTACGTGTTTCTGTTACGATACAATACACTACCTGAGGAGAGTTGTATTGTACTTTCCGTGTTACGATACAATACACTACCTGAGGAGAGTTGTATTGTACGTGTTTGTGTTACGATACAATACACTACCTGAGGAGAGTTGTATTGTACGTGTTTGTGTTACGATACAATACACTGCCTGAGGAGAGTTGTATTGTACGTGTCCGTGTTACGATACAATACACTACCTGAGGAGAGTTGTATTGTACGTGTTCGTGTTACGATACAATACACTGCCTGAGGAGAGTTGTATTGTACGTGTCCGTGTTACGATACAATGCACTACCTGAGGAGAGTTGTATTGTACTAGTTTGTGTTACGATACAATACACTACCTGAGGAGTGTTGTATTGTACTAGTTTGTGTTACGATACAATACACTACCTGAGGAGAGTTGTTTTGTACTAGTTTGTGTTACGATACAATACACTACCTGAGGAGAGTTGTATTGTACTAGTTCGTGTTAAGATAAAATACTCTACCTGAGGAGAGTTGTATTGTACTAGTTTGTGTTACGATACAATACACTACCTGAGGAGAGTTGTATTGTACTAGTTTGTGTTACGATACAATACACTACCTGAGGAGAGTTGTATTGTACTAGTTTGTGTTACGATACAATACACTACCTGAGGAGAGTTGTATTGTACTTTCCGTGTTACGATACAATACACTACCTGAGGTGAGTTGTATTGTACTTTCCGTGTTACGATACAATACACTACCTGAGGAGAGTTGTATTGTACGTGTCCGTGTTACGATACAATACACTACCTGAGGAGAGTTGTATTGTACGTGTCCGTGTTACGATACAATATACTACCTGAGGAGAGTTGTATTGTACTAGTTTGTGTTACGATACAATACACTACCTGAGGAGAGTTGTATTGTACTAGTTTGTGTTACGATACAATACACTACCTGAGGAGAGTTGTATTGTACTTTCCGTGTTACGATACAATACACTACCTGAGGATAGTTGTATTGTACTAGTTTGTGTTACGATACAATACACTACCTGAGGAGAGTTGTATTGTACGTGTTTGTGTTACGATACAATACACTACCTGAGGAGAGTTGTAGTGTACTTTCCGTGTTACGATACAATACACTACCTGAGGAGAGTGTATTGTACTAGTTTGTGTTACGATACAATACACTACCTGAGGAGAGTTGTGTTGTACTTTCCGTGTTACGATACAATACACTACCTGAGGAGAGTTGTATTGTACTAGTTTGTGTTACGATACAATACACTACCTGAGGAGAGTTGTATTGTACTTTCCGTGTTACGATACAATACACTACCTGAGGAGAGTTGTATTGTACTAGTTTGTGTTACGATACAATACACTGCCTGAGGAGTGTTGTATTGTACGTGTTCGTGTTACGATACAATACACTACCTCAGGAGAGTTGTATTGTACTAGTTTGTGTTACGATACAATACACTGCCTGAGGAGAGTTGTATTGTACTAGTTTGTGTTACGATACAATACACTACCTGAGGAGAGTTGTATTGTACTAGTTTGTGTTACGATACAGTACACTACCTGAGGAGAGTTGTATTGTACTAGCTTGTGTTACGATACAATACACTGCCTGAGGAGAGTTGTAATGTACTAGTTTGTGTTACGATACAATACACTTCCTGAGAAGAGTTGTATTGTACGTGTCCGTGTTACGATACAATACACTGCCTGAGGAGAGTTGTATTGTACTAGTTTGTGTTACGATACAATACACTGCCTGAGGAGAGTCGTATTGTACTAGTTTGTGTTACGATACAATACACTACCTGAGGAGAGTTGTATTGTACTAGTTTGTGTTACGATACAATAAACTACCTGAGGAGAGTTGTATTGTACATTCCGTGTTACGATACAATACACCACCTGAGGAGAGTTGTATTGTACTAGATTGTGTTACGATACAATACACTACCTGAGGAGAGTTGTATTGTACGTGTTTGTGTTACGATACAATACACTACCTGAGGAGAGTTGTATTGTACTAGTTTGTGTTACGATACAATACACTACGAGAGAACAGTTGTATTGTACTAGTTAGTGTTACGATACAATGCACTACCTGAGGAGAGTTGTATTGTACTAGTTAGTGTTACGATACAATACACTACCTGAGGAGATTTGTATTGTACGTGTCCGTGTTACGATACAATACACTACGTGAGAACAGTTGTATTGTACTAGTTTGTGTTACGATACAATACACTACCTGAGGAGTGTTGTATTGTACGTGTTCGTGTTACGATACAATACACTACGTGAGAACAGTTGTATTTTACTAGTTTGTGTTACGATACAATACACTACCTGAGGAGTGTTGTATTGTACGTGTTCGTGTTACGATACAATACACTACCAGAGGAGAGTTGTTTTGTACTAGTTTTTGTTACGATACAATACACTACCTGAGGAGAGTTGTATTGTACGTGTCCGTGTTAGGATACAATACACTGCCTGAGGAGAGTTTATATTGTACTAGTTTGTGTTACGATACAATACACTACCTGGGGAGAGTTGTATTGTACGTGTTTCTGTTACGATACAATACACTACCTGAGGAGAGTTGTATTGTACTTTCCGTGTTACGATACAATACACTACCTGAGGAGAGTTGTATTGTACGTGTTTGTGTTACGATACAATACACTACCTGAGGAGAGTTGTATTGTACGTGTTTGTGTTACGATACAATACACTGCCTGAGGAGAGTTGTATTGTACGTGTCCGTGTTACGATACAATACACTACCTGAGGAGAGTTGTATTGTACGTGTTCGTGTTACGATACAATACACTGCCTGAGGAGAGTTGTATTGTACGTGTCCGTGTTACGATACAATACACTACCTGAGGAGAGTTGTATTGTACTAGTTTGTGTTACGATACAATACACTACCTGAGGAGTGTTGTATTGTACTAGTTTGTGTTACGATACAATACACTACCTGAGGAGAGTTGTTTTGTACTAGTTTGTGTTACGATACAATACACTACCTGAGGAGAGTTGTATTGTACTAGTTCGTGTTAAGATAAAATACTCTACCTGAGGAGAGTTGTATTGTACTAGTTTGTGTTACGATACAATACACTACCTGAGGAGAGTTGTATTGTACTAGTTTGTGTTACGATACAATACACTACCTGAGGAGAGTTGTATTGTACTAGTTTGTGTTACGATACAATACACTACCTGAGGAGAGTTGTATTGTACTTTCCGTGTTACGATACAATACACTACCTGAGGAGAGTTGTATTGTACTTTCCGTGTTACGATACAATACACTACCTGAGGAGAGTTGTATTGTACTTTCCGTGTTACGATACAATACACTACCTGAGGAGAGTTGTATTGTACGTGTCCGTGTTACGATACAATACACTACCTGAGGAGAGTTGTATTGTACGTGTCCGTGTTACGATACAATATACTACCTGAGGAGAGTTGTATTGTACTAGTTTGTGTTACGATACAATACACTACCTGAGGAGAGTTGTATTGTACTAGTTTGTGTTACGATACAATACACTACCTGAGGAGAGTTGTATTGTACTTTCCGTGTTACGATACAATACACTACCTGAGGATAGTTGTATTGTACTAGTTTGTGTTACGATACAATACACTACCTGAGGAGAGTTGTATTGTACGTGTTTGTGTTACGATACAATACACTACCTGAGGAGAGTTGTATTGTACTTTCCGTGTTACGATACAATACACTACCTGAGGAGAGTGTATTGTACTAGTTTGTGTTACGATACAATACACTACCTGAGGAGAGTTGTGTTGTACTTTCCGTGTTACGATACAATACACTACCTGAGGAGAGTTGTATTGTACTAGTTTGTGTTACGATACAATACACTACCTGAGGAGAGTTGTATTGTACTTTCCGTGTTACGATACAATACACTACCTGAGGAGAGTTGTATTGTACTAGTTTGTGTTACGATACAATACACTGCCTGAGGAGTGTTGTATTGTACGTGTTCGTGTTACGATACAATACACTACCTCAGGAGAGTTGTATTGTACTAGTTTGTGTTACGATACAATACACTGCCTGAGGAGAGTTGTATTGTACTAGTTTGTGTTACGATACAATACACTACCTGAGGAGAGTTGTATTGTACTAGTTTGTGTTACGATACAGTACACTACCTGAGGAGAGTTGTATTGTACTAGCTTGTGTTACGATACAATACACTGCCTGAGGAGAGTTGTATTGTACTAGTTTGTGTTACGATACAATACACTTCCTGAGAAGAGTTGTATTGTACGTGTCCGTGTTACGATACAATACACTGCCTGAGGAGAGTTGTATTGTACTAGTTTGTGTTACGATACAATACACTGCCTGAGGAGAGTCGTATTGTACTAGTTTGTGTTACGATACAATACACTACCTGAGGAGAGTTGTATTGTACTAGTTTGTGTTACGATACAATAAACTACCTGAGGAGAGTTGTATTGTACATTCCGTGTTACGATACAATACACCACCTGAGGAGAGTTGTATTGTACTAGATTGTGTTACGATACAATACACTACCTGAGGAGAGTTGTATTGTACGTGTTTGTGTTACGATACAATACACTACCTGAGGAGAGTTGTATTGTACTAGTTTGTGTTACGATACAATACACTACGTGAGAACAGTTGTATTGTACTAGTTAGTGTTACGATACAATGCACTACCTGAGGAGAGTTGTATTGTACTAGTTAGTGTTACGATACAATACACTACCTGAGGAGATTTGTATTGTACGTGTCCGTGTTACGATACAATACACTACGTGAGAACAGTTGTATTGTACTAGTTTGTGTTACGATACAATACACTACCTGAGGAGTGTTGTATTGTACGTGTTCGTGTTACGATACAATACACTACCTGAGGAGAGTTGTTTTGTACTAGTTTGGGTTACGATACAATACACTACCTGAGGAGAGTTGTATTGTTCTAGTTCGTGTTACGATACAATACACTACCTGAGGAGAGTTGTATTGTACTAGTTTGTGTTACGATACAATACACTACCTGAGGAGAGTTGTATTGTACTAGTTTGTGTTACGATACAATACACTACCTGAGGAGTGTTGTATTGTACTAGTTTGTGTTACGATACAATACACTACCTGAGGAGAGTTGTATTGTACTAGTTAGTGTTACGATACAATACACTACCTGAGGAGAGTTGTATTGTACTAGTTAGTGTTACGATACAATACACTACCTGAGGAGTGTTGTATTGTACGTGTCCGTGTTACGATACAATACACTACCTGAGGAGAGTTGTATTGTACTAGTTTGTGTTACGATACAATACATTACCTGAGGAGAATTGTATTGTACTAATTAGTGTTACGATACAATACACTACCTGAGGAGAGTTGTATTGTACGTGTCCGTGTTACGATATAATACACTACCTGAGGAGAGTTGTATTGTACTAGTTTGTGTTACGATACAATACACTACCTGAGGAGAGTTGTATTGTACGTGTTTGTGTTACGATACAATACACTACCTGAGGAGAGTTGTATTGTACTTTCCGTGTTACGATACGATACACTACCTGAGGAGAGTTGTATTGTACGTGTTTGTGTTACGATACAATACACTGCCTGAGGAGAGTTGTATTGTACTAGTTTGTGTTACGATACAATACACTACCTGAGGAGAGTTGTATTGTACTTTCCGTGTTACGATACAATACACTACGTGAGAACAGTTGTATTTTACTAGTTTGTGTTACGATACAATACACTACCTGAGGAGTGTTGTATTGTACGTGTTCGTGTTACGATACAATACACTACCAGAGGAGAGTTGTTTTGTACTAGTTTGTGTTACGATACAATACACTACCTGAGGAGAGTTGTATTGCACTTTCCGTGTTACGATACAATACACTACCTGAGGAGAGTTGTATTGTACTTTCCGTGTTACGATACAATACACTACGTGAGAACAGTTGTATTCTACTAGTTTGTGTTACGATACAATACACTACCTGAGGAGTGTTGTATTGTACGTGTTTGTGTTACGATACAATACACTGCCTGAGGAGAGTTGTTTTGTACTAGTTTGTGTTACGATACAATACACTACCTGAGGAGAGCTGTATTGTACTTTCTGTGTTACGATACAATACACTACGTGAGAACAGTTGTATTTTACTAGTTTGTGTTACGATACAATACACTACCTGAGGAGTGTTGTATTGTACGTGTTCGTATTACGATACAATACACTACGTGAGAACAGTTGTATTTTACTAGTTTGTGTTACGATACAATACACTACCTGAGGAGTGTTGTATTGTACGTGTTCGTGTTACGATACAATACACTACCAGAGGAGAGTTGTTTTGTACTAGTTTGTGTTACGATACAATACACTACCTGAGGAGAGTTGTATTGTACGTGTCCGTGTTAGGATACAATACACTGCCTGAGGAGAGTTTATATAGTACTAGTTTGTGTTACGATACAATACACTACCTGGGGAGCGTTGTATTGTACGTGTTTCTGTTACGATACAATACACTACCTGAGGAGAGTTGTATTGTACTTTCCGTGTTACGATACAATACACTACCTGAGGAGAGTTGTATTGTACGTGTTTGTGTTACGATACAATACACTACCTGAGGAGAGTTGTATTGTACGTGTTTGTGTTACGATACAATACACTGCCTGAGGAGAGTTGTATTGTACGTGTCCGTGTTACGATACAATACACTACCTGAGGAGAGTTGTATTGTACGTGTTCGTGTTACGATACAATACACTGCCTGAGGAGAGTTGTATTGTACGTGTCCGTGTTACGATACAATACACTACCTGAGGAGAGTTGTTTTGTACTAGTTTGTGTTACGATACAATACACTACCTGAGGAGAGTTGTATTGTACTAGTTCGTGTTACGATAAAATACTCTACCTGAGGAGAGTTGTATTGTACTAGTTTGTGTTACGATACAATACACTACCTGAGGAGAGTTGTATTGTACTAGTTTGTGTTACGATACAATACACTACCTGAGGAGTGTTGTATTGTACTAGTTTGTGTTACGATACAATACACTACCTGAGGAGAGTTGTATTGTACTAGTTAGTGTTACGATACAATACACTACCTGAGGAGAGTTGTATTGTACTAGTTAGTGTTACGATACAATACACTACCTGAGGAGTGTTGTATAGTACGTGTCCGTGTTACGATACAATACACTACCTGAGGAGAGTTGTATTGTACTAGTTTGTGTTACGATACAATACACTGCCTGAGGAGAATTGTATTGTACTTGTTAGTGTTACGATACAATAAACTACCTGAGGAGAGTGTATTGTACTTTCCGTGTTACGATACAATACACTACGTGAGGAGAGTTGTATTGTACGTGTTTGTGTTACGATACAATACACTGCCTGAGGAGAGTTGTATTGTACTAGTTTGTGTTACGATACAATTCACTACCTGAGGAGAGTTGTATTGTACTAGTTTGTGTTACGATACAATACACAACCTGAGGAGAGTTGTATTGTACTTTCCGTGTTACGATACAATACACTACGTGAGAACAGTTGTATTGTACTAGTTTGTGTTACGATACAATACACTACCTGAGGAGTGTTGTATTGTACGTGTTCGTGTTACGATACAATACACTACCTGAGGAGAGTTGTTTTGTACTAGCTTGTGTTACGATACAATACACTACCTGAGGAGAGTTGTATTGCACTTTCCGTGTTACGATACAATACACAACCTGAGGAGAGTTGTATTGTACTAGTTTGTGTTACGATACAATACACTACCTGAGGAGAGTTGTATTGTACGTGTTTGTGTTACGATACAATACACTACCTGAGGAGAGTTGAATTGTACTTTCCGTGTTACGATACAATACACTACCTGAGGAGAGTTGTATTGTACGTGTTTGTGTTACGATACAATACACTACCTGAGGAGAGTTGTATTGTACGTGTTTGTGTTACGATACAATACACTGCCTGAGGAGAGTTGTATTGTACGTGTCCGTGTTACGATACAATACACTACCTGAGGAGAGTTGTATTGTACGTGTTTGTGTTACGATACAATACACTGCCTGAGGAGAGTTGTATTGTACGTGTCCGTGTTACAATACAATACACTACCTGAGGAGAGTTGTATTGTACGTGTTCGTGTTACGATACAATACACTGCCTGAGGAGAGTTGTATTGTACGTGTCCGTGTTACGATACAATACACTACCTGAGGAGAGTTGTATTGTACTTTCCGTGTTACGATACAATACACTACCTGAGGAGAGTTGTATTGTACGTGTTTGTGTTACGATACAATACACTACCTGAGGAGAGTTGTATTGTACTTTCCGTGTTACGATACAATACACTGCCTGAGGAGAGTTGTATTGTACTTTCCGTGTTACGATACAATACACTACCTGAGGAGAGTTGTATTGTACGTGTTCGTGTTAAGATACAATACACTACCTGAGGAGAGTTGTATTGTACTAGTTTGTGTAACGATACAATACACTACCTGAGGAGAGTTGTATTGTACTAGTTTGTGTAACGATACAATACACTACCTGAGGAGAGTTGTATTGTACTAGTTCGTGTTACGATACAATACACTACCTGAGGAGAGTTGTATTGTACTAGTTTGTGTTACGATACAATACACTACCTGAGGAGAGTTGTATTGTACTAGTTTGTGTTACGATACAATACACTACCTGAGGAGAGTTGTATTGTACTAGTTTGTGTTACGATACAATACACTACCTGAGGAGAGTTGTATTGTACTTTCCGTGTTACGATACAATACACTACCTGAGGAGAGTTGTATTATACTAGTTTGTGTTACGATACAATACACTACCTGAGGAGAGTTGTATTGTACGTGTTTGTGTTACGATACAATACTCTGCCTGAGGAGAGTTGTATTGTACTAGTTTGTGTTACGATACAATACACTACCGGAGGAGAGTTGTATTGTACGTGTTCGTGTTACGATACAATACATTACCTGAGGACAGTTGTATTGTACTTTCCGTGTTACGAAGCAATACACTACCTGAGGTGAGTTGTATTGTACTAGTTTGTGTTACGATACAATACACTACCTGAGGAGAGTTGTATTGTTCTTTCCGTGTTACGATACAATACACTACCTGAGGAGAGTTGTATTGTACTAGTTTGTGTTACGATACAATACACTACCTGAGGAGAGTTGTATTGTACTTTCCGTGTTACGATACAATACACTACCTGAGGAGAGTTGTATTGTACTAGTTTGTGTTACGATACAATACACTACCTGAGGAGAGTTGTATTGTACTTTCCGTGTTACGATACTATACACTGCCTGAGGAGAGTTGTATTGTACTTTCCGTGTTACGATACAATACACTACCTGAGGAGAGTTGTATTGTACTTGTTTGTGTTACGATACAATACACTACCTGAGGAGAGTTGTATTGTACTTTCCGTGTTACGATACAATACACTACCTGAAGAGAGATGTATTGTACGTGTTTGTGTTACGATACAATACACTACCTGAGGAGTGTTGTATTGTACGTGTTCGTGTTACAATCCAATACACTGCCTGAGGAGAGTTGTGTTGTACTAGTTTGTGTTACGATACAATACACTACCTGAGGAGAGTTGTATTGTACGTGTTTGTGTTACGATACAATACACTACCTAAGGAGAGTTGTATTGTACGTGTTCGTGTTACGATACAATACACTACCTGAGGAGAGTTGTATTGTACTAGTTTGTGTTACGATACAATACACTACCTGAGGAGAGTTGTATTGTACTAGTTTGTGTTACGATACAATACACTACCTGAGGAGAGTCGTATTGTACTTTCCGTGTTTCGATACAATACACTACCTGAGGAGAGTTGTATTGTACTTTCCGTGTTACGATACAATACACTACCTGAGGAGAGTTGTATTGTACTTTCCGTGTTACGATACAATACACTACCTGAGGAGAGTTGTATTGTACGTGTCCGTGTTACGATACAATACACTACCTGAGGAGAATTGTATTGTACGTGTCCGTTTTACGATACAATACACTACCTGAGGAGAGTTGTATTGTACTAGTTTGTGTTACGATACAATACACTACCTGAGGAGAGTTGTATTGTACTAGTTTGTGTTACGATACAATACACTACCTGAGGAGAGTTGTATTGCACTTTCCGTGTTACGATACAATACACTACCTGAGGATAGTTGTATTGTACTAGTTTGTGTTACGATACAATACACTACCTGAGGAGAGTTGTATTGTACGTGTTTGTGTTACGATACAATACACTACCTGAGGAGAGTTGTATTGTACCTTCCGTGTTACGATACAATGCACTACCTGAGGAGAGTTGTATTGTACTAGTTTGTGTTACGATACAATACACTACCTGAGGAGAGTTGTATTGTACGTGTTTGTGTTACGATACAATACACTACCTGAGGAGAGTTGTATTGTACGTGTTTGTGTTACGATACAATACACTGCCTGAGGAGAGTTGTATTGTACGTGTCCGTGTTACGATACAATACACTACCTGAGGAGAGTTGTATTGTACGTGTTTGTGTTACGATACAATACACTGCCTGAGGAGAGTTGTATTGTACGTGTCCGTGTTACAATACAATACACTACCTGAGGAGAGTTGTATTGTACGTGTTCGTGTTACGATACAATACACTGCCTGAGGAGAGTTGTATTGTACGTGTCCGTGTTACGATACAATACACTACCTGAGGAGAGTTGTATTGTACTTTCCGTGTTACGATACAATACACTACCTGAGGAGAGTTGTATTGTACGTGTTTGTGTTACGATACAATACACTACCTGAGGAGAGTTGTATTGTACTTTCCGTGTTACGATACAATACACTGCCTGAGGAGAGTTGTATTGTACTTTCCGTGTTACGATACAATACACTACCTGAGGAGAGTTGTATTGTACGTGTTCGTGTTAAGATACAATACACTACCTGAGGAGAGTTGTATTGTACTAGTTTGTGTAACGATACAATACACTACCTGAGGAGAGTTGTATTGTACTAGTTTGTGTAACGATACAATACACTACCTGAGGAGAGTTGTATTGTACTAGTTCGTGTTACGATACAATACACTACCTGAGGAGAGTTGTATTGTACTAGTTTGTGTTACGATACAATACACTACCTGAGGAGAGTTGTATTGTACTAGTTTGTGTTACGATACAATACACTACCTGAGGAGAGTTGTATTGTACTAGTTTGTGTTACGATACAATACACTACCTGAGGAGAGTTGTATTGTACTTTCCGTGTTACGATACAATACACTACCTGAGGAGAGTTGTATTATACTAGTTTGTGTTACGATACAATACACTACCTGAGGAGAGTTGTATTGTACGTGTTTGTGTTACGATACAATACTCTGCCTGAGGAGAGTTGTATTGTACTAGTTTGTGTTACGATACAATACACTACCGGAGGAGAGTTGTATTGTACGTGTTCGTGTTACGATACAATACATTACCTGAGGACAGTTGTATTGTACTTTCCGTGTTACGAAGCAATACACTACCTGAGGTGAGTTGTATTGTACTAGTTTGTGTTACGATACAATACACTACCTGAGGAGAGTTGTATTGTTCTTTCCGTGTTACGATACAATACACTACCTGAGGAGAGTTGTATTGTACTAGTTTGTGTTACGATACAATACACTACCTGAGGAGAGTTGTATTGTACTTTCCGTGTTACGATACAATACACTACCTGAGGATAGTTGTATTGTACTAGTTTGTGTTACGATACAATACACTACCTGAGGAGAGTTGTATTGTACGTGTTTGTGTTACGATACAATACACTACCTGAGGAGAGTTGTATTGTACTTTCCGTGTTACGATACAATACACTACCTGAGGAGAGTGTATTGTACTAGTTTGTGTTACGATACAATACACTACCTGAGGAGAGTTGTGTTGTACTTTCCGTGTTACGATACAATACACTACCTGAGGAGAGTTGTATTGTACTAGTTTGTGTTACGATACAATACACTACCTGAGGAGAGTTGTATTGTACTTTCCGTGTTACGATACAATACACTACCTGAGGAGAGTTGTATTGTACTAGTTTGTGTTACGATACAATACACTGCCTGAGGAGTGTTGTATTGTACGTGTTCGTGTTACGATACAATACACTACCTCAGGAGAGTTGTATTGTACTAGTTTGTGTTACGATACAATACACTGCCTGAGGAGAGTTGTATTGTACTAGTTTGTGTTACGATACAATACACTACCTGAGGAGAGTTGTATTGTACTAGTTTGTGTTACGATACAGTACACTACCTGAGGAGAGTTGTATTGTACTAGCTTGTGTTACGATACAATACACTGCCTGAGGAGAGTTGTATTGTACTAGTTTGTGTTACGATACAATACACTTCCTGAGAAGAGTTGTATTGTACGTGTCCGTGTTACGATACAATACACTGCCTGAGGAGAGTTGTATTGTACTAGTTTGTGTTACGATACAATACACTGCCTGAGGAGAGTCGTATTGTACTAGTTTGTGTTACGATACAATACAATACCTGAGGAGAGTTGTATTGTACTAGTTTGTGTTACGATACAATAAACTACCTGAGGAGAGTTGTATTGTACATTCCGTGTTACGATACAATACACCACCTGAGGAGAGTTGTATTGTACTAGATTGTGTTACGATACAATACACTACCTGAGGAGAGTTGTATTGTACGTGTTTGTGTTACGATACAATACACTACGTGAGAACAGTTGTATTGTACTAGTTAGTGTTACGATACAATGCACTACCTGAGGAGAGTTGTATTGTACTAGTTAGTGTTACGATACAATACACTACCTGAGGAGATTTGTATTGTACGTGTCCGTGTTACGATACAATACACTACGTGAGAACAGTTGTATTGTACTAGTTTGTGTTACGATACAATACACTACCTGAGGAGTGTTGTATTGTACGTGTTCGTGTTACGATACAATACACTACCTGAGGAGAGTTGTTTTCTACTAGTTTGGGTTACGATACAATACACTACCTGAGGAGAGTTGTATTGTTCTAGTTCGTGTTACGATACAATACACTACCTGAGGAGAGTTGTATTGTACTAGTTTGTGTTACGATACAATACACTACCTGAGGAGAGTTGTATTGTACTAGTTTGTGTTACGATACAATACACTACCTGAGGAGTGTTGTATTGTACTAGTTTGTGTTACGATACAATACACTACCTGAGGAGAGTTGTATTGTACTAGTTAGTGTTACGATACAATACACTACCTGAGGAGAGTTGTATTGTACTAGTTAGTGTTACGATACAATACACTACCTGAGGAGTGTTGTATTGTACGTGTCCGTGTTACGATACAATACACTACCTGAGGAGAGTTGTATTGTACTAGTTTGTGTTACGATACAATACATTACCTGAGGAGAATTGTATTGTACTAGTTAGTGTTACGATACAATACACTACCTGAGGAGAGTTGTATTGTACGTGTCCGTGTTACGATATAATACACTACCTGAGGAGAGTTGTATTGTACTAGTTTGTGTTACGATACAATACACTACCTGAGGAGAGTTGTATTGTACGTGTTTGTGTTACGATACAATACACTACCTGAGGAGAGTTGTATTGTACTTTCCGTGTTACGATACGATACACTAACTGAGGAGAGTTGTATTGTACGTGTTTGTGTTACGATACAATACACTGCCTGAGGAGAGTTGTATTGTACTAGTTTGTGTTACGATACAATACACTACCTGAGGAGAGTTGTATTGTACTTTCCGTGTTACGATACAATACACTACGTGAGAACAGTTGTATTTTACTAGTTTGTGTTACGATACAATACACTACCTGAGGAGTGTTGTATTGTACGTGTTCGTGTTACGATACAATACACTACCAGAGGAGAGTTGTTTTGTACTAGTTTGTGTTACGATACAATACACTACCTGAGGAGAGTTGTATTGCACTTTCCGTGTTACGATACAATACACTACCTGAGGAGAGTTGTATTGTACTTTCCGTGTTACGATACAATACACTACGTGAGAACAGTTGTATTTTACTAGTTTGTGTTACGATACAATACACTACCTGAGGAGTGTTGTATTGTACGTGTTTGTGTTACGATACAATACACTGCCTGAGGAGAGTTGTTTTGTACTAGTTTGTGTTACGATACAATACACTACCTGAGGAGAGCTGTATTGTACTTTCTGTGTTACGATACAATACACTACGTGAGAACAGTTGTATTTTACTAGTTTGTGTTACGATACAATACACTACCTGAGGAGTGTTGTATTGTACGTGTTCGTATTACGATACAATACACTACGTGAGAACAGTTGTATTTTACTAGTTTGTGTTACGATACAATACACTACCTGAGGAGTGTTGTATTGTACGTGTTCGTGTTACGATACAATACACTACCAGAGGAGAGTTGTTTTGTACTAGTTTGTGTTACGATACAATACACTACCTGAGGAGAGTTGTATTGTACGTGTCCGTGTTAGGATACAATACACTGCCTGAGGAGAGTTTATATTGTACTAGTTTGTGTTACGATACAATACACTACCTGGGGAGCGTTGTATTGTACGTGTTTCTGTTACGATACAATACACTACCTGAGGAGAGTTGTATTGTACTTTCCGTGTTACGATACAATACACTACCTGAGGAGAGTTGTATTGTACGTGTTTGTGTTACGATACAATACACTACCTGAGGAGAGTTGTATTGTACGTGTTTGTGTTACGATACAATACACTGCCTGAGGAGAGTTGTATTGTACGTGTCCGTGTTACGATACAATACACTACCTGAGGAGAGTTGTATTGTACGTGTTCGTGGTACGATACAATACACTGCCTGAGGAGAGTTGTATTGTACGTGTCCGTGTTACGATACAATACACTACCTGAGGAGAGTTGTTTTGTACTAGTTTGTGTTACGATACAATACACTACCTGAGGAGAGTTGTATTGTACTAGTTCGTGTTACGATAAAATACTCTACCTGAGGAGAGTTGTATTGTACTAGTTTGTGTTACGATACAATACACTACCTGAGGAGAGTTGTATTGTACTAGTTTGTGTTACGATACAATACACTACCTGAGGAGTGTTGTATTGTACTAGTTTGTGTTACGATACAATACACTACCTGAGGAGAGTTGTATTGTACTAGTTAGTGTTACGATACAATACACTACCTGAGGAGAGTTGTATTGTACTAGTTAGTGTTACGATACAATACACTACCTGAGGAGTGTTGTATAGTACGTGTCCGTGTTACGATACAATACACTACCTGAGGAGAGTTGTATTGTACTAGTTTGTGTTACGATACAATACACTGCCTGAGGAGAATTGTATTGTACTTGTTAGTGTTACGATACAATAAACTACCTGAGGAGAGTTGTATTGTACTTTCTGTGTTACGATACAATACACTACGTGAGGAGAGTTGTATTGTACGTGTTTGTGTTACGATACAATACACTGCCTGAGGAGAGTTGTATTGTACTAGTTTGTGTTACGATACAATTCACTACCTGAGGAGAGTTGTATTGTACTAGTTTGTGTTACGATACAATACACAACCTGAGGAGAGTTGTATTGTACTTTCCGTGTTACGATACAATACACTACGTGAGAACAGTTGTATTGTACTAGTTTGTGTTACGATACAATACACTACCTGAGGAGTGTTGTATTGTACGTGTTCGTGTTACGATACAATACACTACCTGAGGAGAGTTGTTTTGTACTAGCTTGTGTTACGATACAATACACTACCTGAGGAGAGTTGTATTGCACTTTCCGTGTTACGATACAATACACAACCTGAGGAGAGTTGTATTGTACTAGTTTGTGTTACGATACAATACACTACCTGAGGAGAGTTGTATTGTACGTGTTTGTGTTACGATACAATACACTACCTGAGGAGAGTTGAATTGTACTTTCCGTGTTACGATACAATACACTACCTGAGGAGAGTTGTATTGTACGTGTTTGTGTTACGATACAATACACTACCTGAGGAGAGTTGTATTGTACGTGTTTGTGTTACGATACAATACACTGCCTGAGGAGAGTTGTATTGTACGTGTCCGTGTTACGATACAATACACTACCTGAGGAGAGTTGTATTGTACGTGTTTGTGTTACGATACAATACACTGCCTGAGGAGAGTTGTATTGTACGTGTCCGTGTTACAATACAATACACTACCTGAGGAGAGTTGTATTGTACGTGTTCGTGTTACGATACAATACACTGCCTGAGGAGAGTTGTATTGTACGTGTCCGTGTTACGATACAATACACTACCTGAGGAGAGTTGTATTGTACTTTCCGTGTTACGATACAATACACTACCTGAGGAGAGTTGTATTGTACGTGTTTGTGTTACGATACAATACACTACCTGAGGAGAGTTGTATTGTACTTTCCGTGTTACGATACAATACACTGCCTGAGGAGAGTTGTATTGTACTTTCCGTGTTACGATACAATACACTACCTGAGGAGAGTTGTATTGTACGTGTTCGTGTTAAGATACAATACACTACCTGAGGAGAGTTGTATTGTACTAGTTTGTGTAACGATACAATACACTACCTGAGGAGAGTTGTATTGTACTAGTTTGTGTAACGATACAATACACTACCTGAGGAGAGTTGTATTGTACTAGTTCGTGTTACGATACAATACACTACCTGAGGAGAGTTGTATTGTACTAGTTTGTGTTACGATACAATACACTACCTGAGGAGAGTTGTATTGTACTAGTTTGTGTTACGATACAATACACTACCTGAGGAGAGTTGTATTGTACTAGTTTGTGTTACGATACAATACACTACCTGAGGAGAGTTGTATTGTACTTTCCGTGTTACGATACAATACACTACCTGAGGAGAGTTGTATTATACTAGTTTGTGTTACGATACAATACACTACCTGAGGAGAGTTGTATTGTACGTGTTTGTGTTACGATACAATACTCTGCCTGAGGAGAGTTGTATTGTACTAGTTTGTGTTACGATACAATACACTACCGGAGGAGAGTTGTATTGTACGTGTTCGTGTTACGATACAATACATTACCTGAGGACAGTTGTATTGTACTTTCCGTGTTACGAAGCAATACACTACCTGAGGTGAGTTGTATTGTACTAGTTTGTGTTACGATACAATACACTACCTGAGGAGAGTTGTATTGTTCTTTCCGTGTTACGATACAATACACTACCTGAGGAGAGTTGTATTGTACTAGTTTGTGTTACGATACAATACACTACCTGAGGAGAGTTGTATTGTACTTTCCGTGTTACGATACAATACACTACCTGAGGAGAGTTGTATTGTACTAGTTTGTGTTACGATACAATACACTACCTGAGGAGAGTTGTATTGTACTTTCCGTGTTACGATACTATACACTGCCTGAGGAGAGTTGTATTGTACTTTCCGTGTTACGATACAATACACTACCTGAGGAGAGTTGTATTGTACTTGTTTGTGTTACGATACAATACACTACCTGAGGAGAGTTGTATTGTACTTTCCGTGTTACGATACAATACACTACCTGAAGAGAGATGTATTGTACGTGTTTGTGTTACGATACAATACACTACCTGAGGAGTGTTGTATTGTACGTGTTCGTGTTACAATCCAATACACTGCCTGAGGAGAGTTGTGTTGTACTAGTTTGTGTTACGATACAATACACTACCTGAGGAGAGTTGTATTGTACGTGTTTGTGTTACGATACAATACACTACCTAAGGAGAGTTGTATTGTACGTGTTCGTGTTACGATACAATACACTACCTGAGGAGAGTTGTATTGTACTAGTTTGTGTTACGATACAATACACTACCTGAGGAGAGTTGTATTGTACTAGTTTGTGTTACGATACAATACACTACCTGAGGAGAGTCGTATTGTACTTTCCGTGTTTCGATACAATACACTACCTGAGGAGAGTTGTATTGTACTTTCCGTGTTACGATACAATACACTACCTGAGGAGAGTTGTATTGTACTTTCCGTGTTACGATACAATACACTACCTGAGGAGAGTTGTATTGTACGTGTCCGTGTTACGATACAATACACTACCTGAGGAGAATTGTATTGTACGTGTCCGTTTTACGATACAATACACTACCTGAGGAGAGTTGTATTGTACTAGTTTGTGTTACGATACAATACACTACCTGAGGAGAGTTGTATTGTACTAGTTTGTGTTACGATACAATACACTACCTGAGGAGAGTTGTATTGCACTTTCCGTGTTACGATACAATACACTACCTGAGGATAGTTGTATTGTACTAGTTTGTGTTACGATACAATACACTACCTGAGGAGAGTTGTATTGTACGTGTTTGTGTTACGATACAATACACTACCTGAGGAGAGTTGTATTGTACCTTCCGTGTTACGATACAATGCACTACCTGAGGAGAGTTGTATTGTACTAGTTTGTGTTACGATACAATACACTACCTGAGGAGAGTTGTATTGTACGTGTTTGTGTTACGATACAATACACTACCTGAGGAGAGTTGTATTGTACTTTCCGTGTTACGATACAATACACTACCTGAGGAGAGTTGTATTGTACTAGTTTGTGTTACGATACAATACACTGCCTGAGGAGTGTTGTATTGTACGTGTTCATGTTACGATACAATACACTACCTCAGGAGAGTTGTATTGTACTAGTTTGTGTTACGATATAATACACTGCCTGAGGAGAGTTGTATTGTACGTGTTTGTGTTACGATACAATACACTGCCTGAGGAGAGTTGTATTGTACTAGTTTGTGTTACGATACAATACACTACCTGAGGTGAGTTGTATTGTACTAGTTTGTGTTACGATACAATACACTACCTGAGGAGAGTTGTATTGTACTTTCCGTGTTACGATACAATACACTACGTGAGAACAGTTGTATTTTACTAGTTTGTGTTACGATACAATACACTACCTGAGGAGTGTTGTATTGTACGTGTTCGTGTTACGATACAATACACTACCAGAAGAGAGTTGTTTTGTACTAGTTTGTGTTACGATACAATACACTACCTGAGGAGAGTTGTATTGCACTTTCCGTGTTACGATACAATACACTACCTGAGGAGAGTTGTATTGTACTTTCCGTGTTACGATACAATACACTACGTGAGAACAGTTGTATTTTACTAGTTTGTGTTACGATACAATACACTACCTGAGGAGTGTTGTATTGTACGTGTTTGTGTTACGATACAATACACTGCCTGAGGAGAGTTGTTTTGTACTAGTTTGTGTTACGATACAATACACTACCTGAGGAGAGTTGTATTGTACTTTCCGTGTTACGATTCAATACACTACGTGAGAACAGTTGTATTTTACTAGTTTGTGTTACGATACAATACACTACCTGAGGAGTGTTGTATTGTACGTGTTCGTGTTACGATACAATACACTACGTGAGAACAGTTTTATTTTACTAGTTTGTGTTACGATACAATACACTACCTGAGGAGTGTTGTATTGTACGTGTTCGTGTTACGATACAATACACTACCAGAGGAGAGTTGTTTTGTACTAGTTTTTGTTACGATACAATACACTACCTGAGGAGAGTTGTATTGTACGTGTCCGTGTTAGGATACAATACACTGCCTGAGGAGAGTTTATATTGTACTAGTTTGTGTTACGATACAATACACTACCTGGGGAGAGTTGTATTGTACGTGTTTCTGTTACGATACAATACACTACCTGAGGAGAGTTGTATTGTACTTTCCGTGTTACGATACAATACACTACCTGAGGAGAGTTGTATTGTACGTGTTTGTGTTACGATACAATACACTACCTGAGGAGAGTTGTATTGTACGTGTTTGTGTTACGATACAATACACTGCCTGAGGAGAGTTGTATTGTACGTGTCCGTGTTACGATACAATACACTACCTGAGGAGAGTTGTATTGTACGTGTTCGTGTTACGATACAATACACTGCCTGAGGAGAGTTGTATTGTACGTGTCCGTGTTACGATAAAATACACTACCTGAGGAGAGTTGTATTGTACTAGTTTGTGTTACGATACAATACACTACCTGAGGAGTGTTGTATTGTACTAGTTTGTGTTACGATACAATACACTACCTGAGGAGAGTTGTTTTGTACTAGTTTGTGTTACGATACAATACACTACCTGAGGAGAGTTGTATTGTACTAGTTCGTGTTAAGATAAAATACTCTACCTGAGGAGAGTTGTATTGTACTAGTTTGTGTTACGATACAATACACTACCTGAGGAGAGTTGTATTGTACTAGTTTGTGTTACGATACAATACACTACCTGAGGAGAGTTGTATTGTACTAGTTTGTGTTACGATACAATACACTACCTGAGGAGAGTTGTATTGTACTTTCCGTGTTACGATACAATACACTACCTGAGGAGAGTTGTATTGTACTTTCCGTGTTACGATACAATACACTACCTGAGGAGAGTTGTATTGTACTTTCCGTGTTACGATACAATACACTACCTGAGGAGAGTTGTATTGTACGTGTCCGTGTTACGATACAATACACTACCTGAGGAGAGTTGTATTGTACGTGTCCGTGTTACGATACAATATACTACCTGAGGAGAGTTGTATTGTACTAGTTTGTGTTACGATACAATACACTACCTGAGGAGAGTTGTATTGTACTAGTTTGTGTTACGATACAATACACTACCTGAGGAGAGTTGTATTGTACTTTCCGTGTTACGATACAATACACTACCTGAGGATAGTTGTAATGTACTAGTTTGTGTTACGATACAATACACTACCTGAGGAGAGTTGTATTGTACGTGTTTGTGTTACGATACAATACACTACCTGAGGAGAGTTGTATTGTACTTTCCGTGTTACGATACAATACACTACCTGAGGAGAGTGTATTGTACTAGTTTGTGTTACGATACAATACACTACCTGAGGAGAGTTGTGTTGTACTTTCCGTGTTACGATACAATACACTACCTGAGGAGAGTTGTATTGTACTAGTTTGTGTTACGATACAATACACTACCTGAGGAGAGTTGTATTGTACTTTCCGTGTTACGATACAATACACTACCTGAGGAGAGTTGTATTGTACTAGTTTGTGTTACGATACAATACACTGCCTGAGGAGTGTTGTATTGTACGTGTTCGTGTTACGATACAATACACTACCTCAGGAGAGTTGTATTGTACTAGTTTGTGTTACGATACAATACACTGCCTGAGGAGAGTTGTATTGTACTAGTTTGTGTTACGATACAATACACTACCTGAGGAGAGTTGTATTGTACTAGTTTGTGTTACGATACAGTACACTACCTGAGGAAAGTTGTATTGTACTAGCTTGTGTTACGATACAATACACTGCCTGAGGAGAGTTGTATTGTACTAGTTTGTGTTACGATACAATACACTTCCTGAGAAGAGTTGTATTGTACGTGTCCGTGTTACGATACAATACACTGCCTGAGGAGAGTTGTATTGTACTAGTTTGTGTTACGATACAATACACGGCCTGAGGAGAGTCGTATTGTACTAGTTTGTGTTACGATACAATACACTACCTGAGGAGAGTTGTATTGTACTAGTTTGTGTTACGATACAATAAACTACCTGAGGAGAGTTGTATTGTACATTCCGTGTTACGATACAATACACCACCTGAGGAGAGTTGTATTGTACTAGATTGTGTTACGATACAATACACTACCTGAGGAGAGTTGTATTGTACGTGTTTGTGTTACGATACAATACACTACCTGAGGAGAGTTGTATTGTACTAGTTTGTGTTACGATACAATACACTACGTGAGAACAGTTGTATTGTACTAGTTAGTGTTACGATACAATGCACTACCTGAGGAGAGTTGTATTGTACTAGTTAGTGTTACGATACAATACACTACCTGAGGAGATTTGTATTGTACGTGTCCGTGTTACGATACAATACACTACGTGAGAACAGTTGTATTGTACTAGTTTGTGTTACGATACAATACACTACCTGAGGAGTGTTGTATTGTACGTGTTCGTGTTACGATACAATACACTACCTGAGGAGAGTTGTTTTGTACTAGTTTGGGTTACGATACAATACACTACCTGAGGAGAGTTGTATTGTTCTAGTTCGTGTTACGATACAATACACTACCTGAGGAGAGTTGTATTGTACTAGTTTGTGTTACGATACAATACACTACCTGAGGAGAGTTGTATTGTACTAGTTTGTGTTACGATACAATAAACTACCTGAGGAGTGTTGTATTGTACTAGTTTGTGTTACGATACAATACACTACCTGAGGAGAGTTGTATTGTACTAGTTAGTGTTACGATACAATACACTACCTGAGGAGAGTTGTATTGTACTAGTTAGTGTTACGATACAATACACTACCTGAGGAGTGTTGTATTGTACGTGTCCGTGTTACGATACAATACACTACCTGAGGAGAGTTGTATTGTACTAGTTTGTGTTACGATACAATACATTACCTGAGGAGAATTGTATTGTACTAGTTAGTGTTACGATACAATACACTACCTGAGGAGAGTTGTATTGTACGTGTCCGTGTTACGATATAATACACTACCTGAGGAGAGTTGTATTGTACTAGTTTGTGTTACGATACAATACACTACCTGAGGAGAGTTGTATTGTACGTGTTTGTGTTACGATACAATACACTACCTGAGGAGAGTTGTATTGTACTTTCCGTGTTACGATACGATACACTACCTGAGGAGAGTTGTATTGTACGTGTTTGTGTTACGATACAATACACTGCCTGAGGAGAGTTGTATTGTACTAGTTTGTGTTACGATACAATACACTACCTGAGGAGAGTTGTATTGTACTTTCCGTGTTACGATACAATACACTACGTGAGAACAGTTGTATTTTACTAGTTTGTGTTACGATACAATACACTACCTGAGGAGTGTTGTATTGTACGTGTTCGTGTTACGATACAATACACTACCAGAGGAGAGTTGTTTTGTACTAGTTTGTGTTACGATACAATACACTACCTGAGGAGAGTTGTATTGCACTTTCCGTGTTACGATACAATACACTACCTGAGGAGAGTTGTATTGTACTTTCCGTGTTACGATACAATACACTACGTGAGAACAGTTGTATTTTACTAGTTTGTGTTACGATACAATACACTACCTGAGGAGTGTTGTATTGTACGTGTTTGTGTTACGATACAATACACTGCCTGAGGAGAGTTGTTTTGTACTAGTTTGTGTTACGATACAATACACTACCTGAGGAGAGTTGTATTGTACTTTCTGTGTTACGATACAATACACTACGTGAGAACAGTTGTATTTTACTAGTTTGTCTTACGATACAATACACTACCTGAGGAGTGTTGTATTGTACGTGTTCGTATTACGATACAATACACTACGTGAGAACAGTTGTATTTTACTAGTTTGTGTTACGATACAATACACTACCTGAGGAGTGTTGTATTGTACGTGTTCGTGTTAGGATACAATACACTGCCTGAGGAGAGTTTATATTGTACTAGTTTGTGTTACGATACAATACACTACCTGGGGAGAGTTGTATTGTACGTGTTTCTGTTACGATACAATACACTACCTGAGGAGAGTTGTATTGTACTTTCCGTGTTACGATACAATACACTACCTGAGGAGAGTTGTATTGTACGTGTTTGTGTTACGATACAATACACTACCTGAGGAGAGTTGTATTGTACGTGTTTGTGTTACGATACAATACACTGCCTGAGGAGAGTTGTATTGTACGTGTCCGTGTTACGATACAATACACTACCTGAGGAGAGTTGTATTGTACGTGTTCGTGTTACGATACAATACACTGCCTGAGGAGAGTTGTATTGTACGTGTCCGTGTTACGATAAAATACACTACCTGAGGAGAGTTGTATTGTACTAGTTTGTGTTACGATACAATACACTACCTGAGGAGTGTTGTATTGTACTAGTTTGTGTTACGATACAATACACTACCTGAGGAGAGTTGTTTTGTACTAGTTTGTGTTACGATACAATACACTACCTGAGGAGAGTTGTATTGTACTAGTTCGTGTTAAGATAAAATACTCTACCTGAGGAGAGTTGTATTGTACTAGTTTGTGTTACGATACAATACACTACCTGAGGAGAGTTGTATTGTACTAGTTTGTGTTACGATACAATACACTACCTGAGGAGAGTTGTATTGTACTAGTTTGTGTTACGATACAATACACTACCTGAGGAGAGTTGTATTGTACTTTCCGTGTTACGATACAATACACTACCTGAGGAGAGTTGTATTGTACTTTCCGTGTTACGATACAATACACTACCTGAGGAGAGTTGTATTGTACTTTCCGTGTTACGATACAATACACTACCTGAGGAGAGTTGTATTGTACGTGTCCGTGTTACGATACAATACACTACCTGGGGAGAGTTTTATTGTACGTGTCCGTGTTACGATACAATATACTACCTGAGGAGAGTTGTATTGTACTAGTTTGTGTTACGATACAATACACTACCTGAGGAGAGTTGTATTGTACTAGTTTGTGTTACGATACAATACACTACCTGAGGAGAGTTGTATTGTACTTTCCGTGTTACGATACAATACACTACCTGAGGATAGTTGTATTGTACTAGTTTGTGTTACGATACAATACACTACCTGAGGAGAGTTGTATTGTACGTGTTTGTGTTACGATACAATACACTACCTGAGGAGAGTTGTATTGTACTTTCCGTGTTACGATACAATACACTACCTGAGGAGAGTGTATTGTACTAGTTTGTGTTACGATACAATACACTACCTGAGGAGAGTTGTGTTGTACTTTCCGTGTTACGATACAATACACTACCTGAGGAGAGTTGTATTGTACTAGTTTGTGTTACGATACAATACACTACCTGAGGTGAGTTGTATTGTACTTTCCGTGTTACGATACAATACACTACCTGAGGAGAGTTGTATTGTACTAGTTTGTGTTACGATACAATACACTGCCTGAGGAGTGTTGTATTGTACGTGTTCGTGTTACGATACAATACACTACCTCAGGAGAGTTGTATTGTACTAGTTTGTGTTACGATACAATACACTGCCTGAGGAGAGTTGTATTGTACTAGTTTGTGTTACGATACAATACACTACCTGAGGAGAGTTGTATTGTACTAGTTTGTGTTACGATACAGTACACTACCTGAGGAAAGTTGTATTGTACTAGCTTGTGTTACGATACAATACACTGCCTGAGGAGAGTTGTATTGTACTAGTTTGTGTTACGATACAATACACTTCCTGAGAAGAGTTGTATTGTACGTGTCCGTGTTACGATACAATACACTGCCTGAGCAGAATTGTATTGTACTAGTTTGTGTTACGATACAATACACGGCCTGAGGAGAGTCGTATTGTACTAGTTTGTGTTACGATACAATACACTACCTGAGGAGAGTTGTATTGTACTAGTTTGTGTTACGATACAATAAACTACCTGAGGAGAGTTGTATTGTACATTCCGTGTTACGATACAATACACCACCTGAGGAGAGTTGTATTGTACTAGATTGTGTTACGATACAATACACTACCTGAGGAGAGTTGTATTGTACGTGTTTGTGTTACGATACAATACACTACCTGAGGAGAGTTGTATTGTACTAGTTTGTGTTACGATACAATACACTACGTGAGAACAGTTGTATTGTACTAGTTAGTGTTACGATACAATGCACTACCTGAGGAGAGTTGTATTGTACTAGTTAGTGTTACGATACACATACACTACCTGAGGAGATTTGTATTGTACGTGTCCGTGTTACGATACAATACACTACGTGAGAACAGTTGTATTGTACTAGTTTGTGTTACGATACAATACACTACCTGAGGAGTGTTGTATTGTACGTGTTCGTGTTACGATACAATACACTACCTGAGGAGAGTTGTTTTGTACTAGTTTGGGTTACGATACAATACACTACCTGAGGAGAGTTGTATTGTTCTAGTTCGTGTTACGATACAATACACTACCTGAGGAGAGTTGTATTGTACTAGTTTGTGTTACGATACAATACACTACCTGAGGAGAGTTGTATTGTACTAGTTTGTGTTACGATACAATACACTACCTGAGGAGTGTTGTATTGTACTAGTTTGTGTTACGATACAATACACTACCTGAGGAGAGTTGTATTGTACTAGTTAGTGTTACGATACAATACACTACCTGAGGAGAGTTGTATTGTACTAGTTAGTGTTACGATACAATACACTACCTGAGGAGTGTTGTATTGTACGTGTCCGTGTTACGATACAATACACTACCTGAGGAGAGTTGTATTGTACTAGTTTGTGTTACGATACAATACATTACCTGAGGAGAATTGTATTGTACTAGTTAGTGTTACGATACAATACACTACCTGAGGAGAGTTGTATTGTACGTGTCCGTGTTACGATATAATACACTACCTGAGGAGAGTTGTATTGTACTAGTTTGTGTTACGATACAATACACTACCTGAGGAGAGTTGTATTGTACGTGTTTGTGTTACGATACAATACACTACCTGAGGAGAGTTGTATTGTACTTTCCGTGTTACGATACGATACACTACCTGAGGAGAGTTGTATTGTACGTGTTTGTGTTACGATACAATACACTGCCTGAGGAGAGTTGTATTGTACTAGTTTGTGTTACGATACAATACACTACCTGAGGAGAGTTGTATTGTACTTTCCGTGTTACGATACAATACACTACGTGAGAACAGTTGTATTTTACTAGTTTGTGTTACGATACAATACACTACCTGAGGAGTGTTGTATTGTACGTGTTCGTGTTACGATACAATACACTACCAGAGGAGAGTTGTTTTGTACTAGTTTGTGTTACGATACAATAAACTACCTGAGGAGAGTTGTATTGCACTTTCCGTGTTACGATACAATACACTACCTGAGGAGAGTTGTATTGTACTTTCCGTGTTACGATACAATACACTACGTGAGAACAGTTGTATTTTACTAGTTTGTGTTACGATACAATACACTACCTGAGGAGTGTTGTATTGTACGTGTTTGTGTTACGATACAATACACTGCCTGAGGAGAGTTGTTTTGTACTAGTTTGTGTTACGATACAATACACTACCTGAGGAGAGTTGTATTGTACTTTCTGTGTTACGATACAATACACTACGTGAGAACAGTTGTATTTTACTAGTTTGTCTTACGATACAATACACTACCTGAGGAGTGTTGTATTGTACGTGTTCGTATTACGATACAATACACTACGTGAGAACAGTTGTATTTTACTAGTTTGTGTTACGATACAATACACTACCTGAGGAGTGTTGTATTGTACGTGTTCGTGTTACGATACAATACACTACCAGAGGAGAGTTGTTTTGTACTAGTTTGTGTTACGATACAATACACTACCTGAGGAGAGTTGTATTGTACGTGTCCGTGTTAGGATACAATACACTGCCTGAGGAGAGTTTATATTGTACTAGTTTGTGTTACGATACAATACACTACCTGGGGAGCGTTGTATTGTACGTGTTTCTGTTACGATACAATACACTACCTGAGGAGAGTTGTATTGTACTTTCCGTGTTACGATACAATACACTACCTGAGGAGAGTTGTATTGTACGTGTTTGTGTTACGATACAATACACTACCTGAGGACAGTTGTATTGTACGTGTTTGTGTTACGATACAATACACTGCCTGAGGAGAGTTGTATTGTACGTGTCCGTGTTACGATACAATACACTACCTGAGGAGAGTTGTATTGTACGTGTTCGTGTTACGATACAATACACTGCCTGAGGAGAGTTGTATTGTACGTGTCCGTGTTACGATACAATACACTACCTGAGGAGAGTTGTTTTGTACTAGTTTGTGTTACGATACAATACACTACCTGAGGAGAGTTGTATTGTACTAGTTCGTGTTACGATAAAATACTCTACCTGAGGACAGTTGTATTGTACTAGTTTGTGTTACGATACAATACACTACCTGAGGAGAGTTGTATTGTACTAGTTTGTGTTACGATACAATACACTACCTGAGGAGTGTTGTATTGTACTAGTTTGTGTTACGATACAATACACTACCTGAGGAGAGTTGTATTGTACTAGTTAGTGTTACGATACAATACACTACCTGAGGAGAGTTGTATTGTACTAGTTAGTGTTACGATACAATACACTACCTGAGGAGTGTTGTATAGTACGTGTCCGTGTTACGATACAATACACTACCTGAGGAGAGTTGTATTGTACTAGTTTGTGTTACGATACAATACACTGCCTGAGGAGAATTGTATTGTACTTGTTAGTGTTACGATACAATAAACTACCTGAGGAGAGTTGTATTGTACTTTCCGTGTTACGATACAATACACTACGTGAGGAGAGTTGTATTGTACGTGTTTGTGTTACGATACAATACACTGCCTGAGGAGAGTTGTATTGTACTAGTTTGTGTTACGATACAATACACTACCTGAGGAGAGTTGTATTGTACTAGTTTGTGTTACGATACAATACACAACCTGAGGAGAGTTGTATTGTACTTTCCGTGTTACGATACAATACACTACGTGAGAACAGTTGTATTGTACTAGTTTGTGTTACGATACAATACACTACCTGAGGAGTGTTGTATTGTACGTGTTCGTGTTACGATACAATACACTACCTGAGGAGAGTTGTTTTGTACTAGTTTGTGTTACGATACAATACACTACCTGAGGAGAGTTGTATTGCACTTTCCGTGTTACGATACAATACACAACCTGAGGAGAGTTGTATTGTACTAGTTTGTGTTACGATACAATACACTACCTGAGGAGAGTTGTATTGTACGTGTTTGTGTTACGATACAATACACTACCTGAGGAGAGTTGAATTGTACTTTCCGTGTTACGATACAATACACTACCTGAGGAGAGTTGTATTGTACGTGTTTGTGTTACGATACAATACACTACCTGAGGAGAGTTGTATTGTACGTGTTTGTGTTACGATACAATACACTGCCTGAGGAGAGTTGTATTGTACGTGTCCGTGTTACGATACAATACACTACCTGAGGAGAGTTGTATTGTACGTGTTTGTGTTACGATACAATACACTGCCTGAGGAGAGTTGTATTGTACGTGTCCGTGTTACAATACAATACACTACCTGAGGAGAGTTGTATTGTACGTGTTCGTGTTACGATACAATACACTGCCTGAGGAGAGTTGTATTGTACGTGTCCGTGTTACGATACAATACACTACCTGAGGAGAGTTGTATTGTTCTTTCCGTGTTACGATACAATTCACTACCTGAGGAGAGTTGTATTGTACGTGTTTGTGTTACGACACAATACACTACCTGAGGAGAGTTGTATTGTACTTTCCGTGTTACGATACAATACACTGCCTGAGGAGAGTTGTATTGTACTTTCCGTGTTACGATATAATACACTACCTGAGGAGAGTTTTATTGTACGTGTTCGTGTTAAGATACAATACACTACCTGAGGAGAGTTGTATTGTACTAGTTTGTGTAACGATACAATACACTACCTGAGGAGAGTTGTATTGTACTAGTTTGTGTAACGATACAATACACTACCTGAGGAGAGTTGTATTGTACTAGTTCGTGTTACGATACAATACACTACCTGAGGAGAGTTGTATTGTACTAGTTTGTGTTACGATACAATACACTACCTGAGGAGAGTTGTATTGTACTAGTTTGTGTTACGATACAATACACTACCTGAGGAGAGTTGTATTGTACTAGTTTGTGTTACGATACAATACACTACCTGAGGAGAGTTGTATTGTACTTTCCGTGTTACGATACAATACACTACCTGAGGAGAGTTGTATTATACTAGTTTGTGTTACGATACAATACACTACCTGAGGAGAGTTGTATTGTACGTGTTTGTGTTACGATACAATACTCTGCCTGAGGAGAGTTGTATTGTACTAGTTTGTGTTACGATACAATACACTACCGGAGGAGAGTTGTATTGTACGTGTTCGTGTTACGATACAATACATTACCTGAGGAGAGTTGTATTGTACTTTCCGTGTTACGAAGCAATACACTACCTGAGGTGAGTTGTATTGTACTAGTTTGTGTTACGATACAATACACTACCTGAGGAGAGTTGTATTGTTCTTTCCGTGTTACGATACAATACACTACCTGAGGAGAGTTGTATTGTACTAGTTTGTGTTACGATACAATACACTACCTGAGGAGAGTTGTATTGTACTTTCCGTGTTACGATACAATACACTACCTGAGGAGAGTTGTATTGTACTAGTTTGTGTTACGATACAATACACTACCTGAGGAGAGTTGTATTGTACTTTCCGTGTTACGATACTATACACTGCCTGAGGAGAGTTGTATTGTACTTTCCGTGTTACGATACAATACACAACCTGAGGAGAGTTGTATTATACTTGTTTGTGTTACGATACAATACACTACCTGAGGAGAGTTGTATTGTACTTTCCGTGTTACGATACAATACACTACCTGAAGAGAGATGTATTGTACGTGTTTGTGTTACGATACAATACACTACCTGAGGAGTGTTGTATTGTACGTGTTCGTGTTACAATCCAATACACTGCCTGAGGAGAGTTGTGTTGTACTAGTTTGTGTTACGATACAATACACTACCTGAGGAGAGTTGTATTGTACGTGTTTGTGTTACGATACAATACACTACCTAAGGAGAGTTGTATTGTACGTGTTCGTGTTACGATACAATACACTACCTGAGGAGAGTTGTATTGTACTAGTTTGTGTTACGATACAATACACTACCTGAGGAGAGTTGTATTGTACTAGTTTGTGTTACGATACAATACACTACCTGAGGAGAGTTGTATTGTACTTTCCGTGTTTCGATACAATACACTACCTGAGGAGAGTTGTATTGTACTTTCCGTGTTACGATACAATACACTACCTGAGGAGAGTTGTATTGTACTTTCCGTGTTACGATACAATACACTACCTGAGGAGAGTTGTATTGTACGTGTCCGTGTTACGATACAATACACTACCTGAGGAGAATTGTATTGTACGTGTCCGTTTTACGATACAATACACTACCTGAGGAGAGTTGTATTGCACTAGTTTGTGTTACGATACAATACACTACCTGAAGAGAGTTGTATTGTACTAGTTTGTGTTACGATACAATACACTACCTGAGGAGAGTTGTATTGTACTTTCCGTGTTACGATACAATACACTACCTGAGGATAGTTGTATTGTACTAGTTTGTGTTACGATACAATACACTACCTGAGGAGAGTTGTATTGTACGTGTTTGTGTTACGATACAATACACTACCTGAGGAGAGTTGTATTGTACCTTCCGTGTTACGATACAATGCACTACCTGAGGAGAGTTGTATTGTACTAGTTTGTGTTACGATACAATACACTACCTGAGGAGAGTTGTATTGTACGTGTTTGTGTTACGATACAATACACTACCTGAGGAGAGTTGTATTGTACTTTCCGTGTTACGATACAATACACTACCTGAGGAGAGTTGTATTGTACTAGTTTGTGTTACGAAACAATACACTGCCTGAGGAGTGTTGTATTGTACGTGTTCATGTTACGATACAATACACTACCTCAGGAGAGTTGTATTGTACTAGTTTGTGTTACGATATAATACACTACCTGAGGAGAGTTGTATTGTACTTTCCGTGTTACGATACAATACACTACCTGAGGAGAGTTGTATTGTACTAGTTTGTGTTACGATACAATACACTACCTGAGGAGAGTTGTATTGTACTTTCCGTGTTACGATACTATACACTGCCTGAGGAGAGTTGTATTGTACTTTCCGTGTTACGATACAATACACTACCTGAGGAGAGTTGTATTGTACTTGTTTGTGTTACGATACAATACACTACCTGAGGAGAGTTGTATTGTACTTTCCGTGTTACGATACAATACACTACCTGAAGAGAGATGTATTGTACGTGTTTGTGTTACGATACAATACACTACCTGAGGAGTGTTGTATTGTACGTGTTCGTGTTACAATCCAATACACTGCCTGAGGAGAGTTGTGTTGTACTAGTTTGTGTTACGATACAATACACTACCTGAGGAGAGTTGTATTGTACGTGTTTGTGTTACGATACAATACACTACCTAAGGAGAGTTGTATTGTACGTGTTCGTGTTACGATACAATACACTACCTGAGGAGAGTTGTATTGTACTAGTTTGTGTTACGATACAATACACTACCTGAGGAGAGTTGTATTGTACTAGTTTGTGTTACGATACAATACACTACCTGAGGAGAGTCGTATTGTACTTTCCGTGTTTCGATACAATACACTACCTGAGGAGAGTTGTATTGTACTTTCCGTGTTACGATACAATACACTACCTGAGGAGAGTTGTATTGTACTTTCCGTGTTACGATACAATACACTACCTGAGGAGAGTTGTATTGTACGTGTCCATGTTACGATACAATACACTACCTGAGGAGAATTGTATTGTACGTGTCCGTTTTACGATACAATACACTACCTGAGGAGAGTTGTATTGTACTAGTTTGTGTTACGATACAATACACTACCTGAGGAGAGTTGTATTGTACTAGTTTGTGTTACGATACAATACACTACCTGAGGAGAGTTGTATTGCACTTTCCGTGTTACGATACAATACACTACCTGAGGATAGTTGTATTGTACTAGTTTGTGTTACGATACAATACACTACCTGAGGAGAGTTGTATTGTACGTGTTTGTGTTACGATACAATACACTACCTGAGGAGAGTTGTATTGTACCTTCCGTGTTACGATACAATGCACTACCTGAGGAGAGTTGTATTGTACTAGTTTGTGTTACGATACAATACACTACCTGAGGAGAGTTGTATTGTACGTGTTTGTGTTACGATACAATACACTACCTGAGGAGAGTTGTATTGTACTTTCCGTGTTACGATACAATACACTACCTGAGGAGAGTTGTATTGTACTAGTTTGTGTTACGATACAATACACTGCCTGAGGAGTGTTGTATTGTACGTGTTCATGTTACGATACAATACACTACCTCAGGAGAGTTGTATTGTACTAGTTTGTGTTACGATATAATACACTGCCTGAGGAGAGTTGTATTGTACGTGTTTGTGTTACGATACAATACACTGCCTGAGGAGAGTTGTATTGTACTAGTTTGTGTTACGATACAATACACTACCTGAGGTGAGTTGTATTGTACTAGTTTGTGTTACGATACAATACACTACCTGAGGAGAGTTGTATTGTACTTTCCGTGTTACGATACAATACACTACGTGAGAACAGTTGTATTTTACTAGTTTGTGTTACGATACAATACACTACCTGAGGAGTGTTGTATTGTACGTGTTCGTGTTACGATACAATACACTACCAGAAGAGAGTTGTTTTGTACTAGTTTGTGTTACGATACAATACACTACCTGAGGAGAGTTGTATTGCACTTTCCGTGTTACGATACAATACACTACCTGAGGAGAGTTGTATTGTACTTTCCGTGTTACGATACAATACACTACGTGAGAACAGTTGTATTTTACTAGTTTGTGTTACGATACAATACACTACCTGAGGAGTGTTGTATTGTACGTGTTTGTGTTACGATACAATACACTGCCTGAGGAGAGTTGTTTTGTACTAGTTTGTGTTACGATACAATACACTACCTGAGGAGAGTTGTATTGTACTTTCCGTGTTACGATTCAATACACTACGTGAGAACAGTTGTATTTTACTAGTTTGTGTTACGATACAATACACTACCTGAGGAGTGTTGTATTGTACGTGTTCGTGTTACGATACAATACACTACGTGAGAACAGTTTTATTTTACTAGTTTGTGTTACGATACAATACACTACCTGAGGAGTGTTGTATTGTACGTGTTCGTGTTACGATACAATACACTACCAGAGGAGAGTTGTTTTGTACTAGTTTTTGTTACGATACAATACACTACCTGAGGAGAGTTGTATTGTACGTGTCCGTGTTAGGATACAATACACTGCCTGAGGAGAGTTTATATTGTACTAGTTTGTGTTACGATACAATACACTACCTGGGGAGAGTTGTATTGTACGTGTTTCTGTTACGATACAATACACTACCTGAGGAGAGTTGTATTGTACTTTCCGTGTTACGATACAATACACTACCTGAGGAGAGTTGTATTGTACGTGTTTGTGTTACGATACAATACACTACCTGAGGAGAGTTGTATTGTACGTGTTTGTGTTACGATACAATACACTGCCTGAGGAGAGTTGTATTGTACGTGTCCGTGTTACGATACAATACACTACCTGAGGAGAGTTGTATTGTACGTGTTCGTGTTACGATACAATACACTGCCTGAGGAGAGTTGTATTGTACGTGTCCGTGTTACGATAAAATACACTACCTGAGGAGAGTTGTATTGTACTAGTTTGTGTTACGATACAATACACTACCTGAGGAGTGTTGTATTGTACTAGTTTGTGTTACGATACAATACACTACCTGAGGAGAGTTGTTTTGTACTAGTTTGTGTTACGATACAATACACTACCTGAGGAGAGTTGTATTGTACTAGTTCGTGTTAAGATAAAATACTCTACCTGAGGAGAGTTGTATTGTACTAGTTTGTGTTACGATACAATACACTACCTGAGGAGAGTTGTATTGTACTAGTTTGTGTTACGATACAATACACTACCTGAGGAGAGTTGTATTGTACTAGTTTGTGTTACGATACAATACACTACCTGAGGAGAGTTGTATTGTACTTTCCGTGTTACGATACAATACACTACCTGAGGAGAGTTGTATTGTACTTTCCGTGTTACGATACAATACACTACCTGAGGAGAGTTGTATTGTACTTTCCGTGTTACGATACAATACACTACCTGAGGAGAGTTGTATTGTACGTGTCCGTGTTACGATACAATACACTACCTGAGGAGAGTTGTATTGTACGTGTCCGTGTTACGATACAATATACTACCTGAGGAGAGTTGTATTGTACTAGTTTGTGTTACGATACAATACACTACCTGAGGAGAGTTGTATTGTACTAGTTTGTGTTACGATACAATACACTACCTGAGGAGAGTTGTATTGTACTTTCCGTGTTACGATACAATACACTACCTGAGGATAGTTGTATTGTACTAGTTTGTGTTACGATACAATACACTACCTGAGGAGAGTTGTATTGTACGTGTTTGTGTTACGATACAATACACTACCTGAGGAGAGTTGTATTGTACTTTCCGTGTTACGATACAATACACTACCTGAGGAGAGTGTATTGTACTAGTTTGTGTTACGATACAATACACTACCTGAGGAGAGTTGTGTTGTACTTTCCGTGTTACGATACAATACACTACCTGAGGAGAGTTGTATTGTACTAGTTTGTGTTACGATACAATACACTACCTGAGGAGAGTTGTATTGTACTTTCCGTGTTACGATACAATACACTACCTGAGGAGAGTTGTATTGTACTAGTTTGTGTTACGATACAATACACTGCCTGAGGAGTGTTGTATTGTACGTGTTCGTGTTACGATACAATACACTACCTCAGGAGAGTTGTATTGTACTAGTTTGTGTTACGATACAATACACTGCCTGAGGAGAGTTGTATTGTACTAGTTTGTGTTACGATACAATACACTACCTGAGGAGAGTTGTATTGTACTAGTTTGTGTTACGATACAGTACACTACCTGAGGAAAGTTGTATTGTACTAGCTTGTGTTACGATACAATACACTGCCTGAGGAGAGTTGTATTGTACTAGTTTGTGTTACGATACAATACACTTCCTGAGAAGAGTTGTATTGTACGTGTCCGTGTTACGATACAATACACTGCCTGAGGAGAGTTGTATTGTACTAGTTTGTGTTACGATACAATACACGGCCTGAGGAGAGTCGTATTGTACTAGTTTGTGTTACGATACAATACACTACCTGAGGAGAGTTGTATTGTACTAGTTTGTGTTACGATACAATAAACTACCTGAGGAGAGTTGTATTGTACATTCCGTGTTACGATACAATACACCACCTGAGGAGAGTTGTATTGTACTAGATTGTGTTACGATACAATACACTACCTGAGGAGAGTTGTATTGTACGTGTTTGTGTTACGATACAATACACTACCTGAGGAGAGTTGTATTGTACTAGTTTGTGTTACGATACAATACACTACGTGAGAACAGTTGTATTGTACTAGTTAGTGTTACGATACAATGCACTACCTGAGGAGAGTTGTATTGTACTAGTTAGTGTTACGATACAATACACTACCTGAGGAGATTTGTATTGTACGTGTCCGTGTTACGATACAATACACTACGTGAGAACAGTTGTATTGTACTAGTTTGTGTTACGATACAATACACTACCTGAGGAGTGTTGTATTGTACGTGTTCGTGTTACGATACAATACACTACCTGAGGAGAGTTGTTTTGTACTAGTTTGGGTTACGATACAATACACTACCTGAGGAGAGTTGTATTGTTCTAGTTCGTGTTACGATACAATACACTACCTGAGGAGAGTTGTATTGTACTAGTTTGTGTTACGATACAATACACTACCTGAGGAGAGTTGTATTGTACTAGTTTGTGTTACGATACAATAAACTACCTGAGGAGTGTTGTATTGTACTAGTTTGTGTTACGATACAATACACTACCTGAGGAGAGTTGTATTGTACTAGTTAGTGTTACGATACAATACACTACCTGAGGAGAGTTGTATTGTACTAGTTAGTGTTACGATACAATACACTACCTGAGGAGTGTTGTATTGTACGTGTCCGTGTTACGATACAATACACTACCTGAGGAGAGTTGTATTGTACTAGTTTGTGTTACGATACAATACATTACCTGAGGAGAATTGTATTGTACTAGTTAGTGTTACGATACAATACACTACCTGAGGAGAGTTGTATTGTACGTGTCCGTGTTACGATATAATACACTACCTGAGGAGAGTTGTATTGTACTAGTTTGTGTTACGATACAATACACTACCTGAGGAGAGTTGTATTGTACGTGTTTGTGTTACGATACAATACACTACCTGAGGAGAGTTGTATTGTACTTTCCGTGTTACGATACGATACACTACCTGAGGAGAGTTGTATTGTACGTGTTTGTGTTACGATACAATACACTGCCTGAGGAGAGTTGTATTGTACTAGTTTGTGTTACGATACAATACACTACCTGAGGAGAGTTGTATTGTACTTTCCGTGTTACGATACAATACACTACGTGAGAACAGTTGTATTTTACTAGTTTGTGTTACGATACAATACACTACCTGAGGAGTGTTGTATTGTACGTGTTCGTGTTACGATACAATACACTACCAGAGGAGAGTTGTTTTGTACTAGTTTGTGTTACGATACAATACACTACCTGAGGAGAGTTGTATTGCACTTTCCGTGTTACGATACAATACACTACCTGAGGAGAGTTGTATTGTACTTTCCGTGTTACGATACAATACACTACGTGAGAACAGTTGTATTTTACTAGTTTGTGTTACGATACAATACACTACCTGAGGAGTGTTGTATTGTACGTGTTTGTGTTACGATACAATACACTGCCTGAGGAGAGTTGTTTTGTACTAGTTTGTGTTACGATACAATACACTACCTGAGGAGAGTTGTATTGTACTTTCTGTGTTACGATACAATACACTACGTGAGAACAGTTGTATTTTACTAGTTTGTCTTACGATACAATACACTACCTGAGGAGTGTTGTATTGTACGTGTTCGTATTACGATACAATACACTACGTGAGAACAGTTGTATTTTACTAGTTTGTGTTACGATACAATACACTACCTGAGGAGTGTTGTATTGTACGTGTTCGTGTTAGGATACAATACACTGCCTGAGGAGAGTTTATATTGTACTAGTTTGTGTTACGATACAATACACTACCTGGGGAGAGTTGTATTGTACGTGTTTCTGTTACGATACAATACACTACCTGAGGAGAGTTGTATTGTACTTTCCGTGTTACGATACAATACACTACCTGAGGAGAGTTGTATTGTACGTGTTTGTGTTACGATACAATACACTACCTGAGGAGAGTTGTATTGTACGTGTTTGTGTTACGATACAATACACTGCCTGAGGAGAGTTGTATTGTACGTGTCCGTGTTACGATACAATACACTACCTGAGGAGAGTTGTATTGTACGTGTTCTTGTTACGATACAATACACTGCCTGAGGAGAGTTGTATTGTACGTGTCCGTGTTACGATAAAATACACTACCTGAGGAGAGTTGTATTGTACTAGTTTGTGTTACGATACAATACACTACCTGAGGAGTGTTGTATTGTACTAGTTTGTGTTACGATACAATACACTACCTGAGGAGAGTTGTTTTGTACTAGTTTGTGTTACGATACAATACACTACCTGAGGAGAGTTGTATTGTACTAGTTCGTGTTAAGATAAAATACTCTACCTGAGGAGAGTTGTATTGTACTAGTTTGTGTTACGATACAATACACTACCTGAGGAGAGTTGTATTGTACTAGTTTGTGTTACGATACAATACACTACCTGAGGAGAGTTGTATTGTACTAGTTTGTGTTACGATACAATACACTACCTGAGGAGAGTTGTATTGTACTTTCCGTGTTACGATACAATACACTACCTGAGGAGAGTTGTATTGTACTTTCCGTGTTACGATACAATACACTACCTGAGGAGAGTTGTATTGTACTTTCCGTGTTACGATACAATACACTACCTGAGGAGAGTTGTATTGTACGTGTCCGTGTTACGATACAATACACTACCTGGGGAGAGTTTTATTGTACGTGTCCGTGTTACGATACAATATACTACCTGAGGAGAGTTGTATTGTACTAGTTTGTGTTACGATACAATACACTACCTGAGGAGAGTTGTATTGTACTAGTTTGTGTTACGATACAATACACTACCTGAGGAGAGTTGTATTGTACTTTCCGTGTTACGATACAATACACTACCTGAGGATAGTTGTATTGTACTAGTTTGTGTTACGATACAATACACTACCTGAGGAGAGTTGTATTGTACGTGTTTGTGTTACGATACAATACACTACCTGAGGAGAGTTGTATTGTACTTTCCGTGTTACGATACAATACACTACCTGAGGAGAGTGTATTGTACTAGTTTGTGTTACGATACAATACACTACCTGAGGAGAGTTGTGTTGTACTTTCCGTGTTACGATACAATACACTACCTGAGGAGAGTTGTATTGTACTAGTTTGTGTTACGATACAATACACTACCTGAGGTGAGTTGTATTGTACTTTCCGTGTTACGATACAATACACTACCTGAGGAGAGTTGTATTGTACTAGTTTGTGTTACGATACAATACACTGCCTGAGGAGTGTTGTATTGTACGTGTTCGTGTTACGATACAATACACTACCTCAGGAGAGTTGTATTGTACTAGTTTGTGTTACGATACAATACACTGCCTGAGGAGAGTTGTATTGTACTAGTTTGTGTTACGATACAATACACTACCTGAGGAGAGTTGTATTGTACTAGTTTGTGTTACGATACAGTACACTACCTGAGGAAAGTTGTATTGTACTAGCTTGTGTTACGATACAATACACTGCCTGAGGAGAGTTGTATTGTACTAGTTTGTGTTACGATACAATACACTTCCTGAGAAGAGTTGTATTGTACGTGTCCGTGTTACGATACAATACACTGCCTGAGCAGAGTTGTATTGTACTAGTTTGTGTTACGATACAATACACGGCCTGAGGAGAGTCGTATTGTACTAGTTTGTGTTACGATACAATACACTACCTGAGGAGAGTTGTATTGTACTAGTTTGTGTTACGATACAATAAACTACCTGAGGAGAGTTGTATTGTACATTCCGTGTTACGATACAATACACCACCTGAGGAGAGTTGTATTGTACTAGATTGTGTTACGATACAATACACTACCTGAGGAGAGTTGTATTGTACGTGTTTGTGTTACGATACAATACACTACCTGAGGAGAGTTGTATTGTACTAGTTTGTGTTACGATACAATACACTACGTGAGAACAGTTGTATTGTACTAGTTTGTGTTACGATACAATGCACTACCTGAGGAGAGTTGTATTGTACTAGTTAGTGTTACGATACACATACACTACCTGAGGAGATTTGTATTGTACGTGTCCGTGTTACGATACAATACACTACGTGAGAACAGTTGTATTGTACTAGTTTGTGTTACGATACAATACACTACCTGAGGAGTGTTGTATTGTACGTGTTCGTGTTACGATACAATACACTACCTGAGGAGAGTTGTTTTGTACTAGTTTGGGTTACGATACAATACACTACCTGAGGAGAGTTGTATTGTTCTAGTTCGTGTTACGATACAATACACTACCTGAGGAGAGTTGTATTGTACTAGTTTGTGTTACGATACAATACACTACCTGAGGAGAGTTGTATTGTACTAGTTTGTGTTACGATACAATACACTACCTGAGGAGTGTTGTATTGTACTAGTTTGTGTTACGATACAATACACTACCTGAGGAGAGTTGTATTGTACTAGTTAGTGTTACGATACAATACACTACCTGAGGAGAGTTGTATTGTACTAGTTAGTGTTACGATACAATACACTACCTGAGGAGTGTTGTATTGTACGTGTCCGTGTTACGATACAATACACTACCTGAGGAGAGTTGTATTGTACTAGTTTGTGTTACGATACAATACATTACCTGAGGAGAATTGTATTGTACTAGTTAGTGTTACGATACAATACACTACCTGAGGAGAGTTGTATTGTACGTGTCCGTGTTACGATATAATACACTACCTGAGGAGAGTTGTATTGTACTAGTTTGTGTTACGATACAATACACTACCTGAGGAGAGTTGTATTGTACGTGTTTGTGTTACGATACAATACACTACCTGAGGAGAGTTGTATTGTACTTTCCGTGTTACGATACGATACACTACCTGAGGAGAGTTGTATTGTACGTGTTTGTGTTACGATACAATACACTGCCTGAGGAGAGTTGTATTGTACTAGTTTGTGTTACGATACAATACACTACCTGAGGAGAGTTGTATTGTACTTTCCGTGTTACGATACAATACACTACGTGAGAACAGTTGTATTTTACTAGTTTGTGTTACGATACAATACACTACCTGAGGAGTGTTGTATTGTACGTGTTCGTGTTACGATACAATACACTACCAGAGGAGAGTTGTTTTGTACTAGTTTGTGTTACGATACAATAAACTACCTGAGGAGAGTTGTATTGCACTTTCCGTGTTACGATACAATACACTACCTGAGGAGAGTTGTATTGTACTTTCCGTGTTACGATACAATACACTACGTGAGAACAGTTGTATTTTACTAGTTTGTGTTACGATACAATACACTACCTGAGGAGTGTTGTATTGTACGTGTTTGTGTTACGATACAATACACTGCCTGAGGAGAGTTGTTTTGTACTAGTTTGTGTTACGATACAATACACTACCTGAGGAGAGTTGTATTGTACTTTCTGTGTTACGATACAATACACTACGTGAGAACAGTTGTATTTTACTAGTTTGTCTTACGATACAATACACTACCTGAGGAGTGTTGTATTGTACGTGTTCGTATTACGATACAATACACTACGTGAGAACAGTTGTATTTTACTAGTTTGTGTTACGATACAATACACTACCTGAGGAGTGTTGTATTGTACGTGTTCGTGTTACGATACAATACACTACCAGAGGAGAGTTGTTTTGTACTAGTTTGTGTTACGATACAATACACTACCTGAGGAGAGTTGTATTGTACGTGTCCGTGTTAGGATACAATACACTGCCTGAGGAGAGTTTATATTGTACTAGTTTGTGTTACGATACAATACACTACCTGGGGAGCGTTGTATTGTACGTGTTTCTGTTACGATACAATACACTACCTGAGGAGAGTTGTATTGTACTTTCCGTGTTACGATACAATACACTACCTGAGGAGAGTTGTATTGTACGTGTTTGTGTTACGATACAATACACTACCTGAGGAGAGTTGTATTGTACGTGTTTGTGTTACGATACAATACACTGCCTGAGGAGAGTTGTATTGTACGTGTCCGTGTTACGATACAATACACTACCTGAGGAGAGTTGTATTGTACGTGTTCGTGTTACGATACAATACACTGCCTGAGGAGAGTTGTATTGTACGTGTCCGTGTTACGATACAATACACTACCTGAGGAGAGTTGTTTTGTACTAGTTTGTGTTACGATACAATACACTACCTGAGGAGAGTTGTATTGTACTAGTTCGTGTTACGATAAAATACTCTACCTGAGGACAGTTGTATTGTACTAGTTTGTGTTACGATACAATACACTACCTGAGGAGAGTTGTATTGTACTAGTTTGTGTTACGATACAATACACTACCTGAGGAGTGTTGTATTGTACTAGTTTGTGTTACGATACAATACACTACCTGAGGAGAGTTGTATTGTACTAGTTAGTGTTACGATACAATACACTACCTGAGGAGAGTTGTATTGTACTAGTTAGTGTTACGATACAATACACTACCTGAGGAGTGTTGTATAGTACGTGTCCGTGTTACGATACAATACACTACCTGAGGAGAGTTGTATTGTACTAGTTTGTGTTACGATACAATACACTGCCTGAGGAGAATTGTATTGTACTTGTTAGTGTTACGATACAATAAACTACCTGAGGAGAGTTGTATTGTACTTTCCGTGTTACGATACAATACACTACGTGAGGAGAGTTGTATTGTACGTGTTTGTGTTACGATACAATACACTGCCTGAGGAGAGTTGTATTGTACTAGTTTGTGTTACGATACAATACACTACCTGAGGAGAGTTGTATTGTACTAGTTTGTGTTACGATACAATACACAACCTGAGGAGAGTTGTATTGTACTTTCCGTGTTACGATACAATACACTACGTGAGAACAGTTGTATTGTACTAGTTTGTGTTACGATACAATACACTACCTGAGGAGTGTTGTATTGTACGTGTTCGTGTTACGATACAATACACTACCTGAGGAGAGTTGTTTTGTACTAGTTTGTGTTACGATACAATACACTACCTGAGGAGAGTTGTATTGCACTTTCCGTGTTACGATACAATACACAACCTGAGGAGAGTTGTATTGTACTAGTTTGTGTTACGATACAATACACTACCTGAGGAGAGTTGTATTGTACGTGTTTGTGTTACGATACAATACACTACCTGAGGAGAGTTGAATTGTACTTTCCGTGTTACGATACAATACACTACCTGAGGAGAGTTGTATTGTACGTGTTTGTGTTACGATACAATACACTACCTGAGGAGAGTTGTATTGTACGTGTTTGTGTTACGATACAATACACTGCCTGAGGAGAGTTGTATTGTACGTGTCCGTGTTACGATACAATACACTACCTGAGGAGAGTTGTATTGTACGTGTTTGTGTTACGATACAATACACTGCCTGAGGAGAGTTGTATTGTACGTGTCCGTGTTACAATACAATACACTACCTGAGGAGAGTTGTATTGTACGTGTTCGTGTTACGATACAATACACTGCCTGAGGAGAGTTGTATTGTACGTGTCCGTGTTACGATACAATACACTACCTGAGGAGAGTTGTATTGTACTTTCCGTGTTACGATACAATTCACTACCTGAGGAGAGTTGTATTGTACGTGTTTGTGTTACGACACAATACACTACCTGAGGAGAGTTGTATTGTACTTTCCGTGTTACGATACAATACACTGCCTGAGGAGAGTTGTATTGTACTTTCCGTGTTACGATATAATACACTACCTGAGGAGAGTTGTATTGTACGTGTTCGTGTTAAGATACAATACACTACCTGAGGAGAGTTGTATTGTACTAGTTTGTGTAACGATACAATACACTACCTGAGGAGAGTTGTATTGTACTAGTTTGTGTAACGATACAATACACTACCTGAGGAGAGTTGTATTGTACTAGTTCGTGTTACGATACAATACACTACCTGAGGAGAGTTGTATTGTACTAGTTTGTGTTACGATACAATACACTACCTGAGGAGAGTTGTATTGTACTAGTTTGTGTTACGATACAATACACTACCTGAGGAGAGTTGTATTGTACTAGTTTGTGTTACGATACAATACACTACCTGAGGAGAGTTGTATTGTACTTTCCGTGTTACGATACAATACACTACCTGAGGAGAGTTGTATTATACTAGTTTGTGTTACGATACAATACACTACCTGAGGAGAGTTGTATTGTACGTGTTTGTGTTACGATACAATACTCTGCCTGAGGAGAGTTGTATTGTACTAGTTTGTGTTACGATACAATACACTACCGGAGGAGAGTTGTATTGTACGTGTTCGTGTTACGATACAATACATTACCTGAGGAGAGTTGTATTGTACTTTCCGTGTTACGAAGCAATACACTACCTGAGGTGAGTTGTATTGTACTAGTTTGTGTTACGATACAATACACTACCTGAGGAAAGTTGTATTGTTCTTTCCGTGTTACGATACAATACACTACCTGAGGAGAGTTGTATTGTACTAGTTTGTGTTACGATACAATACACTACCTGAGGAGAGTTGTATTGTACTTTCCGTGTTACGATACAATACACTACCTGAGGAGAGTTGTATTGTACTAGTTTGTGTTACGATACAATACACTACCTGAGGAGAGTTGTATTGTACTTTCCGTGTTACGATACTATACACTGCCTGAGGAGAGTTGTGTTGTACTAGTTTGTGTTACGATACAATACACTACCTGAAGAGAGTTGTATTGTACTAGTTTGTGTTACGATACAATACACTACCTGAGGAGAGTTGTATTGTACTTTCCGTGTTTCGATACAATACACTACCTGAGGAGAGTTGTATTGTACTTTCCGTGTTACGATACAATACACTACCTGAGGAGAGTTGTATTGTACGTGTTCGTGTTACAATCCAATACACTGCCTGAGGAGAGTTGTGTTGTACTAGTTTGTGTTACGATACAATACACTACCTGAGGAGAGTTGTATTGTACGTGTTTGTGTTACGATACAATACACTACCTAAGGAGAGTTGTATTGTACGTGTTCGTGTTACGATACAATACACTACCTGAGGAGAGTTGTATTGTACTAGTTTGTGTTACGATACAATACACTACCTGAGGAGAGTTGTATTGTACTAGTTTGTGTTACGATACAATACACTACCTGAGGAGAGTTGTATTGTACTTTCCGTGTTTCGATACAATACACTACCTGAGGAGAGTTGTATTGTACTTTCCGTGTTACGATACAATACACTACCTGAGGAGAGTTGTATTGTACTTTCCGTGTTACGATACAATACACTACCTGAGGAGAGTTGTATTGTACGTGTCCGTGTTACGATACAATACACTACCTGAGGAGAATTGTATTGTACGTGTCCGTTTTACGATACAATACACTACCTGAGGAGAGTTGTATTGCACTAGTTTGTGTTACGATACAATACACTACCTGAAGAGAGTTGTATTGTACTAGTTTGTGTTACGATACAATACACTACCTGAGGAGAGTTGTATTGTACTTTCCGTGTTACGATACAATACACTACCTGAGGATAGTTGTATTGTACTAGTTTGTGTTACGATACAATACACTACCTGAGGAGAGTTGTATTGTACGTGTTTGTGTTACGATACAATACACTACCTGAGGAGAGTTGTATTGTACCTTCCGTGTTACGATACAATGCACTACCTGAGGAGAGTTGTATTGTACTAGTTTGTGTTACGATACAATACACTACCTGAGGAGAGTTGTATTGTACGTGTTTGTGTTACGATACAATACACTACCTGAGGAGAGTTGTATTGTACTTTCCGTGTTACGATACAATACACTACCTGAGGAGAGTTGTATTGTACTAGTTTGTGTTACGAAACAATACACTGCCTGAGGAGTGTTGTATTGTACGTGTTCATGTTACGATACAATACACTACCTCAGGAGAGTTGTATTGTACTAGTTTGTGTTACGATATAATACACTGCCTGAGGAGAGTTGTATTGTACTAGTTTGTGTTACGATACAATACAATACCTGAGGAGATTTGTATTGTAATAGTTTGTGTTACGATACAGTACACTACCTGAGGAGAGTTGTATTGTACTAGCTTGTGTTACGATACAATACACTGCCTGAGGAGAGTTGTATTGTACTAGTTTGTGTTACGATACAATACACTACCTGAGGAGAGTGGTATTGTACGTGTCCGTGTTACGATACAATACACTGCCTGAGGAGAGTTGTATTGTACTAGTTTGTGTTACGATACAATACACTGCCTGAGGAGAGTTGTATTGTACTAGTTTGTGTTACGATACAATACACTACCTGAGGAGAGTTGTATTGTACTAGTTTGTGTTACGATACAATACACTACCTGAGGAGTGTTGTATTGTACTTTCCGTGTTACGATACAATACACCACCTGAGGAGAGTTGTATTGTTCTAGATTGTGTTACGATACAATACACTACCTGAGGAGAGTTGTATTGTACTAGTATGTGTTACGATACAATACACTACCTGAGGAGAGTTGTATTGTACTAGTTTGTGTTACGATACAATACACTACCTGAGGAGAGTTGTATTGTACTTTCCGTGTTACGATACAATACACTACCTGAGGAGAGTTGTATTGTACGTGTTTGTGTTACGATACAATACACTACCTGAGGAGAGTTGTATTGTACTTTCCGTGTTACGATACAATACACTGCCTGAGGAGAGTTGTATTGTACTTTCCGTGTTACGATACAATACACTACCTGAGGAGAGTTGTATTGTACGTGTTCGTGTTAAGATACAATACACTACCTGAGGAGAGTTGTATTGTACTAGTTTGTGTTACGATACAATACACTACCTGAGGAGACTTGTATTGAACTAGTTCGTGTTACGATACAATACACTACCTGAGGAGAGTTGTATTGTACTAGTTTGTGTTACGATACAATACACTACCTGAGGAGAGTTGTATTGTACTTTCCGTGTTACGATACAATACACTGCCTGAGGAGAGTTGTATTGTACTTTCCGTGTTACGATACAATACACTACCTGAGGAGAGTTGTATTGTACTTTCCGTGTTACGATACAATACACTACCTGAGGAGAGTTGTATTGTACTAGTTTGTGGTACGATACAATACACTACCAGAGGAGAGTTGTATTGTACGTGTTTGTGTTACGATACAATACACTACCTGAGGAGAGTTGTATTGTACTAGTTTGTGTTACGATACAATACACTACCTGAGGAGAATTGTATTGTACGTGTTCGTGTTACGATACAATACATTACCTGAGGAGAGTTGTATTGTACTTTCCGTGTTACGATACGGTACACTACCTGAGGAGAGTTGTATTGTACGTGCTTGTGTTACGATACAATACACTGCCTGAGGAGAGTTGTATTGTACTAGTTTGTGTTACGATACAATACACTACCTGAGGAGAGTTGTATTGTACTTTCCGTGTTACGATACAATACACTACCTGAGGAGAGTTGTATTGCACGTGTTTGTGTTACGATACAATACACTACCTGAGGAGAGTTGTATTGTACGTGTTTGTGTTACGATACAATACACTGCCTGAGGAGAGTTGTATTGTACGTGTCCGTGTTACGATACAATACACCACCTGAGGAGAGTTGTATTGTACGTGTTTGTGTTACGATACAATACACTGCCTGAGGAGAGTTGTATTGTACGTGTTTGTGTTACGATACAATACACTACCTGAGGAGAGTTGTATTGTACGTGTTCGTGTTACGATACAATACACTGCCTGAGGAAAGTTGTATTGTACGTGTCCGTGTTACGATAAAATACACTACCTGAGGAGAGTTGTATTGTACTTTCCGTGTTACGATACAATACACTACCTGAGGAGAGTTGTATTGTACGTGTCTGTGTTACGATACAATACACTACCTGAGGAGAGTTGTATTGTACTTTCCGTGTTACGATACAATACACTGCCTGAGGAGAGTTGTATTGTACTTTCCGTGTTACGATACAATACACTACCTGAGGAGAGTTGTATTGTACGTGTTCGTGTTACGATAAAATACACTACCTGAGGAGAGTTGTATTGTACTAGTTTGTGTTACGATACAATACACTACCTGAGGAGAGTTGTATTGTACTAGTTCGTGTTACGATACAATACACTGCCTGAGGAGAGTTGTATTGTACTAGTTTGTGTTACGATACAATACACTACCTGAGGAGAGTTGTATTGTACTAGTTTGTGTTACGATACAATACACTACCTGAGGAGAGTTGTATTGTACTAGTTTGTGTTACGATACAATACACCACCTGAGGAAAGTTGTATTGTACTTTCCGTGTTACGATACAATACACTACCTGAGGAGAGATGTATTATACTAGTTTGTGTTACGATACAATACACTACCTGAGGAGAGTTGTATTGTACGTGTTTGTGTTACGATACATTACACTGCCTGAGGAGAGTTGTATTGTACTAGTTTGTGTTACGATACAATACACTACCTGAGGAGAGTTGTATTGTACGTGTTCGTGTTACGATACAATACATTACCTGAGGAGAGTTGTATTGTACTTTCCGTGTTACGATACAATACACTACCTGAGGAGAGTTGTATTGTACTAGTTTGTGTTACGATACAATACACTACCTGAGGAGATTTGTATTGTACGTGTCCGTGTTACGATACAATACACTACGTGAGAACAGTTGTGTTGTACTAGTTTGTGTTACGATACAATACACTACCTGAGGAGTGTTGTATTGTACGTGTTCGTGTTACGATACAATACACTACCTGAGGAGAGTTGTTTTGTACTAGTTTGGGTTACGATACAATACACTACCTGAGGAGAGTTGTATTGTACTAGTTTGTGTTACGATACAATACACTACCTGAGGAGAGTTGTATTGTACTTTCCGTGTTACGATACTATACACTGCCTGAGGAGAGTTGTATTGTACTTTCCGTGTTACGATACAATACACTACCTGAGGAGAGTTGTATTGTACGTGTTTGTGTTACGATACAATACACTACCTGAGGAGAGTTGTATTGTACTTTCCGTGTTACGATACAATACACTACCTGAAGAGAGTTGTATTGTACGTGTTTGTGTTACGATACAATACACTACCTGAGGAGTGTTGTATTGTACGTGTTCGTGTTACAATCCAATACACTGCCTGAGGAGAGTTGTATTGTACTAGTTTGTGTTACGATACAATACACTACCTGAGGAGAGTTGTATTGTACGTGTTTGTGTTACGATACAATACACTACCTAAGGAGAGTTGTATTGTACGTGTTCGTGTTACGATACAATACACTACCTGAGGAGAGTTGTATTGTACTAGTTTGTGTTACGATACAATACACTACCTGAGGAGAGTTGTATTGTACTAGTTTGTGTTACGATACAATACACTACATGTGGAGAGTTGTATTGTACGTGTTTGTGTTACGATACAATACACTACCTGAGGAGAGTTGTATTGTACGTGTTTGTGTTACGATACAATACACTACCTGAGGAGAGTTGTATTGTACTTTCCGTGTTACGATACAATACACTACCTGAGGAGAGTTGTATTGTACGTGTTTGTGTTACGATACAATACACTACCTGAGGAGAGTTGTATTGTACGTGTCCGTGTTACGATAAAATACACTACCTGAGGAGAGTTGTATTGTACTAGTTTGTGTTACGATACAATACACTACCTGAGGAGAGTTGTATTGTACTAGTTTGTGTTACGATACAATACACTACCTGAAGAGAGTTGTATTGTACTAGTTTGTTTACGATACAATAAACTACCTGTGGAGAGTTGTATTGTACTAGTTTGTGTCACGATACAATACACTACCTGAGGAGAGTTGTATTGTACGTGTTTGTGTTACGATACAATACACTACCTGAGGAGAGTTGTATTGTACTTTCCGTGTTACGATACAATACACTGCCTGAGGAGAGTTGTATTGTACGTGTTCGTGTAACGATACAATACACTACCGGAGGAGAGTTGTATTGTACGTGTTTGTGTTACGATACAATACACTACCTGAAGAGAGTTGTATTGTACGTGTTCGTGTTACGATACAATACACTACCTGAGGAGAGTTGTATTGTACTAGTTTGTGTTACGATACAATACACTACCTGAGGAGAGTTGTATTGTACTTTCCGTGTTACGATACAATACACTACCTGAGGAGAGTTGTATTGTACTAGTTTGTGTTACGATACAATACACTACCTGAGTAGAGTTGTATTGTACTTTCCGTGTTTCAATACAATACACTACCTGAGGAGAGTTGTATTGTACTTTCCGTGTTACGATACAATACACTACCTGAGGAGAGTTGTATTGTACTTTCCGTGTTACGATACAATACACTACCTGAGGAGAGTTGTATTGTACTTTCCGTGTTACGATACAATACACTACCTGTGGAGAGTTGTATTGTACTAGTTTGTGTTACGATACAATACACTACCTGAGGAGAGTTGTATTGTACGTGTCCGTGTTACGATACAATACACTACCTGAGGAGAGTTGTATTGTACTTTCCGTGATACGATACAATACACTACCTGAGGAGAGTTGTATTGTACTAGTTTGTGTTACGATACAATACACTACCTGAGGAGAGTTGTATTGTACTAGTTTGTGTTACGATACAATACACTACCTGAGGAGAGTTGTATTGTACTTTCCGTGTTACGATACAATACACTACCTGAGGAGAGTTGTATTGTACTAGTTTGTGTTACGATACAATACACTACCTGAGGAGAGTTGTATTGTACTAGTTTGTGTTACGATACAATACACTACCTGTGGAGAGTTGTATTGTACGTGTTTGTGTTACGATACAATACACTACCTGAGGTGAGTTGTATTGTACTAGTTTGTGTTACGATACAATACACTACCTGAGGAGAGTTGTATTGTACGTGTCCGTGTTACGATACAATACACTACCTGAGGAGAGTTGTATTGTACTTTCCGTGATACGATACAATACACTACCTGAGGAGAGTTGTATTGTACTAGTTTGTGTTACGATACAATACACTACCTGAGGAGAGTTGTATTGTACTAGTTTGTGTTACGATGCAATACACTACCTGAGGAGAGTTGTATTGTACGTGTTTGTGTAACGATACAATACACTGCCTGAGGAGAGTTGTATTGTACTAGGTTGTGTTACGATACAATACACTACCTGAGGAGAGTTGTATTGTACGTGTTTGTGTTAATATACAATACACTACCCGAGGAGAGTTGTATTGTACTTTCCGTGTTACGATACAATACACTACCTGAGGAGAGTTGTATTGTACTTTCCGTGTTACGATACAATACACTACCTGAGGAGAGTTGTATTGTACGTGTTTGTGTTACGATACAATACACTACCTGAGGAGAGTTGTATTGTACGTGTTTGTGTTACGATACAATACACTACCTGAGGAGAGTTGTATTGTACTTTCCGTGTTACGATACAATACACTACCTGAGGAGAGTTTTATTGTACGTGTTTGTGTTACGATAAAATACACTACCTGAGGAGAGTTGTATTGTACGTGTTTGTGTTACGATACAATACACTACCTGAGGAGAGTTGTATTGTACTTTCCGTGTTACGATACAATACACTACCTGAGGAGAGTTGTATTGTACTTTCCGTGTTACGATACAATACACTACCTGAGGAGAGTTGTATTGTACGTGTTTGTGTTATGATACAATACACTACCTGAGGAGAGTTGTATTGTACATTCCGTGTTACGATACAATACACTACCTGAGGAGAACTGTATTGTACGTGTTTGTGTTACGATACAATACACTACCTAAGGAGAGTTGTATTGTACTTTCCGTGTTACGATCCAATACACTACCTGAGAAGAGTTGTATTGTACGTGTTTGTGTTACGATACAATACACTACCTGAGGAGAGTTGTATTGTACATTCCGTGTTACGATACAATTCACTGCCTGAGGAGAGTTGTATTGTACTTTCCGTGTTACGATACAATACACTACCTGAGGAGAGTTGTATTGTACGTGTTTGTGTTACGATACAATACACTACCTGAGGAGAGTTGTATTGTACTTTCCGTGTTACGATACAATACACTACCTGAGGAGAGTTGTATTGTACTTTCCGTGTTACGATACAATACACTACCTGAAGAGAGTTGTATTTTACGTGTTTGTGTTACGATACAATACACTACCTGAGGAGAGTTGTATTGTACTTTCCGTGTTACGATACAATACACTACCTGAGGAGAGTTGTATTGGACTTTCCGTGTTACGATACAATACACTACCTGAGGAGAGTTGTATTGTACGTGTCCGTGTTACGATACAATTCACTACCTGAGGAGAGTTGTATTGTACTAGTTTGTGTTACGATACAATACACTACCTGAGGAGAGTTGTATTGTACTAGTTTGTGTTACGATACAATACACTACCTGAAGAGAGTTGTATTGTACTAGTTTGTTTACGATACAATAAACTACCTGAGGAGAGTTGTATTGTACTAGTTTGTGTCACGATACAATACACTACCTGAGGAGAGTTGTATTGTACGTGTTTGTGTTACGATACAATACACTACCTGAGGAGAGTTGTATTGTACTTTCCGTGTTACGATACAATACACTGCCTGAGGAGAGTTGTATTGTACGTGTTCGTGTAACGATACAATACACTACCGGAGGAGAGTTGTATTGTACGTGTTTGTGTTACGATACAATACACTACCTGAAGAGAGTTGTATTGTACGTGTTCGTGTTACGATACAATACATTACCTGAGGAGGGTTGTATTGTACTTTCCGTGTTACGATACAATACACTACCTGAGGAGAGTTGTATTGTACTAGTTTGTGTTACGATACAATACACTACCTGAGGAGAGTTGTATTGTACTTTCGGTGTTACGATACAATACACTACCTGAGGAGAGTTGTATTGTACTAGTTTGTGTTACGATACAATACACTACCTGAGGAGAGTTGTATTGTACTTTCCGTGTTTCAATACAATACACTACCTGAGGAGAGTTGTATTGTACTTTCCGTGTTACGATACAATACACTACCTGAGGAGAGTTGTATTGTACTTTCCGTGTTACGATACAATACACTACCTGAGGAGAGTTGTATTGTACTTTCCGTGTTACGATACAATACACTACCTGTGGAGAGTTGTATTGTACTAGTTTGTGTTACTATACAATACACTACCTGAGGAGAGTTGTATTGTACGTGTCCGTGTTACGATACAATACACTACCTGAGGAGAGTTGTATTGTACTTTCCGTGATACGATACAATACACTACCTGAGGAGAGTTGTATTGTACTAGTTTGTGTTACGATACAATTCACTACCTGAGGAGAGTTGTATTGTACTAGTTTGTGTTACGATACAATACACTACCTGAGGAGAGTTGTATTGTACTTTCCGTGTTACGATACAATACACTACCTGAGGTTAGTTGTATTGTACTAGTTTGTGTTACGATACAATACACTACCTGAGGAGAGTTGTATTGTACTAGTTTGTGTTACGATACAATACACTACCTGAGGAGAGTTGTATTGTACGTGTTTGTGTTACGATACAATACACTACCTGAGGAGAGTTGTATTGTACTTTCCGTGTTACGATACAATACACTACCTGAGGAGAGTTGTATTGTACTAGTTTGTGTTACGATACAATTCACTACCTGAGGAGAGTTGTATTGTACTAGTTTGTGTTACGATGCAATACACTACCTGAGGAGAGTTGTATTGTACGTGTTTGTGTAACGATACAATACACTGCCTGAGGAGAGTTGTATTGTACTAGGTTGTGTTACGATACAATACACTACCTGAGGAGAGTTGTATTGTACGTGTTTGTGTTAATATACAATACACTACCTGAGGAGAGTTGTATTGTACTTTCCGTGTTACGATACAATACACTACCTGAGGAGAGTTGTATTGTACTTTCCGTGTTACGATACAATACACTACCTGAGGAGAGTTGTATTGTACGTGTTTGTGTTACGATACAATACACTACCTGAGGAGAGTTGTATTGTACGTGTTTGTGTTACGATACAATACACTACCTGAGGAGAGTTGTATTGTACTTTCCGTGTTACATTACAATACACTACCTGAGGAGAGTTTTATTGTACGTGTTTGTGTTACGATAAAATACACTACCTGAGGAGAGTTGTATTGTACGTGTTTGTGTTACGATACAATACACTACCTGAGGAGAAATGTATTGTACTTTCCGTGTTACGATACAATACACTACCTGAGGAGAGTTGTATTGTACTTTCCGTGTTACGATACAATACACTACCTGAGGAGAGTTGTATTGTACGTGTTTGTGTTATGATACAATACACTACCTGAGGAGAGTTGTATTGTACATTCCGTGTTACGATACAATACACTACCTGAGGAGAACTGTATTGTACGTGTTTGTGTTACGATACAATACACTACCTAAGGAGAGTTGTATTGTACTTTCCGTGTTACGATCCAATACACTACCTGAGAAGAGTTGTATTGTACGTGTTTGTGTTACGATACAATACACTACCTGAGGAGAGTTGTATTGTACGTGTTAGTGTTACGATACAATACACTACCTGAGGAGGGTTGTATTGTACTTTCCGTGTTACGATACAATACACTATCTGAGGAGAGTTGTATTGTACTAGTTTGTGTTACGATACAATACACTACCTGAGGAGAGTTGTATTGTACTTTCCGTGTTACGATACAATACACTACCTGAGGAGAGTTGTATTGTACTAGTTTGTGTTACGACACAATACACTACCTGAGGAGAGTTGTATTGTACTTTCCGTGTTTCAATACAATACACTACCTGAGGAGAGTTGTATTGTACTTTCCGTGTTACGATACAATACATTACCTGAGGAGAGTTGTATTGTACTTTCCGTGTTACGATACAATACACTACCTGAGGAGAGTTGTATTGTACTTTCCGTGTTACGATACAATACACTACCTGTGGAGAGTTGTATTGTACTAGTTTGTGTTACTATACAATACACTACCTGAGGAGAGTTGTATTGTACGTGTCCGTGTTACGATACAATACACTACCTGAGGAGAGTTGTATTGTACTTTCCGTGATACGATACAATACACTACCTGAGGAGAGTTGTATTGTACTAGTTTGTGTTACGATACAATACACTACCTGAGGAGAGTTGTATTGTACTAGTTTGTGTTACGATACAATACACTACCTGAGGAGAGTTGTATTGTACTTTCCGTGTTACGATACAATACACTACCTGAGGTTAGTTGTATTGTACTAGTTTGTGTTACGATACAATACACTACCTGAGGAGAGTTGTATTGTACTAGTTTGTGTTACGATACAATACACTACCTGAGGAGAGTTGTATTGTACGTGTTTGTGTTACGATACAATACACTACCTGAGGAGAGTTGTATTGTACTTTCCGTGTTACGATACAATACACTACCTGAGGAGAGTTGTATTGTACTAGTTTGTGTTACGATACAATTCACTACCTGAGGAGAGTTGTATTGTACTAGTTTGTGTTACGATGCAATACACTACCTGAGGAGAGTTGTATTGTACGTGTTTGTGTAACGATACAATACACTGCCTGAGGAGAGTTGTATTGTACTAGGTTGTGTTACGATACAATACACTACCTGAGGAGAGTTGTATTGTACGTGTTTGTGTTAATATACAATACACTACCTGAGGAGAGTTGTATTGTACTTTCCGTGTTACGATACAATACACTACCTGAGGAGAGTTGTATTGTACTTTCCGTGTTAGGATACAATACACTACCTGAGGAGAGTTGTATTGTACGTGTTTGTGTTACGATACAATACACTACCTGAGGAGAGTTGTATTGTACGTGTTTGTGTTACGATACAATACACTACCTGAGGAGAGTTGTATTGTACTTTCCGTGTTACGATACAATACACTACCTGAGGAGAGTTTTATTGTACGTGTTTGTGTTACGATAAAATACACTACCTGAGGAGAGTTGTATTGTACGTGTTTGTGTTACGATACAATACACTACCTGAGGAGAAATGTATTGTACTTTCAGTGTTACGATACAATACACTACCTGAGGAGGGTTGTATTGTACTTTCCGTGTTACGATACAATACACTACCTGAGGAGAGTTGTATTGTACGTGTTTGTGTTATGATACAATACACTACCTGAGGAGAGTTGTATTGTACATTCCGTGTTACGATACAATACACTACCTGAGGAGAACTGTATTGTACGTGTTTGTGTTACGATACAATACACTACCTAAGGAGAGTTGTATTGTACTTTCCGTGTTACGATCCAATACACTACCTGAGAAGAGTTGTATTGTACGTGTTTGTGTTACGATACAATACACTACCTGAGGAGAGTTGTATTGTACTTTCCGTGTTACGATACAATTCACTGCCTGAAGAGAGTTGTATTGTACTTTCCGTGTTACGATACAATACACTACCTGAGGAGAGTTGTATTGTACGTGTTTGTGTTACGATACAATACACTACCTGAGGAGAGTTGTATTGTACTTTCCGTGTTACGATACAATACACTACCTGAGGAGAGTTGTATTGTACTTTCCGTGTTACGATACAATACACTACCTGAGGAGAGTTGTATTGTACGTGTTTGTGTTACGATACAATACACTACCTGAGGAGAGTTGTATTGTACGTGTTTGTGTTACGATACAATACACTGCCTGAGGAGAGTTGTATTGTACGTGTCCGTGTTACGATACAATACACTACCGGAGGAGAGTTGTATTGTACGTGTTCATGTTACGATACAATACACTGCCTGAAGGGAGTTGTATTGTACGTGTCCGTGTTACGATACAATACACTACCTGAGGAGAGTTGTATTGTACTTTCCGTGTTACGATACAATACACTACCTGAGGAGAGTTGTATTGTACGTGTTTGTGTTACGATACAATACACTACCTGAGGAGAGTTGTATTGTACTTTCCGTGTTACGATACAATACACTGCCTGAGGAGAGTTGTATTGTACTTTCCGTGTTACGATACAATACACTACCTGAGGAGAGTTGTATTGTACGTGTTCGTGTTAAGATACAATACACTACCTGAGGAGAGTTGTATCGTACTAGTTTGTGTTACGATACAATACACTACCTGAGGAGACTTGTATTGAACTAGTTCGTGTTACGATACAATACACTACCTGAGGAGAGTTGTATTGTACTAGTTTGTGTTACGATACAATACACTACCTGAGGAGAGTTGTATTGTAATTTCCGTGTTACGATACAATACACTGCCTGAGGAGACTTGTATTGTACTTTCCGTGTTACGATACAATACACTACCTGAGGAGAGTTGTATTGTACTTTCCGTGTTACGATACAATACACTACCTGAGGAGAGTTGTATTGTACTCGTTTGTGTTACGATACAATACACTACCAGAGGAGAGTTGTATTGTACGTGTTTGTGTTACGATACAATACACTACCTGAGGAGAGTTGTATTGTACTAGTTTGTGTTACGATACAATACACTACCTGAGGAGAATTGTATTGTACGTGTTCGTGTTACGATACAATACATTACCTGAGGAGAGTTGTATTGTACTTTCCGTGTTACGATACAATACACTACCTGAGGAGAGTTGTATTGTACTAGTTTGTGTTACGATACAATACACTACCTGAGGAGAGTTGTATTGTACTTTCCGTGTTACGATACAATACACTACCTGAGGAGAGTTGTATTGCACGAGTTTGTGTTACGATACAATACACTACCTGAGGAGAGTTGTATTGTACGTGTTTGTGTTACGATACAATACACTGCCTGAGGAGAGTTGTATTGTACGTGTCCGTGTTACGATACAATACACCACCTGAGGAGAGTTGTATTGTACGTGTTTGTGTTACGATACAATACACTGCCTGAGGAGAGTTGTATTGTACGTGTTTGTGTTACGATACAATACACTACCTGAGGAGAGTAGTATTGTACGTGTTCGTGTTACGATACAATACACTGCCTGAGGAAAGTTGTATTGTACGTGTCCGTGTTACGATAAAATACACTACCTGAGGAGAGTTGTATTGTACTTTCCGTGTTACGATACAATACACTACCTGAGGAGAGTTGTATTGTACGTGTCTGTGTTACGATACAATACACTACCTGAGGAGAGTTGTATTGTACTTTCCGTGTTACGATACAATACACTGCCTGAGGAGAGTTGTATTGTACTTTCCGTGTTACGATACAATACACTACCTGAGGAGAGTTGTATTGTACGTGTTCGTGTTACGATAAAATACACTACCTGAGGAGAGTTGTATTGTACTAGTTTGTGTTACGATACAATACACTACCTGAGGAGAGTTGTATTGTACTAGTTCGTGTTACGATACAATACACTGCCTGAGGAGAGTTGTATTGTACTTGTTTGTGTTACGATACAATACACTACCTGAGGAGAGTTGTATTGTACTAGTTTGTGTTACGATACAATACACTACCTGAGGAGAGTTGTATTGTACTAGTTTGTGTTTCGATACAATACACTACCTGAGGAAAGTTGTATTGTACTTTCCGTGTTACGATACAATACACTACCTGAGGAGAGTTGTATTATACTAGTTTGTGTTACGATACAATTACCTGAGGAGAGTTGTATTGTACGTGTTTGTGTTACGATACAATACACAGCCTGAGGAGAGTTGTATTGTACTAGTTTGTGTTACGATACAATACACTACCTGAGGAGAGTTGTATTGTACGTGTTCGTGTTACGATACAATACATTACCTGAGGAGAGTTGTATTGTACTTTCCGTGTTACGATACAATACACTACCTGAGGAGAGTTGTATTGTACTAGTTTGTGTTACGATACAATACACTATCTGAGGAGATTTGTATTGTACGTGTCCGTGTTACGATATAATACACTACGTGAGAACAGTTGTATTGTACTAGTTTGTGTTACGATACAATACACTACCTGAGGAGTGTTGTATTGTACGTGTTCGTGTTACGATACAATACACTACCTGAGGAGAGTTGTTTTGCACTAGTTTGGGTTACGATACAATACACTACCTGAGGAGAGTTGTATTGTACTAGTTTGTGTTAGGATACAATACACTACCTGAGGAGAGTTGTATTGTACTTTCCGTGTTACGATACTATACACTGCCTGAGGGGAGTTGTATTGTACTTTCCGTGTTACGATACAATACACTACCTGAGGAGAGTTGTATTGTACGTGTTTGTGTTACGATACAATACACTACCTGAGGAGAGTTGTATTGTACTTTCCGTGTTACGATACAATACACTACCTGAAGAGAGTTGTATTGTACGTGTTTGTGTTACGATACAATACACTACCTGAGGAGTGTTGTATTGTACGTGTTCGTGTTACAATCCAATACACTGCCTGAGGAGAGTTGTATTGTACTAGTTTGTGTTACGATACAATACACTACCTGAGGAGAGTTGTATTGTACGTGTTTGTGTTACGATACAATACACTACCTAAGGAGAGTCGTATTGTACGTGTTCGTGTTACGATACAATACACTACCTGAGGAGAGTTGTATTGTACTAGTTTGTGTTACGATACAATACACTACCTGAGGAGAGTTGTATTGTACTAGTTTGTGTTACGATACAATACACTACCTGTGGAGAGTTGTATTGTACGTGTTTGTGTTACGATACAATACACTACCTGAGGAGAGTTGTATTGTACGTGTTTGTGTTACGATACAATACACTACCTGAGGAGAGTTGTATTGTACTTTCCGTGTTACGATACAATACACTACCTGAGGAGAGTTGTATTTTACGTGTTTGTGTTACGATACAATACACTACCTGAGGAGAGTTGTATTGTACGTGTCCGTGTTACGATACAATACACTACCTGAGGAGAGTTGTATTGTACTAGTTTGTGTTACGATACAATACACTACCTGAGGAGAGTTGTATTGTACTAGTTTGTGTTACGATACAATACACTACCTGAAGAGAGTTGTATTGTACTAGTTTGTTTACGATACAATAAACTACCTGAGGAGAGTTGTATTGTACTAGTTTGTGTCACGATACAATACACTACCTGAGGAGAGTTGTATTGTACGTGTTTGTGTTACGATACAATACACTACCTGAGGAGAGTTGTATTGTACTTTCCGTGTTACGATACAATACACTGCCTGAGGAGAGTTGTATTGTACGTGTTCGTGTAACGATACAATACACTACCGGAGGAGAGTTGTATTGTACGTGTTTGTGTTACGATACAATACACTACCTGAAGAGAGTTGTATTGTACGTGTTCGTGTTACGATACAATACACTACCTGAGGAGGGTTGTATTGTACTTTCCGTGTTACGATACAATACACTACCTGAGGAGAGTTGTATTGTACTAGTTTGTTTTACGATACAATACACTACCTGAGGAGAGTTGTATTGTACTTTCCGTGTTACGATACAATACACTACCTGAGGAGAGTTGTATTGTACTAGTTTGTGTTACGATACAATACACTACCTGAGGAGAGTTGTATTGTACTTTCCGTGTTTCAATACAATACACTACCTGAGGAGAGTTGTATTGTACTTTCCGTGTTACGATACAATACACTACCTGAGGAGAGTTGTATTGTACTTTCCGTGTTACGATACAATACACTACCTGAGGAGAGTTGTATTGTACTCTCCGTGTTACGATACAATACACTACCTGTGGAGAGTTGTATTGTACTAGTTTGTGTTACGATACAATACACTACCTGAGGAGAGTTGTATTGTACGTGTCCGTGTTACGATACAATACACTACCTGAGGAGAGTTGTATTGTACTTTCCGTGATACGATACAATACACTACCTGAGGAGAGTTGTATTGTACTAGTTTGTGTTACGATACAATACACTACCTGAGGAGAGTTGTATTGTACTAGTTTGTGTTACGATACAATACACTACCTGAGGAGAGTTGTATTGTACTTTCCGTGTTACGATACAATACACTACCTGAGGTTAGTTGTATTGTACTAGTTTGTGTTACGATACAATACACTACCTGAGGAGAGTTGTATTGTACTAGTTTGTGTTACGATACAATACACTACCTGAGGAGAGTTGTATTGTACGTGTTTGTGTTACGATACAATACACTACCTGAGGAGAGTTGTATTGTACTTTCCGTGTTACGATACAATACACTACCTGAGGAGAGTTGTATTGTACTAGTTTGAGTTACGATACAATTCACTACCTGAGGAGAGTTGTATTGTACTAGTTTGTGTTACGATGCAATACACTACCTGAGGAGAGTTGTATTGTACGTGTTTGTGTAACGATACAATACACTGCCTGAGGAGAGTTGTATTGTACTAGGTTGTGTTACGATACAATACACTACCTGAGGAGAGTTGTATTGTACGTGTTTGTGTTAATATACAATACACTACCTGAGGAGAGTTGTATTGTACTTTCCGTGTTACGATACAATACACTACCTGAGGAGAGTTGTATTGTACTTTCCGTGTTACGATACAATACACTACCTGAGGAGAGTTGTATTGTACTTTCCGTGTTACGATACAATACACTACCTGAGGAGAGTTGTATTGTACGTGTTTGTGTTACGATACAATACACTACCTGAGGAGAGTTGTATTGTACTTTCCGTGTTACGATACAATACACTACCTGAGGAGAGTTTTATTGTACGTGTTTGTGTTGCGATAAAATACACTACCTGAGGAGAGTTGTATTGTACGTGTTTGTGTTAAGATACAATACACTACCTGAGGAGAGTTGTATTGTACTTTCCGTGTTACGATACAATACACTACCTGAGGAGAGTTGTATTGTACTTTCCGTGTTACGATACAATACACTACCTGAGGAGAGTTGTATTGTACGTGTTTGTGTTATGATACAATACACTACCTGAGGAGAGTTGTATTGTACATTCCGTGTTACGATACAATACACTACCTGAGGAGAACTGTATTGTACGTGTTTGTGTTACGATACAATACACTACCTAAGGAGAGTTGTATTGTACTTTCCGTGTTACGATCCAATACACTACCTGAGAAGAGTTGTATTGTACGTGTTTGTGTTACGATACAATACACTACCTGAGGAGAGTTGTATTGTACTTTCCGTGTTACGATACAATTCACTGCCTGAGGAGAGTTGTATTGTACTTTCCGTGTTACGATACAATACACTACCTGAGGAGAGTTGTATTGTACGTGTTTGTGTTACGATACAATACACTACCTGAGGAGAGTTGTATTGTAATTTCCGGGTTACGATACAATACACTACCTGAGGAGAGTTGTATTGTACTTTCCGTGTTACGATACAATACACTACCTGAAGAGAGTTGTATTTTACGTGTTTGTGTTACGATACAATACACTACCTGAGGAGAGTTGTATTGTACTTTCCGTGTTACGATACAATACACTACCTGAGGAGAGTTGTATTGTACTTTCCGTGTTACGATACAATACACTACCTGAGGAGAGTTGTATTGTACGTGTCCGTGTTACGATACAATACACTACCTGAGGAGAGTTGTATTGTACTAGTTTGTGTTACGATACAATACACTACCTGAGGAGAGTTGTATTGTACTAGTTTGTGTTACGATACAATACACTACCTGAGGAGCGTTGTATTGTACTAGTTTGTGTTACGATACAATACACTACCTGAGGAGAGTTGAATTGTACGTGTTTGTGTTAGGATACAATACACTACCTGAGGAGAGTTGTATTGTACGTGTTTGTGTTACGATACAATACACTTCCTGAGGAGAGTTGTATTGTACTTTCCGTGTTACGATACAATACACTACCTGAGGTGAATTGTATTGTACGTGTTTGTGTTACGATACAATACACTACCTGAGGAGAGTTGTATTGTACGTGTCCGTGTTACGATACAATACACTACCTGAGGAGAGTTGTATTGTACTAGTTTGTGTTACGATACAATACACTACCTGCGGAGAGTTGTATTGTACTAGATTGTGTTACGATACAATACACTACCTGAAGAGAGTTGTATTGTACTAGTTTGTGTTACGATACAATACACTACCTGAGGAGAGTTGTATTGTACTAGTTTGTGTAACGATACAATACACTACCTGAGGAGAGTTGTATTGTACGTGTTTGTGTTACGATACAATACACTACCTGAGGAGAGTTGTATTGTACTTTCCGTGTTACGATACAATACACTGCCTGAGGAGAGTTGTATTGTACGTGTTCGTGTAACGATACAATACACTACCTGAGGAGAGTTGTATTGTACGTGTTTGTGTTACGATACAATACACTACCTGAAGAGAGTTGTATTGTACGTGTACGTGTTACGATACAATACACCACCTGAGGAGAGTTGTATTGTACGTGTTTGTGTTACGATACAATACACTGCCTGAGGAGAGTTGTATTGTACGTGTTTGTGTTACGATACAATACACTACCTGAGGAGAGTAGTATTGTACGTGTTCGTGTTACGATACAATACACTGCCTGAGGAAAGTTGTATTGTACGTGTCCGTGTTACGATAAAATACACTACCTGAGGAGAGTTGTATTGTACTTTCCGTGTTACGATACAATACACTACCTGAGGAGAGTTGTATTGTACGTGTCTGTGTTACGATACAATACACTACCTGAGGAGAGTTGTATTGTACTTTCCGTGTTACGATACAATACACTGCCTGAGGAGAGTTGTATTGTACTTTCCGTGTTACGATACAATACACTACCTGAGGAGAGTTGTATTGTACGTGTTCGGGTTACGATAAAATACACTACCTGAGGAGAGTTGTATTGTACTAGTTTGTGTTACGATACAATACACTACCTGAGGAGAGTTGTATTGTACTAGTTCGTGTTACGATACAATACACTGCCTGAGGAGAGTTGTATTGTACTAGTTTGTGTTACGATACAATACACTACCTGAGGAGAGTTGTATTGTACTAGTTTGTGTTACGATACAATACACTACCTGAGGAGAGTTGTATTGTACTAGTTTGTGTTTCGATACAATACACTACCTGAGGAAAGTTGTATTGTACTTTCCGTGTTACGATACAATACACTACCTGAGGAGAGTTGTATTATACTAGTTTGTGTTACGATACAATACACTACCTGAGGAGAGTTGTATTGTACGTGTTTGTGTTACGATACAATACACAGCCTGAGGAGAGTTGTATTGTACTAGTTTGTGTTACGATACAATACACTACCTGAGGAGAGTTGTATTGTACGTGTTCGTGTTACGATACAATACATTACCTGAGGAGAGTTGTATTGTACTTTCTGTGTTACGATACAATACACTACCTGAGGAGAGTTGTATTGTACTAGTTTGTGTTACGATACAATACACTACCTGAGGAGATTTGTATTGTACGTGTCCGTGTTACGATATAATACACTACGTGAGAACAGTTGTATTGTACTAGTTTTTGTTACGATACAATACACTACCTGAGGAGTGTTGTATTGTACGTGTTCGTGTTACGATACAATACACTACCTGAGGAGAGTTGTTTTGCACTAGTTTGGGTTACGATACAATACACTACCTGAGGAGAGTTGTATTGTACTAGTTTGTGTTAGGATACAATACACTACCTGAGGAGAGTTGTATTGTACTTTCCGTGTTACGATACTATACACTGCCTGAGGAGAGTTGTATTGTACTTTCCGTGTTACGATACAATACACTACCTGAGGAGAGTTGTATTGTACGTGTTTGTGTTACGATACAATACACTACCTGAGGAGAGTTGTATTGTACTTTCCGTGTTACGATACAATACACTACCTGAAGAGAGTTGTATTGTACGTGTTTGTGTTACGATACAATACACTACCTGAGGAGTGTTGTATTGTACGTGTTCGTGTTACAATCCAATACACTGCCTGAGGAGAGTTGTATTGTACTAGTTTGTGTTACGATACAATACACTACCTGAGGAGAGTTGTATTGTACGTGTTTGTGTTACGATACAATACACTACCTAAGGAGAGTTGTATTGTACGTGTTCGTGTTACGATACAATACACTACCTGAGGAGAGTTGTATTGTACTAGTTTGTGTTACGATACAATACACTACCTGAGGAGAGTTGTATTGTACTAGTTTGTGTTACGATACAATACACTACCTGTGGAGAGTTGTATTGTACGTGTTTGTGTTACGATACAATACACTACCTGAGGAGAGTTGTATTGTACGTGTTTGTGTTACGATACAATACACTACCTGAGGAGAGTTGTATTGTACTTTCCGTGTTACGATACAATACACTACCTGAGGAGAGTTGTATTGTACGTGTTTGTGTTACGATACAATACACTACCTGAGGAGAGTTGTATTGTACGTGTCCGTGTTACGATACAATACACTACCTGAGGAGAGTTGTATTGTACTAGTTTGTGTTACGATACAATACACTACCTGAGGAGAGTTGTATTGTACTAGTTTGTGTTACGATACAATACACTACCTGAAGAGAGTTGTATTGTACTAGTTTGTTTACGATACAATAAACTACCTGAGGAGAGTTGTATTGTACTAGTTTGTGTCACGATACAATACACTACCTGAGGAGAGTTGTATTGTACGTGTTTGTGTTACGATACAATACACTACCTGAGGAGAGTTGTATTGTACTTTCCGTGTTACGATACAATACACTGCCTGAGGAGAGTTGTATTGTACGTGTTCGTGTAACGATACAATACACTACCGGAGGAGAGTTGTATTGTACGTGTTTGTGTTACGATACAATACACTACCTGAAGAGAGTTGTATTGTACGTGTTCGTGTTACGATACAATACACTACCTGAGGAGGGTTGTATTGTACTTTCCGTGTTACGATACAATACACTACCTGAGGAGAGTTGTATTGTACTAGTTTGTGTTACGATACAATACACTACCTGAGGAGAGTTGTATTGTACTTTCCGTGTTACGATACAATACACTACCTGAGGAGAGTTGTATTGTACTAGTTTGTGTTACGATACAATACACTACCTGAGGAGAGTTGTATTGTACTTTCCGTGTTTCAATACAATACACTACCTGAGGAGAGTTGTATTGTACTTTCCGTGTTACGATACAATACACTACCTGAGGAGAGTTGTATTGTACTTTCCGTGTTACGATACAATACACTACCTGAGGAGAGTTGTATTGTACTCTCCGTGTTACGATACAATACACTACCTGTGGAGAGTTGTATTGTACTAGTTTGTGTTACGATACAATACACTACCTGAGGAGAGTTGTATTGTACGTGTCCGTGTTACGATACAATACACTACCTGAGGAGAGTTGTATTGTACTTTCCGTGATACGATACAATACACTACCTGAGGAGAGTTGTATTGTACTAGTTTGTGTTACGATACAATACACTACCTGAGGAGAGTTGTATTGTACTAGTTTGTGTTACGATACAATACACTACCTGAGGAGAGTTGAATTGTACTTTCCGTGTTACGATACAATACACTACCTGAGGTTAGTTGTATTGTACTAGTTTGTGTTACGATACAATACACTACCTGAGGAGAGTTGTATTGTACTAGTTTGTGTTACGATACAATACACTACCTGAGGAGAGTTGTATTGTACGTGTTTGTGTTACGATACAATACACTACCTGAGGAGAGTTGTATTGTACTTTCCGTGTTACGATACAATACACTACCTGAGGAGAGTTGTATTGTACTAGTTTGTGTTACGATACAATTCACTACCTGAGGAGAGTTGTATTGTACTAGTTTGTGTTACGATGCAATACACTACCTGAGGAGAGTTGTATTGTACGTGTTTGTGTAACGATACAATACACTGCCTGAGGAGAGTTGTATTGTACTAGGTTGTGTTACGATACAATACACTACCTGAGGAGAGTTGTATTGTACGTGTTTGTGTTAATATACAATACACTACCTGAGGAGAGTTGTATTGTACTTTCCGTGTTACGATACAATACACTACCTGAGGAGAGTTGTATTGTACTTTCCGTGTTACGATACAATACACTTCCTGAGGAGAGTTGTATTGTACTTTCCGTGTTACGATACAATACACTACCTGAGGAGAGTTGTATTGTACGTGTTTGTGTTACGATACAATACACTACCTGAGGAGAGTTGTATTGTACTTTCCGTGTTACGATACAATACACTACCTGAGGAGAGTTTTATTGTACGTGTTTGTGTTACGATAAAATACACTACCTGAGGAGAGTTGTATTGTACGTGTTTGTGTTAAGATACAATACACTACCTGAGGAGAGTTGTATTGTACTTTCCGTGTTACGATACAATACACTACCTGAGGAGAGTTGTATTGTACTTTCCGTGTTACGATACAATACACTACCTGAGGAGAGTTGTATTGTACGTGTTTGTGTTATGATACAATACACTACCTGAGGAGAGTTGTATTGTACATTCCGTGTTACGATACAATACACTACCTGAGGAGAACTGTATTGTACGTGTTTGTGTTACGATACAATACACTACCTAAGGAGAGTTGTATTGTACTTTCCGTGTTACGATCCAATACACTACCTGAGAAGAGTTGTATTGTACGTGTTTGTGTTACGATACAATACACTACCTGAGGAGAGTTGTATTGTACTTTCCGTGTTACGATACAATTCACTGCCTGAGGAGAGTTGTATTGTACTTTCCGTGTTACGATACAATACACTACCTGAGGAGAGTTGTATTGTACGTGTTTGTGTTACGATACAATACACTACCTGAGGAGAGTTGTATTGTACTTTCCGGGTTACGATACAATACACTACCTGAGGAGAGTTGTATTGTACTTTCCGTGTTACGATACAATACACTACCTGAAGAGAGTTGTATTTTACGTGTTTGTGTTACGATACAATACACTACCTGAGGAGAGTTGTATTGTACTTTCCGTGTTACGATACAATACACTACCTGAGGAGAGTTGTATTGTACTTTCCGTGTTACGATACAATACACTACCTGAGGAGAGTTGTATTGTACGTGTCCGTGTTACGATACAATACACTACCTGAGGAGAGTTGTATTGTACTAGTTTGTGTTACGATACAATACACTACCTGAGGAGAGTTGTATTGTACTAGTTTGTGTTACGATACAATACACTACCTGAGGAGCGTTGTATTGTACTAGTTTGTGTTACGATACAATACACTACCTGAGGAGAGTTGAATTGTACGTGTTTGTGTTAGGATACAATACACTACCTGAGGAGAGTTGTATTGTACGTGTTTGTGTTACGATACAATACACTTCCTGAGGAGAGTTGTATTGTACTTTCCGTGTTACGATACAATACAATACCTGAGGTGAATTGTATTGTACGTGTTTGTGTTACGATACAATATACTACCTGAGGAGAGTTGTATTGTACGTGTCCGTGTTACGATACAATACACTACCTGAGGAGAGTTGTATTGTACTAGTTTGTGTTACGATACAATACACTACCTGAGGAGAGTTGTATTGTACTAGATTGTGTTACGATAGAATACACTACCTGAAGAGAGTTGTATTGTACTAGTTTGTGTTACGATACAATACACTACCTGAGGAGAGTTGTATTGTACTAGTTTGTGTAACGATACAATACACTACCTGAGGAGAGTTGTATTGTACGTGTTTGTGTTACGATACAATACACTACCTGAGGAGAGTTGTATTGTACTTTCCGTGTTACGATACAATACACTGCCTGAGGAGAGTTGTATTGTACGTGTTCGTGTAACGATACAATACACTACCTGAGGAGAGTTGTATTGTACGTGTTTGTGTTACGATACAATACACTACCTGAAGAGAGTTGTATTGTACGTGTACGTGTTACGATACAATACACTACCTGAGGAGAGTTGTATTGTACTTTCCGTGTTACGATACAATACACTACCTGAGGAGAGTTGTATTGTAATAGTTCGTGTTACGATACAATACACTACCTGAGGAGAGTTGTATTGTACGTGTTTGTGTTACGATACAATACACTACCTGAGGAGAGTTGTATTGTACTTTCCGTGTTACGATACAATACACTGCCTGAGGAGAGTTGTATTCTACGTGTTCGTGTAACGATACAATACACTACCTGAGGAGAGTTGTATTGTACGTGTTTGTGTTACGATACAATACACTACCTGAAGAGGGTTGTATTGTACGTGTACGTGTTACGATACAATACACTACCTGAGGAGAGTTGTATTGTACTTTCCGTGTTACGATACAATACACTACCTGAGGAGAGTTGTATTGTACTAGTTTGTGTTACAATACAATACACTACCTGAGGAGAGTTGTATTGTACTTTCCGTGTTACGATACAATACACTACCTGAGGAGAGTTGTATTGTACTAGTTTGTGTTACGATACAATACACTACCTGAGGAGAGTTGTATTGTACTTTCCGTGTTTCGATACAATACACTACCTGAGGAGAGTTGTATTGTACTTTCCGTGTTACGATACAATACACTACCTGAGGAGAGTTGTATTGTACTTTCCGTGTTACGATACAATACACTACCTGAGGAGAGTTGTATTGTACTTTCCGTGTTACGATACAATACACTACCTGAGGAGAGTTGTATTGTACTAGTTTGTGTTACGATACAATACACTACCTGAGGAGAGTTGTATTGTACTTTCCGTGTTTCGATACAATACACTACCTGAGGAGAGTTGTATTGTACGTGTCCGTGTTACGATACAATACACTACCTGAGGAGAGTTGTATTGTACTAGTTTGTGTTACGATACAATACACTACCTGAGGAGAGTTGTATTGTACTTGTTTGTGTTACGATACAATACACTACCTGAGGAGAGTTGTATTGTACTTTCCGTGTTACGATACAATACACTACCTGAGGAGAGTTGTATTGTACGTGTTTGTGTTACGATATAATACACTACCTGAGGAGAGTTGTATTGTACTAGTTTGTGTTACGATACAATACACTGCCTGAGGAGAGTTGTATTGTACGTGTTCGTGTTACGATACAATACACTACCTGAAGAGAGTTGTATTGTACGTGTTTGTGTTACGATACAATACACTACCTGAGGAGAGTTGTATTTTACGTGTCCGTGTTACGATACAATACACTACCTGAGGAGAGTTGTATTGTACTTTCCGTGTTACGATACAATACACTACCTGAGGAGAGTTGTATTGTACTATTTTGTGTTACGATACAATACACTACCTGAGGAGAGTTGTATTGTACTTTCCGTGTTTCGATACAATACACTACCTGAGGAGAGTTGTATTGTACTTTCCGTGTTACGATACAATACACTGCCTGAGGAGAGTTGTATTGTACTTTCCGTGTTTCGATACAATACACTACATGAGGAGAGTTATATTGTACGTGTTTGTGTTACGATACAATACACTACCTGAAGAGAGTTGTATTGTACGTGTTCGTGTTACGATACAATACACTACCTGAGGAGAGTTGTATTGTACTTTCCGTGTTTCGATACAATACACTACCTGAGGAGAGTTGTATTGTACGTGTCCGTGTTACGATACAATACACTACCTGAGGAGAGTTGTATTGTACTTTCCGTGTTACGATACAATACACTGCCTGAGGAGAGTTGTATTGTACTTTCCGTGTTACGATACAATACACTACCTGAGGAGAGTTGTATTGTACTTTCCGTGTTACGATACAATACACTACCTGAGGATAGTTGTATTGTACGTGTTTGTGTTACGATACAATACACTACCTGAGGAGAGTTGTATTGTACTAGTTTGTGTTACGATACAATACACTACCAGAGGAGAGTTGTATTGTACGTGTTCGTGTTACGATACAATACACTACCTGAGGAGAGTTGTATTGTACTAGTTTGTGTTACGATACAATACACTACCCGAAGAGAGTTGTATTGTACGTGTTTGTGTTACGATACAATACACTACCTGAGGAGAGTTGTATTGTACTAGTTTGTGTTACGATACAATACACTACCTGAAGAGTTTTGTATTGTACGTGTTTGTGTTACGATACAATACACTACCTGAGGAGAGTTGTATTGTACTTTCCGTGTTACGATACAATACACTACCTGGGGAGAGTTGTATTGTACTAGTTTGTGTAACGATACAATACACTACCTGAGGAGAGTTGTATTGTACTTGTTCGTGTTACGATACAATACACTACCTGACTAGTGTTGTATTGTACTTTCCGTGTTACGATACAATACACTACCTGAGGAGAGTTGTATTGTACGTGTCCGTGTTACGATACAATACACTACCTGAGGAGAGTTGTATTGTACGTGTTTGTGTTACGATACAACACACTGCCTGAGGAGAGTTGTATTGTACTAGTTTGTGTTACGATACAATACACTACCTGAGGAGAGTTGTATTGTACTTTCCGTGTTACGATACAATACACTACCTGAAGAGAGTTGTATTGTACGTGTTCGTGTTACAGTACAATACACTACCTGAGGAGAGTTGTATTGTACTAGTTTGGGTTACGATACAATACACTACCTGAGGAGTGTTGTATTGTACTTTCCGTGTTACGACACAATACACTACATGAGGAGAGTTGTATTGTACTTTCCGTGTTACGATACAATACACTACCTGAGGAGTGTTGTATTGTACTTTCCGTGTTACGATACAATACACTACCTGAGGAGTGTTGTATTGTACTTTCCGTGTTACGATACAATACACTACCTGAGGAGTGTTGTATTGTACTTTCGTGTTACGATACAATACACTACCTGAGGAGTGTTGTATTGTACTTTCCGTGTTACGACACAATACACTACCTGAGGAGAGTTGTATTGTACTTTCCGTGTTACGATACAATTCACTACCTGAGGAGTATTGTATTGTACTTTCCGTGTTACGATACAATACACTACCTGAGGAGTGTTGTATTGTACTTTCCGTGTTACGATACAATACTCTACCTGAGGAGTGTTGTATTGTACTTTCCGTGTTACGACACAATACACTACCTGAGGAGAGTTGTATTGTACTTTCCGTGTTACGACACAATACACTACCTGAGGAGAGTTGTATTGTACTTTCCGTGTTACGATACAATACACTACCTGAGGAGAGTTGTATTGTACATTCCGTGTTACGATACAATACACTACCTGAGGAGATTTGTATTGTACTAGTTTGTGTTACGATACAATACACTGCCTGAGGAGTGTTGTATTGTACGTGTTTGTGTTACGATACAATACACTACCTAAGGAGAGTTGTATTGTACTTTCCGTGTTACGATCCAATACACTACCTGAGGAGAGTTGTATTGTACGTGTTCGTGTTAAGATACAATACACTACCTGAGGAGAGTTGTATTGTACTAGTTTGTGTAACGATACAATACACTACCTGAGGAGAGTTGTATTGTACTAGTTCGTGTTACGATACCATACACTACCTGAGGAGAGTTGTATTGTACTAGTTTGTGTTACGATACAATACACTACCTGAGGAGAGTTGTATTGTACTAGTTTGTGTTACGATACAATACACTACCTGAGGAGAGTTGTATTATACTAGTTTGTGTTACGATACAATACACTACCTGAGGAGAGTTGTATTGTACGTGTTTGTGTTACGATACAATACTCTGCCTGAGGAGAGTTGTATTGTACTAGTTTGTGTTACGATACAATACACTACCGGAGGAGAGTTGTATTGTACGTGTTCGTGTTACGATACAATACATTACCTGAGGAGAGTTGTATTGTACTTTCCGTGTTACGAAGCAATACACTACCTGAGGTGAGTTGTATTGTACTAGTTTGTGTTACGATACAATACACTACCTGAGGAGAGTTGTATTGTTCTTTCCGTGTTACGATACAATACACTACCTGAGGAGAGTTGTATTGTACTAGTTTGTGTTACGATACAATACACTACCTGAGGAGAGTTGTATTGTACTTTCCGTGTTACGATACAATACACTACCTGAGGAGAGTTGTATTGTACTAGTTTGTGTTACGATACAATACACTACCTGAGGAGAGTTGTATTGTACTTTCCGTGTTACGATACTATACACTGCCTGAGGAGAGTTGTATTGTACTTTCCGTGTTACGATACAATACACTAACTGAGGAGAGTTGTATTGTACTTGTTTGTGTTACGATACAATACACTACCTGAGGAGAGTTGTATTGTACTTTCCTTGTTACGATACAATACACTACCTGAAGAGAGATGTATTGTACGTGTTTGTGTTACGATACAATACACTACCTGAGGAGTGTTGTATTGTACGTGTTCGTGTTACAATCCAATACACTGCCTGAGGAGAGTTGTGTTGTACTAGTTTGTGTTACGATACAATACACTACCTGAAGAGAGTTGTATTGTACGTGTTTGTGTTACGATACAATACACTACCTAAGGAGAGTTGTATTGTACGTGTTCGTGTTACGATACAATACACTACCTGAGGAGAGTTGTATTGTACTAGTTTGTGTTACGATACAATACACTACCTGAGGAGAGTTGTATTGTACTAGTTTGTGTTACGATACAATACACTACCTGAGGAGAGTTGTATTGTACTTTCCGTGTTTCGATATAATACACTACCTGAGGAGAGTTGTATTGTACTTTCCTTGTTATGATACAATACACTACCTGAGGAGAGTTGTATTGTACTTTCCGTGTTACGATACAATACACTACCTGAGGAGAGTTGTATTGTACGTGTCCGTGTTACGATACAATACACTACCAGAGGAGAATTGTATTGTACGTGTCCGTTTTACGATACAATACACTACCTGAGGAGAGTTGTATTGTACTAGTTTGTGTTACGATACAATACACTACCTGAGGAGAGTTGTATTGTACTAGTTTGTGTTACGATACAATACACTACCTGAGGAGAGTTGTATTGTACTTTCCGTGTTACGATACAATACACTACCTGAGGATAGTTGTATTGTACTAGTTTGTGTTACGATACAATACACTACCTGAGGAGAGTTGTATTGTACGTGTTTGTGTTACGATACAATACACTACCTGAGGAGAGTTGTATTGTACCTTCCGTGTTACGATACAATGCACTACCTGCGGAGAGTTGTATTGTACTAGTTTGTGTTACGATACAATACACTACCTGAGGAGAGTTGTATTGTACGTGTTTGTGTTACGATACAATACACTACCTGAGGAGAGTTGTATTGTACTTTCCGTGTTACGATACAATACACTACCTGAGGAGAGTTGTATTGTACTAGTTTGTGTTACGATACAATACACTGCCTGAGGAGTGTTGTATTGTACGTGTTCATGTTACGATACAATACACTACCTCAGGAGAGTTGTATTGTACTAGTTTGTGTTACGATATAATACACTGCCTGAGGAGAGTTGTATTGTACTAGTTTGTGTTACGATACAATACAATACCTGAGGAGATTTGTATTGTAATAGTTTGTGTTACGATACAGTACACTACCTGAGGAGAGTTGTATTGTACTAGCTTGTGTTACGCTACAATACACTGCCTGAGGAGAGTTGTATTGTACTAGTTTGTGTTACGATACAATACACTACCTGAGGAGAGTTGTATTGTACGTGTCCGTGTTACGATACAATACACTGCCTGAGGAGAGTTGTATTGTACTAGTTTGTGTTACGATACAATACACTGCCTGAGGAGAGTTGTATTGTACTAGTTTGTGTTACGATACAATACACTACCTGAGGAGAGTTGTATTGTACTAGTTTGTGTTACGATACAATACACTACCTGAGGAGTGTTGTATTGTACTTTCCGTGTTACGATACAATACACCACCTGAGGAGAGTTGTATTGTTCTAGATTGTGTTACGATACAATACACTACCTGAGGAGAGTTGTATTGTACTAGTTTGTGTTACGATACAATACACTACCTGAGGAGAGTTGTATTGTACTTTCCGTGTTACGATACAATACACTACCTGAGGAGAGTTGTATTGTACGTGTTTGTGTTACGATACAATACACTACCTGAGGAGAGTTGTATTGTACTTTCCGTGTTACGATACAATACACTGCCTGAGGAGAGTTGTATTGTACTTTCCGTGTTACGATACAATACACTACCTGAGGAGAGTTGTATTGTACGTGTTCGTGTTAAGATACAATACACTACCTGAGGAGAGTTGTATTGTACTAGTTTGTGTTACGATACAATACACTACCTGAGGAGACTTGTATTGAACTAGTTCGTGTTACGATACAATACACTACCTGAGGAGAGTTGTATTGTACTAGTTTGTGTTACGATACAATACACTACCTGAGGAGAGTTGTATTGTACTTTCCGTGTTACGATACAATACACTGCCTGAGGAGAGTTGTATTGTACTTTCCGTGTTACGATACAATACACTACCTGAGGAGAGTTGTATTGTACTTTCCGTGTTACGATACAATACACTACCTGAGGAGAGTTGTATTGTACTAGTTTGTGTTACGATACAATACACTACCAGAGGAGAGTTGTATTGTACGTGTTTGTGTTACGATACAATACACTACCTGAGGAGAGTTGTATTGTACTAGTTTGTGTTACGATACAATACACTACCTGAGGAGAATTGTATTGTACGTGTTCGTGTTACGATACAATACATTACCTGAGGAGAGTTGTATTGTACTTTCCGTGTTACGATACAATACACTACCTGAGGAGAGTTGTATTGTACTAGTTTGTGTTACGATACAATACACTACCTGAGGAGAGTTGTATTGTACTTTCCGTGTTACGATACAATACACTACCTGAGGAGAGTTGTATTGTACTTTCCGTGTTACGATACAATACACTACCTGAGGAGAGTTGTATTGCACGTGTTTGTGTTACGATACAATACACTACCTGAGGAGAGTTGTATTGTACGTGTTTGTGTTACGATACAATACACTGCCTGAGGAGAGTTGTATTGTACGTGTCCGTGTTACGATACAATACACCACCTGAGGAGAGTTGTATTGTACGTGTTTGTGTTACGATACAATACACTGCCTGAGGAGAGTTGTATTGTACGTGTTTGTGTTACGATACAATACACTACCTGAGGAGAGTTGTATTGTACGTGTTCGTGTTACGATACAATACACTGCCTGAGGAAAGTTGTATTGTACGTGTCCGTGTTACGATAAAATACACTACCTGAGGAGAGTTGTATTGTACTTTCCGTGTTACGATACAATACACTACCTGAGGAGAGTTGTATTGTACGTGTCTGTGTTACGATACAATACACTACCTGAGGAGAGTTGTATTGTACTTTCCGTGTTACGATACAATACACTGCCTGAGGAGAGTTGTATTGTACTTTCCGTGTTACGATACAATACACTACCTGAGGAGAGTTGTATTGTACGTGTTCGTGTTACGATAAAATACACTACCTGAGGAGAGTTGTATAGTACTAGTTTGTGTTACGATACAATACACTACCTGAGGAGAGTTGTATTGTACTAGTTCGTGTTACGATACAATACACTGCCTGAGGAGAGTTGTATTGTACTAGTTTGTGTTACGATACAATACACTACCTGAGGAGAGTTGTATTGTACTAGTTTGTGTTACGATACAATACACTACCTGAGGAGAGTTGTATTGTACTAGTTTGTGTTACGATACAATACACCACCTGAGGAAAGTTGTATTGTACTTTCCGTGTTACGATACAATACACTACCTGAGGAGAGATGTATTATACTAGTTTGTGTTACGATACAATACACTACCTGAGGAGAGTTGTATTGTACGTGTTTGTGTTACGATACAATACACTGCCTGAGGAGAGTTGTATTGTACTAGTTTGTGTTACGATACAATACACTACCTGAGGAGAGTTGTATTGTACGTGTTCGTGTTACGATACAATACATTACCTGAGGAGAGTTGTATTGTACTTTCCGTGTTACGATACAATACACTACCTGAGGAGAGTTGTATTGTACTAGTTTGTGTTACGATACAATACACTACCTGAGGAGATTTGTATTGTACGTGTCCGTGTTACGATACAATACACTACGTGAGAACAGTTGTGTTGTACTAGTTTGTGTTACGATACAATACACTACCTGAGGAGTGTTGTATTGTACGTGTTCGTGTTACGATACAATACACTACCTGAGGAGAGTTGTTTTGTACTAGTTTGGGTTACGATACAATACACTACCTGAGGAGAGTTGTATTGTACTAGTTTGTGTTACGATACAATACACTACCTGAGGAGAGTTGTATTGTACTTTCCGTGTTACGATACTATACACTGCCTGAGGAGAGTTGTATTGTACTTTCCGTGTTACGATACAATACACTACCTGAGGAGAGTTGTATTGTACGTGTTTGTGTTACGATACAATACACTACCTGAGGAGAGTTGTATTGTACTTTCCGTGTTACGATACAATACACTACCTGAAGAGAGTTGTATTGTACGTGTTTGTGTTACGATACAATACATTACCTGAGGAGTGTTGTATTGTACGTGTTCGTGTTACAATCCAATACACTGCCTGAGGAGAGTTGTATTGTACTAGTTTGTGTTACGATACAATACACTACCTGAGGAGAGTTGTATTGTACGTGTTTGTGTTACGATACAATACACTACCTAAGGAGAGTTGTATTGTACGTGTTCGTGTTACGATACAATTCACTACCTGAGGAGAGTTGTATTGTACTAGTTTGTGTTACGATACAATACACTACCTGAGGAGAGTTGTATTGTACTAGTTTGTGTTACGATACAATACACTACCTGTGGAGAGTTGTATTGTACGTGTTTGTGTTACGATACAATACACTACCTGAGGAGAGTTGTATTGTACGTGTTTGTGTTACGATACAATACACTACCTGAGGAGAGTTGTATTGTACTTTCCGTGTTACGATACAATACACTACCTGAGGAGAGTTGTATTGTACGTGTTTGTGTTACGATACAATACACTACCTGAGGAGAGTTGTATTGTACGTGTCCGTGTTACGATAAAATACACTACCTGAGGAGAGTTGTATTGTACTAGTTTGTGTTACGATACAATACACTACCTGAGGAGAGTTGTATTGTACTAGTTTGTGTTACGATACAATACACTACCTGAAGGGAGTTGTATTGTACTAGTTTGTTTACGATACAATAAACTACCTGAGGAGAGTTGTATTGTACTAGTTTGTGTCACGATACAATACACTACCTGAGGAGAGTTGTATTGTACGTGTTTGTGTTACGATACAATACACTACCTGAGGAGAGTTGTATTGTACTTTCCGTGTTACGATACAATACACTGCCTGAGGAGAGTTGTATTGTACGTGTTCGTGTAACGATACAATACACTACCGGAGGAGAGTTGTATTGTACGTGTTTGTGTTACGATACAATACACTACCTGAAGAGAGTTGTATTGTACGTATTCGTGTTACGATACAATACACTACCTGAGGAGGGTTGTATTGTACTTTCCGTGTTACGATACAATACACTACCTGAGGAGAGTTGTATTGTACTAGTTTGTGTTACGATACAATACACTACCTGAGGAGAGTTGTATTGTACTTTCCGTGTTACGATACAATACACTACCTGAGGAGAGTTGTATTGTACTAGTTTGTGTTACGATACAATACACTACCTGAGGAGAGTTGTATTGTACTTTCCGTGTTTCAATACAATACACTACCTGAGGAGAGTTGTATTGTACTTTCCGTGTTACGATACAATACACTACCTGAGGAGAGTTGTATTGTACTTTCCGTGTTACGATACAATACACTACCTGAGGAGAGTTGTATTGTACTTTCCGTGTTACGATACAATACACTACCTGTGGAGAGTTGTATTGTACTAGTTTGTGTTACGATACAATACACTACCTGAGGAGAGTTGTATTGTACGTGTCCGTGTTACGATACAATACACTACCTGAGGAGAGTTGTATTGTACTTTCCGTGATACGATACAATACACTACCTGAGGAGAGTTGTATTGTACTAGTTTGTGTTACGATACAATACACTACCTGAGGAGAGTTGTATTGTACTAGTTTGTGTTACGATACAATACACTACCTGAGGAGAGTTGTATTGTACTTTCCGTGTTACGATACAATACACTACCTGAGGTTAGTTGTATTGTATTAGTTTGTGTTACGATACAATACACTACCTGAGGAGAGTTGTATTGTACTAGTTTGTGTTACGATACAATACACTACCTGAGGAGAGTTGTATTGTACGTGTTTGTGTTACGATACAATACACTACCTGAGGAGAGTTGTATTGTACTTTCCGTGTTACGATACAATACACTACCTGAGGAGAGTTGTATTGTACTAGTTTGTGTTACGATACAATTCACTACCTGAAGAGAGTTGTATTGTACTAGTTTGTGTTACGATGCAATACACTACCTGAGGAGAGTTGTATTGTACGTGTTTGTGTAACGATACAATACACTGCCTGAGGAGAGTTGTATTGTACTAGGTTGTGTTACGATACAATACACTACCTGAGGAGAGTTGTATTGTACGTGTTTGTGTTAATATACAATACACTACCTGAGGAGAGTTGTATTGTACTTTCCGTGTTACGATACAATACACTACCTGAGGAGAGTTGTATTGTACTTTCCGTGTTACGATACAATACACTACCTGAGGAGAGTAGTATTGTACGTGTTTGTGTTACGATACAATACACTACCTGAGGAGAGTTGTATTGTACGTGTTTGTGTTACGATACAATACACTACCTGAGGAGAGTTGTATTGTACTTTCCGTGTTACGATACAATACACTACCTGAGGAGAGTTTTATTGTACGTGTTTGTGTTACGATAAAATACACTACCTGAGGAGAGTTGTATTGTACGTGTTTGTGTTACGATACAATACACTACCTGAGGAGAGTTGTATTGTACTTTCCGTGTTACGATACAATACACTACCTGAGGAGAGTTGTATTGTACTTTCCGTGTTACGATACAATACACTACCTGAGGAGAGTTGTATTGTACGTGTTTGTGTTATGATACAATACACTACCTGAGGAGAGTTGTATTGTACATTCCGTGTTACGATACAATACACTACCTGAGGAGAACTGTATTGTACGTGTTTGTGTTACGATACAATACACTACCTAAGGAGAGTTGTATTGTACTTTCCGTGTTACGATCCAATACACTACCTGAGAAGAGTTGTATTGTACGTGTTTGTGTTACGATACAATACACTACCTGAGGAGAGTTGTATTGTACTTTCCGTGTTACGATACAATTCACTGCCTGAGGAGAGTTGTATTGTACTTTCCGTGTTACGATACAATACACTACCTGAGGAGAGTTGTATTGTACGTGTTTGTGTTACGATACAATACACTACCTGAGGAGAGTTGTATTGTACTTTCCGTGTTAAGATACAATACACTACCTGAGGAGAGTTGTATTGTACTTTCCGTGTTACGATACAATACACTACCTGAAGAGAGTTGTATTTTACGTGTTTGTGTTACGATACAATACACTACCTGAGGAGAGTTGTATTGTACTTTCCGTGTTACGATACAATACACTACCTGAGGAGAGTTCTATTGTACTTTCCGTGTTACGATACAATACACTACCTGAGGAGAGTTGTATTGTACGTGTCCGTGTTACGATACAATACACTACCTGAGGAGAGTTGTATTGTACTAGTTTGTGTTACGATACAATACACTACCTGAGGAGAGTTGTATTGTACTAGTTTGTGTTACGATACAATACACTACCTGAAGAGAGTTGTATTGTACTAGTTTGTTTACGATACAATAAACTACCTGAGCAGAGTTGTATTGTACTAGTTTGTGTCACGATACAATACACTACCTGAGGAGAGTTGTATTGTACGTGTTTGTGTTACGATACAATACACTACCTGAGGAGAGTTGTATTGTACTTTCCGTGTTACGATACAATACACTGCCTGAGGAGAGTTGTATTGTACGTGTTCGTGTAACGATACAATACACTACCGGAGGAGAGTTGTATTGTACGTGTTTGTGTTACGATACAATACACTACCTGAAGAGAGTTGTATTGTACGTGTTCGTGTTACGATACAATACACTACCTGAGGAGGGTTGTATTGTACTTTCCGTGTTACGATACAATACACTACCTGAGGAGAGTTGTATTGTACTAGTTTGTGTTACGATACAATACACTACCTGAGGAGAGTTGTATTGTACTTTCCGTGTTACGATACAATACACTACCTGAGGAGAGTTGTATTGTACTAGTTTGTGTTACGATACAATACACTACCTGAGGAGAGTTGTATTGTACTTTCCGTGTTTCAATACAATACACTACCTGAGGAGAGTTGTATTGTACTTTCCGTGTTACGATACAATACACTACCTGAGGAGAGTTGTATTGTACTTTCCGTGTTACGATACAATACACTACCTGAGGAGAGTTGTATTGTACTTTCCGTGTTACGATACAATACACTACCTGTGGAGAGTTGTATTGTACTAGTTTGTGTTACTATACAATACACTACCTGAGGAGAGTTGTATTGTACGTGTCCGTGTTACGATACAATACACTACCTGAGGAGAGTTGTATTGTACTTTCCGTGATACGATACAATACACTACCTGAGGAGAGTTGTATTGTACTAGTTTGTGTTACGATACAATACACTACCTGAGGAGAGTTGTATTGTACTAGTTTGTGTTACGATACAATACACTACCTGAGGAGAGTTGTATTGTACTTTCCGTGTTACGATACAATACACTACCTGAGGTTAGTTGTATTGTACTAGTTTGTGTTACGATACAATACACTACCTGAGGAGAGTTGTATTGTACTAGTTTGTGTTACGATACAATACACTATCTGAGGAGAGTTGTATTGTACGTATTTGTGTTACGATACAATACACTACCTGAGGAGAGTTGTATTGTACTTTCCGTGTTACGATACAATACACTACCTGAGGAGAGTTGTATTGTACTAGTTTGTGTTACGATACAATTCACTACCTGAGGAGAGTTGTATTGTACTAGTTTGTGTTACGATGCAATACACTACCTGAGGAGAGTTGTATTGTACGTGTTTGTGTAACGATACAATACACTGCCTGAGGAGAGTTGTATTGTACTAGGTTGTGTTACGATACAATACACTACCTGAGGAGAGTTGTATTGTACGTGTTTGTGTTAATATACAATACACTACCTGAGGAGAGTTGTATTGTACTTTCCGTGTTACGATACAATACACTACCTGAGGAGAGTTGTATTGTACTTTCCTTGTTACGATACAATACACTACCTGAGGAGAGTTGTATTGTACGTGTTTGTGTTACGATACAATACACTACCTGAGGAGAGTTGTATTGTACGTGTTTGTGTTACGATACAATACACTACCTGAGGAGAGTTGTATTGTACTTTCCGTGTTACGATACAATACACTACCTGAGGAGAGTTTTATTGTACGTGTTTGTGTTACGATAAAATACACTACCTGAGGAGAGTTGTATTGTACGTGTTTGTGTTACGATACAATACACTACCTGAGGAGAAATGTATTGTACTTTCCGTGTTACGATACAATACACTACCTGAGGAGAGTTGTATTGTACTTTCCGTGTTACGATACAATACACTACCTGAGGAGAGTTGTATTGTACGTGTTTGTGTTATGATACAATACACTACCTGAGGAGAGTTGTATTGTACATTCCGTGTTACGATACAATACACTACCTGAGGAGAACTGTATTGTACGTGTTTGTGTTACGATACAATACACTACCTAAGGAGAGTTGTATTGTACTTTCCGTGTTACGATCCAATACACTACCTGAGAAGAGTTGTATTGTACGTGTTTGTGTTACGATACAATACACTACCTGAGGAGAGTTGTATTGTACGTGTTCGTGTTACGATACAATACACTACCTGAGGAGGGTTGTATTGTACTTTCCGTGTTACGATACAATACACTATCTGAGGTGAGTTGTATTGTACTAGTTTGTGTTACGATACAATACACTACCTGAGGAGAGTTGTATTGTACTTTCCGTGTTAAGATACAATACACTACCTGAGGAGAGTTGTATTGTACTAGTTTGTGTTACGATACAATACACTACCTGAGGAGAGTTGTATTGTACTTTCCGTGTTTCAATACAATACACTACCTGAGGAGAGTTGTATTGTACTTTCCGTGTTACGATACAATACACTACCTGAGGAGAGTTGTATTGTACTTTCCGTGTTACGATACAATACACTACCTGAGGAGAGTTGTATTGTACATTCCGTGTTACGATACAATACACTACCTGTGGAGAGTTGTATTGTACTAGTTTGTGTTACTATACAATACACTACCTGAGGAGAGTTGTATTGTACGTGTCCGTGTTACGATACAATACACTACCTGAGGAGAGTTGTATTGTACTTTCCGTGATACGATACAATACACTACCTGAGGAGAGTTGTATTGTACTAGTTTGTGTTACGATACAATACACTACCTGAGGAGAGTTTTATTGTACTAGTTTGTGTTACGATACAATACACTACCTGAGGAGAGTTGTATTGTACTTTCCGTGTTACGATACAATACACTACCTGAGGTTAGTTGTATTGTACTAGTTTGTGTTACGATACAATACACTACCTGAGGAGAGTTGTATTGTACTAGTTTGTGTTACGATACAATACACTACCTGAGGAGAGTTGTATTGTACGTGTTTGTGTTACGATACAATACACTACCTGAGGAGAGTTGTATTGTACTTTCCGTGTTACGATACAATACACTACCTGAGGAGAGTTGTATTGTACTAGTTTGTGTTACGATACAATTCACTACCTGAGGAGAGTGGTATTGTACTAGTTTGTGTTACGATGCAATACACTACCTGAGGAGAGTTGTATTGTACGTGTTTGTGTAACGATACAATACACTGCCTGAGGAGAGTTGTATTGTACTAGGTTGTGTTACGATACAATACACTACCTGAGGAGAGTTGTATTGTACGTGTTTGTGTTAATATACAATACACTACCTGAGGAGAGTTGTATTGTACTTTCCGTGTTACGATACAATACACTACCTGAGGAGAGTTGTATTGTACTTTCCGTGTTACGATACAATACACTACCTGAGGAGAGTTGTATTGTACGTGTTTGTGTTACGATACAATACACTACCTGAGGAGAGTTGTATTGTACGTGTTTGTGTTACGATACAATACACTACCTGAGGAGAGTTGTATTGTACTTTCCGTGTTACGATACAATACACTACCTGAGGAGAGTTTTATTGTACGTGTTTGTGTTACGATAAAATACACTACCTGAGGAGAGTTGTATTGTACGTGTTTGTGTTACGATACAATACACTACCTGAGGAGAAATGTATTGTACTTTCCGTGTTACGATACAATACACTACCTGAGGAGAGTTGTATTGTACTTTCCGTGTTACGATACAATACACTACCTGAGGAGAGTTGTATTGTACGTGTTTGTGTTATGATACAATACACTACCTGAGGAGAGTTGTATTGTACATTCCGTGTTACGATACAATACACTACCTGAGGAGAACTGTATTGTACGTGTTTGTGTTACGATACAATACACTACCTAAGGAGAGTTGTATTGTACTTTCCGTGTTACGATCCAATACACTACCTGAGAAGAGTTGTATTGTACGTGTTTGTGTTACGATACAATACACTACCTGAGGAGAGTTGTATTGTACTTTCCGTGTTACGATACAATTCACTGCCTGAGGAGAGTTGTATTGTACTTTCCGTGTTACGATACAATACACTACCTGAGGAGAGTTGTATTGTACGTGTTTGTGTTACGATACAATACACTACCTGAGGAGAGTTGTATTGTACTTTCCGTGTTACGATACAATACACTACCTGAGGAGAGTTGTATTGTACTTTCCGTGTTACGATACAATACACTACCTGAGGAGAGTTGTATTGTACGTGTTTGTGTTACGATACAATACACTACCTGAGGAGAGTTGTATTGTACGTGTTTGTGTTACGATACAATACACTGCCTGAAGAGAGTTGTATTGTACGTGTCCGTGTTACGATACAATACACTACCTGAGGAGAGTTGTATTGTACGTGTTCATGTTACGATACAATACACTGCCTGAAGGGAGTTGTATTGTACGTGTCCGTGTTACGATACAATACACTACCTGAGGAGAGTTGTATTGTACTTTCCGTGTTACGATACAATACACTACCTGAGGAGAGTTGTATTGTACGTGTTTGTGTTACGATACAATACACTACCTGAGGAGAGTTGTATTGTACTTTCCGTGTTACGATACAATACACTGCCTGAGGAGAGTTGTATTGTACTTTCCGTGTTACGATACAATACACTACCTGAGGAGAGTTGTATTGTACGTGTTCGTGTTAAGATACAATACACTACCTGAGGAGAGTTGTATTGTACTAGTTTGTGTTACGATACAATACACTACCTGAGGAGACTTGTATTGAACTAGTTCGTGTTACGATACAATACACTACCTGAGGAGAGTTGTATTGTACTAGTTTGTGTTACGATACAATACACTACCTGAGGAGAGTTGTATTGTAATTTCCGTGTTACGATACAATACACTGCCTGAGGAGACTTGTATTGTACTTTCCGTGTTACGATACAATACACTACCTGAGGAGAGTTGTATTGTACTTTCCGTGTTACGATACAATACACTACCTGAGGAGAGTTGTATTGTACTAGTTTGTGTTACGATACAATACACTACCAGAGGAGAGTTGTATTGTACGTGTTTGTGTTACGATACAATACACTACCTGAGGAGAGTTGTATTGTACTAGTTTGTGTTACGATACAATACACTACCTGAGGAGAATTGTATTGTACGTGTTCGTGTTACGATACAATACATTACCTGAGGAGAGTTGTATTGTACTTTCCGTGTTACGATACAATACACTACCTGAGGAGAGTTGTATTGTACTAGTTTGTGTTACGATACAATACACTACCTGAGGAGAGTTGTATTGTACTTTCCGTGTTACGATACAATACACTACCTGAGGAGAGTTGTATTGCACGAGTTTGTGTTACGATACAATACACTACCTGAGGAGAGTTGTATTGTACGTGTTTGTGTTACGATACAATACACTGCCTGAGGAGAGTTGTATTGTACGTGTCCGTGTTACGATACAATACACCACCTGAGGAGAGTTGTATTGTACGTGTTTGTGTTACGATACAATACACTGCCTGAGGAGAGTTGTATTGTACGTGTTTGTGTTACGATACAATACACTACCTGAGGAGAGTAGTATTGTACGTGTTCGTGTTACGATACAATACACTGCCTGAGGAAAGTTGTATTGTACGTGTCCGTGTTACGATAAAATACACTACCTGAGGAGAGTTGTATTGTACTTTCCGTGTTACGATACAATACACTACCTGAGGAGAGTTGTATTGTACGTGTCTGTGTTACGATTAAATACACTACCTGAGGAGAGTTGTATTGTACTTTCCGTGTTACGATACAATACACTGCCTGAGGGGAGTTGTATTGTACTTTCCGTGTTACGATACAATACACTACCTGAGGAGAGTTGTATTGTACGTGTTCGTGTTACGATAAAATACACTACCTGAGGAGAGTTGTATTGTACTAGTTTGTGTTACGATACAATACACTACCTGAGGAGAGTTGTATTGTACTAGTTCGTGTTACGATACAATACACTGCCTGAGGAGAGTTGTATTGTACTAGTTTGTGTTACGATACAATACACTACCTGAGGAGAGTTGTATTGTACTAGTTTGTGTTACGATACAATACACTACCTGAGGAGAGTTGTATTGTACTAGTTTGTGTTTCGATACAATACACTACCTGAGGAAAGTTGTATTGTACTTTCCGTGTTACGATACAATACACTACCTGAGGAGAGTTGTATTATACTAGTTTGTGTTACGATACAATACACTACCTGAGGAGAGTTGTATTGTACGTGTTTGTGTTACGATACAATACACTGCCTGAGGAGAGTTGTATTGTACTAGTTTGTGTTACGATACAATACACTACCTGAGGAGAGTTGTATTGTACGTGTTCGTGTTACGATACAATACATTACCTGAGGAGAGTTGTATTGTACTTTCCGTGTTACGATACAATACACTACCTGAGGAGAGTTGTAAGGTACTAGTTTGTGTTACGATACAATACACTACCTGAGGAGATTTGTATTGTACGTGTCCGTGTTACGATATAATACACTACGTGAGAACAGTTGTATTGTACTAGTTTGTGTTACGATACAATACACTACCTGAGGAGTGTTGTATTGTACGTGTTCGTGTTACGATACAATACACTACCTGAGGAGAGTTGTTTTGCACTAGTTTGGGTTACGATACAATACACTACCTGAGGAGAGTTGTATTGTACTAGTTTGTGTTAGGATACAATACACTACCTGAGGAGAGTTGTATTGTACTTTCCGTGTTACGATACTATACACTGCCTGAGGAGAGTTGTATTGTACTTTCCGTGTTACGATACAATACACTACCTGAGGAGAGTTGTATTGTACGTGTTTGTGTTACGATACAATACACTACCTGAGGAGAGTTGTATTGTACTTTCCGTGTTACGATACAATACACTGCCTGAAGAGAGTTGTATTGTACGTGTTTGTGTTACGATACAATACACTACCTGAGGAGTGTTGTATTGTACGTGTTCGTGTTACAATCCAATACACTGCCTGAGGAGAGTTGTATTGTACTAGTTTGTGTTACGATACAATACACTACCTGAGGAGAGTTGTATTGTACGTGTTTGTGTTACGATACAATACACTACCTAAGGAGAGTTGTATTGTACGTGTTCGTGTTACGATACAATACACTACCTGAGGAGAGTTGTATTGTACTAGTTTGTGTTACGATACAATACACTACCTGAGGAGAGTTGTATTGTACTAGTTTGTGTTACGATACAATACACTACCTGCGGAGAGTTGTATTGTACGTGTTTGTGTTACGATACAATACACTACCTGAGGAGAGTTGTATTGTACGTGTTTGTGTTACGATACAATACACTACCTGAGGAGAGTTGTATTGTACTTTCCGTGTTACGATACAATACACTACCTGAGGAGAGTTGTATTGTACGTGTTTGTGTTACGATACAATACACTACCTGAGGAGAGTTGTATTGTACGTGTCCGTGTTACGATACAATACACTACCTGAGGAGAGTTGTATTGTACTAGTTTGTGTTACGATACAATACACTACCTGAGGAGAGTTGTATTGTACTAGTTTGTGTTACGATACAATACACTACCTGAAGAGAGTTGTATTGTACTAGTTTGTTTACGATACAATAAACTACCTGAGGAGAGTTGTATTGTACTAGTTTGTGTCACGATACAATACACTACCTGAGGAGAGTTGTATTGTACGTGTTTGTGTTACGATACAATACACTACCTGAGGAGAGTTGTATTGTACTTTCCGTGTTACGATACAATACACTGCCTGAGGAGAGTTGTATTGTACGTGTTCGTGTAACGATACAATACACTACCGGAGGAGAGTTGTATTGTACGTGTTTGTGTTACGATACAATACACTACCTGAAGAGAGTTGTATTGTACGTGTTCGTGTTACGATACAATACACTACCTGAGGAGGGTTGTATTGTACTTTCCGTGTTACGATACAATACACTACCTGAGGAGAGTTGTATTGTACTAGTTTGTGTTACGATACAATACACTACCTGAGGAGAGTTGTATTGTACTTTCCGTGTTACGATACAATACACTAACTGAGGAGAGTTGTATTGTACTAGTTTGTGTTACGATACAATACACTACCTGAGGAGAGTTGTATTGTACTTTCCGTGTTTCAATACAATACACTACCTGAGGAGAGTTGTATTGTACTTTCCGTGTTACGATACAATACACTACCTGAGGAGAGTTGTATTGTACTTTCCGTGTTACGATACAATACACTACCTGAGGAGAGTTGTATTGTACTCTCCGTGTTACGATACAATACACTACCTGTGGAGAGTTGTATTGTACTAGTTTGTGTTACGATACAATACACTACCTGAGGAGAGTTGTATTGTACGTGTCCGTGTTACGATACAATACACTACCTGAGGAGAGTTGTATTGTACTATCCGTGATACGATACAATACACTACCTGAGGAGAGTTGTATTGTACTAGTTTGTGTTACGATACAATACACTACCTGAGGAGAGTTGTATTGTACTAGTTTGTGTTACGATACAATACACTACCTGAGGAGAGTTGTATTGTACTTTCCGTGTTACGATACAATACACTACCTGAGGTTAGTTGTATTGTACTAGTTTGTGTTACGATACAATACACTACCTGAGGAGAGTTGTATTGTACTAGTTTGTGTTACGATACAATACACTACCTGAGGAGAGTTGTATTGTACGTGTTTGTGTTACGATACAATACACTACCTGAGGAGAGTTGTATTGTACTTTCCGTGTTACGATACAATACACTACCTGAGGAGAGTTGTATTGTACTAGTTTGTGTTACGATACAATTCACTACCTGAGGAGAGTTGTATTGTACTAGTTTGTGTTACGATGCAATACACTACCTGAGGAGAGTTGTATTGTACGTGTTTGTGTAACGATACAATACACTGCCTGAGGAGAGTTGTATTGTACTAGGTTGTGTTACGATACAATACACTACCTGAGGAGAGTTGTATTGTACTTTCCGTGTTACGATACAATACACTACCTGAGGAGAGTTGTATTGTACTTTCCGTGTTACGATACAATACACTACCTGAGGAGAGTTGTATTGTACTTTCCGTGTTACGATACAATACACTACCTGAGGAGAGTTGTATTGTACGTGTTTGTGTTACGATACAATACACTACCTGAGGAGAGTTGTATTGTACGTGTTTGTGTTACGATACAATACACTACCTGAGGAGAGTTGTATTGTACTTTCCGTGTTACGATACAATACACTACCTGAGGAGAGTTTTATTGTACGTGTTTGTGTTACGATAAAATACACTACCTGAGGAGAGTTGTATTGTACGTGTTTGTGTTAAGATACAATACACTACCTGAGGAGAGTTGTATTGTACTTTCCGTGTTACGATACAATACACTACCTGAGGAGAGTTGTATTGTACTTTCCGTGTTACGATACAATACACTACCTGAGGAGAGTTGTATTGTACGTGTTTGTGTTATGATACAATACACTACCTGAGGAGAGTTGTATTGTACATTCCGTGTTACGATACAATACACTACCTGAGGAGAACTGTATTGTACGTGTTTGTGTTACGATACAATACACTACCTAAGGAGAGTTGTATTGTACTTTCCGTGTTACGATCCAATACACTACCTGAGAAGAGTTGTATTGTACGTGTTTGTGTTACGATACAATACACTACCTGAGGAGAGTTGTATTGTACTTTCCGTGTTACGATACAATTCACTGCCTGAGGAGAGTTGTATTGTACTTTCCGTGTTACGATACAATACACTACCTGAGGAGAGTTGTATTGTACGTGTTTGTGTTACGATACAATACACTACCTGAGGAGAGTTGTATTGTACTTTCCGGGTTACGATACAATACACTACCTGAGGAGAGTTGTATTGTACTTTCCGTGTTACGATACAATACACTACCTGAAGAGAGTTGTATTTTACGTGTTTGTGTTACGATACAATACACTACCTGAGGAGAGTTGTATTGTACTTTCCGTGTTACGATACAATACACTACCTGAGGAGAGTTGTATTGTACTTTCCGTGTTACGATACAATACACTACCTGAGGAGAGTTGTATTGTACGTGTCCGTGTTACGATACAATACACTACCTGAGGAGAGTTGTATTGTACTAGTTTGTGTTACGATACAATACACTACCTGAGGAGAGTTGTATTGTACTAGTTTGTGTTACGATACAATACACTACCTGAGGAGCGTTGTATTGTACTAGTTTGTGTTACGATACAATACACTACCTGAGGAGAGTTGAATTGTACGTGTTTGTGTTAGGATACAATACACTACCTGAGGAGAGTTGTATTGTACGTGTTTGTGTTACGATACAATACACTTCCTGAGGAGAGTTGTATTGTACTTTCCGTGTTACGATACAATACACTACCTGAGGAGAATTGTATTGTACGTGTTTGTGTTACGATACAATACACTACCTGAGGAGAGTTGTATTGTACGTGTCCGTGTTACGATACAATACACTACCTGAGGAGAGTTGTATTGTACTAGTTTGTGTTACGATACAATACACTACCTGAGGAGAGTTGTATTGTACTAGATTGTGTTACGATACAATACACTACCTGAAGAGAGTTGTATTGTACTAGTTTGTGTTACGATACAATACACTACCTGAGGAGAGTTGTAATGTACTAGTTTGTGTAACGATACAATACACTACCTGAGGAGAGTTGTATTGTACGTGTTTGTGTTACGATACAATACACTACCTGAGGAGAGTTGTATTGTACTTTCCGTGTTACGATACAATACACTGCCTGAGGAGAGTTATATTGTACGTGTTCGTGTAACGATACAATACACTACCTGAGGAGAGTTGTATTGTACGTGTTTGTGTTACGATACAATACACTACCTGAAGAGAGTTGTATTGTACGTGTACGTGTTACGATACAATACACTACCTGAGGAGAGTTGTATTGTACTTTCCGTGTTACGATACAATACACTACCTGAGGAGAGTTGTATTGTAATAGTTTGTGTTACGATACAATACACTACCTGAGGAGAGTTGTATTGTACGTGTTTGTGTTACGATACAATACACTACCTGAGGAGAGTTGTATTGTACTTTCCGTGTTACGATACAATACACTGCCTGAGGAGAGTTGTATTGTACTTGTTCGTGTAACGATACAATACACTACCTGAGGAGAGTTGTATTGTACGTGTTTGTGTTACGATACAATACACTACCTGAAGAGAGTTGTATTGTACGTGTACCTGTTACGATACAATACACTACCTGAGGAGAGTTGTATTGTACTTTCCGTGTTACGATACAATACACTACCTGAGGAGAGTTGTATTGTACTAGTTTGTGTTACAATACAATACACTACCTGAGGAGAGTTGTATTGTACTTTCCGTGTTACGATACAATACACTACCTGAGGAGAGTTGTATTGTACTAGTTTGTGTTACGATACAATACACTACCTGAGGAGAGTTGTATTGTACTTTCCGTGTTTCGATACAATACACTACCTGAGGAGAGTTGTATTGTACTTTCCGTGTTACGATACAATACACTACCTGAGGAGAGTTGTATTGTACTTTCCGTGTTACGATACAATACACTACCTGAGGAGAGTTGTATTGTACTTTCCGTGTTACGATACAATACACTACCTGAGGAGAGTTGTATTGTACTAGTTTGTGTGACGATACAATACACTACCTGAGGAGAGTTGTATTGTACTTTCCGTGTTTCGATACAATACACTACCTGTGGAGAGTTGTATTGTACGTGTCCGTGTTACGATACAATACACTACCTGAGGAGAGTTGTATTGTACTAGTTTTTGTTACGATACAATACACTACCTGAGGAGAGTTGTATTGTACTTGTTTGTGTTACGATACAATACACTACCTGAGGAGAGTTGTATTGTACTAGTTTGTGTTACGATACAATACACTACCTGAGGAGAGTTGTATTGTACTTTCCGTGTTACGATACAATTACACTACCTGAGGAGAGTTGTATTGTACTAGTTTGTGTTACGATACAATACACTGCCTGAGGAGAGTTGTATTGTACGTGTTCGTGTTACGATACAATACACTACCTGAAGAGAGTTGTATTGTACGTGTTTGTGTTACGATACAATACACTACCTGAGGAGAGTTGTATTTTACGTGTCCGTGTTACGATACAATACACTACCTGAGGAGAGTTGTATTGTACTTTCCGTGTTACGATACAATACACTACCTGAGGAGAGTTGTATTGTACTATTTTGTGTTACGATACAATACACTACCTGAGGAGAGTTGTATTGAACTTTCCGTGTTTCGATACAATACACTACCTGAGGAGAGTTGTATTGTACTTTCCGTGTTACGATACAATACACTACCTGAGGAGAGTTGTATTGTACTTTCCGTGTTACGATACAATACACTACCTGAGGAGAGTTGTATTGTACGTGTCCGTGTTACGATACAATACACTACCTGAGGAGAGTTGTATTGTACTTTCCGTGTTTCGATACAATACACTACCTGAGGAGAGTTGTATTTTACGTGTCCGTGTTACGATACAATACACTAACTGAGGAGAGTTGTATTGTACTTTCCGTGTTACGATACAATACACTACCTGAGGAGAGTTGTATTGTACTAGTTTGTGTTATGATACAATACACTACCTGGGGAGAGTTGTATTGTACGTGTTTGTGTTACGATACAATACACTACCTGAGGAGAGTTGTATTGTACTTTCCGTGTTTCGATACAATACACTACCTGAGGAGAGTTGTATTTTACGTGTCCGTGTTACGATACAATACACTACCTGAGGAGAGTTGTATTCTACTTTCCGTGTTACGATACAATACACTGCCTGAGGAGAGTTGTATTGTACTTTCCGTGTTTCGATACAATACACTACATGAGGTGAGTTATATTGTACGTGTTTGTGTTACGATACAATACACTACCTGAAGAGAGTTGTATTGTACGTGTTCGTGTTACGATACAATACACTACCTGAGGAGAGTTGTATTGTACTTTCCGTGTTTCGATACAATACACTACCTGAGGAGAGTTGTATTGTACTTTCCGTGTTACGATACAATACACTGCCTGAGGAGAGTTGTATTGTACTTTCCGTGTTACGATACAATACACTACCTGAGGAGAGTTGTATTGTACTTTCCGTGTTACGATACAATACACTACCTGAGGAGAGTTGTATTGTACGTGTTTGTGTTACGATACAATACTCTACCTGAGGAGAGTTGTATTGTACTAGTTTGTGTTACGATACAATACACTACCAGAGGAGAGTTGTATTGTACGTGTTCGTGTTACGATACTATACACCACCTGAGGAGAGTTGTATTGTACTAGTTTGTGTTACGATACAATACACTACCCCAAGAGAGTTGTATTGTACGTGTTTGTGTTACGATACAATACACTACCTGAGGAGAGTTGTATTGTACTAGTTTGTGTTACGATACAATACACTACCTGAAGAGTTTTGTATTGTACGTGTTTGTGTTACGATACAATACACTACCTGAGGAGAGTTGTATTGTACTTTCCGTGTTACGGTACAATACACTACCTGGGGAGAGTTGTATTGTACTAGTTTGTGTAACGATACAATACACTACCTGAGGAGAGTTGTATTGTACTTGTTCGTGTTACGATACAATACACTACCTGAGGAGTGTTGTATTGTACTTTCCGTGTTACGATACAATACACTACCTGAGGAGAGTTGTATTGTACGTGTCCGTGTTACGATACAATACACTACCTGAGGAGAGTTGTATTGTACGTGTTTGTGTTACGATACAACACACTGCCTGAGGAGAGTTGTATTGTACTAGTTTGTGTTACGATACAATACACTACCTGAGGAGAGTTGTATTGTACGTGTCCGTGTTACGATACAATACACTACCTGAGGAGAGTTGTATTGTACGTGTTTGTGTTACGATACAACACACTGCCTGAGGAGAGTTGTATTGTACTAGTTTGTGTTACGATACAATACACTACCTGAGGAGTGTTGTATTGTACTTTCCGTGTTTCGACACAATACACTACATGAGGAGAGTTGTATTGTACTTTCCGTGTTACGATACAATACACTACCTGAGGAGTGTTGTATTGTACTTTCCGTGTTACGATACAATACACTACCTGAGGAGTGTTGTATTGTACTTTCCGTGTTACGATACAATACACTACCTGAGGAGTGTTGTATTGTACTTTCCGTGTTACGATACAATACACTACCTGAGGAGTGTTGTATTGTACTTTCCGTGTTACGACACAATACACTACCTGAGGAGAGTTGTATTGTACTTTCCGTGTTACGATACAATTCACTACCTGAGGAGTATTGTATTGTACTTTACGTGTTACGATACAATACACTACCTGAGGAGTGTTGTATTGTACTTTCCGTGTTACGATACAATACACTACCTGAGGAGTGTTGTATTGTACTTTCCGTGTTACGACACAATACACTACCTGAGGAGAGTTGTATTGTACTTTCCGTGTTACGACACAATACACTACCTGAGGAGAGTTGTATTGTACTTTCCGTGTTACGATACAATACACTACCTGAGGAGAGTTGTATTGTACATTCCGTGTTACGATACAATACACTACCTGAGGAGATTTGTATTGTACTAGTTTGTGTTACGATACAATACACTACCTGAGGAGAGTTGTATTGTACTTTCCGTGTTACGATACAATACGCTACCTGAGCAGTGTTGTATTGTACGTGTCCGTGTTACGATACAATACACTACCTGAGGAGAGTTGTATTGTACTAGTTTGTGTTACGATACAATACACTACCTGAGGAGAGTTGTATTGTTCGTGTTTGTGTTACGATACAATACACTACCTGAGGAGAGTTGTATTGAACTTTCCGTGTTACGATACAATACACTACCTGAGGAGAGTTGTATTGTACGTGTTTGTGTTACGATACCATACACTGCCTGAGGAGAGATGCATTGTACTAGTTTGTGTTACGATACAATACACTACCTGAGGAGAGTTGTATTGTACATTCCGTGTTACGATACAATACACTACGTGAGAACAGTTGTATTGTACTAGTTTGTGTTACGATACAATACACTACCTGAGGAGTGTTGTATTGTACGTGCTCGTGTTACGATACAATACACTACCTGAGGAGAGTTGTTTTGTACTAGTTTGTGTTACGATACAATACACTACCTGAGGAGAGTTGTATTGCACTTTCCGTGTTACGACACAATACACTACCTGAGGAGAGTTGTATTGTACGTGTCCGTGTTAGGATACAATACACTGCCTGAGGAGAGTTGTATTGTACGTGTTTGTGTTACGATACAATACACTGCCTGAGGAGAGTTGTATTGTACGTGTCCGTGTTACGATACAATACACTACCTGAGGAGAGTTGTATTGTACGTGTTTGTGTTACGATGCAATACACTACCTGAGGAGAGTTGTATTGTACATTCCGTGTTACGATACAATACACTACCTGAGGAGAGTTGTATTGTACGTGTTTGTGTTACGATACAATACACTACCTGAGGAGAGTTGTATTGTACGTGTTTGTGTTACGATACAATACACTGCCTGAGGAGAGTTGTATTGTACGTGTCCGTGTTACGATACAATACACTACCTGAGGAGAGTTGTATTGTACGTGTTCATGTTACGATACAATACACTGCCTGAAGGGAGTTGTATTGTACGTGTCCGTGTTACGATACAATACACTACCTGAGGAGAGTTGTATTGTACTTTCCGTGTTACGATACAATACACTACCTGAGGAGAGTTGTATTGTACGTGTTTGTGTTACGATACAATACACTACCTGAGGAGAGTTGTATTGTACTTTCCGTGTTACGATACAATACACTGCCTGAGGAGAGTTGTATTGTTTTTTCCGTGTTACGATACAATACACTACCTGAGGAGAGTTGTATTGTACGTGTTCGTGTTAAGATACAATACACTTCCTGAGGAGAGTTGTATTGTACTAGTTTGTGTTACGATACAATACACTACCTGAGGAGAGTTGTATTGTACTAGTTCGTGTTACGATACAATACACTACCTGAGGAGAGTTGTATTGTACTAGTTTGTGTTACGATACAATACACTACCAGAGGAGAGTTGTATTGTACTAGTTTGTGTTACGATACAATACACTACCTGAGGAGAGTTGTATTGTACTAATTTGTGTTACGATACAATACACTACCTGAGGAGAGTTGTATTGTACTTTCCGTGTTACGATACAATACACTACCTGAGGAGAGTTGTATTGTACTAGTTTGTGTTACGATACAATACACTACCAGAGGAGAGTTGTATTGTACGTGTTTGTGTTACGATACAATACACTACCTGAGGAGAGTTGTATTGTACTAGTTTGTGTTACGATACAATACACTACCTGAGGAGAGTTGTATTGTACGTGTTCGTGTTACGATACAATACATTACCTGAGGAGAGTTGTATTGTACGTGTCCGTGTTACGATACAATACACTACCTGAGGAGATTTGTATTGTACTAGTTTGTGTTACGATACAATACACTACCTGAGGAGAGTTGTATTGTACTTTCCGTGTTACGATACAATACACTACATGAGGAGAGTTGTATTGTACTTTCCGTGTTACGATACAATACACTACCTGAGGAGAGTTGTATTGCACGTGTTTGTGTTACGATACAATACATTACCTGAGGAGAGTTGTATTGTACGTGCTTGTGTTACGATACAATACACTGCCTGAGGAGAGTTGTATTGTACGTGTCCGTGTTACGATACAATAGACCACCTGAGGAGAGTTGTATTGTACGTGTTTGTGTTACGATACAATACACTGCCTGAGGAGAGTTGTATTGTACGTGTTTGTGTTACGATACAATACACTACCTGAGGAGAGTAGTATTGTACGTGTTCGTGTTACGATACAATACACTGCCTGAGGAAAGTTGTATTGTACGTGTCCGTGTTACGATAAAATACACTACCTGAGGAGAGTTGTATTGTACTTTCCGTGTTACGATACAATACACTACCTGAGGAGAGTTGTATTGTACGTGTCTGTGTTACGATTAAATACACTACCTGAGGAGAGTTGTATTGTACCTTCCGTGTTACGATACAATACACTGCCTGAGGGGAGTTGTATTGTACTTTCCGTGTTACGATACAATACACTACCTGAGGAGAGTTGTATTGTACGTGTTCGTGTTACGATAAAATACACTACCTGAGGAGAGTTGTATTGTACTAGTTTGTGTTACGATACAATACACTACCTGAGGAGAGTTGTATTGTACTAGTTCGTGTTACGATACAATACACTGCCTGAGGAGAGTTGTATTGTACTAGTTTGTGTTACGATACAATACACTACCTGAGGAGAGTTGTATTGTACTAGTTTGTGTTACGATACAATACACTACCTGAGGAGAGTTGTATTGTACTAGTTTGTGTTTCGATACAATACACTACCTGAGGAAAGTTGTATTGTACTTTCCGTGTTACGATACAATACACTACCTGAGGAGAGTTGTATTATACTAGTTTGTGTTACGATACAATACACTACCTGAGGAGAGTTGTATTGTACGTGTTTGTGTTACGATACAATACACTGCCTGAGGAGAGTTGTATTGTACTAGTTTGTGTTACGATACAATACACTACCTGAGGAGAGTTGTATTGTACGTGTTCGTGTTACGATACAATACATTACCTGAGGAGAGTTGTATTGTACTTTCCGTGTTACGATACAATACACTACCTGAGGAGAGTTGTAAGGTACTAGTTTGTGTTACGATACAATACACTACCTGAGGAGATTTGTATTGTACGTGTCCGTGTTACGATATAATACACTACGTGAGAACAGTTGTATTGTACTAGTTTGTGTTACGATACAATACACTACCTGAGGAGTGTTGTATTGTACGTGTTCGTGTTTCGATACAATACACTACCTGAGGAGAGTTGTTTTGCACTAGTTTGGGTTACGATACAATACACTACCTGAGGAGAGTTGTATTGTACTAGTTTGTGTTAGGATACAATACACTACCTGAGGAGAGTTGTATTGTACTTTCCGTGTTACGATACTATACACTGCCTGAGGAGAGTTGTATTGTACTTTCCGTGTTACGATACAATACACTACCTGAGGAGAGTTGTATTGTACGTGTTTGTGTTACGATACAATACACTACCTGAGGAGAGTTGTATTGTACTTTCCGTGTTACGATACAATACACTGCCTGAAGAGAGTTGTATTGTACGTGTTTGTGTTACGATACAATACACTACCTGAGGAGTGTTGTATTGTACGTGTTCGTGTTACAATCCAATACACTGCCTGAGGAGAGTTGTATTGTACTAGTTTGTGTTACGATACAATACACTACCTGAGGAGAGTTGTATTGTACGTGTTTGTGTTACGATACAATACACTACCTAAGGAGAGTTGTATTGTACGTGTTCGTGTTACGATACAATACACTACCTGAGGAGAGTTGTATTGTACTAGTTTGTGTTACGATACAATACACTACCTGAGGAGAGTTGTATTGTACTAGTTTGTGTTACGATACAATACACTACCTGCGGAGAGTTGTATTGTACGTGTTTGTGTTACGATACAATACACTACCTGAGGAGAGTTGTATTGTACGTGTTTGTGTTACGATACAATACACTACCTGAGGAGAGTTGTATTGTACTTTCCGTGTTACGATACAATACACTACCTGAGGAGAGTTGTATTGTACGTGTTTGTGTTACGATACAATACACTACCTGAGGAGAGTTGTATTGTACGTGTCCGTGTTACGATACAATACACTACCTGAGGAGAGTTGTATTGTACTAGTTTGTGTTACGATACAATACACTACCTGAGGAGAGTTGTATTGTACTAGTTTGTGTTACGATACAATACACTACCTGAAGAGAGTTGTATTGTACTAGTTTGTTTACGATACAATAAACTACCTGAGGAGAGTTGTATTGTACTAGTTTGTGTCACGATACAATACACTACCTGAGGAGAGTTGTATTGTACGTGTTTGTGTTACGATACAATACACTACCTGAGGAGAGTTGTATTGTACTTTCCGTGTTACGATACAATACACTGCCTGAGGAGAGTTGTATTGTACGTGTTCGTGTAACGATACAATACACTACCGGAGGAGAGTTGTATTGTACGTGTTTGTGTTACGATACAATACACTACCTGAAGAGAGTTGTATTGTACGTGTTCGTGTTACGATACAATACACTACCTGAGGAGGGTTGTATTGTACTTTCCGTGTTACGATACAATACACTACCTGAGGAGAGTTGTATTGTACTAGTTTGTGTTACGATACAATACACTACCTGAGGAGAGTTGTATTGTACTTTCCGTGTTACGATACAATACACTACCTGAGGAGAGTTGTATTGTACTAGTTTGTGTTACGATACAATACACTACCTGAGGAGAGTTGTATTGTACTTTCCGTGTTTCAATACAATACACTACCTGAGGAGAGTTGTATTGTACTTTCCGTGTTACGATACAATACACTACCTGAGGAGAGTTGTATTGTACTTTCCGTGTTACGATACAATACACTACCTGAGGAGAGTTGTATTGTACTCTCCGTGTTACGATACAATACACTACCTGTGGAGAGTTGTATTGTACTAGTTTGTGTTACGATACAATACACTACCTGAGGAGAGTTGTATTGTACGTGTCCGTGTTACGATACAATACACTACCTGAGGAGAGTTGTATTGTACTATCCGTGATACGATACAATACACTACCTGAGGAGAGTTGTATTGTACTAGTTTGTGTTACGATACAATACACTACCTGAGGAGAGTTGTATTGTACTAGTTTGTGTTACGATACAATACACTACCTGAGGAGAGTTGTATTGTACTTTCCGTGTTACGATACAATACACTACCTGAGGTTAGTTGTATTGTACTAGTTTGTGTTACGATACAATACACTACCTGAGGAGAGTTGTATTGTACTAGTTTGTGTTACGATACAATACACTACCTGAGGAGAGTTGTATTGTACGTGTTTGTGTTACGATACAATACACTACCTGAGGAGAGTTGTATTGTACTTTCCGTGTTACGATACAATACACTACCTGAGGAGAGTTGTATTGTACTAGTTTGTGTTACGATACAATTCACTACCTGAGGAGAGTTGTATTGTACTAGTTTGTGTTACGATGCAATACACTACCTGAGGAGAGTTGTATTGTACGTGTTTGTGTAACGATACAATACACTGCCTGAGGAGAGTTGTATTGTACTAGGTTGTGTTACGATACAATACACTACCTGAGGAGAGTTGTATTGTACTTTCCGTGTTACGATACAATACACTACCTGAGGAGAGTTGTATTGTACTTTCCGTGTTACGATACAATACACTACCTGAGGAGAGTTGTATTGTACTTTCCGTGTTACGATACAATACACTACCTGAGGAGAGTTGTATTGTACGTGTTTGTGTTACGATACAATACACTACCTGAGGAGAGTTGTATTGTACGTGTTTGTGTTACGATACAATACACTACCTGAGGAGAGTTGTATTGTACTTTCCGTGTTACGATACAATACACTACCTGAGGAGAGTTTTATTGTACGTGTTTGTGTTACGATAAAATACACTACCTGAGGAGAGTTGTATTGTACGTGTTTGTGTTAAGATACAATACACTACCTGAGGAGAGTTGTATTGTACTTTCCGTGTTACGATACAATACACTACCTGAGGAGAGTTGTATTGTACTTTCCGTGTTACGATACAATACACTACCTGAGGAGAGTTGTATTGTACGTGTTTGTGTTATGATACAATACACTACCTGAGGAGAGTTGTATTGTACATTCCGTGTTACGATACAATACACTACCTGAGGAGAACTGTATTGTACGTGTTTGTGTTACGATACAATACACTACCTAAGGAGAGTTGTATTGTACTTTCCGTGTTACGATCCAATACACTACCTGAGAAGAGTTGTATTGTACGTGTTTGTGTTACGATACAATACACTACCTGAGGAGAGTTGTATTGTACTTTCCGTGTTACGATACAATTCACTGCCTGAGGAGAGTTGTATTGTACTTTCCGTGTTACGATACAATACACTACCTGAGGAGAGTTGTATTGTACGTGTTTGTGTTACGATACAATACACTACCTGAGGAGAGTTGTATTGTACTTTCCGGGTTACGATACAATACACTACCTGAGGAGAGTTGTATTGTACTTTCCGTGTTACGATACAATACACTACCTGAAGAGAGTTGTATTTTACGTGTTTGTGTTACGATACAATACACTACCTGAGGAGAGTTGTATTGTACTTTCCGTGTTACGATACAATACACTACCTGAGGAGAGTTGTATTGTACATTCCGTGTTACGATACAATACACTACCTGAGGAGAGTTGTATTGTACGTGTCCGTGTTACGATACAATACACTACCTGAGGAGAGTTGTATTGTACTAGTTTGTGTTACGATACAATACACTACCTGAGGAGAGTTGTATTGTACTAGTTTGTGTTACGATACAATACACTACCTGAGGAGCGTTGTATTGTACTAGTTTGTGTTACGATACAATACACTACCTGAGGAGAGTTGAATTGTACGTGTTTGTGTTAGGATACAATACACTACCTGAGGAGAGTTGTATTGTACGTGTTTGTGTTACGATACAATACACTTCCTGAGGAGAGTTGTATTGTACTTTCCGTGTTACGATACAATACACTACCTGAGGAGAATTGTATTGTACGTGTTTGTGTTACGATACAATACACTACCTGAGGAGAGTTGTATTGTACGTGTCCGTGTTACGATACAATACACTACCTGAGGAGAGTTGTATTGTACTAGTTTGTGTTACGATACAATACACTACCTGAGGAGAGTTGTATTGTACTAGATTGTGTTACGATACAATACACTACCTGAACAGAGTTGTATTGTACTAGTTTGTGTTACGATACAATACACTACCTGAGGAGAGTTGTAATGTACTAGTTTGTGTAACGATACAATACACTACCTGAGGAGAGTTGTATTGTACGTGTTTGTGTTACGATACAATACACTACCTGAGGAGAGTTGTATTGTACTTTCCGTGTTACGATACAATACACTGCCTGAGGAGAGTTATATTGTACGTGTTCGTGTAACGATACAATACACTACCTGAGGAGAGTTGTATTGTACGTGTTTGTGTTACGATACAATACACTACCTGAAGAGAGTTGTATTGTACGTGTACGTGTTACGATACAATACACTACCTGAGGAGAGTTGTATTGTACTTTCCGTGTTACGATACAATACACTACCTGAGGAGAGTTGTATTGTAATAGTTTGTGTTACGATACAATACACTACCTGAGGAGAGTTGTATTGTACGTGTTTGTGTTACGATACAATACACTACCTGAGGAGAGTTGTATTGTACTTTCCGTGTTACGATACAATACACTGCCTGAGGAGAGTTGTATTGTACTTGTTCGTGTAACGATACAATACACTACCTGAGGAGAGTTGTATTGTACGTGTTTGTGTTACGATACAATACACTACCTGAAGAGAGTTGTATTGTACGAGTACGTGTTACGATACAATACACTACCTGAGGAGAGTTGTATTGTACTTTCCGTGTTACGATACAATACACTACCTGAGGAGAGTTGTATTGTACTAGTTTGTGTTACAATACAATACACTACCTGAGGAGAGTTGTATTGTACTTTCCGTGTTACGATACAATACACTACCTGAGGAGAGTTGTATTGTACTAGTTTGTGTTACGATACAATACACTACCTGAGGAGAGTTGTATTGTACTTTCCGTGTTTCGATACAATACACTACCTGAGGAGAGTTGTATTGTACTTTCCGTGTTACGATACAATACACTACCTGAGGAGAGTTGTATTGTACTTTCCGTGTTACGATACAATACACTACCTGAGGAGAGTTGTATTGTACTTTCCGTGTTACGATACAATACACTACCTGAGGAGAGTTGTATTGTACTAGTTTGTGTGACGATACAATACACTACCTGAGGAGAGTTGTATTGTACTTTCCGTGTTTCGATACAATACACTACCTGTGGAGAGTTGTATTGTACGTGTCCGTGTTACGATACAATACACTACCTGAGGAGAGTTGTATTGTACTAGTTTGTGTTACGATACAATACACTACCTGAGGAGAGTTGTATTGTACTTGTTTGTGTTACGATACAATACACTACCTGAGGAGAGTTGTATTGTACTAGTTTGTGTTACGATACAATACACTACCTGAGGAGAGTTGTATTGTACTTTCCGTGTTACGATACAATACACTACCTGAGGAGAGTTGTATTGTACTAGTTTGTGTTACGATACAATACACTGCCTGAGGAGAGTTGTATTGTACGTGTTCGTGTTACGATACAATACACTACCTGAAGAGAGTTGTATTGTACGTGTTTGTGTTACGATACAATACACTACCTGAGGAGAGTTGTATTTTACGTGTCCGTGTTACGATACAATACACTACCTGAGGAGAGTTGTATTGTACTTTCCGTGTTACGATACAATACACTACCTGAGGAGAGTTGTATTGTACTATTTTGTGTTACGATACAATACACTACCTGAGGAGAGTTGTATTGTACTTTCCGTGTTTCGATACAATACACTACCTGAGGAGAGTTGTATTGTACTTTCCGTGTTACGATACAATACACTACCTGAGGAGAGTTGTATTGTACTTTCCGTGTTACGATACAATACACTACCTGAGGAGAGTTGTATTGTACGTGTCCGTGTTACGATACAATACACTACCTGAGGAGAGTTGTATTGTACTTTCCGTGTTTCGATACAATACACTACCTGAGGAGAGTTGTATTTTACGTGTCCGTGTTACGATACAATACACTAACTGAGGAGAGTTGTATTGTACTTTCCGTGTTACGATACAATACACTACCTGAGGAGAGTTGTATTGTACTAGTTTGTGTTATGATACAATACACTACCTGGGGAGAGTTGTATTGTACGTGTTTGTGTTACGATACAATACACTACCTGAGGAGAGTTGTATTGTACTTTCCGTGTTTCGATACAATACACTACCTGAGGAGAGTTGTATTTTACGTGTCCGTGTTACGATACAATACACTACCTGAGGAGAGTTGTATTCTACTTTCCGTGTTACGATACAATACACTGCCTGAGGAGAGTTGTATTGTACTTTCCGTGTTTCGATACAATACACTACATGAGGTGAGTTATATTGTACGTGTTTGTGTTACGATACAATACACTACCTGAAGAGAGTTGTATTGTACGTGTTCGTGTTACGATACAATACACTACCTGAGGAGAGTTGTATTGTACTTTCCGTGTTTCGATACAATACACTACCTGAGGAGAGTTGTATTGTACTTTCCGTGTTACGATACAATACACTGCCTGAGGAGAGTTGTATTGTACTTTCCGTGTTACGATACAATACACTACCTGAGGAGAGTTGTATTGTACTTTCCGTGTTACGATACAATACACTACCTGAGGAGAGTTGTATTGTACGTGTTTGTGTTACGATACAATACTCTACCTGAGGAGAGTTGTATTGTACTAGTTTGTGTTACGATACAATACACTACCAGAGGAGAGTTGTATTGTACGTGTTCGTGTTACGATACTATACACCACCTGAGGAGAGTTGTATTGTACTAGTTTGTGTTACGATACAATACACTACCCGAAGAGAGTTGTATTGTACGTGTTTGTGTTACGATACAATACACTACCTGAGGAGAGTTGTATTGTACTAGTTTGTGTTACGATACAATACACTACCTGAAGAGTTTTGTATTGTACGTGTTTGTGTTACGATACAATACACTACCTGAGGAGAGTTGTATTGTACTTTCCGTGTTACGATACAATACACTACCTGGGGAGAGTTGTATTGTACTAGTTTGTGTAACGATACAATACACTACCTGAGGAGAGTTGTATTGTACTTGTTCGTGTTACGATACAATACACTACCTGAGGAGTGTTGTATTGTACTTTCCGTGTTACGATACAATACACTACCTGAGGAGAGTTATATTGTACGTGTCCGTGTTACGATACAATACACTACCTGAGGAGAGTTGTATTGTACGTGTTTGTGTTACGATACAACACACTGCCTGAGGAGAGTTGTATTGTACTAGTTTGTGTTACGATACAATACACTACCTGAGGAGAGTTGTATTGTACGTGTCCGTGTTACGATACAATACACTACCTGAGGAGAGTTGTATTGTACGTGTTTGTGTTACGATACAACACACTGCCTGAGGAGAGTTGTATTGTACTAGTTTGTGTTACGATACAATACACTACCTGAGGAGTGTTGTATTGTACTTTCCGTGTTTCGACACAATACACTACATGAGGAGAGTTGTATTGTACTTTCCGTGTTACGATACAATACACTACCTGAGGAGTGTTGTATTGTACTTTCCGTGTTACGATACAATACACTACCTGAGGAGTGTTGTATTGTACTTTCCGTGTTACGATACAATACACTACCTGAGGAGTGTTGTATTGTACTTTCCGTGTTACGATACAATACACTACCTGAGGAGTGTTGTATTGTACTTTCCGTGTTACGACACAATACACTACCTGAGGAGAGTTGTATTGTACTTTCCGTGTTACGATACAATTCACTACCTGAGGAGTATTGTATTGTACTTTACGTGTTACGATACAATACACTACCTGAGGAGTGTTGTATTGTACTTTCCGTGTTACGATACAATACACTACCTGAGGAGTGTTGTATTGTACTTTCCGTGTTACGACACAATACACTACCTGAGGAGAGTTGTATTGTACTTTCCGTGTTACGACACAATACACTACCTGAGGAGAGTTGTATTGTACTTTCCGTGTTACGATACAATACACTACCTGAGGAGAGTTGTATTGTACATTCCGTGTTACGATACAATACACTACCTGAGGAGATTTGTATTGTACTAGTTTGTGTTACGATACAATACACTACCTGAGGAGAGTTGTATTGTACTTTCCGTGTTACGATACAATACGCTACCTGAGCAGTGTTGTATTGTACGTGTCCGTGTTACGATACAATACACTACCTGAGGAGAGTTGTATTGTACTAGTTTGTGTTACGATACAATACACTACCTGAGGAGAGTTGTATTGTTCGTGTTTGTGTTACGATACAATACACTACCTGAGGAGAGTTGTATTGAACTTTCCGTGTTACGATACAATACACTACCTGAGGAGAGTTGTATTGTACGTGTTTGTGTTACGATACCATACACTGCCTGAGGAGAGATGCATTGTACTAGTTTGTGTTACGATACAATACACTACCTGAGGAGAGTTGTATTGTACATTCCGTGTTACGATACAATACACTACGTGAGAACAGTTGTATTGTACTAGTTTGTGTTACGATACAATACACTACCTGAGGAGTGTTGTATTGTACGTGCTCGTGTTACGATACAATACACTACCTGAGGAGAGTTGTTTTGTACTAGTTTGTGTTACGATACAATACACTACCTGAGGAGAGTTGTATTGCACTTTCCGTGTTACGACACAATACACTACCTGAGGAGAGTTGTATTGTACGTGTCCGTGTTAGGATACAATACACTGCCTGAGGAGAGTTGTATTGTACGTGTTTGTGTTACGATACAATACACTGCCTGAGGAGAGTTGTATTGTACGTGTCCGTGTTACGATACAATACACTACCTGAGGAGAGTTGTATTGTACGTGTTTGTGTTACGATGCAATACACTACCTGAGGAGAGTTGTATTGTACATTCCGTGTTACGATACAATACACTACCTGAGGAGAGTTGTATTGTACGTGTTTGTGTTACGATACAATACACTACCTGAGGAGAGTTGTATTGTACGTGTTTGTGTTACGATACAATACACTGCCTGAGGAGAGTTGTATTGTACGTGTCCGTGTTACGATACAATACACTATCTGAGGAGAGTTGTATTGTACGTGTTCATGTTACGATACAATACACTGCCTGAAGGGAGTTGTATTGTACGTGTCCGTGTTACGATACAATACACTACCTGAGGAGAGTTGTATTGTACTTTCCGTGTTACGATACAATACACTACCTGAGGAGAGTTGTATTGTACGTGTTTGTGTTACGATACAATACACTACCTGAGGAGAGTTGTATTGTACTTTCCGTGTTACGATACAATACACTGCCTGAGGAGAGTTGTATTGTTTTTTCCGTGTTACGATACAATACACTACCTGAGGAGAGTTGTATTGTACGTGTTCGTGTTAAGATACAATACACTACCTGAGGAGAGTTGTATTGTACTAGTTTGTGTTACGATACAATACACTACCTGAGGAGAGTTGTATTGTACTAGTTCGTGTTACGATACAATACACTACCTGAGGAGAGTTGTATTGTACTAGTTTGTGTTACGATACAATACACTACCAGAGGAGAGTTGTATTGTACTAGTTTGTGTTACGATACAATACACTACCTGAGGAGAGTTGTATTGTACTAATTTGTGTTACGATACAATACACTACCTGAGGAGAGTTGTATTGTACTTTCCGTGTTACGATACAATACACTACCTGAGGAGAGTTGTATTGTACTAGTTTGTGTTACGATACAATACACTACCAGAGGAGAGGTGTATTGTACGTGTTTGTGTTACGATACAATACACTACCTGAGGAGAGTTGTATTGTACTAGTTTGTGTTACGATACAATACACTACCTGAGGAGAGTTGTATTGTACGTGTTCGTGTTACGATACAATACATTACCTGAGGAGAGTTGTATTGTACGTGTCCGTGTTACGATACAATACACTACCTGAGGAGATTTGTATTGTACTAGTTTGTGTTACGATACAATACACTACCTGAGGAGAGTTGTATTGTACTTTCCGTGTTACGATACAATACACTACCTGAGGAGAGTTGTATTGTACTTTCCGTGTTACGATACAATACACTACCTGAGGAGAGTTGTATTGCACGTGTTTGTGTTACGATACAATACATTACCTGAGGAGAGTTGTATTGTACGTGCTTGTGTTACGATACAATACACTGCCTGAGGAGAGTTGTATTGTACGTGTCCGTGTTACGATACAATAGACCACCTGAGGAGAGTTGTATTGTACGTGTTTGTGTTACGATACAATACACTGCCTGAGGAGAGTTGTATTGTACGTGTTTGTGTTACGATACAATACACTACCTGAGGAGAGTTGTATTGTACGTGTTCGTGTTACGATACAATACACTGCCTGAGGAGAGTTGTATTGTACGTGTCAGTGTTACGATAAAATACACTACCTGAGGAGAGTTGTATTGTACTTTCCGTGTTACGATACAATACACTACCTGAGGAGAGTTGTATTGTACGTGTCTGTGTTACGATACAATGCACTACCTGAGGAGAGTTGTATTGTACTTTCCGTGTTACGATACAATACACTGCCTGAGGAGAGTTGTATTGTACTTTCCGTGTTACGATACAATACACTACCTGAGGAGAGTTGTATTGTACGTGTTCGTGTTACGATAAAATACACTACCTGAGGAGAGTTGTATTGTACTAGTTTGTGTTACGATACAATACACTACCTGAGGAGAGTTGTATTGTACTAGTTCGTGTTACGATACAATACACTGCCTGAGGAGAGTTGTATTGTACTAGTTTGAGTTACGATACAATACACTACCTGAGGAGAGTTGTATTGTACTAGTTTGTGTTACGATACAATACACTACCTGAGGAGAGTTGTATTGTACTAGTTTGTGTTACGATACAATACACTACCTGAGGAAAGTTGTATTGTACTTTCCGTGTTACGATACAATACACTACCTGAGGAGAGTTGTATTATACTAGTTTGTGTTACGATACAATACACTACCTGATGAGAGTTGTATTGTACGTGTTTGTGTTACGATACAATACACTGCCTGAGGAGAGTTGTATTGTACTTTCCGTGTTACGATACAATACACTACCTGAGGAGAGTTGTATTGTACTAGTTTGTGTTACGATACAATACACTACCTGAGGAGAGTTGTATTGTTCTTTCCGTGTTTCGATACAATACACTACCTGAGGAGAGTTGAATTGTACTTTCCGTGTTACGATACAATACACTACCTGAGGAGAGTTGTATTGTACTTTCCGTGTTACGATACAATACACTGCCTGAGGAGAGTTGTATTGTACTTTCCGTGTTACGATACAATACACTACCTGAGGGGAGTTGTATTGTACTAGTTTGTGTTACGATACAATACACTACCTGAGGAGAGTTGTATTGTACTTTCCGTGTTACGATACTATACACTGCCTGAGGAGAGTTGTATTGTACTTTCCGTGTTACGATACAATACACTACCTGAGGAGAGTTGTATTGTACGTGTTTGTGTTACGATACAATACACTACCTGAGGAGAGTGGTATTGTACTTTCCGTGTTACTATACAATACACTACCTGAAGAGAGTTGTATTGTACGTGTTTGTGTTACGATACAATACACTACCTGAGGAGTGTTGAATTGTACGTGTTCGTGTTACAATCCAATACACTGCCTGAGGAGAGTTGTATTGTACTAGTTTGTGTTACGATACAATACACTACCTGAGGAGAGTTGTATTGTACGTGTTTGTGTTACGATACAATACGCTACCTAAGGAGAGTTGTATTGTACGTGTTCGTGTTACGATACAATACACTACCTGAGGAGAGTTGTATTGTACTAGTTTGTGTTACGATACAATACACTACCTGAGGAGAGTTGTATTGTACTAGTTTGTGTTACGATACAATACACTACCTGAGGAGAGTTGTTTTGTACTTTCCGTGTTACGATACAATACACTACCTGAGGAGAGTTGTATTGTACTTTCCGTGTTACGATACAATACACTACCTGAGGAGAGTTGTATTGTACTTTCCGTGTTACGATACAATACACTACCTGAGGAGAGTTGTATTGTACGTGTCCGTGTTACGATACAATACACTACCTGAGGAGAGTTGTATTGTACGTGTCCGTGTTACGATACTATTCACTACCTAAGGGGAGTTGTATTGTACTAGTTTGTGTTACGATACAATACACTACCTGAGGAGAGTTGTATTGTACTAGTTTGTGTTACGATACAATACACTACCTGAGGAGAGTTGTATTGTACTTTCCGTGTTACGATACAATACACTACCTGAGGATAGTTGTATTGTACTAGTTTGTGTTACGATACAATACACTACCTGAGGAGAGTTGTATTGTACGTGTTTGTGTTACGATACAATACACTACCTGAGGAGAGTTGTATTGTACTTTCCGTGTTACGATACAATACACTACCTGAGGAGAGTTGTATTGTACTAGTTTGTGTTACGATACAATACACTACCTGAGGAGAGTTGTATTGTACTTTCCGTGTTACGATACAATACACTACCTGAGGAGAGTTGTATTGTACTAGTTTGTGTTACGATACAATACACTACCTGAGGAGAGTTGTATTGTACGTGTTTGTGTTACGATACAATACACTACCTGAGGAGAGTTGTATTGTACTTTCCGTGTTACGATACAATACACTACCTGAGGAGAGTTGTATTGTACTAGTTTGTGTTACGATACAATACACTGCCTGAGGAGTGTTGTATTGTACGTGTTCGTGTTACGATACAATACACTACCTCAGGAGAGTTGTATTGTACTAGTTTGTGTTACGATACAATACACTGCCTGAGGAGAGTTGTATTGTACTAGTTTGTGTTACGATACAATACACTACATGAGGAGAGTTGTATTGTACTAGTTTGTGTTACGATACAGTACACTACCTGAGGAGAGTTGTATTGTACTAGCTTGTGTTACGATACAATACACTGCCTGAGGAGAGTTGTATTGTACTAGTTTGTGTTACGATACAATACACTACCTGAGGAGAGTTGTATTGTACTTGTCCGTGTTACGATACAATACACTGCCTGAGGAGAGTTGTATTGTACTAGTTTGTGTTACGATACAATACACTGCCTGAGGAGAGTTGTATTGTACTAGTTTGTGTTACGATACAATTCACTACCTGAGGAGAGTTGTATTGTACTAGTTTGTGTTACGATACAATACACTACCTGAGGAGAGTTGTATTGTACTTTCCGTGGTACGATACAATACACCACCTGAGGAGAGTTGTATTGTTCTAGATTGTGTTACGATACAATACACTACCTGAGGAGAGTTGTATTGTACGTGTTTGTGTTACGATACAATACACTACCTGAGGAGAGTTGTATTGTACTAGTTTGTGTTACGATACAATACACTACGTGAGAACAGTTGTATTGTACTAGTTAGTGTTACGATACAATACACTACCTGAGGAGAGTTGTATTGTACTAGTTAGTGTTACGATACAATACACTACCTGAGGAGATTTGTATTGTACGTGTCCGTGTTACGATACAATACACTACGTGAGAACAGTTGTATTGTACTAGTTTGTGTTACGATACAATACACTACCTGAGGAGTGTTGTATTGTACGTGTTCGTGTTACGATAAAATACACTACCTGAGGAGAGTTGTTTTGTACTAGTTTGTGTTACGATACAATACACTACCTGAGGAGAGTTGTATTGTACTAGTTCGTGTTACGATACAATACACTACCTGAGGAGAGTTGTATTGTACTAGTTTGTGTTACGATACAATACACTACCTGAGGAGAGTTGTATTGTACTAGTTTGTGTTACGATACAATACTCTACCTGAGGAGTGTTGTATTGTACTAGTTTGGGTTACGATACAATACACTACCTGAGGAGAGTTGTATTGTACTAGTTAGTGTTACGATACAATACACTACCTGAGGAGAGTTGTATTGTACTAGTTAGTGTTACGATACAATACACTACCTGAGGAGTGTTGTATTGTACGTGTCCGTGTTACGATACAGTACACTACCTGAGGAGAGTTGTATTGTACTAGTTTGTGTTACGATACAATACACTACCTGAGGAGAGTTGTATTATACTAGTTAGTGTTACGATACAATACACTACCTGATGAGAGTTGTATTGTACGTGTTTGTGTTACGATACAATACACTGCCTGAGGAGAGTTGTATTGTACTTTCCGTGTTACGATACAATACACTACCTGAGGAGAGTTGTATTGTACTAGTTTGTGTTACGATACAATACACTACCTGAGGAGAGTTGTATTGTTCTTTCCGTGTTTCGATACAATACACTACCTGAGGAGAGTTGAATTGTACTTTCCGTGTTACGATACAATACACTACCTGAGGAGAGTTGTATTGTACTTTCCGTGTTACGATACAATACACTGCCTGAGGAGAGTTGTATTGTACTTTCCGTGTTACGATACAATACACTACCTGAGGAGAGTTGTATTGTACTAGTTTGTGTTACGATACAATACACTACCTGAGGAGAGTTGTATTGTACTTTCCGTGTTACGATACTATACACTGCCTGAGGAGAGTTGTATTGTACTTTCCGTGTTACGATACAATACACTACCTGAGGAGAGTTGTATTGTACGTGTTTGTGTTACGATACAATACACTACCTGAGGAGAGTTGTATTGTACTTTCCGTGTTACGATACAATACACTACCTGAAGAGAGTTGTATTGTACGTGTTTGTGTTACGATACAATACACTACCTGAGGAGTGTTGTATTGTACGTGTTCGTGTTACAATCCAATACACTGCCTGAGGAGAGTTGTATTGTACTAGTTTGTGTTACGATACAATACACTACCTGAGGAGAGTTGTATTGTACGTGTTTGTGTTACGATACAATACGCTACCTGAGGAGAGTTGTATTGTACGTGTTCGTGTTACGATACAATACACTACCTGAGGAGAGTTGAATTGTACTAGTTTGTGTTACGATACAATACACTACCTGAGGAGAGTTGTATTGTACTAGTTTGTGTTACGATACAATACACTACCTGAGGAGAGTTGTATTGTACTTTCCGTGTTACGATACAATACACTACCTGAGGAGAGTTGTGTTGTACTAGTTTGTGTTACGATACAATACACTACCTGAGGAGAGTTGTATTGTACTTTCCGTATTACGATACAATACACTACCTGAGGAGAGTTGTATTGTACGTGTCCGTGTTACGATACAATACACTACCTGAGGAGAGTTGTATTGTACGTGTCCGTGTTACGATACAATACACTACCTAAAGGGAGTTGTATTGTACTAGTTTGTGTTACGATACAATACACTACCTGAGGAGAGTTGTATTGTACTAGTTTGTGTTACGATACAATACACTACCTGAGGAGAGTTGTATTGTACTTTCCGTGTTACGATACAATACACTACCTGAGGATAGTTGTATTGTACTAGTTTGTGTTACGATACAATACACTACCTGAGGAGAGTTGTATTGTACGTGTTTGTGTTACGATACAATACACTACCTGAGGAGAGTTGTATTGTACTTTCCGTGTTACGATACAATACACTACCTGAGGAGAGTTGTATTGTACTAGTTTGTGTTACGATACAATACACTACCTGAGGAGAGTTGTATTGTACTTTCCGTGTTACGATACAATACACTACCTGAGGAGAGTTGTATTGTACTTGTTTGTGTTACGATACAATACACTACCTGAGGAGAGTTGTATTGTACGTGTTTGTGTTACGATACAATACACTACCTGAGGAGAGTTGTATTGTACTTTCCGTGTTACGATACAATACACTACCTGAGGAGAGTTGTATTGTACTAGTTTGTGTTACGATACAATACACTGCCTGAGGAGTGTTGTATTGTACGTGTTCGTGTTACGATACAATACACTACCTCAGGAGAGTTGTAATGTACTAGTTTGTGTTACGATACAATACACTGCCTGAGGAGAGTTGTATTGTACTAGTTTGTGTTACGATACAATACTCTACCTGAGGAGAGTTGTATTGTACTAGTTTGTGTTACGATACAGTACACTACCTGAGGAGAGTTGTATTGTACTAGCTTGTGTTACGATACAATACACTGCCTGAGGAGAGTTGTATTGTACTAGTTTGTGTTACGATACAATACACTACCTGAGGAGAGTTGTATTGTACGTGTCCGTGTTACGATACAATACACTGCCTGAGGAGAGTTGTATTGTACTAGTTTGTGTTACGATACAATACACTGCCTGAGGAGAGTTGTATTGTACTAGTTTGTGTTACGATACAATTCACTACCTGAGGAGAGTTGTATTGTACTAGTTTGTGTTACGATACAATACACTACCTGAGGAGAGTTGTATTGTACTTTCCGTGTTACGATACAATACACCACCTGAGGAGAGTTGTATTGTTCTAGATTGTGTTACGATACAATACACTACCTGAGGAGAGTTGTATTGTACGTGTTTGTGTTACGATACAATACACTACCTGAGGAGAGTTGTATTGTACTAGTTTGTGTTACGATACAATACACTACGTGAGAACAGTTGTATTGTACTAGTTAGTGTTACGATACAATACACTACCTGAGGAGAGTTGTATTGTACTAGTTAGTGTTACGATACAATACACTACCTGAGGAGATTTGTATTGTACGTGTCCGTGTTACGATACAATACACTACGTGAGAACAGTTGTATTGTACTAGTTTGTGTTACGATACAATACACTACCTGAGGAGTGTTGTATTGTACGTGTTCGTGTTAAGATAAAATACACTACCTGAGGAGAGTTGTTTTGTACTAGTTTGTGTTACGATACAATACACTACCTGAGGAGAGTTGTATTGTACTAGTTCGTGTTACGATACAATACACTACCTGAGGAGAGTTGTATTGTACTAGTTTGTGTTACGATACAATACACTACCTGAGGAGAGTTGTATTGTACTAGTTTGTGTTACGATACAATACTCTACCTGAGGAGTGTTGTATTGTACTAGTTTGTGTTACGATACAATACACTACCTGAGGAGAGTTGTATTGTACTAGTTATTGTTACGATACAATACACTACCTGAGGAGAGTTGTATTCTACTATTTAGTGTTACGATACAATACACTACCTGAGGAGTGTTGTATTGTACGTGTCCGTGTTACGATACAATACACTACCTGAGGAGAGTTGTATTGTACTATTTTGTGTTACGATACAATACATTACCTGAGGAGAATTGTATTGTACTAGTTAGTGTTACGATACAATACACTACCTGAGGAGAGTTGTATTGTACGTGTCCGTGTTACGATACAATACACTACCTGAGGAGAGTTGTATTGTACTTTCCGTGTTACGATACAATACACTGCCTGAGGAGAGTTGTATTGTACTTTCCGTGTTACGATACAATACACTACCTGAGGAGAGTTGTATTGTACTAGTTTGTGTTACGATACAATACACTACCTGAGGAGAGTTGTATTGTACTTTCCGTGTTACGATACTATACACTGCCTGAGGAGAGTTGTATTGTACTTTCCGTGTTACGATACAATACACTACCTGAGGAGAGTTGTATTGTACGTGTTTGTGTTACGATACAATACACTACCTGAGGAGAGTTGTATTGTACTTTCCGTGTTACGATACAATACACTACCTGAAGAGAGTTGTATTGTACGTGTTTGTGTTACGATACAATACACTACCTGAGGAGTGTTGTATTGTACGTGTTCGTGTTACAATCCAATACACTGCCTGAGGAGAGTTGTATTGTACTAGTTTGTGTTACGATACAATACACTACCTGAGGAGAGTTGTATTGTACGTGTTTGTGTTACGATACAATACGCTACCTAAGGAGAGTTGTATTGTACGTGTTCGTGTTACGATACAATACACTACCTGAGGAGAGTTGTATTGTACTAGTTTGTGTTACGATACAATACACTACCTGAGGAGAGTTGTATTGTACTAGTTTGTGTTACGATACAATACACTACCTGAGGAGAGTTGTATTGTACTTTCCGTGTTACGATACAATACACTACCTGAGGAGAGTTGTATTGTACTAGTTTGTGTTACGATACAATACACTACCTGAGGAGAGTTGTATTGTACTTTCCGTATTACGATACAATACACTACCTGAGGAGAGTTGTATTGTACGTGTCCGTGTTACGATACAATACACTACCTGAGGAGAGTTGTATTGTACGTGTCCGTGTTACGATACAATACACTACCTAAAGGGAGTTGTATTGTACTAGTTTGTGTTACGATACAATACACTACCTGAGGAGAGTTGTATTGTACTAGTTTGTGTTACGATACAATACACTACCTGAGGAGAGTTGTATTGTACTTTCCGTGTTACGATACAATACACTACCTGAGGATAGTTGTATTGTACTAGTTTGTGTTACGATACAATACACTACCTGAGGAGAGTTGTATTGTACGTGTTTGTGTTACGATACAATACACTACCTGAGGAGAGTTGTATTGTACTTTCCGTGTTACGATACAATACACTACCTGAGGAGAGTTGTATTGTACTAGTTTGTGTTACGATACAATACACTACCTGAGGAGAGTTGTATTGTACTTTCCGTGTTACGATACAATACACTACCTGAGGAGAGTTGTATTGTACTTGTTTGTGTTACGATACAATACACTACCTGAGGAGAGTTGTATTGTACGTGTTTGTGTTACGATACAATACACTACCTGAGGAGAGTTGTATTGTACTTTCCGTGTTACGATACAATACACTACCTGAGGAGAGTTGTATTGTACTAGTTTGTGTTACGATACAATACACTGCCTGAGGAGTGTTGTATTGTACGTGTTCGTGTTACGATACAATACACTACCTCAGGAGAGTTGTAATGTACTAGTTTGTGTTACGATACAATACACTGCCTGAGGAGAGTTGTATTGTACTAGTTTGTGTTACGATACAATACTCTACCTGAGGAGAGTTGTATTGTACTAGTTTGTGTTACGATACAGTACACTACCTGAGGAGAGTTGTATTGTACTAGCTTGTGTTACGATACAATACACTGCCTGAGGAGAGTTGTATTGTACTAGTTTGTGTTACGATACAATACACTACCTGAGGAGAGTTGTATTGTACGTGTCCGTGTTACGATACAATACACTGCCTGAGGAGAGTTGTATTGTACTAGTTTGTGTTACGATACAATACACTGCCTGAGGAGAGTTGTATTGTACTAGTTTGTGTTACGATACAATTCACTACCTGAGGAGAGTTGTATTGTACTAGTTTGTGTTACGATACAATACACTACCTGAGGAGAGTTGTATTGTACTTTCCGTGTTACGATACAATACACCACCAGAGGAGAGTTGTATTGTTCTAGATTGTGTTACGATACAATACACTACCTGAGGAGAGTTGTATTGTACGTGTTTGTGTTACGATACAATACACTACCTGAGGAGAGTTGTATTGTACTAGTTTGTGTTACGATACAATACACTACGTGAGAACAGTTGTATTGTACTAGTTAGTGTTACGATACAATACACTACCTGAGGAGAGTTGTATTGTACTAGTTAGTGTTACGATACAATACACTACCTGAGGAGATTTGTATTGTACGTGTCCGTGTTACGATACAATACACTACGTGAGAACAGTTGTATTGTACTAGTTTGTGTTACGATACAATACACTACCTGAGGAGTGTTGTATTGTACGTGTTCGTGTTACGATAAAATACACTACCTGAGGAGAGTTGTTTTGTACTAGTTTGTGTTACGATACAATACACTACCTGAGGAGAGTTGTATTGTACTAGTTCGTGTTACGATACAATACACTACCTGAGGAGAGTTGTATTGTACTAGTTTGTGTTACGATACAATACACTACCTGAGGAGAGTTGTATTGTACTAGTTTGTGTTACGATACCATACTCTACCTGAGGAGTGTTGTATTGTACTAGTTTGTGTTACGATACAATACACTACCTGAGGAGAGTTGTATTGTACTAGTTATTGTTACGATACAATACACTACCTGAGGAGAGTTGTATTGTACTAGTTAGTGTTACGATACAATACACTACCTGAGGAGTGTTGTATTGTACGTGTCCGTGTTACGATACAATACACTACCTGAGGAGAGTTGTATTGTACTAGTTTGTGTTACGATACAATACATTACCTGAGGAGAATTGTATTGTACTAGTTAGTGTTACGATACAATACACTACCTGAGGAGAGTTGTATTGTACGTGTCCGTGTTACGATACAATACACTACCTGAGGAGAGTCGTATTGTACTAGTTTGTGTTACGATACAATACACTACCTGAGGAGAGTTGTATTGTACGTGTTTGTGTTACGATACAATACACTACTTGAGGAGAGTTGTATTGTACGTGTTTGTGTTACGATACAATACACTACCTGAGGAGAGTTGTATTGTACGTGTTTGTGTTACGATACAATACACTGCCTGAGGAGAGTTGTATTGTACTAGTTTGTGTTACGATACAATACACTACCTGAGGAGAGTTGTATTGTACTAGTTTGTGTTACGATTCAATACACTACCTGAGGAGAGTTGTCTTGTACTTTCCGTGTTACGATACAATACACTACGCGAGAACAGTTGTATTGTACTAATTTGTGTAACGATACAATACACTACCTGAGGAGTGTTGTATTGTACGTGTTCGTGTTACGATACAATACACTACCTGAGGAGAGTTGTATTGCACTTTCCGTGTTACGATACAATACACTACCTGGGGAGAGTTGTATTGTACGTGTCCGTGTTAGGATACAATACACTGCCTGAGGAGAGTTGTATTGTACGTGTTTGTGTTACGATACAATACACTGCCTGAGGAGAGTTGTATTGTACTAGTGTGTTACGATACAATACACTACCTGAGGAGAGTTGTATTGTACGTGTTTGTGTTACGATACAATGCACTACCTGAGGAGAGTTGTATTGTACTTTCCGTGTTACGATACAATACCCTACCTGAGGAGAGTTGTATTGTACTAGTTTGTGTTACGATACAATACACTACCTGAGGAGAGTTGTATTGTTCTTTCCGTGTTTCGATACAATACACTACCTGAGGAGAGTTGAATTGTACTTTCCGTGTTACGATACAATACACTACCTGAGGAGAGTTGTATTGTACTTTCCGTGTTACGATACAATACACTGCCTGAGGAGAGTTGTATTGTACTTTCCGTGTTACGATACAATACACTACCTGAGGGAGTTGTATTGTACTAGTTTGTGTTACGATACAATACACTACCTGAGGAGAGTTGTATTGTACTTTCCGTGTTACGATACTATACACTGCCTGAGGAGAGTTGTATTGTACTTTCCGTGTTACGATGCAATACACTACCTGAGGAGAGTTGTATTGTACGCGTTTGTGTTACGATACAATACACTACCTGAGGAGAGTTGTATTGTAGTTTCCGTGTTACTATACAATACACTACCTGAAGAGAGTTGTATTGTACGTGTTAGTGTTACGATACAATACACTACCTGAGGAGTGTTGTATTGTACGTGTTCGTGTTACAATCCAATACACTGCCTGAGGAGAGTTGTATTGTACTAGTTTGTGTTACGATACAATACACTACCTGAGGAGAGTTGTATTGTACGTGTTTGTGTTACGATACAATACGCTACCTAAGGAGAGTTGTATTGTACGTGTTCGTGTTACGATACAATACACTACCTGAGGAGAGTTGTATTGTACTAGTTTGTGTTACGATACAATACACTACCTGAGGAGAGTTGTATTGTACGTGTTTGTGTTACGATACAATACACTACCTGAGGAGAGTTGTATTGTACTTTCCGTGTTACGATACAATACACTACCTGAGGAGAGTTGTATTGTACTAGTTTGTGTTACGATACAATACACTACCTGAGGAGAGTTGTATTGTACTTTCCGTGTTACGATACAATACACTACCTGAGGAGAGTTGTATTGTACTTGTTTGTGTTACGATACAATACACTACCTGAGGAGAGTTGTATTGTACGTGTTTGTGTTACGATACAATACACTACCTGAGGAGAGTTGTATTGTACTTTCCGTGTTACGATACAATACACTACCTGAGGAGAGTTGTATTGTACTAGTTTGTGTTACGATACAATACACTGCCTGAGGAGTGTTGTATTGTACGTGTTCGTGTTACGATACAATACACTACCTCAGGAGAGTTGTAATGTACTAGTTTGTGTTACGATACAATACACTGCCTGAGGAGAGTTGTATTGTACTAGTTTGTGTTACGATACAATACTCTACCTGAGGAGAGTTGTATTGTACTAGTTTGTGTTACGATACAGTACACTACCTGAGGAGAGTTGTATTGTACTAGCTTGTGTTACGATACAATACACTGCCTGAGGAGAGTTGTATTGTACTAGTTTGTGTTACGATACAATACACTACCTGAGGAGAGTTGTATTGTACGTGTCCGTGTTACGATACAATACACTGCCTGAGGAGAGTTGTATTGTACTAGTTTGTGTTACGATACAATACACTGCCTGAGGAGAGTTGTATTGTACTAGTTTGTGTTACGATACAATTCACTACCTGAGGAGAGTTGTATTGTACTAGTTTGTGTTACGATACAATACACTACCTGAGGAGAGTTGTATTGTACTTTCCGTGTTACGATACAATACACCACCTGAGGAGAGTTGTATTGTTCTAGATTGTGTTACGATACAATACACTACCTGAGGAGAGTTGTATTGTACGTGTTTGTGTTACGATACAATACACTACCTGAGGAGAGTTGTATTGTACTAGTTTGTGTTACGATACAATACACTACGTGAGAACAGTTGTATTGTACTAGTTAGTGTTACGATACAATACACTACCTGAGGAGAGTTGTATTGTACTAGTTAGTGTTACGATACAATACACTACCTGAGGAGATTTGTATTGTACGTGTCCGTGTTACGATACAATACACTACGTGAGAACAGTTGTATTGTACTAGTTTGTGTTACGATACAATACACTACCTGAGGAGTGTTGTATTGTACGTGTTCGTGTTACGATAAAATACACTACCTGAGGAGAGTTGTTTTGTACTAGTTTGTGTTACGATACAATACACTACCTGAGGAGAGTTGTATTGTACTAGTTCGTGTTACGATAAAATACACTACCTGAGGAGAGTTGTATTGTACTAGTTTGTGTTACGATACAATACACTACCTGAGGAGAGTTGTATTGTACTAGTTTGTGTTACGATACAATACTCTACCTGAGGAGTGTTGTATTGTACTAGTTTGTGTTACGATACAGTACACTACCTGAGGAGAGTTGTATTGTACTAGTTATTGTTACGATACAATACACTACCTGAGGAGAGTTGTATTCTACTATTTAGTGTTACGATACAATACACTACCTGAGGAGTGTTGTATTGTACGTGTCCGTGTTACGATACAATACACTACCTGAGGAGAGTTGTATTGTACTAGTTTGTGTTACGATACAATACATTACCTGAGGAGAATTGTATTGTACTAGTTAGTGTTACGATACAATACACTACCTGAGGAGAGTTGTATTGTACGTGTCCGTGTTACGATACAATACACTACCTGAGGAGAGTTGTATTGTACTAGTTTGTGTTACGATACAATACACTACCTGAGGAGAGTTGTATTGTACGTGTTTGTGTTACGATACAATACACTACTTGAGGAGAGTTGTATTGTACGTGTTTGTGTTACGATACAATACACTACCTGAGGAGAGTTGTATTGTACGTGTTTGTGTTACGATACAATACACTGCCTGAGGAGAGTTGTATTGTACTAGTTTGTGTTACGATACAATACACTACCTGAGGAGAGTTGTATTGTACTAGTTTGTGTTACGATTCAATACACTACCTGAGGAGAGTTGTCTTGTACTTTCCGTGTTACGATACAATACACTACGCGAGAACAGTTGTATTGTACTAATTTGTGTAACGATACAATACACTACCTGAGGAGTGTTGTATTGTACGTGTTCGTGTTACGATACAATACACTACCTGAGGAGAGTTGTATTGCACTTTCCGTGTTACGATACAATACACTACCTGAGGAGAGTTGAATTGTACTTTCCGTGTTACGATACAATACACTACCTGAGGAGAGTTGTATTGTACTAGTTTGTGTTACGATACAATACACTACCTGAGGAGAGTTGTATTGTTCTTTCCGTGTTTCGATACAATACACTACCTGAGGAGAGTTGAATTGTACTTTCCGTGTTACGATACAATACACTACCTGAGGAGAGTTGTATTGTACTTTCCGTGTTACGATACAATACACTGCCTGAGGAGAGTTGTATTGTACTTTCCGTGTTACGATACAATACACTACCTGAGGAGAGTTGTATTGTACTAGTTTGTGTTACGATACAATACACTACCTGAGGAGAGTTGTATTGTACTTTCCGTGTTACGATACTATACACTGCCTGAGGAGAGTTGTATTGTACTTTCCGTGTTACGATACAATACACTACCTGAGGAGAGTTGTATTGTACGTGTTTGTGTTACGATACAATACACTACCTGAGGAGAGTTGTATTGTACTTTCCGTGTTACGATACAATACACTACCTGAAGAGAGTTGAATTGTACGTGTTTGTGTTACGATACAATACACTACCTGAGGAGTGTTGTATTGTACGTGTTCGTGTTACAATCCAATACACTGCCTGAGGAGAGTTGTATTGTACTAGTTTGTGTTACGATACAATACACTACCTGAGGAGAGTTGTATTGTACGTGTTTGTGTTACGATAGAATACGCTACCTAAGGAGAGTTGTATTGTACGTGTTCGTGTTACGATACAATACACTACCTGAGGAGAGTTGTATTGTACTAGTTTGTGTTACGATACAATACACTACCTGAGGAGAGTTGTATTGTACTAGTTTGTGTTACGATACAATACACTACCTGAGGAGAGTTGTATTGTACTTTCCGTGTTACGATACAATACACTACCTGAGGAGAGTTGTATTGTACTAGTTTGTGTTACGATACAATACACTACCTGAGGAGAGTTGTATTGTACTTTCCGTATTACGATACAATACACTACCTGAGGAGAGTTGTATTGTACGTGTCCGTGTTACGATACAATACACTACCTGAGGAGAGTTGTATTGTACGTGTCCGTGTTACGATACAATACACTACCTAAAGGGAGTTGTATTGTACTAGTTTGTGTTACGATACAATACACTACCTGAGGAGAGTTGTATTGTACTAGTTTGTGTTACGATACAATACACTACCTGAGGAGAGTTGTATTGTACTTTCCGTGTTACGATACAATACACTACCTGAGGATAGTTGTATTGTACTAGTTTGTGTTACGATACAATACACTACCTGAGGAGAGTTGTATTGTACGTGTTTGTGTTACGATACAATACACTACCTGAGGAGAATTGTATTGTACTTTCCGTGTTACGATACAATACACTACCTGAGGAGAGTTGTATTGTACTAGTTTGTGTTACGATACAATACACTACCTGAGGAGAGTTGTATTGTACTTTCCGTGTTATGATACAATACACTACCTGAGGAGAGTTGTATTGTACTTGTTTGTGTTACGATACAATACACTACCTGAGGAGAGTTGTATTGTACGTGTTTGTGTTACGATACAATACACTACCTGAGGAGAGTTGTATTGTACTTTCCGTGTTACGATACAATACACTACCTGAGGAGAGTTGTATTGTACTAGTTTGTGTTACGATACAATACACTGCCTGAGGAGTGTTGTATTGTACGTGTTCGTGTTACGATACAATACACTACCTCAGGAGAGTTGTAATGTACTAGTTTGTGTTACGATACAATACACTGCCTGAGGAGAGTTGTATTGTACTAGTTTGTGTTACGATACAATACTCTACCTGAGGAGAGTTGTATTGTACTAGTTTGTGTTACGATACAGTACACTACCTGAGGAGAGTTGTATTGTACTAGCTTGTGTTACGATACAATACACTGCCTGAGGAGAGTTGTATTGTACTAGTTTGTGTTACGATACAATACACTACCTGAGGAGAGTTGTATTGTACGTGTCCGTGTTACGATACAATACACTGCCTGAGGAGAGTTGTATTGTACTAGTTTGTGTTACGATACAATACACTGCCTGAGGAGAGTTGTATTGTACTAGTTTGTGTTACGATACAATTCACTACCTGAGGAGAGTTGTATTGTACTAGTTTGTGTTACGATACAATACACTACCTGAGGAGAGTTGTATTGTACTTTCCGTGTTACGATACAATACACCACCTGAGGAGAGTTGTATTGTTCTAGATTGTGTTACGATACAATACACTACCTGAGGAGAGTTGTATTGTACGTGTTTGTGTTACGATACAATACACTACCTGAGGAGACTTGTATTGTACTAGTTTGTGTTACGATACAATACACTACGTGAGAACAGTTGTATTGTACTAGTTAGTGTTACGATACAATACACTACCTGAGGAGAGTTGTATTGTACTAGTTAGTGTTACGATACAATACACTACCTGAGGAGATTTGTATTGTACGTGTCCGTGTTACGATACAATACACTACGTGAGAACAGTTGTATTGTACTAGTTTGTGTTACGATACAATACACTACCTGAGGAGTGTTGTATTGTACGTGTTCGTGTTACGATAAAATACACTACCTGAGGAGAGTTGTTTTGTACTAGTTTGTGTTACGATACAATACACTACCTGAGGAGAGTTGTATTGTACTAGTTCGTGTTACGATACAATACACTACCTGAGGAGAGTTGTATTGTACTAGTTTGTGTTACGATACAATACACTACCTGAGGAGAGTTGTATTGTACTAGTTTGTGTTACGATACAATACTCTACCTGAGGAGTGTTGTATTGTACTAGTTTGTGTTACGATACAATACACTACCTGAGGAGAGTTGTATTGTACTAGTTATTGTTACGATACAATACACTACCTGAGGAGAGTTGTATTGTACTAGTTAGTGTTACGATACAATACACTACCTGAGGAGTGTTGTATTGTACGTGTCCGTGTTACGATACAATACACTACCTGAGGAGAGTTGTATTGTACTAGTTTGTGTTACGATACAATACATTACCTGAGGAGAATTGTATTGTACTAGTTAGTGTTACGATACAATACACTACCTGAGGAGAGTTGTATTGTACGTGTCCGTGTTACGATACAATACACTACCTGAGGAGAGTTGTATTGTACTAGTTTGTGTTACGATTCAATACACTACCTGAGGAGAGTTGTCTTGTACTTTCCGTGTTACGATACAATACACTACGCGAGAACAGTTGTATTGTACTAATTTGTGTAACGATACAATACACTACCTGAGGAGTGTTGTATTGTACGTGTTCGAGTTACGATACAATACACTACCTGAGGAGAGTTGTATTGCACTTTCCGTGTTACGATACAATACACTACCTGAGGAGAGTTGAATTGTACTTTCCGTGTTACGATACAATACACTACCTGAGGAGAGTTGTATTGTACTAGTTTGTGTTACGATACAATACACTACCTGAGGAGAGTTGTATTGTTCTTTCCGTGTTTCGATACAATACACTACCTGAGGAGAGTTGAATTGTACTTTCCGTGTTACGATACAATACACTACCTGAGGAGAGTTGTATTGTACTTTCCGTGTTACGATACAATACACTGCCTGAGGAGAGTTGTATTGTACTTTCCGTGTTACGATACAATACACTACCTGAGGAGAGTTGTATCGTACTAGTTTGTGTTACGATACAATACACTACCTGAGGAGAGTTGTATTGTACTTTCCGTGTTACGATACTATACACTGCCTGAGGAGAGTTGTATTGTACTTTCCGTGTTACGATACAATACACTACCTGAGGAGAGTTGTATTGTACGTGTTTGTGTTACGATACAATACACTACCTGAGGAGAGTTGTATTGTACTTTCCGTGTTACGATACAATACACTACCTGAAGAGAGTTGAATTGTACGTGATTGTGTTACGATACAATACACTACCTGAGGAGTGTTGTATTGTACGTGTTCGTGTTACAATCCAATACACTGCCTGAGGAGAGTTGTATTGTACTAGTTTGTGTTACGATACAATACACTACCTGAGGAGAGTTGTATTGTACGTGTTTGTGTTACGATAGAATACGCTACCTAAGGAGAGTTGTATTGTACGTGTTCGTGTTACGATACAATACACTACCTGAGGAGAGTTGTATTGTACTAGTTTGTGTTACGATACAATACACTACCTGAGGAGAGTTGTATTGTACTAGTTTGTGTTACGATACAATACACTACCTGAGGAGAGTTGTATTGTACTTTCCGTGTTACGATACAATACACTACCTGAGGAGAGTTGTATTGTACTAGTTTGTGTTACGATACAATACACTACCTGAGGAGAGTTGTATTGTACTTTCCGTATTACGATACAATACACTACCTGAGGAGAGTTGTATTGTACGTGTCCGTGTTACGATACAATACACTACCTGAGGAGAGTTGTATTGTACGTGTCCGTGTTACGATACAATACACTACCTAAAGGGAGTTGTATTGTACTAGTTTGTGTTACGATACAATACACTACCTGAGGAGAGTTGTATTGTACTAGTTTGTGTTACGATACAATACACTACCTGAGGAGAGTTGTATTGTACTTTCCGTGTTACGATACAATACACTACCTGAGGATAGTTGTATTGTACTAGTTTGTGTTACGATACAATACACTACCTGAGGAGAGTTGTATTGTACGTGTTTGTGTTACGATACAATACACTACCTGAGGAGAGTTGTATTGTACTTTCCGTGTTACGATACAATACACTACCTGAGGAGAGTTGTATTGTACTAGTTTGTGTTACGATACAATACACTACCTGAGGAGAGTTGTATTGTACTTTCCGTGTTATGATACAATACACTACCTGAGGAGAGTTGTATTGTACTTGTTTGTGTTACGATACAATACACTACCTGAGGAGAGTTGTATTGTACGTGTTTGTGTTACGATACAATACACTACCTGAGGAGAGTTGTATTGTACTTTCCGTGTTACGATACAATACACTACCTGAGGAGAGTTGTATTGTACTAGTTTGTGTTACGATACAATACACAGCCTGAGGAGTGTTGTATTGTACGTGTTCGTGTTACGATACAATACACTACCTCAGGAGGGTTGTAATGTACTAGTTTGTGTTACGATACAATACACTGCCTGAGGAGAGTTGTATTGTACTAGTTTGTGTTACGATACAATACTCTACCTGAGGAGAGTTGTATTGTACTAGTTTGTGTTACGATACAGTACACTACCTGAGGAGAGTTGTATTGTACTAGCTTGTGTTACGATACAATACACTGCCTGAGGAGAGTTGTATTGTACTAGTTTGTGTTACGATACAATACACTACCTGAGGAGAGTTGTATTGTACGTGTCCGTGTTACGATACAATACACTGCCTGAGGAGAGTTGTATTGTACTAGTTTGTGTTACGATACAATACACTGCCTGAGGAGAGTTGTATTGTACTAGTTTGTGTTACGATACAATTCACTACCTGAGGAGAGTTGTATTGTACTAGTTTGTGTTACGATACAATACACTACCTGAGGAGAGTTGTATTGTACTTTCCGTGTTACGATACAATACACCACCTGAGGAGAGTTGTATTGTTCTAGATTGTGTTACGATACAATACACTACCTGAGGAGAGTTGTATTGTACGTGTTTGTGTTACGATACAATACACTACCTGAGGAGAGTTGTATTGTACTAGTTTGTGTTACGATACAATACACTACGTGAGAACAGTTGTATTGTACTAGTTAGTGTTACGATACAATACACTACCTGAGGAGAGTTGTATTGTACTAGTTAGTGTTACGATACAATACACTACCTGAGGAGATTTGTATTGTACGTGTCCGTGTTACGATACAATACACTACGTGAGAACAGTTGTATTGTACTAGTTTGTGTTACGATACAATACACTACCCGAGGAGTGTTGTATTGTACGTGTTCGTGTTACGATAAAATACACTACCTGAGGAGAGTTGTTTTGTACTAGTTTGTGTTACGATACAATACACTACCTGAGGAGAGTTGTATTGTACTAGTTCGTGTTACGATACAATACACTACCTGAGGAGAGTTGTATTGTACTAGTTTGTGTTACGATACAATACACTACCTGAGGAGAGTTGTATTGTACTAGTTTGTGTTACGATACAATACTCTACCTGAGGAGTGTTGTATTGTACTAGTTTGTGTTACGATACAATACACTACCTGAGGAGAGTTGTATTGTACTAGTTATTGTTACGATACAATACACTACCTGAGGAGAGTTGTATTGTACTAGTTAGTGTTACGATACAATACACTACCTGAGGAGTGTTGTATTGTACGTGTCCGTGTTACGATACAATACACTACCTGAGGAGAGTTGTATTGTACTAGTTTGTGTTACGATACAATACATTACCTGAGGAGAATTGTATTGTACTAGTTAGTGTTACGATACAATACACTACCTGAGGAGAGTTGTATTGTACGTGTCCGTGTTACGATACAATACACTACCTGAGGAGAGTTGTATTGTACTAGTTTGTGTTACGATACAATACACTACCTGAGGAGAGTTGTATTGTACGTGTTTGTGTTACGATACAATACACTACTTGAGGAGAGTTGTATTGTACGTGTTTGTGTTACGATACAATACACTACCTGAGGAGAGTTGTATTGTACGTGTTTGTGTTACGATACAATACACTGCCTGAGGAGAGTTGTATTGTACTAGTTTGTGTTACGATACAATACACTACCTGAGGAGAGTTGTATTGTACTAGTTTGTGTTACGATTCAATACACTACCTGAGGAGAGTTGTCTTGTACTTTCCGTGTTACGATACAATACACTACGCGAGAACAGATGTATTGTACTAATTTGTGTAACGATACAATACACTACCTGAGGAGTGTTGTATTGTACGTGTTCGTGTTACGATACAATACACTACCTGAGGAGAGTTGTATTGCACTTTCCGTGTTACGATACAATACACTACCTGAGGAGAGTTGTATTGTACGTGTCCGTGTTAGGATACAATACACTGCCTGAGGAGAGTTGTATTGTACGTGTTTGTGTTACGATACAATACACTGCCTGAGGAGAGTTGTATTGTACTAGTGTGTTACGATACAATACACTACCTGAGGAGAGTTGTATTGTACGTGTTTGTGTTACGATACAATACACTACCTGAGGAGAGTTGTATTGTACTTTTCGTGTTACGATACAATACACTACCTGAGGAGAGTTGTATTGTACTAGTTTGTGTTACGATACAATACACTACCTGAGGAGAGTTGTATTGTTCTTTCCGTGTTTCGATACAATACACTACCTGAGGAGAGTTGAATTGTACTTTCCGTGTTACGATACAATACACTACCTGAGGAGAGTTGTATTGTACTTTCCGTGTTACGATACAATACACTGCCTGAGGAGAGTTGTATTGTACTTTCCGTGTTACGATACAATACACTACCTGAGGGAGTTGTATTGTACTAGTTAGTGTTACGATACAATACACTACCTGAGGAGAGTTGTATTGTACTTTCCGTGTTACGATACTATACACTGCCTGAGGAGAGTTGTATTGTACTTTCCGTGTTACGATACAATACACTACCTGAGGAGAGTTGTATTGTACGTGTTTGTGTTACGATACAATACACTACCTGAGGAGAGTTGAATTGTAGTTTCCGTGTTACTATACAATACACTACCTGAAGAGAGTTGTATTGTACGTGTTAGTGTTACGATACAATACACTACCTGAGGAGTGTTGTATTGTACGTGTTCGTGTTACAATCCTCAACACTGCCTGAGGAGAGTTGTATTGTACTAGTTTGTGTTACGATACAATACACTACCTGAGGAGAGTTGTATTGTACGTGTTTGTGTTACGATACAATACGCTACCTAAGGAGAGTTGTATTGTACGTGTTCGTGTTACGATACAATACACTACCTGAGGAGAGTTGTATTGTACTAGTTTGTGTTACGATACAATACACTACCTGAGGAGAGTTGTATTGTACTTTCCGTGTTACGATACAATACACTACCTGAGGAGAGTTGTATTGTACTTTCCGTGTTACGATACAATACACTACCTGAGGAGAGTTGTATTGTACTTTCCGTGTTACGATACAATACACTACCTGAGGAGAGTTGTATTGTACGTGTCCGTGTTACGATACAATACACTACCTGAGGAGAGTTGTATTGTACGTGTCCGTGTTACGATACTATTCACTACCTAAGGGGAGTTGTATTGTACTAGTTTGTGTTACGATACAATACACTACCTGAGGAGAGTTGTATTGTACTAGTTTGTGTTACGATACAATACACTACCTGAGGAGAGTTGTATTGTACTTTCCGTGTTACGATACAATACACTACCTGAGGATAGTTGTATTGTACTAGTTTGTGTTACGATACAATACACTACCTGAGGAGAGTTGTATTGTACGTGTTTGTGTTACGATACAATACACTACCTGAGGAGAGTTGTATTGTACTTTCCGTGTTACGATACAATACACTACCTGAGGAGAGTTGTATTGTACTAGTTTGTGTTACGATACAATACACTACCTGAGGAGAGTTGTATTGTACTTTCCGTGTTACGATACAATACACTACCTGAGGAGAGTTGTATTGTACTAGTTTGTGTTACGATACAATACACTACCTGAGGAGAGTTGTATTGTACGTGTTTGTGTTACGATACAATACACTACCTGAGGAGAGTTGTATTGTACGTGTTTGTGTTACGATACAATACACTACCTGAGGAGAGTTGTATTGTACGTGTTTGTGTTACGATACAATACACTACCTGAGGAGAGTTGTATTGTACTTTCCGTGTTACGATACAATACACTACCTGAGGAGAGTTGTATTGTACGTGTTTGTGTTACGATACAATACACTACCTGAGGAGAGTTGTATTGTACTTGTCCGTGTTACGATACAATACACTACCTGAGGAGAGTTGTATTGTACTAGTTTGTGATACGATACAATACACTACCTGAGGAGAGTTGTATTGTACTAGTTTGTGTTACGATACAATACACTACCTGAAGAGAGTTGTATTGTATTAGTTTGTGTTACGATACAATACACTACCTGAGGAGAGTTGTATTGTACTAGTTTATGTTACGATACAATACACTACCTGAGGAGAGTTGTATTGTACGTGTTTGTGTTACGATACAATACACTACCTGAGGAGTGTTGTATTGTACTTTCCGTGTTACGATACAATACACTGCCTGAGGATAGTTGTATTGTACGTGTTCGTGTTACGATACAATACACTACCTGAGGAGAGTTGTATTGTACGTGTTTGTGTTACGATACAATACACTACCTGAAGAGAGTTGTATTGTACGTGTTCGTGTTACGATACAATACACTACCTGAGGAGAGTTGTATTGTACTTTCCGTGTTACGATACAATACACTACCTGAGGAGAGTTGTATTGTACTAGTTTGTGTTACGATACAATACACTACCTGAGGAGAGTTGTATTTTACTTTCCGTGTTACGATACAATACACTACCTGAGGAGAGTTGTATTGTACTTTCCGTGTTTCGATTCAATACACTACCTGAGGAGAGTTGTATTGTACTTTCCGTGTTACGATACAATACACTACCTGTGGAGAGTTGTATTGTACTTTCCGTGTTACGATACAATACACTACCTGAGGAGAGTTGTATTGTACTTTCCGTGTTACGATACAATACACTACCTCAGGAGAGTTGTATTGTACTAGTTTGTGTTACGATACAATACACTACCTGAGGAGAGTTGTATTGTACGTGTCCGTGTTACGATACAATACACTACCTGAGGAGAGTTGTATTGTACTTTCCGTGTTACGATACAATACACTACCTGACGAGAGTTGTATTGTACTTTCCGTGCTACGATACAATACACTACCTGAGGAGAGTTGTATTGTACTAGTTTGTGTTACGATACAATACACTACCTGAGGAGAGTTGTATTGTACTAGTTTGTGTTACGATACAATACACTACCTGAGGAGAGTTGTATTGTACTTTCCGTGTTACGATACAATACACTACCTGAGGATAGTTGTATTGTACTAGTTTGTGTTACGATACAATACACTACCTGAGGAGAGTTGTATTGTTCTAGTTTGTGTTACGATACAATACACTACCTGAGGAGAGTTGTATTGTACGTGTTTGTGTTACGATACAATACACTAACTGAGGAGAGTTGTATTGTACTTTCCGTGTTACGATACAATACACTACCTGAGGAGAGTTGTGTTGTACTAGTTTGTATTACGATACAATTCACTACCTGAGGAGAGTTGTATTGTACTAGTTTGTGTTACGATACAATACACTACCTGAGGAGAGTTGTATTGTACGTGTTTGTGTAACGATACAATACACTGCCTGAGGAGAGTTGTATTGTACTAGTTTGTGTTACGATACAATACACTACCTGAGGAGAGTTGTATTGTACGTGTTTGTGTTAATATACAATACACTACCTGAGGAGAGTTGTATTGTACTTTCCGTGTTACAATACAATACACTACCTGACGAGAGTTGTATTGTACTTTCCGTGTTACGATACAATACACTACCTGAGGAGAGTTGTATTGTACGTGTTTGTGTTACGATACAATACACTACCTGAGGAGAGTTGTATTGTACGTGTTTGTGTTACGATACAATACACTACCTGTGGAGAGTTGTATTGTACTTTCCGTGTTACGATACAATACACTACCTGAGGAGAGTTGTATTGTACTTTCCGTGTTACGATACAATACACTACCTGAGGAGAGTTGTATTGTACGTGTCCGTGTTACGATACAATACACTACCTGAGGAGAGTTGTATTGTACGTGTCCGTGTTACGATACAATACACTACCTGAGGAGAGTTGTATTGTACTTTCCGTGTTACGATACAATACACTACCTGAGGAGAGTTGTATTGTACGTGTTTGTGTTACGATACAATACACTACCTGAGGAGAGTTGTATTGTACATTCCGTGTTACGATACAATACACTACCTGAGGAGAGTTGTATTGTACGTGTTTGTGTTACGATACAATACACTACCTGAGGAGAGTTGTATTGTACTTTCCGTGTTACGATACAATACACTGCCTGAGGAGAGTGGTATTGTACTTTCCGTGTTACGATACAATACACTACCTGAGGAGAGTTGTATTGTACGTGTTTGTGTTACGATACAATACACTACCTGAGGAGAGTTGTATTGTACTTTCCGTGTTACGATACAATACACTACCTGAGGAGAGTTGTATTGTACTTTCCGTGTTACGATACAATACACTACCTGAAGAGAGTTGTATTTTACGTGTCCGTGTTACGATACAATACACTACCTGAAGAGAGTTGTATTGTACGTTTTTGTGTTACGATACAATACACTACCTGAGGAGAGTTGTATTGTACTTTCCGTGTTACGATACAATACACTACCTGAGGAGAGTTTGAATTGTACTTTCCGTGTTACGATACAATACACTACCTGAGGAGAGTTGTATTGTACGTGTCCGTGTTACGATACAATACACTACCTGAGGAGAGTTGTATTGTACTAGTTTGTGTTACGATACAATACACTACCTGAGGAGAGTTGTATTGTACTAGTTTGTGTTACGATACAATACACTACCTGAGGAGAGTTGTATTGTACTAGTTTGTGTTACGATACAATACACTACCTGAGGAGAGTTGTATTGTACGTGTTTGTGTTAAGATACAATACACTACCTGAGGAGAGTTGTATTGTACGTTTTTGTGTTACGATACAATACACTACCTGAGGAGAGTTGTATTGTACTTTCCGTGTTAGGATACAATACACTACCTGAGGAGAGTTGTATTGTACGTGTTTGTGTTACGATACAATACACTACCTGAGGAGAGTTGTATTGTACGTGTCTGTGTTACGATACAATACACTACCTGAGGAGAGTTGTATTGTACTAGTTTGTGTTACGATACAATACACTACCTGAGGAGAGTTGTATTGTACTAGTTTGTGTTACGATACAATACACTACCTGAGGAGAGTTGTATTGTACGTGTTCGTGTTACGATACAATACACTACCTGAGGAGAGTTGTATTGTACGTGTTTGTGTTACGATACAATACACTACCTGAGGAGAGTTGTATTGTACTTTCCGTGTTACGATACAATACACTACCTGAGGAGAGTTGTATTGTACGTGTTTGTGTTACGATACAATACACTGCCTGAGGAGAGTTGTATTGTACTAGTTTGTGTTACGATACAATACACTACCTGAGGAGAGTTGTATTGTACTTTCCGTGTTACGATACAATACACTACCTGAATAGAGTTGTATTGTACGTGTTCGTGTTACAGTACAATACACTACCTGAGGAGAGTTGTATTGTACTAGTTTGTCTTACGATACAATACACTACTTGAGGAGTGTTGTATTGTACTTTCCGTGTTACGACACAATACACTACCTGAGGAGAGTTGTATTGTACTTTCCGTGTTACGATACAATACACTACCTGAGGAGTGTTGTATTGTACGTTCCGTGTTACGATACAATACACTACCTGAGGAGTGTTGTATTGTACTTTCCGTGTTACGATACAATACACTACCTGAGGAGTGTTGTATTGTACTTTCCGTGTTACGATACAATAAACTACCTGAGGAGTGTTGTATTGTACTTTCCGTGTTACGACACAATACACTACCTGAGGAGAGTTGTATTGTACTTTCCGTGTAACGATACAATACACTACCTGAGGAGTGTTGTATTGTACTTTCCGTGTTACGATACAATACACTACCTGAGGAGTGTTGTATTGTACTTTCCGTGTTACGATACAATACACTACCTGAGGAGTGTTGTATTGTACTTTCCGTGTTACGACACAATACACTACCTGAGGAGAGTTGTATTGTACTTTCTGTGTTACGACACAATACACTACCTGAGGAGAGTTGTATTGTACTTTCCATGTTACGATACAATATACTACCTGAGGAGAGTTGTATTGTACTTTCCGTGTTACGATACAATACACTACCTGAGGAGATTTGTATTGTACTAGTTTGTGTTACGATACAAAACACTACCTGAGGAGAGTTGTATTGTACTAGTTTGTGTTACGATACAATACGCTACCTGAGGAGAGTTGTATTGTACGTGTCCGTGTTACGATACAATACACTACCTGAGGAGAGTTGTATTGTACTAGTTTGTGTTACGATACAATACACTACATGAGGAGAGTTGTATTGTACGTGTTTGTGTTACGATACAATACACTACCTGAGGAGAGTTGTATTGTACTTTCCGTGTTACGATACAATACACTTCCTGAGGAGAGTTGTATTGTACGTGTTTGTGTTACGATACAATATACTGCCTGAGGAGAGTTGTATTGTACTATTTTTTGTTATGATACAATACACTACCTAAGGAGAGTTGCATTGTACTAGTTTGTGTTACGATACAATACACTACCTGAGGAGAGTTGTATTGTACTTTCCGTGTTACGATACAATACACTACGTGAGAACAGTTGTATTGTACTAGTTTGTGTTACGATACAATACACTACCTGAGGAGTGTTGTATTGTACGTGTTCGTGTTACGATACAATACACTACCTGAGGAGAGTTGTTTTGTACTAGTTTGTGTTACGATACAATACACTACCTGAGGAGAGTTGTATTGCACTTTCCGTGTTACGATACAATACACTACCTGCGGAGAGTTGTATTGTACGTGTCCGTGTTAGGATACAATACACTGCCTGAGGAGAGTTGTATTGTACGTGTTTGTGTTACGATACAATACACTGCCTGAGGAGAGTTGTATTGTACTAGTTTGTGTTACTATACATTACACTACCTGAGGAGAGTTGTATTGTACGTGTTTGTGTTACGATACAATACACTACCTGAGGAGAGTTGTATTGTACATTCCGTGTTACGATACAATACACTACCTGAGGAGAGTTGTATTGTACGTGTTTGTGTTACGATACAATACACTACCTGGGGAGAGTTGTATTGTACGTGTTTGTGTTACGATACAATACACTGCCTGAGGATAGTTGTATTGTACGTGTCCGTGTTACGATACAATACACTACCTGAGGAGAGTTGTATTGTACGTGTTCGTGTTACGATACAATACACTGCCTGAAGAGAGTTGTATTGTACGTGTCCGTGTTACGATACAATACACTACCTGAGGAGAGTTGTATTGTACTTTCCGTGTTACGATACAATACACTACCTGAGGAGAGTTGTATTGTACGTGTTTGTGTAACGATACAATACACTACCTGAGGAGAGTTGTATTGTACTTTCCGTGTTACGATACAATACACTGCCTGAGGAGAGTTGTATTGTACTTTCCGTGTTACGATACAATACACTACCTGAGGAGAGTTGTATTGTACGTGTTCGTGTTAAGATACAATACACTACCTGAGGAGAGTTGTATTGTACTAGTTTGTGTTACGATACAATACACTACCTGAGGAGAGTTGTATTGTACTAGTTCGTGTTACGATACAATACACTACCTGAGGAGAGTTGTTTTGTACTAGTTTGTGTTACGATACAATACACTACCTGAGGAGAGTTGTATTGTACTAGTTTGTGTTACGATACAATACACTACCTAAGGAGAGTTGTATTCTACTAATTTGTGTTACGATACAATACACTACCTGAGGAGAGTTGTATTGTACTTTCTGTGTTACGATACAATACACTACCTGAGGAGAGTTGTATTGTACTAGTTTGTGTTACGATACAATACACTACCTGAGGAGAGTTGTATTGTACGTGTTTGTGTTACGATACAATACACTGCCTGAGGAGAGTTGTATTGTACTAGTTTGTGTTACGATACAATACACTACCTGAGGAGAGTTGTATTGTACGTGTTCGTGTTACGATACAATACATTACCTGAGGAGAGTTGTATTGTACTTTCCGTGTTACGATTCAATACACTACCTGAGGAGAGTTGTATTGTACTAGTTTGTGTTACGATACAATACACTACCTGAGGAGAGTTGTATTGTACTTTCCGTGTTACGATACAATACACTACCTGAGGAGAGTTGTATTGTACTAGTTTGTGTTACGATACAATACACTACCTGAGGAGAGTTGTATTGTACTTTCCGTGTTACGATACAATACACTGCCTGAGGAGAGTTGTATTGTACTTTCCGTGTTACGATACAATACACTACCTGAGGAGAGTTGTATTGTACTAGTTTGTGTTACGATACAATACACTACCTGAGGAGAGTTGTATTGTACTTTCCGTGTTACGATACTATACACTGCCTGAGGAGAGTTGTATTGTACTTTCCGTGTTACGATACAATACACTACCTGAGGAGAGTTGTATTGTACGTGTTTGTGTTACGATACAATACACTGCCTGAGGAGAGTTGTATTGTACTAGTTTGTGTTACGATACAATACACTACCTGAGGAGAGTTGCATTGTACTAGTTTGTGTTACGATACAATACACTACCTGAGGAGAGTTGTATTGTACTTTTCGTGTTACGATACAATACACTACGTGAGAACAGTTGTATTGTACTAGTTTGTGTTACGATACAATACACTACCTGAGGAGTGTTGTATTGTACGTGTTCGTGTTACGATACAATACACTACCTGAGGAGAGTTGTATTGTACGTGTTTGTGTTACGATACAATACACTACCTGAGGAGAGTTGTATTGTACGTGTTTGTGTTACGATACAATACACTACCTGAGGAGAGTTGTATTGTACTTTCCGTGTTACGATACAATACACTACCTGAGGAGAGTTGTATTGTACGTGTTTGTGTTACATAACAATACACTGCCTGAGGAGGGTTGTATTGTACTAGTTTGTGTTACGATACAATACACTACCTGAGGAGAGTTGTATTGTACGTGTTTGTGTTACGATACAATACACTACCTGAGGAGAGTTGTATTGTACGTGTCCGTGTTACGATACAATACACTACCTGAGGAGAGTTGTATTGTACGTGTCCGTGTTACGATACAATACACTACCTGAGGAAAGTTGTATTGTACTAGTTTGTGTTACGATACCATACACTACCTGAGGAGAGTTGTATTGTACTAGTTTGTGTTACGATACAATACACTACCTGAGGAGAGTTGTATTGTACTTTCCGTGTTACGATACATTACACTACCTGAGGATAGTTGTATTGTACTAGTTTGTGTTACGATACAATACACTACCTGAGGAGAGTTGTATTGTACGTGTTTGTGTTACGATACAATACACTACCTGAGGAGAGTTGTTTTGTACTTTCCGTGTTACGATACAATACACTACCTGAGGAGAGTTGTATTGTACGTGTTTGTGTTACGATACAATACACTGCCTGAGGAGAGTTGTATTGTACGTGTTCGTGTAACGATACAATACACTACCTGAGGAGAGCTGTATTGTACTAGTTTGTGTTACGATACAATACACTACCTGAGGAGAGTTGTATTGTACTAGTTTGTGTTACGATACAATACACTACCTGAGGAGAGTTGTATTGTACTAGTTTGTTTTACGATACAATACACTACCTGAGGAGAGTTGTATTGTACGTGTTTGTGTTACGATACAATACACTACCTGAGGAGAGTTGTATTGTACTTTCCGTGTTACGATACAATACACTACCTGAGGAGAGTTGTATTGTACGTGTTTGTGTTACGATACAATACACTGCCTGAGGAGAGTTGTATTGTACGTGTTCGTGTAACGATACAATACACTATCTGAGGAGAGTTGTATTGTACTAGTTTGTGTTACGATACAATACACTACCTGAGGAGAGTTGTATTGTACTAGTTTGTGTTACGATACAATACACTACCTGAGGAGAGTTGTATTGTACTAGTTCGTGTTACGATACAATACACTACCTGAGGAGAGTTGTATTGTACTAGTTTGTGTTACGATACAATACACTACCTGAGGAGAGTTGTATTGTACTAGTTTGTGTTACGATACAATACACTACCTGAGGAGAGTTGTATTGTACTAATTTGTGTTACGATACAATACACTACCTGAGGAGAGTTGTATTGTACTTTCCGTGTTACGATACAATACACTACCTGAGGAGAGTTGTATTGTACTAGTTTGTGTTACGATACAATACACTACCTGAGGAGAGTTGTATTGTACGTGTTTGTGTTACGATACAATACACTGCCTGAGGAGAGTTGTATTGTACTAGTTTGTGTTACGATACAATACACTACCTGAGGAGAGTTGTATTGTACGTGTTCGTGTTACGATACAATACATTACCTGAGGAGAGTTGTATTGTACTTTCCGTGTTACGATACAATACACTACCTGAGGAGAGTTCTATTGTACTAGTTTGTGTTACGATACAATACACTACCTGAGGAGAGTTGTATTGTACTTTCCGTGTTACGATACAATACACTACCTGAGGAGAGTTGTATTGTACTAGTTTGTGTTACGATACAATACACTACCTGAGGGGAGTTGTATTGTACATTCCGTGTTACGATACAATACACTACCTGAGGAGAGTTGTATTGTACGTGTTTGTGTTACGATACAATACACTACCTAAGGAGAGTTGTATTGTACTTTCCGTGTTACGATACAATACACTACCTGAGGAGAGTTGTATTGTACGTGTTTGTGTTACGATACAATACACTACCTGAGGAGAGTTGTATTGTACTTTCCGTGTTACGATACAATACACTGCCTGAGGAGAGTTGTATTGTACTTTCCGTGTTACGATACAATACACTACCTGAGGAGAGTTGTATTGTACGTGTTTGTGTTACGATACAATACACTACCTGAGGAGAGTTGTATTGTACTTTCCGTGTTACGATACAATACACTACCTGAGGAGAGTTGTATTGTACTTTCCGTGTTACGATACAATACACTACCTGATGAGAGTTGTATTTTACGTGTCCGTGTTACGATACAATACACTACCTGAAGAGAGTTGTATTGTACGTGTTTGTGTTACGATACAATACACTACCTGAGGAGAGTTGTATTGTACTAGTTTGTGTTACGATACAATACACTACCTGAGGAGAGTTGTATTGTACTTTCCGTGTTACGATACAATACACTACCTGAGGAGAGTTGTATTGTACGTGTCCGTGTTACGATACAATACACTACCTGAGGAGAGTTGTATTTTACGTGTCCGTGTTACGATACAATACACTACCTGAGGAGAGTTGTATTGTACTAGTTTGTGTTACGATACAATACACTACCTGAGGAGAGTTGTAATGTACTAGTTTGTGTTACGATACAATACACTACTTGAGGAGAGTTGTATTGTACTAGTTTGTGTTACGATACAATACACTACCTGAGGAGAGTTGTATTGTACGTGTTTGTGTTACGATACAATACACTACCTGAGGAGAGTTGTATTGTACTTTCCGTGTTACGATACAATACACTACCTGAGGAGAGTTGTATTGTACGTGTTTGTGTTACGATACAATACACTACCTGAGGAGAGTTGTATTGTACGTGTCCGTGTTACGATACAATACACTACCTGAGGAGAGTTGTATTGTACTAGTTTGTGTTACGATACAATACACTACCTGAGGAGAGTTGTATTGTACTAGTTTGTGTTACGATACAATACACTACCTGAAGAGAGTTGTATTGTACTTGTTTGTGTTACGATACAATACACTACCTGAGGAGAGTTGTATTGTTCTAGTTTGTGTTACGATACAATACACTACCTGAGGAGAGTTGTATTGTACGTGTTTGTGTTACGATACAATACACTACCTGAGGAGAGTTGTATTGTACTTTCCGTGTTACGATACAATACACTACCTGAGGAGAGTTGTATTGTACGTATTTGTGTTACGATACAATACACTGCCTGAGGAGAGTTGTATTGTACGTGTTCGTGTAACGATACAATACACTACCTGAGGAGAGTTGTATTGTACTAGTTTGTGTTACGATACAATACACTACCTGAGGAGCGTTGTATTGTACTAGTTTGTGTTACGATACAATACACTACCTGAGGAGAGTTGTAATGTACTAGTTCGTGTTACGATACAATACACTACCTGAGGAGAGTTGTATTGTACTAGTTTGTGTTACGATACAATACACTACCTGAGGAGAGTTGTATTGTACTAGTTTGTGTTACGATACAATACACTACCTGAGGAGAGTTGTATTGTACTAATTTGTGTTACGATACAATACACTACCTGAGGAGAGTTGTATTGTACTTTCCGTGTTACGATACAATACACTACCTGAGGAGAGTTGTATTGTACTAGTTTGTGTTACGATACAATACACTACCTGAGGAGAGTTGTGTTGTACGTGTTTGTGTTACGATACAATACACTGCCTGAGGAGAATTGTATTGTACTAGTTTGTGTTACGATACAATACACTACCTGAGGAGAGTTGTATTGTACGTGTGCGTGTTACGATACAATACATTAACTGAGGAGAGTTGTATTGTACTTTCCGAGTTACGATACAATACACTACCTGAGGAGAGTTGTATTGTACTAGTTTGTGTTACGATACAATACACTACCTGAGGAGAGTTGTATTGTACTTTCCGTGTTACGATACAATACACTACCTGAGGAGAGTTGTATTGTACTAGTTTGTGTTACGATACAATACACTACCTGAGGAGAGTTGTATTGTACTTTCCGTGTTACGATACAATACACTGCCTGAGGAGAGTTGTATTGTACTTTCCGTGTTACGATACAATACACTACCTGAGGAGAGTTGTATTGTACTAGTTTGTGTTACGATACAATACACTACCTGCGGAGAGTTGTATTGTACTTTCCGTGTTACGATACTATACACTGCCTGAGGAGAGTTGTATTGTACTTTCCGTGTTACGATACAATACACTACCTGAGGAGAGTTGTATTGTACGTGTTTGTGTTACGATACAATACACTACCTGAGGAGAGTTGTATTGTACATTCCGTGTTACGATACAATACACTACCTGTGGAGAACTGTATTGTACGTGTTTGTGTTACGATACAATGCACTACCTAAGGAGAGTTGTATTGTACTTTCCGTGTTACGATCCAATACACTACCTGAGAAGAGTTGTATTGTACGTGTTTGTGTTACGATACAATACACTACCTGAGGAGAGTTGTATTGTACTTTCCGTGTTACGATACAATTCACTGCCTGAGGAGAGTTGTATTGTACTTTCCGTGTTACGATACAATACACTACCTGAGGAGAGTTGTATTGTACGTGTTTGTGTTACGATACAATACACTACCTGAGGAGAGTTGTATTGTACTTTCCGTGTTACGATACAATACACTACCTGAGGAGAGTTGTATTGTACTTTCCGTGTTACGATACAATACACTACCTGAAGAGAGTTGTATTTTACGTGTTTGTGTTACGATACAATACACTACCTGAGGAGAGTTGTATTGTACTTTCCGTGTTACGATACAATACACTACCTGAGGAGAGTTGTATTGTACGTGTTTGTGTTACGATACAATACACTACCTGAGGAGAGTTGTATTGTACTTTCCGTGTTACGATACAATACACTACCTGAGGAGAGATGTATTGTACGTGTTTGTGTTACGATACAATACACTGCCTGAGGAGAGTTGTATTGTACGTGTTCGTGTAACGATACAATACACTACCTGAGGAGAGTTGTATTGTACGTGTCCGTGTTACGATACAATACACTACCTGAGGAGAGTTGTATTGTACGTGTTTGTGTTACGATACAATACACTACCTGAGGAGAGTTGTATTGTACTTTCCGTGTTACGATACAATACACTACCTGAGGAGAGTTGTATTGTACTAGTGTGTGTTACGATACTATACACTACCTGAGGAGAGTTGTATTGTACTTTCCGTGTTACGATACAATACACTACCTGAGGAGAGTTGTATTGTACTAGTTTGTGTTACGATACAATACACTACCTGAGGAGAGTTGTATTGTACTTTCCGTGTTTCAATACAATACACTACCTGAGGAGAGTTGTATTTTACTTTCCGTGTTACGATACAATACACCACCTGAGGAGAGTTGTATTGTACTTTCCGTGTTACGATACAATACACTACCTGAGGAGAGTTGTATTGTACTTTCCGCGTTACGATACAATACACTACCTGAGGAGAGTTGTATTGTACTAGTTTGTGTTACGATACAATACACTACCTGAGGAGAGTTGTATTGTACTTACCGTGTTTCGATACAATACACTACCTGAGGAGAGTTGTATTGTACGTGTCCGTGGTACGATACAATACACTACCTGAGGAGAGTTGTATTGTACGTGTTTGTGTTACGATACAGAACACTACCTGAGGAGAGTTGTATTGTACTTTCCGTGTTACGATACAATATACTACCTGAGGAGAGTTGTATTGTACGTGTTTGTGTTACGATACAATACACTACCTGAGGAGAGTTGTATTGTACTAGTTTGTGTTACGATACAATACACTGCCTGAGGAGAGTTGTATTGTACGTGTTCGTGTTACGATACAATACACTACCTGAAAAGAGTTGTATTGTACGTGTTTGTGTTACGATAAAATACACTACCTGAGGAGAGTTGTATTTTATGTGTCCGTGTTACGATACAATACACTACCTGCGGAGAGTTGTATTGTACTTTCCGTGTTACGATACAATACACTACCTGAGGAGAGTTGTATTGTACTTGTTTGTGTTACGATACAATACACTACCTGAGGAGAGTTGTATTGTACTTTCCGTGTTTCGATACAATACACTACCTGAGGAGAGTTGTATTGTACGTGTCCGTGTTACGATACAATACACTACCTGAGGAGAGTTGTATTGTACTAGTTTGTGTTACGATACAATACACTACCTGAGGAGAGTTGTATTGTACGTGTTTGTGTTACGATACAATACACTACCTGAGGAGAGTTGTATTGTACTTTCCGTGTTTCGATACAATACACTACCTGAGGAGAGTTGTATTTTACGTGTCCGTGTTACGATACAATACACTAACTGAGGAGAGTTGTATTGTACTTTCCGTGTTACGATACAATAAAATACCTGAGGAGAGTTGTATTGTACTAGTTTGTGTTACGATACAATACACTACCTGAGGAGAGTTGTATTGTACGTGTTTGTGTTACGATACAATACACTACCTGAGGAGAGTTGTATTGTACTTTCCGTGTTTCGATACAATACACTACCTGAGGAGAGTTGTATTTTACGTGTCCGTGTTACGATACAATACACTACCTGAGGAGAGTTGTATTGTACTTTCCGTGTTACGATACAATACACTGCCTGAGGAGAGTTGTATTGTACTTTCCGTGTTTCGATACAATACACTACCTGAGGAGAGTTGTATTGTACGTGTTTGTGTTACGATACAATACACTACCTGAAGAGAGTTGTATTGTACGTGTTCGTGTTACGATACAATACACTACCTGAGGAGAGTTGTATTGTACTTTCCGTGTTTCGATACAATACACTACCTGAGGAGAGTTGTATTGTACGTGTCCGTGTTACGATACAATACACTACCTGAGGAGAGTTGTATTGTACTTTCCGTGTTACGATACAATACACTGCCTGAGGAGAGTTGTATTGTACTTTCCGTGTTACGATACAATACACTACCTGAGGAGAGTTGTATTGTACTTTCCGTGTTACGATACAATACACTACCTGAGGAGAGTTGTATTGTACGTGTTTGTGTTACGATACAATACACTACCTGAGGAGAGTTGTATTGTACTAGTTTGTGTTACGATACAATACACTACCTGAGGAGAGTTGTATTGTACGTGTTCGTGTCACGATACAATACACTACCTGAGGAGAGTTGTATTGTACTAGTTTGTGTTACGATATAATACACTACCCGAAGAGAGTTGTATTGTACGTGTTTTTGTTACGATACAATACACTACCTGAGGAGAGTTGTATTGTACTAGTTTGTGTTACGATACAATACACTACCTGAAGAGAGTTGTATTGTACGTGTTTGTGTTACGATACAATACACTACCTGAGGAGAGTTGTATTGTACTTTCCGTGTTACGATACAATACACTACCTGAGGAGAGTTGTATTCTACTAGTTTGTGTTACGATACAATACACTACCTGAGGAGAGTTGTATTGTACGTGTTCGTGTTACGATACAATACACTACCTGAGGAGAGTTGTATTGTACTTTCCGTGTTACGATACAATACACTACCTGAGGAGAGTTGTATTGTACGTGTCCGTGTTACGATACAATACACTACCTGAGGAGAGTTGTATTGTACGTATTTGTGTTACGATTCAATACACTGCCTGAGGAGAGTTGTATTGTACTAGTTTGTGTTACGATACAATACACTACCTGAGGAGAGTTGTATTGTACTTTCCGTGTTACGATACAATACACTACCTGAAGAGAGTTGTATTGTACGTGTTCGTGTTACGGTACAATACTCTACCTGAGGAGAGTTGTATTGTACTAGTTTGTGTTACGATACAATACACTACCTGAGGAGTGTTGTATTGTACTTTCCGTGTTACGACACAATACACTACCTGAGGAGAGTTGTATTGTACTTTCCGTGTTACGAAAAATACACTACCTGAGGAGTGTTGTATTGTACTTTCCGTGTTACGATACAATACACTACCTGAGGAGTGTTGTATTTTACTTTTCGTGTTACGATACAATACACTACCTGAGGAGTGTTGTATTGTACTTTCCGTGTTACGATACAATACACTACCTGAGGAGTGTTGTATTGTACTTTCCATGTTACGACACAACACACTACCTGAGGAGAGTTGTATTGTACTTTCCGTGTTACGATTAAATACACTACCTGAGGAGTGTTGTATTGTACATTCCATGTTACGATACAATACACTACCTGAGGAGTGTTGTATTGTACTTTCCGTGTTACGATACAATACACAACCTGAGGAGTGTTGTATTGTACTTTCCGTGTTACGACACAATACACTACCTGAGGAGAGTTGTATTATACTTTCCGTGTTACGACACAATACACTACCTGAGGAGAGTTGTATTGTACTTTCCGTGTTACGATACAATACACTACCTGAGGAGAGTTGTATTGTACTTTCCGTGTTACGATACAATACACTACCTGAGGAGATTTGTATTGTACTAGTTTGTGTTACGATACAATACACTACCTCAGGAGAGTTGTATTGTACTAGTTTGTGTTACGATACAATACACTACCTGAGGAGAGTTGTATTGTACGTGTCCGTGTTACGATACAATACATTACCTGAGGAGAGTTGTATTGTACTAGTTTGTGTTACGATACAATACACTACCTGAGGAGTGTTGTATTGTACGTGTTCGTGTTACGATACGATACACTGCCTGAGGAGTGTTGTATTGTACGTGTTCGTGTTACGATACAATACACTACCTGAGGAGAGTTGTATTGTACGTGTTCGTGTAACGATACAATACACTACCTGAGGAGAGTTGTATTGTGCGTGTTTGTGTTACGATACAATAAACTACCTGAGGAGAGTTGTAATGTACGTGTTCGTGTTACGATACGATACACTACCTGAGGAGAGTTGTTTTGTACGTGTTCGTGTTACGATACAATACACTGCCTGAGGAGAGTTGTATTGTACGTGTTTGTGTTACGATACAATACACTACCTGTTAGTGTCCCTCTGCTCATGTTCATGTTGCGTTACAATACACTACCTGATAGTGTCCCTCTGCTCGTGTTCGTGTTGCGTTACAATACACTACCTGATAGTGTCGCTCTGCTTCTTTTCGTGTTGCGTTACAATACACTACCTGATAGTATCGCTCTGCTCGTATTCGTGTTGCGTTACAATACACGACCTGTTAGTGTCGCTCTGCTCGTTTTCGTTTTGCGTTACAATACACTACCTGATAGTATCGCTCTGCTCGTATTCGTGTTGCGTTACAATACACCACCTGTTAGTGTCGCTCTGCTCGTGTTCGTGGTGCGTGTTCATGCTGCCTTAGAATACACTACCTGTTAGTGTCGCTCTGCTCGTGTTCGTGTTGCGTTACAATACACTACCTGATAGTGTTGCTCTGCTCGTGTTCGTGTTGAGTTACAATACACCACCTGATAGTATCTCTCTGCTCGAATTCATGCGGCGTTACAATACACTACCTGATAGTGTCGCTCTGCTCGTGTTCATGCTGCGTTGCAATACATTACCTGATAGTATCGCTCTGCTCGTGTTCGTGTTGCGTTTCAATACACTACCTGATAGTGTCGCTCTGCTAGTGTTCGTGTTGCGTTTCAATACACTACCTGATGGTGTCGCTCTGCTCGTGTTCGTGGTGCGTGTTCATGCTGCCTTACAATACACTACCTGTTAGTGAGGCTCTGCTCGAGTTCATGCTGCGTTACAATACACTACCTGATAGTGTTGCTCTGCTCGTGTTTATGCTGCGTTACAATACACTACCTGATAGTGTCGCTCTGCTCGTGTTCGTGTTGCGTTACAATACACTGCCGGACAGTGTCGCCCTGCTCGTGTTCATGCTGCGTTACAATACACTACCTGATAGTGTCGCTCTGCTCGTGTTCATGCTGCGTTACGATACATTACCTGATAGTATCGCTCTGCTCGTGTTCGTGTTGCGTTACAATACTCGACCTGATAATGTCGCTCTGCTCGTGTTCGTGTTGGGTTACAATACACTACCTGATAGTGTCCCTCTGCTCGTGTTCATGCTGCGTTACGATACACTACCTGATAGTGTCGCTCTGCTCGTGTTCGTGTTACGTTACGATACACTGCCGGACAGTGTCGCCCTGCTCGTGTTCATGCTGCGTTACAATACACGACCTGATAGAATCGCTCTGCTTTTTTCATGCTGCGTTACAATACACTACCTGATAGTGTCGCTCTGCTCGTGTTCGTGTTGCGTTACAATACTTTACCTGATAGTGTCGCTCTGCTCGTGTTCGTGTTGCGTTACAATACACTACCTGATAGTGTCCCTCTCTTCGTGTTCGTGTTCCGTTACTATACACTACCAGACAGTGTCGCTCTGCTCGCGTTCATGCTGCGTTACAATACGCTACCTGATAGTATCTTTCTGCTCGAATTCATGCTGCGTTACAATACACTACCTGATAGTGTCGCTCTGCTCGAGTTCATGCTGCGTTACAATACATTACCTGATAGTATCGCTCTGCTCGTGTTCGTGTTGCGTTACAATATTCGTCCTGATAGTGTCGCTCTGCTCGTGTTCGTGTTGCGTTACAATACACTACCTGATAGTGTCCCTCTGCTCGTGTTCATGCTGCGTTACGATACACTACCTGATAGTGTCGCTCTGCTCGTGTTCGTGTTGCGTTACAATACACTGCCGGACAGTGTCGCCCTGCTCGTGTTCATGCTGCGTTACAATACACGACCTGATAGAGTCGCTCTGCTTTTGTTCATGCTGCGTTTCAGTATACTACCTGATAATATCGCTCTGCTCTTGTTCGTGTTGCGTTACAATACTCTACCTGATAGTGTCGCTCTGCTCGTGTTCGTGTTGCGATACAATACACTAACGGACAGAGTCCCTCTGCTCGTTTTCGTGTTGCGATACAATACATTATCTGATAGTATCCCTCTGCTCATGTTCATGTTGCGTTACAATACACAACCTGTTAATATCGCTCTGCTCGTGTTCATGCTGCGTTACAATACTCTACCTGTTAGTATCGCTCTGCTCGTGTTCATGTTGCGTTTCAATACACTACCTGTTAGTGTCGCTCTGCTTGTGTTCATGCTGCGTTAGAATAAAACACCTGATAGTATCGCTCTGCTCGTGTTCGTGTTGCGTTACAATAAAACACCTGATAGTATCGCTCTGCTCGTGTTCGTCTTGCGTTACAATACACTACCTGAAAGTGTCCCTCTGCTCGTGTTCTTGCTGCGTTACAATACACTACCTGATAGTGTCGCTCTGCTCGTGTTCGTGTTGCTTTTCAATACACTACCTGATAGTGTCCCACTGCTCGTGTTCTTGCTGCGTTACAATACACTACCTGATAGTGTCGCTCTGCTCGTGTTCGTGTTGCTTTTCAATACACTACCTGATAGTGTCCCACTGCTCGTGTTCTTGCTGCTTTACAATACACTACCTGATAGTGTCGCTCTGCTCGTGTTCGTGTTGCTTTTCAATACACTACCTGATAGTGTCCCACTGCTCGTGTTCTTGCTGCTTTACAATACACTACCTGATAGTGTCGCTCTGCTCGTGTTCGTGTTGCGTTACAATACACTACCTGATAGTGTCCCTCTGCTCGTGTTCATGCTGCGTTACAATACACTACCTGATAGTGTCGCTCTGCTCGTGTTCGTGTTGCGTTACAATACACTGCCGGACAGTGTCGCCCTGCTCGTGTTCATGCTGCGTTTCAATACACGACCTGATAGAGTCGCTCTGCTTGTGTTCATGCAGCGTTACAATACACTACCTGATAGTATCGCTCTGCTCGTGTTCGTGTTGCGTTACAATACTCTACCTGATAGTGTCGCTCTGCTCGTGTTCGTGTTGCGTTACAATACACTACCTGATAGTGTCCCTCTGCACGTGTTCATGCTGCTTTACAATACACTACCTGATAGTGTCGCTCTGCCTGTGTTCATGCTGTGTTACAATACACTACCTGATAGTGTCCCTCTGCTCGTGTTCATGCTGCGTTACAATACACTACTTGTTAGTGTCGCTCTGCTCGTGTTCGTGTTGCGTTATAATACACTACCGGACAGTGTCGCTCTGCTCGTGTTCGTGTTGCGATACAATACATTATCTGATAGTGTCCCTCTGCTCATGTTCATGTTGCTTTTCAATACACTACCTGATAGTGTCCCACTGCTCGTGTTCTTGCTGCTTTACAATAAACTATCTGATAGTGTCGCTCTGCTAGTGTTCGTGTTGCGATACAATACATTATCTGATAGTATCCCTCTGCTCATGTTCATGTTGCGTTACAATACACTACCTGCTAGTGTCACTCTGTTCGTGTTCATGCTGCGGTACAATACACTACCTGTTAGTATCGCTCTGCTCGTATTTATGATGCGTTTCAATACACTACCTGTTAGTGTCACTCTGCTCGTGTTTATGTTGCGTTACAATACACTACCTGATAGTGTTGCTCTGCTCGTGTTCATGCTGCGTTATGTAACATATGGTTATAATGTTCTTTGAGTCACTAGTCTCTTAGAAAAGTTTGGGGTTATAACATGGCTTCCTTGATATAATTCAGTAGTGATGTATGGGAGGCCATGCTTATATTTTAAAATCTCTATGTATTTTATATTTCCATATATGATGCTGTTTTGTTTTTATATATCTTTGGTTATTATTTTATTAGATTCCATACTGCAAGATTTAGAATTCCTTGAGTATCTGTGCAATTTATTGGAGATTATTGTGGTGCATGATCAGAGGAAGTTAGATACTGCTAGATTTAGTGTTTGAAGATCTGGTTATTGGTTATACATGAGAAGATATGTAAGAATTGTGAAGAGAATATAATAAAGGTTGGTTATATTTGTAGGAAATGAGTACCTCTTGGTAAATTTAATTCCACCACACCCCAGAATTGATGTGTACGGTTACATTATGACGCACCAACGTGAGGATCGAAAGAGGGACATGAGAACGAACAAAGTAATGAAGAAATATAGTGACTAAGATGAAATATGAGTAACATAACGTGAGTACAATGAAAGTAGGATAAGAAATGGCTGAAGATCTGAATCGGGATATGCTACTAATTAAAGAAATGGCTGGAGATCTGGATCGGGATATGCTACTAATGTTGCTTAGCAAGTTTACAGAGATGGAAGAGTCTCTATATAAGTCTGTGAAACAGTGGAAATAGTCTATAAATGAGGAAGTGAAGGAGATAAGTGAAATTAAGGAACAAGAAGATTATCCGAGATGTGGGGGGGGGGCGTGAGAAAGCAGGTGATATGAAAGAAACTGAAGGAGAGGGGGCAGGTGAAAGAAAGGAAAAAGTACAAGAGAAAGGAGAAGCGGATAACTGAGAAGGTGAAATGGAAGAAACTGAAGAGAAAGGAGAAACGGATAAGGGAGAATGTGAAACAGAAGAGCGTGAGAAAGCAAATGATATGGGAGAAATTGAAGAAGAGAAAGGAGAATCAGATGAGGTTGGTAATGAAGACAGTAGCAATCAAGAAAAAGAGGCTAAAGATGAGGATGAAAGTGCAAGAGTGAGCCATGGAGAAGACAATATACTAGAAGAAGATAAGGTGAAGAAGAAACAGTGGAAAACAAAGTGGAAGAAGAGAAAGGAACTGTTGAGTAAGACAAGACAGACGAGGAAGAGCTGGAACATATGGAAAGGAAGAAGAGAGAAGTGGTTGAGGATGAAGACAAAGAGGACCAGGAGAATAGATAAAAGAATGAGTTGGAAAGCAAAGAGAAGGAGTAGGAAGAAGATGAGATGTCAGGTAAAGGAAGATAAGAGAGTGAAGGTTCATACCAAAGGAAGGAGAAAGGAAATTATGATACTGAATCAGAGGAGACAGACCAAGAGAAGAAAAAGAAAGGAAAATATGATACTGAATCAGAGGAGACAGACAAAGAGAAGAAAAGGAAAGGAAAATATGATGGTACTGAATCAGAGGAGACAGACTAAAGGAAGAAGAAAAAGAGAGGTTTGGAATACAGGAGATGGGGAGGCAGGAGGAGAAAGGGGAGAACGAAGATGATAGCGATTCTACCGTTCCTTCTGATTATGATGCTATCCGAATTTCTAATGGAGGAGGAGTGTTTGACGAACTTGATGATATAATTTTGGTTGCTTCAGCTGAGGAGAGTGATACAACGTTATGTGATGTTGATAATCTATAATTTGTTGTACTCTGTGTGTTTTTATTGTATGCTTGATGTATATTTCGTTTTATGTATTTATGTTATTTTATGAATGTGATCCCCATGTGTTTCTCACATGAGAATCACATTAGGGGGCGTATTGTAACATGTGGTTACAATGTTCTTTGAGTCACTAGTCTCTTAGAAAAAGTTTGGGGTTATAACATGGCTTCCTTGATATAATTCAGTAGTGATGTATGGGAGGCCATGCTTATATTTTAAAATCTCTATGTATTTTATATTTCCATTTATGATGCTGTTTTGTTTTTATATATCTTTGGTTATTATTTTATTAGATTCCATACTGCAAGATTTAGAATTCCTTGAGTATCTGTGCAATTCATTGGAGATGGGGGTGAGGCTGATTCCTGCTCGTGGTGCCCCTGCTAAGGTAGTTGGAATTAAATTTCCATTACCGAACTGAACGTCAGCATTCCAGAAGCGTTAACTAAATATTAGACTCCAATCATGGGACCTAAGAAACGGTTCTTTTCAGAACCCACTCTGACTGTAATCTCAGTGAACATCGAAGGCTTGTCATCACCGAAACAACAATTACTATGCGATCTTTGCCAAGAACAGAAATGTGATGTTTTGTGCATTCAGGAAACTCATAAAGATAACCATCAGAAACGACCATATATACGAGGTATGAACTTGGTTGCAGAAATACCACACCCTAAACATGGTAGTGCCATCTTTGTCAAACCAGAAATCCAAGTTGAGTGTGTCCATTGTACATTAAACCACAACATCGAGATAATCTCTCTGGAACTCAGCAATTGTGTAATCACTTCCATCTATAAGCCTCCTTCAGAAAGTTTCTCCTTTACACCAGCTATAAATTTCAATTCACAGAAGATATCTGTAGTAATAGGAGATTTCAATAGTCACAGCCACGTGTGGGGATACACACATGAAGATGAAAACGGAGAAGCTGTCCTTTCTTGGGCTGAAAGTAACCACCTCTCTCTCATCCATGACAGCAAACTACCTCCATCCTTCAACTCTGGTAGATGGCAACGAGGATTTAATCCAGACCTCCTCTTCGTAAGCGAGAGTGTAGCATAACAATGTCATAAATCTGTGTGTTTGCCGATCCCTAGAACACAACATAGACCAATAATGTGCCATCTACTTCCAGTCATAAGACCTCAAGAAACTCGCTTCAGTCTTGATGACTTAAGAGTTGAGCAAATTAAGAATTTCGGTCCAGTCACAAAGCACTGGTTAACAGAGCTAATGAACAAATGCATCCAATTATGCAAGATCCCGAAATTATGGAGGAAAGCCAAAGTTATAGCCATTCGTAAGCCAGGTAAGGATCCAAATGACCCAAAGAGCTATCGACCTATTTCGCTCCTTTGTCATCTGTACAAGATCCTTGAAAGACTCATACTCCACAGACTAATGGAGAAATTAGAGGCTATCTATATACCACAGCAAGCTGGCTTCAGAATTGGGAAGAGCTGTACCTCTCAAGTGTTGAAGTTAACGCAGCATATCGAAGATGGTTTTGAAAGGAACCAGATCACTGGAGCAGTGTTTATCGACCTTACAGCTGCCTACGATACTGTCAGCCATAGACGTCTCCTCATGAAACTATACAATGCTACGAATGATTACCAGCTTACCTGCTTCATAAGAAATCTCCTTGAAAATAGAAGATTTTTCGTCGAAATTCAGGGGAAAAGAAGCAGGTGGAGATCACAGAGGAACGGATTACCTCAGGGAAGTGTGCTCTCTCCGTCATTGTTCAACATCTACACCAATGACCAGCCGCTACCTGAAGGATCACAAAGCTTTATCTATGCAGATGACTGTGCCATCACCACTCAAGACTCCTGCTTTGAAGCTATTGAGCAGAAACTATCTAATGCACTTACAGAGCTGTCTGCTTACTACAAGGAGAATCAGCTGAGTCCAAACCCCAATAAAACACAGACTTGTGCCTTCCACCTTAAAAATAAAATGGCAAACAGAACCCTTAAAATCACTTGGGAAGGAACCACATTAGAGCACTGCATCTCACCAAAATATCTTGGAGTTACCCTCGACCGTGCTCTCACTTACCAGAAACACTGCTCGAACACCAAGCAAAAAGTGGCAGCCAGAAATAATATTATAAGGAAGATAACGGGTACTACCTGGGGGGCACATCCCAATACTGTGAGAACCTCTTCCATTGCTCTATGTTACTCTGCTGCGGAATATGCATCCCCAGTATGGTACAAGTCAACCCACGCCAGCAATGTAGATACAGCTCTAAACGATACCTGTCGCATTATTACCGGATGTCTAAAGCCTACTCCTTTGGATAAATTGTACAGTCTTGCTGGCATTGCCCCTCCTAATATTCGTCGTGAGATTGCAGCAAAAATTGAGAAGAAGAAGGCGGTAACATCTAAAGCTCACCCTCTGTATGGATACAAGCCAGCTACTTCGAGACTCAAATCCAGGAAAAGTTTCCTCAGAATTACCGAGGCTCTTAAGGGTACACCTCAACAATCCCGAATCCATCTATGGCGTGCAAGCTGCAATCGCTCCGAAGAATGGCTGACACCTAGTGAGGAACTACCACCTGGTCATATGGAGAAATGGAGTACTTGGAGATCTCTGAACAGATTACGGGCAGGCGTGACAAGATGTAAAAGTAACCTGCAGAAGTGGGGTTTCGACATCGAGTCCTCATTGTGTGAATGTGGTGTAATCCAGACTACGTCTCATTTGTTGCAGTGCAGAAGGTGCCCTCAAACATGCACAGTACAAGATTTGCTTCAGGCGAGAGAAAATGCACTGGATGTCGCTAACTTCTGGGCAAAAGTAGTATAGACTCTTGTTTGTTTAGTGTGACTTTGCATTGTATTTAATCCAGTAAGAGTTTTAATGTATACATATATAGTATTAATGCTTCTGATACGAATAAATAAATAAATATTGGAGATTATTGTGGTGCATGATCAGAGGAAGTTAGATACTGCTAGATTTAGTGTTTGAAGATCTGGTTATTGGTTATACATGAGAAGATATGAAAGAATTGTGAAGAGAATATAATAAAGGTTGGTTATATTTGTAGGAAATGAGTCCCTCATGGTAAATTAAATACCACCACAACCCAGAATAGATGTGTACGGTTACAGTTACAATACACTACCTGATAGTGAGGCTTAACTCGTGTTCATGCTGCGTTACAATACACTACCTGATAGTGTCGCTTAACTCGTGTTCACACTGCGTTACAATACACTACCTGATAGTGTCGCTTAACTCGTGTTCACACTGCGTTACAATACACTACCTGATAGTGTCGCTTAACTCGTGTTCACACTGCGTTACAATACACTACCTGATAGTGTCGCTTAACTCGTGTTCACACTGCGTTACAATACACTACCTGATAGTGTCGCTTAACTCGTGTTCACACTGCGTTACAATACACTACCTGATAGTGTCGCTTAACTCGTGTTCACACTGCGTTACAATACACTACCTGATAGTGTCGCTTAACTCGTGTTCACACTGCGTTACAATACACTACCTGATAGTGTCGCTTAACTCGTGTTCACACTGCGTTACAATACACTACCTGATAGTGTCGCTTAACTCGTGTTCACACTGCGTTACAATACACTACCTGATAGTGTCGCTTAACTCGTGTTCACACTGCGTTACAATACACTACCTGATAGTGTCGCTTAACTCGTGTTCACACTGCGTTACAATACACTACCTGATAGTGTCGCTTAACTCGTGTTCATGCTCCGTTACAATACACTACCTGATAGTGTCGCTTAACTCGTGTTCACACTGCGTTACAATACACTACCTGATAGTGTCGCTTAACTAGTGTTCACACTGCGTTACAATACACTACCTGATAGTGTCGCTTAACTCGTGTTCACACTGCGTTACAATACACTACCTGATAGTGTCGCTTAACTCGTGTTCACACTGCGTTACAATACACTACCTGATAGAGTCGCCCTGCTCGTGTTCACACTGCGTTACAATACACTACCTGATAGTGTCGCCCTGCTCGTGTTCACACTGCGTTACAATACACTACCTGATAGAGTCGCTTAACTCGTGTTCACACTGCGTTACAATACACTACCTGATAGAGTCGCTTAACTCGTGTTCACACTGCGTTACAATACACTACCTGATAGTGTCGCTTAACTCGTGTTCACACTGCGTTACAATACACTACCTGATAGTGTCGCTTAACTCGTGTTCACACTGCGTTACAATACACTACCCGATAGTGTCGCTTAACTCGTGTTCACACTGCGTTACAATACACTACCCGATAGTGTCGCTTAACTCGTGTTCACACTGCGTTACAATACACTACCTGATAGTGTCGCTTAACTCGTGTTCACACTGCGTTACAATACACTACCTGATAGTGTCGCTTAACTCGTGTTCACACTGCGTTACAATACACTACCTGATAGTGTCGCTTAACTCGTGTTCACACTGCGTTACAATACACTACCTGATAGTGTCGCTTAACTCGTGTTCATGCTCCGTTACAATACACTACCTGATAGTGTCGCTTAACTCGTGTTCACACTGCGTTACAATACACTACCTGATAGAGTCGCCCTGCTCGTGTTCACACTGCGTTACAATACACTACCTGATAGTGTCGCCCTGCTCGTGTTCACACTGCGTTACAATACACTACCTGATAGAGTCGCTTAACTCGTGTTCACACTGCGTTACAATACACTACCTGATAGAGTCGCTTAACTCGTGTTCACACTGCGTTACAATACACTACCTGATAGTGTCGCTTAACTCGTGTTCACACTGCGTTACAATACACTACCTGATAGTGTCGCTTAACTCGTGTTCACACTGCGTTACAATACACTACCCGATAGTGTCGCTTAACTCGTGTTCACACTGCGTTACAATACACTACCCGATAGTGTCGCTTAACTCGTGTTCACACTGCGTTACAATACACTACCTGATAGTGTCGCTTAACTCGTGTTCACACTGCGTTACAATACACTACCTGATAGAGTCTCCCTGCTCGTGTTCACACTGCGTTACAATACACTACCTGATAGAGTCGCCCCGCTCGTGTTCACACTGCGTTATAATACACTACCTGCTAGAGTCGCCCTGCTCGTGTTCACACTGCGTTACAATACACTACCTGAGAGAGTCGCCCTGCTCGTGTTCACACTGCGTTACAATACACTACCTGATAGAGTCGCTTAACTCGTGTTCACACTGCGTTACAATACACTACCTGATAGAGTCGCTTAACTCGTGTTCACACTGCGTTACAATACACTACCTGATAGTGTCGCTTAACTCGTGTTCACACTGCGTTACAATACACTACCTGATAGTGTCGCTTAACTCGTGTTCACACTGCGTTACAATACACTACCCGATAGTGTCGCTTAACTCGTGTTCACACTGCGTTACAATACACTACCTGATAGTGTCGCTTAACTCGTGTTCACAATGCGTTACAATACACTACCTGATAGTGTCGCTTAACTCGTGTTCACACTGCGTTACAATACACTACCTGATAGTGTCGCTTAACTCATGTTCACACTGCGTTACAATACACTACCTGATAGTGTCGCTTAACTCGTGTTCACACTGCGTTACAATACACTACCTGATAGTGTCGCTTAACTCGTGTTCATGCTCCGTTACAATATACTACCTGATAGTGTCGCTTAACTCGTGTTCACACTGCGTTACAATACACTACCTGATAGAGTCTCCCTGCTCGTGTTCACACTGCGTTACAATACACTACCTGATAGAGTCGCCCCGCTCGTGTTCACACTGCGTTATAATACACTACCTGCTAGAGTCGCCCTGCTCGTGTTCACACTGCGTTACAATACACTACCTGAGAGAGTCGCCCTGCTCGTGTTCACACTGCGTTACAATACACTACCTGATAGAGTCGCCCTGCTCGTGTTCACACTGCGTTACAATACACTACCTGATACTGTTGCTTAACTCGTGTTCATGCTGCGTTACAATACACTACCTGATAGTGTCGCTTAACTCGTGTTCACACTGCGTTACAATACACTACCTGATAGAGTCGCCCTGCTCGTGTTCATGCTGCGTTACAATACACTACCTGATAGTATCGCTCTGCTCGTGTTCATGCTGCGTTTCAATACATTACCTGTTAGTGTCGCTCTGCTCGTGTTTATGTTGCGTTACAATACACTACCTGTTAGTGTCCCTCTGCTCATGTTCATTTTGCGTTACAATACAACACTTGATAGTATCGCTCTGCTCGTATAAGTGTTGCGTTACAATACACTTCCTGATATTGTCGCTCTGCTCGTGTTCGTGTTGCGTTACAATACACTACCTGATAGTATCGCTCTGCTCGTGTTCGTGGTGCGTTACAATACTCTTCCTGATATTGTCGCTCTGCTCGTGTTCTTGCTGCGTTACAATGCACTACCTGATTGTGTCGCTCTGCTCGTGTTCGTGTTGCGTTACAATACACTACCTGATAGTATCGCTCTGCTCGTATTCATGCTGCGTTACAATACACTACCTGATAGTAAAACTCTGCTCGTGTTCGTGTTGCGTTATAATACACTACCTGTTAGTGTCGCTCTGCTCGTGTTCATGCTGCGTTACAATACACTACCTGTTAGTGTCCCTCTGCTCGTGTTCATGCTGCGTTAAAATACACTACATGATAGTGTCGCTCTGCTCGTGTTCGCGTTGCGTTACAATACACTACCTGATAGTGTCCCTCTGCTCGTGTTCGTGTTCCGTTACAATACTCTACCAGACAGTGTCACTCTGCTCGTGTTCGTGTTGCGATACAATACATTATCTGATAGTATCCCTCTGCTCATCTTCATGTTGCGTTACAATACAATACCTGATAGTGTCCCTCTGCTCGTGTTCATGCTGCGTTACAATACACTACCTGATAGTGTCCCTCTGCTCGTGTTCATGCTGCGTTACAATACACTACCTGATAGTATCGCTCTGCTCGTGTTCATGTTGCGTTACAATACACTACCTGTTAGTGTCGCTTAACTCGTGTTCACGCTGCGTTACAATACACTACCGGACAGTGTCGCTCTGCTCGGGTTCGTGTTGCGATACAATACACTACCTGATAGTATCGCTCTGCTCGTGTTCATGCTGATTTACAATACACTACCTGTTAGTGTCGCTTAACTCGTGTTCACGCTGCGCTACAATACACTACCTGATAGTGTCGCTTGACTCTTGTTCACGTTTCGTTACAATATAATACTTGATAGAGTCGCCCTGCTCGTGTTCAAGCTGCGTTACAATACACTACCAGTTAGTATCGCTCTGCTCGTGTTCATGCTGCGTTACAATACATTACCTGTTACTGTCGCTCTGCTCGTGTTCATGCTGGGTTACAATACACTACCTGATTGTGTCGCTCTGCTCATATTCGTGTTGCGTTACAATACACTACTTGATAGTGTCCCTCTGCTCATGTTCATGTTGCGTTACAATACACTACCTAATAGTGTCCCTCTGCTCATGTTCATGTTGCGTTACAATACAATACCTGATAGTGTCCCTCTGCTCATGTTCATGGTGCGTTACAATACACTATCTGATAGTGTCCCTCTGCTCATGTTCATGTTGCGTTACAATACAATACCTGATAGTGTCCCTCTGCTCATGTTCATGTTGCGTTACAATACAATACCTGATAGTGTCGCTCTGCTCATGTTCGTGTTGCATTACAATACATTATTTGATAGTATCCCTCTGCTCATGTTCATGTTGCGTTACAATACATTACCTGTTAATGTGGCTCTGCTCGTGTTCATGCTGCGTTACAAAACTCTACCTGTTAGTATCGCCCTGCTCGTGTTCATGCTGCGTTTCAATACATGCCCTGTTAGTGTCGCTCTGCTCGTGTTCATGCTGCGTTACAATACACTACCTGATAGTGTCGCTCTGCTCGTGTTCATGCTGCGTTACAATACACTACCTGAGAGTATCGCTCTGCTCGTGTTCATGCTGATTTACAATACACTACCTGATAGTGTCGCTTAACTCGTGTTCACGCTGCGCTACAATACACTACCTGATAGTGTCGCTTGACTCTTGATCACGCTTCGTTACAATACACTACCTGATAGAGTCGCCCTGCTCGTGTTCATGCTGCGTTACAATACACTACCTGTTAGTATCGCTCTGCTCGTGTTCATGCTGCGTTTCAATACACTACCTGTTAGTGTCGCTATGCTCGTGATCATGCTGGGTTACAATACACTACCTGATTTGTGCCGCAATGCTCGTGTTCGTGTTGCGTTACAATACACTACTTGTTAGTGTCCCTCTGCTCATGTTCATGTTGCGTTACAATACAACACTTGATAGTATCGCTCTGCTCGTATTGGTGTTGCGTTACAATACACTACCTGATAGTGTCGCCCTGCTCGTGTTCGTGTTGCGTTACAATACACTACCTGATTGTGTCGCTCTGCTCGTGTTCGTGTTGCGTTGCATTACACTACCTCTTAGTGTCCCTCTGCTCATGTTAATGTTGCGTTACAACACAACACTTGATAGTATCGCTCTGCTCGTATTCGTGTTGCGTTACAATACACTACCTGATAGTATTGCTCTGCTCGTATTCATTCTGCGTTACAATACACTACCTGATAGTAACACTCTGCTCGTGTTCTTGTTGCGTTACAATACACTACCTGGTAATGTCGCTCTGCTCGTGTTCATGCTGCGTTACAATAAGCTACCTGTTAGTGTGGCTCTGCTCATGTTCGTTTTGCGTTACAATACACTACCTGTTAGTTTCGCTCTGCTCGTGTTCGAGTTGCGTTACAATTCTTTACCTGATATTGTCACTCTGCTCATGTTCGTGTTGCGTTACAATATACTACCTGAATGTGTCACTCTGCTCATGTTCGTGCTGCGTTACAATTCACTTCCTGAGAGATCTCCGTCTGCTCGTGTGCGTGTTGCGTTACAATACAATCCAATGCCTGATAGTGTCGGTGTGCGCGGTTTCGTGCTGCGTTACAATACTCTACTTCCTAGTTTCCCTCTGCTCGTGTTCGTGTTGCGTTACAATTCACTACCTTATTATGTCCCTGTGATTGTGTTCGTGTTGGGATGTTTTTTATATGTGACTTCACCTTCGAACATTTGCGAAAACTCACAACGCGTAGCCAAGTGTTGTGCACTTCGGTCTTCCATGAAACATTGGGTGTTCCGAAAAAACCGTCATGCAATATCAGATTTTATTATTATACGATTTTATATTTTATTTTGAACTTGTTTACCCGTATTGGAATGGACTTATTACACAGTGGCGTGTAAAAACCACCATTAAAATTTGGTTATCGTTAATTCCACCCAACTCAGCCATATATTTGAATTTTATTGGAAGCGTTTGTGAGATGGAACCATTCAACACCGAGATGGAACATTAAGCGCTGATGAGGCGTGTTGGCCGAGCGCAGTGACTTTCCACGAGGTGGACCAGATAGAAGATTGCCATCCCAGGGCCGAAATGATGAACGAAGTTGGCGCCGATGTCGAGAATTCTCGCCGATCTCTGGAAGCGAAGGCCTACGCTATTATGGGATACCTCAGGGTACAGGAGATGGAGGCCCTGATCCAAGCAGGTCCCTTATTACACAATATTGGGCCAACTTAATTTATTGTTATCGCATATCTGAGTTTCCGTCATGAAATTGATCTCAATGAGCACATGAGAATAATAATAATTTTATTAATGATCTACATGAGTATACTAAGTGTTTAATTAATCCACGTGAGCATAATATTTTCCACTCTTATACAATGCGCTAGAGCACACGATTTTAGATTTGTTTTATCTGTTGTGTTATGATATGCTTTTGATATGTGATGCCTGCAAACAGGTGTTTGCTTTTCTCGATTTTTTGTTTGTTGAGGTTCATATTCATGGTTGAACTTGTGTTTCGGGCAGTCTGTTTTTTTTTCTTTTGAGGAGTTCATTTTTTTGCAACTAAATAGCCTTCGTTAATATGTCATTGATATGTTTGACTGTACAATATATGGTTAGTTCTATTCCAAGGCATAGCTCACATAGCCCTCAAATGGGCCCATTTGCCTTCGAGCAGTGGTGTGGTGTTAATCATCTTGACCCATCCTAGGGATTTGTCATACATAGCCGACGTCGTGAAACCCACTTGCCACCGTGCAGTGGTGTGGTGTTAATTGCCTTACCCGCGTTTAGGGACCATTTCATCCTAGATCGGGCGCATTTGCCTTTGAGCAGTGGTGTGGTGTTAATCGCCTAAACCCATACTAGTTTCCATATTTTTATCATCCTTATGATGAATGGATTGTAAGTGAACTAAACTGTAAGTGTCAGTCACGTATCAGTTAATTATTATGGCATGCGACGACCCGGCTGAACTAACATAACACATGTAAATATCACCAGCAGAATCTTATTTTTGATTCTTGACTATGATCCACTAGTTTCTTCTGTCTGAGTTAAATTTTTGGAGGACAGTAAAATTAATATTTGATGGTTTATTAACATAACCAGGGATTTTATGGTCAGTTAACTTCTGTGCCAAAGGTGTTCTGAGGTGAAAGTAAATCTTATGCAATCAGAAATATTGTAATAACTACTGATCATATTGATGAATGAATATTTGGAATGTATCCAGAGTGATGCCATGATCACCTAATTAATTCATGCTTGGAGCGTTTGACAATTGAGTCTGTGATGTATATATTTTTAGAGGCTGTTGGACACATTAATTTGATCACAGCATAGGTGTATCATTATTGTTTGCTTAGAGGCCAGCTTATGAAATTTTATGGTGCTTATTAAATGCATTCTGTTGACAAAAATTAATATTGCCAAGTTTTATGACGTACACACATTGAAAATTTATAGACTGGAAAGGTTATGGTTTGAATCCAGTCTGGCTCTTGATTCAGTCAGTGCGCTGAATAATTACTGAGAAATGTATAATGATGATGAAAGGTTTTGATGAAATAAATAATGTCGTGGTTGTTGATAAAATGAATGATGTGGTTTTTGATAAAATTAATGATGTGGTTTTTGATTAACGAAAATGCATGTGGTCATTGCCGGATGGTGATAACCGAAAATAAATAGTTTATGGCAAATATTTGATGGCAATCAGTGTGCTGGTTGGATGCAATGAATCAGCTTAATCCTCAAGTTAATAAACTAGAGCGGAATCTGGCACCTCTAATAAATGTATTTATATTTGAATTACCTGTTCAGAATATGCTTGAATTAATACTAGTTATAATTATGAGATTCAAAATGGTTTAAACTGGATATAAATTTCTATCGTTTGACTAATATGATTATTAGTTAAAATCAAGGAAATCTCCGATCATGACTAAACAGGATGATTGATATCCCAATTGGTTATTAAATTTAAACATAATTTGCCCACACCAGATGAATATTCAAATTTATGATGATGATCGAATATTTACTCATGGATTTGATCTAGTGATGTTAGGAATTTATAAGTTTTATTCCAACCGTATTTCAATACGATTCTGTACATAAATGTGTGATGGTTAGAAGTAGTTTATTTTTTGTTCACATGAAAAAGTTGTTAAGGATAATTTTGTTAGCTAACAGAAATCACAAGTGATTTTTTTGTGTGTGAAATGATTCGATGTGATTCTGAGTGGACAAACGAACTTTTAGTTTTCTTTATTTATGAGCATGTGAACGTTAAGGCAGGAATGAGATGGATGGATTTGAAATAGACTTTATCATCCTAATATATGTATACCCCAGTCTATAAGGCAGGATTTCTTCAGTTATTTTTTATCTCTTGCCAAATTTGAATACATTTTCTTTCTTGTTCCTTTTTTATTTCGTGGCAGCATCATTTTCCTTTTCCCTTTCCTGAGTAAGTGTAGGGCTTCACCAGAAAGGATGTGGTTTGTTAGGAATCCAGCTTGATGGTGCCCCCTTTTAGTGTAGATTAAGCCAGTAACGACCCAGAGACAATACGTCTCGTGCTACCCAGAGCTGACTTTATTTTTTTTGTATCAAACTGGATTTCGACACATTCCTTTGTTTGTCTTTATGTGTGTGTGTCCCGTATCGAGTGATGTGCTGTGTTAGTTTAGCCGGGTCGTCGAATGCCATCGCGGAACTCAGCGATATATTTGAACTTTATTGGAAGCGTTTGTAAGATGGCACCATTCAACACCGTGATGGAGCATTAAGCGCTGAAGAGTCACGATGACCGAGCGGAGTGGCAGCCCCGAGGTCGACGAGATAGAGGATTGCCATCCCGGATCCGAGATAATGGACCAAGACGGCTTCGTTCTTTGGAATTTTCGCTGATCTATGGAAGCGAAGATCTACGGATAATGGGATACCTCAGGGCATTGGGGATGGAGGCCCTGATCCTAGCAGGTCCCATATTTCATGTTACTGGGCCATCCTAGGGTAATGTGGTCGCCTATCTGAGTTTCCGTCATGAAATAGATCTCAAATGTGCACATGAGTATAATAATAATTTTCCTATTGTTCTGCATGAGTATAATACGTGTCTTATAGATCTACGTGAGCATAATATTTTTTCTACTCTTCTACAATGTTGAGCACACAAATTTAGGTCTGTTTTATCTATTGTGTTATGATATGCTTTGGTTTTGTTTTAATTAATCGGGTGTACTTGATACTCGATGCCTGCGAACAGGTGTTGGTTTTCTAAATTTCTTACTTGTGGAGCTTCATATTCATGTTTAAACTTGCCGTTTGGGCAGTTTGGTCTTATTTCTCGTTTGAATGGATCATTTTATTTGCAATTAAATTTTCTTTAGGAATATATCATTGATATTTGCCTGAACAATTATGGTTAGTTCCATTCCAATGCATAACTCACTTAGTCTACGAATGGGGCCCATTTTCTTTGTGCAGTGGTGTGGTGTTAATCGCCTTGACCCATCCGAGGGATTTTTCTTACAAAGCAAACGTCGTGGGGCCCACTTGCCACCGTGCAGTGGTGTGGTATCACTTGCCTTACCCACGGTTAGGGACCATTTTATCCTAGTCTACGAATAGGGCCAATTTGCCTTGAGCAGTGGCGTTGTGTTAATCACCTAACCCATACTAGTTCCCATTTTTTTATCATCTTTATGCTGAATGTATTGTAAGCGAACTGAACTATAAGTGTCAGTCACATATCAGATGATTATTATTAATTCAATATCAGTAAATGTCAGCAGGATATTATTTTAGATTCTTGTCCATGATCCACTAGTTTTTATGTCTGTGTTCTATTTTTGAGACCAGTTAAATTAATATTTGATGGTTGATTGACATGACCAAGAATTCTACGGACAGTTCACTCTACTGGAAGAGATGTTCTGAGGTGAATATAAATCTTATACAATCAGTAATATTGTAATAACTACTAATCATATTGATGAATGAATATTAGGATTTTATCCAGAGTAATGCTATCATCATTTAATTAATTTATGCATGGGACGTTTGATAATTTATTCTGTGATCCGTATCTTTTCTGAGAGGCTGTTGGACACATGCTTCCGATCACATCATAGGTGTATCATTATTGTTTTTTTTAAGGTCAGCCTACGGAATTGTGTGGTGCTTATCAAATGCATTCAGTTGAACAATTATATAGCCAAGTTTTGTGATGTAATAATATTGCCACAGTTTAGAGGGGTTTCCACATTGACAATTTATTGACTGGAAAGGTTATTGTTTGAATCCAGTTTGTCTCGTGATTCAGACAATGCGCTGAATAATTATAGAGAATTATTATGAAATGATGACTAATTTTTTGGTGAAATAAATTATGATGTGGTTAATGATTAAGTGTATGACGTGGCGTTTGATGAAGAAAGGTTCATGTGGTTATTTTTGGATGGTGATATCCGAAGTATACAGTTTATGGCAATCAGTGTGGTTGTTGAATGCAGTAGATGAGCATAATCCTCAAGTTAATAAACTGGAGCGGAATCTGGCACCTCTAATAAATGTTATAAAATTTAAATAACGCCTATAATACAATCCAAGTTAATTGTTCAGAATATTATTGTATTAATCCAAGTTACAATTATGGGATTTAAAATGGTTTAAGCTTGATATAAATTTCTATCTTTTGACTAATATGAGTATTTGTTAAAATCAAGGAATTCTCTGATCATGATTAGGAGGATTCATGTCCCCACTTTTAACTTAATTTTCCCATACCAGATGAATATTCAAATTTATGATTATGATGATCAAATATATTCTTTTGTATTCGATCTAGTGATGTTAGGAATAATATTTTTCCCCCTAACCGTATTTCGATACGATTCTGTACATAAAATATTTGATGGTTAGAAGATGTGTATTATGTGTTCACATGAAAAATTGTTAAGAATAATTTTGTTAGGTATCAGAAATCACACGTGATTGTTTTAAATTAAGTGAAATGCTTCGATGTGATTCTCAGAGGGCAAACAAACTTTTAGTTTTATTACCTTTAATCATGTGAACTTTAGGGCAGGTATGAGATGGTTAGACTTGAAAATGGACATTATCACCCGAATATTTTTATCCACCATTATCTTAGGCAGGATTTCTTCAGTTATTGTTTTATCTCTTGCCAAATTATAAGTGAGAGTGGATTAGGGCCAGCAAACTAAATTTTCCAGTGAACATTGACTCAAGGACTTGTTCGTTTTTGAATGAATTTTTCCCGTAATTTTTTGTTTATTTGCATAATTATTATTTTTATTTAATTTTTTGTTTGATTAATTTTAGGTCTTTTCAAATTTAGGTGCCCACCTCAAAATTTTAAATAGAATTCCAAATTTGTGTTCTTTAATTTGTGTTAAGAGGAGCAGATGACCTCGTAGTTCCTCCCCATAAAACAGCAATAACTTACTAACTAACTAACTAACTAACTGAATACATTTTCTTTCCTTGTTTTTATAAATTTCATGACTGCATCCTTTCCCTTTCCTGAGTAAGTGTAAGGCTTCACCAGGAAGGATGTGGTTTGTTGGGAATCCAGCTTAATGGACCCTCTTTTTTTGTTGATTAAGCCCGTAACGACCCAGAGGCACTACGTCTCGTGCTACCCAGAGCAGACTTTATTTATTTTTGTTTCAGACTGGATTTCGACACATTCCTCTGTTTTTCTGTATGTGTGTGTGTCCCGTACCGAGTGATGTGCGATTTTGGTTCAGCCGGGTCGTTGCATGCCATCGCGGAACGGGTACAGTAGTTAGGTGTAGTTCGTTGTTAGTTAGATGTAATTAGTTGGTAGTTAGGTAGTAGGTAGTTGTAGTTAAATGTATTTAGTTTGTGGTTAGGTACTAGCTAGTTTTAGTTAGATGACAGTTAGATGTTTTTATTTGATAGTTAAGTGAAGTTTGTTTTAGTGAGCTGTAGTTAGTTGGTTATTAGTTGTAGTTAGTTTCCTAGGTAGGTAGGTGATACTTAGGATGTACTTTAGTTATGTGATTGGTTGTAGTTAGGTGGTGGGTAGGTAGGTATGTGGTAGGTAGATGGAGGGTAAATTTGGGGCGATTTTAGGGAACTTGTACTGCCACACTAGTGGAGGTTGTGATCAATACGCCAGCCAAAGTACCTGGGAGAAGATCACAACCAACCTGAGAAATTCAGTTTCCAACAATTGAAGACATTTTTAAAGGAGGAACTCCGCACCAGGGAGGCATACGTGCTGCGTCGTGAACGAGACAGGCTCAAGGTTGGGTAAGAGATTGTTTTTCAGGCCCTGGTGGAGAAAACGCACGACTTTAACAGGTACACGAACCTGCAGCTGCAGCAAGGCAACGTGGACCAGCGAAGTGAAGCGTCTGCAAACCATTGGGCGCAGGATCCAATGCATTAAATTCCAGCAGGACTATGCGCTAGTCGTACAGGATGATGACATCAAGAGGCTTGCGGAGAAGCTGCAGAGGTCGCTGGACATCTGCGAGCTTAACGAGGTGAGTCGCTTGTGTGCTATCATATGGCAATTCACGAAGGAGTCAGTGTGTGTGTCCCTCCATCTCATGTAAGTATGACAGACATTTTGCTAATCATAAGAAGCAATCAAGGACCCACCTACAGCGAGATTCAAACACAGTAGGCTGGTTTACAGGTTGGAATTTCAAAATTTGGTCTTTGCTCTTCACACAAAAGAAAAAAATATACAAATAATGTGTTTCAGTTTGTAAGGTTTGCATTTGATTCATCTTTCTATACCACTTAATCGATTTGAGGTTTTGTGTTGTTGTAGAAAGAAATACTTTTAAAGTAAAACCAGCGCTTCAAAACAGGGTAAATAATAAAAGTGAGATGTCGGGTTTTTGACCTCGACTCAATTCAAACGAACGGATAATTGCAGAACGCCAGAGACCAGGCTTTGAAATAATGAATGTCGCGGCAGAGAGGGGCCCTACTGATGAATGCAGTGCCTGATTTCAGGAGCGGCAGAATTGAGAGATTGTAAGCAAGGAGGTGCAGATCAGGGCTCTGAGCAAAGAGCGCGCTGCGTTCAACATGGAGCTGCAGGAACCGAGGGAGGAGTTGCAGGAGGCCACACCCAAGCTGTCAAAAGGGAGGAGAACAGGAACCTTGGGCACAAGATGGAGGACATGGATACCTTCACCCTCAAGCAGAAGATGCTCATGTACAAGGAGCGCGAGTTCAAGGCCGGGCTGGACAACACCATTCAGGGATGAGAAGGATTCGCTAAAGTGCCGCGCGATGGTCTCCAAGTTTGACATCAAGATGCAAAGGAATATGTTATTCTGCAAAACTGGATGGTCTCTAAGTTAAACATAATGAGCCAGGAGGCGAGACGAATGGAGGACATCATCAGAAAGCAGGAGGCGGATATCAAGGCGCAACTTATTAATTCCGTTGTCGACTACATCAAGGCCCTGCTGGAGTTCACCAGTCGGTCACTTTCCGAGGGAGCACAAGAATTGAGAACGGATACGTGCAATTTGCTTTCGATAATGCAGACTACAATGTCCACTCTCAGGATGCCCATAACACGTTTCATGTCATGTGTGCAATTGCTTGTATAACACCTAAAACCACTCTTCAGATTGAGAACAATGTACCTCGAAAGAATGTTACTGCTCATGCTGTTGAAATACGAGGCTTGTTTGATTAGCGAACTTACAGAGCCCTAAGTACATCTGGCTATTCCTAAATAGTTGCTACAAACATGGCTTCCCTGGAAATAAAACCACTGTCATATTTCTCCATCCGACGTACTGAGATGTTTTTGTCTGGAGTCTGGAGTGACATGACCTTTGAACAGGTTTTGATGAGATCCCTGAGTAGCATTGGTGGATTGACCGAAGACAGAGAAATAACAGCGACAACTATTGCAACTTGGCCCAACTCCATGCCAGCTTCTTCTCGGGTGTGTGAAGCAATGGAAGAATTTACAGATGTGCGCAGCGCCTCTTCAGACCAGCACGTGGAGCTATGAGAGGTAAAGCAGAAAATAAATTGCAAGGACTTGCAAACTTTTACTTCTTGGCTTGAGGATCACAATACGTTTTCTAAAACACCTGAACTCTCTTCCTTATCAACAGGGGTTGTAGCAGATATTACGTGAACTGTGATAAAGCGTTTGAAGTTTGAACACTAGCCTTGAAAGAGTTTGGGAAGAAACCATTTAATGGTATACACTTGAAAAGAAAGTTAGCTGTTAAGTATCTAGCCTCTATAACCAAATCTATGAAAATTAACAACAACACTGTATGTGTGAACCCTAACACTCGCTTACATCGGATGTTACACACAGTAAGGAGTGATGAGAGACTTGAAGAAAGATTTCAATTTTAATTATGTGCTTATCCTCGATCCCTCCTCGACGAATCTGGTTTGATGAGGAAGGGAAGCGAATCTTCAATGGTAACTGTTTTGGTAATACAACTATCAATATTCTCCATCTTTTCAATACAATATTGTATTGAAAAGACGGAGAATATTGATAGTTTTATTAGTAAACATATTCAATACGGACCTGAAATGGATAATATTATTCTGAACTGTTTTGGTTCCAGATTCAAATGAATCATCAATCACACCAGATTCAGAGAAAGTGTCCTACATCATTGATGAAGGTGACCTACTTCGTCGTGTTGTCTGGCGACATTCAGACAGATTAGCGAGCAGTACACAGATTACAAAATTACTCCTTATAGGCCGGCAACTGTTGTTTTTTATGGATACGAGCAAGGAAACACAAAAGATGAAGAACACTTACGCAGATCACGTTCTACCACTAACATTGAAGTGAAAGTACAAGACTCAATCCATGTAAATATCAATGAAAGGAATTTTTAACTAACGCTAAAAACAAAATGGGCCAAATTTCACTTCATACAGTGCACTTACAAAAAGGTGGTTGCACAATTCATCAAGCAACGCGTAACACTGACTTATTAATAGTTTTAATAGAGATTGAAGAAGCTAAGCTAAGAATTGGTGATGACACGGACTTACTAGTCGTGTTGACTGTCCACGCACCCTCAGAAAACAAATTGAAAATGATGGTTCCAAACAAAGACAATCAGCAGGAAAAAGCGTACACTATTTCTGACATTCAGCGAGGCATTCGGGATATGAAAGGTATACTCTTAGCAATATACGCCTTCACGGGATGTGACACTATATCAGCGATCCACAAGAAGGGGAAATTTTTTACCGTGTAGGAAAGTGCAAGCCAACATAGCTCTTCGTACGAAACTTCTAGGCTTCAAGCTGACCCCGGTGCAGTGACTGACAATGGAAAGCATTTCCTTCTTGCGATGTTTGGAGCCAAGAACAGTGAAGATCTAGATTATTTCGCAACCAGTGTTACTTGCAGGCTATTGCAAAGCAGCCTATACATTCATTGTTCAAGTTGGCTGCACTTCCCCCCACTTCAGCAGCTTCCAGGCAGCATTCATTTAGAACCTACCACCAGGTGCAGCAGTGGCTTATTGAGAAGAAGAATCCGCTCGAGTGGGGATGGAAGAAGATTGGAGAACACTTGAGACCAATTACAACAGCACGTCCTGCACCTCCTCAGGAATCACTTTCCCTCATAGTGTGCGCTTGCCAAGACGAATGCGTCCGTAACTGCGAGTGGTCTTAACTGCTCAAGCATATGAGGTAATTGCTCATGCCTAGGATGTGATAACAGGGACACGAACAGCATAGACAAAGATCTAGAAGAGGAGGGTGCTATGACTGAAGAGGACTGAATACTGATGAATACTTTATATTAATATAAGGTCGAACTTGACATTCTACATTTTTATTAATTTTATTACACTGACCGGCAAAAAAAGGCGAAACACTATGAATTTCAGACTGGACTCAATATTGGACCATCCTAAGCCTTGTATTAATCAAATGCTGTGACATTACAACAATATGGCAATGTGTCATAAGTTAATTACCCTAAGTTGCACAATATCATTATTGATCATAAAGCCTGCAGTACACTATCGCCGAATGTAGGCGAACTGAGATGGGTGCGATAGTGTACCTGGTGTGCTCGTGTACATTCGGGGAAGTTCGCATCGCCAACATTCGTGTTCGGCTGCGCTCGCTATTTCGGCGGTCTACCGACACGGATCAAAGGAGACGAGCGAGGGCGAATGCCGAGCGCGGACAGGTACTAATTTGTGCCAGTACACACTCGCTTGCATTCGTGTAGCCACACACGCGCTCCGTCTACAGTATTCAGTGCAGTGATCGTTGATTATTTATTTGTTATCTGGTGCGATTTCTTTATTTATTGATGGAGTGGTCTAACGAGGAAACTCTGTTGTTTCTAAGCCCACCCACCACCACTCCCTCTGACGTCAGAAGCCCCACAATCCTCCTATTATTTGTTTGTCCTAGAGACTTGAAACTTAGTTTGTGGGTAGAGGGGGTAAGGGTCATTCATTTATGTCAAACAAACTTTTTCGTAAAATTCTTAGTTTCCAAAATATAGGCAATTTTGTAAATTTGACTTTTTTGGGAAAAATGAAAGAAATATAAAGTTTTGTTCTAATGATAAAGGACATAGGGACCATTCTTTTAAGCCTATATAACACTTTTTAGAATGTTTTTTTTTCGAAAAATCGCCACTTTAAAAATTGCACTTTTTTGGTTTTTGTCCTAGAGACTTTAGACTTGGTTTGGGGGTATAGGGGATAAGGACCATTCATTTACGTGAAACAAACTTTTTTGTAAACTTCCTAGTTTCCAAAATATAGGAATTTAAAAAGATTTTTTTTTTTTTTTACAAAAAAAAAGTTTTGTTCTATTGATAAAGGTTCGGCCGAACATAGGCAATGGTGTACTTGGTTAGTTCGGGATGGTTCGGTTTGCACTGTCGTCTACATTCGCGGTCGCAATCCCACCCGAACTTTCAGCGAAACATTCGGGGGAATGTTCGGCATTAGTATACTTCCCCCGTAATTAAATAATAACAATCACAACAGTGCACAAACACGAATTTGGAAATGTCGAAACCTGGAATCCATCCTACTGTCCGCCGACCTGTTCCACTGTACGATTATGAATGTTGTAAACAAACCGTAATATCCACAAAAATACACCACAAGAGAATTCACAACAATAAACCGTTAGACAGTCCTGTATTATCGGTGTTGTGATGGTCACGTTCAACAATTATCGCACTGAAACTACGAAAATGAGTTAATTAACTCATGATTAACTCACGGCACATTGCCATATCGCTGTAAGTCACAACATTCAATTAATACGAGGTATGAAACAGTCAAACATTGAGTTTTGTCTGAAATTCGTGCTGTTTCGCCTTTTATGCCGGTGAGTGAAGTTCAGGGTGGGTTTCTCCGTACCACAGGTTTATATGTCCTAGGCCTGTGGAAGCTTCTTTTCCATTAAAAAGTAGCGCCTCTTGAGAAGGTGGTGAGGTTGCCGTTCCTTCAAGGGCTTATCACTAACATACCACCGGCCATTAAAATCGGTATTTGCTTTTACAAAACACAAAAAGAATTGAATCGATTGGAGCTGAAGAGCATTAATTCAAAAATGATCATAAAAAAAAGTATTCTGAAGTAATGACCCAAGGACATTGGAACGGTATAGAAAAGAATTAAGTCAGCCCTCTGTTTTAGCCAGAAACCACTGTTACATGCAGAGCGATCAAAGGAGAAAAGCATTGGGTCAATGAATGTCTGCCTTTCAGCGGCGTATTCCGTACTTAATGTTGGCTGCACTGAAAGATACAGTGCTATTCTAAATTACATTTGTACAGGATTTAGGCGTTTATTGTGTTACAAATCCAATTTTTAAATAAAATATCATGTGAAATATCCTTCCTGGATCGTTTTATACCGCACTTAACTGACCACGGAGGTGAAAGGCATTAAGTCACGTTTCCAAAATTGATTTGAGAAATATGATTATTAAATGAAAATTGATATTGCCGCTAACACAAATATAACCTGAATAGTTGCTTCACAACGTAGATGACTAATATAGTGTGTTTCTTATGTTCTGTTTTGTCAATGACGTTTTATCTACCGTGGCCCACATTTTCACCGAGTGTGTGGATCTTGCTGACTTACGAAGAAACCTTGGTTTGCAGACGACACTCAACCTTATATTAGCCGATGACGCGGTGGCTGCTGATCGCGTTATCCGCTTTATAAGTGAGAGTGGGTTAGGGCCAGCAATCTAAATTTTCCAGTGAACATTGACTCAACGACTTTTTCGTTTTTGAATGATAATGTTTTGTTGTTTTCTGTAATTTTTGTTTATTTTTATAATTTTTATTTTTATTTAATTGTTTTTTTATATTAATTTTTGGTCTTTTTAAATTTAGATGTCCACCTCAAAATTTTAAATTCAATTCAAAATTTGTATACTTTAATCTGTGTTAAGAGGGGCAGATGACCTCGTAGTTCCGCCCCTTAAAACAACAATAACTAACTAACTATCTCTCTCCTGAAAAGTAGTGAAAACTTTTCAGCTCTGACCGATTCAAGTAGTTTCCTTGGAGATAATGTCATTTTTTTTTTCAAAAAATCTAAAAAAATACGAAACATATCTATCTACTTTTACACCCTCCATAAGTCTGGAACCGTTCATTTTAACAAGACTAGGCACAGGACTATTTTTTGTTCAAGATTTAATGTAGAATATTTTTGTATATGGAACGTTTTGCGCTAAACCGCATATTTTTCGAAATATGTAAGAACTGATAAAAAACTTTTATTTTTTATGTTGAGGTTTAGGTCTAATTGCAACCTACTATAAGCTCAGCGTCATATGGCATATTCCTTACATGACTTCAAGACACACGAGGAAAGAAAGGTACAGCAGGAGACTGACATCGCTACCCGCAAGCACCAGCTGACAAGTGCAGAGTTCAAGGCACGGTGAGAACAAGGTGGAGGCGAATGGAGGACATCATCAAACAGCAGCGGATGCATATCGCTGCACTTTAGCAGCTGCTAGAGATCACGCGGCGATTGAGAACAACATCAAGTTCGAGATTGAATCACTCAAGGTTTTACTTATTTGTATCAGAAGCTGAACTATTATTAAAATATTTTATGTGTATTTATTTGAATTGAATTATTTTAGCCATATTTTATTTTAGTGATTTTATTTTGTGTTTTCTTGTTAATTTTTACGTCAAAATGTTTTTATAACTTATATTATTTTGATGATATAATATTTTATAATTCTATTTTATAAGCTCATTTACTTTTAATTATATAAGCTTATTTAATTCTAATAGAAAATCTATAAGCTTATTAATTTGTACAATTAATTTGTTTTCAATTTTAATTTTAATTGCTTTCATATTTAATTATTTACGTTTTGATTGTTTTTGTTAAAAAAATTTCATCAAGCATCTCAGGTCAAGAGGATAGAAAAATACTCATGGTGTTTGGACCAATGCAGTGTGAAATTAAATTAGATTGTCGAACAACTTCCTCCCCATAGAGGTTTCTAATATGTTGCCCAAAAACCATGAATTATTTGTATAGTAATCCGGGCCATGAAAGCCTTAATCTACATATTAGAAAAATATTATTTTGTTTTATGAAATATTAACACTTTCAAACTAATATTCGTTGACACATGCAAACCATTAACCTATAAAGGGTTAAACAAATCAACGAAACGTTAGCCCCTGCCAAAAATGTGTCGCTTGAGCCCGCATAACAGTAAAGCAGGGCGGGTGTTATATACACATGGGGTGATACAAGTAACCAATCGTAGCAAAATTAATGAGCATTTGAAAGAAATAGAATTACCCGCGGCACGAATAAACGATTGCCGGACCTCCCGGGCTACAGCCAAGAATGCTAGTCACTACACCAGGAAATGGACCACCGTGATAGTGTTTACATATACACGTATGTTGTGTGTATGAAAATAGCTGATTTGAGTATGTTTGTTTAAAAGTAGTCTGAACTGTGGCGCCTTCGGTGTCGTAGTTAGAGCTTCTGTGCCCAAACTCTATTAATTCGTTGCAGTCAATTGCTACATGTCTCCCGCAACACTCCCTAGTGCAGCGAATCCACGACCTACTAGCCGGCCACCTTTCTGTGGCTTCCAGGCCACATGGAAATGAGTTAGCAGATCAAGCTGCAAAAGAGGCGGTATCACTACCATCTCGACCAATGGAGGTACCCGCTAGAGATATTCGCTCTCAGTTACGCCTACAAGTTCTGGCATTTTGGGAGAGTCAGTGGCTAGCTGACCCACTGCCCAGTAAACTGAGAGCGATCAAGGGAACTACTCGCGTGTGGCGGAGCTCCTTCCCGGCCCGGAGAGAGTCAGTCATTTTGTGTAGGCTAAGGATAGGTCATACAAGATCCACCCACTCGTACCTAATGAGAAGGGAAGACCCCCACTTTGTACCTGTGGAGCCATTTTCACCGTGGCCCACATTTTAACCGAGTGTGTGGATCTTGCTGACTTACGAAGAAACCTTGGTTTGCAGACGACACTCAAACTTATATTAGCCGATGACGCGGTGGCTGCTGATCACGTTACCCGCTTCATAAGTGAGAGTGGGTTAGGGCCAGCAATCTAAATTTTTCCAGTATAAATTGACTCAACGACTTGTTCGTTTTTGAATGATAATGTTTTGTTTTTCCGTTATTTTTGTTTATTTTTTGTTTTTGTTTTATTAATTTTTGGTCTTTTTAAATTTAGGTGTCCACCTCAAAATTTTAAATTAAATTCCAAATTTGTGTTCTTTAAACCGTGTTAAGAAGGGCAGATGCCCTCGTTGTTCCGCCCCTTAAAACCACAATAACTAACTTCTATGTCCAAGATCACGGGTTCAACACAGGTCAAAGTCGTCGGATTTTTAAGAGCGTTAAAAATCCCCCAGTATGCCTTCCTTCGGAGGTCCCATGTCCTAAATTTATGGCATGAAAAGGAACCTTCCAGTAACTACAATAGTGTGAAGCTAAATTTGTAGGTTATAATTAACGCTCTATTAAGTTACAACGTTCGCCGCCAGGTGCCAGTTGCGGGGACATCTAGTAGCCAAGTTTGCAGCTGGGTGTCCTTGACGGTAACAGTTGGTAGCAAAAGTAGGAACATCTTGAAATAGATCGTCTGCAGTCCTAACCTGAATCACAGATAACACACACTAATACATCCATCACAATTAACACCCAGAAATTGGGGTGGGCATAAGACTTCATATTTTCTTACGGCTCGAACAAATTTAGAACCTACAACGAAATGTTAAATACAGTAAATTCGTTGAAAAGGAATGCACTAACAATTTATGCACGGCCAGTCATCATTTCCGTGCCTGCACTGCTTGGAGGAGCTCAAATAACAGGGTAGCAATTAGGATTGTGCCGTGTGGGGATTTTCCAAGAACAGTAGGTGCCTCAGTACTCGGGATACAGCCAGGTGATGATGCCAAAGTCTACCAAGAAAGTAGGAGGTTGCCAATTAGCAAGCGACCTCCCTGGAAGGGGCCAGTAAGCTTGTCAGATTACACTATCTTGTCTGCTTTTGATATCCATTTCTTGGAAATAGCAGTGTTAAAATATCCCAGGCTACAATACAAGCGTAGCCTGGTTGATTTTCGCCACTGTCGGGATTTACGGTGTTTGTGCGAAGGGAGAGATACAGTTTGTAAGTGGTAGTATTGGGGAAGAATCGAGAGTAGTTTATAGTTGCTCTTTTCTTTCTTCTTTTTGTCACATTATCGAGTGTTTATAAGATCGACCGCATTGTCATAAAGAAGGCAAAACTGTATATATCTTCGGTAAGTTATGATACGTTTTTATTGTAGATGTAGAAAATTGAGACCCCCCATTTCATTATATACTGTAGGCACAGTTTTACAAATAATTTTCTCTGCACGAGAAAGACGCATTGCTCACTGATAGAATGTAAAGTTATTCGATTTTCTAAAGGTTCGTATTTATTATTATTTAAAGGAAGTTACAGTTTCCTCTGAATAATAATAAAAATAATATAAACAAGAATGAGATCAACGGCGACCGTTAGGCTTACCTTAAAACAGCGCTGTATACATTAGGCTAACAATAATAGATCTTAATGTTTTGCAACGTACCTTTATGTGTGTCCCTTCTTCCTGTTATCTACTCCTGATGGGTTCTGGTGTGGACATATTCATTCAAATGTCTAAAACCATTTCTGGTAAATAATCTATTTTTAAAACACCACGACATAGTGCGGTATTTTTGTAAAGAACATTCTGAACTGTGACGTGTGAATATGCCATAATAGTAGTATTCTGATAACTGATAATCAAAAATCTGACCAACAGAGACAAATTTAGGCACTGACACAGCTGTGATCTGCCTCAAAACAAAGCAACGAATTGCGGAAATCAGACAGTGAAGATTTTTGTCCTAAGATAAAAGTGAACCATAAAGTACTTTAAAGCAGAACAAGTAGTTCCGTGAAGAACTATATAGCCAATTCTCTTAAATCCTACTGGTCTTCTTTATTAAAGAATGCAAACGTTCACTTCGATCGCATGATTAGGACACAAGAAATAAAAACTCAATTTTAATATTTCGCACGGCTGCCATCTTCGGGTTACGAAACAATTGAATTTAGTTAGATTCCAGTAGATTTTGTATGAACATTTACCGTACCAAGTTTCACTGCGCTCGAATAATTAAATAGCGAGTCGATTCCATGTTTTAAATGTTTTAACTTTGCTTGGCCACCATGTTGGTATTGTGCTCACCAGGTTATTGAAAGTCCAATAGGTCAACTTATATTAATTGCCTCTATCAACATACAAAATTTCAGTTTGATTGCTGCAATAGATTCGTAGGTATTAAGAAACGCCTGAATATTTTGGATTGTCGCCATGTTGGATTGTTATAATATGTGGACATGCAGTTATGTAGCATTAGATGAAAATTATTGCATAGGTTCATTATTCAAATTTTCACTTCGATTGCATGATTAGGACACAAGAAATAAAATCTTAATTTTAAATTGTCGCACAGCCGCCATCTTGAGGTTATGTAAACAATTGAACTAAATTAGAACTCAATAGATTATAGTTTGTATAAACATTTACCGATTCAAGTTTTACTGCACTCAGATGGTTAATCACGTGAAATATCAATTAAAATGCTTCAAATTCGCTTGGCCGCCATGTTCGTTTTGTACTTAACACGTTCTTGAAAGTCACATAGGAGAACTTGTAGTAGCACTTTACCCCTTATCACCGTACAAAATGTCACGGTGATATCTGTTACTGTTGCGGATATATAGAATGCCAGTGAAATATTTCGCGTGGCCGCCATGTTGAATTTGTAAAACGTATACAAATTTTAAAGACACAGTCGAAGTCGAAGTCAGACGATGTAGTAGTACGTGCTTACCGAGTTTCATTGAAATCGCTCCCGTCGTTTAGATTTTATTGGGGGGAGGGGGCACACACAAGCATAAATGAAAATTGGCTAAAATATATGAACTCCTGCAGTAATAGATGAGGACCTAAAATCCTGGCTTCACTACTGTGTGTGGTCCTAAAAGACGGTCACTCTATTTATTCGCGGACTTTCTTGCGACTTGTACGAGGGGCGTTGTGATGCACCAATCGTCTGTTGTTACTGATCACACTACTCCTGACCATGAATCCGTGCGCACAGTCATCTTTCAACTGTTATTTGAGGGTAAATAAGGTCGCTGGATGCCTTGAGGATCTACAACTGCTGACGGATAGAGTGGTAGAAGCCATCGAGAAAAGTGGTTTAACTCTAAATGTTAAGAAAACCAGTTTCACAGTAATTTCCAAAGAGAATAATCCAGAAAATTTGAGTGAAGCAGTTCAAAGAGTTCAGAAATACAGATATTTAAGAACCATAGTTATTGATACCAATTATTGCTTTCAAGAAATTAAGGCAAGGATAGGACAAGCCAGAAGTGCATTCAATCATATGAGAAATTTATTGAGCAATAGAGACCTTAGTATAAATTTAAACTAAGGTTGCTAAAATGTTATGTCTTCTCGGTACTCTTCTACGGCATGGAAACTTGGATACTTAAACAAGTAGTTCCGTGAAGAACTATACAGCCTATTTTCATATATCCTACTCATATTAATTGCCTCTATCAACATTAAAAAAAACAGTTTGATTGCTATGTTAGATTCGTAGATACTGAGAACCGTCTAAATATTGCAGATGGTAGCCAGGTTGGATTTTTATTTATGTACTATTACATGAAGATTATTGTGTACGTGTGGTTTTCAGACTTCAATCGCATAATTAGGACACACGAAGTACATACGAGATTTGAATATTTCGCACAGCTGCCATCTTGTGGTTATGAAAACAATTGAAATAAATTAGATATCAGTGGATTAACATTTGTATAATCATTAACGTGCAAAGTTTCAATGCACTTAGATGGTTAAATCGCAAGAAACGTCCATTTAAATATTTATACTTCGCGTCGCCGACATGTTGGATTTGTGGCCATCAGGTTACAGAAAGTCATATAGGTGAACTTATGTTCATAGCTCCTATGAACATTAAAAAATCAGTTTGATTGCTGGAAAAGATTCTTAGATATTGAGAACCGTCAAAATATTTGGGATGCTCGCCATTTTGGATTGTTATATGTATAGGCAATAGAGTTATGTACCATTAAAGGAAACTTATTGCGTAGCTTCATTATTCAAACTTTCACTTCGATCGCATGATTACGACACAAGAATAAAAACTTAATTTTAAAATTTCGCACAGCCGCCATCTTCAGTTTATGTAAACAATTGAACTAGATTAGATGCCATTGAATGACAATGTGTATAATCATTTACTGTACCACATTTCAATGCGTTCATATGATTAAATCTCGAGAAAAAATTATTAGAAAGTGTCAACTTCGCTTGGCCGCCATGTTCGTTTCGGAGTATACATGTTATTAAAAAATACTTAGATAAACTTGTAGCAGTGCTCTTTATCACCGTAAAAAATTTCAGGTTGATATCATAAATAGTTTCGGAGATATTGAATGCCTGTGAAATATTTCGCACAGCCGCCATTTTGAGGTTATGTAAACAATTGAACGAAGTTAGATGTTGGTGCATTAAAATGTATATAAACATATACTGTGCCAAGTTTCATTGCGTTTGGTTGGTTAAATCGCGAGAAACGTCCATTTAAAAGTCGCAACTTCGCTTGGCCGCCATGTTGGTTTTGTAGTTACCAGGTTTTCAAAGGTCACATAAGTGAATTTCTAGTAGTTCCCTTTATCACCATACAAAATTCCAGGGTGATATCGGTAATAGTTTCGGAGATATTGAATGCTGGTGAAATATTTCGCACAGCCGCCAAGTTGCATTGGTGAGACGTAACAAAATTTGAGGGTCACGGTCGGGGTCGTCCGGTATATTGCTATGAACTTACCGAGTTTCATTGAAATCGCTCCAGCCGTTTTGAAGTTATTATGTGGGGACACACACACACACACACACACACACTCACACACACACGGACAAAAGGTGATCTCATAAGCCTTTTTTTTTTTTTTCAAAATTGAAAATAGGCTAAAAATGGTTCAAGTGTAGTTACAGTGAACTTTTCAGTGCTGCTAGATCCAAAAACCGGATTTCTGTGATGATCGCCAACCTTCTTACAGGAGACGGCACATGGAGTAGAAGAAGGAGAAGCGGAAGGTCTGTGGTCTCTTGCTTCACCTCCTCATGAGAGGGATCTGTCATTCGTGAGAACTCTCGTTACCTTATTTTCTCAAGTAGTAGCATTTGATCACAGCGTGACGTTCAGGTCATCGTTACACAGAACTTGTCTCAGTTTCTGAACAGTATAATATTTAAATCGAGTCTCCTTGAAACAAGTTATACGCCAGCGCTATCGATCGTGCAATGACTCCCTGGGGTCAGGCAGCACGGGGTGAGACCATCAAATCGATGGCAATTGCTGCCCCGTTTCTGTAGTTACATGAGCCCATTTCAAAAGAGTGTCTGTGTAGCACTTTGCATTGTGATGGTAATGGTCCGAGTCTCCATTGCCATTCTCACTACACCGTTATTATTATTATTATTGTTATTATTAGTGCTCATTATCATTAACCCCCCCCCCCCCAGGGGCTCACATCTAGAGGGACGTGGGTTGGCGACCACGAAACCCCAGCTGAGTCCGGCATTGCTTCCACTTACTTGTGCCGGGCTCCTCTCTGTTATCTTTCCTGTCGACCTTTCTTGGTCAACTCTTGTTCCTTTCTGACCCCGGCGGTATTAGGGTATCTGAACCCTTTCCCGCCTTAATTTACCCTTGTCTCATCTTTTCTGATACCCTCATCCTTCGAGGGGTCAGCCTTCTTTTCTTTTTCATGTTATCTCCTGCCTTCTGCACAAGACCCTTAAGGAGGCAGGGTGTATGTAGCTCCACCACTTCTGGTGCTCCTTGGTTGGTACTACACCCTCAAGGGCTCACGGTTGGTGAGTTTGGGAATTGGTGACCCCGAGGGGTTCCTGAGCTGGGTCCGTTTAGTCCCCGTTTTCCTCTGACTTTGGGGCATGCCCTCTCCTCTTTCCCTTTCGTATCTGCCTTTCATGGCTCTCCTTCCTTCTTAGTCCCTCAATCCTTCGAGGGTTGAGGGCATTTCTTTTCTTCCTGTCCTTTATTTGCCTTATCCTTTATTTGTTTACCATTTCTTCTTCTAGTTTGTAAGTCTGTAGTTAGTATTAGTTATAGTTTTCATTCTCATCTCATCTTTCACTTCCACCCAAACCATTAGGGGCCGATAACCTAGATGTTAGGCTCCTTAAAATAACAATTATCATCATCATCATAATAATTATTTTGTACATTGTTTACTCCCACATTGGAGCTCTTTAATCAGTCCATATACATTTAAGTCTAATAGAGATTCGGCTTTTCAGTTTCATCTCGTGCTCCCGAAATTTCTTCATATTGTCTGACCTACCTATCCTTTGTCAGTCATGGTGTAATTGTTTCGTTCAAATTATTATTATACATTGTATACATTTTAATTATAGACTGTTTTGCCTTTCAGCGTCCAGTCTAGTCTGCAAGCCTCCGTGTGAGAACAAGTCACCTCCAAGATCCCCTATTAGCAGTTAGCACTGTGGCCTCCTCTGCTTCTACACCTCTCACTTTGAAATTGTTCAACACAGAATCTAACCATCGCCCCCTAGGTCTACCTCTACTTCTCTTAATCTTTATAACCTCTTAAGTAATCTCTTCACATGACCCCACCATAGAGTCGGCTTGCACGAGCAGCTTCATCTAGCGTGTTCATTTCTAACTGAGCCTTTATCTCTTCATTACGAGTACCTTCCTGCCATTGCTCCCGTCAATTTTACCCTGAAATGATTCCTGCTACCCCCATATCAGTTACCTCTAGTTATTGGATCGACCGGAATCATGGTGAAGTTAGCTATTACCTAACACAGTTCCTGACAGGTCACAGATACTTCCGGAAATTCCTTCACAGAATAGAGCGAGCGAGTAGTCCGGTGTTCATTTACTGCCATGCCATCGATGACGCATTCCACACTTTCTTTGTTTGTGACCATTGGCTGCCACAAAGAAGATGCTTGTAAACTGAGCGGGGAGAACTGACTCCAGACAACATAGTGCATGTTATGCTGAAAATCAAGGATCATGCGATCAGGTAGCCTTGTATGTGGAAAGTACTCATACTTTGCGCCAAAAAAGGCGACTTAGATGCTAATGAGCGATAATACTGTAAAGATGAATTGAAGGAAGAAGAAGCATAAGAGGCTTTACGCATGATGCCGCCCTGAATTAATGCGAGAACGGTTCCGGGGCGGAGACACACGTCGTAGGAGAAAAGTGTGATGTTTTAGTGGGTATGAATCCCACACCCTTGTAAAGTGCGGACTCAAACAAGCGTCTTGGCAAGATCTTCCTCATTCCCTAAAAAAAAAAAAAAAAAAAAGACTAAAAATACAACCTCTAGCTCAGTGGTCGCCAAACCGTTGCTCGCAGGGGAATTTTTGGTAGCTCGCGGGGAAATTTCAGACGCAGCGCTTGAGTTGGCTAACCTGCACTACTCATTCCCCTCATTCCCACTACGCGTCCCGCGGGTCTGACAGTCAGTGTCTGGTGTGTGATCGTCAGTGCAGGTTATTTTATTTTTCTTGTATTTTATGCATACTGCGGACTAAGGACTGTTCTAATTATGGCGAGTTCCAGCAAAAAACAAAAAACTTATCATTTTCATGTTGAAAGGGTAACTGATTATTTTTACCCAGGTAAAGGACAAATGTGTGTGCTTACTTTGTAATGCAAGTGTAGCAGTTGGGAAGAAAGCAAACGTCGAACGTCATTAAGTTACAATACCGTTCACTCCAGTATTTAAAAGGATTTTCCTCAGAATTCTTCCTTAAGGAAAGAGAAGATAATACAACCGAAATCTCAATTAAATGCTCAACAATCTACCTTTTTCAAGAAATTAGACAGAAACAAAGCAGCAACTGAGGCATCTTTCCATTTTTCCAAAAGTATTGCAAAAAATAAAAAAACTTACGAATATGATACATTAATCAAAGAGGCATTTTAGAAGCTGCAGATACTTGGTTTAACAATTTTAAAAACAAAGGTAAGATAATCTCTGCTATTCAATCTATTCAACTGGCATCAAATACAGTTATGAGAAGAGTTGAATCAATGAGTTCTGATGTAGTTTCACAACTTAAAATTGACATACACCGCTGCAGTTTTTTCCCCTGCAACTTGACGAATCGACCGATTTAGTTGATACAGCTCAGTTGGCCATTTTTATAAGAATGGTTTTGATGATTTCTAAGTAAAAGAAGAGCTGGTAAAAGTTTTACCACTTCAAGGACATATTACGGGACAGGGCACATATTCAGCTTTTAAAAACCTTATCGCCTCTGAAAATGAGTCGTCTGGTATCACTATTTTTGCGATTTTGAGATTACGGCTGATTATTAGGTCCTAAATGCCCTCTTTACGTGTGGGAAGAAAAATGTATTCCAAACAGGACGAATCATGCTATTTTTAAATGCTGAAGGATTCAAAATAAGACAATTAGATGAATGAGAACAAGACACAATTTGGCAGGGTCTATTGCGCATCGGCTGAAAGGGCGCTCTCTGTGTGCTGCTTCTGCTAGTGCCGGTGTGTTTACATTTGTATTGGTTTGTTAAATCGACTTTATACTTGTGAAGAGTGATTATTTTAATTTCAAAATAAGATACATCCGATTTTTGAGTTGCAAAACAAGATACATCTGCAAGTTTTAAAACAAAATAAGACACATCAAATAGTAAAACGCTTATAGAAAGGAATATAAAACAGCATGAGTTACGAAACTTTTGGGAAATATTTGTCTATATCACTTATAACTTGCAAAAAAGAGGCATATTCGTTTGTCAGTAAACAAAGGACTTATTCAGTTTTATGTGTCTCCTGAAATAATTTGCTGAAGTGATGTGTGTTGTTTCGATACCAGTCGCCTCAAATATTCCTGTACAAAAGTTGGTGGGCTTGGCAACCGATGGAGCTCCTGCGAAAGGGATTCATTGCCTTGTGTCGTAAAGATAACAGGTTTCCAAAATGTCTGTCTTACCAGTAAATAAAGTGGGAGCTCATGCACTTCAGAGAAGTTTGTTCAGAACTCTGAAGAGTTAGAATGCCAGTATGGTGATCTATTGCTTCATACAGAAGTTCGTTGGCTTAGTACAGGCAGGGTTTTGAAACGTTTCAAAGAGTTACTTCCTGCTTTGGTGGAATTTTCGAAAGAACGAGGTGAAGCAATACCTGAGCTAGAAGATCCGGTTTGACTGCGAGATTTTGCATTTCTTGAAGCTCAAGGCTTCAAGGCAAAGATAAAGAATTTGGTGGAACCATTTCAGATGGGGTCTCGTTCACAAAAGAGCTCGAGCTGTGGGAAAAAATCTTACCCAGGGTGAACACAAGCACTTTGCCTGTTTGAAGCTGACCCTTGACCAGCAAGGCCCTTCACAGCCCCCTTACAACAACAAAGAACATGGTATTGCAGCTCTTTCAGACTTGAAAAGGGGCAGATGACCTCGTAGTTCCGCCCCTTAAAACAACAATAACTGACAATATATCAATTTAATCAACGCTTTCAAGACTTCAGAAACATTTCCATCGTAGCACAGTTCGTCACATCCCCTTTTGTAGAGATTGATGCTGAAAAATTCTCTACTTGTGTCATGCAGTATTTTGAATAAGACAACGCTGCGGTGGAGATGGAACTGATTGATTTTCAAAGTGACCTTTCATTAAAATCACTTCCTTCAAGCAAAAATATCCAATTTTGGTTCACGTTGGTTTACGAGTGAAGGCAATGTTCAGCTCAACATATCTGTGTGAGATTTCATTTTCCAGTATGAAATTCATTAAACACAGGTACAGGAACAGGTTGACTGATGAACATTTGGACAACTGCATTCGAATGGCTGCTACAACATAAATGAGCCTGACATTTAAAAAATGTTGATGACAAAAATGCATGCCTCCCCTCACATTAAACTATGTTTCTCTAATGCAAATATTTTGTTATTTAAATTCTTATGCTATTAATTGCAATGTTAGAAATTGCATTTAATTAGATTGTGAATATAAACTAGAAATGTGTATTTTTATAGGTAATAAACAACTGTGTGATTTAAACAAAACATATATTATTTTCCTATTTTGTTGGGTAGCTCACGGTAATATTTATGAGCTGTAAGGTAGCTCAATCACTTAAAAGTTTGGCGACCACTGCTCTAGCTTATGCATCAGATATCCTGTATCTACCCAGCTGTCACTTCCATGCAGCAAGGTCGGTATAAATACTGAACGATGTAGGAAGAGTTTCATCACTACAATAACTTCTTGCAGAATACTGTAGGTCACAATTGAGATCTCATTGCATTGGCATTTCTGCACCTCGACTATGTCTTCCCCCATACTACCATCCTCAGAGAATACACAGCCTAAGTATTTAAAAGGCTCCATTTTAGCTCCTCCTACCTGGCTTCCTATTTTCTTGTGTTTCTTCCCTACTGACATAACCTTCGCCTTTGATACGCTGGCGTAGTTGGTAGCATGCTGACTTTCTATGCCCAAAATCCCGGGTTCAAACCCGACCGAACTCGTCGGATTTTTAAGAGCGTTAAATATCCCTCATTATGCCTTCCTTCGAAGGGGAAGTAAATCCGGCGGTCCCATGTCATAGATTTATGGCATGATAAAGAACCTTCCACTAAATACACCTGTGTGAAGCTAAATTATAGGTTATCTTTGACTAATGCTCTTAGGTTCCAACATTCATCACCAGAAGCCGACTGCGGTGGCATCTAGCAACAAAGTTCAGAACTAGTTGGTCGTTGATGGTGGCGTTTGGCAGCAAAAGTTAGAACTACTTCAAAATCGAAAGTATGCAGTCCTTACTTGAATTAAAAACGGATCACACTAATACATCCATCACAATTAACACCGGTTATCAGACAGATTCTACACACATCCAAAGTACACGGGGCTACATGACCGCTTTGTCGCAGTCCCTAAACTGAGGAACCAACCAACCTTTGATATTATGCTGATCTTCACACCATACTCCTTACATTACAGTTCAAGTTGTAACATGTTGGCTTGTAAGCTATCAAATGCATATGTCAGTACTACCAGGTCATCAGCATACCTGCTTACCTGGTTTCCACCTGATGGAATCCCATTTAGCCATTTTCGCCCTTCAGCAAATGCTCCATATATAAACTAAATCGCAGTGGTGAAAAATCACAGCAATGTCTGACTCCTGTAGAAACATTAAACCAAGAACTCATCCTACCTTGAACTCTCATTGCCTGCCTGCGAAATATACTTTTGATTGCCTGTAGCAGCCTTACCTCGATATCATAATCCCTCAGGACGCTCACCATCTTCTGCCTGGGTGCTCTATCGAACCCCTTCTCTAGATCTACAAAACACAACCTTGCCTTAGAATTTCTCAATAGTTTGGCACATAGGCCTACTAAAAATTTGTTACTAACAACCTCGTTGTGGTCTAAAGCCATGGCGTTAAAAATCCCTCAGTAAGCTTCCTTCGGAGGGGAAGTAAGGCCGTCGGGCCCATTTCATAGATTTATGAAATGAAAAAGATCCTTCCACTAACTACACTTGTGTGAAGCCAACATTTGTAGGTCAGAATTGGCAACGCTCTATTAGTTCCAACGTTCGTCACCGGGCGCTGGTTGCGATGGCATCTAGTAGTAGCGAAGCTCCCTGCTAGGTGTCCTGGACGGTAGCATTTGGTGGCGAAAGTAGGAACTACTTGAAATTATCGTCACAATCTTACTTGAATTAAATAAGATAACACACACTAATACAGTCTTCACAATTAACACCGGTTATCAGACACATTCTACACACTCCCAAAGTAAACGGGGCTACATGACCGCGTAGTTGTAGCACCTTAACTGAGGAACCAACCACCAACAAAATACAACCACTACTGCCTTAGAATTTCTCAATAGTTTGGCACATAGGCCTACTATACATTTGTTCCTGATAACCTCTTTGTGGTCTAAAGACAGCTTAATCACGGCCGATGATGAAAAAAATGAAAATCCACAGCCTGCTTCCAGTCTTCCACCGGGTCAGGAATGAATGAAGCCCCCATCTAGCGGCGAGGATATGAACTGTGCCGGCTGCCGAGGCCTGACGCACTCCTCTGGGGCAATGATTAAATGAATGACAGATGAAATGAAATGATAGTGGAGAGTGTTGCTGGAATGAAATTTTGACAGGGAAAACCGGAGTACCCGGAGAAAAACCTGTCTGCCTCCGTTTTGTCCAGCACAGATCTCACATGGCGTGACTGGGATTTGAACCACGGACCCAGCGGTGAGAGGCCGGCGTGTTGCCGCCTAAGCCACGGAGGCCCACGGCCAATGATAAAACTCCCAATTCTACAATCCTTGAGTTCACTTTGAGTACATTTTTGCAATATTTCCTGTCAGCTTGTTTATACATTGGGGTGATTACTGCTTTTGTCCAGTTAGAGCAGTGAAGTCTGCGGACCACTCAGCCTGATATTGAATCATGTACGGACACCTTATCACTTGTAACCGTTCCTCAGCGCCTTCCCCATAAGAAGTTTCAAATATGTTGCCCGGGCACAAGCTACTCTATTCCTTACTGCGGACCGGCCAACTGAAGTACACCTAGCATGAGAAGTAAGATGAGACATAAATATTGTTGTTTGACTCTTCAGTCTTTTGACTGCTTTGATGCAGCTCTCCATGCCTCTCTGTCCTGAGCTAATCGTTTCATCTCTACATAGCTACCACACCCTACATCTGAGGCAATCTGTTTAACATATTCTAACCTTGGTCTACCCCTACAGTTCTTGTACTCGATCCTTCCTTCCATAACTAAGCTTGCTATTCCTGGGTGTCTTAGTATGTGTCCTATCAACCTATCTCTTCTCTTCATTAGCAGTCTTCAGAAACATCTCTTTGTTTGTAACCCTTTCTACCCATCTAATCTTCATCATTCTCCTGTAACACCACATTTCAAACGCTTCAATTCTCCTCTTTTCTGCTGCACCAATAGACCAAGTTTCACTTCCATAGAGTGCCACGCTCCAGACAAAAGCCTTCAAAAATGACTTCCTTTTACCTAAATCTATATTCGATGTCAACAGATTCCTTTTCTGTAGAAATGCTTTCCTTCCCTGAGATAACCTACGATTTATATCCTCTTTGCTTCGTCCATCACTGGTTATTTCGCTTCCTAAGTAACAGAAGTCTCCTACTTCCTTTAGTTTTTCACTTGCCAATTTGATGTCCATAGAGGTTTCTGATTTATTTCGGCTGCAGTCCAAGATTTTTGTTTTACATTTATAAATTTTCATGACGAATTCTTTCCTCAAGACGGAGTCTATACCATTCAAAAACTCATTCAAATCCTCAGGCGTGTCGGCCAAGATGACTATGTCATCGGCAAAACTCAGAGCAGAAATTATTTCTTCTTGAATCTTCACTCCAAATTTACATTTTTCTCCAATTCCCTTTATTGCTTTCTCAATGTAAAGATTGAAATACGTGTACTTTTACTTACTAGTCCATCCATAGTATTTGCCACAATTAAACATAAGTTAGGAAAATTATTTTGTATCATATTCTAATATCACTTATTTTAAAGATATTTCAATTCAAAACCTGATATTTATCACCACGGATACATTCAGACGATTCTTGTTCAACGGACGTCGTTTTCGAAATCCCCATTTATTGACCACTATTTTTTTTTTTACGTGCTGGTGGACCCTTTTCTCCCGCGGACCATTCCCGAGGCACTCGCGGACCTCCGGTTAAGAACCTCTGAGTTAGAGGGTACCTTTTCTAAATCCCACGTCAATTCAATTATATATGGAACCTTTTTATCGCTGCTTTCCCACTATACTATTTCACCTATCCCTACCGCGTTGTGACATTGTAGTTAACTCATTACTCTCTCTACTTCCTAAACCATGATGATTGCTGGGGCAATAGGGTACTCGTAATGAAGATATGAAGACTAACTTCGAATGATCACGTTAGATGAAGCTGTTCGTATCAACCGACTCAGATGGTGGGCTCATGTGAAGAGGTTGGGAATAGAGAGATTACCTAAGAGTTTAGCGAATTCTGCTATAGAGGGTAAGAGAAGCAGAGGCAAACCTATGAAGCAATGTATAGATTTAGTATGCATACAGAGTCTTGCACTCTATACTGGAAGTTGGATGCCGGAACGAGAATGAATCTTCATCATATTCTAAAGTCCAAGGCTTTGTCGATGCTACCACGCTCTTCTGTCGTTGGCGGTTCGTTTCAATTCCATGTAATTGTCACATCCCATTCTATTCTTGATGTCTTCCAAATACATCGTCATAGGCCGTCCTCTTCCGTTCTTTCCCAGCATTTTCCCTTCAAGAATGTTAACGATGAAAGTGTTGTGTCTGATGTCATGTCCAATAAATTTTATTTTTCTCTTTCCCATTTCCTTCAATAATCTCCTCTCTAATTTGACTTCCCTTAAGACTTCCAGGTTGGTGTTTCTTTCTAACCAGCTCGTTCTTGTCATTTTACGCCATATCCACAATTCAGCAGCTTCAAGTCGTTTCTTTTCCAATTTACCCAGTGTCCAACTTTCACTTACATAGAGCAGTGTGCTTCATACATATCATTTTCTTACATCTATATTCATATGTCTGCTGGATAAAATGGTTTTCTTAGTCACAAATACCTGTTGTGCCAATGAAATCCTTCTCTTCACTTCCATTAAGCATCTATTGTCTTCCGTGATTATAGTACTGAGATAACAAAATTGTTTCACTTGTTCAATTCTCAAGTAATCATTTTTTTATATATGTTTTAATTTTTTCCATATATTTCCGAACTCCCATTACTTTCGTTTTCCATTTGTTCACTTTTGATTTCCATAGTTTAAGTGTGTCTGATAGGACTTGCAGCATTTTATTCCTTTCTTTTTCGGAGTCTGCAAGTATCACGATGTCATCAGCAATGTATCCTTTCCCCATTTGCCTTTATTCACTTTGTCTTCTCCTTCATGATCTGAATAGCTTCTTCAATGAACAAATTAAATAAATACGGAGATAGGGGACATTCTTGTCTGACTCCTTTTCTGACCATGGATACAGAAAAGATAATATTTTTTATAATTCCGAACAAGTTAAGCCATGAGTAAAAATGAATGCCGACCAAAGTGTTTAGCTCAGCTGTTGCCCTACGACTTTAAATTCCTACCTTGCGCTACGCAGAACTTTGCGGTTAAAAGTTTTGACTAACAAAGCATGTCCAAAAGACACAGTACCTCAGTTCGAAACGTCAATTAGGTTATATAAGTCTTACAACTAACAACGAAGCTTTGGAACGTTCCTTGTTCATCACGTAACGAGATGCAGTAGAAGGGAAACCTGCCCTTTGACAACAGATCAAGAAAGAGAAATATCGGTTTGTTATACAATCATTGCTTTTGTGTGCATGTTTATTTCTACTGCTCAAATAATTATATAATTCATTCTCCAGCCACTGAAATTTTAATGTCTCAGGCAATAAAAGCGGGAAGTTAGATAGGGGAGTGGTAAAGCGTGTATGGTCGGGATATCGTTGGCTTTATGGTGACCCGTTTGCTAGAAGGCGCATGTGTGCTCATTAAACGACATGCACTACGCAGGTGATTCCCTTGATGACGTAGCGATAAACATAGCCACAATAACAGAGCTATTCCATTTTGGAAACTTGTCTGGGAGCTCTTTCCATTAGCCTCTCGCAGCTATGGGTGGCTCTTAGTGTAATTAGCACTGAATATCAATATAACTGAATCAATAAATCATTTTAAAAGTAAGTATGTAAATAAATCAAACAAATAATAGGTATACAAAAAAAATGAAATTCGGTAAATACTATATAAATATTAACATAAATAAAAACAAGAAGTTCCGTGAAGAACTATACAGCCTACTTTTCATGCCAATTATTATTCTACAGAATATGAACCTATCTAGAATAATGACGAAATTAAGTTGCTAATATCGAAATTTCCAATTAGTTCGAAATACTGTATACCTGGCATAATGTATCCTAATAGAGCACTACAGTTGGCAGCCCTGATGACTGAATATATTCTTAGTTCCGTCTCTTACGGTACTAAATACAAAATTTGGTTGAAGTCCACTGGATAGCATAGACGTTACATGCAGTTAAACATTGGATCTAACAGCGCGCGTAAAACTATGTTGGCAACAATGTCATGCATGTATTGGTCAGAAATAATCTGAAATAATATGATCTATTGTTGTGCCAATTTTGAATGAAATCCATTAGTTAGTATAGAAGTTACATGCATTTTAAAATTGGACCTATCAGCAGGCTTAGAATCATGTTGGCAGCACTGACGTATATTAGTTACTCCAAATACGTCTAGAATGCCAGGTACTATACGTGTGCAAAGTTTAGAGCTATTGGCTTGCATACTTTCTGATATATTGATATTAGGGTAACAAAAATAGGGACAGCACATATTAACAGTTGGTAGCCCTGGTTGCTCCTTAGAATACGCATAGTCATATCTGTTATGGTACACATAGCACATACAAAATTTGGTTGAAATCCAAATGATAGTATGGAAGTTACATGTATTTAAAGTTGGACCTGTCAGCAGGCTTAGAATCATGTTGGTAGCACTGACGTATATAAGTTACTCCAAATTAATATAGAATGTCAGGTACTATACGTGTGCATAGTTTAAAGCTGTCGGCTTGCATACTTTCTGATATATTGGTATTTGGATAAAATAAATTAGGAGCATTTATTAACAGTTGGCAGCCCTGGTAGGTCTTAAGAATACGCTCAGTCATATCTGGTTATGTACACATACAACATACGAAATTTGGTTGAATTCCGCTTGATAGTGTAGAAGTTATATGCATTTAAAAATTGGACCTATCAGGAGGCTTATAATCATTTTGGCAACACTGCCATGTTTGGCCTCCTGGAAATTAAACTAAAATATTATGATCTGTACGTGTGCCAATTTTGAAATAGCTCCCATTCTTACTTTCCAAGATATCCAACATGGAGCTCAAATTTCAATTGCGATTTTTTAGCAGTTGGTAGCACTGACATCATTTTCAAATATGGCCGTGAGATATTCAGGTATAGATCTTTACTCCTACCAAATTTTGTTTCGATTGCTGTAGCCGTTTAGGAGTTGATAGGGGGGGACACACACACAGCCAGACAGACAGACAGAAGGACAGACAGACAGACAGACAGACAGACGGACAGACAGACAGACAGACAGACAGACACACATTTGCCCGATCTCATAAGTCTACTTTTTCCTCATTTTTGCAAAATGTGAAAAGTAGGCTAATAAACAAGTAGTTCCGTGAAGAACTAGATAATAGCTTATTTGCATATAAATTAGAGTGCCATTTCCCCTCCAGGGACGTAGGCGACCTGAATTAGAGCCCTTGTCAAGGGATCACTAATCAGGCATCCCGAGCCGGGGTTTGCGTGTGGTAGGGTGGCCAGTTCCTTTCCACTCCTCGTCCTGCCATAGCATCCGGCAGGTTCCCATTTTGCATCACGAAGCTTAGAGATCCCGTACCAGAACATACCAAGACTTTTAAATTCCTTGCAGAGCCGGGGATTGAACCCGGTACCTCGGGAGTGACAGCCAAAAACTCTAGCCACTGCGCCACGAGGTGGTCGCATGTATCCTACTTATGTTAATTGCCTCTATCAACATACAACATTTTCAGTTTGCTCTAATAGGTTCGTAGATATTGAAAACCGTCCATATTTTGGACGGTCGCCATGCTGGATTTTAATATATGTAGGCCATACAGTTATGTACTATTAGCCTAGATGAGGATTATTGTGCAAATTCATTATTCGAACGTGGACTTCGATCGCATGATTAAAACACAAAAAATAAAAACTTAATTTTAAAATTTTGCACAGCCGCCATCTTGAAGTTATGTAAACAAATGAACTAAATTAGATGTCAATTCATTGAAATTTTTATAGTCATTTGCTGTACCATGTTTCACTGCGTTCGGATAGTTAAATCGTGAGACAAATCTATTTAAATGTTTCAACTTCGCTTGGCCGCCATGATCGTTTTGTAGTTAACAGGTTATTGAAAGTCACACCAGTGAACTTCTAGTAGTGCCCTTTATCACCGTACAAAATTTCAGGGTGATATGAGATATAGAATGCAGGAGAAATATTTCGCACAGCCGCCATGTTGGGTTGATGAGACGTAATAAATTTTTAAACCCGTCCAAATATTCATCAAATATTGAATCTTCCTTCAATACATCAACCTGTTAAGTGTCACCACATGGCGTGGCCAGGGTCTGCGGCTTGCTAATTCAAAGAAATGCCTTTGACGTCCGCAGCCGAACCATTAAACACAAGTCTTATATTTTGGGATTCTTCCAAACGGGATGCTGATGCAGAAATATAACTTCAGAAGGAGAGTGAAGGTCATCATCCACCTTAGTGACAATCTCCATGTGGTCAAGTGCTTCATATACTTCCATAAATGTGAAGTACTGAACTTTGATGACAGGATCTCTTCTGAGTTGATTTTCAACTGAGTACAACGCTCTAAGACCCCTAGGATGCAATTCAACAAGAATTGGTGGATTGACCACGCAAGGCATGGTCACGACAAAACTCCCTCAGGAGTAAATGTAAACAACGCTCTTAGGTTTCTACGTTCGTAGCCAAGAGCCGACTGCGGTGGCGTCTAGTAGCTAAGTTCTGAACTTGGCCTAGTAGTCGTTGACGGTGGTGCTTGGCGGCAAAAGTAGGAACCATTTGAAAAATTCTAAGTTGCCGTACGTAAATTAAAAAAACAGATAACACACACCAATACAGTCATCACAATTAACATCGGTTATCAGACAGATTCTACACACACCCAAGGTACACGGGGCTACATGACCGCGTTGTCGCAGCCCCTAAACTTAAGAACCAACCAACCAACCGGAGTTCTCTTGGTGGTTTCGCAGAACAGTTGCTCACAATTTCACTACTGAAACGATAGTATCGATCTTACAATTTTTTTCCAATCTGACAATATGACTCTGGGAAGAAATTTGAAGTGACCTGAGGTCAATAGTGGGGGGCACCCTCTCAACACAAGAAGTGTCACCACGAGGTCAAGGTCGATGACTATTGGTCCAGTGGGGATACCCCCTATTTTCAATCACAAACTACTAGAATACTTTGTTTGCTATATGATTAACCTATTTTAATTTTCTAAAAAAAAAAAAAAAAAAAAAAAAAAGGCTTATGGGATCACCTTTTGTCCGTGTGTGTGTATGTGTGTGCGTATGTGTCTCTCTCTGTGTGTGTGTGTGTGTGTGTCCACCCTAATAAATTCTAAACAGCTGGAGCGATTTCAACGAAACTCTAAGATCATAGCAACATTTTGGCCGACCCCGACCGTGCCCTTCAAATTTGATTACGTGTCACCAATCCAACATGGCGGCTGAGCGAAATATTTCACCAGCATTCAATATCTCCGAAACTATTACCGATATCACCCTGAAATTTTGTATGGTGATAAAGGGTACTGCTACAAGAATATATATGCATGTTTCGAAACCCTGTAAAGTACAAAACCAACATGGCGGCCAAGCGAAGTTGAAATATTTAAAATATATACTCTTCTCGCTATTTAACCATATGAACGCAGTGAAGTGTAAAGATTATACATATTGGAATGCACTGGCATCTAATTTACATAACCTCAAGATGGCGGCTGTGCGAAATTTTAAAATTAATTAAGTTTTTATTTCTTGTATCGTAATCATGCGATCGAAGTGAAAGTTTGAATAATGAAGCTACGGAAAAATTTCCTTTAATGGTACATAACTCTATGGCCTATACATATAACAATACAAAATGGCGACCATCCGATATATTCAAACGGTTCTCAATATCTACGAATCTTTTACAGCAATCAAACAGATTTTTCTAAATGTCCGTAAAGGCTATGCACATACGTTCACCTATAGGACTTTCAGTAACCTGGTGAGCACAAATCCAACATGGCGGCGATGACAAGTAAAAATATTTAAATGGATGTTTCTCGCGATTTAACCATCCGAGTGCAATGAAACTTTGTACGTTAAATGCTTATAAAAATGTCAATCCATTGGCATTTAATTTATTTCAATTGTTTTCATAGCCACAAGATGGATGCTGTGCGAAATTTTAAAATCTAGTTTTAGCCTACTTTCGATTTTTGCAAAAAATGAAAGTAGACTTATGAGATCAACACAGGGCGAAAAAAGTGTGTCTGTCTGTGTGTGTGTATGTGTGTGTGTGAGTCTGTGAGTGTGTGTGTCTGTGTGTCTGTGTGTGTGTGAGTGTGTGTACTCTGAATGTCTGTCCCCCGCTATCAATTCGAACACGGTGAATGCGAATTGAACGAAATTTGGTACGAAGGTAGCACTAGCAAAGGACACCTCAGTGTCATGTTTTATATCGCCGCCATCTTGACGGAAACGTAATGGCGGCCACACAAATGTTCAAAGCTTAAATCAAATTACGACTAACCTAATCATCCGATCTCTACCAAATTTTGCAAAAACATACCTTTATAGGGGGAGCATCCTTTGACCACACTAATAAGTCATCAGCGTAATAGTTTGCGGATGGCGGCCATCTTTGTGTGAAAATCGATTCCCCCTATTAATTCGAACACGGTGCAACCGAATGGAACGAAATTTGGTACAGAGGTAGTACTAACAAAAGGCACCTCAGTGTCATGATTTATATCGCCGCCATCTTGACGGAAACGTAATGGCGGCCACACAAATGTTCAAAGCTTAAATCATATTACGATTTACCTAATCATCCGATCTCTACCAAATTTTGCAACAACATACCTTTATAGAGGAAGCATCCTTTGACCAAATAACTAGGTCATTAGCTTAATAGTTTGCGGATGGCGGCCATCTTTGTGTGAAAATCAATTCCCCCTATTAATTCAAACACGGTGAAACCAAATGGAACGAAATTTGGTACAGAGGTAGCACTAGCAAAGGGCACCTCAGTGTCATGTTTTATATCACCGCCATCTTGACAGAAACGTAATGGCGGCCACACGAATGTTCAAAGCTTAAATCAAATTACGATTAACCTAATCATCCGATCTCTACCAAATTTTGCAACTACATACCTTTATGGAGGGAGCATCCTTTGACCAATCTAATAGGTCATCAGCCTAATAGTATGCGGATGGCGGCCATCTTTGTGTGGAAATCGATTGCCCCTATTAATTCGAACACGGTGAAACCGAATGGAATGAAATTTGGTACAGAGGTAGCACTAGCAAAGGGCACCTCAGTGTCATGTTTTATATCGCCACCATCTTGACTGAAACGTAATGGCGGCCACACGAATGTTCAAAGCTTAAATCAAATTACGATTAACCTAATCATCCGATCTCTACCAAATTTTGCAACTACATACCTTTATGGAGGGAGCATCCTTTGACCAATCTAATAGGTCATTCACCTAATAGTTTGCGGTTGGCGGCCATCTTTGTGTCAAAATCGATTCTCCCTATTAATTCAAACACGGTGAAACCGAATGGAACGAAATTTGGTACAGAGATAGCACTAGCAAAGGGCATCTCAGTGTCATGATTTATATCGCCGACATATTGACAGAAACGTAATGGCGGCCACACAAATGTTCAAAGCTTAAATCAAATTACGATTAGCCTAATCATCCGATCTCTAGCAAATTTAGCAACAACATACCTTTATGGAGGGAGCATCCTTTGACCAAACTAATAGGTCATCAGCCTAATATTTTGCGGATGGTGGCCATCTTTGTGTGAAAATCGATTCCCTTTATCAATTCGAACACGGTGAAACCGAATGGAACGAAATTTGGTACAGAGGTAGCACTAGCAAAGGGCACCTCATATTCATGTTTAATATCCCTATAGCACGTTGTATTTCAACAAGCTACTACAACCAACATTCAATCATACTCCTTGAAACGGACAAAGAGTTATAACAATACCCATGCATTTAGGAGAAAGTAGGCTATATGTTCTTTACTGAACATCTTGTTTAAGCCTTGTGTCCTAATCATGCGATTGAGGTTTGAATCCCACATGTACACAATAATCTCCATGTAATAGTACATAAATACAAATCCAACATGGCGACCTTCTGAAATATTTGGAAGGTTCTCAATATCTATAAATCTATTACAACAATGAAGCTGACATTTTGTATGTTGATAGAGGCAACTAACATGATTAGGATATATGAAAATAGGCTGTATAGGTCTTCACGGAACAACTTGTTCTACACCTCAGAGCTGTTCTTGGTTTTTATAATCGACAATATTCCAGATTATAAAGCAATATTTTATGGTATCGTAAGACTTCATATCCTCTTAAATATCGCTTGTAATAGTTCCCGCTGGCTCTTAAAGGTCGAGTTATCGGTAGACTCGTTTTACAGCTAGCGTCGAGGAATCGAAGCTTGGCTAAAATATATGGCATCGCGTCTGGACAGCCATTGCGTCCCATCTGATAGCAGGTGAAAACAATGCCTACTTTATGATTGTAGAGTCATTAATATTATGGCCTACTATAGATCCCTATCTCTAAAGTGCTTATATGGGAAATGTTTTATTTCATTAAACATTAGCGAGGCATTGCTGGTTTTACTCATTATCAAAGCATCACAAACTAAATTGAATAAGCTTGAGGTTCTACAAAACAGGGCTCTAAGATCAATGTATGGATTCCATCGTTTATACCCTCGCTGTAGAATGTACACTGAAACTAATATATTGCCGTTGAAACTGCTTGTATCTTTCAACTTCTACTTTAATTATTTATAAAATATTGCATAGTCTCATGACCACAAACACTACATTCTCTTTCGGTAATGAAATTCACATGCACTGCACAAGACAAGAAAATAAGTTACATGTAGTCAGTAATAGAACGACTAAATTTGGAGTTAATGCACTGCAGCACTCGCTCCTCTCAGTGTACAACCTGGTACCACTTGATCTAGCAAGAATCTCTCAAATTGGGCCATTTCGTGTTAAGTTCAGAAAGTACTATTTGCTGACTCTGAATGTATAATAATGTATGTAAAATAATTTACTCTAAATGTATAATAACTTACTCTTGTGATACCACATTCTTCCAAATAATCTTTATCTTTTATGTTTATCAACACTAATTGAATCATAATTTCAAAGCATGCTCATTAGCTTATAGTCTCATTTCTCCAATTATATTATACCGATTTTTCCTTGGCCATGTATTGTGTCAAAAGCGTCGCTTTGAATACACTTCAATTGCTTATTTGTATACTGTACTCTAAATGTATTATAATTTAGCATATGTATAGTTAGTCCGTCATCTATGTAATGAACTAAGTACTGTTCCCCACGACAGAGCTCTGCTCTCGGGAATCTTCTTCTAGACAAATAAATAAATAAATACTATCCGTCGGAATTAAATTAGACCCATACGAACGGATTTAGTAAGATGAAAGGAAAGACCCATCAGCAGAGTTAAGTTAGTCATTGTTGATTTATGTTCGACAATGTCGAAATGTAAATATTATATGTCAGAAAACTGTATCATAATGAGGGTCATTATAGCACTATTTTAGCCTATTTTCATTTTATGGAGAAATAGGCTTATGAGATCACCTTTTGTCTGTGTCTGTGTGCGTGTGTGATGGTGTGTGTTTGTCCCCTAATAACCTCTAAACGCTTGGAGCGATTTCAATGAAACTCGGTAAGATCATAGTAACATTCCGGACGACTCCGACCGTGCCCTTCAAATTTTATTGTGTCTCACCAATCCAACATGGCGGCTGTGCGAAATATTTCACCAGTATTCAGTATCTCCGAAACTATCAACCTGATATTTTGTACTGTGATAGAGGGCACTACTACAAGTTCACCTATGAGACTTTCAAAAACCTGGTAACTACAAAAGCAACATGGCGGCCAAGCGAATTTGAGACTTTTAAATAGACTTTTCACGCGATTTAGACATCCAAACGTAATGAGTGGTACAGCAAATATTTATACACATTGTAATGCATTGGCGTGTAATTTAGTTTAATTGTTTACATAACCTCAAAATGGCGGCTGTGCGAAATATTTCACTGGCATTTTATATCTCCGAAACTATTACAGATATCACCCTGAAATTTTTTACGGTGATAAAAGGAACTACAGTGAAACCCCTCAAATCCGAACCCCGGAAATCCGAAATCTCGGGTAATCCGAACGAGATTTTTCGACAATTTCAAGTTTGAAAAACACACGCAAAAAAGAGAAACTTATGTATTTCGTCTTAAAACAATTATATTTTACATATTTTACATAATTAGTTGAAAAATAAGCGAAGTACAGTTAGCATATCTAACAAAGTGTAAATGTGCCTATAGGCCTACCTATCTCATCCAGGATTGAAAAACGGAAAAGTTGGTTACTGTAATTCCTTAGGTTAATCACTTTGCAAAAACAATTAAATAACAATAGAAACACACAAAATATAACTTAATCTTTCACTTGAAATCAGTTATCTTCAATTGTCAAAGTGACGGAAACCTTCCCGCGGAGGCAATTGCTGGCCAGTGTCGCATGAACATGACAACGTTTGGCGTAAATGCTGCGTGTTGTTCTACGAAGTGCAATGCGATGTCCAGAGCAGATGCAGCTTCAGTATAAGTCACATTGTCTGTCCTATACCGTAATCAGGGCTGGTTATTATGTTATGGATATTTTTCGGCTAATCCGAACAAATTGAAATCCGAACAGGCTACAGCCCCAATTAGCTCGGATTTCAGGGGTTTCACTGTACTGAAATTATATCTATGTAACTTTCAAAAACCTGTTAAGTACAAAACAAACATGGCGGCCAAGCGAATTTGAAAAATTTTAATAGACGTTTCTCGTGATTTAATCATCTGAGCGCAGTGAAATGTGGTACAGTAAATGATTATACGTATTATAATGCACTGGCATCTAATTTAGTTCAATTGTTTACATAACCTCAAGATGGCGGCTGTGCGATTTTTTTAATCTCGTTTTTATCTTGTGTCCTAATCATGCGGTTGAAGTTTGAATACCACACGTACACAATAATCTTCATGTAATAGTACATAAATAAAAATCCAACCTGGCGACCATCTGAAATATTTAGACGGTTTTCAGTATCTACGAATATATCAAAACAATCAAACTGAAATTTTGTGTGTTGATAGATGCAATTAACATTAGTAGGATATATGAAAATAGGCTGTATAGTTCTTCACGGAACTACTTGTTCATTATGAAATAGTTTCTCCCACCAATCTGAGCTCAAGAAACAGTTGTGTGACCAATTAGGTAAGGATAGCATCGCTCCTGTGCTGACTTCACGGCCTTCTATTTTAATTTTCACTGCGTGGCGCAGTCGGTAGAGGCGCTGAGCTTCTAACTGAAAGGGGAAGGGTTCGATCCCCACCCGGGTAGTGGATTTTAGAAACAATACTACCACTTTCGGAATCCCAAATAGCCCTGGGGTGTACTCAGCCTACACCAGAAATGAGTACCAGGGTGATTCCTGGGAGCAAAGGCGGCCGGGCGTGGAGCTGACAACTCCATCCCATCTAGTGCCGATGTCACAAACAGTGGAAGCCTCTACCTTCCACTACTCCCAGGTCCTCCATGGCCTGTACGGAGTTGTCTTTGCTTTTTTTGGCTTCTAGTGTCATAGTGGGGTATTCCAGGAGGCCAAGGTGTTCTCTGCGTCCCAGCGCTCTGTTCAGTACATAAAACTGGTGAAATCTCGACTGATATTTATGAATATTTATGTTCGAACATAAAATAGTTATAATTATCGTCGAACATATACAGTCGTATGCAACTCGCCTATAATGGTGTCGCCCCAATTGTGGACAAAATGAGAGAAACGGATCCGATGGTATGCCCATGCCCTGCGTGCAGCGTCTGATACTGTTAATAACTCTGTCCTTCATTTTGAGGTTGAAGGTCTACGCCCCAGAGGACGACCGAAGCAGCGTTGGCAAGACACTATAAATGGTGACTTAAAAATTACCGGCCTAAATCCAGCTGACGCACGAAACCGGACAAAATGGAGGTCAATGGCCGAAAAAGCGGATCCTACACCAGCGGGACAATGCTAGGAAGAAGAAGAAGTATGTAAATTATAAAACTCGCTTCGCTCGTTTTATAAACATACTCGTGTCTTAATTATTGCCATTATAGGCTTGTTCCATAATGCATAATAATGCATAATAATATAATATTATTATTATTAAGGGGCGGAACTACGAGGTCATCTGCTTCTCTTAACACAGATTAAAGTATACAAATTTGGAATGGTATTTAAAATTTAGAGGTGGACACCTAAATTTGAAAAGACCGAAAATTAATAAAACAAAATTTAAATAAAACTGATAATTACAGTCTAATATAAACAAAAATTACGGAAAAACAAAATATCAGCATTGAATGAATGATCGTGTGGCCTCCTGAGAGGCCGAGTGCAGGTCTTTCTAATTGTCGCCCGTGGGCGACCCGCGCGTCGTAATGAGGATGAGGTTATGATGAAGACGGCACATACACCCAGTCCCCGAGCCAGGGGAATTAGCCCCAAGAGATTAAAATCCCTAATGGCCCGGCCAGGAATCGAACCCGGGACACTGCGGACCAAAGCCTAGTGCGCTAACTAATTAGCCACGGAGCCGGACAATATCAGCATTAAAAACGAACAAGTAGCTGAGTCAATGTACACTGGAAAATTAAGATTGCTGGCCCTAACCCACTCTCACTTATAAAGCGGATGAGGAGATCAGCAGCCACCGCGTCATCGCCTAACCAAGGTTTCTTCGTAAGTCAGCAAGATCCACACACTCGGTTAAAATGTGGGCCACGGTGAAAACGGCTCCACAGGTACAAAGTGGTGGTGTTCCTTTCACATTAGGTACGAGTGGGTGGATCTTGTATGACCTATCCTTAGCCTACACAAAATGACGGACTCCTTCCGTGACCGGAAAGAGCTCCGCCATATGGTGTTTCATAATCGTGGAAACATATCCGCCTGAATATGAAATCTCCACCTCAACAGGCACTTTTTCTACAAATTACAAGACTCAAAACATCATCCCTCTAAGTGAGCTCCGAAGTAGCTATGTGGGCGCGGGGTTGTATGGCCTTCAAGAAGACATCTGCAAGCGCCTGAAACCGATAAGATTGTAAGCTCTGGTCAACAATAAATTTGGAGTTGAATTGGAATTTCCTGATTGTTCCAAACCTAGATTTAACATTAATACCTTATTTGATAATTTGCATAACGGTGCCTCTTGTGAAAGAACTTAAATAGTTAAGAAATATATTCATTTCACTATAAATCAGACGAGGATTCAAGTTGAGGAAGGTCATTAATAAAGGATATAAGAGAAATAGTGAATTTTTTCAAAATAGATGGTGTTATATAATTTCTTTCAAAATGGTATGAGCATCATGTTATCTTCTTGAATTCAAAATTGAACTGTTGATATGGTTTGTATAATTTTGAACCATAGTCTCAGTAGATATAAAAGTATACGGGCAAACTTATCTAAATTGTGAAAACTTATAGAACAAAGTATTCCAGATTAATTTTTGAGCAACCCACATGTTGCAGTGTTGCCAACATGATTCTATGCGTGCTGATGGGTTCAATGTATAACTGCACAGAAGAAACATACTAACGAATGGATTTCATCCAAATTCTGTAAGCGTAGTGTATAATATGTATAATAATCTCTTTTGCCCCCTAGATTCAATATTTCGGAATATGTGTACGGAACACCCTTCAAATTTAGCAAACCTTAAGTCCAAGATACATTTCGAGTAAATCGTCAAAGTTATTGCTACCAACATAATCAATGCTAGCGTATAGGATCAACGATTGACTGCATGTAAGTTGCATACTTAGAAATGGATTCCAACCAAATTTCGTACATGTAATGTATGAAGAGATCTAATTCGCCATTTTTTTGAAGTCATAAAGGTTTGGTAAATGTTCTCTATAAATTTGAACCCTAGTCTCAATGTATGCAGGTAAGCAGTTCAAAATTTGGCACATGTATATAAACGATGTGTTCGCAGATTCATTTCGAGTAATCCATACGTGATAGTGTTGCCAACATAATTATGTCCATGCTGATAGTTTCAATGTTTAACTTCAGGTAACTTCCATAGCATTATTAGATAACCAACAAATTGTGTTGCACCCTGGATAGTGCTACATCCTCAAGGGCTCACGGCTGGTGAGCTCAGGAGGATACCGGAGCTGGATCTGTTTTCCCTTTTTCCAGTGACTCGGGGGGCAGGGGGGGGGGGGACTCTACATCCTTCCAAATCTATCAATTCTTATTTTTCGAGGGTTGAGGGCATTTCTTTTTCCTGTATTTTATTTCCTTTATTCCTTCGTTTTTGTCCTTTTCTCTCCTAACCCATAAGTTGTAGTTAGTTTTAGTTCTAGTGTTCATTTCATCATTTTTCATCTTCATCCCCAAAAATTAAGAGGCCGATAACCTCGATGTTAGGCTCATTGCCATTAAATTACAATTTCAGCAATACCTTTGTCGACAATGAAAACTGCAAGTCCGGTTTACGTTGTATGCACAGTGGAGAGAATTTCTTGTGTGGAATGTTTGGATTGCATTTCTCAGAACTCTGACTCCTCTCCACTCATAGACCTAACTGTTGAAACGGACTTGCCAGTGGTATTGCAGAGAAATGCGGGCCAAGAGCTGTCCACGGCTGAGAATCATTCAGTATTATGTGTTTTCTTATTGGAATGTCCCCACCTCACGTCCGAAGAATGGTAGCTGCAGCATCTGAGAAGAAACGGCAAGAAACTGATTCAAGGCATCCACTTTTCGGTCAACAACCAGCCCGACAGAGCCTTCAGTCCAGAAACAGCTCTTTAAGGAGAGTAACAGCCCTCGATGGCTCGCAAGAAGCTGACCGTGTGAAGATATGCAAGACAGAAATCAAAGACCCAATTATTCCTCTATCAGAAAAAATGGCACCTGATCACAACTTGCCATATGGAACTTGGAAATCATTGAACAGGCTGAGGACGGGGGTTTCACGCTGCAAGAACAATCTCAAGAAATTGAACATGCTCTTCAACAATGATGAGTTCTGCGACTGGAGCATGTTACAAGGACCAGAACACCTGCTGATCTGCCCCTTGATGGAGGACATATGTTCAAAAGACGATCTTATGGCTGCAAATACTAATTCTGTTACTGTTGCTACTTACTGGCAAAATCTAATTTGATTCAGACACTAAAAAGAAATGTGTTTTCTAATGGTGTGTGAAGAGAGCCTCGTAATTCACCCGAGTTCATAATATACAATACCGTATTGTAATTGAAACACAACCCTTGTCACTTTTTGTCGAAAATGAGATATCAATATTAACGTACAGTACCTGTCTATGCTTATGGTTTCAAGATAAACAGCGCTTGTCAAAGAATATAACCGTGGGTAATTTCAGTGGTTCTGGAAAAATAACCTATGTCAAATCCAATTTTGGAAGAACGACTCTTGTCAAATGACGAGGGTATTTTTCACAGAATTTTGGGCTACACTTACATTGAAGGAATAACAAGATGGATGGCAACAGCTGCAATGACGTTGAAGTTTATCTAATGCAGTGGTAAAGATTGCTAAAAAGATGAAATTCAGGGGTTGTATTTTCATAACTGGTATTGATTGAAATGTATTTTTCCAGACGTTGGAAAGATTTTAAAGCCATATCAGGTTAAATAGGAAGCCTCCGTGGCTTAGGCGGCAGCACGCCGGCCTCTCACCGCTGGGCCCGTGGTTCAAATCCCGGTCACTCCATGTGAGATCTGTGCTGGACAAAACGGAGGCAGACAGGTTTTTCTCCGGGTACTCCGGTTTTCCCTGTCAAAATTTCATTCCAGCAACACTCTCCACTATCATTTCATTTCATCTGTCATTCATTTAATCATTGCCCCAGAGGAGTGCGTCAGGCCTTGGCAGCCGGCACAGTTCATATCCTCGCCGCTAGATGGGGGCTTCGTTCATTCCATTCCTGACCCGGTCGGAGACTGTGGATTTATTTTCATCAGGTTAAATAAAGAAATAAGTTGCCTTAAAATATCGTTTATTCATTTGAATTTCTGGAGAAAGAAAGCCTTGTGAACGCTTCTTAAAAGCATAATAACTTGAACGGTTTTATTAAAGACTAAAATCGAATACAAATAATGTACAATAAAACTGGCCTCCAATTAAACGGAAATGGAAATCAAAATACGCTTTTTAACTAAATATTTCCAAGTTCCAGAAAGCAATGTTTAGAACATTTTCAGGCACCCTGTGAAAGTCTACCTTGTCTGCTGTCTAACAATGCAACTTACAGATCAAAAGTGTATGGCTAATTGCCTTTTTGCTGTTACCCAAGCCCAAGGCATTTTTTCAGGGGGTTCGCTTACCCGTTAAACATTGGTACATTTGTATTTAGTCTGGTTAATATAACTTCCGACTTAAAAGTTCATCGATCAGTTGGCGTCAACAGCTGGAAGAGATTTCGAGTAATCCTTGATATATATCGATTTAATTGTAATATTTTGTATTTTTATTTTTTCATTAAACAACTATATTTGTATATTTATTTATACATTTCGTAGTAGGAAGTATGACATTGGATACTACCAAAAACTAAACAACTGACTCTCAATTACTGTACTTCTTTTGTCAAATACAATGTAGTGCTACTTCAAAAAGCAAAGAGTTTCTTATGTTTGTGTCCACGACATCACTCTTTTGGTCGGCAACTCGATACTCAGTAGCATAATCGAAACAATAGGCCATATTATGTCCTGCTCGACAAAAGCTTTGTGTAATTGCTGCCTTATTCGAAGAAATTTACTTGTTTAGGCAAACATAAGTAACATACGCTAACAATCGTGAAAAGGAAGTTCTGCTCTTATGAACATGCAGGCTAGGGTTTGGAGGTGGGGTAGGTTGGTAGTTGGTGTGAGGTTAGTTTTCAAGGATGAAGAAAATAACGGACTATTTTACATCCACCCAGGCATCGAAAGATCTGAAAGTTAATGAATGAACCCATTGCAACCTTTCATTTAACATGTCAGCCCATAAAGTAATAACCGGGCTCTGCAAACTGCCGAAAATTGCAAGATCATGTTTTGTCGACCACAACTGAGAGTACCCCTTAAAGTTTGGTTAGAAAAAAAGCCCTGCGGGCCAAGCCTTTCCCAATGCTTAATTTAATGAGCTGTCGATCAACAAATGTCTGTCTTTGTCTCGGCCCTTGTCAATCGGCTTGTAATTCAAGTTTTAACTGAGCACTTTACAACTTACATTATTGGCATAGTTCGGCAGTAGTCATTATCGCTACGAAAACAAACACATGACCAAAACAAAAAGGAAAAACAGAAAATAAACACAAAATAAAAAACAAAACAAAAGCAGAAAACTAACACAAAACCAAAACCTAAAAACATCAAGATTCGAATCCTGGCACAGTCAATTGGCATTTGAGGGTGCGCAAATGCGAGGGGCGTGTCAGTAGATTTACTGGCACCAGGGCGAATAAAGTACTTCGAATCTTGGTCACAGCAGGCTAGAACATTACCGCTGAGCCACGCAGCCAGCCCAAGAAAGATAGAAACTGAAGTGCCTTTCTGTCTGGTTTACCGGTCCAGGCTGTGCTGAGACACCTCGCGATGAATCAGCAAGCCTTTCTCACACCTCGCATTGCGGTGTCATAAATATACAGATTGTGCAACTGTGTGATTTAAGGATTCCTGTTAAGTCCATCACCCTTTTGTGTTACATAAATAATTTGTAGCCAGAAACCTTCCCTGGAGTAGGGTGACCAACTCTAAATTTTCAAATGGAGGACAGGCTCTTAATAAAAGGAGGACTTTTCATAAAAATGTTCTAAAATAATTCATCTTTGCTGTCGAAAGTGGGTGCAGTCGATAAGTATCAGCTAAAAATAGCTACAACTTCAGCATCTTTATCAACATAACAAATATAAGGTACGTAATACTAAATTTTGCATGTAAATATTAAAATTCCATTTGTCCTCCATTTTAGGTAGCTTCTGCCAAGGCCACCGGACTCATTAGGACGGATTAACTTCTGTGGTCTGTTGCAAGTG